>OU383781.1:2710615-3960615 GCA_910950805.1 Acrocephalus scirpaceus scirpaceus
ATGTGATTGAAGAGGTTTGCCTTTGTTTCACCAATCAAATTGGTCTGTGTAAAATAATATAAAAGGGAGACACTTCCCTAAAATAGTCATTTTTAGCCTTCTGAATCTCAGAGTCGTTGTGGTGTAAAACAGCATCAAGGAGAAGGAAATATTTAATATTTAGTTTGTCTACTTACTGAGCTGCTGTTGGAACAAAACAATTGGGAGTTTAAAATACTCCACTGAAGGCAGCAAGCAGGAGCTGCAGCCCCCTGGGCCAGAAATCTCATCACAAATGAGATTATTTGTGCCTGTATCTCCCCTGTTCCTGGGAAGACGAGAAGCTAAGTGGTTCCTGTCACCTGTGCTGCCCCTCATCCACGCTGCCCTTGCTCCACAGATTCTTGATTTCTCGATTTCCAGAGCTGCTGTCACAGCTTTCTGTGGCCTCTCTGCTGCTGCTTCTGAGTCTCTGCAGGCACAGCCCGGTGTCAGAAAGCTCCTGCTGTGCCTCAGGCTAAATGAGAGATGTCACCAACCTCCTGCCTGTCCCCGTCCCTGCCTTGTCCTCACATTTCCTATTTGCTCCAGGTGAGGATTCAGACATTTCTCCCTTTCATCTCTCGGTGCTGGAGCTCCCAGCTGCCTGACAGCTCTCACAAAGCTGCTTTGCACTCCCCAGGGAGCAGCCCCAGTTTGTAGTGTCACACTCTGGAGTGCAGTGACCTGGCCCTGCCACGGTGACATTGATGGATCTCTTCTTTAGCTGCACTTGCTGCTTTCTCTTCCCTCTCTTCCATCCACTGTGAAGGGAGCAAGTGAAAAATTGGCTTCCTCAGGGTGAGGGGAAATCAGCACATGGAATTTCCTGGAGGATTGCTCAGCTCAAACCCCACACTGTGCATTTGTGGTTCCTTGGGCTGGTGGTCCCTGAGATGTTTATTAAAAGTCCTTCTCCCAAGCCCTGTGCCAAAAGAAGTCGGGATGTGTTGGCTCAGGTTCTCAAGGTTGTTTATTATTTCTTATTGTCCTGGGTTACACTGTCAGCTGTGCCCACAGTCTGTGTTCCATCCCCATCCCCATGAGCTGCTGGAACCAGCTGGGGCAGTGTTTCCCTTCTCTCCTGTCCATGGCCCAGCAATGCCCATGGCTCATGGGGAACTCCCTGCGGGAGCTGTCTCTGGTTCATGGGCCAGCAAGGAGCCACTGCAGGGCTCAGAGAATGAGATCAGCCCAGGGGGAGATGCTCCGCCCAGGGGGAGGAGCCAAGCATTCCCACCTGGATAGAATCTGGGATTTGGGACAGCACAGGGAGCCCTGACCCACTGGATTCCCAGAGGACAAGAGCTCCCAGACCTTTCTACAGGATCACTGCTTGGACAAGAGCATTTCATCTGCACTGCTGCCACCACCCCTATGGATGTAGGTCTTATGTCAGTTTAAAAAAAATATTGTCGTTTCAAAAAGGATTGAGTTCTTGATGTCTCTTCAAAAACCTTATTTATTTCATCTTCTGATTAAAAAGGAGGATAAAGGAATGTTTAAAATATGGAAGTTCATTCAGTTATTGTTCTGTGTCAGGAGCTCTTCCTGTGTCCTCCCTGCACAGCCAACCCTGACTGAGATTCAGCTTCGAGAGAATTTCACTGTCTGCCCTGACGTTTGACAGTTCCTTGTCTGGACCCACATCTTCAGTTTGAAACTGGAAACTGCAGAAATCTTTTAGGCTTGGCTTTTGTGTGGTTTTGGGGTCCCCCAGAAGTCATCAGTGCAGCTGGACTAGCCCCACACAGACCCCTGTGTCAACCCATCTGTGCTCGCACGGATTCTGCACCCCCAGAGTGTTCTGTGGAATGGAATATCTGATCCTCGTGCTTTAGAACCTCATTTACATTCACTTTTGTGCCTGCGTGGCACTTACACAAAATTCAGAGAGTTCTCAAGCAAATGACTGTTGGTACTTAAATACAGAATATGCTTTTTAAACATATAATTAAACCCAAGATATCTCCACCAAGTGCACCGGAATCCATGTGCCCAAATTCAGGGCTAAATCCCTGCCACATTTTAAGTCTGTATTAAACCCAATTTTTAATTAAAATCTGGGGTTTTTTTCTGGTATCTTCTAGGCGTGCTTCTCTTGCATAAAAGGTGGAGCTTTTGGGGGGTTTCCTCAGTATAATTTTCCAGTGGGGGATCAGATTTCCTCCTAACTCCTTTCTATTTCTGGCTAACCACGGCTGAACATCTGTTTATTTCCCAGGAAAAATGTTAAACAACAGTACAAGGTTGTAAAAGGCGTGAGCATCTGATGGAACAAATTCTGGTTTATAACCCAGACCTGTACAGCGGGAATTTTCTCCTGACAGTTCAGAGCTCTGCATCAAAGTCACATCTCCTGAAAATGAACATCAAAGTAACTCAGCTCGTTAGGGTGGTGTTTCAGCAAAGTCTGCAACATCTGTATAAATTAAAATGGAATTACTGTTATCAACTTTATATTGACTCTATCACCATGCTAGTATAGGATGCAACACAATGGAGAAAGTGTTGAAAGAATTAAAAGAAAAAAATCTATTCTAAAAAGAAATTCAGTTGGTTTGATTTTTCTGTTGTGATATTTAAGAGTAAAACCACCACCAAGAAATATTTTCCCTTAAAGAAAATACAGAGTGCACAGTGTGGTTCTGAAGGCAATAAAAGAGGACATGATCAGCCCTAGACAGGGTTTTATTTAGGGAGACAAAATCCTCAGTCAGGGAGTTCATGAAACAATGACAAATCTCATCAGAGGCCAACGAGCAGAATTTGTGTCTCTGTGGTTACGATGAGCCAGGCGATATTTTTAACAGATTTTGATCATTCTGGAGAAGAGTTCAAGACCCACAGATCTCTGGAAGTCCTGAGGACATCTCACAAATGATTGCAATGTGTGTGTTTTACATCTAATAATAGTCATGGGTATATAAATGAAATTACTGGGGTTTTGTACATGGTTCACATGTAAAAATGAGTGACTTTGAAGAGAGATGACTTTTTATTTGTTTAAAAAATGCTGCTGATATAGTCTGGAGTTTATGTGGTTCCTTTTCCTGAAATAGGTGATCTTTAGATTTTTTTTTTTTTGCTGAGTTTCATCAATAACCAAGAGTTATCCATCAGTCCTGGTGGAGATTCTCATCCCGAGGTCAGCAAGATCCTCTCAGCTCAGACGTGTGACCTCCCAGTCACACCCTGATTTGGCCATTTTTGGAACCTTGCACTTCTTTTACGATTTGAAAACCAATTTCAAACTGTAAACAGAAGCATGAGTCATTTTATAGGCACTTTCTCCCAAAGATGCTTACCCAGGGTTTTTAAATGCTCGCTGGTTTATGCTTCTGTTTCCTGGAGATATTTAGAGAAGTAATTATAACTGGGAAGATGCAAAGCTCCAACTTTTATTAATAATGCACAAACTCGTGACATCCAACAACTTGTACACAGTTAGAGCATCCAAATGCTCCAAAGGACTCCATAGATTTTACATTTGATATTATTTCCTTGGAAGCTTTAATATTCTGGATTTTCTAAGTCAAGGTCAAGTCAATCAAGTTGTCCCAATTTATTGTTTAAATTCAGATAAAAATATTGACAAATGTGGGGATTTTGTATTTACTAAGATTTTACTTTTCTTCCCTATTTTGTATATGTTTATACATTTTTTTTCTGTTGACTACATGCCTTGAATCACAGCATATTTTCTAGTCCAGCTGCTAAAATAAAACCTTCATGATGGATGCAGCATCAGCCTTTCCTCTGACTGTAATTACCCTCATTGGAATTTCTGATCACACCCAAATCCACCTCCTCTACCGAGATTTTCCAGCCCAGCAGATGGGAGAGTCTATGGAATAATACTAAATACTCTTACAAAAGAGACAAACCCAACTGAAACCTGACTTTTTGGACTTTTAGCCTTTAAAAGACAGCGAGGAATTTGGAGGAATTTTTGCCTACATAACTTCTGGGAGCTTTTTTGCTTTCCATCAGCAACATGCACAATCTGACACAACATGATAAAATGGTGAGGGAGTCCACCAGGAAATCATTTCAGTGCTTTTTCTGAGTGTTGCAAACTGCTTTAGTGGCTGGAAAGAAACTTCTTTCATTGAAAGGCTCTTTCTGTTTCCATGAATTTCTATGCAGCAGCCAGCTCGCTTTGCTGGGCTCTGTGTGTCCACAGGGATGTGCCCACACAAAGTCATGGAGGAACCAGGCCCTGGAAAAGCAATCAGAAGAATTCTTTCCCAACCTTAGGTGGGTATTTTTTTCCCAAATAAACACAAAAGGAGGCAATGCATTATGGTTTTGTTCCTCTTGTTAAAGGTTATCTATTCTTGTGATTTTTCAGTTCAGATTTGCCTGGATAAAATATTCAAAATAAAACACATTATCCATAATCCCTTCTGGCCTAATTCCATTCCGACTTTACTGATGATGCAAGCTGACATTGCCAGTGACTGAGGACTAAGTTTAGCCTCCAAACATGCACGTTGCACTCAGCTGGAGCAGCGTTCCCTGCAGACACGGATCTGCCCTGACTCACAGCGATGGAATCTGCTCGCTCCCACAGGAGCTGCAGCTTCCACCACGCTGGAGCAAAGCACATCCTCCGTGGCAGCACCCCAGGCCACGGGGCACATCCTGTGTCCAGCCTTGTCCCCAAACCCTGGGGGACATCTCTGTGTCCAGCCTTGTCTCCAGACCCTGGGGGACATCCCTGTGACCATCATTGTCCCCAAACCCTGGGGGACATCCCTGTGTCCATCATTGTCCCCAAACACTGGGGGACATCCTTGTGTCCAGCCTTGTCCCCAGGCCTTGGAGCACATCCCTGTGTCCATCCTTGTCCCCAAACCATGGGACACATCCCTGTGTCCAGTCTTGTCCCCAAACCATAGAGCACATCCCTGTGTCCAGCCTTGTCCCCAAACCCTGGGGGACATCCCTGTGACCATCATTGTCCCCAAACCATGGGACACATCCCCGTGTCCAGCCTTGTCCCCAAACCCTGGGGACACTCCTGTGTCCAGCATTGTCCCCAGGCCATGGGGGACTTCCCTGTGTCTGTCCTTGTCCCCAGGCCATGGGGCACATCCCTGTGTCCATCCTTGGAGCACATCCTCATGTCCAGTCTTGTCCCCAAACCATAGAGCACATCCCTGTGTCCAGCCTTGGAGCACATCCCCGTGTCCAGCCTTGTCCCCAAACCCTGGAGCACATCCCCATGTCCAGCCTTGTCCACAAACCATAGCGCACATTCCCGTGTCCAGCCTTGTCCTCAAGTCCTGGGGGACATCCCCATGTCCAGCTTTGTCCCCAGGCCATGGGGCAGATCTCCATGTCCATCCTTGGAGTACATCCCTGTTTCCAGCCTTATCCCCAAACCCTGGGACACATTCCCATGTCCATCCTTGTCCCCAAACCCTGGGGACATCCCCGTGTCCATCCTTGTCCCTGTGCCTTGGCTCTGCAGGTGCCTGTGCTGGCCCAGCCCTTCCCTTTGAACAACTGGAAACCACCCAGGTGCTGCACAGATCAATCCCACAGGATGGGAGAAGTGGGAAAGCTGGTGCAGAAATATTTTATTGGCCCAAATAAGACCTGCACCTGAGGTGGGAGGAAATATTTTCATCTTGATTTAATTTTAGGTTGGAAAACGGATTTTTCACATCTGACTGTTGCACCCCAACACAACCAGCCAACCTCTAAAGACAGGTAAAAAATTAGATCTGAAACATTTTTCCCTGTTTATTTCCTAGTCCAGCTGGTGTGAACAGAAATCCCCATCCTCTTTCTCACCACCTTTACTGGGTGACATTTCCCAGCATTTCTGCAGAGCCACCACGGCCCTGGTGTCACCAGTCCCTGCTCAGGTTTCTCCCTCTCTGCTCCCCACTGCTGCCCCTGCTCTTTGGCAGCACTCAGGACCAAGAGATTCCTGGATCTGGCTCTTGGGGACCCGTGTGTCTCCTTTAGGGAAAACGGGATTAATTCCCAGCTTCCACATTATGTTTTCCATACACTAAATGCTGCTTTTTTTGTGCTAATAGATAAGGAGAGGGAGACGTGCCAAAAAACCAGAGTTTTCCCAACTGGCTGGTGCAGAGCGAGACCTGGAGCTCCAAAAGTCCAGTAACTCACCCCAGAGGCCAAGCAGCTCTGCTGTCTTTTGTTTTCCTTCTTGCAAAACATCTTTATTCCTATTTGCAGACTCAAAGTGACGAGCTATTGACTGCGAAAAAGCCAGTGGCTGGAATAGTAAATAAATCTTGCCTGCCACAGCGCTGCCTCCGCAGTGAGAAACTCGAGCTGACACGTCTCTCATTACTCTGTGTTGTTTCCTGTATAATTTATGACTCTCCCTTGCATGTGTTCGGAGTTGTAAATGTGATCTGCAGCTGCAGCTGACATCAGGCATGCACAGGACAGCTCCCAATAATGCTGTTAGTCCTTTATGGGCAGAGTTACAGTAAATAACACTTCATGTGAAATATGTAGAGCCATAATAAACATGACAGTGGCTAAGGTTGCTCCTGCTGAGGATGCTGAGATTGCTGGCGAGGAGGGGAAGGAGTTGCATCGAGGACAGGGCCCACAGGTTCTTTGCAGGTTCCTCCCTTCTTGTTTCTGAGGTCAAACACTACAAGAAATGTTCTGTTACAACAAATTCTAAGAGCTTTGTCTCTGGTCTTCAGTCCATTAAGGCAGCTCCAGGTGCTCCAAGGAAATCGATCCAATGCAATGTGGGTGTTTCTCATGCACTGCTAAATATGAACTCAATGTCCCCCCCCTCCATGGCAATTCTTCACCAGATTCTGAGATTGGTGCATCCTCCCTGTCCCCTTAAAGCCAACCAGGAGCACTAAAAACCAGCCCAATTTTTCTCTTAGGGTGCTCTTGTGGATGGGATTCTGTGGGGTCCCAGCCACTGTGGGTTTCTGAACTGGAGAAACCACTGTAGAAACAGCTTTTCTTATTCCCTTTCTTCCATTGCTGACTGTGATCAATTTTCACTCTTAAAGCAGAACTAAAGTGCTGCTTTTTAATTTCAGGAAACCATTGTAGGTAAATTCTGCTTTAAATTACACTCTCCTGAACCTATAGAAACTCCAGGGCTGATCTTGCAGTTTCTGATATTAGGAAGAAATCCTTTATTCAGGGGGTGGTGAGGCCCTGGCACAGTTTCCTAGGAAATGCACTGGCTATGAGCTGCATGGCTCCACAATTTGGGACTTCCTGAACATTGGAGTTCTCTTTCTTCCTTACAAGGTGCTGCAAAGTTAAGAACTGGAAACCAGCCCAAAACACAAGCAACTGGAAAGTTTCAGGATCAAACATCAATTCATCTCCAGGAGTTCATCTCCCTGTCTGGGCTCTCTCCAACCAGCTCACCACGGCACCGGGAAACTTGGAAAACACAGAGAATCTTAATTTTAAGTTTTTTTCTCCTGCTCTGATTAAGCTGTGAAAAGAAACAGGCGAATGTAAAGAGATCCACCCACTCCAGGCACATTAATTACAGGGCCTGAAAGTCAGCCAACAATGAAGGTAAGACAGAAATTCAGTGCATTAACAACTGAACAATGGCCATTGTTCTCTCGTTTACCCACAGCTGCAGGTGTGTACAGCACAGCCTTTGTCTTCCCGGGGGCTAATTGAGCATTCTGACACTGCTGGAGAGAATTCCTTTATCCATGAACATCGTGCTGCCAGCCCTGTCCTAGGCACACTCGGAGTTTCAGCCTCTCTGCACATTTTTTTTGTTTCACGCACAAATAAACAGATGAGAACCTGTTTGTTTGCCCTCCTTCAAGGACCATTGGGTTATTCAGGACAAGAGTTGTGGCACCAAAGCGAAAATAAATATAAATCAGGCCATGGAGACCATTCTCCTCATATTGCAGTGACATTTTTTCTGTGGAAAAAAAGAATAGGATGTGTAAAAGGGTCAAACTTCAGAAAAAAAAATCTTATTTCTGGTGTTAACCAGTCAAGGACCTCCCCATACACAGCTGAATGTTACAGTGCCAGCTAAAGACACACATTTGGCC
Source organism: Acrocephalus scirpaceus scirpaceus (assembly GCA_910950805.1). NCBI lineage: Eukaryota > Metazoa > Chordata > Aves > Passeriformes > Sylviidae > Acrocephalus > Acrocephalus scirpaceus. The sequence goes on from OU383781.1 coordinate 2,718,691, forward strand.
TCTTTCCCATTCTCTCCGTAATTAATAATTCAATTTTATAGTTACTTCATTAATTTGATTATACATAGGACAGCTTTTGAGTATAGTGTTGCCTGTCCCCAAAAATAAAAAGTAATTGCAATTTTTCCCTGGGTTCTCCTATTCTCAGTTATTCACCTGCTACAAATATTACTTCTAGTAAAGACAAGGTGGCAGCAACAAAGATCATGAACTCAGCCATAGTTTGCATTTGGATTAATGTAACAGCAGAAGTGAGAAAATGATTGGATATTAATTCCAAAGGATTAGGCATTCCCAAGCCCCTGTTGATTACACCCACATTTCTGGCAATGGAAACCCAGGGTGGTTTTTTTTAAAATTTTAAGCCCTCTGCCACCAATACTTTAATTATTCTTCCCTTCAATTCTTCATTCCTTTGTTTATCCTTAATATCAGAGAATCCCAGGATGGCTTGGGTTGGAAGAGACCTTGAAGCCCATCCAGTGCCACCCCTGCCATGGCAGGGACACCTTCCACTGTCCCAGGCTGCTCCAAGCCCTGTCCAACCTGGCCTGGAACACTGCCAGGGATACAACATTTATTTATCCCCTAAAGCAATCAATTACTGAAGTTTAAGATGAGTGGTATCTTTTAGAAAAACATTTTTGAGTCCAAAAAATAAAACCTTCATGTGCCTGAGAGGGTTTTTTTCCACAGTACCATTTTTTCCCTATAGACTGACACGAACCAAAGCACATAAAAGTTTGGTAATAAAAAAGAAGAAGAAGAAGAAAAAATTGCTCTTTCTATGAGTAGAAAGGTTTGTTAAAAACATACTTCCTTCTAAACTAGCATTATTTTCAGAAAGCTTCTCTTTGGTTCAAATGAGAATTTCCTTCAGATGGAAAATGTGGGGTTTTTCTTAAGATGAAAACAACGTTGAGAAGGTTTTTGTTTGAAGTTACACTCAAGGAGTCACAATTTTTTCAGCTACCAAATAATCATAAAAAAGCCAGCCTAAAGATTTTGTTCTCCAATTAAAAGCAGACATTTTTCAATGGAGAATTTTTGAAGATGAAAAATCTTCAGCAACTTTATCATGGCCTTAAATGTTCAGAACTTAATCCTAAAACATCTCTGTCCAGATCTGTCAGTGATTTATTACTATAGAGCAGTATTTTGATATATGAATAATTATTTTGATATTAATAATGTAATTTCTTGTCTGTTTAATTTTTACTTAATTCCTAAAATCTCTTCCTAAAGAAAGAAATACCAGTAACAAACTCTCCCCTTTTTTTGTATATATGTGAAGTTCCATTAAATAAAGGATCTGGACATTTAATAACACACATTATACTCATAATATTTTTATGAGAAATTTTCACTGTCTTCCCCACGGAGACAGGAAGTTGGGAACAGAAGCTTAATTCCAATTAAACTCTAATTAATTTTAAATATCTCGGTGTTTAGATACAACACAATCCCCAAAGCTCCAGGTAGGATTAGCAGGTGGGAGAGGCCTCTCACTGGGAATGTTTTGCTCTCCTGGAGACACAAACCTCTTCAGATGTCTTTCCTTTCCCATTTGCTACTTTGGGAACAAATTGTATCTCATCAAAGTTGGATGAGTCTGCACCAAAAAGATTCACAGAGGGAGGAGGAGGAAAATATTTTGTCAGAGGAAAAATTGGGAGTTGTGTCTTACATCCCAGACAAGACCTTGGTGGTCAATACCTGCTTATTCATTAATAAAAGATGTTCTGTAGAGCTTTATCCTTATAATTACTGGGAACTAGCTTTATTTGGTTTAAGCAGGATTTGGTAAAGGGAGATTTCCTTAGAGATTTTTTTGTTCCAGCACACAAGGATGGGAGCAGCTTTCAGGTGGGTGCAGATGTTGAAGAGGAGCCTGAAAACCCCTTGTGAATTAACAGCCTGTGCTGGGCCTGGGGACACTTCTGCCACCAAAGGCCATCCCACAGCAGTGACTTCTTTGCACTCCTACGGGTGAGAGGCAGAAAAATGCCTCGGACAGAGGGCAGCAGCCCAAGAACTTTGCTGCCTGAAGCCAGCTCACACGAGCTGAGAAGTTTGGCAGATTAATCAGAATTATTTCAAGAAATTCTAATGGCTGTTTGGAAAGCTCCAGCAGCAGGTACCAAACCTCTTGTGTCACCTCAGTAGTACAGGGCCAGCAGCACTGCTGTGCTGGCAGCAGTGCAGCTCTGAGCATTTACACCAGGGTCCTGCAGGCTTTGGGGCACGGTGTTTCTTTGGCTGTCCATCTCCAGCATGCCCTTGGTTTGTAACTCCGATCCTAAAATCCACAGTTCCTTTCCCAAATAGAAAGCGGGATGGAAAATTCAGAGTTCCAGAGGCAGAGTGGGTTTGTTGTTTCTCTCAAGCAGCAGTGCCAGGAGCTCAGGTTTCAGAATTTCAGATGAAATTCATCTTGCGAGGAGGAGATTGCAGCAGAGCGCAGGGAGATTTGCAAAGCTCATCAGTCCCCTGCTGGCTCCAGCCTGTGGGTTCCTGAGGACACGGACATCCAGGCATCTCCTTCAACACTGACATCAGAAAAACTTCTTCCCTCAAGTCTCCAGACTCTGAGCTTTGTGGTTCCCTCCGCTCAGAAGAAAAATTAGCCATCGGAGGATGATATTCCTGTGTGTGCCCCACAGACACTGCTCCCGAGTGCTTAGCCTGACATTAGGCTTGCAGGAGTTAATTCAAAAATAATCATTTTTTCTTCTCTTCTTCTGGTTGTCTCCAGTCAGGCAAATATGCTGAAATCACAAAACCACCAAAGGGATTGCTTTAACTAGGAGATAGGATATGAATTCAGCATATTTTCTGCATAGAAATATGACATTTGTATGGAAATGACCCATTTTCTTGAACAGGCAGCTATACATCACACAGGCTTCACTGTAACTTTTATGCAAAAGACATTGGGAAGCACTTTCCCATAAAGTGCTGATTTCCCCCAGATGAAATAATAAGGCAAAGCTCAATCCAGGACTTTAGGAGAAACATTTCACTCCATGTCATGTGTTCTGGGTGTTTGTTTTGATTTCCATGATGGTTTCGTGTTTATCCGTCTGTCTTCTCCACTGAAGGAAGTGAAGGGCTCAGGAAGGAGTTACCCATTCTCCCTTTTTTCTTTCCTAATCACATTCCCAGCTTCCAAAAGATGGCAGAAGGGTGGCAGGACATTCCCACCCTGCTCCAGGGACCAGGACAGCCTGGGAATGGTCAGGGTGGAGGCACCAGGAGGTTTTTCTGCAGGATCAGACAAGGGTTCTGCCACAGGGACCCAAAATCCCCCCGGCAAATCCACGCTCCCGCGACCTACATTTCTTGGGAATATTTGCACAATGCATGTGGCAATTCAGCAATCAGCCAGCACTCCGGGCACACAACTCAAAGAATGCTGAGGGATCAGTACTTTGCAGGCTTTTCCTTTCAAATGCTGAGTGTTATGGTCTGGTATTCCAGGGACTGAGCCGCTTCTGGCTCTGCTCAGGGCCAAACTCAGAGCAATGATGAACAACACAAAACCAACACCAACTCAACACATTCACAGAAAGATGCTAGAACCATAGAATACATAACTAGCAAATCATTTTTAGGCTGCTTTTATTACAAAATTACAATTTGAATTAATAGTTGCACAACTACAAGATTGTTTTTATGCCAGTGCTGAATGAAACGCTCTGACCTCGTTCGACCCCACCGAAGTCAAGTGCAAAATTCACCCTGATATGTATGAGAAATTCTTTGAGCTTATCATGAGTTAAGGTATAGCTTGTTCTGATGATGAATTGAAATTATTTAAAATCAATTAGAACATAAAAGACACATCCCAAACTAGATGTTCACTGAGCTCAGATTCTTGATTTACAGCCCAACATCCTGACCCTAAATGGAAATCCATACATCACTGAGGCAACATAATCAGACTTCAGATAGCTTACTTTAGAGCAGGAAATTCATTTTCTTTCCCTCTGTTCAAGCCAATAGCTGGGAAATTAACAGCAACCAGAGTAATTATCAGTGCAGATATTTCACCATCAAAACTCTGAGAGCATAGCAGAGGTTCCCAATGCACTGTCAACAACCCCTTTCCTTTGCCTATAAAACCAGCCCTGAGTCATTTTGGCCACCACTTTATTTCACGAATGTGGAACAGCTCTGGAGCAACTCATGATTTACTGGAAGTCCTCTGGAAGAGTAAAAACCTTCCAGGCTTGTGCTCAGCCACTAAGCACCACTCGTTTCTAAACAGAAAAGAAAATTTAAGACATTTGTGCCAATATGACATCAATGGAAGCAGCTTCTTTTTGGGGGAGTGTTACAGAAAAGGACACGCCGTGGAAATGTGATTTCCCCTAGTTGCATGACTATTTATATAGAGAAATAGAAATTCATATAAATGTATACATTTCTATAGATACACATTTTGTACACTGTAGGCATATACATACATACATATATACACAGGGTGTTATATACACATATCCAGATTTGTATATACATATATATAAATATATATACACACACAAATGCACACACGGCTTGCTTTGGAGCCAGCTAGAGTTATAAATTCTCCCTCCCCCACAGAGCCAAGATGATCCGAGCTGCCTCTGCTCAACACCCCACAGTTGCCTCTCTAGCCCAAATTAAATATAATCCTCATTATTCTGCCTCTCTGGTGCCTGAGAAACTTGGCAACCTCTCTGGGTGACTGGAGATGCAGCAATTCCTCCTGCCTTGCCTCTCCTAACCTATTCTAGGAGATGCAATATGCTGCTAAGATTAAGTGTCCAAAATGCTAATATGTCTGAGAAGTGCCTCCACTGACCTACATCAGGAATGTAGGTCAGAAAGGAGCTATTTTTAACCAAAATGCCCATGTTTTAATTACAGTCCAAAGCAAGCCACGTTCCTGAATCTCCCAGAAGTTTCCAAAGGTTGAATTTTACACTTCAGCAGTGTAATTACAGGTACATACTCAGCTATACACACAGTATATACAGCACACACTCAGCGTTTCCGTGACACACGAGGCACTCGCTCCTGCTTGGAGCTGACAGCAACTAAATTTAGGAACATCTCCTCCTTCTCCCTGTTGCGTACCTGTTAGAGATCCTTCTTATCAGGGCTTTGTGCTCTGGAGGCTTGGGCAGACTCTGGGTGGCTCGGAGGGGCTGGCAAAGGCCTGTGGCACCGCCAGGGCCAACCTGGCGAGGCTGCCAGCAAAGCTGAGGGCACTCCCGGCGGGGCAGAGGGAGGTCTCGAGGTGCAAGACACCACTCTACAGAAAAACCCAACAGAGAGAACGGTGTTTTCAGCTGGTCTCCACTCCAGGCACAAACAGAGGGCTCAGGGTGTGTCCTCAGCCCAAGGAGGATCTGTGCATGCAGATAAAAACAATTCTGGGGATGCCAGCGACCTGCAGGCTGGGGAGAGCTTGGGCCAAAGGCAGGAAAAAGAGGGGCTGGGAGCTGTTTGTTACCTGCTCTAAAACAAGGGTTTGCAACAAGGATTTCATGTAGTTATTGGCTGTCTCTAAGCCAGCGAGGGGCACTTGACTTTCTCACTGCCAGCCTTGGCAACATTCCCACTTGTCACAGCTGAACCATTGCCATTGCTTCCATCAGCCTCCCTGGCTGCAGTGTCACAACCCCCCACTGCTAACAGGAGGGATAAATATATATTTATCTACATAAATTAGATCCATCCACAATGGATTTGAAACCATCTTTATGGTTTAAAACTGAAGGGGAGAATTAAGTATGGACTGAACAATTACTCTCTGCCTTAATCAGTGCCTTAACTCCTCCTCAGCACCCCTCAGGGCTGTGACTTGCCCCTTTTTTTTGGAGAAAACACTTCATCAACTGGATCTAAAGAAGACTTTTACTTGCCATATTTCTTTGCTTGTCAATACTATCCACTTTCCAAAGCAGCCAGGTTTTTGGGTCACTGCAAGAAAACATAACAGAAGTGATGCCACAGGAAATGTCTCTCTGATTAAGAAGAATGCATTTAGCTACAGATTTATTCCAGGGGATAACTGGTCCGTCCTGCCCTTGCATGGCAGTTTAACAGCACCAGAGAAACCTGGAGGTGTTCCCTAAAAAAGACAAACTTAAATGAGCAGCATCCATTATTAATTTTTGTAAAGCTCATTTTTCACCAAAGCACCACGACATGAGTTTTCCCAGTGCTCCCAGTGCAGTGGTGCAGGACCCCAAGGACTGGATTTCTCAGGGAGCAGCTCAGCTGGTCCCATCCAACCCTGAAATCTCACTAATGGGAATTTCTAGCACCTCCCTTTGAGTCAGACCATGCTGGGCACTCTCAGGACACAGCAGAGTGAAGACATTTCAGCTCTGAGTGACAATTTCTATGCTCTTTGGAGCAGAGCTCCTTCACTCTCCAAAGGAAAGAAGCACAAGAATTATTAAAGTCCTCTTATGAGAATTTTCAACTGCAATGTTTCCCTCTCTGTGCTCATACCAGTGATAAAATCAAACTGAACAATCACAGAACAAAAAAAAAAACCAAAACCAAAAAACACCAAAAAAACCCCAACACACCAACACCATTAATTAACTTTCATTTGCAAAGCCAAAGCCGCCAAAGTTCAAAGACAGACTTTGGTTCAAGGGTTATTCAGATAATGGACATTTTATATATATATTTGAACACATAAAATAATTTAGAGACCAAGTACAAACCCAAAGGTTTATGTATCTTTCTATAAAACTCAGTTTAGGACAGTTACTGTTGGGACTGACTTAGTTTTAAACAAGTAGAGCCCGAAAAAATGATCAACAAATACATTCCTATAATTCTTTAAGGTGTGAACCAGCTACTGTCTCTGCAAAAGGAAAGGAAAGCAAGAAAAAAAATGCATAAAAATCCCATTAGCAGTATATTAATGCCACTGTAACATTTGGGGAATGTCATTAACTTCAGATAAACTCCCTGTAGGATAAAAAAGTCCCAAACTTTTCTTCAGCTTTTTTTTTTTTCAGTTGTTCAATTGGGTTTTAGAGCAACTGTTACAGGAGTCCCTCCTCAGGAATGGTGCCAGGTGCCACCATCACCAGCAGGGATGGCAGTGCCACCAGAAGCAGCAGCACAAATGAAGCCTTTCCCATTCCAGAAGTGATTTATCACAATTCAGGAATTCCTGCCTTGGAATAATTCAAGCCCTACTGCAAAATGTGATCACTGCAGAGAACATCCTTCCCTGGCACCGTGCTCCAAGGACAAGCCAAATTGCTGTGCCACATGCCATGGGCAGGATATTCCTCCACAGGCATTTGTTGGAATTCCCAAGGGCAGAGAGAGTCAGTCCTTGGCTAACCTGAAATATCTCTTCAGGATTCATAGAATATATAGGATATTCTCAAGAGATTTCAAAAATTGTAGTGGAAAAATAAAGATGTTAGGACAAGTAAATGGACATTAAAGATTCAGGATAGGACATAGGACTTGGTCATGAATATTTTATATTTGCTCTGCCCTCTGTTAGTATCTGCTCTTTTTAAGGCACCCAATAGCTGAGTGTTGCACGTCCACACCTCTAAATAATGCCTAAAAATAACCCCACACTTCAGATCAACATCCTTAACATTCAGAAATATCAGGATTGATGCATCATCCACCCTACAGAAACCACACAGCATGAATGTGGGACAGAGCATTCCTACAGCTCTGCTCCTTGAGCCTTCTCCTCTCATTTTCCCACAAAAATTATCCATCTGACACCATCCTGAAAATCACCACAATATTGACCAATTTAGCAGAGAAAATGCCACCACAGTGAAGTGTTTCCAAATAGTTCCACAGGGATCCAAAATAACCTGCAAGTGTCACCTCCTGGGGAACTCCATATGCAGCAAAGTCAATGCTTCCATAGAAATCCCAAATCCCCCAAACTGCCCCAACAACCCGAAAAAAAATGAGATAATGACAGAATTTTACAACTGGGAAACCGTAAGGATCAAGGAAAAGACATTTTAAAGAAGTTGTAGGAAACAGAGTTGTCAGTGCCTGTCAATCACAGAAACACAGAATGCCCTGGGTTTGAAGGGACCTTCATATTCTTGCTCTCAAAGAAAAAGATAATACTAATAAAGTATTTCCAAATAATTTGCAATTTTTACATTAATAAACTTATTGTCTAGTTGGTCGCCAATGACATTAGAACTAAACTAATTATTCTTTAAAATCAAAAGCCTTCAAGACTGTTTGGTTAATTTGTGAATGAGATCAATCAGAGAACTACTGAATTGATGGCAAACCCATTTTCTCTGTACCATTACTCATCTTATTCTGAAACAGTCCCATGGAGCACTTGTCTCAAAATACTTGAATCCACTTAATAGATGTTGTAATTTTCTGAGATCAGATTTTGCTCTTCATTCAAGTCTGTTGACTAAAACTGAGCATAATGTGGTGCTTCAACATTGGCTTCCATGGGAGCAGAATTGGGCCACCACTCCATTCCCACTCAAGGGTTTGTTCCAAGCACATTCCAACTCTTCCACTGCCCAATCAAACCAGAAATATTTCAAGAACTGGGAAAAAAAAAAGTATTTGCACTCACACCAGAATTTAAAAATAGGAATTTTTGTACAAAGAGCTGTTGTGAGCTACATCCTGGGTCAATTTGCATTTCCTCCATGGAGAAAAACTGTGTTGTACAGTGTACAACAGAAATGCATAATGGTGTACACATAAATACATACACACATAAATTCACTGAGAAACTCAGCTATAGATTGCAAACCAAGCCTTGGAAAAACTCAGAATATAGGAATGTGCAGCACACAGCAGCCTGATTTCCAAGCATCCATAAATCCACGTTGTAAAAGCAAGTGCCTTTGGAAGAAGGGCAATCCTGGGACAAGTTCACTCCTGGTGGCTGGGGCACTGCCAGGAGTCACACCCGTGGTTGAGTAACGTCCTGAGCAATGAACTCCCACACTTAAGGCCAAATTCTACGCACTGCTCTTCACGTGAACACTTCTGTGAAACCTAAACCTGAACCATCACATCTTTTTTGTCTGAAGTGGGTACTTGAAGCAAGTGGAAGCAGCACAGAGCTCATTGAGTGCTGCTGGCACACCCAAGTGCTTCAGAAGAACAGCCTCACATTTTGGAGAGACCTTTGCATCCTGGTGCTGTCAAAGTTCTCAGAGAGAACACAAGTTGGACAAACCCACACATTTCTAGCATAAAATCAAATCAGCTGTGCTGCCACACGCAGAGGTGGTTTTGTCTGGAAAGGTCTCTGACAAAATCTGGAGCTGCCACAGCTTAACTCACGTTCACTGAATCTCCTAAGAAATGAGATTCTCACTCTCCAACAACACTCTGACCAGAGCAGTGGGCAACAGGCTTTCCAAAATTCAGATTATTACTCATACCATAACATTTGACATCTTTCTATCGCTCTTGATACACTCAAGAGATCCATGAAGCCATTTCCAAACAAAGTTTTTTAACCTAGGGTACAATGTGATGGTGACATCAACGACAACATCCAGGAAATATAAAAAGCACCAATAATTGAGCACCAGGATCATCCTTTCCATTTCCCTGTGTGCAGCTGTTGGCTGAGACTGAGGCTTACCTGGCCTTGCTGTTCTTTTCCACCTGTAGGGAGAATTTCAGTGGTCAGTGAGGGAATAAACCAAACACCTGCTGAAGGCTTTACTACCACAGGCTGAGCTGCTCAAGCTGACACCAGGTACTTGTACAACCATGAAATCAGCTATAAAATATATTTATTTCACATAGCATCCCACCAAACAGCTCTAATGCAATTGAGGATCATTGGACTTTATTTGATTCCTTCCCAGTAGCATTAATGCTACCAATGCTACTGCTGATAAAGACAGAATTATCATTAATATTCCCTATTAATTAGGAGGAACCTGGGTTGGAACATGCAAAGTGTCACCCACTGCAGGTCAGGGATGATGGATCCACTTTTGTTTCCTGCAGTGGAAAGGAATGCTGCTACCCACTCAGCCTCAGCTCAACACCATGAGAAAGCAAAATAAAAGTCATCAAAACACCCTTTAGACATTGTCAACACTTCCAGAGCAAATCATCCCCAAATCATCTCAGTAGGCAAGGGAAAGGAAGTTTCCTACGCAAGGAAAGAAAAATAACTCAACTTAAGCAAAAAATTATCTCTTTTAATACAAAATTCCATTCTCATAGAACAAATTTATTTCCACTGAATAAATAGATCTGCTCACTGTCCACGGGCAAGATTACTGCCTATAGTAAGGATGAAATTCTCTTGCCTTGCTGCAGTTTAATTAAAATATAAACATTATTTGCAACCGGCTTTACTCTATTTGGATACAAGTATGAACACTTGGGGCTTTGAGGACATTGCCAAATGTATACAGCACCACTCTCACTGGGGGTTGTACTTTAACCCGATTTATACAGCTCCATGCATCACTTGCATGTCGGCTTATCAATGTAATTATTACAATTATGATAAGAAGGATCTGGCCTTTGCACTTGCATGTTTAATACTCTTAGCACGTGCATGCTCTTCCACTATCTAGTAAAAACCCAGCAAAACAAACAAATGAGCAAACCCCAGCGGGTCAGAGCTGAAGGCAGCAGTGAGGAAACACAATCTCAACTCAACAGAGGAAATTCCAATGTGTAACATTTTTACTGATGGCATGGAGGGTGATGCCAGATTTACAGACGTTCGGAGCTGTCCCTCCATCTCCAGACACCCACAGCTGCTACCAAGGCTGGGGAAATGACTCTCCAAAAGAGAAAAAGCTCACCATGAGCATCCTGGCAGGAGCTGTAAATAGCGACATGGTGGGCAGAACAACTATTTATGGGGTTATTTCTGTTAAAACACATTGTATGGGGTGAAACCGAGCTGTTCCCCAAGGAAAGGAGGCAGGAGGTGGGGAGGGTGACCTTGGGAATGTGACATTTGTGACAGAATGTGACAGACCCCGGTGCCCTCAGGACAGCGGCAGGAGCGCTCCGAGCAGCACCTGTGGAGCTCCATTGGGGGAATAACCTCAATTCACCTGGATAAACCACCCTGACCGCTGTTCAGACAAATGATATTGATGGACACACTGGGTATTTCTGGATAACCCCGCTCTCTGAGGGACCTCAGGGCAGCGCCCGGGCCACGCGGGCGCCCGGCTGTGAGGGCCGCCCTGGGGAGGCCCCGCCCGCCCCGGGTAAGGCGCCCGCGGGTACATTCGGCGGGGCGGACGGGGGCAGGGAGCGGCGTGGGGAGCGCCTCCAAGCCGGCATCGAGCCCGGGATCGAAATCCAGGATCGGTTCCGGGATTAACCCCGGGAATAATCCCGGGATCAATCGCGGGATCGGTCCGGGATCGGGCCCGGGCGCTCCGGCCCCGCCGCCGCCTCAGCGCTGGGGCTGGGGCGCCACCTGGCGGCCGCGCGGGGCCGCGCTCCGCGCCCGGCCCGGGACCCGCGGGGACACAACGGGGACAGCGCAGGGGACACGGGGACACCGCCGGAAACACGGGGACACCGCCAGGGACAAGACACCAACGCGGACAAGATACCAACCGGGACTCGCCCGGGCAGGGAAATCCCACGGTCTTTGGTCTCGCTCCGCTTGCAGCGGGGAAGGGCGGCGCGGCCGCTGGGATGCTTTGCTTTCCCACATCGCATCCCCCCATTCCAAACTGGAAATGCGGTTTAAATCTCCGCTCCGGAGGGGGTGGGAGCTCTCGGAATGCTCACCCCGCTGCCAGCACCGGCAACATCCCAGCGATGCCTCCCGGTGCCTCCAGCAGGCCGGGAGCCAGCGCTCCGGAGGGATGCGCTCCCGAATTTCTCGATATTTTTAACTGTCAGGACAGTGCGGCAGGGATACAGATCGCAAATCGGATTTGTGACAGTCTCGGGTGGTATCTTGGCAAGAGACGCTGTACAGGGTTGTTTTTTTCCTCTGTTAACATCACAGTGCATCGAACTGTTATTAATAAAATAGCGTTCAAGGTTACGGGGAGGGAAGGAAATCTCTGTGGGGGAAGCTGAAGTTTCAGGTTCAAGCTTTGTATTCCTATATATATATATATATTTGGGGGTGTATATATATATATATATATCTGCATTTTGTTTCAAAACGTTTTATTAGGAAAGCTATACCAGACGCATCACTGTACAATGATTAAACATTACCTTTACAATTTATATTCACTTGAAATTACAGAATAAATATATGCACATTGTTGTACCTTTGTGTGTGTGTGCGTGTGTGCGTGTATGGGTGCATGAGAGAAAACATTAAAAGTGCTTCCTACAAAGCTGTTAGTGAGAGGTGCCCATTAGCTTTTTTTTTTTTTTTTCTTTTTTTTTTTTTTTTTCTTTCTCTCTGTATATTTGCATGTCGCTTTTATTAGGAAAGTGCGGATGTCCTCCAAAAAACCATGGCGTCATGATGGAAGTGTCACCGAGCATCCCCTAGGTGTGTGTGCGCCACGTGGTGACATCCTTTGGGCTGCTCGGCTCCGGGTGGCTTCCCCCAGCCCCCGGGATCGCCCCCCGGGATTCCCCCCGCGGCCCCCGAGCCCCCCTGGAGGGGCTGGGCTGGCGGGGGGTGCGCGGAGGGTGAGGGTGAGGAGTGTGCGTGCGAGGGAGGGAGAGAGACAAGAGTGAGACATTCGAGCAAGACCCTCCCCTCCCTTTCCCTCTTGCAGTTTCCAGGCATGCAGCAAACTGCGCTCGTTTGCTTCTTTGCATTAATTTTTTTTTCTCTCTTTTAAATAAATGTACAGAATCTGTGCCATGATGGGCAAGAAGAAAGCAGGCCAGAAAAATGCCATCTTCCCTCCCCCTCCCCTCCAAGGGAAAATATCAAGGAAGTTTACTGCCAACGAAAAAAAAAAAGAAAAAGAAAAAGAAAAAGGAAAAAAAAAGAGCCAACGAACAAAACAAACAACAAGAATAAAGAAAATAAAAGGGGAAAGAAAAAAGAGAGAGACACACATAGAATTTACTTAATCAGGATCAATACAAAGATCCCCGATAATAATAATAATAATATAATAATAATAATATACCTTTAGACATGGCACAGTCAAAGTCTCAGTTTCAGTATAAAAAATAATGATTGATTAACATCTGCTGGCAAAAGTCTGCGAAGGCACTTCGTCGATTACTGATCTGAGAAGGGCCCTGCCCCGCAGCGCGCACATCTGGCGGGGCAGAGCGCACAGCTGGATCCTCTGCTCGCGGGCGGCGGGGCCGGGCGGGCGGCGGGGCGGCGGTCAGAACCGGTACGTGGTCTTCTCCAGGACTTCGAGGTAATCCGGCTTGGTTTGGAGTTTGGCCCTTAACTCGAGGTATTCGCTTGTGGGGGTTTGGTGGTCCGGGAAGCCCTTGCCGGCCGCGAAGAGCAGGGTCTCCTTCAGCCTGGCGTCCTGCTGCAGGTCCGGGTATTGCATGCCGGGGGGGTGGACGTGCAGTTCCTTCAGCTTGGGCACGGTGCCGTACAGGCAGTCCACGAAGCCCACGGCGCAGGGCGGCGGGCGGTCGCGGTCCCGGGGGGCTCCCCCCGCCGCCGCCGCCCCGAGCGCGCCCGCCGCCAGCCCTCCGCCCGCGGGGTGCTGGGGGTGCACGGCCACGATGGTGTTGAGCTGCGAGCTGGACACGGCCAGGCTCCACTCCTGCTCCTTCTCCAGCAAGGTGCGGTAGCTGCTGCCCGGCTCCGGCGCGGCGGCGGGGGCGGCGGGGTGGGCGAAGCCGCGCTCGCCGCCGCCCCGCAGCAGCTCGGCCGCCTCGCCGCCGCCGCCCGCCGCCTCCTCCTCCTCCCGCGGCTTGTAGATGGGGTTGTTGCACATCTGGGTCACCGGGTGCGGGATGTAGTCGTAGACGTGGCCCGCCGGGGGCGCCTTCTCCGGGGACCGCTCCCCGGGGCCCCCCCCGCCGCCGCCCCCGCCGCCGCCGCCGCCGCCGCCGCCGCCCTCGGGGAAGAGCCGCGGGCAGCGCAGCGGCACCGCGCCCAGGTCCGCCGCCTCCGCCCGCGGGCCGCGGAACGGCAGCTTCCGCCGGCGGCGGCGCAGCACGAAGGCGAAGAGCCCGGCGGCCACCAGCACGGCGGAGAAGAAGAGCACGAGGAGGCTGAGGATGAGCACGGAGAGCGGCACGGCCGCGGCCGCGGCGGCTGGGGGCAGCTCGTAGGCTGCCGCGCCGGTGGCGGAGGGCGGCGGCGGGGCGGCGGCGGGGGGCGAGGCGGCGGCGGCGGGGCGCAGGGCGGCGGGGCACAGCGCGGCCAGCTCCAGCGAGCGCAGGTCGCGGCGGGCCAGCGGCTCGGGGCTGGCGCACAGCACCTCGCCCACCACGCTGACGGAGCTGAGCGCCTCCAGCCACTGCTTCAGCGGCACCAGCTCGCAGGTGCAGTCCCAGGGGTTGAGCTTCAGGTCGATCTGCACGATGGCGTGCAGGTGCTCCAGCACCCCGGCCACCGGCAGCGCCAGGAAGTGGTTGTTGCGCAGGTTGAGGCGCGCCAGGGAGGTGCCGGCGAAGGCGTCGGTGGGCAGCGTGCGGAGCAGGTTGTCGTTGAGGAAGAGGAGCTTCAGGTTGGGCATGAGGCTGAAGGCCGCCGGCTGGATTTCCCTGATCAGGTTGTACTCGAAGTACAGGTAATGCAAACTCTGCAGGCCCCGGAACATGCCCGGGGTGAGCCGCTCGATGTCGTTCCCGTTCAGGTACAGGCTCTTGAGGTTCGGCAGGTTGATGAACGCCCCGTCCTGCACGTAGGAGATCCGGTTGTTCCCCAGGTGTAAGAGATCCAAGGAGGAAAAATTCCAGAAATCGGAGCGGTAGATTTTCTGGATCAAATTCCCGCTCAGGTACAGCTTCTTGGCGTTCAAGGGCCTGGGCAGGAGCTCGGAGATGTTGTGGAATCCCCGCTCCTTGCAGTTGACCGTCAGGCCCAGGTCGTTGATGTGCAAACTGCAAGAGCAGCCGGTGGGGCAGATGATGGGGATGGGGGGCCGGGTCTGGTAGGCAGCCACGGGCGGTTGGTTGGGCCCGGGGTACAGGCCACGGGGGGTCGGGGGAGGCCGGGGCGCCCGGGGCTGCTTGGTGGGCTTGGGCTGCTTGTTGGACGTTTTGTACTCAACAGAGGAAGCGGTGAAATGGAAGGAGGACAGCATGGAGGAAGGCTTCGTAGGCCATGCGTTCTCCTTGCTGGAGGACAGCTGAGGGATGCCCAGGCTGGCTTCCACCTCGGAGTCGGACAGCATGGGGCAGAGCTTGCTTCTTTTGATTTCCCGCAGGTCCTTCCCGTGGAAGTGGAAGGGCGTCTCGCAGGTGATGTCCCCCACCAGGGCAGTGTAGGGGATGCGCTCCAGCCAGCTCTTGAGCTGCACAATCTCGCACGTACAGTTCCACGGGTTCTCCTCCAGCTGGATCTCCATCAGGCTCCTGCCAATGTGGTCCAACATCCCGCGGTACGAAAGGACTTTGAGGCGGTTCCCCCGCAAGTCCAAGTGGGTTAAGGACACGGACTTAAATAAATTGGTGGGAAGCATGGGGATAAGATTGTCATTTAGGATAAGGACCCTCAATTTACTTAGGTTTCGAAATGCACCGCTTTCAATCCGTTTAATGACATTGTAATCTGCCTGCAGATATTCCAGACTTTCCAAACCCAGGAAAGTGTCGTTCCTGAAAATGTCCAATTTGTTTTCGTGCAAATACAACCTCTTCAGAACTCGGAGCCCATTAAAAGCCCCCGTCTGAATGTCCTGCAGTGCATTGTTCCCAAGGTTAATAGATACAGCGTTGTTCAAGTGAAGAAAACTGTTGGTGTACAACTTCCTCATGGAATTCCTCTGCAGATAAAGTTTAAAAGGTCTCGACCACGACTCTGTTATCTGACTAATATTTATAAATCCCTTGTTGTCACAATGTATATGGAAAAGGCTCTCCTTCACTTCACAGTAACATGGATCAAAGCAGGGCTCATCCAGTTCCTCCGAGTCCTCTATCAAGGGAATGGGTGTAGTCCATGCTAGAGCAATTGTGCTTAGAAGAATTATCCACAACATCCTTCCTTTATGAAGCGTCTCTGCCGTGGAAGGTTTCATCGTTTGTTGATGTTTACAAAACTGCAAGGGGAAGAGAAACACAGATTTCAGTATTTCTGCCCTGCCCCTCTCCTCTTCCTAAGCCCCTACCTGCTGGACTCATGTCGGGCTCCTGGAAAGTTCAGCAATTGTTGGGCAGACGTTCCCAACCAACTCCAGGGGTGTCGGCTGCGTGAGCCTTGCCCTCATTTATACTGGAGAGATGTTAGACGGCTCCATCACGCGACAGCAGCCGGCCTCGCTCCCCTCCCCATGGTAAATGCCACCTATAAAGAGGACAGCACATGCGGCCCCACACAGCACCACGAGCACACACCGAACGTGTTGCGTCTCTCCACGTTTCCCAGGCGTCGGAACTGCCCGGATCTCATCCCCGGGTGCGATTTTAGCCCAGGAGCCATCACAGGCTCGCCTCGACTCCGGGGAGGGGGGAACACACAGAGCGTGGGCAGATTTCTCCAGTGTCGCACCACATCCTTCACCCATGCAAACTCCCAAAGTTATTGAACCTCCACCCTCGAGTCTCCCTCCCTGCCGGCTCCAGACATTCCACACGCGAGTTCCAGGGAATGTGCGGGGTGTGCTGCTGTCCCTGGCAGAACGGTTCCCCTCAGAAATCCCCACAGTGCCTTCACCGGAGTAAATGGTTAACGACCCTGATTGGGAAGGAGATCTTCCCCTCGCAAATGCGCCCGGTGAATTAATGCAACTGGTATATTATCAGATAAATACACACCACATATATTAGTCATTTTAGCTGATTAAAGCATTTAGAGATGATTAATCTTTCTAAAGCACATGCCCATGCGATCAGCAGATCTAAAGGGAAGTGACAGCTGAAGAGGCACCTAGGATTGAAACGCTCAGCCTGCCTTGGATTAGGGCATTTTGTGCCCCCAGGACCAAGCAGAAGACCCGGTTAAAAAGCTGAAAGTGGAAGAAAAAAAACAACAAAACAAAAAACCTTGACACTTACCAGCCGACAAATTCTCTATCCTACTATACACGATTCCGAATGAAGACACCATTCTTCTCCAATCAGATGAAAATAATACTGCCCTAATGAGATGCAGCTCCTTCAACATATGGTTTCACCCTTCCTTTCACCAGATATTTTAAATGTATGGGCACAGGGAAACGCTAAGGATGGGAATAATACCAGTGGTGATGCAGCCTTCCTTGAATCCCTGAAATGCCCATCAGAACGGTTCGGAGCGATCATTACTTTTAGTCTCAATCTCCCAATAAAAAGGTCCTTTTTGCCTTCCTCGTGTAAGAACTAGAAAAAATTGCCCACCATCCGCAAACTTAAGAGCAGAAAGATGCATTCAGGGGAGAGAAATGCCAGAGGAACAGAAATCCTTAGGATCAACTTGCAAATGAAACCCTCCCCTGTGGGAAAGAGGAGATGGTTGAAAGCACGAAAAGAGAAATATCCTCTGCAATTAAAACCAGCATCTAATTGGGGAGAAGGGAGAGAGACGAGAGCTATATTGCAGTATCAATCTCTCCGTCTCCTTTGCAAAATATTAGCCACTTAAGTTCTTTCTCTTCTGCAAGGGCTGTAATAAAAATAAAAAAATAAATAAAGAGGATTATTATATCTTCTTTTTGGAAGAGGGGGGTGTCTTTGACCCTAGGCAGAAACAAAGGGATCCAGAAAGGTTGTACTTACCGGTTTGCAGGAGAGATTTTAGCACATCGTTACCAAAAATAACGGAAAAAAAAAGGCAAAAGAAATGAAGGGGGGAAAAAAAAGAAAGCTCGAGTTTAAAGATTGCTGGTTTCTCTCTGCCTCTCCCTCTCTGTGGCTCTCTCTCCCTCTCTCTCTACTCCTGCTGAAGCTGAGGCAAAAGGAAAAAAAAAAAAAAAAAGGAGGAAAAAAAAAAGGCAAAAAAAAAAAAAAGCAAGCCTGAAACGTGCTGGGAATGCAATGAGCCCCTCAATGATCTTCTTTAGGATGCAGAGCTGCTGTTTGGCACACTCAATGGAGGAGGGAGGAGAGGGGCTGCTGCTGCAGGCTCCAGCGCCGCCGCCGCCTTCTCCGGGCAGCAGCGGCAGCGCGGAGCGGGCGCTGGGGCGCGGCGGCGGAGCGCGGGTGCGCGGCGTGCGCGGGTGTGCGCGGGGTGCGGGGCGGTGCGGGGCCGCGTGTGCGTGTGCGTGTGTGTGTGTGTGTGTGTGTGCGCTGCCGCTCCTGCCCTGGATCAGGCTCCTCCACGTCACGAAAATCAGCTTCAAGAAGGGGAACAAACGGAGGGGGCGCGCTCGGCTCCAGGTCGGGGGCGCGCATTTGGGAAGCCCTGACTACACAGTTTTTTTTTTTTTTCTCCCTTGCCTCTTCTTTTTTTTTCCCTCCTTTTTTTTTTTTCCATCTTTTTTTTTCCCCTCTTTTTTTTTTCTCCTCCTTTTTTTTTTTTTTTTAAAGAGGGAAGGAGGGGGCTGGTTGGCGGAGAGAAAGGGAAGTGGGAAACGAGCAGATGGGGGAGGAAAAAAAAAACCTGAGAAGAACCAGAGAGGGGAAAAAGCCGCCGGGATGGGGCAGAATTTGCACCCACCCCGCCGCCCTCCTCTTTCCTTTAAAAAAAAAAAAAAAGAAAAAAAAAGAAAAAAAAAAAGAGGGAAAAAAGGGAACAAAAAGCCCAAGTCTGGAGGAAATCAAAGCTGCTCTGACTGCGAGTGCCAGCTGAGGGCTGCGGCGGGGAGCAGCCCGGGGGTCCCGCTCCGGCCGCCCCGCTGCCCCCGCATCCACCGCCTCCTGCGCCCGGCGCTGCCCGCCCGTCCCGGGGCTGCTCCCGCCCCGAGCCTCGCCGGGATCCCGCAGCTTCCCGCAGAGCCAAACACCTCCGGGAGACACCCGGCACCTCCCGCATCCTCCCGGCGTGTGCGCGGAGGCGGAGGGGCCGCGCCCGCGGTGCCCGCCCGCCCCGGGAGCCGCCGCAGGTAACGGGGCTGCGCGGGGCGCGGAGGGTCCGCGGAGAGGGGCGCAGCGGGAGGGCTGCTCGGGTGAAACTTGGTGGGTGAGACGCGCCGGGGGGGCTCAGCCAGCCGGGCGGGAAGGGCTGCGGGCAGGGCAGGGGGTGAGCCCCGCGCCGCTCCGCGCATCCCCGCTGTCCGCGCCCGCGCACAGCCCCGCGCACACCGCACATCTGCGCGGATCTCCGCGTAACTCCCGGGGCATCCCGCACCCCCCCCGCACCTCGCGGAACCCCAATCCCCCCTCCGCACCCCTCCGCGGTGGCTCGGCCGGGAGAGACTTAACTGGAACCGCGGCTCGGTGGCAAAAAGTTCAGGGGCAGAGCCGCGGGTGCGGGCGGGAGCTGCCGGGGGCTCCGCGGGGTCCCGCCGCCCCGGGGCCGCTCTGCGCGGGCAGGGGCGCAGCCTCCGCGCCCGCGGGCGCGCAGCATCTTCCCGCGGCTGCCGAGCTCCTCTCCGCCGGTGCAAAATGGACGCACCGCTCCCTCCTAATTAAATTGCTGCATCATTCATTTTCTGACGCGGGAGCGACATGGGGTACGGCAGGCTCCGTGCACCGACACCCCCCGTTCGGAACGGGGGGGAGGCGGGGAAAGAGGGCGAAAGGGGGAATCACAACAGTTTGTTCTCGCAACAAGCTCGCACGGCGGGGTTTGGCAGCGACTCGGGAAAGAGAGCGAAGGGAGCGAACCCCGCTGGGGTTGGGGGGCGCCCCCCCCTTCCTGTGGGTGCCGCCTGTGGGGCAGGGTCGGGGGGCGCGGGGGGAGCCCTGACCTTGCACCTTTCCCAAATGCCCCCGAATGTCGCTCGTGTTCCTGGGCAGGGCTCCTGCCGTCCGGTTGTGCAGAGGGGCTGACAGAGGGGCGGGATGGCCCTGGAATGCGGACCGGGGGAGCGCTGCGGGGACGGACGGACGGACAGACATCCCGCCGGGACACACGGACACCCCTGTGCCTCCTGCCCGGCTGTGACCCCGCGGGATGCCCCGGGGGATGAGGAGGAGGAGGAAGGGGATGGCCCCGCACCTCCCTTTCCATCCTTTAAGCCCTCGCGGTTTCCCAGAGGGCTGAGGACACTGAAATCGGCACAGAGAGGCGGCTCTCGCAGGGTTTGTCCAGGCCGTGTCCCCTTGTCCCCTCAGCCAGGAGGCAGAAGTCACCGCGGGCCATCCCCTGCATCTCCCTCCAGCCACACAGCCCTTGTGCCTGTGCTCCACACGCCCTGCTGGGGACAGCAGCGCTGTGAGTGTGACTGGCAGCAGCTCCAGCGAAGGGTACGGCTGATGTAACCCAGATTAGGACGTCACTGGGTTATTAATGATCATTATTATTATTGGCAAGCCAGCCATCTCCTTGCCAGAGCCCATCCTGGAGCTGTGGGGATGCTGTCAGCAGGGTGGGAGCTGGCAGGTGCCTCTTGCCAGCCTCAGTTGTCATCGCTGAAATGCACCTGCCCCCTCCAGAGAATAAGGGAAGGAGACCCAGCCTGGAGGTGGATACTCGGGTAGTTATTGTGCCTTGCAGAAATGTCCTTACAAGGCTCCGTTTCCACCAGAGGGGAGCGTTCCCCCCGCTGCAGTCACTGCTCAGCAGGCACTGAGTGCTCCAGGCAGCCTGCAGTGGGAACCATCCTCTTCCCTCCCCTTCCCTTCCCAGCAGAAGTGGCAATGATGGAGAGAAAAGAGGGAGTTTTCTCCCAGAGCTCGGCCTGCCTGCCCAGAAAGAAATATTCTGAGCTTTAATAGTCTCTCTGTCTCCAGCAATCCATGGCAAGGGCAAAAGCAATAAATAGTGCAAGGGCGAGGGGAACTCGGCTGTAATTATTACAGATGGGAGCTGCTTCCCGGCTCGCTGTGTTTTGGTAGGGTCGGGAGTAATTTGGAGGTGCTGGGTCTGAGTGTGGGGAGGGTTTTAGACACAGCTCCAGCTGCATTTCTGCCCAAAAGGCCTGGCCAGCCCTGCAGGGCAGTCAGGGATGGCCTCCAGCTGCCAGCTCTGGGGGCAGGAGAAGCTGTGGGAAGCCCAGGGTGGCAGGAGGAGCAGGGAGATACCAACGGGATGTGGTGCTCATCCATCCCTGATGGCATCTCCTGGATCCCAGAGCTCCAGGGAGAGCTGCTCCAGGAGCAGGGAGATCCCAGCTCATCCATCCCTGAGGGCATCTCCTGGATCCCAGAGCTCCAGGGAGAGCTGCTCCAGGAGCAGGGAGGTCCCAGCTCATCCATCCCTGAGGGCATCTCCTGGATCCCAGAGCTCCAGGGAGAGCTGCTCCAGGAGCAGGGAGATCCCAGCTCGTCGATCCCTGAGGGCATCTCCTCATCCCAGAGCTCCAGGGAGAGCTGCTCCAGGCCCAGGGCTCACAAGGAATATCCCATGGCTCTCCCTGCCTTGGGGGCCTCCTCAGAGGAACATGGAAATCCTGGGATTTCGGGAAGGCCAGGCTGTGCAGAACACAGAGCTGAACTCTCCAGCGCACACAGAGTGGCCCTGGGCAGAAACACTCCCAGCTGCAGAGGCTGCAGATGTCTGCTCATGCCTTTAGTCTGGGCTCAAAGCTCAGCTTAACCTCCTTCTGGTGACCCCTCTCCTGGTCCCCATGAGATTTCTACATTGCACAGTGTCTTTGTATTCAATATTGAGGTTCCCCTCCCCCTTTTATGTTTTAGGGAGCTGAAAGGCTAAAATATTCTTGGGATGCTGTATTGGAAATTGTTTAAGGGGAAGAAGAAATGTTGGTGTTTTTGAAAATGTTGATAAAGGAAAATGACAATTGAGACTCTTCTCTGTGCAGCAGCTAGTGAAGCAGTTTATGAGGCTTCACTTTTCTTATTCCCTCTCTGTTCCTTAATTAATTTATCAAACACGGACAGAGAAACATAATCATCAGCCGGAATTTACCTCTAATTCTGGAAGAGACTCTTTCTGCTAAATCTCTGTCACATTGTCCCAGTGGTGTTTTAGGGACCACGACCTCTCTTGCTGTTGCATCAACAGCTCAGCCTCACCACAAAGGGTCCCAGCCTGGATGCAGGGGGTGCTCCTGTCCCCCTCAAGCCACTGCAGAGCTTTCCCTGGCTGCTGAAGGGTCCTGTTGGCTCTGGGAGAGCTCAGCCTAAGGCTCAGGTGCTGCTGAGGTCCCTTCATCCCATTCTGGCTGCTCTGCTGGAGGCTGGATCCTGTTTTCCATACACTGCTGGCATTTGCCACGCCATGGATGAAGTGCAGGCATGGATTATTCGAGCTGCACAAGCACTGGTGAGTGCATATGAAATGGAGGAAGTGTAAGAATTTTAAACTGGGCTTTTCCAGCTGGAATCCTTCAGGCTGGAGCAGCTTATGCCAAACTGATTCTCCTGGCCACATTTTTTTCATAGCCACCTCATGATCAGTTATTTATTAAGGCATCGCTGTTGATTTATTTTTTCAAGACAGTTGTGCCATTTTCTGATGAAGTTAAGGAATAACAATGCACCACATGATATTTAACGTGGATTATTTCCAATATAAAAGTGTCCTCAGCTACCTGAAGCTCCATGGGACACTGGAGCAGCACAGAAAGCCCAGCCATGCCCTCAGCAGCAAGTTATTTGTAATTGGTTTACACTCATGGGACTCTTTTTTTTTTTCCAGCAGAGACATTTTGCCCAGCATTTGATGATATGTGTAAATATTAAAAGGAAAGGAGGGAAGAACTAATAGGCAGCATTAAAACAGAACAGCAAATACCAGCAAATTGCGAGTGCAGCATTTTTAATGGATAGCTATTAAAAATAAAAGAGAAAAGTAGGCAAAATTAAAAGGGAGGCTTTATTGGACAAAATTGACAGTTGTTATCCTCGCTGATTCCTGACATTTCAAGATCAGTTCTTTATCTAATGTTTCAACAGCCTTGGATATTTCCTTCTGGTGAACCACACTCAGCTGTAGCTCTTTTTTCTCCCTTTAAACCCACTTTTTTTTTTCTAAATGTGCTGATATTTATTATAGCCAGTGTCAAAAAAAACTCCACACTCCACTTATATTATATGAGCTTCTCCTCGGCCTTTCCTGGGATGATTCACAGCCCTGGGTGGGCACGCACAGCTTCCTCTGGCTGCAGCTGGAATGTGATGCAGGGATCCAGGGCAGAATGAGGCCCTCAGGGTGATGTGTGCCTACCCTGACTGAGGGTTCTGAGCCACCCTCCAGCCCTGGGAGGGCCATCCTGGACAGGGGCAGCTCTGCAGCCACAGCCTGGGATCATGGAATTGCTTAGCTTGGAAAAGATCTCCAGGAGCAGCGAGTCCAACCATTAACCCGGCTCTAAACCGTGTCCCTAATGGACATCAAGATATTTTTAAATCAGTTCCAGGAATGGTGATGCCACCACTTCCCTCAGCAGCCTCTTCCAGTGCTTGACAACCCTTTTGGTGAAGAAATTTTCAGTAATACCCGACCTAAACCTCTCCTGGCACAACTAAAAGCTGTTTTTTCTTGTTCACCTGGTACATGGGAGAAGAGTCCGACCTCCACCTGTCCACAACCTCCTTTCCTCCATCATGACAACATGCTGCATCCCTTTCAACCCTTTTTATTCAGTAGAGAGGTTTCTTGTCACCTGGCAGCCCAAGTGGAGCTTTTCATGTCCCAAATGAGGCTGAACATGGACCACACAAAGGAAGAGCATGGAGCTGGAATTGTGTTTTCTGAATCTCTCCATCCGTTGCCCACAGACCCTGGTGGCTGGACACACCTTCAGATGGCAACTTCATTGTTCCCATTAGAAAAACCTTAGATAATGCAAAAACACTGGTTGAGTTCTTGTTGTGGAATAATGTTGGTGGTTTATTTTGACGCCTCCACACTCTGCAGGTGGATATTTTCTATTGCAATTTCTCCTTTGGCTTCCTTTTCTTTTCACCTTGTGGGCTAATCTTCCACACATCCCAGTTCCTGGATTTTGCCTGGGTACACAAAAACGGAGATTAGCCTGCAGTATGTTCTGTAAGCAACAGCCTGGATTTTCAGGGCATCTGGATTTAGAGTTGCCAGAATTAGAAACACGAGCCAGACGAGATCATGCTAGGGCAATTCCCCAGGACTGGGCCATAAAGCCAATCAATTTAAAATGTAATAGAAAGCACCGAGTTCTGGTGGAGGGAGGCACTTACTGCTCATTTGAAAAGAAAAACTCATATTCTAAATTGCTTTTCAGATCAGACTTGAGCCTACTTTTAGTGATGTCAACGGTGCCACTTCCGACCAGTCCAGTAGTGCCAGAATTTTCTGTTTACTGCTGTTATTTCTCCATTTCCCTCTCTCCTTTTCCTAAGATCCCTGGCAGCACCGCTCCTTGCATGGTTCAGAGGAGGCTCCAGGATTATCAGAGGGATGGAGCAGCTCTGCTGGGAGGAAAGGCTGGCAGAGCTGGGGTTGTTCAGCCTGGAGAGGAGAAGCTTTGGGGTGACCTCAGTGTGGCCTGAAGGGAAAGATGGAGAGAGACTTTGGAGAAGGGCTGGAGGGACAGGACACAGGGAATGGCTTCCCACTGACACAGGGCAGGGATGGATGGGATTTTGGAAAGGAATTCCTCCCTGTGAGGGTGGGCAGACCCTGGCACAGGGTGCTCAGAGAAGAGTTCCTGTGGCTGCCCCTGGATCCCTGGCAGTGTCCAAGGTAAGGCTGGACAGGGCTTGGAGCAGCCTGGGACAGTGGAAGGTGTCCCTGCCCATGGCGCTGGATGAGCTTTAACCCTTCCAACCCAAACCCCCCTGTGATTCCATGATTCCTCTTTGAGGGCAGTCAGGACATGGAGACAGAGCTGGTTGTTCAGAGGCAGTGAGATGAACTCATTTTAATCTCATAGAAAAAGGAATTCACCAGTCATGGTAGAGGGGATGGTGACAATGATGTCTGCTCTGCTCTGGCAAGTCTTGCCCCTGTTTTGGTTTTGCTCCCACTGACAGAAGTTTTACAGCAGCCCCAAGCTGGGAATCAGAAGTGATCTTTCATCCGAAATGGGCTCAGCTGGGAAGTTCAAGATGAGCTGACTCACTCCCATTTCACTTCTCCCTAATGGAAGTTGGGGACTAATGCATCTCTGTAAAAATGGCCAAAGAGATTTGGGGCCTGAGCTTGTGGGTCTCTCCTAACCCCAAACGCTGCAGTACCTGGGTTTCCAGTGTGTGGTGCATTAACTCATTAGCAGGCACTTCAGGTACAATTTTTTCCTATGCTAGAATTGTGAAATGAGGTACCTGAGTGTCCTCCTCAGCCTCCAGCTCTAAGTGACCTCTGGAAGAAAACTGCTCTCCCTCTTTCCCATCACCCAGGAATCCTTCTGGAAATTGCCATCAGAAATCAAATATCCTGGCTACTTTACATGCAGGACTTCCCTGTTTCATTCTTTGATATAATTTTGTGAAGAGGAAGATTGCTGGTTCTCTTTTTTCTCCTTTTTTTTTTTTTATTTTTTGGTAATTTCATGAAAGACCAAATTTCTTTCACCAGGAACTTTGGGAACTGCCACCTTTGGTCACTGCATCCAGGGAATCATTACATGTGGATGTACAAAGAGAATCAGAGGTCTAGGATGTCAGACTCATCCAGGAAAGAATAAATTAGGATAGTTCTGAATGGAAGAGTGGAAGGAACAGGACAGTACTTTTGAATTATACAAAAATACATTGAAAAATAAAGGGAACATTTTGCTCTCTACAAATAACATCAGAGAGAGAACAAGAAATTTGTCTTAATTTGGAACAAGAAAGATTGATATCAACTATTAGAAAGATGTTTGTGATGGAGAGGATGGCAGAGACTGGCTAAGGAAGTCACAACCCCACAATCCTGTGGCTGGTCATGTTGAGGGACAAATTGTTCGTGACCATATACTACACTCCTTAAAATAAATATATTGTCAGTAAACACAGGAGGAAAATCCAGTGAAAAGCAGATTTGGAACCAGATTCCAATATAAACAATGACACCAAAAATGAGACATGACAGAATTGAAGGTTTCTAGGTCAACCTGGCTAAGACACGTTCTGGGAATTTAATATCCAGGCCCTGAGTTTGTGGATTTGACTAAAATCATCATCTTGGAAGTATATACATGGATATATGGATACACAAACACCCACGTGCCTGCACACCTGCATTCTTGGATCATTTTTGAACATCTTCAATTTTTCAAGGTCCTTGTGTTTAGGATTTTTATTTTCCATTCATTTTCTCTCTTTCTGCACCGTCCGTCTCTCTCTGGCTGGCTGGCTAGCTGGGAAATGCCAGCTCCTTGGGAAGTCACCTTCCAGAAACCAGAACTTTGGGGGAAAAAAAAAAAATCTCAAATAAGCAGATTTCACAACAAGCTCTGAGGATTGGGATTCCTGAATAGAGATGAAATCTTAGGCATGAGTGTAATCTTGGAATGTAAAATCCAATGTTACAATTTCCTCCCCACTTCCATGGTATCAAATGTTTGCAGTTCCAGGGAGTGGGAGCGAGGCTCCCTTTTAGGTGTTGATTTAACTGGGCTTAAAATCCAATGAATAAATTGTCCATAGTTCATCAGCTTGTGAGGTGCTCGCTGCCTACACACCAAATAATAAGCTCCACGTCCCACTGTGAGCAGTTTATGGCCAGAGGACTGCGGGAACACCGCGGTGGAACTGTCAAAATAAAACACGCCACGGGCTCATAAATGAAATGAACGGATATTGGTTTAAAATCAAGCCCATAAATATGTGTCACACCTGTCCTCTGGGTGGTCAGCAGCAATCAGGCTGCTAAATTCTCAGCATATTTCTGAGCTGGTGCTGTCTGATTTGCCCTTCCCTCCTTGCTGAGCGATGCCGAGGGGTGAAGTGAAAGGCTGAAGTGAAATGGTGCCACTGCAAAGGGTGCAGCCAAGGTGATGTTAATGTTTCAAGTTAAATATCCAACAAATCCAGGATAATTCAAGGCTAATTGTGTTTTATTGTGTTAACCCTTTTAGGGGAAAAAAAAAATCAATGAAAATAGGTTTACAGCAGCTGTTTTCACCTCCCAGCAAGCTTCTGCACTTTCCCACCGAGGTTATTCTGAAGGTGGAAATATTCTAACATAAGGATTAATGATAATAATAATTTACACTGTGGGAGTGGCAAGGATTCCCTTTATGCAGGGTACTGGAGAAACAAAAACTTTACACAGAAAAGCTTCCAACCAGTAACCAGAGTGTGTGAATCCACCTCTGACTGTCCCTCTTCATACCTGCAACTCCATGCCAGGGCCTCATAAATTCAGCTCAATTCTTCATGTAGTTCTCCTAAAGGTTACTAATTTTAACAGGCCATTTTCATTATTTTTCTGAAGAAGCCATAGAGGCAATAGATCCAATATCTGATGTTTGATATTTGCCCCAAATAATCCCCTAACTCATTTTAGGGTTGTACCCCACCTGCTAAACCAGCTCCATGTGCTTCAGCAACTTGTTCAGGACTTCAGGTGGGATTTAGTGCAAAATCTTTTTTTCTTGCTTTTTAATATTTAAAGATAGCATTGTTAAGTTGTGAAATTGCACTGTTTAAAAAGGGTTCTTTTATTTTACCATTTAAGCAGTAGATTTTCTGGGGAGAATCCATTCCTGATGGAGCCATTTGGGACCAGCCTTACATAAAGGCCATTGAAGAGTCCCTCAAACTTGAACAGTTTTCCAGCTTAAATACACAAGGGAGATGTGTATTTTGGTAATATTTTTGAGATGAGGTCCTCTGGAACTCCCTGGCAAGTCTCCGTTCCCACCTCTCCTTGCTCTTCTGCATCCTGAAAACCCTGTAGGATGTTAAAGCTTTCAGGTTGTCTGAGACACCAGGCTTGCCCAGGTGGAGACTGATTCCTTTATGTTAAATATCCAACTAAAACACGTTGTAGTGTTGAGCTGGATCAAGAAAAGCAGCAGAGTGGCCAAACTGCTGCAAACCTGTGAGGACAGAGGCAATGTCTGATTTTTTGGTGTGCAGTGCAGGTGCCAACAGCACCATCTCATTCCCTCCATTTCCATATCTGTAAATGACTGCAAAAGGCAGGTTAGAAGGAGGCCAGCTGGATTCAGATACAGAGCAAGGTAAAAATCTTTTGCTTCTGATTTTCATTTTGCAATTTTGAGCAGGGTCAGGTTTTGAATTCCTTTCCAGACTTTAGAAGAATGGGTGAGGTTCTCGCCGGCGCCTCCCGAGCGGAGCAGCGCACGGTGACCGCAACCGTGGAAAGAAATTCTATTTTTACACTAATAATTAATGTTTTGTCTCGTGCAGCCTTCCCAGAGAGCCACAGCAAGCACATCTGAGGGCATTAGAGCTGCTTAGGGAGATTTCAGGGGACACTAATCCGCAGGACTTTCGCTGACAACCCAAAGGCAGCGGTGTCACGTGAGAGCCTTATCAGGGCAAAGCCACCCCGAGCCCATCTGCAGCAGCCCTGAGCACAGAGCTCCCCGGCCTGGGATACCTCAGGATGCTGAAGATGCTGGATTTATTGAAGTTAGAGCAGGATTTTTGGTGTGGCAGGATTATTTTCATTATTTTGAGAAGGGATTGAGGCTGCAGGTTAGAGACAGAGCTGCCTCTCGGCCTAGGATGAGATGCAAACCTCCTGCTCTGTGTGATTTTCACCTACTTAATAATAATAATAATAATAATAATGATAACAACCACAACAATCATCATCACCACCATCTTGGTGTTGTTCCACCAAGAACAACAACTACAACAATAATTACAATAACAATGTTGCCTTTCACTAGCTCCTCATAAGCCTTGATCATGGTTTTATGCATCTTCTTAAGTATTCTGGGTTTTTTTAATTCTTTGCTTCATACTTCATACTTCAGCAGCTCCTGGCAGTGCCACAATTTCTGCCACCCATGCACATGCAGCAAGGCAAGGGTGGTCAAACTGGGACACAAACCTAGGGGAGCAGGTGGAAAGTAAATAATTATTAATTCTTTCCAGCCATTTGTACCTTGTAGAGGTCTCCAGTTTGTTGTCGCTCTGAATTATTGGCCTTTGCTGATGAGCATAATCCTGTGAGTTACTCCTAGACAGATCTTTTGTGCTTGGTGCTACACAAAATTGAGCTAAACCTTCCCTCTGCCTGCATTCCCTCATTTCTTACAAGCCTTTAGCACAGCAGAGGATTTCCCAGGTACCCAGGTGCTGCTCAAATGCCCTAAAGTTGGAAGAGGATAAAGGCAGAGCCAAGGAAGTAGAGCAGAGAATTCTCTGGGTTAGGATGACAGACAGGTTAAGATGACAGACATTGTTCCCCCTCCTACTTAGTCAGCTATATTTATTTTTTCCGTGGATTTTCTCCCTTTCGGAGTCTCTCTGTACCCTGCAGTGTCAGGGAAATGTGTTAACAAAGCTCTGCCGCCCAGGGGAGGGCATGGTCTTCAATTTGTGCACAGAGAAGGGAGCAGAGAGGGAGATTTGGAGCTGATAGACAGAGACAGGGATTTGAGGGAGAGCTGGGAAGTCTCGACTGTCTGGCAGTTGAGCTTGGGATGGAGGCTCCTTCCACTCCCAGCCTGTGGCACAGGTGTTCCCAGCAGCAAATCCATAATCCCTGGCACTTGGGGAGTAGTGAGGGGTGTGAGCTCCTCACCCAGCCCCAGGGAGGTGTGCTGGTGGTTATTTCAGTCCCGTCTGACATTGGCACTTTGGGAGGAGCGCCTGGCGGTGTGGGGATGCTCAGTCCCGGGAAGGGAGGCGGGAGGTGTGTGCGTTTCCATCCTGCCTGCAGGCAATCAGAGCAGGTTCTGGGGGTACTGTGATTCTCACAGGCCTGGGGAAGGTTCCCACCTCCTCCAGACACCCTCAGGACTGGATTAGAGCCCTGGCTGCTTGGCTTGGAAGGTAGTTTTAGTTTAAGGCTCCTGGAAGTCCATTCCTTCTCACCAAAATACCATTTGCTCCTACTTTCTCCCGTGCAGGTAACCTCGCTCTGACACGAAGTAGTCCCTCAAAGAATCCTTGGCTAATTTTAGCAGTCCAAGGGTAACTTGCCCCATTTATTGCAGGTGGAAGGAGAGAAAAATCCTTTCTGCACCAAGACCTTTTTTCTCTGTTTGTGCCAGTGCGAGTGAGGCAAGAGCCTGACTTTAACAGAACAGATAAAAATAAACCCAGCCATGGACAAAGCCAATTATGTTCTCCATTGCCTAGGGATGGGCAGCCTAATTTGCAGCTGACAGCGATTTGATGGACTGAACCATCCTTTTTCTGATCCAGCATTTGAAGTAATTTTTATTGTAAACCAATCATTACCATGCAGGACTCTCCGTACCGCCGGTGCCACCGTGACAAATCCCCGCAGCGGTGCTGGGGCTGCTCCTGGGATTTTTCCCTGCCATCCCTCACTGCCCTGACACGTTCTGGGAAGTGCTGGCCATGGCCCTGTCCCCAGCAGGGGCTCTGGGCACAGCAGCTGATGGGTCCTGTGAGAGGGACAGTGCCAAACGCATCCCCAGCACTGGGGGATGAGTTTCCAAAAATCTCCTCGCTGTCATTTTGGCAGGGCTGCTAAATTTAGTCCTCCACTCAGGGATATGCAGACAGCACATTAGGCTGGGAGTTTAGCAGCGCACATTTTCTCCCATCTTCATCCTCGATGGCCTCTGATTTTGCTCTTTTCTGTGGTTTATAGGTCGTAAAATGATTTCCCCCTCCCCGAGGACATTGTACTAGTTTGTGTCTGACATCTGTGCAATCCAGTAAGTCCTAAGCTGTCGTGTAGCATCCTTCTGTTCCCTGAATGGACACGCAGGGAATGGCACGGCTCCTGCCCAGCGTTGTTGGACAGAACATCACTTCATTAGAACCAGCTGGAATTTGTTTCCACCAGAGCTTCAGCAATTTCTCTCTGCAGCAGCCAGAGCTGTTGGAATTTACCAGAAAATCTCCCTGCTGGGCCATGGGAGCTGTGGGGTGCAGAGGGAAATTTGGAGAGGATGCATGGAGGGTGAAGATCTGCTGCTTTTGCAGAGGTGGTGTGTCCTACATTCCCTTTCCAGGTCCATGAGAGCTCAGCACAGACCCAGGAGGCTCCACTACACATCCCCCTAATTTCAGCTGTGAAATCTGCAATTTCTTTCTTTCCACTGTAGTATTCAGTAAAGACTGATTAACAAATGATAGACACCCACTGCTGCTAACAGGAGCAATAAAACCCTGTAATTTTCCTGAGACAGGTCACCAAGACTCTGCTCCAATCCTGCAGAGTTTCAGCAATACCTCCACTCCTGCAAAGTCCTGAGGTAAAGGAAGGTTTATTGAGGCTGTGCCATCGAGCACAGGGATGGAGAGACAGGCCAGGGCCAGGGTAATTTGTGCACCTCACCTTCTGCTCCTTCCACTCACAGGTGCCAAGGTGGCTGTGTGCTGTGAGGAGCAAACTCTGGATTTTCCACTGCTTGGTGCAATGTGAAATTGAGCTAAACCTTCCCTCTGCCTGCATTTCCCTTTTTTCTCTTACAACCCTTTTGCTCTTATTTCTCCTATAACCCTTTGTGCCTTATAATTTACCCTAATTACACGTTTGTATTGGCCAATGTAGATATATTTAGATAGATATATACATATTTTATATATATATAGGTTTTATTAGCTCAAAAAAAAAATCAAAGGGAAGATGGAGTAATACATTTAATCATTTCAGAATAATTTGAAGGTGGTTGTTTCAGAAGCAAATCTAAGCAGGGTTTGTCCTGGCAGGAGACTTCTGGAAAGATTGAGGCACAGGGATGCTCTGCCACAAAGGGGACCTCTGTGCCTGGTGTCCCAAGGCCCTGCAAGCTCAAATTCTACCCCTGCAGGGACTCAGCTGTGACTGCTGTCCTTAGTTTTGGGGTGAGGTTTCCACTACTGTAGAAAGGTGAGTCCAAACGGATCATGTTAACTAAATACACTGTTTGGAATAACCCAGATCAAGCTGTTATTGTGCAAAAGGTGAGCTAGGCAGAATTAAGATGAAAAGAATGAAGTCAGCAGGTGTGTGGTTTTGCTCAGATCACAGAATCACAGAATTTCTAGGTTGGAAAAGACCTCCAAGGTCATCGAGTCCAACCCAGCCCTGACACCTCAACTAAACCATGGCACCCAGTGCCACATTCAGTGTTTTTTTAAACACATCCAGGGATGGTGACTCCACCACGTCTCTGGGCAGGCCATTCCAGTACTTTATCACTCTTTCAGTAAAAACTTTTTCCTAATATCCAGCCTATATTTCCCTTGGCACAGCCTGAGGTTGTGTCCATCAATTGCTGCCTGGAGAAACGTGTGTGTTAAAAAACCAAGCTGGGTTAGGGTAAACAGGACTCCAAACTGCTGCTAAGACAGATGGCACGAGTCTGAGTGCTCTGTGTGGACTGGAGTGTAATATTTATGCAATCCAGTGTTTGGAATATCTTTGGTTTTGATTCCATCCTTGGAATCACTGCTGCACCTGATAGTGCCTACACGTAGTACTGTGGAACCTGTTTGCAGTCCTTGGATTTAAACTCCAAATACTGCACATAGTTGTTATTGAGGGAGGCAAATGTACAGGGATAGTCATTGAATCTGGATTTGACCATCAAACTGTGGGTCACACGGGTGCTGGAGAGGGGGAGGATCTGCACTGAGTGTTGAGGGGGGCTCAGGGTGAGGTTGGCAGGGCTCAGGGCGGGGTTGGCAGAGCTCAGGTCGGGGTTGGCAGGGCTCAGATTGGGGTTGGCAGAGCTCAGGGTGGGGTTGGCAGGGCTCAGACTGGGGTTGGCAGGGCTCAGGGTGGGGTTGGCAGGGCTCAGATTGGGGTTGGCAGGGCTCAGGGTGGGGTTGGCAGGGCTCAGATTGGGGTTGGCAGGGCTCAGGGCGGGGTTGGCAGGGCTCAGGGCGGGGTTGGCAGGGCTCAGATTGGGGTTGGCAGAGCTCAGGGTGGGGTTGGCAGGGCTCAGGGTGGGGTTGGCAGGGCTCAGGGCGGGGTTGGCAGGGCTCAGGGTGGGGTTGGCAGGGCTCAGATCGGGGTTGGCAGGGCTCAGATCGGGGTTGGCAGGGCCCAGATTGGGGTTGGCAGGGCTCAGGGTGGGGTTGGCAGGGCCCAGATTGGGGTTGGCAGGGCCCAGATTGGGGTTGGCAGGGCTCAGATTGGGGTTGGCAGGGCTCAGGGTGGGGTTGGCAGGGCTCAGGATGGGGCTGGCAGATCTCTTAGTGGGTGTCTGCATGATCCCATGGGAATCAGAGAGGATGGAAGGTGCAGGCGGCAGGGCTGGGATGGGTCTGCAGCAGAATTTCTGGGATCTCTGCACGGATCTGGGGTGAGAATTGTGCCCTCATCCAGCGGGAAGCGCTGAGAGCAGCCCTGTTCGCTGAACAATCCTGTAAAAGGAAACAGATTGCCTCGGGCGAGACATTTAGAGGGTCTTACACTTCTCCTGGTGCTTTTGAAGTGCCTGTTCTCGCTGCCTCTGCAGGATGGAGCCGGGCTCTGTGTGCTGAGCACACCTGCCGGGAGCTGGAGGGGCTGCCCGGGGTCATCCTCACACCGGGAAATTCGGGGCATCGGGAAGATCATCCACAAGCATCCAGATATCGCTGCTTATCTGCTTGGTGGCACAGAGTCCCAGAATGGCTTGGATTGGAAGGGATCTTAAAGCCCATCCAATTCCAACCCACTCGGCATGGGTGATGAATTATTATTTCTATATTATTAATTCCATTGCTGGAATTAATAATATAGAAATAATAATTAATAATATATAAAAAATTAATTATGGAATTAATAATATAGAAAAAATTACATAATATAATATAGTATAATATAGTATAATATAGTATAATATAGTATAGTATAATGCAATGTAATATAATGTAATGTAATGTAATATAATATAATATAATATAATATAATATAATATAATATAATTTTTATATAATATACTTTATATATAATACATAAATATGTATATTTATAAATATATGTTTAGAAATACAAATAAAAAGATAATTTATAGCTATAGTTTAATATATAAAATATATAGAAATACTATATATAATATAAAATACAATATAAAACATAGAATATAAATAATTATTAACATAGAATATTAATAATTTTACTATAGAATACTAATAATTATTAACATAGAATATAGAAATAATTCCATTGCTGAGTAGTGGCCCAGCTCTGTGAAGAGGGGATTCCCAGTCTCAGGAAATATCACAGAACCATAGAACAGGATCAGAGGATGGTTTGGATTGGAAGGCTCCACCCGATCATTCACCTTCCACCATCCCAGGCTGCTCTAAGCCCTGTCCCCCTGGCCCTGGCCATTTCCAGGGCTGGGGCAGCCACAGCCTCACCCCAGTGCCCTCACACAGCTGTTCACAGCAGTTAAATACATTCCTATCAAACGTAGATTATGGTCAGGGGTTGCTAAAATTGAGGCTAAAATTGAGGTTTCTGAGCTCCTGTTCAAACCCACGGGGTTTGGAGTTTCTGTGCACGTTTCCCAGTGATTTCCATAGGCCTGGTCCTCCCACCTGTTTAAAATAAGCTTTAAGACTATTCACCTTGCAGCATTCTATGTTTAGACACTTATTTTTAAGATTTTCATTTCATTTTTAATGTATTCCCTCTCTCTGGAAATCAAAAGAAAGCTTGCTAGGAAAATAATTTAAATTTCCATTTTTCCATGTTGATTACTCACAGGTATCTCTTATTCCTCTGCAAGTTCTCTGAGTCATGGATCCTGTCCCAGCAATCACTGCCATGTTCAGCCTTCCCACCCAGCACAGGCCCCAGAGCAGAACAAAGGAATTTTTCAATCAAATTATATTTTCAAATAAATTTTCAAACCCTGATTTATCTTTTGATTAGGTAAACAGTTGAGACAAGAAGCAGAAGTCTTGTGGCAGCGAATTCCTGCAAAGAGTCACTCATTCTAGTTCAGTTCTTTGCTACGTGATAAATAATTGTGTTGATTTTTAAGTATCCTCAAGAAGTTTGATCTCATTTTAATTGGTGGAAAAATGGGTCAATATTTGTTATTACATGATCAGTTTGCCTCAAAGTTTGTCTTCTGTAGAATTTTAATATATCTATAAATTCTATAGATTTTAATATATCTAAGAGCTTAAACCAGTTTTCTGAGAGGGGAAAATGACATTATGACTCATTTTGGGGATTATAAAAAGAGTAATTCTCTTGAAACTGGTCCTTGATACAGCTAATATCTCTTGCCTTCACCTCAAGATGCTTAACAAGCCCATCATTAACTGTGGCTAATGAAAAATTAATTAAATTTTTTATAATCTAATACCAGCTGACAAATCATTATAAATCATGCCCTTGGTTATTCGTGTCACTAAGGCCAATAAATGAGCTTGAAAGTTCACATATATGTATAAAACTGTAAACAAATACACAGTGAATTGTGCTGGTGGTCAATAATTATTGTTATCAGTTGCTTTTTAAAATTTCTTCTTGAGATTCCCAGAATTCTCACTGAGGTATGACCCTGCATGTAATTTTTGAAAGATTTAGTAAGAAACCTTAACATTAGACATGATCAGAGACTCCTGCATCTGCACCAGGGTGAGCCTGGAAGGGAGTTAGCAAAACTGGGGAGATTTAGAAGAAGAGCAGAATTATTACAAAGTCTGGCAGGACATCATTTAAGAAAAAAACCAAATTATTGCACTGGATTTGAAACTCTTACAATAAAAACAGGGAACTGCTTTTTCCTTTCTATTTGGAATTTGCCTGAGTGACTCAGTGAAGGAACAGCAGCAAGATCAATTACTTGTGTTTGCAAACCAGTTTAAAGGGGACCCCATGGCTCAGATGTGCAGGATTAATGGGGGAAAATGCTGAGCACACCAAGAGCCTTTCACAGGACAGGTCAGAACCCATTTGGTAAATCCAGTGGATATTTCCAGGATGCCAGGATTAGCCCACAACCCCCCAAAAGCTGCTCATCCATGACTCCTGTCAGCTGCAGCTCCTCAGGGGAAGCAGTGCCAGGGTTGACACAACCCAAACCCTTCTCACCCAAATATTCCCATGTGGAATTGGGGCAGCCCAGGTGAGCTGGGTGAGGAGCAGCGCTGTGGATGCTCCAGGAGCAGGAGGGAGGAGTGCAAGGGGAGTGGGGTGATGTTGAGAGGTTTGGGCATCTTTATTGAAGACTAAAAGCTGGGTAGTTGTAAAAGTAAGTCTTTTATTGTGTGGTTAAATCAGTCTCATGAAGGTAAAGTTATTAGAGTCTGTAACAGTATGCAGAAGCTTTCTAACATAAAGTCTTAAGCAGAAGTGGTAGCATCTTATCAGCTGCAAAAGCAACAGCAAAACCAGTACCTGTATTCGTGTACTCCTGTATTCCATGTTCCCTAAGCAACAGCATCCTAACATTTTTAGTGCATTTTATTTTATTTTATTTTATTTTATTTTATTTTATTTTATTTTATTTTATTTTATTTTATTTTATTTTATTTTATTTTATTTTATTTTATTTTATTTTATTTTATTTTATTTTATTTTATTTTATTTTTTTATTTTATTTTATTTTATTATATTTTATTTTATTTTATTTTATTTTATTTTATTTTATTTTTAGCTAATTAGGCTTAAACACGAACTCTCTACAAAAGTGTTGGACTTACCTTAAGCTAAAATTGATGTGTGTTAATATTTGTAAATTCTTACACAAATTCTATGTATATAGCTCTATCTGTTCTATCTAGGAATTTCCAGCAAGGCCACGTTATTTTTTGTTATGACTAGAATTTAACTAACTTTGCAAAAGGCAATGTTACTGAACCATAAACTAGGTATTAGGTCTTTGTTGTGGGTTAACAGAGTTTGGTTTTTAGTTAAAGAGAAATATGGAATACTGGGTTAAGGTTCAAACTTAAAACTAGGACATTCTTTTTCTTACTTAGTGACACAGGTTCTTATTTTTAAGACGCTTAAAAATCCTCTATTTAAAACTAAACTTGCATTTCTACCTCACACCTGGATGGATTGATGTGCCTTAATTTCTCGGAGGGTTTTAACTCAGTCCTCACATCTTGGGACACTCCTGGGTCTGTGTGGATGGAGGATTTGTACCCCAGCAGTGGGGCAGGACAGGGACAGGTCAGGACCTCTGTCCTGGTTTGGGGCAAATTTGGGAGAAAACCCAAATGGGGTCGCTCATGGAAGCAAACCCAGGGAAAGAACTTCTTTCTGGGAAAGAACTTCCTCAGAGAAAAGTGGAAAAACTTATTTATTTAACGAACAAAGTGTCGACAAGCACAAAGAATGAATAATAGGAAACAATAAAAGTTTTCTGAAGTGAGATGGTAAATTCAGAAAGTCTCTGCTCAGCTCTCTCAGTCTCCTCTCTGGCCTCTGGAGGTCCAGGCCCCGGTGAGCTGCAGGTGTGAGAGCCCTCGGTGCTCCTCTGGGTTTTTCAGTCTGGGGAAGGTTTAAACAGTCCCAAAAAAGCAGAAAAAAAAAATAGTCCAGGGAACTTCTCTGCCCTAGCTAGCTAAAATTAGCTAAAAGCAGAGGAGATCTCTGTCCCACCACTGTCCCTGCCTCAGACAAAGTGCTGTCCTAAGAGGAATGCAGAGGAGCAAGAGCTGCTTTCAAAACAAACTCAGCGCTGCTTCTTTCCCTGTTTCACTCTTAGAACCAGCCTGAAATGTACAGAATTTAACATACAGCACAAACAGAGCAGACAGTTGGGGATGCAAACATTATAAAGTCACCCTAGGACAACCTCCAGGCCCCATCCATCAGCTCCCAGCGCTTCCCTCTGCAGGGCTGCGCACGCGGAGCCTTTGGTCGGGATGAGAGGAGAGGTTTTCCTTTGAAGTAACTCCTGCTCTGTGCGTGCTCTGCTCCCTGTCCTTTATTCAGCTGCTCTTTCAGCACTGCCCAACCCACTCCTGCTCCTCCTCTGGGCCACAGGCCCTGACCTCTGTCTCTGTGGTTCCTTTGTTCTGCTTCCCTTCCCCTCCTGTCAGGAGCTCTGCGTGTCCCCTTCGGGCTGAGTGTCCAGCTCCAGTTCCACTGCTGGCTCACCTTGTGAGCATCCCCTGCAGATAAATATATATATATATACATATATATATATATATGTACCCCTGAGCAAGGCAGAGCTCAGCAGCACATCCACATCCTGTGGAATTGCCCTCCTTGTGTCCCCTTTGTCCTGCTTTTGGGGTGCAGCAGTGCTTGGGGACAAAAGCCCTTCCCAATGAAGTTATTAAAGCCCCCAAAGTCGCTGATACATGAAAATTTTTTAAGTTAGACTACATGCATAAGTAAACGTGTATACATGCCTTGTTAACTTTCTGTAAAACTTTTGCCAATTATATTCACGTTAATTGCTTTGCACCAATGGATATAATAAATTATTGTGATGTAGTCAATGACTTAAATCACGCTTTGTTAAGAGTATATAAGCTAGAGAACATGCAGAATAAAAAACCCTTCCATTTCAGATCCTGATCACACATGTGTGTGTGTATGTCACATCTGACCTAACGGTGACACTGCTTTTGGGGTGCAGCCGTGCTTGGGGACAAAAGCCCTTCCCAATGAAGTTATAAAAACCCCCAAAGTCGCTGATAAATGAAAATTTTTTAAGTTAGGCTATGTGCATAAGTAAACGTGTATACGTGCCTTGTTAATTTTCCATAAAACTTTTGCCAATTATATTGACATTTATTGCTTTTGCATATAATACTAATATATTATTAATATATATTAATATATAAGTTATTGTGATGTAGTCAATGACTTAAGATCACGCTTTGTTAAGAGTATATAAGCTAGAGAACTCGCAGAATAAAAACCCCTTCCATTTTAGATCCTGATCACACGTGTGTGTGTGTGTGTGTGTGTGTGTGTGTGTGTATGTCACATCTGACCTAACAGTGACACTGCTTTTGGGGTGCAGCAGTGCTTGGGGACCAAAGCCCTTCCCAATGAAGTTATTAAAGCCCCCAAAGTCGCTGATACATGAAAATTTTTTAAGTTAGACTACATGCATAAGTAAACGTGTATACATGCCTTGTTAACTTTCTGTAAAACTTTTGCCAATTATATTGACGTTAATTGCTTTGCACCAATGGATATAATAAATTATTGTGATGTAGTCAATGACTTAAGATCACGCTTTGTGAAGAGTGTATAAGCTAGAGAACATGCAGAATAAAAAACCCCTTCCATTTTAGATCCTGATCACACATGTATGTGTGTATGTCACATCTGACCTAACGGTGACACTGCTTTTGGGGTACAGCCATGCTTGGGGACAAAAGCCCTTCCCAATGAAGTTATAAAAACCCTCAAAGTCGCTGATACATGAAAATTTTTTAAGTTAGGCTATGTGCATAAGTAAACGTGTATACGTGCCTTGTTAATTTTCCATAAAACTTTTGCCAATTATATTGACATTTATTGCTTTTGCATATAATAATAATATATTATTAATATATATTAATATATAAGTTATTGTGATGTAGTCAATGACTTAAGATCACGCTTTGTTAAGAGTATATAGGCTAGAGAACTCGCAGAATAAAAACCCCTTCCATTTTAGATCCTGATCACACGTGTGTGTGTGTGTGTCACGTCTGACCTAACAGTGACACTGCTTTTGGGGTGCAGCCGTGCTTGGGGACCAAAGCCCTTCCTGGTGATGTTATTAAAGCCCCCAAAGTTGCTGATGTACTCCAGTAATTACTGCAGCCCAACACAAATGTATTTTCTGCCTCTCCCTCCTGCTTGCAGAAGCCCAGATTGATTTATTTTCAAACTCAAGCATCAGTTTGCCAAGTGCAGGAATATGTAATGCAGCAATTATGGGCATTCCCCAAAAGCTGCTTTTATGTATTTATGAAGAAAGCTCCCATGGGTAACACTTCATCTCAAATATTTGACTTGGAAATGCTTTTATTTTTCCAAGTTCTTTTCAGATTTCTCTTCTGAAAGCTGATGTGATGTTTTTCATCTCATGTAACATTTCTTTGAAAGGCCACATTCTGTAGCCATGGTTTTGCCATGCAGGACTTTCAGGCAGCAAACAAACTTTTATGGTGACATGAAAAGTTATTCTACAAAAGAGATCACAGCACCACATTTATTTTATTTTTCTCCAAAACCCCTCATTTAAACTGTTTTTTTTTTTTTTTTTTTTTTGGATCATCTGTGATTCAGACATCCCGAAAATGTAATTAATTTCCATCACAAAGTTTCAGTTCTAGTGCAGAATATGGTACCAGGGACATAATCCAGAAATTGCTTCCAGCATGTGAAATGTGCAATTACAAAAAGGAAATATTTAACTCCCACTATGCTCTTGGGATCACAATGCCAGTAAGAGACCTCAAAAAAATTAATTGTTTCATCAAGTAGAAGCACCTGAGGAGGATTCACGGCCAAGGTGATCTGCCAGGGCTCCCCAGGGTGCAGAGCTGGCTTTAGGAGGAAGCTGAGGATGATATTTATAAGGAATGGAGGCTGGGATCTGCCTTAGGATCAAAATATTGATCATAAAATGAATCATCATCCGGTTCTGACAGCAATAAATGACAATGACACTCAGTTGATGGGAATGTCAGTGGGAAAGAGGAGAGTCCTGCATGTGAGAGCTTCACCAAGGGCTGCTCAGGGGCTCTCACCTGCAAGAATTGACCTCGGGGGTAAATTTACCTCAAGAATTGACCTCAGGGGTAATTTGACCTCAAGAATTGACCTCAGGGTACAAAAGAAGGGCTGTCCCTGTGCTCACTGTCCCCCAGAAGCTGTCATTGCTGCCTGGCTGTGGCTCTGAGAAGGAAAAAAAAGATTTCTTGGTGACCCCCTCGCTACCTTTAATATTCCTTCAAGTGCTTGGGACGTCCCTGATATGAAATGAAGATAAAAATGGAATTTCTCTCCCTTCAGAGCCTTTCCACAGAGCTGGAGCTGCTTGGTGCTGGCTGGGGCTGTAATTCATGAGCATTTCCAACAGGAGCCAGACTCATTTTCCGTGGCAGATTTCTCCTGGAGCCGGCATTACCCAGCCACGATGAGATCAGATGACACCATAGGAAGTTTCAGATGGTGAAAAAGCCGGAGCAGGGGTGCTGCAGAGCTGGAATGTTCTGTCCTCAGTGAAGGGCCTTCATTCCCAGGGATGCTGTGAAAGGCACCAGCTCTCTGATGAAGCTCAATAATTTGGATTTTAATACCTAACAGCAGCCACTGCCTGGACGTTTGATCACAGTGTGATCATTTCCTGTCAGCCCCTTGCTCTGCAGGATCACATTCCTCTGAAATAGAGATATTTGTATTTACTGAAACTTTTGTATTTATCTCTGCATTTATCCATTTTATTCTCTTTCCAAGGCAGGATTGTCATTGACTTAGCACCATGGGAAATTGAGGATGAGCCAGAGCCAGTTAAAAGCAGAGCTGAGAATTCATCTGCTTCAGTTCCAGTGCTCTTTTATGGAAATCAGGACTCTAAGCAGGAACCTTTGGTTGTCACTTTGTGAGCGTTGGTGTGGCAGGATAAATTGAGTCATTAATTGCAAACCCACCAGTGGGATCT
Source organism: Acrocephalus scirpaceus scirpaceus (assembly GCA_910950805.1). NCBI lineage: Eukaryota > Metazoa > Chordata > Aves > Passeriformes > Sylviidae > Acrocephalus > Acrocephalus scirpaceus. Next base: position 2,760,381 of record OU383781.1, read on the forward strand.
TGGAATATGGATATGATGTGTGGGAATGCATGGGAAGTTGAAGGGCTGGGATTGTGCAGAGGCTGCCACAGTGAAAAGAATACAAATTATGAAAGGTGTGAACGGAGGAACCGAAAAGCAAAAGATGATTTGAAAGAAAAGACAAATATCATCTGCAAAAAAAAAAAGGGGGGGGGGGAATAGCGATAAGATTTAAATGCTGGATATTCCATATTATTCCAAACTCTAGTTACAGAAAGCTGCCATTAAATTAATTTAAATTTCATTGCATTCTATAAAATGTGGGGATTTTTTGGGCTTCCTATCCCGAACTCCTGGTGTTTAACATAAGCCCCAACAGGTGCAGTGGCAGGAAAAGGACCACGGGGAAGGGATGATCCAGAGGGGCTTCAGATGCTGTTAAAGGGGTCCTGCCCCTTGGAAGATTAGATCCTCAAATTCTCCTGATTAATTTGGGCTTATTAAACACTTTCAAATGGATTGTGATGAAGTAATACAAGTAGAAGGAATTGATGAAAATTTGTGGCAGAAATACTGAAAATATTGGCTTTTCCAGCAGAGCAGAGGGGGAGAAATCACTGTTGGATCTTTTGCAGCTCTAGCAGCAACTTTGATGGTGATGTAACCTTAAAAAAGCACTGACTCGGGCTGTCAAATAACCTGAGCAGCAATGTGTATCTATATAAAAATATATCTGAAGTGTTACATAAAAGAGGAATTTTAATATATTACAAAAAACTGGTAACATGATGGCAAGAAATCTGTTAATTAGCATGTCTGCCATACATCTTTTTTGAACAGTCACCTTAAGAAGAACTGAGGACAGCGTTAACAACGATGTGATACAAAATAATTAGCTTGTTTTCAGGGCTTAAATAGTCATTACTTTCCTGTGAAGTCCCTAATTAAGCTAATCCTAGTTTATAATACATTAGCAACAACTATTTATGTAGAAGCTACTTCTTGGGGGCTAAAAATAACATTCAAGTTTTGAAATGCTCAAAATGATCTGCAAAATTGTAGAGCTCGGGACAGGAACAATACAGACTGGGGAAAAAAAAAATTATGTAAGAGCTTGATTTATTCCTCGCTGCCCACATGAAATTCGCTCACCTGAAGGCTGCAGATACAACTGTTTAAAGGCTTTCATGAAACAATTTTCTCCTTTCTACTCTCAAAGACCATGACAGGCTGTTACCACGATTTTCTCAGGAGGTCCTGTTGCAGCACTGCCCAATTATTTCCTAAAAAGTGTAAAGATTTTTCTCCCTGACTCACGGTGTAGGAGATGAAGGGGTGATTTTCAGTTTGATGTTCCACTTCAGTCAAAGGAAAAGAACTGATAACATGAAGTTGACACAAAACAAAGCACAAAAGTCTGTGCTGTCGGACAAAATGGGCTTTGACCTTCATCCACACACACACAAAAAAGGAACTCTAGAAAGGTAGAAAAAGATACAAAAAGAGGAAGATCTATATCTTGCAGTTGCCATTTTTTTCCCATGGACAGAATTATTGCTTTCTTTGACTTTTTGCCTTGCTTGATCATCTACCTGTGGTCAGTTGGAGGCAATGTTTAGGTACAAAGCCCTCAAGTCATGCTGGAGTGAGCTCTGATGAAATTATCTGAGGTGGGAAAATCCAGACTGATGTGGAAGACAAAGGACTCCCCTCCCAGCCAAAAGGAATAATTTACTGGAAAAAATCAAAGCAGTCAATAAATCCTACAAAAGATCAAAATGAAGCAGGAAACCCGGATCTCCCCATGGCTTGGATTTACAAGGAAGGAATTTCAGTTTCTATTTAAAGACAGAGCTGAACTTCTCACTTCAATAATTTGTAGAAGCTTTTTTATCAGCTTAGGCTCAGAAACTGAGTGAGGTAACCACAGTGAGAAGGAAAGTGCCTGAGATCCACCTGAAGTGCCACGGACCACAGGGCTCCCTCCACCTGGAATCCCATTGAAATGTGTGCTGGCTGCCTCCCATCATGGAATATTCTCTCTGTTCCCCCTGTTCTCCCCTGTACAGGATCAATAATTCATCCACTTCTCTCACATGGGCTGTTTAATATGTTGTAAGAGGCAAAATACACACGGTGTGTGTACAGGAGGGAGATTTCCTGCAAGAGATATTTACAGGAACAGGAAAAGGCAGAGTGCAGGGCTGTGTCTCCTTCAGGTGTGACAAACAACTCCTTTTCATGCCCACTTTTAATTTTTTCCTGCACGAGAGGTGCAAAAAACCACTCCATAAACAATATCCTGGGGCAAATATCAGCGAGTCCTTGATTTTAACCCATACAAAACAGAGAACAAATTCACCACAATCCAAGTCCTGCAAAAATGTGATCTTGGGTTCAGAGCAGAGGCAATATTTGCACAAATTACCTCCTTTTTTGTGTTCTTTGCCTCTGAATTGAGAGTCAAACCTCCTGATTGTGTTCCCGAGCAAGATTTTGGTAGCACTGCCCAAGCCAGGCTGTCCAAGGCTCCATTCTCACCCTGCTGAAGGCTGGGACACGCCTTTTAAATTCAGAAATCCTTAATGCACACACGCACAGGCTCAGGCTGATTTTTTTATGAGCGCATCCAAGTTGGAGAAGATTAAGTGGAATTAAACATGGATGCCTTTTTAACAGAGCCCTCTCCCAGAAGAGATCCCTTTTTTCAGCACTCACTCCAAAGACTCCTTTAGCAGTGTTAGATTTGACTGCAAATGACAAGCTGTACACAGGAACCAGACATTTATGTCCCTATCATCACTTATTAACTGTTGTTATTGTCGCTGACAACGTCGTGATAATAATAGGGATCCTCTCAACAGCTGGCTTGAAGATGTAGGAGTTTATGACATTCAGAAGTGTCTCAGCAGAAGTGACAGGTAGAAGACATGCTCAGAAGCAATTTATCCTGGGGAGAGAATATAAAAGCCATTCTAGCTGGCTGAGACCTTGGGGGGGGTCTTTGCTCCCCCTCAGGATTTGTTGGAGAGGTTGGAAAGCAGCAGCATTTTTTTTTAATGAAGCATCACCTGTAAATCACTCCCCAGTGCCAGCAGGCTGCAGCTCATGCAGGAGAATCACTCATGGTGGTGCTGCAGCAAACACAGTGAGGGTGGCTGTGGATGGGTGGAAAAAAGCAGGAAAAGCAGCTGTTGGCCCATCCAGCATGGAGGGGATGTGCTGAGGGGTTGATTCCTTCAGGTCTTGTGAGGTGTGAGATTCTTCTGAGAGGGGTTTGGCTGCTGAGAGGCTCAGGAGGGTGGGTAATGCCTTCAGCTTCCCAGGTTTTTGTTTTGTGGGGATCTGAGCCTTTCAGGCACCAGCTCACCTGCAGTGATCCTGTGTCCTCATTCACGTGCACCTCTCCAAACTCTGCTCCACCACAGACCCACCAGCCAAGGCCCCAGGATTCCCCACCACCTGCAGCTCAGGCTTTGATGGGATTCTCAAAGGGATTGCCGTGATGACCAGAAAAATCATGGATGGAGGCTAAAATCATCCTGGATCCAATAAATCTACATCCATAGGACTTCAAAAGAAGGATTTAAAAGTACAATTCCTCAATGGAAGACCAGCCCCACGTGAGTTTCTCATGGATTGATGAAAAGCCTGGATGTGGCATTTGGTGCCGTGGTTTAGTTGAAGTGTCAGGGCATGGGTTGGACTCAATGATCTTGAAGGTCTCTTCCAACCTAGAAATTCTGTGATTCTGTGATTCTGTGAAAGACAGCACAGCCTGAGCAGCCCCAGGTCGTGCCCCTGTCCTCTTGGTGGGTTGGGAGGGACCTCAGCAAGGCTTGGAACACCAAGGTGTGCCCAAAGGAATGTTGTGGTGGGTGGTTTGCAGCTCGGCCTTCAAGAGGTGTTGGGATAACTCAATTGCATGTTGGGATTCATGGCATGGTGCTGTGCAGAGCCAGGAGTTGGATTTGGTGATCCTTGTGTGCCCCTTCCAATCCAGGGAATTCTGAGCCTCTGAGCTGTTGGGATCTCCCTTGGGAAGGCCATCCTGGGCTACCCAATGCCCTGATTATCCATTTCTGGCCTCCAAGGCTGGCACTGTCCCTGCTCTGCCAGCTGCAGGAAATCCTCCCTGCCATCAAGGAAATAAATCTTTACACCTTCTCCAGCCGTGAGCTAATGATTCTGGATGATCAAAATGAAATGGCTCAGGCAATGTGTTACCTGGAGTTGGAAGAGGCAGGTTTCAGCCGTGACAAACCAAAGGCAGGGGGAGCATTATTAGCCAGGCTGCGTCTCCCAGGATTAGAGGCAGGAGATCTAATATATAGAAGGACCCAAGGGTGAGATTATCTCGGGATAATGCACCCTTTAGGTTTTGAAACTGCAGCCAAAGCAATCAAACCTGTTACCATAGCATTCGTTTTAATGCACAGATAAATTTGTAGCTCTTGTTTATATAGCTCATCCTCTGGAGGCACTAATATGATTCCCTTTAAAACTCAAGTTAATGAGAAAATAATGGAGCATTGTGGATATAAGAAACATTTTTTCCCACTGTCGCTGTCATCATCTTTTATACAGTCAGACTGATCTTTGAAAGTATAAGTTGGATTTATTTTATGTACCACAAAACCTTTAAAAATCTTTCTTTAAACTGAGCTTTCTGATTCCAGCCTAAAGCCAGAAATACTCACTGTCTAAACATATTTATAAATCAGTGTATCACCCGTAAATCTTACCTTACCCCTAATAGGAAATTTAAAACTGTAACTCTTGAAACTTCACCTTGGCAACACACATTCTTATTTTATTGGCTTTCCTGGACAGAAAGCGTTGATGAGATGGAGAATGTGGCCAGGGAATGGGGATTGCATCTCCCTGGCTGGGTGCAGTGAGCTGTGTAACGAAGCCATGTGTGTTTACTTTCCTTTGGATCCAGCACTGCAGCAAACCTTCAGCCTTTTGCAAGGTTTTTTTCCCAAGTTTCTTTTTGCTCCATGAGTTGTCCTTCAAATCTTCTGGGCCAGCTGAGGAGCTCCATTCTCGTGGAATGTCCTCCAGTGCAAGGACAAGGCGCTGCCAATGTTGACATCAGCAGGTCTGATAGGAGCTGGTACCAAGCTGGTGCAAAGCTCAGTAATTCACTTTGTCTGGGAAGGATTGGTGGTCTATACATAATTTACATTATCTAGCATTTATTATTCATGCCTATAAACAAACACCTATGTGGATTGGGTCTTCAGACACTTCAAACTTCCTCAGATTTAATAACAACACAAGTAATGTAATTTGCTGGGACTGATGTTTTATCCTTGGCCTCACTTGAAGATTGGGAGAGTTTTGATTGGAGCAGGAAAACTTCAAGGCTGCCGTTGGTTGTGCCTTTGGTGAGGGCATCTCCTTTGCAAAATTCATGTTGTTACTCCACAGCCTTTGTCTCTGCTGCCTCTGGTTTTTCTTAATCTCACCTGAATTTGAGACTGGTCCTGCTCTCCTTTAATTCAAATCACACCTGCTTCTCCCTGCACCTCTGTGTTGCTCCTGTCCTGGGCACACTTTGGTCTGTCTGGAGAGGCAGAAGGGTGAGACAGAAGAGAGAAGACAAGAATATAACAATAACAGCAATCTTGTGGGGTCATGACCAAGTCAAATTTCATCTCCCTGGGCTACTGCAGAGCCTGGTGCCTGGTTCATGAAGAAAAGCTGCATTTTGTTTCTCCCCCTGGACATGAAGGTGGAGGTGGTGAGACATCCCAGGATTTTTGAAGCCTCGTTTCTGCACAGCCCAATGTCCAGGCTTGCAATCCTGCTGTTACAATGGAAATGTAATTTCCAAAGTGCTGGGAAGTCACTAATGAAGTCAGCCCCAAACAAGGGAATTCGAGAGGGTGGCAGTGTTGGAGCCACCAAGAAATATCATCTCAGTGGTCAGCAGTGGAGGAGAAGGGGTGCAAGGCTTTGGCTCAGGGTTTGTGGCTGAGCACAGCAGCACAAAGGGTCAGGGCTGAATTCGGATTTCAGGAATCAGGACACAGGCTGAGCCTATAAAAAGCCAGGACTGGGGGTTTATTAAAGGCCAGACTTAATTCTGCTGTGCCTGAGACTCTGAACAACTCACCAGAGTGGGAGATTCCTCCTCCAGCTCACCCACCTCTGTGGCACCAAACCTCTCCTTCTCATCCCTGTTTTCCTCAGTGCTGTGGAGCTGACACAGTTGGAGTCAGACTCAGCCTGTCCCGCTGGGATCTGAGCAGGAAAACCAGTCCAGTTTTCCTCCTGACAGACTTACTTTAAATAAGTTTATATTTCTAATTGCTTTGGGACATGAAACATGTGTGGAAAGATCTCAAGGGATTGGATTAAGTAGTTTTAATTATGACTCTGGCCTCTACGGAGAAGCATTTCTTGAGGAACATTAACAAATATAGTCTTGGTTTTTTAACCCCACTTGGTGTGTAGGAATCTTCTGTATCTGAAAAAGAGAAATTAATTTAAATTTAATGATGATGTCTCATTAGTTCTGCACACCTCCTGTGATCTACCATGTTTAAATGGAGGTGTCACAGTGTAGGAATTAGGGATCTGATCCATACTCCTTGCAAATAACCCAGGCTGTTGGAAAGGCCAGGGGCTCACTGAGGTTGGTTTAGGATGCCCTCACACCTCTGGGCAGATGTAAAATTGTTCTCCACTCTGTTTCCAGCATTAGAGACACCAAATGGCCCCGTTTCTGTTCCTTCCCCTGGGGACAATTTCAGTTTAGCTGATGGTGCTGCTGGGAAAAAAAAATTCTTAATATTTCATCCCATTTCCCCTCTAATCCCATTTATCCTACTTGTGGCCCCCCAAAGGATCCTGCCCCTCCTTGGGGTGTTTGCCCCAGGGAATTTTAGGCCATTCTTGATGTCTTATAATTACAGCTCAGCTGATCTCCACGGGTTCCAGATGTGCCAGCAAATAGGGAAAACAAACCCTGAATGAATCCATTCAACTCTGAATCATTTTCCTGAGCTCTCACCAGCTCCATTTCTCTGCATTTGGTGTTTGATTTGTAAAATAGAAATCCCCAACTGCTGCTGCAGGATGGATATTCATCTGAACAGAAAAGATTATGTAATAATAATAATATCAACAATAACAACAATAATAATGATAAATGAAAACAATAATATCCTAACCATGATCTCATTTTTTTTTTAATCTTGCCAGATGAATATTCAGTTTTATTTTGAGGTCTACTCGAATGAATTTTAGCTGGGGTTGGGGCTGTCAGAGCCTGAGCCCAAGTCCAGTGAAGACTTCCAGCTTATTTTAATGCACATGATCAGATTGGGATTTGAAACCTCAGGTCTTCAGTTTTCAAGATCCTGACTGACACAGATCAATGGATTTTATTCCAGAAACTCAGTTAATGCCTGCTATGTTGGAGAGATGGGGTCCAGGCAAGTGCCAAAGTGCTCTTCTGAATTGGATATTATTAAAAAAAAAAAGAATTTGTGGCTTGACATAAATGTCTGGAAGCACAGTATTTTAACTATTTGATGAGACAAGCCAATGAGATAAGGAGGGGAGATAAATTAATGCATAATTTGCTATTTGTTGAATGACTACTCCAATATTTTTCATTATTTCCACTCAAGTTTGCCTTTATTTCCTGTGTAATTGGTTTAAGAACCCCTTCCCTTTCCAGTAAAATAAATTCCTCTCCAATCTGTGACCGTAATTCCCAATTCTGCAGTTAGGTGAGTTTGGGAAGGTTGCAGGTGTGACTTTGGGGGATTGTGGCACAGGTGGAATGGGGGAGTAGGTGTTGGACTTTTTATTTTATTTTGGGAGATAATAAGATTTTAAAGTGCCTTGTGTCTTCTAATTGCCTTTGCAGCTGCAATCAAGTGGTTGAGAAAAGCAGCAATAAAAAAATCAAATTGTGACTTCTCAGAATTAAATTCTCAAGGCTTTCCTCAAGGATAGGGCATTTTTGCATGTTTTACTGTGGAAAAATATTGCTGGAGGGACAAAACAATCACATCAGTGATTTGGTCACTCAGAATAAATTGTGGTTGTTGTTATTTTGATCCAGAACTGTCCTTCCTTACAGTTTTAGAAATGCTGTCCATTCACAGCTCAATTATCTCAGATCACCTTCAGAGCTTTGCAGAATCTGTGATTTTCTCAAGAATCCAGTGATGCTGGAATTTATCTCCCGGTAAGAAATTGTCATTTTAATTGCAGAGATACAAATAACAATCCTTTTTTTTCTTTTCTTTTAAAGATAACTTATCTAATACTATAATGCCAATATTAAATAAATCTTTGGCTGGAACAAGGAACTACATAAATAATTCACTTCAGCTCTTAATGAAATACCTGTGCTAATACTCATGGATTTATTGCACATGCATCAAATGTACCCAGAATTTTCCTGCTGAAGACAAACAAAGCAAAAGGGTTTTAAAGGAAGAACTGAAGTAATGTGGAGGCACACAGCTGACTTTTATAAATACATGAGCAAATACATGTTGATTGCTTCTCCATGCTGATAAATGCAGCCCATTGAAAACTGGGAGAAGGGAAAATGTCTGCTAAATATTACAGTGTGGCTGAATACTAGCCAGGAAAGAGATTTCAGCTTTATTGTTGGGAATCCCCCAAAGCTTTTCCTTTTGCTGTGGTGCTTCAATGGGCAGCTGTGGCATACACAGGACAAACAGAACTCTGTGCAAAACCCTAAACCCGCCCAAAGGTGCTGGAATGGCAGAGTGACAGATTCCTGGGATAAAGATATTCCTGGGGTAAATAAATTTATAGGATTGGTGTTGTGCTGCTGATGAACAAGTTGATTTAAATGAGTAAAAGTATCTGGAAAGCTTTTCCAGGCGTTTTCTTTTTCATTTTAGTCCCTTTGTTTAGTGAGAAGTAAAAACCTCTTTTTAAGTGTTCTAATGTGGGAAAAGGAGAGAGCCAAACCAATCTGCCCCTCGAGGAGGAAATCCAGCACTTCAAAAGGGAAAACCTTCCACTATCCCAGGTTGCTCCAACCTGGCCTTGGACACTTCCAGGGATCCAGGGGCAGTCACAGCTTCTCTGGGAATTCTGTTCCCTCACAAGGAACAATTTCTGCCCAATGTCCCTTAACCCTCTGTCAATGGGAAACCATTGCCCCTTCTCCTGTTCCTCCAGGCCTTTGCCCAAAATATCTCTTGGGACCCTTTTAGGTACAGTTTTATAAATATATTATGATATATACTGAGTTTCTTTTTTGGAGGAATACACATTACAACATCACAAACATGTTATGATATCATTTAGCCTCATTTTTTTTTTTAATTTTATGTGAAGATCAGCAAATACAAACTGAACAAGTATTTGAATTAAGTGAGAAAGTGCTCCTTTAGTGAAAACCAGACTCCCTCTTTTCAAGTTTCTGGGCTGCTAGATCCAAAAATGACAATAATACCTACAAACAAAGCAAAAATGAGGGAGCAGCAGTGTGGAAATTAGTGTATTCTCATGGGAGAATTTTAAGAAATGCAGCTGTGCTTGCTCTCCCTACTGATCCCAACCTTCAGATTCCTGCAAATTGAATTGTAAAATAATGATCTCCTTTTCTGTTTTCTCCAAAAATACACAGTAATCCCTGATATAAAAATACATAAAGGATATATATATATTTAGAAAGAACTATTATTAAAATAGAGAAAACCTCAAACTGAAGCGTTTCCATCATTTCCAGCTCATATTTGAACTCGGATCTAAATTCTCTGCCTGGGTTGGTCTCTGTCTAATCCTTTTGTTTATAACCTGATTTTCAGGGGGAAAATCAGACTATGGTTTTAACAGGAACATTTGGCTGGTGCAGCGAGCACACATACCGAAATAATCTGAAACAGCCTGTCTGCTTTAGCTTTTTAAAGCTCCTGATTATTTTTTTTTTTCCTGATGATTTCAAATGGCAGCGTAGTAAGAACAGCAGACAGGCCTGGGAGAGGCCCAACACTGCTGATGCCTTGGGAAGGCTGAGCTGGCACAGAGTGAGAGAATAAAGTAGAGATTTATTGAAAGGCCTTTAGGGTACACCTTGGGCAGGACAGGGCCTGGCCAGGCCTACACCCAAGGTGGACCCAAAATGGTCACAAAATGGACCCAAAATGGACCCAAAATGGACCCCAAATGGACCCAAAATGGACCCAAAATGGACACAAAATGGACACAAAATGGACACAAAATGGACCCAAAATAGACACAAAATGGACACAAAATGGACACAAAATGGACACAAAATGGACCCAAAATGGACACAAAACGGCTGACCGGTCACGAGGTCTCACACTTTGATCAGTTTTGGTCCATTTGCATTTTGGGGTTTCATTGTCCAACCCCAGCTCCAGGCTGTGAGCTCCCATCCTTCTTGTTCCTCCCCCCAGCCACCCTTGTTTGTGCTGTTGGGCTGAAAGTTGTCCTTGGTGTGCAGCAGGGCCAGGATTTGTTTTGTGTCCCTGCTGTGTGCAGAGAGCTGAGTGACCCTGACTGTGAGCTCAGAGCTGCACCCCTGGGCACCACAGAACCTGAAATACAGGAAAACTCAAACTTTAGGCATTGCTGTTACCAACAGTGGATGCCAGGCTGTTGAATAAAGCACAGCTCCCGATCTTGTAACCAACAGAAGAAATGTTAATAACTTTAATTGAAGTTCCTCAGTTCTCCTGTGATGCTTTAATAAGGTCACTGGTGTCAGGGCAGTGCTCTGGGTGTCTCACATTTGATGGGTGGCATTTGAGCAGGGTGTCACCCTGGGTGACATCCTCATCCTCTCCAAGCTGGAGCTGTTTGTTTGGGGAGCAGCAGCTGTGTGGATGGGCTGTGCACTCCCTGCACTGCAGGGTTGTCTTTTTGTCTGTTCTGTTTACCAGGGAGCAGTTGTGACCCGATTGCAGATGGCAGCTGGTGCCATCCAGTGTCCCTGTCCTCTGGTGCCCTGAAGACATGGAAATGGGAAAGAAATGCAAGGGACAGCTCCTTTGTATGAAAACCACTATGTTATGCATAATATATGACCACCTTTTGTTCCAAACTGCTGTTGGTTTGTTTTTTTCTAACGTGCCCTCTTTCTCTCCTGCACCTCCTGCCACCAGGTCAAAATTAAAACTAAGGGGATCAAAAAAAAAAAAACCACCCCACAAAAAACCAACCAAACAAAAAACCAACAAAAAATAATTCTGGGACTTTTGAGAGAAACCAGGATATTTATGGATTTACTCTATTCCCTGTGATAACAAGTTTCTCAGATGGTAATACGCTGTCAAATATTTTTCAAGGTTAACAGTTTAGGGACACAATTATGTTGCAAGTTGTCGGCAAGATTAATTAAGGGTATTTCAGAGATATGGGAGAAAAATTGTTCCAGCAGCTATTAGAGGGTGAGTAATCCCAACTCGAAGAGTAGTTCCCCTTCAGTTCAGTGCTCCTCAGAGAAAATATTCCCGTGTTTAAGGCATACTCAGAGGCAGATAAAATGTGAATGTTTGGGCTGAGAGGAGCAGTGATGGGGAAGCAATTCTAGACACAGCCCACACAGTCTCACAACCAGAGCTAGGATGGCCTCACAAAGGTTATTTTTAAGTATTTTTAAATAAATATTTCCCTGGGCTAGAAAATACCAAAAGATCTCCCACAGGCAAAGAAGGTAGAGGTGAGAGCCAGGCTCAGCACAGCTCCCCTCAGCATCAGCAACCACTGGGAGGACAGTGGGGACCTTTTTATCCATCACTGATAGAAAAAATTATTGGGCCAGTTAATAAAACATCAGGGCCTGTTTGTGAAAATAACTGCAAGGTCCAGAGAACCGTGAATGTGAGAAATCTCAAATAAAAGAAAAAAAACCCCATCAGCAACCCAGCACTTTAATCAAAGCACTGCAACCAATACACATACCTACCCATCTATCTATAATCTGATATTATTTTTAATCCTTTTTTTAAATCCCAGTCGCTAATGAGGGATAATGCTGGATTGAGGAGGGCCAAAGAGATTTATTGATACCAACTCAGAGCCGTGGCTGTAAATCAGGACAGTGAAGAAGTATGCCGCTGCTGGCTTATGTTCTCTTCCTGCAAAAGGACAGGGATGAATGAACAAGTGTCTGAATGAATGACTGAATAGATGAATGAATGAAAGAATGAATGCATCATCGAATAAATACATTAAAATACCTCGCCAGCTCGCGGGGCTCGCACGGCGCGGGAGCTCTTCGGGGCCTCTGTATAAAGGGAGGCAACGGTGGCCTTGATTTATTATAAATTAAAATCTGCTTGGCCCAATCCCTCCGAGCGTTTGATTTTCACTGAGGGTCAAAAGGTGCTTTGCATTTGGAGAAAATGCACCCCGGTGTGTTGGATTATGCCCTTTTTATGACCCAGAGATGGGGCAACTGAGAGGTGTTTTAAAGACTTTTATTCCATTTTCAGTCTCATGAGAAGGGTGAGGCAATACAGATATTACAAGTCACGCCATCATGATTAAAAGACAAACTATTTCCTAATTACAATCCATTATATGGATTGTAATGCTCTTAATACCTTAGAGCCAATCATCTAAAATCACCCCTCGTGGGTGATGCACCTTTCACAGTTCTATTTCTCCAAAGTATCTGGTCTGTTTGCAAGGCCATCCTTTGAAACTTGTTTCCAGTTCAATTTCTCTCTCAACAATGTCCATCCTATTCCATGGCATTTCTCAGTCAGCATTTTTTACCTCAAGGTTTGCATACAAATGCATTTCCCACACTGGTGCAGCTCCTGTCTCCAATGAGGAGCACTGAGCTTCCGCTGCCTGCCGGGGCTGCTGGTGCCCAGGGAGGGACCCTGGGGTCCCCAGGGCCACCACAGGGTGACACAGCAGCACAGGACATGTTTGGTTCAATAATCAGCCTTTTTCTCCCTCCTTGCAGGGCTCAAGGCCCTCTCCTCCAGAAGCCCAGCCCTCATTTCATGGGATCATGGAGTTACAGAATCCCGGAATTTTTTTACACTGGCAAAGACCCACCAAGAAGTCCAACCAGTCCCTAGCACTGCCAAGGCCACCACTAAACCCTGTCCCCAAATGCCACTTCTACACATCTTTTAAATCCTTCCAGGGGTGGTTATTCCACCAATACCAGGGCTGGACAACCCTTTATCTGAAGAAATTTTTCCCAATATCCAACCCCCTCTCCTCTGGTGCAATTTGGGGCCATTTCCATTTGTCCTATCAACGGGCAAGATTTGTGATCCCTCTCTGAAATTTAATTCTGGGCTTGCCTGCCAGGCAGCAAGGTGGCTTCTCATCCTGGGCCAGGGGGAGGAAGGACAGGTGGAATCCTGACAGGGACCCAGTGACAGTTGTGGCTTTTCCATCACAAGTGCCGGGTACACAATGAACATTCCAAACCCCTCTGCCAGCTCCAGCATGCAGAAACCACCTCTGGGCCCTCATGGGATCAGTTTTATTTCCTTTGAGAAGACTGGGGTGATCCAAATTTAATTTAATTTTTTTTTTCTGAAAACCATCTCTGTTTTGAACTTTGCATTTGAGTTTGATTCCCTTTCCCTCTTCTCTAACGAGGTCTTGGAGGATGAAGCTCTTCTAGCTTGAGATGAAGGTCCTCCAAATGAGAAGTACAGAGCCATGGCTGCCAATTTAATTAGCTCTCATGCATTCACATGCAGATGGAAGGATTTTTGGAAGGAGAGAATCTATTCAAGATGAATAAATTACTTCAGTTTTTTAAATAACTAAACCAGCAGTTTTATTCCCCACTGCTAATAATTCTGTCAGTCAGGTCAAGGATAATGAAGCAAAATTCTAGAAAGGGTCACCCAAACCTTGGCTTTTTTTTTTTTTAATTGCAAATGTTCCCATTCATAAAACCCACATCTGCAAGTACAAAATCAACAGTTAAATGTTTGCCTTTTCTGTGTCCGTATTTCTCCAAGGAGAGAAGATTTTTACCCAGATTTCACTTATAACATTCAGCTGAAGTTTCTGAAGGAAGAACAAAGTCTTCTAAACTTTTTTCCTGTTATTATTTTTACCTGTGGGTAAATATGTTCTTTGCTGTTAATAGACCCAGTGTTTTCCTTCCGTAATAAGAACTTTTTCCATGTATCTCCATCATGGTTTAGAGTCATTCCTTTTCTCCCAATTTTTGTAAGTTTATTTTTAACTTCTGTTGAAAAGGAAAAAACCCATGAAAACCCAACCCTATAGGGGAACATGGATTATGGAATAAAATAAAATGACCAGAGTATTATGGAAGATATTAGAGATTTACAAAGAGCAAAGTGCAGTGTAGAAGGACCCAGGTTATCTGTTTTACGATAAAACATTGCTGCACTTCCAGCAGATGAAATAACTGCTAAAAGCAGGTGTTTATTCCAAAAGCTGCAGCAGTGTTGCTCTGTCATGTCAGATGAAATCACCCCTGCTGCATCATGCTCTCTTACACCACGTCGTGGACGTATGGCGGGGAACCCGGCGCCGAGTAACAGGATGTGACAGACAGCATTTAGCAAAAATATTCACTTATTTGACTCAGACCCTTGCCATCAGCTCGGATCAGCGAGCATGGTCCCAAATGAGGCTGACAGATGGATGTGAACTCACAGAGGAGCAGCATCCAGAGGGAAATCTGAAACTTTCTTGTTCTGTACCTGTCCTGCCGATGGTTTTGCTGTGCCCAGCTCCTCTTTCTGAGCATTTCCTCCCCTGCTGTGAGCAGGGAGACCGGTCGGTTGTCGTTTGTTTTGACACAGCTCGTGACTTTCACATGAGGGATTAATCACATGCTTGGTACAGAAGTGCTGTCAACTGACAGCTGATGGGATTGCTGTAAACAGTTTTGATATGAGCGGAATTATGAACTGCATGAGAAGGTGTTTGGGCTCTGTATTTATGTTTGGAGGGGAACTATTTTAGGGAGCAAGAGGCTTATCTCTGAAGACACCTCTATTTTGCAGTGACAGTCTTTTTGATGGATGTGAAAATACGGAGACTTTGTTATTGCTCTTGAAGGAGCTGTTTTATGGTAATACATCTAAAAAAAGGTTTAAGAAATAAGTACGTGTTCATGGAGACAGAAAATCAAACATAAATTTCAAAATTGCACGAGGCAGGTGAGGTGCAGAACTTGCCATGGATGGATTTTTATAAATGTCAGTCCTGACCTAGAGGGCAATTTCCAACCCATAGGGCAGGATTTGGACAGCTACAGAACCGGGGTGTGTTTGGGCACAATTTGTCCTGGCAGAAATTAAGATGAGAGAGCCTCATTCCAGGTATTAAATGGGTTTCAGGGGTGCTGGTGAAGGTAGTTCAGGAAAATCTGGCTGCTGAAGTGTGAACAAATTTACACGTGGACTTGAAACTTCTCCTCCTTACGAGGAACAAGACAACCAATAATTTGCAGGTTTCTGAAAAGAAACCTATAAGTGCCAGGAAAAGAGTTCATATTGTGTCAGCAATTCATAGAATCCACAGCCCTTTGCCCTGCCACCCTTCGCAGAGGGAATTTTCAAGACTCTTCTCATTCAGGCATTTGTGGTTCAGTCTCCCCTCAGCAGCTCACAGCCCTTGTCCAGATGCATTTACAGGAGCGGCAGTAAATGCCAGCAGTAATGCTGCTGATGGAAGGTGCACCTGGGGAATACACGGGCTCATTTCACTGCTGGAACATCCAGAGCCTCCTGCATGGTGGTCTCAGCACTCTGCCCTAAGGATGCTGAGGGAAAAAAAAGCTGTTATAGGATCGTGGAATATCCTGAGCTGGAAGGGACTCACGAGGATTATCCAGGGCAGGTCCTGATCCTGCACAGACCCCCCAATAACCCCACCCTGTGCATCCCTGGCAGAGCTGTCCAAACATTCCTGGAGCTCTGGCAGCCTCGGGGCTGTGCCCCTTCCCTGGGGAACCTGGGCAGTGCCCAGCACTGGGAGAAGAACCTTTCCCTGACCTCCAACCTATGGATAACGCAACCTACGCAGACTCAATATGGAAAATTCAACCTGTACAAAGAAGAAGAAGAAGGAGAAAGGAACAACACTGACCATCTGCTCCCCTTGGTATGTGCCATCTTAGCTGATACTAGAAGCAGGTATTATGTCTGAGGAATTAATTCCTCCTGGCTCTTGGGAAATTTGGGAAGCAGGCTTGCTTTGCATGGCCCCTGGGTGAGCCCCCTGGGTGAGCACCCTGCCCACGCTGCTGCTGTTTCACTGGGTTTGTGCTGATGCTGTTCACTCTTCCCAGGAAGCCTCAGGAGCTCCTGGCCTGGGGCAGTCCCCTGGAGCTGTGGGGATGGCTGGGATGGTGCCTCAGCAATCCCAGCTCCCACTGCCGTGTCCATGAGCCGTGGGCTGGCGGCCCCGCAGGGACTCACAGCGGAGCCCCGGGAGGGGAAGCCCTGGCTCGGAGAGATTCCCTGGAATGCAGCGTGGGATGGCAGAGTGGGAGGCTTGCCCAGCAGCCCAGGGGAGCTGGGATGAATAAATCCTTATCCAGAGGGGGAGTACCAGCTCTGGGTGGGACAAATCCAATGCCCAAAGGGCCCACGCCCACCCTGGGGAGCTGCTGAGCATCGAGGAGCTCCCACCTGCTGCTGCCTCTGCAGCACTGGCACATCCCTGCTGCTCAGTCTGGAGGTGAGCCTTTCCCAGACATTCCATGGAGTGCCAGAATATGTAAAAAAATGCTGCTTCTTGCTCCTGGCCACACCAACCTCTCCAGCAGTTTTTAAGGAAATGTTTATGCCCATCTCCCAAGGCATTGTGCCTTTGGAACCTGCCTGACTTAGGAGTTTGGTGTTCCAAGTGTTTTGTGGAAGAAATCCTTTGAGAGAGTGTGGTATTCACTTCTTACCTGATGAAAAATAGTAAAGGAGTGATTAAACAATTAATACTGGATGTTGCTTAACAATCGTAAGGGGTTTACTTAATAATAGTTTTCTGATGCTTTTTTCCCCCCTAATTTAGGAATAAAACAGACATAATTGAGCATGCTATTCTGAAGTTCCAAATTACACTGTGAAGAGAATTGAAGGGAACACATTTCTTTGATTTGAATATTTTTCTCATTAACAGGACGTTCAGAATAAAGCAGAAATATTTGATGCACAGAGCCTGTGGCAGTATCAAGTTAACACTGGCGTGCTCCTGCATTTTACCTCATGTTTACTAATCACTCCAAAAAGAAAGGTCACATCTTTCATCACAAAATGGAAACTTTTTGACAGCGAACAATTGGATTTTCAGCACTCCGTTTGAAGTGGATTTCAGTGTGGAAACTGAGAGCCCAAGGCGGTGGGATGAGGTAACTGAGCAGAGCTCTGCTCTTGAGGTGTTTGGTACCACAGACTCTGAGTAAGGGCTCTCACAGCTGTATCAAGGTGTCATGCTGTTCTAAAATAGGGGTTTTAGAGCTGAAATTGTTTGGAGGAGAGAATAAATAAGGTTTGGGTAGGTGTTGGAGTGTAGTTTTGGCTGAGACAACAATGCCGGGGTTGAGACACTGCTGCATGTCTGGGTCAGGATGCTGCAGGACAAGTCAGCCTGCAGGGTAGGAGAGCCACAGTTACCTGCAGAGTGTTAAACCACATTCCTCCTCTGAAGAGTCTTCTCTGTTTTATCTCCTCTGTGCCTCCACCATGGCCTTCTAGCTCTATTCTTCTGATTTATTTTAAAAAGACCTCTGTTTTGACAAAGTGAATTTACTTGGCAGCTAGGGAAAAAAATACTTTTTTTTTTCCCAGTTAGAAAATACAGCTTGGTAGTTTCTCAAACAAAATACTCTCCATGTCATTTCTTCTGTTTCTCTCTCTTTCCCATTCCTTCTGCTCCAAGCAGAGGAGCAGCCCTGAAGTCGTTTTTAGCTGGGTGAGGGAATTCCTGCCTCCCTGGGAGCAGTTCCCACCCATCCCCGGGTGCAGACGGGAGCTGGAGCAGGGGCTGTGAGTGGATGTGACCAGAGCACAGTGCTCAGAACTCCTCTTCACCCTCCCCGGGGCTCTGCTGCCAGTTACCCTTGAGACAATGAAGTGAAATCAGAGGAGTGCCCAGGAAATATCACTGGCTCTGTTCTTCCTTCCCCTCCACTGGCTGCACAGAATCAGCCGCCTCCAAGGAGTCTCCCAGGCAGTGACACTGGGAGGACACGGCCTTACCCCTGGCCAGGCTTTACACCTGGCTCCTGGAGAAATGAATCACTGGTATGAAAAGATGCACAGGTTGCCTGCAGCTCTGGCACATATTGCATGGCATGGCACACATGTGAGTGAGGTTGATTTGAGTTCTGGGCATCATTAGCGCAATAAAAACTGTGATTTTTTTTTAGTTCAGACCTACAGGCCATTGCAGAGAAGAGTAATCATAAGACAGAATCGAGTTCCCTAGTTAAAAATTAATTCCCTAGACTAAAAATATAATCAAACGATGTCTACAGTATTTTATGAAGAGCTGGGAGGATAATAAAATTTAAAGCAGTGCAACATTTGCATTTTGTTCATTTCTGTCCATATTTTCCTGTAGACTGCCTTTCTGTGTGCTTGTTAATCATATGCACCGCTACAGTCCTGGCATTTTAACATCACTGTTCACATCAAGATTGAAAGGAAACTAATTACAATCACATTTCAGGGCGGTTGTTCAAAGCTCGTTCGGTGCCGGCTACAGCACGGGAGCCTTGACCTTTATTTGTAAGCATGAAAATAAGGCAAAGATGAAAGATTGGTTTTCCTGCAGCTCATACTCAGGGATCAGGAGGCTCTCCCGAGAGGCAGAGGTGTGGGAAGCCTCTCTCTCCTCTCCTCTCCTCCTCTCCCATGCTGGCAGCAGAGGCCAGTAGTGCTATGCAGAAGCTCTGCTCCACTGCAGTGAGAGGTGATCGAAAGCTCCACGGCATTTTTCAGCTCTCCCTCCAGCTGGAAGAACGTGGGAAGAACCAGCAAACTCAAGGAGTCTTTTTGACCCCTGTGCAGAGCTTTGCAGGGATCTGTTTGCAGTGCCTGGTGCTGCACTCAGTGCTCGGGTGGCTGAGGTGTTGGCATGTGCCAGCTCCAAGCCTGTCCTGCCCCTCACTGCGTGGATAACAACACTCACAGTGCTCAGGTGAATGCACTGGGGCAGAATAAGGTCCCTCAAACCTTAGGGAGTAGGTAATCCTAATGCAATCCCTGGTTTCACTCAATGGGAATGCATTGAGACCCTGCTGCACGGCAGATTTATCTCTATCTTATTTAGTAGGTTTCACTTTCCATGTCCCTGAATTTCCCAAACTGCTGTTTTCATAAATTTATGCTATGCTGGGAACGAGCTGAGGGTTGGTTACACAAATGGGTTTCACCCAGGAGCTGCAGCTGGGGGTGGGGCTGTCCCCAAATGCTCCTTCCAGGGTCACTGCCCGGTGTTCAAAGCGGAGCCACGGCTGGTGCTGATCCCCAAAGGATCTCCTGAGCTTCCACCCATCCTGGATTATCACAGCTCTCCCTGGAATGAGCTCATCGAGGAAAAGTTCAGCAGCCCTGAAGAGAAACAATCCCATTCTCCTCCCACAGTGTGTTTACCCTGCAGGATCGCTGTGTGTGCCCGGCCCCGTGGCCAGGCAATCTCCGCTGGAGCCCTGACGTGCAGCGGTATTTTTTGGCAGGATCTGCCAGGTAATTTGTATCTCCTGGTTGGAAAAGCTCTATTTGGGGCACCAAGCAGTGAGAGAAGGGAAACTCATCTCACACCCAGCTCCCAGCCTCCCTCAGCCTGCTGCAGGCAGAGGACCACCTGGGCCATGCTGAGGACACAGACCTTGCACGCTGCTGGGACCCTGGATGCCGCTCAAACCAAGAAGCAAAGATGATTTTGCAACACTTTTTTTTTTTGTGGTGTGTTCTCCTTCTCCCTACATCCTTCAAAGCACAAATTTACCCAGGCAAATATTTACAGAAACCGAAGGAAAAAAATAGACTGGTGCTATAGACGCTGCAGCAGCGAACTTCTAATTACAATCCACAAAGTATTTATGAATAAATTTATCTATTATTTGTCTAGTTCGAGCACCGTGTACACTTTGCCTTGTACCATTACATGCTGAAGGAAACAATATGCAGCATGAAAATGAAAACAATTTGACTTAATTATTTACACCATTACCGCCACTTTGAATTAGGCCTTCCATTTCTTCGGGATTTTGTAAAATTTAACCGGCAATTACGCTTGCTTAATTAATTTTATTTATCTACTACTACAATGAGATCAAAACAAAAAACCTACCAGAATACAAAGTACAGGCTGTGTCCCCTAATTGTAAATGTTGCTTTTAAGCCTTTATGATAAAAATGTAGTATTTTGTACCATTTCATTTCAAGCGTATCTGGCCATGCTCCAGTACTATTTAAGCGTAAACAGGAAAAGCCTTGGAGGACGAGTAATCACACTTAAATGACACAAAGATCATTATAATGATGTTCCAAAAACATGGCAAAATTAGATATTGCAGAACTGTTTTCTTCTCTGAAGTGTTCCACCAGATGGTGAAGAGTGCTGAAACCGTAGATCCGAGAGAGGGGAGGAAAAACATCCCCACACTTCCCTCACGCTCCCGTCCCAGCTTGTCTCAAGTGGCACCTCACACCTTGGCACCATCAAACCTCCAAGCTCGAGATGCCACCGAGGTGTTTGAGTGCTGAATCACAGCCTGGGAAAGCCCTGCTTTGTCCCAATAAAGTTGTCAACCGGATTTATTTGGACCCGAGGACAAACGAAAGTGTCAGCAGAAGTTATGGTGGTAATTTGTGAAACTCTTAATGAGATATTTTCAGAGCTCATAAAGAGGAAGAGCCATGTCATTGAATTACTGCACAATGAGTGCATTTCGGTACAGGAAAAGAGTTGGGTTTTGTCAGAAATGGCGCTGCATTCGTGGGGATGTGTCTGGGAGTATTTAAAGGGGTCTTACAAGGGTTTTGTAAATGGGGTTTGTATAAAGGGGGAGATGTCTGTGTGTGTTGCTGCTCTGTGAAATGGCCACAAGTGGGGTCAGTCTGCACCTTTATCAGTGTTTGTCTTCCTTTCCAGAAGACTTAAAAAGTTTCTTTCCACAGGACCTGCTATGTCTTCAGATGTCATGAGGTTTTTGTTATTTTCTGTTATTAGAAATACCTGAGAAATATCTAGAAAATTGGAATTATTCATTAAAGGAACACTTAATTTTGTTACTTAAATATTGGCCAGGGGGTTCTACTTTTAGGAATATTGGTGAATCTCAAGTACCTGCTGTCTGTCCATCCATCCGTCCATCCATCCATCCATTATCCATCCATCCATCCATTATCCATCCATTCATCCATCCATCCATCCATCCATCCATCCATCCATCCATCCATCCATCCCCTCCTGAATTTCTAATCTCTTTTAATATATATTGTGGGGAATCCATAAATGAATAAAGTGGAATATTGGGGTACTGTGGCTTCTGTTGCCCCATTCCCAGTCCCAGCTCTCTTTGGAAATCCTGACACGTCCTGGGAGACAGCAAAGTCACAGTGGGGACAAGAGCTGTGCTCTGGAGAAGATTTGGGCTGGGCTGCACTGAATGAAGGAGAAGAGGGTGTAAAAGTACTTCTAAACCTTCCACCTTCCTGAAATATTTAGTGTAAATGTATTTCCAAGCCTTCCACTTTCCTGAAATACTCAGTTTGTTAACATTTCCTCAGGAACACACATGACAAATCCAGATCCACAGGAAAACTCGTCCCTTTTTCGCTGAAAGATCCCGAAATGGAAGGTGACTTCATTCCTGACTGGCAGTCATTCTAATTCCATGCTGAGCAAGGGAACAGCCTCTTGTTCGCTGTGTTACAAATATTTTTGAGCTGAATGTTCACAGTGTCCGCAGAATGGCCCCCACGCTGCATTTGCTGCGCTCCCATTGTTCAGAGTTAGCAATAAAAATCATGCAAAATTCCTCCCCCTCTTTCCATCCACCCCCATTCAATGGGCATTTGGAAATGGGGCTTGCAAAACGGGAGAGGGTGAATCCAATATTGGCAATCCAGTTTGTATCCAGCTCATCTGCTTAAGTGAGAAGCCCGTGCATGGCTGGGTTTCAATGGCCTGTGTTAAATGAAGGGCTGAGTTCACCCCCCTGCCTCGAGGACAGAGGACCATTTGCTGAGCAGCCACTGGAGGTGACATTAAATGTCATCCCAACCGTCCCTCTCAGGTCGCATCGGATGCAAAGTATCCCATAACCTTAAAAATTAACTCTGAACCAGTGGGAGCTTGTGCTGATCCAACGCTATTCCCAAGCTAAATAACTTGGGAGAATGGGCTCTCAGGGACACTGTGCCTCAGTGTTTCCTCTGCAAAACAGCAACACAAGGATTTTGGGAAAGCATTATTGTATTTTCACTCAACACGGATTATTCTCTCTTCAGAAGGGCTCTTCCAGCAACGCCAAATCTTTCCAAAAACTTGATTTACCAACAAAACCACTTTACAATAATTAGTAACCTCTCTGTCTTGAGGAAGGCAAAGGTTTTATCCTGCTGTCTGAGCTTAATT
Organism: Acrocephalus scirpaceus scirpaceus; assembly: GCA_910950805.1. Taxonomy (NCBI): domain Eukaryota; kingdom Metazoa; phylum Chordata; class Aves; order Passeriformes; family Sylviidae; genus Acrocephalus; species Acrocephalus scirpaceus. The sequence continues at coordinate 2,782,929 of OU383781.1, forward strand.
ATGTTTTCAGAGCCATGTCATGGAGGCTCAGATGAAATTCTTGCTTTGTGTGCAAGAAAGTCACACCACATTTGCATTTGTTTGACAGAAGCCCTGATCTCATCCAATATGTAGTGCTCAAATTTGGCAATGCTCCCGTTGGACATCTATTTTATATTCTGCCTAAATTCCAGGGAAAATATCATTCCTTGCACTTAAATGCTGATACCTTTGAGGGAGGGAATAAAGCCTGGTCCATCCAAATTAAATCCCCGGTGGGGCTGTGCATCAGAGCTCTGTCTCCACCAGCCAGCAGAGGCTGCTCTGATGTTAATGATTCATTATTAAATCATTCATTATTTGCAGTAATAAAGCACATGGAGGAAATCAAACCCAAATATTGAAATGATGAAGTGATCTATGAGGCAGAATGCCATGGAATGTGCTGTGTGGGAGTAGGTTGGGAAGTAGCAGTCCCTAACCCAAGTCTTCTGGACAACCTACTGGATTTTCCAGCACTGGGATGTGGCCAGGTGGTCTCCAGGAACAGCAGAGCACATCTTGCTTCTGATGAGATGGTAAGAGCTGGGATTACTCTTGTAGCATATAAATTCTGTCACTCTGGCCCTTAAAAACTGAGGGTTTGTTCAACGAGGAGAGCTGTGGATTTTAATTGGATACTTGAAATAAACAGATTGTCTGCCCTTACTTAGCAAACAGGAATTTTTTCTTTCCCAGTTATTAATTTCCTTAAATGTAAAGTGACATCTAAAATGAAAACAGTTTATTGCTTGCCAGGAGCAAAGCCAGCCTAATTTAAGAAATCCAGAATTAAAGCTTTTGAAGCATATCGGGGCATGTTTATAAAACAATTATCATTGCAAACGTTCTCTCTGCTCAATGCAGCCTCTTCAGGCCACCTCCAAAGCTTGAAACTTCATCCCCAGTCGTCCCCACCCCGGAATGTTTCATCAATTGCATAAAATCAGGTCATCCTTTGACTTCAGCTTCCCTCTGTCGACCCAGGCGTTGAATCCCAAACCGAACCCACCTGGAATGTGGGTTAAAAAATTAACTCAGTGCTTAAAATTAAGTACTAGGCTCATTATTAATAACTGACAGCAGACAAAGGAGTGCAGTGACCTCTCCAACAGAGCATTTAAATCTTTGCACAACATGCTCTGCTTGTGCTGGGCTGGTTTCACAAACAACAGCTGTGGAGTTCGTTAACATATGAATCCCCTTGAGGTAATTTGGAGGAGCCAAATGTGCTAAACTAAACACCTCATTAAAACAGTACTTTAAAAAAACAAACCAAACCAAAAAAAAAAAAAAAACAACCCCAACCAACCCCCAAACTAATTTCACATTCCACTTCCACATGTGGAGGTTCTATTGTGTGGAATCCATTCAGCTGCGTGGCTGGAAGTAGTGGGGGTTAAAACTGGTAACATGGGGTTTTTTCTCTGCTAAGATGCACTTGAGACTAAAGTGCCTTTGAAGTGTGCCTGTCACAAAGAAGCAATTAACTGAGGACAATAATGTTTTCTTTTCCTCCCTGTTGTTGAGTGCAGGACACAAGTTTGTGCTCAAATATGCAGGACCCCGTTTCTCTTGAGTCTGGGAGGAGGACAGACATAAGCAAAGGGACTCTTCCTTGGATGGGGCAAGGCAGAATCACACCGAGTGCTCTTGGGGTCACTGTGTCCCCCAGGAAGGTCTTGCAAGGGATTTTCAGGGAAATCCTCCATAAAAACACTGCTGCAAGTCCAGGTGACCACACACAAGAGCTACGGTCCAAAGAGAGTGGGAGGAACTCATCCCGCCCTTGGTCTTGCAGGCTCCAGAGGGCTCAAGTGCCCTGCTCAAAATTTGCACCAAGAACAAATTCTTTTGGTGCCTGAAGTTTGAGCTTTGCTGTATTTCAGGTTCTGTGCTGCCCAGGGTGCAGCTCTGAGCTCACAGTCAGGGTCACTCAGCTCTCTGCACACAGCAGGGACACAAAACAAATCCTGGCCCTGCTGCACACCAAGGACAACTTTCAGCCCAACAGCACAAACAAGGGTGGCTGGAGGGAGGAACAAGAAGGATGGGAGCTCACAGCCTGGAGCTGGAATTGGACAATGAAACTCCAAAATGCAAATGGACCAAAACTGATCAAAGTGTGAGACCTTGTGGCCAGTCAGCCATTTTGTGTCCATTTTGTGTCCATTTTGTGACCATTTTGGGTCCATTTGGGGTCCACCTTGGGTGTAGGCCTGGTCAGGCCCTGTCCTGCCCAAGGTGCACCCTAAAGGCCTTTCAATAAATCTCTACTTTATTCTCCAGCTCTGTCCAGTCTCTGTTTCAGGTCAGCCTTTCCAAGGCATCACTTTCAGTCCTTTTTTATTTCTCCACGATGCTACTGGGATCATTCTGCTGGTAAAAAAGGTTCCCAAGCTCCTTGGAGCTGCTCCTCCTGGAAAAGAGCATCTCCTGCCCAGGTAACGCTGCTCAGTGAAGCACTGGAGATTGAATATGTGATTTGGCTGTTCAAAAATCACTCAGAAATCCAGGTCTCTCCTCAGAAAATCATATTTCTTCTCTGTCTCCAGCTGAGCTTGTTGGTGACTGGAAGGAGGGATGTGATGGATGCGTGTTTCACAGTCCACAGGAAATTTTAGAATATTAAAAACAATAAAAGGATTGATCCCCAGAACTGCCTGCCCCCAAAATATATATGTCACCCCTCTTTTTTACCACTAGTTTTCTATCTGCATCGAGATACTTTCTAAGAGATGATCCTAGAATTCCTAAATGGGAATGCAAATTTTTTTTTTTTAAATATAGATGTATTTTCAGATTTTGATAATGATCTAAAAGGCAAATAACTGGGACTTTTTTGGGGTACTAGAGTCTTATGAAGCAACAGCTCATTTTCCTTCAGGAAATTGTGCTTGAAGGTTCTCCTGAATGACCTCAAATTATAGGATGCTATAGAGCTCTTAGGTTTTTTGATTTTTTCCTCAAAAAAAAAAATCTTATTTTAATGCTCCATCCACATCTATTTTATGTTTCCTTTATCAGGAAAACATCAACCTAATTAGCAATGGTAATTTGGAACTTCCATAAGAAACCTTTCACATGGATAAAAACAACAGAAGTTGGGTAGCATCGAGGCACTTATGCATGCTCCATGGTTTTTATTTTCCTTATTAAAGCCTTTTTTTTCCTGAAACTTAGGCAAGGAATTTGGTTTTTAGGGAGCTGGGAAAAAAAAAAATCTCATGCCTACAATCTTATTTTTGTTTGCTTTAAAGCATAGCTTTATAACATGTTGGAATTTCCTCAAGGTTTTGTAAATACTTGTCTGAATTCCTCCCAGGTATTAGTATGTCATCCAAAAAACCAGAAAATACTATTTATTCTCTGCAGGATTCAATCCATTCGTCTTTGAAATCCTGCAGGTAACTGGCTCCCCCCCAGGGTAATCTTTCCTACTTCAACAGGCACGAATGTGTGAGTTCAGTCAGAATTAGTGTGTTTTTAAAACTCCGATTCCTACGGTGCTGCCAGGCTTTGGACAAGCACAGTTTGGAAAAGTCTATTCCTTCTGCCAGTTTCCGAGGTAAATCCTGTGGTTTGGGGATTTTAATGGGCACACAGAGAGCAGCACCTGCCCTGATTTCCACATGTACCACTGGTCCCAGGCTTCCAGCGCCTGTTGTTGCTTTTCCACGCTGTCTTTGCCTGTGTTCTGCACAATTATGCCTCTAACAAGTGGAAATATTCTTGCCTCTCTTCCTTCAGCACAGTTTTTGGCTTGGTAAATCCAGCTTTTGCTCCTCCCATTGGCATTATCGTGCTGCTTCTCAAGCTGGCTCCAAGTTTTGTCTGATTTTTGTAATTTAACAGCTTTAACAGTGAAGGTATCAAGAACCTCCAGTGGCCCTGCCCTTTCCAGGATTTGTGCATCCCATTTTCTGAGACAAATGCTGTGTGCTAACCTTTGGGATGATCCAAGCCATGCCTTTGCATCCTCACCCCCTCCCAGCCTGTGAACGTGGTGTGGCCAAGATTTTTGATTTTTAAATGCTGCCACATTTGATAGGCACAAATTGAGCTCAACACCTTCACCAGCGGCAGCTCCTTCATCCACCTAACACCCAGCAGCTTCTTTTTGAGTTTGGGGAATTATACACAAACAACAAATTGATTTCTGAGAGTCTCTTTCATGGAATTACCATAACAACAAGGACAGTCGTTCAAAGCAAGCCAAAAATGCAGAATTTCTGGGCTGGTTCCTTATTTGCAACTTAAATTGTTCCAAGCAGGAATTTCTGGTAGGCACATGATGTTTTGCAGAGGCTTTATAAGGACTTCAGAATCCATCTTGTTGCCTTTGGAAAACCCAAGATTGAGCACTGCAACTGCAGCATAAATCTTTAAACTGTATTTTTACTTACCAGTAAAAATTCCTTTGCATAGATGTATTTTTGACAGCAGTTGCATAAAATGCTGTTCATAATATGAAGGTTTTGAAATCTTCCACTCTTTTCATATATCTGGAAAGTCTCATAAATGGCTTTTTATCTATGAGCTTATTTTTTAAAGTCCATTTTTCAGTGCTGTTTTTTTGATGACTTAAAAACAACCATCAAACCCCACAAAACAGACTGAGAAGAGAGTGGCACCCTAAGAAGGAGCTGCTCCAAAGCTGAAGTATTTTAATGGAAAATTCTCATTTTGGATCCTAATACAAACCTGAGAACTGGCTGCCACACAATTGCAAACTTGAATCATCACCCAGATGAAAGCAAGAGATCCAGATTATGTATTTTTTTTGAGTTAAACCTTTGCCCTAAGTTCCTCGTGCCTCCTTCTGCCTGCAGTCAGTGCCTCCAAAGAGCAGCTCCCTCTCCTTTGACAAGAGACAAATTTTGGCTCTCAGAGCTGCCCTGCCTTGCTCTGAAAAATGAAATTTCATTTGAGGCGTTTCCATCAGCCCCTGGTGGTGTTTAACCATCTTTCTCCCACGCCGGAGCAGAGAGCAATAAAGGAGCAGGTCACCAGAAAATGGATTAAGTGCAAACTCACATGTGTCACACCAAAGTTCACCGTTGACTGAAAGTAAAATAGATTTAAAAGTCTCTTCAGAGCAGCAAGATTCTAGAAGAATAGATCAAATTACTTACTTTTATACTGCCATAAAGCTACAGAGATATTTTCTGTCTCTTGTGTGTTTTGAAAGGATCACGATCTTGTCTGCGGGCCAAATGAGTTAATACTACTAAGAATAATAATAGTGATATTAAACCCAAGCAAGACTATTAGGAAATAATTGAGAATTAATAAGCATATTTTAAAAAGAAATTACTGTGGCCTTTTACCTTACAGAGTTAAGTTTAATTATAGAAATACTTTTCCCTCAAGATGACTAAAATTATCAATTCTTTGATTTTTAGTAAAACTTCCTGCATTGCTCATAAAGTTCTATTGGAGAGCTCTGTTAATCACGAAATTAAAGAGCTAAAAGAATATTAATTAAGGAAGAAACAAATATATTCAACCCACAAAATAAGCAGGGCATGCCTGAAAAAGAAAAAATACAGAGAGGATTAAATTCTTGCAAGTTGCTCAGCGCTGAATTAAGTAATGGCCTAAACACACAGGCTTTTCTTGCCCTCCCTACTCAAGATTTACTCTACTAATCACCCAATTTTCAAATCCTTAATATACGAAGGCATTTGCCTTTAAGGCAGCAATAACTTAGGCCTGCCATCAAAATGATTGTTTTTTCCCATTAGGCAAAAAATAATGATGTCATATATCCCAGCAGCGTCTTCGGACTCCCATCTTTGTGTGAAGGAAGCCATCAGTCAGCTGAGATTGTGCTGAAAATCTTCATCAGCGTGGAAGGAATGCAAATAAAAAGTGAAAATTTCCATGTTGGGAGAATGAACACCTACAGGACAGACCACACGTCGCGGGGAGGCCTGGCATGTTCTGAGGGAGGTGTTTGAGGTTTTATTTACGTGGTTGGGAGGCTGCACCTGTGCAAATTTAAAGGCTGCAGCTCTGCTCAGCAGAACCAACTCGTATATTTTACTGGGGCTTTTCATGGGGTCGTGGGACCGTAACTGCGAGCGTGGTAAATCTTTACGGCCTCGGATTTCCTCACCCGCTGCTTCCGAGGCCCTCGTGAGGTGTTTTACTGCCCCTCGCTCACCCAGGACAAACATCCAGGATTTCTGCTTCAGAGCTCACCCCGAGGTAAGAATTTAGGGAAAATTAAGGGGATTAGTTTATTCCCTGACTGGTGTTCAGGAACCCTTTAAAAAAATCATATTTACTGCGTTTAACTGACACTTGTGCTTAGGTGCTGCCATGTCAGATGGTTCTCACCATCCCCATCACTGCACAAAGTTATCCTGAGCAAATCCTGTGGCTTTCCTGTGATTTAATATCTGTTTATCACTCTTTGGAGAGCAGGTTTGTGGGGAAGCTGCTGTAAGGCCATTCCAGGTGATCCCATAGAATCCCTAAGCTTGGAAAAGATCTCCAAGGTTATCAAGTCCAAGCATTGAACAAATATCATCACACCACTAAAAATATTGGGTTTAAGTGCCACATCTGCTTGTTTTTTGAACCCTTCCAGGAATGGTGACTCCACCACTTCCATGGAGAGCCTATTCCAATGCTTAAACACTCTTTCAGTGGATAATTTTTTCCTAATATCCACCTCCAGCTTCCCTGGTGTAACTTGAGGTCACTTCTCCTTGTCCTGGGAGAAAATCCCTTGTCCTCTCCTGTTCCCTGGGAGAAAATCCTGAGCCCCACCTGGCTACAACCTGCAGTCAGGCTGAGGGTAATTAGGTCTTCCCTGAGCCTTCTTTTCAGCAGAATAAACTCCAGATGTCCATGGAATCCCAGGGATCAGCCTGGCTGGCTGCAGCCTCTCCCAACATCACTTTGAGATGTTTAGGAGTTAATGTGCATACGAACATCTCACATGGAGAGTAGGACTTGACCCCATTGGTCCAGACATTTGGGCTCATTCTGCCCCGTTTAGGAACCACCTCATGGGGTTATTATTTTTTGATTAAAGTAGTGAGGAACCTGCTGTCACTTCTGATCAGAAGAGGTCACCTCCAGGAGATCCTTTGGCACATCCCAGGTGTGTTTTTGGAATGAGGGGTTTGCTGGCACAGGTGCCAGTGAGGAGAATCCTAGGGGTGTGGGAATGCTGAGAGAGGGGCTCAGGAAGGAATCACAGCCACAGGTGTTTGCACAGATCTCGGTGGGCGTGATGGCCACTTAGCAAGTAAATGCTTGTCCTGCCTTCCCATGGGATGTGGAGAATGGAATATGGAAAATGGAATCACCACAAAGCACTCACAGTTGACCCTCTGGCAGCTGGAGTCTTCTCAAATGTCGGGGTAATAAAAAATAATTTTATATCAAAATTTGTGTCGGGGGGTGGGTTCCAGTTTGCTGCTCTGCCTGGTGTGACAATAAAGGATTTTAGCACAAAGCAATTTGTAAAAAAAAAAAAGTTTTGACTTTTTTTTTCAATTTATGAGAAGTTTTCTCAGAAAAACTAACCCCATTTTTTTACAGACTCTTTGTCCTGTTGGTGGGGGAGGGCTCTTAAATACAGATCCCAAGCTCCAGGTCCTGTCAGGGATCCCAGTTTGAGGAAAAACTGTGGGAAAGCACCACTAGAGGTCACTCAACATTAATTGTTCCCTAATTAGCACATTTTGACCTTTCGTTTTAGGTCATCCTAGCACTTTCATACTTACAGCATTGTCAGCTTTGACTCCTCAGCTAATTCTGCCAAAACTCAGAAAAGCCGGAGACAGAAAATTTTCCTTCAGCTCTTCCCTCATATGACTCTTCCCAAGGCTCCCAAATCAGCTTTGCCATAGACTCTGCGGGCAGCAAATCATTCTTTCCTCAGCTTTGAGCTTAATAAAACTGGCAGTGATGGACCTCTGGAAGTGCTGGGTTTAGAGGCACTCAGCCCTGGCTCTGTTATCTCAAATAGCTGCTCACCCATTTCGAAAATTAAACCAAAATGAATTTTACAAGTGAGGGGAATATATGGGAAAATAATGTCATGATGTTTTCAGGTCCTTCCCCAAGCACATTGTAGCTCTGTACCTCTTTAACCATTGATAAATAGAAAAGAAAGTAGATCTGTGTAACAACTGACTAACTAAAAAAGAGGTAAAACTAAGTTTAGGCTTGATTAATGGGTATCTGCTGAAATATCTCTGCGTGTGTTTAATCAAAAGCAGATGTTCTATTTGCAGGGATTTTTCCATGATCTCGGAAAACCATGGCAGCAATTTGTTTGCCCCAGACAACATTGAAAGGGAGAGCTAATTAGTGTGTTCTACAAGGTTAAGATCCCCCACTGCTGGTGCCATGCCCGTATCCCCTGGTGGCTGTTATCAAATATATCAAATATATCAATGAATCCTCCCATCTCTCAGCTGATCCTTGTGTTCAACCAAAGTCAGACTTTCCCTTCAAACCCACCCCAGTGCAGGCAAACCCTTGGGCAGCCAAGCTCTCCAAAAGGATGCTCTGTCCAAAATGATCAATTCTTATTTAATTTCTCTTTTTGGGTCGCTGCTGATCCTCTCCTCCTCTTCCCCCTTCCACTCAGCTGAGTTGGCAAAGGCTGGATTAGCCACTTTATCCTTATGTATGAGCATGACAACTGCAAAGGACATTGCAGTTTCCTGAAAAATCATTCAGTGTTTCCTGAGAAATCATTTCGTAACCTCTCAAGACCAGCACATATGCAGCTGGAGGAGAAAACATTAACCACCATTAGCCATCACCACTGTGAGTGAGAAATTTATCAGAGGCTCTGGTTTTCTAGTTCCTGCATCAAGGTGATAAATAAATGGATTATCAGCATCCCAAAAGTCACATGGCTTCTCTCTCTCCACTTTGCAGAGAGATTAATCTTGCAGAGGTATAAAGCAGAATTAGCCAAAAAATAGCAAGCTCATAGTCTGGGCTAATAGAATTTAGATTTCATTATAATTTTTTTTAAACAGTGAACAATCCTCTGAGTTTCTACCCAAAAAGCTTGTAGGGACTGTTGTGACAGACAAGAGGTGAAGATTTTAAACTAGGAGAGGGTAGATTCAGGTTAGATTTAAGAAAGATGAAGGTGGTAAAACTCAGGCACAGGCTGCCCAAAGAGGTGGTAGATACCTCACCCCTAAAAATATTCAAGGCCAGGCTGGATGGGGCTTGGAACAACCTGGTCTAGTTGAAGGTGTCCCATGGCAGGAGGTGGCACTGGATGACCTTGAAAGGTCCCTTTGATCCAATGATTGAAGGTCCCAAATGAAGTCCTAAACCATTCAATGATTATTGGATTTCAAGGTCATCCAATGATTATTTGATTTCAAGTTCTTCCATAATCTGAGGCATCCTCCATCTGCTCATTGTGTGTCCTATGGGCATCACCTCTCAAATATTGATGGAATTCCTGCCTGGCATCATCCAATCCCATCTGCCTGTTTATTACTTAGAACTTTGGTGACCTTTTGCTCCCTCTGAGGAAGATCTCAGTTGGACACATCCCCTTTTCTTAGCTCCTGCTGCATCCACAAAGATTCAAATTGTGTTTGAATTCAAAGTCTCCATGTCAGCCCTGTAATTCCTGCGTTCTGCAAAGGGCTGGATAAAGAAGATTAAGGGCTGTTTAACAGAAACCCAGCTAAAAGGACAAGTTTATCCCAGCCTCTTCTTTGGAAGATCTCTGCTACTGGAGAATGGGTCTAAGAGTTACCTAACAGATTCACCTGCTCAGAAATATTTGTTGCATCATGCAACAAAACTTGACATTTAAAGCCAAAACTCTAATCCTGACATGGAGAAATGGAGGGAATTGGTTTGGTTTTTTTCAGAATATTGGGTCTAATTAAGGCAAAAGCCCTCACTGATGAAAAGTTAATACAAAAGGCCAGTGGCTGAAGAGTCTCAGTGGAGAAAATCAAAATCAAGTGGGTTTAGTCAGAGAAACTGTCACTCCTTTTCAAGGGAAATTACAGCTTTTGACATACAAATTGCTGCACAAGTCTTGAATTCCAGCTCTCTGAAGGGATCAGTTCCCCCAGCTGGGTCACCATGGGGTGATTTTTGCCAATTATCCTCATGTTCCCTGATCAATCGATTTTTCTGCCCATTCTTACACCAGCACCTATTCTAAAATATTCTCATTTGGGGCAAATCATCTCCTGTTCCTTTCCTTTTCAGCTCCCCAAAAAGATCATTAGCAGCACAGCAAAGTTCCTTGCAAGATTTCCACCCAGCTGACACAAAAATTTGCAAAGATTTCTCCTTTCCCCCCTCTACAAACCTACTTTTTATTCTTATCCCTCATCATGGAAAAAGCTCATTTCCAAATTACAACACCTAAATCCCAGTCACATGAGGCTCCTCTCAATCCCCTGCAGTTTTAAGGGAAATATTAGAAAATAAGGAAAAAACAAACTTTTTTCCAGTTGAGAACATGCACAGATGTTCCTTGCCCAATATATGGATTAGATAATGCAGTTTTCAGTGATAAACTTTTTTATCAGACTTTTAAAAGCATTTAATGATGAAGAATAAATGTCGTTTTTCCAATCAATGTTAAAACCTTCATCGAGGATAAAATCACTTCACACACATAGAGGGGTTTGGGTGCTTTGATTTTTGCAATAATCCAATAAAAGCTCAAAATTAGCACTGAAAACGAAGGGAAATTAACCAATTCTGATATATTAGTGAAATTATAAAGCACAACTCACTGTGGACATTATAATTGAGTGCATGGAGCTGAAGAGCAGCTGAACTCATCTGCCATAAGTTTTTTATTTCAAACTAATCCATAAACTGCTTTTTCAATTCTCTAAAAGCACATAAAATACCAACAATTCTTTTAGAGTGTCCCCATCAATCCAATCAAAAAAATCATAGGTTGCAAATGATCACCCATAGCTGTGATACCAAAAATATCCTGGTTATCAATCTAAAACTGGTTCTGCAATGATGTTGGCCAGGATATTTTGCCTCATTACTTCAGGGTTCTCTTTCTGTTGTTTATTGTCCTGTCATCTTATATTTATGTCATTTGGCCTCCATCTTCCATAGCAATTAAAAATGGCATTTCTTTAACCCTGGTTTTGCTGGTTTTTCTGCTGCTTTCCACATATTTCCACCCCTGGATTGGAATTTAATGTCACCACCAGTCTCAGTGCCCAAAACCCAAAATAAGGTTTTATGTGGTAGTATCTTTACTGAATAAAAATAAAAGAGTAAAATAAGTTAAAGCAAAAAACCTTAAAAAAAATAAAGAAAAATCTTTAAATACTTGATTTACTCCATTCTTTGTTTTAGTTATTTTGCCATGATGGGATATGTGGCTCCATAGACAAACTTTGGCACACACAGTCACCACCTCAGCAGAGAGACCCAGAGAAATGCCTGATTTCTGCATGTGGATTCCTTTTGTCACTTTTGGACGTGGTAAATCCTGGAATCGCTGCTGCTTGGAAACTGTCCCAGACAAGGCACACAGGGGACACTGGGAATCACACATTGGACTCAAACTCTCCACATTTAGGGACAAAATCTTGGATGTGGGAAAAAAAGAGGGGCTCAGCCAATATTATCTGGTAATGTGAAGATAACTGCAGCTAAAAAGGGCTTCATGTGTCCAGGAAAGGAGCTGTTAGACTGGATTATGTTGGACTGGGACAGGAAGGATTAGTGGAGAGGAGGCCTGACAGTGAATTCAATATAATCTGCAGTAGATATTATAAAGTGCTGCTTTACTGGGTGCATTTACCCAAAGACCTTCCCCGAGAACCGTTTGTATTGGGGGTAGTTTGGAGCTCAGTTTTTAGGAATGGCTTTTGGGGGCCCAAAGCTGGAGTCTTGAAGCCCGTGGACAAGTTATCAGCAATTCAGCACATGCTGTGTGAGGGTCACCAGTGGCTTTACCTCTCTCAGAGGAGTTGATGCCTAAAGTTTGAGCTTTGCTGTATTTCAGGCTCTGTGCTGCCCAGGGGTGCAGCTCTGAGCTCACAGTCAGGGTCACTCAGCTCTCTGCACACAGCAGGGACACAAAACAAATCCTGGCCCTGCTGCACACCAAGGACAACTTTCAGCCCAACAGCACAAACAAGGGTGGCTGGAGGGAGGAACAAGAAGGATGGGAGCTCACAGCCTGGAGCTGGGATTGGACAATGAAACCCCAAAATGCAAATGGACCAAAACTTATCAAAGTGTGAGACCTGGTGACCGGTCAGCCATTTTGTGACCATTTTGTGCCCATTTTGGGTACATTTTTTGCCCATTTGGGGTCCATTTTGTGTCCATTTTGTGTCCATTTTGTGTCCATTTTGTTACCATTTTGGGTCCATTTGGGGTCCACCTTGGGTGTAGCCCTGGCCAGGCCCTGTCCTGCCCAAGGTGTACCCTAAAGGCCTTTCAATAAATCTCTACTTTATTCTCCAGCTCTGTCCAGTCTCTATTCCAGCTCAGCCTTTCCAAGGCATCAGAGTAACCTCTAAAACTCATTTCAATGGCAAAGCATTTCCATCCACCAACATTCCCACCAGGAGGGACTTTTTTCTTTCACCAGGAAAAGGTTTTTCCCCCAGAGGGTGCTGGGCACTGCCCAGGCTCCCCAGGGAATGGGCACTCAGGGATGCCCAGGCTGGGATTGTTGGGGGTCTGTGCAGGGCCAGGAGCTGGACTGGATGATCCTGGTGGGGCCTTTCCAACTCAGGATATTCCATAATTCCATAATCTTTGAATGGAGGTGCTGGGAGGCACAGAGAGGTGAATCTGCATGACCTGCAGGTGTGCCACAGAGATGCTCTTTCCCTTTCTCACCTCCTTTGCCAGGTGCCTTTCTTAAACATTGGCCCAGCTCTGTGCCCTGCCTGGAGGCCTGAAATGAAACAACAATCTGCTCCTCCCCTGGCTAACTGGAACTCGAGCAGAGATATTCACAAGAGAATAATGATGAGCTGCTTTCCCTGCATCCCTCTTTGTCTCCATTTTTATTTTGATAGTGTCTCATCTGCTCTGCTGAGCTGCCAGTCACCTCCTGGGGACACCGTCCCTCACTCACTGAGAGCTCCTGGGACTGTCTGACTGTCCCTCAGCTGTTCCCAGCTCCCGAGGCAGGGACATCCCATCTGGGAGCTGGACCTGTGGCCACTGTGACTGCTCAGAAATCGCCTTTCAATTCTGGATCTCCTCATTTCCCCGCCAGCAGCTGGAGCTGAGCTCGGAGGAGCTCCCTGCTAACGAGGGAGCTCCATCCTCTGATCCTCTCCTCACTTGGCTCTGGTGGCTGAATTGCCTCTGGCTCACCTCAATCAGCTCCATTTATTCCAGGGTTTTGAGTAGCTGCATATGAAAGGCTCGCTGATGGAGATATCACATGGCTTTGCTTTGCCTACAGACAATGATTTCATCTTAATAAAGTCAGATTTTGGCTCTGCCCGCTGCACTTGTCTCCTACAAGCCCCACAATGCAGCAGCTTTGTGAGGAAAAAAAAAATACTGGACAGAATAATTTCTTTTTTCTCTCAATAATCCTGAAAATGAGCCATGACTGACAAGTGGGAGCAAGGAGGATTTGAAGCACTTGAATTTCTTTCTCCAGCATATTTTATATTGAAACTGCAGATGCCACTGTCACTGCAGGAGGAGTTATGAGAGCATTTAAAGGGTTAAGACCTTCACATGCCTGAGGACACTTTTAAGCCCTGGTTTTCTGTACTGCTCTGTCCTATCAGGTTTCTTTCTCCCTCTGGTCAAAATAGTAACTTATATAATTGCCTCATTCACATGAATTTGCAAGGCAACAAACGGAATGAAAAAGCTCCTCGGAAAACACCAGCATTACACAAAAACACACATAAATCAAATAAACACCTCCAACACCTGAAGTGACACTTAGCCACATCGAATTCCTGCGCTGCAAACTGCTCAGCCCATGAAACAGAGCAAAAAATGCAGAGCACAAGGCAAAAACGTGCCAGTCATCCCCTTCAGGAGGCTGTGCATGCCACTGGCCGGGGCTGCTTTGCATTGGTGCCCCTCAATTCTTTGACTGCTTCATTCCTCGGGTGTAACAGCTGCCCACAGGTTGTACCTGTGTGGGTGAATCAAGTGTGACACGAAGCCAGAACATTGTGGTGCGTTGCTTCTTGTACTGATAAATATTTCAGCAGAAAGCCTAAGTGCTCCTTCTGCAGAGCCTGATCCTTCCCTGCTGCAAGAGGCAGGAAAAGCAACTGGCAAATTGCTGCCCATAATGGAAAATTAAATATATAAATATATAAATATATAAATATATATATAAATGTTGGTAAGCTTGTGGTAATGGATCACATATTTTAAATTGGGTTTTGTTTCTTAGGAGGATTTGAAACACTCAGATTTCTTTTTTTCAGGGTATTTTCTATTGAAACTGGATGCCACTGTCACTGTTTGAAGGGTTATGAGAACATTAAAGGGTTAAGACCTTCACATGCCTGAGGACACTTGTAAGCCCTAAAATTCCACCTAAACCCTAAAACCCTAAAATTCCACCTAAACCCTAAAACCCTAAAATTCCACTGTTATGTTTTCCTTTTTGTTTTATTTCTAACAGCCACCCCTGCCTCTCTACCTAGGTCAGCCCTACTTACTTCAAGGCTCTTTCCTCCATGGAATTTTTTTCTAGGAAGAAGAAGAAGAAAAACATCTCAGCCGCTCAAAGTTGAAGCATCCTTCTCTTCTCTTCCCCCTTTTAGTGTGAAGGGAGAGATTTACCCATCTGCCCCCGCAGTGATGCCTGACAGCAAAATATCCTGGCCCCAAACAGCATTCCCCAAGCTCCAGCATTCTGGGATAAGCGATCCCAGCTTTACCAGGAACCCTGCAAATAATATTTGTACAGCTCCCAGGACAAACAAACACGGGCAGGAAGCATTTACAAACTCAGGCTGTGTTAATTGCTTCTGGGAGTGTCGGCAGATGACTCTACCTGAAAATATTTGAGGGTTTTGATGAGAACTCGTAGATTGTGGCACACAGACAACAAGGCAAACATTTCCTTCATCTCCTCGCTGGATTTTGAAATTAAAAAGGAGAAGAGACATATCTGTGCTCGGGAGTCCATTTCCAAGCTCCCCATCCAGCTGTGTTGGCTTCCATGGCTGGACAGTATGGATGGAGTAGGTCCTAAATGTGGGATTTACTCCTAGAACCTCAAGTGTTGCACCTCATGGGGTATTTATTGCTTGGAAATCAGGAATTTGTCAATATTTCCTTTTAGGATCACCCTCCATCCTCAACTCCCCAACGAGGTTTTGCTTGTGGGGACGTTTTCCGCTGAGTTTTGGTAAAGCCTGTGGTGTTGAAGTTGTTTGACTTGCTGGGAATATTATTTCTATCAGAAGAGGCACTCAGTCAGAGAATAAAATTCCAAAATAGGGTTTTATGTGGCAATATCTTTACTGATTATAAATAAAGGAGTAAAATAAAGTAAAGCAATGACTTTCCGCTGGTTTTACTCATATTTATTTTATGTGCCAGGAAATTTTCGCTGTTTCAGTGGGAATTGGAGTTATCTCACTATAAGTTTTACTTCTATTATTGTAAAATACCCAGTTATTTTTCTCATTGGTGAAAACAAGTTAACAAATGTAAGTACACTTTGTTATTTCTGGGTGCTGGTGTAGAGCTAGCTTGGGGAAAGCTGGAAAATGCTGCTAAAATCAAGATTCTGTGGAGGAAAAAAAAATAAAAATCATCATTTTGTGTTTTATGATTCATGAATCCATTCTGTTTAATTGTAAACTAGGAGGAAATTTTCACTGGAACCCTAGAAATAAACTAGAGGCAAGATGGAAAGGAGTCAAAATGACTCTTTGGGTACTGTGGTCTTGATTTTGGGTAATAAATGTGCAGACTGGAAGAAGGCAATGAAGAATGGCTTGGGAACATATTCCCCAGAAATGTATATTCTAAATAAATATCAATTCCTTTTAACAGAATCCACAGCTGACTTTCTAAATATCTTTGTCACCATTCCCATTAGGCTTTATTTTGCTAATTTAAATTCACCCCAAGAATTTTCCCAACATTTTTGGTGGGAATTACCTAAAATCTTGTCAATACTGTATTTCTTATACACTGGATTTCATCCTGGGATGTTTAGGGCTGTGATTTGTGGGACAAATCCAAAAAGATTCTGATCCAGCCTCAATCAATGTGGCAATCTCTGTTTTCTTGCATGCTAGCCCAGGACTTTGAATGTGGAATTTCATGAGTAAATATTGGATTGAATTTGTTGAATCCATGCAGTCGATTTTTGCCACAGAAGGATTTCATTGTGGAGGATGATTTAAGGGCTTTGAATGTTGTTCTCACCCTCGGTGTTATGAAATTCATCTGTCCATGTTCCCAAAATCCCTTCCAGCTGTTTCAAAAGAGCATTTATTAACATCTGCAGCGAGGTTGGTTTTGCTCCACAGGAGATATCAGAAGAAATCCCTTGGAATCAGTCAGAACATGTGTGGATCTCAGCACTGCAGCTGAATTTTTTAGGAGAAACCATTAAAAAATGCTGGTAGCACAAATTTTCTTCCTCATTCCTCATGTTTCTCCATCTGAAGAAATCAAAAGAAATCAAAATAAATACAAAAGGGCTCCACAGCCTGACACAGTTTGAATGTGGGTTAAGAAGACCAATAAAAAAAAGCAAAATAATTGTTATGCCTCCCAACGCACCCTCAGAGTCAACAGTGCGTGAGGAAATAATTTATGTCGACATATCAACATTGCAAATCGTCAACGTCCTCTTTAAAAAAACCCAATATTTCTTCTAAATTTCCTTCAGATGGGGATGACTGATGCCCAAGAAAATGCAAAAGGACCTTGAAACGAAAGGCTGCTGCAGTGGCTTGCAGGGACACGCTCCTCCCGAGTTTCCAGCACAATTATATGCTTATTACTTCGGAAGAGTTCGAAAACAAGCAAGCTGCAGCTTTTAATGAAGCTTTCATAGCAGTGAGAACTATGAAAAAGCATTTAAAGCAGCTCATCTCCTCCTCTATTCAGGCTCTCTTTCATTTCCAGAGGCAGTTGCGAGGAGAAATTGGATGCCATCCAGTTTGGGTTTATAAGGAAGCAGAAAAGGAGATAATGGCGGAAGTTTGTGCTTTCTTCCCCCATGTAAATTTGATCATCTTCAACGTTTGATCAGATTTTGAGGAACACAAGACAAAAAAAAAAAAAAAAAAACCCAGCAGATATTTCCAATCATGCATTTTAAAAACCTCAAAAGAGCTTTGCAGAGCCTCCCCGTATCCAGAGCTGCTTCAGACTTTTCTTTTTATTATTTTGGGGGAAGATGTAGAACATAACCAGTTACTTAGCCCTGGCGTCTGATTATAAAATCCTGACTCAGAGCATCTCCAAGTTCTGCTTACAATGCACAGACATACATCCAGCCCTTTGTACTGTCAGGCTGCCTCCCTAACAAGCCAGAAATATGTATGTGAGTGGAGAAGACATTCCAGGATCACAGGAGCAGTCACTTAACAATATGTCATGGAGACTGATCCCTTTGTCGGCCCACAAAACATAAATGTGACCCCAAAGGAGACATCTTTTATTATGGGGGATGCAATTTTCTTGCCCTTTGATGGTGTTTTTTTATTACCAGCATTATTCACAATTCCCTAATTAGAGAGGATAACGTTGGTACACCGGTTTTTTACTCCTTGGTTTGGGTGTGTTTGTGCAATAAGTTGGAATAATATTGCTTTTCCTTTCTCTTGTTCTGTACAGAGTTCAGTGGGCCACAATATTTTTCTCTGAGTCTGCTCTCATGCTGTGATCTCACACAGGCACTCAAAAAGATGAGGCTGAGCAGTCTGTCCATTTGTTTTTCAGTTTAAAAGAGCCCATTTGAAACTTTGCAACCGAAGCTTATTTCAGGTTTTTATTTCTAAAAGCGCACTCGACCCTTTCAGTGAAAAAAGTAACACGTGTTGCCATTGCAAAATTGTCTGAATTCAGGCACCTGAATTCAGGATCTCGCCTTCCCTTTGGTGCTCCTGGCTTGGTGTGTCCGCATGGAACACAAATCCCCAGTGTGGCAAAATTAAAGCCATTGCTTTGGAGGTGCCTAAAACTTGTCCAGGGGAATTTACGGATAATAATAATAATAATAATAATAAATAATAATAATAAAGGATATTGGGTTTGTTTTGTCTGTTTGCTTT
Source organism: Acrocephalus scirpaceus scirpaceus (assembly GCA_910950805.1). Classification (NCBI taxonomy): domain Eukaryota; kingdom Metazoa; phylum Chordata; class Aves; order Passeriformes; family Sylviidae; genus Acrocephalus; species Acrocephalus scirpaceus. The sequence continues at coordinate 2,801,198 of OU383781.1, forward strand.
CATACGAATTGCTGCTCACAGCAGAGTATAAAGCCTGAACTTGAAAAGAACAAAATGTGGGATATTTCCCAAAAGTTTCTGGACTATGGTGAGGAAACCTCATCACACAGCAAGGTATTGACACCAAAGAGTACAAACTGCCCCAAATCTTCTTTTTCCAGACCTTGGAGAGTCACAACTCTCTGGCATTCTGAGGGAAGCTGTGAATCAATTCCCTGCTCAGGATTTCACTTGACAGACCCAGCACAGCCCTGAATGGCAGCTGTGGGGAAGTGATTCCTGTATTTTTTTGTTTGTTTTTCTGTCCACATTTCACTGCCCAGAAGCCAACGAGGGGATTTTACAGCAGGGCTGGTGAAGTTCTCCAACTAAATCCAGCTGTAAAACACACAGTAGAGTTTTCTTCTTTCTACTCCCTGGCAGTGAGTTTTGGTTCTGTCAGTTAAACCAACCTCAGAGAAGGAGAAAGAAAGAGAGAAATGACTGCTCAGTGAATCTCAGAAGAATTATGGAGTTGTACAGCCCCAGAAGGATTTTAGGCAGTTTTATATTGCCCGGCTGAGCTCACATTTATTTTGTCTGTCTCAGTGTCTGAGCTGTGTGCTGGGTAGAGAAAACTTCCTCTGCTGACTGATGGATCTGAGCAGTCTGGTGTGGATCTGGCTGGGTGAAACAGGAAAGAGAGTTCTTAGCTGCACAGAAGGCCAAAATCTGTATTATATATTTATTTTGTTATGTTATAATACTTTTAATGCAAACAAGTACTAGAGGGTGTTAAACATTAGTTTTTACATAAAGAAAAGCAAAGAGTCAGTAAAGAATTAGGAATTTTTTAACAGTTAAATGCCTCCATATAAACTCAGTTATGTCCAACCAACTGCTTGAACTCAGAGGAGGAATAACTGCAGCAATCTGGAAATTCACGCTGCAAATGTAATTCTCTTCTAAATAAAAACATAAACATATCCTAAATCAGAGTAATTATCCAATTGTGCTGGTTTCTGACTACGTGAGACACTCAAAAACTCTCCCAAGAACCTGGAGATACTCTGAGGAACGTGTTCTGCCAGTGAAGATTTATCCACAGTTTCACCTGATAAGATTTTTTGTCTTGGTTTGAGCCGTGTAATTTGCCCTCCTCAGCATGCTGCCTTGCATTCATATATGTAGAGAAGAGCTGGATTGATTATCTTCAGGCTTCCTGCCACTAAACTCAGCAAATTAGCTGCTCATGATTCCAGCAAATGACTGCTCTCTTTTTTTTTTTTTTATTCCTGGTGCTCCAGGAGAAATTGAACTGCAAAGCTTTGGCTGGGAAGCCAAGAACTTGTTCAGAAACTCCCCAAAGAAGAAAAAGCTGGAGAGCTGCTGTTAGAATTGATTAAGAGGTACAAGAAAATATGGGATGGTTCTGGTGTCCCTGAGAATCCAAGGAAACAGAACTCTTGTTTCGCTTGGTGCCTTTTCTGCAGAGTGAGATCGGGTACTGTGTGTCACATTCAGAGAATCATGGATGGTTTGGGTTGGAAGGGACCTTAAATCCCCTCATGGGGACTCCACCACTGCCCTGAGCAGCTGTGCCAGGGCTGGACAACCCTTTTCATGAATAATTTTCCCAAATATCCACCCTGAGCCTCCTCTGGGGCTGTTCCCTTTCCTCCTGTCCTGTTCCCTGGGAGCAGAGCCTGATCCCCCCTGGCTGTCCGCTCCTGTCAGGGAGTTGTGCAGAGCCACAAGATCCCCCCTGAGCCTCCTTTTCTGCAGGCTGAGCCCCTTTCCCAGCTCCCTCAGCCTCTCCAGGGGCTCCAGACCCTTCCCCAGCTCCGTTCCCTTCCCTGGACGTGCTCCAGCCCCTCAAAGTCCTTTTTGCAGTGAGGGGCCCAAAGTGACCCCAGGACTGGGGGTGTGACCCCAGCAGCTCCCAGTGCAGGAGGATTTCACTGCTCTGGTTCACTGCAGGCACAAGCAGGATGCCATTCCTTATGTGACCACAGATCAGGAGCAAACCCAACCTCTAGAAATCAGGGTTAAACTGAACTTCACCAAGCCTCCATTTCTCAGGATTTTCCTTGTGTCCACGCACAGTCAGTGCTGGGAGTTGTCTTGGGTTGCAATGCAGGATGTGTTCTATTATCATCTGTTGAAACTGATTGAAGAGGTGTTTATCTCATAAAACTCTTTATCTCTCTTTATCTCATATCCCAGGGGGGAAGAGGTGGGTGTCCTCTGTTAATGGGCACCTGTAAAACCAGCTGGGGCAGGGTTCTTTATCCCTTCCAGGACCCATCCTCCCCCCAGGGGATCTCTGCTGTCCATGGGCCATCCAGGCTCACTGCAGGGCTGATCCAATGACATCATCCCATGGGGAGATGCTCCACCCAGGGGGAGGAGCCCAGCATTCCTACCTGGATAAAAGCTGGGATTCAGAACAGCAGCACAGCCTGTGTGCACTGCATTCCCAGAGGGAGACCGGACCCATCTCAGCACCACTGGACCCTGCTACAGGATCATCTCTGCTCCAACAGAACCACATCTGTCACTGCAGGAGGATTTACCTGGACTGCCCCCAACACCCTGACCAACAGGGTGTCAGGTCATAGTCTGGCTCTGTCAGTGTTTTCCTTTTCTTTTTTTGTTCGTTTCGGGTTTTTTTGTACTACTACATTTCTAATATTCCTAGTAAAGAACTGTTATTCCTATTCCCACATCTTTGCCTGAAAACCCCTAATTGCAAAATTATAACAATTCAGAGGGAAGGGGTTTTACATTCTCCATCCCAAGGGAAGCTCTGGCTTTTCCCTGTCTTTCCAAACTAAGGCAGGAGTGAAGCATCTCACAAAACCACAAAGCATCTCCAGCCTCAGCTCGGCTCTCCAGCTGTGGGATCTGGGACAAATCACTTTAATTTTGTCTCCTGGTTTTCCTTTCACCTTAACAAGGCACTTTCTGCCACTCGGGAGAAACTGCTTATTTCCTTTGGCCATTGCATGGACTTTGAGTCCAAATGAGGAATGATCATCCATCATTTCGCAACTGTATTCTCTGCCAAAAAAAAAAAAAAAAGAAAAGAAAAAAAAAAGGAGGAAAAAGAAGTGAAAAAAGCTAATTCCAAGCTGGGAGGAGCTGTGATTCCTCAAGGAGAAAAGACATCTTTCAGTTTTGAGAATTCTCTGCTGCAGTGTCACCAGCTGAGCTAAAACTGCTACAGCTGGAAGGTGCTGAGAGCAGGACAGACGTGGCCTTGCTGACACAGGGTCCTTGGTGGGAGTGCATTTGAGGGAAAATCCCACTTTTTGGGGAAAATTCCACTTTTTGGGGAAAATATGGCTTGAAATGCTGTGGGAGAGGGAAACCCTGGACTCCAGGACTCTGGGTTGCAGCTCTGGGCATTCACTTGATGTTTATCTTGAGAAAAAATTTAACCAAGTTCAGATTCACCATTTTTTTCCCCTCTTTGACTGTTCATTTGTCCTAAACAATCCCCTTCTCCAAATATAAATTTGTCAGATAAGTTTCTTAGACCCTGAAGGAGGAGAAGAAGCTCTGAGAGTTCTGTGTGACCCTGGTGTGGTGGCACCCAGCCCCACCCAGTGCAATGTGAGCATTTCCCTCTCATTTCTCCTCAGTCCCAGTAACTCCAACCCCCCTCTTCTTCCTTTGTCTTTTAAATGTTATTTGTATCATTTTATCCTCCCTGCTCATTTTTTTTCCCCCTTCCATAAAACCCAATAAAATATTAATGTGGCATAACAAATCTGTCTGTGCTGGGAGTCTCTTGGAACTATTGATGAAGCCATGAATAAATTATGAATCTTGATTTTGCTTGTGGTATATCAGATTTCACGTGTTTATTACATTTTCTGTGAAGGAAGCTCATCCAACAGAGGTTTTGGTTTTGTTTGCCTGCTTTTATTTTAGGTAGCCCTTGATTTATTAACCTTTAGGGAAGGGTAATGTCTGATGCAGTGTAACCTAAACAATGAAAATTCCATTTGGATCAATTTTTGTGGCTTTTGTTATCCAGAAAAGAAAAAGAAAAGGAAAAAACCCAACCCTCTGCTTATCCCAGAAAAAAATAAAAAGACAAATATATTTTTTTTAATGCTGTTGAGCTGCATCTTCCAATATCACCTTGGCCTAAGGAAAAAACTTCCAAATGTGATGAGTTGTTCTTACTACAAAAAAAGAAAAATCCCCAGACCTTGAGTATTGTAGCAGTAATTTTATTTTCTTTGGGAAATATTCTCTCTTTAGCAATCTTAATCAAGACTTTTATTCCAATTATAGATTAATTTGAAAGTTTAAGTGTGGGTTGCTCTCTCTGAAATTATAATTATACGTTAGTATGGTTTTTTATCTCTTTTTTTTTTTTGAGGGAGATTGATGGCAAAATAAATCTGAAGTAGTTTTTCTGGAGATGTCTGCACTGCTGAGAGTTTTCCTGGTTTACTGACAAAGGATCTGCTCGTTTGGGCATCTTATTCCTCAAATAATTTGATGGGAGATGGGGTTTTTATGATATGGATTTTCCAACAATCCATTGAAGGGAGGCAAAAGAGAGTTTGGAGTTAAATCTTTGAAACAGAGAATTCCTGATGTACAGCTGTCACTTCCAGGCTGAAAACAAACAGAGCTGCTGGCAGAAAGGAAGAAATCCCTGCCTGTTTAGGCTCTTCCACTCATCCCTGTGGGTCACACAATGTTCAGAGCATAAAATTCCCTGCTCCAGAAATGCAGGTGAAAATGCTGATAAGCTGAACCTCAGGAATTGAGTTGGGAGAATAAAATCTCCCAATCTTTTAATAAAAAGTGTGCTATGTATTTAGAACAATTTGCATACAGGAAAGAATAAGGAAGATGCCTGGGAGTCCTTTAAAAAATTAATATGGAAGCTTCATTTTGATGCAGTGTTAATATTTGAAAATTTTAAAAGAAGATCTGAAAGATCTTCTCAAATTTGAAACTGCAGATAGAATTATTATAAATTCATAATTGTTGTTTAGGCCTATTTCTTATTAAATATCTCTCATTAAATATTTCTCAGGTAAACTCTGCATTATGCTTAAGATGACACGAAGTCCAAAAGTTCTGCAAAGGCCACCCAAAGAGGAGACAACAAAAGGGGAACTGAAATCCATGAGGAGAAAGGTGAGGAAATCTGACTCTTGGCTGATTCACCTGATAAAATCCCCCTAAACTCACAAGGTTAAGCAGAGCTCTAAGGGAAAATTCAGTGTTTGACTCACAGCCCTTTCAGTACATTAATGATTATTATTAATTATCAGTAAGGATGGACAAACACCACGGTGAGGGGGCAAAGCAGGACAGAGGATTTTGGTGTTTTCTTCTTTGTTTTAAGCACAGCTCACCTGCTGTGACACATCCAAAGAAATATTTTTCCTTCGTACATTCCAGTAATACAGTTCCTTAAAATGCAAATTGATAGGATTAATAATTAGGAACAATTTGTCAGCTCTAATTCTCCAAGAGTGTTTCCTGGTTTAGGTGTGCAGTGTCACTCCTGTGGGTCTGGGTTACCTCTCCCAGATCTTTGCATTACTGAATAAAGCATTAAAGAGCTCTCCTAGAAATAAAAGGATTTTCCCTCACCTTCCCCAGGGAAGAATGGATAATTGCTGGCTAATTTCAATTTAATTCCCAGACCCTTGGGAGAGGGTGCAGCAGCATCTCCCACCACTCCTCCATTTGATTTTGCTCTTTCCAGAGCCTGGAACTGGCTGAATCCATAAACCCTGACAATAGGGTGGAAAATGTCCAGCTGGATGAGAAGAGGCAGCTCAGGGGAGTGCTGGTGGAATGCAGATGAGTTTCTCCAGTGCCCTGAGTGTGGCACTGGGGGATTCTCATGGGATGAATGTGACAAATGGCCAGCGTGGGTACAACCCCAGCTGCAGCCACCCCTCAGGCAAACACAGGAGGGGCTGCTCTGAAGTCTCTCCTTCAACCACTCTGCTCATGACAGAAAATAAAAGGTGGTGATAGGACTTGTGCTACCTAAAAAAAAATGAGTCACATTTGCTGGGCAGTGAGAAAACGCATTCCGTCCTCTTTGAGAGGAGAAATCACAGGTTTCCACCTATTTTTCCCCCTCCCTTTTTTTTTGTAGTGAAATGCTCCCTAGAGGAATGATGGTCGTTGTCTCCTGTGGATCTCAGACAAAAGAGGCTGCTTTATCGATCTCCACTCCTCGCTGCAAAGTTACAATTAAAAATAAGTATTAAAGCTGATTCCAGCCTAACCTGGCACTCCGGAGCTGGCTGTGTACAATAAAAATCACCTCATGTCCTCCTCGTCAGGAGAGCCCTCACTGATCCAATTTCAGAGTTCTGCAGTGGTAATTGAAGGCTGCAGGAGGTTGTTCTGCACAAGCTCTGATTAGGACTTAGCTGAGAACGTGTCAGATGCAGCCACAGCTCAGCCCCATCTCCTGCAGATTTTGGGGAGGATCAGCACAGGGCTGAAGGTGAGAAGTCCAGCACTCTGCACACTCAAGAATTAAGAGTGTTTAAATACACCAGGCAGTGGATATGTGTTGTTTATAATTAGCAATTACTTCTAAAAACGGTATTAATCTTTTATAATGTTAACTTCTGCACTCTGACAGCTTGCTTGGGTTTTTCTGGCTGGCAGGAAGGATGATAACACAGCCAGATGATCTGTCTCTGAGACAGGAAGATCATTCTCTGAGTACATAAACAGTATGAATATATATGCCATGAATATATTTATAAATATGGCCAGGATAGGATCTATTTAAACAGGAAAGGTCAGGATTGAGCCCTCAGGAATCTCATTTCAGACAAACCGAAGCCTGCACTTCTATCACTGTTTACACGCGCTCGCTCACATTTCACAGTGGAAATTGCCTCGATCAGAGTTTATTTTATACTTTGCTTGCAACTGGGACTGAGTAGGTTTTTAATATATTGAGTTCTCAGACCTTGGGACATTGCTGTGCAAGGGTGTTGCACCTTTGAAAAGCCCCTCAGTCCTTGTGCAGCCTGTCCTGGAATCCAGCACCACCCCAGGACATCAAATTTCCCAATTATTCTGCATTTCTTTTTTTAAAAATGAGTAAATAGGCTGCGATCTTATCTAGCTCCTGATTTGTGGAGCTGCTGATCTTCTATGCTTGGGTGGCAGATGGATGGTGCAAGCTGTAAAATACTAAGGCAAAGAAAAGGGTAGCCTGTGAGATTACTAATCAATTTTCCAAAGAAGTGTCTTGCAGAAGGGCCAGCTGTAAATTGTTTCATATTTCTTTTTAATTTACACAAAACCATCTAAGGTGACCTGCTGGCATCTGTCTGTGTTGACTTTCATGTGTTTTATTGGTCTTTTAGCACTGCTTCTATTGCTCATCAGCTACTCTGAATGTGTCTGTAAAGTTTCCCGAGGAAAATAAAGATGCTTGCGGTGGAGATGATTTCCCTCATTTTGGGACACATTACATTTATTAATCTAATGCTGAATCTCTTCATATTTCTGCTTTGGAAAGTGTGAATGGCAATTCAGGCTCTCTTGTGCTGGGTGCTCTGCTTCTTAATGGGACATATCCTGACAGCCAATCTCATGCGCTGGATCAAAGAGATAAAACGTGGGGAAGAAAAATTATCAGCAGCCTCTTTCACAGATACAGGGCTGAGTAAGGGAACAGTTGTTTAATTCACTTAAAATAATCTGTGGCATGGTCAGGGGCTGAACTTTGATGTTGGGCTCTTCTTCTCAAGGCCAGGCACACTCACATCCATCCTCAGTTTCAAAGGAATAAAGATGAATCTCCTGGGAAAAGCCAGAATTAATTGAGAGGAAACAGAAATCTGCTAAACTGGGAATTTGAAAGTTACTGTTGAGGGGAGAAGCATTAAAAAAAGGTCTGTATATCACTTGCATTTTCTAAATATTTCAAATGATGGCAGCTTTGATTTTTGGAGTGTGGGGAAGATGATCTGTCAGCTTCTCTAAAATTTGCTTTGTTTCTCAGAGAAGAAAGGAGGAAGCCTTGAAGTTTAAAAACAATAATTGAAGTTTGTTAATTTGCAGCTCTTTGCTTTTTTGCCTTCAAATAATTGCACTGTAACAGCTCAAGAAGAGTGTGTGATAGTTTGCTGCAATAACACTTCTAATGAAGTGATTTGCTTTTGCTATTCATACATCTGAAGAAATCTCAGCAAAGCTTTCATAAAAGCTCATTGGACTTTTTCTCTCCGTGTCTGCAACCCAACATCTGATTATCCCCTTTGTTATTTCCATCAGGCACTAATGGTGTTTCACGTGGCTTAAAAATTGAGGACAATATCCTCAGCTGCTCTGAGTGGGAAAACTGCCTGGGCTCCCTCAATTACACCCACAAGAATCTCCCTCCTACCTCAGACAATAAAACCCATTTATGTCAGCAACAGCGAGATGCTGCTTCAACAGAAGGAAAACACCCCTTAAATGAATTTATTTTCTCTTTAACTTCCAATATGACTGTAATTTTTTCTAATAAGAGGAAAATCCTGGGTAGGACACATGGTTTAAATATTTAAATGCGGAGATTAAACCGGTTGTTGTTGAGTTCAGTGAATCTGGAGAAGACAAGCAGTGAGATGATAAAGAGAATTAGGGAAGACACAGCAAGCAGGAGCAGGAATTGGGGATGCCAAGCAGCAGAGCTCAGTAACACATTCCTGAATCCACATTGGCTGGGAAGTTTGGATCTGTGATCGGTGACACCAAAACTCAGGTGATTTATTCATAAAGGCTTTGCTTGGCTTTGAAGTCAGAGAGAATTTTCCCTTACTAAGGCCTTCAAGATGAGACCCCAGATGACAAAAGGCTCGGGATCAAGGAGGGTGTAATAAGTTAGTGAAATGCAGGATGTCACTTCGGCTCATTCAAAGTCATTTCCCAGCCCTCGGCCTAGGCTGGGAGCCAAGCAAAGCAAGGCCTTCATTAGGAATGAATCACAAATTTCACCAACTAAAGAAAATCCTTAGCCACAAAATTTATGGGGGAAAAACCCCCAATGCTTCCCAATGACCAGACTTTAGCTAAATATTACAATATTTACAGCAAAGGATGTAAACCTAGACAGGGGGATGATAAAACCAACACCAACTCTTTCTTTGCCTTTTTATACCCCAACCACATCAAGGAATCTTAATTTTTGATTGGACTCCAAGTCTCACTCCAAGCCCTGAAAAAGAAAAGGACTAAAGGACCCTTACATCAAGATGATAATGAAGGGTGTGTGCTTTCCTCTGCAAAGACCTTGTTAACTTGCTCCGGAGCACTTTTATTTCTTGCATGTGTCTGCTGCAATATCTACAGGAGCTGGAAAATGAAACCCCACTTCACAGCAAAGGAGTTCTTTTCCCTCTTTCTTTTCAGAGCTGCTCTCAAGGACAAGGGGTTATTAGTGGCCTTTCACTCTCCAGGGCAGGAACTTTTCAGGCTTCAGAAATTTTTACCCTGTTGAGTGAATGCAATCCATTGAATTTCTTTATTGCTTTCATGTTGCTAAGGTCTACTTCGATTTTTGGGAAAATAATTAACTGCTACTCAAGCCAGGAGAATGAAACTGGAAGCGCAAGGGTAACACAAAGAAATCCTCAAATAACCTTGGAATAGTATGAGCTGATTTTTTATTTAGCTACCAGTTCTCCAAAAATCGAGGGAAATCATTTTGGATTGGCTTTAACAAAAGCGTTTGAAACCCTTTTGAGCCAAAAGTAAAACTGGAGGCTTGCTTGTGAAATGAAATCTTCCACTTGTTCCAGGCTTCTAAAAATGTTGAGATTGTCTAATATTCAATTTTTAAAAAGTGAATACTTTTAATTTAATAAAACTTGAAAATTATTAGCTTGATTTTTTTTTCTCCATAAATTGTATCATCCTTTATCAGATTAAATAACTAAATGCAACTGGCAAAGTATTATATTAGCAATACAAGTGGATTTATCTCTGTGTTTTTGGAAAAGCAATAGGCAAAACAAGCAATTTTTTTAGAACAAGTCTGATCAACAAATCAGAAAAGAAATGACTTTGTGTGCAAGGTAAAGAAATGGTTTTTGTTAGCAAGTCCCACATCCAGAGATTAAAAAATAATAAATATATGTTTAATTTTGTTGTCCCTGAAATATTTGTGTTTGTGGACTGTGAAACAAAAGAGGAACAATTTTTCCTCCAGCTGGAAGGAATGATGGAGGACTGGGCATATCCTTTTATTTTTGTAGGGATGCACTGAGGAGCAGAGAACTCAGAGGAAGCAGAACATGATTTCATGGAGGGGAAAATAATTTTTTATTTGGAGGTGAGGAAAAGAGCTTTGGACAAGTGCTGAAGATGCAATTCCCAGCACATCCTGGCTCTTTGGAACTTCTCTGGTTTTGTGCCATCCCCACTTACACCCAGGCACTGCAGTTCTGTGCTGCAGCAACCCGATATTGACAGGGATCTGGGGAAAGGACAAGCCTTTCACTTCACTTTAGCAATGAGAAAATATTCTCAGCGTTGTTTCCATTATTATCCAAAGGCTCAGTAGTTGAAACATGCAGGTGGAGAAGCAGCAAGTTCAAATTATTCCGAGTTCCTCTGAATTTGTGCATGGTTATTTCCATAGAATTTGAAATGCAAAAGGCACACACTGGGATATCTCAGCCCAAGGAAATGAGACACAAAACCAGAAATGCAATCTGTGGAGCCATCAGGTGTGAGTTACTGGGCAAGGGCATTTGGCAAACTGGTAACATCTAAAAATATATTTCAAAGTTCTTTATATGACAACATTGGTGAAAGTTCTCTAAGAATCCACAGAGGTGCCAAAAACATTTCAACAGGCAATGATGGGGGGCAGCAGAGGCAAGGATTTAGCCATTAAATGACCATACACAGATCATGGAAATGTCCAAAAATGAGTGGATGTGGCTCCTCATGGTATGGTTTTTTGGTGTCAGTTCTTGGTTGGGCTCGATGACCTTGAAGGTCTTTTCCAGCATTCATGATTCCATGATTCTGTGGGATGGGTCTCTCAGGAAAAGGCAAATTTTAAATTTTATTGACATTTGCAGCTGTCATAGCAAATACCTCTGTACTTTACAAATATATTTTAACTAAACCACTCTTCAAACCATTAGGTACATTTTTCTTGTATTTCTTTAGTTACATAAGCAGGTTCCTAATTCTTCCTGTTGTAAATCTAATAATCCTGGCTATATTTGATGTCTTGCATTTTAAAAGTCTTAAAAATTTAGAAAATTTCATTTTTTTTATATTGTAAAAGTACCCTTGAGCTAATAACCTGCAAGTCAGCTTCAAGAAACTAATGGTACAGCCAGGGAGAATCAGGTGTATTTGACTTTTCATCTTACTGAAAAGGTTCAAAATACAACCTACAGGAATTGATTTAAGTGTCAAAGTTGGTATTATAAAAAATGAAAATTAACTGTCAAAGAGTAAATAAAAGGAAGAAAAGATGTGACACATCTATTCAGTCCTGGCTAACACAAGCCAGGGTCACCTGTCCTGAAAGCAATATTGGTAGATGTTCATTTAATCATACTTGAAAGCCTTTTCTTCACAAAAAAAATATCATATTTTCCATAAGCTACTCCAGCTTTTAGCCATCCTTACTGTTAAAAAACCAGAAAGATTGTCCTAATAAGATCCCTTTGGGATTATTTTATCCAGGCAGCATAAAATCCTTTACTCAGGAAATTTTCCTGAAATTATTTTATTCCTAATGCAAGTTTTCCAGCCCCACCCTACACGGGGCATGGTCATTCCAAGTTTTACTGCATCCAAGCAGCAACATTAAAGAAAATATCACATTTTTGGGCTGGAGAAAAGCACTTGGGCAGGGTGGGGGAGCAGGAGTGGGGTCAGTGCTGGTATTCAGGACGCCAGGGTCGGGTCTCTGACTGCTCCAAACTCTCCTGGGTGTTTGTGCCCTTCTCCCTCTTCCAGGATGGCTGCAAACCTGGTGCAGGAAGGGTCTCTGAGCCCTTCTTCCAACAGCTCTGCCAAGTCCTGACATCCCCCATGGATGGGGATCCCCCTTCCATGGGCTCCAGGCTCAGGCCGGGTTTGGCGGATGATCCCGAAACTCTCACTCCAAACTTCATTTGACTTTGGGTACGTTGGTATTTGTGCAGCCAAAAGGGCAGATTTTATTGAGGAGTTTTATTCAGGGGAAGAAATTAAATCCAGACATGTAGGATGTGTTTAAGCTTTGGGGCAGCAGAGACCATTTGTAAATAGAGGCACTCAAAGCAGACAGTGTTTGGGCTATAGTCAAGGCATCAAGGGACAGCTTGGAAGATAATGTATTAGAATTATACAGCAATCTTGTCATCAGTGACCCAAGAGTGTTTACAGGACTCTGCTGAAGCTTTCTGAACCAAAGTGATGTCCAAAATAACCTTGGCATGAACAAAACCAGGAGCAATTGACTGTCATTAATTATGGATTCGTGCAGAGAGGATATAGCTTTGTGCAAAATCAAATCATTCCAAAACCCCGTGGAAAGCAGGCTGCTCTATCAGCAAATGTGGTCCTTGCTTTACCTTCCTCTCTGGGTGATTGGAGAGAGGCATAATGAGGTTATTGTGGATGGAAGGAAACGGCCAAGGGCTCAAATGCCAGCAGGTCACTAAACTTTAACATCAGAACCGCTGCAAATGGCTGTGGGGGGTCATCAGCTGTAAATGTGACATGAAAAATGTTAAAACTTCAGTGGACAGAATGACACAACACACCAGGTTACGACATAATCCAGGAGCTGAGCAGGAGCAACTGTTTTCAATACCAAGGAAAAAATGATTTCATAGCAATGCAGCTAGTCTAGCACACTGAAATACGTGGTTTTTTAACTCAATCAGTGTCACAGAGCTAAACGCTTTCATTGTCACAGACAGACAACAATTTGATATAGGAAATGATGTTCAAAAATGCTAAACTGTGCATTTTAATGACTTTCATCTCAGAATAAAGGTTATCATGTTTTGTAGGAGATAACAGGATGGCAGGCCCATGGCAGTGGGCAGTGCATTGTGTCACCTGGCACAAATGTCATGAGAGAATAAAAGGTGAAGTATGTTCCTGTACGAGACAGATCTTGAATTTTTATACTTTAATATTATAGTCTGGTTTTGTTGGCATTATCAATGTTTTGCTCGGATTCAAAATCAAATAGCCATTAAAATTTTCTTCCAAGGAGAAATTCAGAATTTTGTTGAAATTTAGTGATACCATTTTATCTTGACACAAGAGCAGGGCCAGACTTAATTTCTTAAACCACACTGGAATTACTGGAGGTTTTGAGCAGGGTCTGCTGGGGAACCCATCAATCAACCCCACTCGTTCTGGCCCAAATGTTTATCATTAAATTGTCCTCAGAACTGTTTTCATTGTCTGCCACCTGACAATTGAAACCTGATTTTAGTTCCACCTCAGCTTCCTGCAGCACGGCATCAGCTTTCATCCTCCTAATTATTCCAGACTGACATGTGCTGTGGATTATTTGCACTTGTCTAGTAACTCCTAAAAAATGGCATTTAACTCCCAGCCACGGTGGGAGGTTCAGCTTGGGTTTTCTGTCGTTGTTGCAGCTTCACAGTCTGATTTTAAATGTCCCGTTACATTCTGGGAGTCAATAATATTATATATCTATATTTGTCTTTTTAATTTCTCACCATGTCCCACAGGCCCAGCTGCTGACCTAGGAAAACCTACACACATTCCCAGCCTTGGCTTGAGCTGAAATGAGTAAATCTTTTCTTTTTTTCCCTCTTTCAGAGCTAATGAACCCTTTCTTTGCCCGGGGTATATTTGCATAGGTCCACTGTCACCACCAAGGCTGATTTCCACCTTGCTCAGGTTCTTCATCTTCCTCCTTTGTTCTTCCAGCGCTTTGCTTTAGATCAAACTCACAGCAAACCTTTGTGAGAGAACATTTTTTGTGAAAATATTTCCATCCCCATGCCTTATAGCAGGAAAATTCTTACCCAGGTTCTCTTATTTCTAGACAAGAAAAAAAGCACATTCAGGTACAGCTGGTGGTGTTACATTAATTAGTACTGTTACAATAATTACTAATGAATTATCATCTCTTCAACATTCCTAGCAACGTGAATAATGAAATATAATGGGGTATTGTGTTGAAGTGGTATAATTGTGTTGAAAACTCAGAGCTAAACCAGATTACCAATAAAGAAAAAGAAAATGAAGCTGCGGTGACCTACACAAGCTGCAAATTAGCCCAAGAATGGTGTTTTAATGAGATCCATGTGATCAGGAGAGTTCTAGGCAGGAGAAATTTCCATCTCAGGTAGATTTTTCTCACAAAAATTGACTCTGAGTAAACTGCTGGGTTGGAATTCCCCCCAGAGTGCTGGTCTGGCACACAGGACATTGTCTGAGCTCTGTATATTTTGATTCCTTCCCTCACAGCTGCTTTATTTTCTCTGCAAAGCGGTGACTTTCACACATTCTCTAATTTAATTTTTTTTTTTTTTGGCATCTGGCTTCAGAGCACTTACTGTAGAGCTCTACAATTCTGTGTAAGAGCACACCCAGCATAATCAGGGCTCTGATTTTCCTGGCCCCCTGGTGCACTAATGGGAGGTGTTATGACTACTACAGAGTGCAGTGCTGAAATCAGCACCAAGCCCACCCCGACTGCAGCGAAGCTCATAAACCCAGCTAAAATACAGCTCCACCAGAGCTGGCTTTAACATGCTGGCTATTAGTGCCTGGCAGTAGATAAATATCAAATATTAATGTTTTTATTAACTGAGAATTCGGAAAGTAATCTAATTAGCAGCCTAATAAAGAAAAATATTTGCCGAGGAATTAATCACACCTTGCGATAGTTCACTCCATTAGTTTTGACGTCTTCATCTGAAGGAGCTGCCTCTGCACCCCAGTCTGGGCACCATTAAATGCAATTAATTGGGAGGAAACAGCTGTTGTTGTATCATTTGCTATGACCAAGACAGAGATGTGATTACAATGCTTTTTGTTAGAAATATTTTCCAGACAAATTCTGATTATTCTGGAAGTCAGCAGGCTCCAGCAGGAGAAATATGTTCTCCCCAGGATGGAGACAGGGAGGGATTTCTTCACTCTCTGCTGGCTTTAGACCACCCCTGGAGTTTGCTCATGGCTTGGGGTCTTCACAGCAGCTTGATGGGAGTGGAAATGATGATTGTGAAAAGGACAGATATTTTCCATGTTTCAAACAGGAGGAGCTTGCAGGGTTGTGTCTCAGGGAACAACAGAGGAAAACAAAGGGATGAGGTTTTTCCAGCCCAAACTGTGCAAACTCTCATGGTTCTTTCCTAGAACAGACATTAAAGTCAATTTTCCAGACTAGTTTTAAGACACCCAAGTGATGAGATACCCTGAGGGATTTTTTTTTCTTTTTTTATGATACTTCTTTACCTCCTGTCCTGATGTTCAACCTTCATTTTTCTTTCTCTTACTCTTCATGAAATTACCCCAGGTTATGAAATTAAGCACATTATATCATTTAATTGCTGTCTCCTCTGACTCTGCATCTTAAAAAGCAGCAAAAAAATACCGGCAAAATAGAACTAACAGATGTTGTAGTTGAAATAAAGCAGTGCTAATTATTTATACTTTATGAAAAAAAAAATCCCATTTGTAAGTTTAATGCTACACCACATCTAAATATCGGTAATAATGGAATATAGAACCTTTATAGTCTGGAGGCATAATTTGCTTGGTTTTTTTTCACAAAAAGAAAATCAGTTGCAGATTTTAAAGGAATTGTTTGAGGTCTTGCAGAGGGCGAGGACAGAAAGGCCCTGCTCCTGCTCATCCCTTTTCCCTAAATCTCACTTTTCTCCTTGTAATGCTCCAAACAAATTCATAGATGTGTGAATCCGTGTCAAACACAGCCTGCCATGATCTAAGATGTGTTTGTGCTTCTGATTACAACGGCAGAACAATAAAAGCTAAACACCTCTAAAGCCCGGAGGCAAAACCCGGAGTAAGTGGTGTTAGACGAGGATGAGTTTAAACAAAACCAAAATGTTTGTAGGAGATGACAGGGAAGATCCAAGGAATTATCTTCCTTGCCAGGCTATAAAATTAAGTGGAAAGAAGCAGCCATAAAACACCGAGGAGGGAAGGTGCTTTCATTCCTGCACCGGTTTGTAGAGCTTTTAAGCTGCACACCTTTGCTCCAGCCCTACCCAGCACGTCTGCTGCCAAAGATAGAACGTGATTTAAATTTCCTCCAGGCTCCCCGAGCCTTTCAGCATCACTGATAGCAGAGCAACAGTAATCCTCACCTCCTGCCTCCCGCATTTGCTCGGAGTCTCTTTAGTGGCTCATATTCGTGTTTTTCCAATAATGAAGGCTTTCTGCTGATAAAACTCTTACATATTTAAATGGCATTTTCAAGCAAATGTAGTCTCCTCGTCTAAACTTCCAGGCAAGACAAGCGAAAAAGAGCCCAATTTAAGGGAAGGCGACTCACCCAGATGGGTAAAATACGTTCTCTGTGTGCCTGCACTAAAATGAGGGGAGATATAAAGCAGCGTGAATTGGTGCTCTGAAAACATCTTAATGCAGTCTCTTCACTGGCCTTTTGCTTCTATAATACATGAAAAATGTTGTGATTTTTTGGGGTTTTTTTCCCTCTGTCTGGAAATCAAGCCTCCCTCCAATCTCAGCTGGTGTGTCCTGGGAATTTTCGGCACTGTAAAAGCTCTTTTTGGAGAAATTTTGCCTTCAGATTTCCAGAGCCACCTCATTCCCAGAACTGCCCAAACCTGGCCTTTGGGAAAGCGGCTCTTTGGGGCAGAACTTTGTGTCTGCCTTCAACCACCCAAACAAAAGGCCTAATTCAGTGCCATGCTGATGTGCTCTTTGGGCCTTAATGAGAGCACTCAATGAAGCCACCAAAGAGTGGAAATTGGGGCAATCATTCCCCAAAAAGTTGCCACAAAAAGCTTTGATTGCTTGGTGGAAGCAGACCTCTCTGTAAAGCTTCCTCGCTCGGCTGTAGGGATGTAAAAGCACATTATCCAGACAAAGCCGACAAGGAGGTTTTGATGGAGAGCCCAAAGCACAATTCCTTTCCAGCAGGAGCTCGTCCTGAATGGTTCACCTCAGGAAAAGGCAGATTTGAGCGCTGTTTGGTGTTTCACACTTGTTGGGAGTGCTAAAAGTGAAAAAGAAACAAGCAGGGAGGCCTGGGTTGCTTCACTGAGGCCTTCAGGTTCCCTCTGAGGCCTGAAGCCAGCAGTGAATGAGCAGAGATTATCCTGTGAGGCACCGAGAGAAAAATGAAATGATCAGAATCTTCTCCCAACCATTTTCCACACAAACAGACTGTCGATAAACGATAACAAAGGAATATGGAAGAATTTTTTTTCTCCCCTGAAACCACAGGAGTACCCTTGGTGCAAGAGACCCATAATCTGCTCTACATCAGAGGAATGTGGGCTGACATAAATAATATTCTTAAATCTCATTGTAATGGATGTAATGGATAAATTTGTGCATATAATATTGAATCAAGGCTTTGGTTTATTAAAAAGCTACTCAAGGGCGTCTCTGAGATTTCATAGACCATTGTGAAAGCTGTGTGACCACCACATTTGCAACAGAAATGACAAGGCTGAACTGGAGATGGCCCATTCATCAAGGATGGACCTCCACTTCACAGCTCCTCAACATCTGATATCAATCTTGGTGGGGATCCAGAGGATGATCCCGTCACCCCTCCCAAGATGAAATCCCTTTCATGCAGATGGGAAATCCTTTCAAACCTCCATTTGGAAATAAAGAAATACATGGATATTTGGACTTTCAATGGACTTAGCCTTGGGGTAAAAAAACTGTATAAAACCCACACGCCGAAGCTCGGTGTGTGTGGTCGAGGTTGGATGGTACCTTTGTACTGTCACTCTGCCCACCCAGCATTCGATCGACGTTGTCCCATTTTATTGTGTCTTTTAATCCAGTGTTAGAAACTTTGCTGAATAAATTCTTTTATTTTGAATTGGCTTCTAATCATTTATAACATCATCAAGCCCCGAGGTGTAGTGCAGAGATTTCCCCATTTCCCTGGATCTGAGGTAAATCTGTTGGAATCAGAGGGCAGCACTCTTGTGCTGGTGGAAGCCAAGATAAATGGCAGGAGATTCAGGCCAAGTGAGAAAGAACAGAGAGGGCAAAGTACAAGTTGGCCCCAGGGAGTGGGGAAAGGGAAAAGAAGCTCAAAAATAACATTGAAAAATGTTTTTTGGTTTTTTTTTCCCTTTTCTATCCCTACCGCTGAACACACCACCAAAAAAAAAGAGTTCCCAAGGGATGGTTGGGGGAAGATTATTGTGGAAACTTCACAATGCTTTTAAAACGCATTTTATTTCGCCCACATTCATCTGAGAGACTGGGAGAAAGAGATAAGGAGAGGAGATGAAATGGTTTGGGGAATAAAATATTAACATATACACAACATGTCAGAAGCACAAATAATGGAATATCTGATATTTGACTGTTTTGAGCTTCGTGATTCCCCAAAAGCATTTTATTTGCATTAATTAAATGTACATTAATAGCTTTCACTCATGTCAGATTTTAAGGAATTTTAACAACTTGGGAGAGAGGAATCACCAATATTCACATGGTGACATGAAAAGGAAATTCCCCATCTTTCACTCTTTTTCTGACATTTCACTATTTCTCATTAGAAATTTTTGGAAAACATTCAACATGATTCCTGAACCTACCACCACAAGTATTATTTTTTTCGAGGTATTAAAAAACATCAATAAATAATAGTGGCTACAGAGAAAGACTATCTCTACCAGCCTGGTGACACACAAAACTCTCCAGAGGACATACATTAATATAATTTAAAATCATAATTTTGTATGTGCTGTTCATTTGTACATGCGTTGTCATGTATCAAGCTATGAAGCAATAAAATTCACTTTAATTTTCCACTTCTCTTGGATGCAGTGACAAAGTTAGGCTGATTCAGCACACCAGGAATAATTTTGACGCTTGCAGTTACCAGATGAGGTTTAATATAGGAGTTCAAGCTGTCAGGGGAAATCTGCAAGTGTTTGCAGATTCATGGGTTTATCCATAAATGTTTAAGAATTTGCAAGTATTAGAGGCCCATTTTCAAATAAAATTTAAAAAAAGGATGTAGAAGAAGAAGGAAAAAATACATTTTAATCATTAGGGGAATGAAACATAACACATACAGATAACAAAAAATTCTCCTCACTGATAGTAAAGCTGAGGCACAGAAAGAGCTTTGTCAGAAATATTCCTGGTTTTCTGTTTAGTGGTTACATCCTTTTGTAAAGCTGTGTCTGTGTGCACATCTGCATTTCCCCCTCCCAACAAAAAAACAGCCTTGTTTGAAGGCTGAGCCCTTAACTTCTCTCCCTACAACATTTCCCAGGTGGAGCCACTCTGTTAAAGCCCTTGAAAAAATACCAGATTGGGGTTTTGGAGGAAAAATGTGCCAAATAGGGAAATGAGGATAAAAACCAGCGAGGTTCTGAGCCTTGGCCCCAGTCACAGCATCTTATTGGGAACAAGAAGCAGCCAGAAATACACGGGAAGCTGCTGCTGCTTTTATCTCCTCCAAGATCTTCTCCAGGATCTGTCCATGCAGAAGTGAGATCCATGCTCCCCAGTGGGACCAGGTGGCTGCTCCTCACAAACTCGTGATAAATGATATTATCGGAAGCTGCATAAATAATAAAAAATCAACACCAGAACGTATTTCAAAATATAAAGAGGGATTTGTGCTGGGAGGGGGCGAACTGGTTGTGCATTAGCAGGGGATTAATTAAAGAATTAATGCCTGGGGGGGTTGTGGCTGGGGCTTGCAGTGTTTGCTGCAGGAGGAGATGGGCTCAGGATCTCCCTGCATTCCCAAGTACGATGATAAAACACCTGCACTGTGTCTCTGGAGATGTTTTCCCCCTGAACACACCTTCATCAAACCTGCCTGCTGTTCCTTTGTGGGGAGGGCTGTTTGGGGGATGGTTTCTCTTGGAAAAGGCTGGTGGAGTCTCTACATTGATGAGCGTGCAGCACATTTGCATGGAATCATGGAATCATGGAATCATGGAATCACAGAATCATGAAATCATGGAATGGTTTGGGCTGGAAGGGACCTGAAGGCCCATCCAGCCCCACCCCTGCCATGGCAGGGACACCTTCCACTGTCCCAGGCTGCTCCAACCTGGCTTTGGACACTGCCAGGGATCCAGGGATAGCCACAGCTTCTCTAGGAATTCTATTCCAGGGCCTTCCCACCTTCATAGGGAGGAATTCCTTCCCAATATCCCATCTAAACCTCCTCTCTTTCAGTTTAAAACCATTTGAACTTCTCCATTCCCGATCCAAACCCTGGCACAGAACAATGAGGTCAAGGTTAAAGTTTTCCTTAACATTGAGGATGGACTTTAGAATCCAAAAAATTAAATAGCTTAAAGCTCCTCCAAATTGTAACATTCCCATCATGAGGCGACACACAGGATTTAAGCCATAAGGTCAGGTTTTTTCCTAAATTAATTAATTTGTAATATTGTTTTAAAACAAAGGTGGTCTTAGTGCACACAAAACCTGTTTGCAAATGCTTCACGAGTAGCAGAAAATATGGGAGATGTCTGACAGAGGTTAAAGCAGCAGCACTGGCTCAGTGTTTTATATTTCATCTAAATTTTTTTTTTTTTTGGTGTTTATACAGTGCTACGACTCACACATTTCAAGCACTAAGTGCAAATCATTTCTCTTCTACCACTGAGTGTTCCCATTCATCATCTGCATTACCCTTTCCTAAAGCAGGCAAAAAATAAAAAACGTTTAAAAAAACAACCAAGCTGAATCACTATTTTTTTATGCTCTCAAAAAGAAGGAAAAAAACCCCCTTTGTTTGTTGTGTCAGGATAAGAGGTATCGAGATTAAATCATGGGGAAGATGATTCTGCTCAGGCATTACAGAATTTTTGGGAAGCAGGAGTTCCATAAACAACGGAAATGGATATTTCACTGATCAGGTCTTATGGAAGAGAGATGGACTCGATGACTCTTGATTGTGTGACATTTTCCTAAATGATGCATTTGAATCCTCTTTTTTCTCCCAAAATATGATGCCAAATTACCTCGAGGAAGCTGAAGGGTTTGTAGGCAGAAATGTCCAGTTCATCATCAAAAAAAAGGACACTAAAAATGGAAACCAAAGAAAAACTGATTTTATGATTGAGATACAAAATAACATTTTGAGGTCTTATCATTTTGCTAAGGGATCCCTCTGCACCATAGAAATTATTGAAAGATTGGACTGATAAAGTCTGCTAATTTTGAGATGATGAAAAGGAGAAAAAATAGGTCAGAAATGGAAAAAATCCAAATTAAATCTTAGGTATTCAATAAATTGTTGTCTATAAGCAACAAATGTCTAAAAAGGGACAAGGTACTTTAAAATGTGA
Source organism: Acrocephalus scirpaceus scirpaceus (assembly GCA_910950805.1). NCBI lineage: Eukaryota > Metazoa > Chordata > Aves > Passeriformes > Sylviidae > Acrocephalus > Acrocephalus scirpaceus. Next base: position 2,822,695 of record OU383781.1, read on the forward strand.
TTTGTATGAGGTTTTTTTAATGGTATTATATTTAGATTGCTTTAGAACAGCAGAATTATTGCCAGTGAAGGCAGTTTTGCCCTGGGTAGGGCAAACAAGGTGGAAATGAGTCCAAAATCCTCAGAGGATGATGAGTTCTCCTCTGCTTTTCTCTTTGAGTGGTTTCCCTTTGCTGACCACGGCTCCTGCTCCGGGGATTTGTGGCTTGAGCCATTTTTGGAAGGGGTTGGAAAGGAGCAGGATGAGGATCAGACAATCAATAATTTTCCTCTCCACCTCAGGTAGTTCATGTTTTATTTACAGGCACAGTTGCAGACTCTTCAGGAGCCATTTGAGAAGGCTCAGGTTCAAAGGAAGTTAAAGTAGATCCGGGCTTATGGGAAATTCTCTCCATGGGTATTGGTCACCATTGCTGCAGATATCGCTCCTCCAGGTGCTGACACAGAGATGTGACAATTTTAGATGATCCTTTATGGTAGGCCTCTGTATGTTAGGATGTATTTCGAATAGTGCTTTCGAATATCTATTAAATCCATTCTAGAAGGCATTTAGGGGATACCAGACTCTGTGTCTGTTCACCTTTTGCATATTTTAAGCATCTGGGATTACTATCATCTTGGTGATAGTAAAGAGAAAATTGCAAACATCGCGGGACAGCAAGGCTAAAAATGCAGTTAAAGAGGGAGGACACAGACCCCTGGCCAGCATAAACTAAGTATTTCCCTCAAAAGATGCCAAAAGAGCCAGAAGCCATGCAGGAGAGATAAAAGTGAAAAGTTCACTGAAGAAGACTCAATTTCCTTCATCTCCTGAGACCCCCAGAAGACCAGCACAACAAACTGAGCATGCCCAGATGGGCGTGGAGTTAATTACCAAATAAGGCAATGATGGGCAGGGCCAGGGAATGAATATGCATGAGGTGGGTTGTGCAATGTTATGCACAGGTAAGACCCTGGGGAATAATAAGGGCACAGACCATTGGGTGGGGATTTGTGTCTTCGGTGAAATTATTCCCCACGTATCTCGGCCAATTAAACACACACCGCTCTAACAACTGTCATTAGTTATGGAGTTTTATTTCTGCTCACGTTTCAGTTGCCACCTTCAACACCCTGGGCATATCCCAAGCAGTCATGGATCTGCATATTCCAGGGCTCCTGGTGAAAATCAGACAATATCTTGCATTTTGAAAGTGAGGCCGGCATTCTGAATATCTCATTTTTTGGGATATTTGTATCTTTAAGGTAACACGTTGCCTAAAGGAAGTTATTTTCCCACATCCAGTCACCGTTCCCATTTTCATTGTTCCTAAAGCATGAAAACTGAAAGAGGGAAAAGATGAACCAACTAATATCTCGTGGAGAAATGGATCTGTTACAAATACAGATTGGGCAAAACCACAGTCTTTAATTTGTTGAAAAAGTGTGCGAGACAATCCCAGAAATGTCAGAGAAGATGTGAGCAAAGTGCTGCAAGTTTCATCCAGCAAAATACAAACTACAGGAGATATGTCAGTGACTTGCTCCCTGCAGGAGCATCCAGCTTTATGGTGAATTAGGAATGCTGAACACGGACAATTAGGAGGTTCATTCTGCTAAATTGTTTTAATTATTCTTGGCAGAGACAGAACAATTCTATAAGAGTTATTTATGATTTTTTTTAATTAATTGAGGAATTTAAATGAGGCCCTAGAAACAATAGTGCACTTGATTAAATATGCACAGTGCAATTGGCAACTGAACCCTGGAGCTGAAGGCTGTGGTTGTCCAGCCTGGATGGCTTCCATGCTTTTCCTGCAGAGGAATTTTAAACATTTATGAGCATTTGTGCTCATAAATTTCACAGAAGCACAGAATGGTTTAGGTTTGAGGGCACCTCAAAGATCATCTCATTCCAAACCTCTACCATGGGCAGGGAACCTTCCACTCGAAGGATTTCATTTGATGATGCTTTGTTTGAAGGTTTCAAACTAAATCAAATCTCTGATCCACTAATAAATTCTTGGAAATCCCCACACATGTTGCAGATGAGATTTTTCAGGAGCACCCAGAATATTCCTTGGTCTGTTTCCAATCCAAGTGAAAACCCAGTTGATTTTGGTGGGAGCAGAATAAGGGCAGCGCAGTGACTTCTGATAATGTCACCCTCTTAAAAAGGATGGACTGAGATGTGTTGGGGAGAGTTTTATGACAAAAACATTCACATCTCAGAATGTGAAGCTGTAATTTTGAAGGTCCCTTGACCTCATTCAGGATAATGTCTTGTGTAGTGAATTGCCTGGACTTTTAATGCTCAAACACACAATTTTCAGTGTATAGTGAAAAATAATCAAGATTTGAATCCCATTCAGCCAGGTTGCCTCACACAACCTCACAACCCTCTTCCTTCTAAACCAAAATAATCCCTTTATTAGTGATAAAATGAAATTAGAGGAGAGCAATTCTGTTGCTAAAGAGCTTAAAAGCTAAATAAAAATATTCCTATGATTCCTATCCCCCCTTCAAATAGTTTTTATACCATTTAAGAATAATGTCATTCAAAAGCTGCAGTAATATTTTGGAGTAGAACACTGCCTTGCAAGATGCTGCAGGGTAGTACAAGGTACAAAGCTGGTAAAGAGAGACGACTTTGAGGTCTTAGAAAAGAAATGTAGGTAGAAAATTTTGGTGTTTGGATGTTGAAGGTTAAATAAAGCAGAAAAGAATTAAAAGGGTAGAAAACAGAAATTTCAAATAAAAAATGAAATATGGAGGAAAAGAGAAAAAAGAGAAAAAAAAGAGAAAAAAGGTAAAGAGGAAAAAGAGGAAAAAGGGGAAAAGGGAAAAGGGAAAAGGGAAAAGGAGAAGAGAAGAGAAGAGAAGAGAAGAGAAGAGAAGAGAAGAGAAGAGAAGAGAAGAGAAGAGAAGAGAAGAGAAGAGAAGAGAAGAGAAGAGAAGAGAAGAGAAGAGAAGAGAAGAGAAGAGAAGAGAAGAGAAGAGAAGAGAAGAGAAGAGGAGAGGAGATACAGGAAGTGTAATATAGTGAAAGATTGGACAGACTATTTAACTTTTTGAAACTGTTGTAGAAACTTTTATGGAATATTTTGGCTTTGTTTTCCTGGTCATAAAAGTTTCAAACCAAACCAACATCCAGCACTGGAGGAGGATGCACCTTTCCATTTCACCAGTTTTATTTTTCTCTAATCGTCAGGTTTAGTAGCATCCTTCCACTGCCCCCAAAATCTAAAAATCATAAAATCACTGAGGTCTAAAAAAGAACTCTTTGGCTTCTCTGGAGCTGTGCTGGCTGTTCCAGGCTGTTTAATCTGGGATCCAAACGTCCATCCCAGTGAGCAGTCCATGAACAAGATCACACCATCCTGCCTATGGATCCATCCCCAAATCCCTGCAGCTGGCATCCCGTGGGGGCTCAGGGCTGTTCTCTTCTCTGCCACCATCCAAAATTCACCAAAGCCACCACACATTCCAGGGAAGGGTTGTTGGGTTTGAGTTTTTTGGATGCTGATTTATTTTTAATAGAGGAGAACGTTTCATGAGCTGCTTGTGTATAAGAAACTTTGTGACAACAGCAATAGTTTAAACAACTCAGATTTCTCAAAATCTAAGAATCTCCAGCTAGGAAGCAAGAAAGACACATAAAACTTGGGGGAATGCATAAAAAACTCTTTGCAATGTCTAGTCCACCATTGGATTTTTGCTCCTTTTCTAACCTTAGGGCATGCAGCATTAGCTAATGGATATTAAACTAGATATAGCCCAGTGGAGAAGGCTTTTCAATTTTATATGCAGCAGAAAAAGTGAGTTTTCACACAGAATTTATATTCCTTGCTGAGTTGGAGTCCATTTGCCTTTGATCATCATAAAGAAATATAAATCAGCTGTAGCCTTCCTTTTGATTATTTACCATCTCCCACAGACCCCTTAGGCAGAAGAGACTCGTGTTTGCTCTTGATTAATTTGCTGTTGTATTTTTTAAAGGCGTGTGCTCGTTGTGGATGTTGTGGCAGGAACACGGGGGGATTTTTTAATGCTGGAAGCAGTGGACAAGTCAAATCGTTTCCTCTTATTAGTCCCATTCCAGGAGAGGTGCAGACAAGCCATAAAACCACCAGGCTTTAAACAAATGAGGTGGGAAGTGGTGGAGATGAGGGGGTTTTATAGAGCAGCTATTATTTCACATTTCTACTGGAAAAAAAAAAAAAACCACTGTCATTTCTCAGCATTGCTCATAGGCACTGTTAAACCCAGAATTACTTGAAGTTAACCCACTGCACATTAATTAGAGATGGCTTGGGCTAAGCTAGACTTTTCTGGAAGATTTTTAACATATGGGGAGGGGGAAAAAAATCTTTAAAAATTTCAGCTTCAGAGAAAACGTACAGAAACTGTTGCCTCCTTCCTGCTAATTTACAGAATCCTGTAAATCCTGGGGTTTAGGGAAAATCTTGCAAAATGAGGAAGGCAATATCGCACTGTAAGGATGAGAAAATCTCTTTTTTGTCTGATGAAAGAAGGTGGGTGAGTGCAGATGGAGACAAGGAGTGGGAATGAGTGACAGGGAGCAGCCAGGTGGATCCCAAACCCTGAGGCTGAAGGACTTGAGGCCACCTAATGCAGGAAATTTCATCCCCAAACTGTCTCTGCTTGCCTCAAACCACAAAGTCTGAGCAGCAGGGTGAAAGAAGGAATTCTGCATTTATTCCACCCCAAAATCCTGGAGCTGGAGGTGGAGTTTGTGTCTCAGATTGCTGCACACAGAGCTCCTGCTCTTGGTGGCATCAGTTGGGAAAATCCATCATTTTCCCTCATTCCAGCCATTGTGGGTGACCAAATATTGAGTGGGTTTGGGTTGGTTGGTTTTGTTACTCAGCGTGGGTGGAAACACCCTGGGTTTGAACTCAAAATTCCAAATTTTGAATTTTGAAGTTCACCCAGGCTGAATTTCACTGCTAATTCCAGCCCCAGGCCCCTGGCAGGAGATTGACCAACATTTGCTTTCATCACAATTTTTCTGTGTTCATTGTTTTGTCCCTCGCAGGCCCACATGAATCACCCAACCTGAGCTTTCAGGATCAGCCCTCAGAGTCAACTACAAAATGTCCCAACCCAAGGTTCACATCAGAGCTTTGTTCCCAGTTCAAGGCTTTTACTTTAAACTTCATTGAAACAAAAACAAACCAAAAATTCCCATATTTTTCCTAATTTCAAGCACTAAATACATTCCAAATTGCCTCCTCTGCTATCTTTTTAACATGAAAAAAAGCCTCCAGATGGTAAATGAGTTGACCACCCTTTCTGAATTGCTTGGCAACGCCTGGGAATTTTTTTAGCCACTGGAAACTGATGTAGAATAGAGAAGAAAATGAGTTAACAAAGGATAAATGGATGGATGGACGGATGGATGGATGGATGGATGGATGGATGGATGGATGGATGGATGGATGGACACCTACAAATTGTTTGAATATGATTATCACTCTTCAGTTTTAAATGAATCTCTAATAATCAGTGGTAAATATCCATGCCATTGAAAGAAAGAATATTTTAGGGCATGCAATTAATTTTGCAGGTGTTGCCTTGAAATTAAAAAAGCCTCTTCTGCCTTCCCCAGGTCTGTAATTAGGATTTTGCAAGCCTGGCTTTGAAAAAAAGATCAGGAAAGAGAGTGGTGTTATATATACACTCCCAAAGCTGCATGCAAGGAATAAAAATGTTATTCTTGGCCACGTTGTTATCACTAAAGACAATATTAATGCCTCCAATGTTATTAAAATGTAACTATTAGTCAATATATTGACGTTGCTGACTGTCCAGATTTACTCCTGCAGAGTTTAAATACTTGAGGGCTGCACTACTGTTGGCAATAAAGATATTTAAAGTGCAGGAAAGTTGCACATATTCAGAAGCATTTTATGAGGTTAATCTAGTATATTTGGGTTAAATTAAGTTAAATCTGGGTGTGAAGGTGAATGGCTAATTGATAAAGGAGTGTCCTAAAACAAGACTGAGGCCTTCAGCTGGTCCTTGAGCCATTAAAATGAGTTTATTTCACTTTACAGTGGTACCTATCACTTTATTCTCATGTGAAGACCCCAGACATAATTTTAAGAAGCGTTTTTGAAGTTCTTAGACACCAATGACCATCAGGAAAGTGGGAAATGCAGGTTGGATTCTGGGAGTCAACAGAAACAGAGCCAGGCTGGATTTGCTCTCCTCTGGAAAACTCCTTGGCATTGATCAAAACTTCATTTCAACTATCACAAACCCAAATCTGCAAAACACAGCCTGGAAATCTCTTGAGGAAAAAAGAACTCCTTGTTGACAAAAGCAGTGGTTGTGCTCCTTGCTTTTGATTCTGACAGGAGAAGCTCCAAACCATCAACTCAAGTAGTGCTGGATTTTCCTTTGCCACTGCTGTCCCTTGGGAAGTTTCTCTAGGAGTTAAAGCCCTGCATTTATACCTGAAGTACAGTTCCTCACCCCAAACATTTGCAAATCAAGCAGAGCAGACTAAAGAACCTGTTGTTATGTCATTTCTTCTGCCTTTTTTCTTTTTTAATCTAGAAATTAATTCAGATTTTTCTGTTTTGCAGGCCGACTGCCCAGCCTGCTGCTCATTCATTGTCTATGAATACATTGAATCTTTTAATAAAGCTAAACATAAAAACCAGGAGCTGTCACAGGGATTTTCAGGAAGAATTTCTGAGCTGGAGGCCGCTGTTTGCCAGCTCCGTGTGTCAGACATCTGCCTGCACCAGCAGCAGGAACAAAATCCTGCAGGGTCAGCTCCAACGGTGGCTGCTGCTGCTTTGCAATGCCTTGGTGACAGTGATAGATTTTGGAACAAATTGGTGCTTGGATTCCAGGGGGAAACTCCTCAGCACTGTCAGGAGGGGTCAGAGCCAGAGCCCAGTCTGTGACACCGTCCTGCCACCGCCTGCCTGGCACTGTCACCTGCACGGGGAGTGGCTTCCTCCTCCCCCTGCCTCGGTGGCATGGACTAAATGCTGAAATATTGCCCCTAAGAAACATTTTAGTACATATTTAGTGCTTTTCCTGTTCGTGGGGGAGACAGAAAAAGGGGAAAAAAGAGGGATCTTGTCACACAGGGACCTGTTTGTCCTGTCCTCCCCAGCCCTTTGCTCTGCCACAGGCCAAGAACAACAAAAATGGAAAGAGATAAATTAAATTATCATATCCAAGCAAGACTCACATTTTCAGAGAGACCATCCTGAAGGAAAACAGGATGAGGACATCCAGTCTTGCAACAGATCAGAAAATCTTGAACTCCTGGAGGCACCAATAGATAATTTGTGATGTCCTGAGGGATACAGGGAATTCCTGGGAAGCCTGATTTTGTGGCACACACATCTGGGGCTCTAAAATCTGCTTCCCCTCTGCCCCAGGTGTTTTTTGAAATAATGCCAGGCTGCACACAACTTCCTGATAATGTAAGCAATGAATTGGCCATCACCAAAAATCTTCCAGTCTTTAATCCAAAAACATCAGAGATCCAAGAAGGAAATTCATGGACTAAGCAAAGGTGTTGGCTGCACCTAGGACAGAGATATTTTGTCTCTGCTGAAAAGATAAATCTGCCATCAATGCAAACACCAAATGTGCTGTTGCCGGGTTCCAACAGCAAAATGAGGCTGTATTTCCTGGTGTTCCTCTGGAGCAGGGCATGGATGCCGGCTATACCCAGGTGTTGTTATCCATGAAATTCAGCATCGCTGCAGCACACAGACACAGAGAGCCCTAAAATTGAGTGCTGTAGGAACGGAGCTGATTGTGAGATCAGGGCTTCTCTGACACTGTCCCATCACTCAACACAGAGAACCTCTGCTCTGGGGTAACCTGCGCTCCCAGGGTCTCTGAAAAAACAAGTGCTGTGGGAAAAATTGCTCTCAAGGGCAGAAAAATGAGAAATTTCTTGCAGGTTTTTGAGTTTATCATTAAAGGACGCAACCCCAGTTTGTAATTTTCAAGCTGTTTGTGCTGATTGCCATCCTTTTGGGGTGTGGGCACGTGGCAGAATTTCCCCGCTGCTTGCGGAGGGGGTTGGCACCACCAGCCGTCCCCGTGGCTGCCAAGTTGTTCCAGGCTGATGCAGCCTCCCCCAGCTCCAGCTGCCAGGCTGCTCAGTCAGATCCACTGTCGTTTGCTGCCTTCTCCACCAGCTCTAAATTACAGCCTGGATCCCCTCACCTCATCACTGAGGAGCTCTGCAAGCGCAGAGGCCGGGGGAAATTGTGATTATTTTGACAAGGGGATCACAGCAAACCTCGGTGCTCTCCCAGAGCAAATCATACTTGATCGTGGTAATTGAGAGGTGCATTTCTTTCCACTGATGACTCCTGTCTTTGAAGAACTGCTTTTCAGCCTGGAATATCACTCGTTTCCTTCCCTCACCGACACCAAATGAGCAGGTGTGGGGTTTTATCCTCTGCCAAGCCTATAATCTGCTGTTATTTCCGCAAGGTAGCCCTTTGAGTCAGGTATTTCAGCGCCAGCGATTCGATTCCTTGAGCAATGTTTACATAAATAAAATATGCCAGAGCAATCCAATTTGGGCCTTACGTGATTGCCTTCCCTCCCTTTGATCCCCAAACACTTGAAATGTGATTCCTCTCCTCAGCACAGATCTCGTCAAACAGAAACCTCTCTGAGCTGCAGTCAGTCCAGACCCATCAGTTTTAACAACCTTCACTCACAAAAAATCAAATCAAATCAAATAAAAAAAGAAATTAATAACCTTATTCCTATAAAAGTGATGAGTGGAACAATTTGGTTTTTTTTGCAGCTTTAAATTATTGATTGCCCTTAAGCATCTCATTTCAAGCCTTTTCAAAGGGGAAGCAAACAAGAATGTAATTTACAAATAAAAATCAGTTTAATGAAAAAAAGTCCATAAGACAAATTGATTATGATTCTGGTACGGTTTTGATGAAGAATATTTAAAAATTATTTTGGAAACCAATTTTCCAGTTACATTCCCGAACTCGTTATTGACTGAACTTCCCAACGTACATATGGATGAAAACTAAGAAGAGAAAGCTGATTAGAGAATGACAGAGATTTTCTAAAAGGGAGATTTACTGCAACGGATCCTCCCTTGCTAAGGCTGCAGAATGTATTTATATAAGCGACTCACCATACGGATGTGGGAAAATGTTCAAATATTTGTGTATCAAGTTTCAGACTCCCATAAATGTTTGCTGCAGAAAGTAACACCGACTATAAAATCTCTCTTCGCTATAGAAAGCACCGCCGCCTATAAAATATATCTTTGCTTCAAATCGTACATTTAATTCAGGAAACCCAAAATGACAGCATGAACTCAATGCAGAAGCTTTTTTTTTTTGTGCTACCTGGGTAGTAAATACCCACCATGAGTCTGAATTCCTGCCAGGCCCACGTTTCCATACTGATTCCTGCATCCGGTGTTTTTCAGATGTTTGGGGTTTTAGATCCTGTTAGGTGAGACAGAGATTTGAGAATTTTAGATGATCCTTTATAGTGGGCCTCTGTTTATTAAAATGTATTTCAAATAGTGCTTTAGAACATATATTAAATTGCATTTTAGAAGGCAATTAGTGGATACCGCACACTGTGTCTGTTCACCTTTTGTATGTTTTAAAGCATCTGGGGCTCCTCGGCAATAATAAAAGAAAAATGTAAACACCCCAGGACAGCAAGGCTAAAAATGCAGATAAAGAGGGAGAACCCAGACTCTTAGCCAGCATAAACTGAGTATTCCCTTGAAAAGATGCCAAAGAGACCCAGAAGCCATGCAGGAGAGATAAAAGTGAAGAGTTCATTGAAGAAGACTCCGTTTCCTTCATCCTCTGAGACACCCAGAAGATCATCACAACAAACTGAGCATGCCCAGAGGGGTGTGGAGTTAATTACCATACAAGGTGAGGATGGGCGGGGCCAGGGAATGAATATGCATGAGGTGGGTTGTGCAATGTTTCCATATGTAAGACCCTGGGGAATAATAAGGGCACAGACCGTGGGGTGGGGATTTGTGTCTCTGGTGAAATTATTCCCCGCGCATCTCGGCCGATTAAATACACACCGCTCTAACAACTGTCATTAGTTGTGGGGTTTTATTTCTGCCCATGTTTCATTAGGACTTGGCCCAAAAGTCAGTACCAGCAGCAGCAGCTTGTGAGAGGCTGAGAATGCCACAAGAAATCCCCGTGGTCTTGCTGAAAATTCCCCATCCCAGCCCTCCTGGGCAGGGAAGAGGAATCCTGTCGTGGTCGTGGTGTAGGATCAGTTGTTGGTTAGTACAGCTCAGGTTGGGAAAGGTGGAGGAGCTCCTAATTAAAAGACAGATTTTAAAAACATTTATTTGAACAATATCTATGAAGAAATGTCTGTCTGCAGCCAAAATCTCTCTGGATAATTGGAATAATGTAGAGCTACCACTCTTCTACCCCAGGAACAACACAAGAGAGCTGCCTGCCCAGAGCCCAGGTGAAACAGAGCTTGAATGAAGCCAAGACTGACAGAGCATCCCCAAAATTGTACTTACACCCCTGGAATCATGGAATGGTTTGGGTTGGAAAGGAACCTTAAAAATCACCTTGTTCCAACCCCTTTCCATGGGCAGGGAATCTTCCACTATCCCAGGCTGCTCCAAGCCCCACCCAGGCAGGCACTGATGAACAAATCTTAGTAACAGCAAAACCCTGTATATTTAAATAAAGTAATTGTTAGATTTATTCTTCTGCTCTGTTTTTACCCTGCAATATAACATTGTTTTTCTCAGCATAATGAAGTAGAAGAAAAAGGAAGAAATTTAACATTTCTTGAATTTTTTTTTACAGTTTGGAAAACAAGAACTTGAGGAGAAACTGCACTGTGACATAGCCATTGCTGCAAACGCTGTGTATTAATTTTGATAATTGAAAATTGCAGGACAACATAATTATCTGACATAGCTCATTAAAAAAAACCCACCGCTGCTATTGCGGTGTAAACTTAAAAAGTTCTTACATTTGGGAATTCCTCTTTTGCTGAGAGATCAGGGCAGGGTATTACCAGCTGAAAATCGTGTCATTATTCCCAGGGCTGCAGTTCAGCCGGGGTAAAATACGACACACTGTCATTTACCAGGCACCAAAAAATCATAAAACCCCCTGTGAATCATGTAATCACGGGTACCTCTGGGACAGCCTCTTTGTCCTAAAGAAAAAGTGAGGATATTTTGGAAAACACATCCACTTTATGTCTTCATCCAAGGAAACAACCACAAATCAATTGGATTAGTGCCGTGCCTGGGCGATCCAGGAGTTAAGGTTGTGCATGTCAGCATTTCTATTAGGCTGATAAGTAACCTGCTGTGAAAAACCTCACCAGCAGCCTGCATGGGCTCTGCAAATAAGTTGTCTTATTATTTCCTCCAAATTTTAAATCATTGGTCATTTGGAACTCGTGTCAGCTTCATTTCGCCGCTGTGAGCCTGCCAACTTCAAGAACATCCTTGGGCAGATATTTATACCTGAAATACCAGGTGTGGATTGAATTTATCTGCACAGGCTGGGGAAATGAATGCTCAGCCAGTCCCTGTTGGTGGTGATGGAGGAGTTAAGGCTCCCAGCAGTTTTGTGGAATGTTAGCTCTAAAAATTTATTAATAAAAAATATAATCCGGCAAGTTTAGTCATCCTGGCTTTCTTTAATGAAAAGATCTTTAAATGTATAAACACATAGAGTAAATATTCAACTAAAAATGATTCACAGATGCATTTTTAAAGCTTTTGTGACAGGTTTTAATATAAAGTTTAAACAAAATTACCAGAATAAAGCTTGTGGATATTGAATTCCTGACTTAGCTATTCTTTTAAGAATATATGATCTGTTCAGCAACAGAGATAAAAAAACGTATTGCAAAATAGACAAGATCTTAAATAGGCCAAATTAACCTTGAAGGGAGAAAAAGGCAAAGCTACTCAAACTACAAGGGGAAGCAGAAGACTCAATAAGTCACAGGCTGTTGTTTCATTGCAAATACCGAGTCCAAAGCCATCAGACAAGAGGAAAAAAAAGGGGGAACATTTCACACAAAATATTTTCCAGTCACTCCTGTGGAAATGAGGCCGCTCTGGGGGTTCATTTTCTTTGATGCAACAGAGTTCCACAGGGGCTGAGGTTGGAGGCTGCTCTGGAGATCATCTAGCCCAATCCCTGCTGGAATAAGGGCTGGGCTTTGAAAATCTCCAAGTGTGGAAAGTCCACCACCTTGCTGGGTGAGCTGATCCTGGCCTTGACCCCCTTCTCTTGGGCTGAGACACAGCTTCATGTTTTGTTGGAACCCTGGAGGCTGAAAATTTCAGGATTTCTGTTCTAAAAGGCACTGACCCTCAAGCAAGTACTACATTTGACTTGAGGCCATGGAACAGGGTTCTGAAATTGAGTGACAGCACTGGGGTTGTGGGGTTGTGGTTTGAATAGAATTGTGTGATCTCACAGGGTGAAAAACTTAGGTTTAAGATTTTAGTATATAGTAATATATATGGGGCAAGATGGAGGATTTGGGGCATTGTCTGAGTCCTTCTTCACCTTCTTGGTTTTGGGTGTTTTTTTCTAACTGGGTGAAAGGATCTGCATTGCGGGCCTTGGGTGGTCATTGTTGGGTCAGAAATAGAAATAATAGAAATAATAGAAATAATAGAAATAATATCGGTGTCACCTCGTTATTGGGTGATTAGCACTTAAATGACCTTGGAAAGAGTTAGAGGCATCCATTTTACCTCCATTTTCTACCTTACTAGTTAGAGCTCATGGCTCATGAGACTGTGATATAGATAAGAATTAATAAACAGAGTCTGAACACGAAACTGTGACTCTCATATATTAATCTCAGCTCTAACATGAAGAAAAGAAGATAAGAAAACCAACAATATTTCACTTTGTGCTTGGGGACTCTAGACCATCACTGAGAAGAATCTTTGGACCATCCCAGCTCACTCAGCCTCTTGCTCCATCCCTGAATCAGTTTCATGGCCCTTTACTGGAATTGCTCCAGTGTGTCCTTGCCTTTCTCATACTGGACAGATCAGCACTGGAGCTTTGATGGACTTTGTGAGGTTCCCGTTGGTTTCCCCAGCATTTCCAGGCCCTGCTGGATGGCAGCCACTCCTCCCAGTCCTGTGTCACCTCAGACCTGCTGAGGTTGCATTTTGCCCCCTCCAAAATCGCTAACAAGGAGGTTAAACAACGTCTGTACCAAGGGAAGAACCTGCTGTACCCTCAGATATAATAAATTAGATTTCTACATGAGATAAGTGTTCATTAAATGAAAGTGATGCACAACCTTTCTCCATTTTCCCCCTCACTGGCACTACAGAATAGGACACAAGTGCACCTTCAGAAACAAAATTAATATATTCAAATAAGGGGTTTGCATCTTGAAAACAAGCTCTAAATACCCTTTAAAGTACATTCAATCTCTTTTTGAGCTATCAGGAAGGAACATTCAATTTGTTAGCCAACTAACCGAGCAAAAAAGAATTTACACACAAATTTTCAACAAAGTGTTTGGAAATTAAATCTGGGTTGTGCTGACCTCTGTGCCTGTGCTAAGCTTGGAGACCAGCTCTACATTTTGCTGTTACCACCCAGAAAAAAAAAGGTGCTTTTGGCCAAGTGTCTTTGGAAACGCTTTTCAAAACTGTGTGTACAAGTTGAAAAATAAAATTTTAATTGTTCAGCTTGCGGTTCGCCCTGCAGAATATTGATAATAATGTTTGATCTAAGATAGTTATAATTGGTTTCTTTCAGGAAGCCACATTATAATCACATTAAGACACTTCGGGGCGTCTGCCCTAACAATGGCAAGTCCTGCTGGGTCTTATTACTTAAATGTGCTCGCAGTGGCTCTGCCTGCTGCTGCCTCATTTATCTTCTCCGGGCAGAGATTGATCCCAACTTTCCCCAAGTTGTATTTATTTTGCTAAGCAGAGCATTGATCGATGTCATATGAGCTGAGACAACCAAACTCATTTTTCTAATGAGAGATTTTCCAGAAAGCCTCGCGAAATTTATTTATTTGGACGATACCTTTGAGTTAATTACTGCATGCAGAGAGAGAGATAATAGCCAAAGGATCAAACAATGATAATTGTTTTTCCCAATTTGGCAAGGCTCTGCAGGAAAATTTGGGTATTCCTGGGAGGTTGATGGGCTGCTCATCCCACAAATCCAGCCATGTCCAGTTGGGCTGGTCTGACACTGTTGTAAGACACATTGATTAACTGGGGAATAAAATATTTGGGAATATAGCACTAAATAACACAGATAGAGACCAGTCACTTCTTTCTGTGCCAGCTCTATGGTGAGTAGATATGAATGTGCTGATGTGAAAAGGGGCATGAAACACTTCTCACTGAAATATAGACACTCTCCACTGTAAAAGTGCATGGAAAAGCAACCAGCAGCCTCCAAAGTGCTCCAGGCAGATTTTTGACACCCTTTTAGTACTGAAATTATATTAATTTAACCGGTATGCTTTAGGTTATTTCAAGGCAGAAAACAGCCAAACACAATAAAGTGTGTAGAATTTTAAAGTTGCTTTAATACTTGAATTTAAAGAAATTCCTCAGTCAACCAAGGCCGCTCATTCTCCATCCCACCATTCCTGAGTGGGAATTGTCCTGGAGCACAACCCAAGGCCTGCAGCAGTACCCCAGGGGTACCCACCTGAATTCTCAGGTGTCCAATAAAGGATGGACTTTATATTATCAGTTCCAGCACTAAAATCCTCCCAATTCTCCAGCTTCTGGCTTTTACAAAAATGGCAGGAATTTCATCTCTCCATGATCTCTGTTATTCCTTTGCTAAATTTCATTATAAACTCTTCACGGCCTAAAAATCCATTGGTACAGATACTTGGGGAGGTAAACAGACACAAGTGTGCAATCTTATAAATATAAATATAAATATATAAATATATAAATATATAAATATATAAATATATAAATATATAAATATATAAACATATAAATATATAAATATGCGTGTGTGTGTATAGTTTATATCTGTAGCTCATACATCTCTAAAAATAGATTTCACCTTGGCCACATTACCAATCATTTCCTACTTCTCCAGGAGCATTAGGAAGTAAAATCCTCCCCAGCAGCAAGTGCAATTAAAGCTAATTTTGTCTCAGACTCGTTCTCCAAATGACAAAGCACAAAGCCTGCATTTTGTACAGGTGAAGCACCAGCAGTTTGGGAATGACGTGTTCAGGCAATGAGTGAATTCCCTCCTGGTTTGTTCACCCATAAATTAATTCTGTACCTACCTTGTACCCCAAGCCAGGAGCATATGCATCAAACACAGAGCAGCGTGTAGAAACCTTCAGGAAATTATGCAGCTAAGGGTAGGAATTAATTCCTGATGCTCCACCAGGGTGGTACCACTCTTCTGGGGTTGTAATCCAATCCAAACTGCAGGGCTTCCAAAGCTGAAAGGGGGAAAAAAAACCATCCTAATGGGGCATAAACAATATCACAAAACATCCTGACTTGGGATAAACAGAATGGCTCTGAGGATGTTCTACAGAGAAATTAAAATGGAAACCACACATTAATGCCGTTAATGGCACTTTATCCGAGAGCTTTCTTTGTATTGCAGGATCCAAGGGCTCGAGTTCCACATTAATATCTGGTTTATGGTTCCCTCCGCCCCAGAACGAGCCATAATTTCATTATCAATTCCAGACATCCCTGTCTGAGATGTATTTTGGGTGTTTACAATGCTTTTCAAAACAGAACTAATGAACTGTGTGTTTTAAAGGATTCTGGGGGGTTTGAGGGCAGGTCTGGTACTGGAGATAGAAAGGAAATGGCAGCAATAAAGTTCAAACGATGCCTGGTGTACAAATAAAAGTTGCAAGCAGCAAGTGCTGTATCTTTGCATAATCGTGACTCATCTGAGGTCTCTGTGAGCAGGGAGGGGAAACCATGGAATGCTGCTTCAGGAGGGAAAGGAAGAAGTTCTCTCTGAGAAAGGAAGAAGTTCTCCATGCCTGCCACCAACTCCTCGGATATCTAAACCCATCCAGAAATTACACCCTCAAATTCAACATTAAATTCAAATTCAACATTAAATTACACCCTCAAATTCAACCCTCAAATGCACATTAAAAAATAAAGAAAAAATTACAGATATCCACTTTTTTTTTTTTGGTCTTAGAAATTCTACTTTAGTCTGATTTCTTTCTTCTCTGATTATTTTTTGTGTTTATCCTTCCTCCTTGTTTGGCTGAGCTGGCTGCTGCAGCCTCAGCTCTTTGTTTGCCCAGACACCTTGCCCAGATTTGATCACAGCTAAGAACAGAGATCCCACTTACATTTGTACTTCTGATCACTCTCAGGCCTCTCTCTGCCTCAGCTTTTCTCATCTCCACAGCCTGTATATCTGTGGAGATATTTGTGATAACTCCACATGTCTCTCTGCTATTTCACGCTTGGAATTATTTTGTTTTCTCATAATGCAAGAACTTATTCTTCCCTCATTCTCTCTAGAACATCCAAATATCTTCTTTTACACAAATAATTCTAGTTCTTACACCCCTTACATCCTTGTGCAAGTCTAATGATTTTTTAACTTCAGAAATATTCTGCAGTTAAAAATCTTCCTTAAAATCTCTCTTTTTTTTTTGTTTTCTTTTTTTTTTTTCTTTTTTTGTTTTTCTTTTTGCATTTAACATAGACAACAATGTTTGGGCAGATTAGACTTCCATGGGAGCAAAATGATCTGTAGCACCCAGATGCAGGCTGTAAATGCACATCAGCCAGGAACATGTGCATTAAAACCAAACAAATTAGAGAAATTTCCAGATATTCTGGGAAAATCCTGACCTTGAGCTGTCTGTGGCTGGTGAGTGTAACCAGGCTGTAAAACTCCAGCATGTGCTGTATCACAGCATGTTCTGTTATCAGCACCTTCGGAGATGACGGGAAGAAACATATTTTTGCAGGATCAGTTCAGTCAGCCTAAGCCAGGCACTTAAAATAGGTCAAGGAACTGTGAGTTGCAGCATTTAGCAGTCATTAATTTCGGTGATCAGCTCAAATGCAGATGTCTGCACTGTCACTGGGGAAGTTTGGTGAGACAGAGCCTCGGTGGGATTTCCCTCCTAGGAGCTTTTCCCTCCTTCCAGCTCCTCCACTAATAAACATTTGTCCTTGGCTTTGGGGTAGAAATCCTTACCAAGACATGTAAAAATTTCTGTTTCTGCACCAAATCAGATGAAAGATATCAAGGGCAGGGCGATCCCTGGTAGAATTTGCAGGAAAACCCTCAGTGCTCAACCCCTTTTTGATCTTCCAGGGTTTATCCCAGGCCTTACACCTGGACAGAAGGTTATGTAAAACCCTGCCCAACCACCCTGTGCTTCATCTTCAAAGCAGGTTCAGCTCTGCCTGCACAATCACATCCTTTTCCTGCTGCAGATCTGTGCCACACTTTGTTCTAACGTGTGCCAGGCTGACTTTTAACTTCTCTAGCGACTGTGAACACCCTCAGAATTATGTTCTGGGTCTATTTTGCCAGTAATGGATGAGCTGTATCCAGAGGAAATCATTCCCCAGGTTCACGTGTTCTCCCTGCTTGCTTAGCTCCATAACTTCTCCCCGGTAGGCAAAGCCTTCAAAGGTCACTGTCTGTGTGTAGATAACCTAAAATTGCTCCAAGATCTGCCTGCTGCTTGTCTGACATCTCTGCAGTGGGGCATTCTCCTCCAGGTGAGGCCAGGCCTCATTATCCCTATCATTAATCTAAGAAAGGCAATTTAGCGATGCTTTCCCATCTGGAGCTCTCTCCTTCCCAGCTAAAATGCAAAACTTGAGTCTGAGACAGGATCATTTTATCAGGTTAGGGAGAGTTCCAGGAGTACTTGTGGGATTTAACCTGAGGAATGGCTTCCCTTGTGTGGCTGGGGTGGATTCTCTCAGGTGAAGAACCTGCAGATTATTAAATTAATTTTATTTTATCTATGCAGGGATCCAGATTGGAAGTATAGAAGTAGAGGTGGAGAATACAAAGGGACAACCAGGAAAAGCTGTGAGGGAAGGGCCAATTATCAACATCCAGGCCAGGAATGCTGTCAGAGCTGTGAGTCCACACTGGGATCATTCCACACCAACAGACCCACAATAGAGTGTGGATTTGCAGAATTATAAAGCTGGTATCTCTGGATATTCCTTAATCCTCTTTCTCCAAAGGAGATTAGGATTAAATGCATCTCAATGTTCCAAATCCAACCAGGTCCCAACCCCAAAAACAGAGGAAGACTCTGGAGCAAGACTCTCTGAGCCTGCACCAGGCACACAGAGGTGAGAGGAGAAACAAAAGCAGAGAAATCAGGATCTGGCTCTGTCCAGGTCCTGAATAAACTGGGATCCAGACACAGTCCAGGGTAATCAATTGCTCTCTACAGCTCCATCAGTTTCTGCTGGCTTTAAGCACTTGCCTCCTAAAATTCTTGCCCAAAGCCTGTTTTGGCATGGTTTTTTAATGCTTTTTTCCTTTTCCTTTTTTTAATGAATTTTTCCTTTGGAAAATCCTGGTGTTCAGTTTGTGTAGGGAACCCTGCACTGAATAAAATTGTCTCCCCCAGGAGACAAAAAGGAGTTAGTGGCAAACCACCCTTTTGTTTTGAGAGAACTTGCCCTGAGTTTAGCAGGGTTTCTGCTCCCACTTCTCAGAGGTGATGGGGACTGGCCTCAGTTTCATGGGAGCCTGGGAAAAGGATTTTCCTTGTGGTGCCTTTAGCCAGGAAAACCCTCCTTGGATATCACCCTGAGCTCAAAACCCCAAATCCTCATAACCACTAATTTATAAACTAAAATAAACAAACTGAACCAAACAGCTTAAAAACCCACTTTCAACTTATATGTGTGTATGTCTCCATGCAGTGTTACAATTTCTATCATCATTTTTAAACAGCTTGAGTGGCTTCAGAAGGAATTTCTGGACTCAGGATATTTTAAGTCCTTCCTGTTTATTTACATGATGCTTGGGTTATTTCTTCTGCCAGACTTTCAGGAATATGAGTTTTATAGAGATTTTTTCATGTATTAAAATTCTGAAAAGGAGGAGTAAATAACTTGCTGCTGAAAAAAAAAATCCTGGAAAAGAAAATAAAGATTTGCAGCTGGATCCATGGAGACACCTGAAGGAAGGGAGAACTAGCAGAAAGGTGAAGATGTCCAAAGTGATAAATATCATTCAGTATTAGCCATGCTGTTCTCCATGCACACATCACTTCCAGTGCATTTTGCCTGTGATGTTTTATTACAGATGTTTGCCTGTGATCATTGCCAGTCTCGCTGTACACTGCAGCTCCTGCACTCTTGTTTTCTCTGTGATGATGCTGTGTTAGGTCATTTTCTGTCCCCAGCTCAGAATCCAGCCCCTGACAGCACTGATGGGAAGTGCACAGCCCTGAGACACAAATCTGGCACAACTCAGAGACAGCTCGTTAGGGTTTTGTCCAAAACAGCCTTGTCTGCCTTATTGCAGATTAAAGGAGCCTTAATGGGGGCTGGTTGCTGTGTTTACTTGAGGAATACATTTGACAATGCTGTGATTATAAGAACAGACACTTCAGCTTAGCTGACCTGTCCTGATTTAATTATTTCACCGTGCAGAGCCTTTGCTGGGCAGCCAGGTGTCCTCAGCAATCAGCATCAGGTACTGGTGGCCTCTCCTGGCACCAAAGGTGCCTCCAGGCCTGAGTGACCTCCGTGCCTCCAGCCATGGATGTGCAGAGCCTGGGATGCTCTGCCTGATCTTCCCAAAGGATGCAGGATGAGCCAGGGTTGCCTCAGCTCCTGGAAACTGCCTGGAAGTTTGTACAGGTGGTAGGATGAGCTAAAGCTTCATTTCTTCACTGGAGGGCTGGTTAAGCTTTGGAGTGTGGATATGATTTTCTGAGCCTGAGAGAATTTTTAGCTTGTGCTAGCTTTTCCCAAGAGAAATCTTTCAACAGTTTCTCTTCTCAAAACATCTGTCTGTAAATAACTCCTTTTCTCAAAACATTCTTAAGTGAACAATATTATTTTTCCCATAAAAAAACTCTCTTCAGGAATTGTGTACTATTTCTGTAGTTTCACCAATGAATTTGAGAGGTGTCAAACGCTGTGCACCAATAATGTGCTTTTTAGCCCAGCATGCTATAAAAAAGCAGAAACAAATTGTAAATAAAGCTTTCATTTTCTCTTCTGTCTTCTGAGAATTACTGGAGTCGAGTTCCCTTATTTTGTGTCCTACGACGACATTGGAGGAGCCTCCTCAGGGCAGAGGTGGAGTCACCAGCCCTGGAAGTGGTAAAAGATGAGTAAGTCACAGATCACAGAAGATCCTGAGTGGAAAAGGATCCACAGGATCATCAAATCCACCTCGTAAGTGAATGGCTTGTTGAGTTCAGTGTTTTGGTGTTATGGTTTTGTGGGCATGGGGGAATTAAGGCAAAGGTTGGACTTAATGAATCTTGATGGCTTTTTCCAACCTTAATGATGTTGGAACCTTAATGATGTGATGATTTTATGGTTGATGCTTTTGCTCCAGTTTGGGGCATGCCCAGGCTGGAACATATGTGGAGCAGAGCTGGAAATGATGGGAGGGATGAACAGGGCTGGATTTGCTGGTGCTGCCCTCATGGAGCTCTGCATCCTGCTGGCTGCAGGAGAGAGAGCCAGAGTCAGCAGGTCCTGGCTGAACGCACCCAAATCCCCCCAAAACTGGGGGAAAGCATCAGCTGAATCCTGTCCTGCCCCTGGACTCCACTACCCTTATTTTGTATCCTACAACGACATTGGAGGAGCCTCCTCAGGGCAGAGGTGGAGTCACCAGCCCTGGATGTGGTAAAAGAAGAGTAAACCACAGATCACAGAAGATCCTGAGTGGAAAAGGACCTGCCAGGATCATCAAATCCACCTCGTAAGTGAATGGCTTGTTGAGTTGAGTGTTTTGGTGATATGGTTTTGTGGGCAGGGGAGGGGTTAAGGCAAAGGTTGGACTTAATGAATCTTGATGGCTTTTTCCAACCTTAATGATGTTGGAACCTTAATGATGTGATGATTTTATGGCTGATGCTTTTGCTCCAGTATGGGCCATGCCTGGGCCCATGCTCTGTGTGGAGCAGAGCTGGAAATGATGGGAGGGATGCACAGGGCTGGATTTGCTGGTGCTGCCTTCATGGAGCTCTGCATCCTGCTGGCTGCAGGAGAGAGAGCCAGGGTCAGCAGGTCCTGGCTGAACGCACCCAAATCCCCCCAAAACTGGGGCAAAACTTCAGCTGAATCCTGTTCTGCCCCAGGCCTCACACACAGCTTCAGGAATCTGAGAATAATGGAACCATGGAATGGTTTGAGTAGGAAAGGGAGCTTAAAACTCATCTTTTTCCAGCCCCTGCCATGGGCAGGGACACCTTCCATAGAGCAGGAGCTCAGCTTCTCTCTTAGCACCTTTGAATGATTGCTAATTAGGGAATATTGTCATTGGTGGCAGGATTTTGTGGCACAACTTTTCTATTTGCAGAGTACAGGTGGTTTTTAAGGGAATGAGACCCAGGAGATTGGAAGATTCCTTCATTCCTCCTCAATTTGAAGTTTATGTTGTTTTGCGTGAGGTCCTGGTGGTATCCCAGCATTCTTAATCTACCAACTGCAGGTCCTTCAGAACAGAGGGACTTAAGTCTCACCGTTTAATTTAGTCCAGGTTTGAAAGTTTTATCCTTTTAATTCATTTTTAATTCCTTTATACATTTTTAATTACATTATTAGAGTGCTTGTGTTGAAATTCACCTGGAGTGCTGCGCAGAGGTAATTAGTTAAAGTAGTAGGAGAAAGCCTATTGTGTTTGGGGCTGTTGAGGATTACTGGAATTCGAAATATTCTGCCTCTTTAACTTCAGGATTGCGCTCTTAATATGGCCCAAATGCAAATCTGCAAACACAATATGAACCTGGCAAGTGTGAATGGGAAAGAACAAAAAGCCAGGCAAACACCCACCTTCCCTGAGACTCACAGAATGCTCATTATTACACCTGAAGCAGTAATGACACTCTATCTGAATCTTGATTAAAAAATTAATTGCTGGCTCACTATTAAAAAAAAAAAAAAAAGAAGAAGAAGAGGATAAAGCAAACAAGAAAAGAGATTTTTACAGAGCTGGAATTAATTGAAACACAATGAATTCCCAAATCCTGCAGTGTAGAACAGGCTGAACAGTCATTTCCCACTCCAGCTCCAGAGCACGGGTCAATAAACACTGGCAGTGGCAACAGTTCCAGACACATTCCTATTTCAAACAGTCAGAGCTAATTTGTTCTTTATTTACATTTGAAATTGAAAACAATAATGTTACATTTATGCTGTGGACCTGTTAATTTTAATGATTTGTATCTCTGAATTTTAGGGGGTCTCTTACTGAGCAGAGGAAGACAAGTTTGGTTTGTTCTGCTTCACCCAAGAAAAATTTGCTGCTTGGGAAAGCTCAATTTGTTTTTAATTCTTTTCTCCCCTGATGACCATGCCTCTTAATTGGTATTAGCTCAGAGTTCAGAGCCTCACAGCTCACCAGAGAGGAGTGAAGTACAAACCAAGCTCTAGAGTGGACTTCAGAGAAGGGTTTGGAGATTATCTTGCTCCAAGCTGATATTGGGTCCAGTTAGGAACTTTAATACAAATTTGCTTCCCTGGGAAAACAACGGATTTTTCTGCAGCCTGGAGCACGTGCTGCTCCAAACCTGACAGGAGGAAATGCTGCTCAGTTCCTGGCCAGTTGTACACATGATATATTTAAGCAGATGTTTGTTAGAAACTCCCTGACTCACTGATACCTTTAAAAAAAAAAAAAAAAAGAAAAAAAAAGAAAAATGAAAAGGAATAGAATCGTGTTGCCTGTGTTTTACACAAGTCCTCAAATGCTGCAGGGGAGGAAATGGGAGCAAAACAATACCTGGAATGAAAGATATGAAAATTTTAAAATCCCAGGTGCCTTGTTATTTATTTATACCCTAAGGCACTTCCGAAAAAAAATAAAAAGATAGGTGAAATTAGGTGAAATAGTAGATGAAATCCAAAGAGCAGCAGAAAAGATTTTTTTGGATAGAGGATTTTGAAATATGGAATTTTCACAGCAATTCAGAAAACTGAATTTTTCTAATCAGCCATAAACACTGAGATTTAAGGATTAAGCAGAGATATTTCTTCAGAATTACAGTTCAGGCCTCTTTTGGCCCCTCCACCTTCAGTGAAGCTTCAGTACAGGCCTCAGTTTTGATGAGGTTTGTGTGAGGTAACTCAGCAACAGAAGCTCTCAGAATTGAAGGCAGATCCTTAATTTTCCACTGGAAAACCACTTTGCTGATACATTTGAGATTAACCAGTGCCTTTCTGCTTATATTCCTTTAAACCTGGATCTCCTCTCTGTGGTTTTACTCCACCCTGATAAAACAGTTCTGGAGGAGAATTTAAGTGAAAGATAATCCCCCTCTGGTACCATGCTCTGTCCAAGGATAAAGATCAAACCTGGCAGAAAGGGAAATTCCCTTCTCTCCATGGGTGTGAGTACCTGTATCCCACAAAGGGATCTGGAAACTCAATCTTCCTTTGGACACCAAGATATCAAGGAATCCTTGGAGACTGTCCAATTCCAAATTCAGTATTTGCTTTATCTAACAGTCAAAAAAAGCCAAAAGTCCACTTAGGTGTGACCAGCACTCTGTGATTAAAGCCCATCAGTTCCTAAGTTAAATACTAAAATGTTCTGTGGGTAGCATAAAATTTCTTTGTCTTTTGACCACACCATCTACAGGACTCTTAACGCCACATAATTTAAATCAAGTGAAGAATCTGTCCAGCCCATGGCTGCAATGTGGAGCTCCCAGGACAATTTAAAGGTGCCTTCGAAGTTTCTCCTGAATGGGGGAACCTGATGGATCCTCATTTCCCAGGCTTGATGGACTTGCATGAGGAAAAGAAAATCAAATCTTGTTTTCTGTCTTCACTTTTCCTTGAGGTGTCCTGCTTCAGCTGTGCAGCAAAATGTCATTTACAAGGACATTCTGAATTTGCAGAGCAGAGAAAAACCCCTTTGGGGGGGATGAAGGAACATGTGGGGATGGGGAAATCTCCAATTCCTGAAGGCCCCATTAGTTTCTAATGGCCTTGTCTTTGTGGAGGGAAGGGATAGATGGTGCTCCTGTGGCAGCTGAGGAGTTTCAGGGACATTTTTCAGTCTGGCCATGACAAATGCTGCAAGCCAGTAAAGCCAGGCTGCGTTTGTGGCTGTAACAACTCCCAGTAAATTTGAATTGCTGGCATGGGCCTGATTCAGAACCCTTTAATGCCTTTACAAGACCTGCCCGTGCAGACAGCTGGAAAAGGAGGTTGTTTTTCCTTGACCCGTGTTCATTTTGAGCATTCTGGGTTTAGCTTTTATTTCTGTGGCAAGCTGAAATGTCAGAATTTCAGGTCTCCATCAGACAGGTCATCAATAAATCATAACGATCCAAGGCGCCCGCGGCCGTGCTTGTACAAACTTCTAACCCCAACAACTCGCACTTGTTGCCTGTCTAAAGTATTTTAATCCTTGGGGAGCAAGGGAAAATCATCTCTGTAAAAGTGTGATTAGAGTCTCTCGCCACCCTGCCTCAATAGATCTGTGTAAATGAAAGTTCTCATGGCATTTCTGCATGATCAGCCCACTCCTTTTATTTTGCACATCATTATTTAATTTTAAAATCACTCCCGTCACTTTGAGTGACGAGATTTTGCTTTGTGGAGTTGTTCTTCACCTTTTTCTGGCCCTGACCTGCCTGGAGCACTGTTCTGACCTCACGGAGAGCCATGTACGTGTGGATCAGCTTTGGAGCATTCCTGAGCCTCCGCTCCCAACTTCAAACAAAAGCTCAAACTTCCAGCTCAGAAGTTTGTAGCTTTGGGTGCTGGCCAAGAACGATGCTGTCAAGCTGATATAAACCATCTGCTATTGTATTTACCATTTTTTTGGCTCTCTGTAACTCTCTGGTTTGGAGGCAAGTCCTTCAGCACAGTCCTTGAATGCTAACTCTTGGGTGGAAGGGGCAATATGGTCACAAACCATGAATTTCACTGAGCTCAGGGAAAGGAAAACAGCAAAACACCTCCAGAGCCACCTGTGAGATCCTGGGCCTGTTACACACAGAGGTGGCTGCACAGCCTTGGGAGGAAAATTGTTTTTGTGATGACAACAAAGACACAAGCAGAGATTCAAAGCTTTATCTTTTTCCTTATGGAAACTTATATCAATGCTTCCTTAACCAGATTAAAATATTACCAATGTTTATCCTTTGGTTGAAAGCTGGGTCTCAGCTGGAGAGTTTCTTCAGAATGTGAACATTTCCATCAAAGAGAAGATGGGAAATCTTTTATCACAGTATTTTGGCATGTTTTTTTTCTCTTTTCAGGTGGGCCAGAATGGGAAAACCCAAACAAAAGGCAATGATGATGCTGCTGAGAACCTGCTGTAGCTGAAGGTGTTCATTGCAGGGGGGTTGGAATTGAGGGATGGAAAGGTCCCTTTCAACCCGAACTATTCCACTAAAAAACCACAATGTGCTCTTGTAAATTGTCCCTCTACATTGCACATTCCTCAAAAAGTCCAGAACAGCTTCCATGGCCCAAAACCATGACCCAAACTCCTCAGCTTTTCATAAGCACGAGGCTGGAGCGAAATGATACCCTAGGAAGTGAAAAACTTGTTTTATTCAGACAAATCACCTGGCTATCAGTTTTTGCCAGAGCTGACAGAAGGGTGAGAACAGCAAACTCAAGATGATGACTCTGGAAAATCCAAATAATAATAATCAAAATCCATGAGGAGCAATAGTGCATTAAGTAATCTACTCCACCAGACTTTGGAGCGTGCCACTCTCCAATCTCCAGGAAAATAAAACATCAGTATTTATCTGTCAACACTGCCTAATCCACAGTCAGCACCCTCAGAAATGGGCCCACGTGAAATAAAGTCTGGCACAAGCACAGGGGCTGCTTTCCATCCCACACTCCTCAAAATGTCACGGGCTGACATATGATTGTATTTTGCAGCAGAAAGCGCTGCTGTCCCAGCGCTGAGATTTAAACAGAAGTATTTATGTGATATTCCTCATCTGGCCCATCAGCTAATTAATTTTCTTTTCTTTTTTTAAATTATTTTTCTATTTTAGAAGAGTGTTATAAAACTTCAGAGAATATTGATGGGTTTGTCAAGGTGTTTTTATCCACTGACCCCCACAATGCTTTCAGGAATCTTTTGGCTAAACAGTGCAAGAGAATGGAGGTTTTTCAACTTCCAATCCTCTCCACGTCAGGAGATTATGCACGAAGCCCAGAAATTATTTGGAACCCAAACATTGTCTCTGAGTGTAATAGCTTCAAAGCCAGAGCCCTTCGGCATCTCTGGCACTCACCAGCATTGGGCTGGAGGCTGCAGATCCTCCCCACACGATTCTGACAAAGCTGATTGCTAAAAAATGATCAAATCTTTCCACATCATGTACAGAGCAGCAATCAAACATGAGCCTCCAACAGCTTATCTGGCAAATCCTATTTCTCACCCTTAGCAGCAAAGCATAAACTGCTAAAACAAAGCCCACCCACCTTTTAATTTTTTTTTTTTTTTTGCTTGGTCTGGGTTTTTGGAATATGCAGTTTGTCTATATTTATTATACAGTCATTTAGAGAGACAGTTTATGAGAGCGTGGAGTGGCAGGACAAGGGGGAATGGCTTCAAACTGAAAGAGAGGAGGGTTAGATGGGATATTGGGAAGGAGTTTTTCCCTGTGAGGGTGGGCAGACCCTGGCACAGGGTGCCCAGAGCTGCTGTGGCTGCCCTTGGATCCCTGGCAGTGTCCAAGGCCAGGCTGGACAGGGCTTGGAGCAGCCTGGGACAGTGGAAGGTGTCCCTGCCCATGGCAGAGGTTGAAACATGGGCAGAAATAAAACCCCACAACGAATGACAGTTGTTAGAGCGGTGTGTATTTAATCGGCCGAGATACGTGAGGAATAATTTCACCAAAGACACAAATCCCCACCCCACGGTCTGTGCCCTTATTATTCCCCAGGGTCTTACATATGGAAACATTGCACAACCCACCTCATGCATATTCATTCCCTGGCCCCGCCCATCCTTGCCTTATTTGGTAATTAACTCCACGCCCCTCTGGGCATGCTCAGTTTGTTGTGCTGCTCCTCTGGGGGTCTCAGAAGATGAAGAGAACGGAGTCTTCTTCAATGAACTCTTCACCTTTATCTCTCCTATGTGGCTTCTGGCTCTCTTTGACATCATTTCAAGGAAATACTCAGTTTATGCTGGCCAAGGGTCTGGGTTCTCCCTCTTTATCTGCATTCTCTGCTTTGCTGTCCCGGGGTGTTTGCAATTTTCTCTTTACTATCACCAAGCAGTCCCAGATGCTTAAAATATGCAAAAGGTGAACAGACACAGCGTTCGGTATCCCCTAAATGCCTTCTAGAATGGATTTAATAGATATTCCAAAGTGCTATTTGAAATACATCCTAACATACAGAGGCCTACCATAAAGGATCATCTAAAATTGTCACATCTGTGTCAGAGGTGGTACTGGATGGACTTTAAGGTCCCTCCAACCCAACCCATTCCATGATTACCTGAAATAAGCATGACTGGGGAGAAGAAGGGAAAGGAGCAATTTGAAATACAAGACCTAAAGAAAACTTATCAAAACTTAGAGCTACCTAAATTAAATTTCGGTGTCTGCTGTTTCCACCTTAGGGCCCTTCCTTCTCCTGCATCTCCAGCCCCATCTGTGCCTCCTCTCGAATCTGTGCATTTGATGAAGGGCCCGTGCTCAGAGCAAAGCTTCACCATCATTTGCTCTCATTAAACCCCACAGGTGGTAAGGATGAGTCAGGGCAGTGCCACGGAACCACAAACGCTGTTAAATGGGTGGCAAATGTTCTGTCAGGGGCTGGAGTCACGCAGGTTCACTCTGCCTCACCACTCATTTTTTTTGGTTTTTTTTAGGACTGCGGCTTGAGGTGTTTCTGCAATGTTTCATTAAGACAAATGTGCGCAGAAACAGTTTTTAAATTACCGGTGTTCAGGAAACCTGAGGGTTTTTTTGGAGATAAAAAGAGGGATTGTCCAGGGACGAGATGCATTTGTGTACTCAGGCTAATCAGGAAGAAGGATACAACTGCTAGAAAAAGGCAGAGATAAAGGCAAACAAACCCAAATAAGTCATTTTATTCAGGATCTTCCTTATAAACAGTCCTAGGTACATTTTTAAAGTTTTTATGAGAAACAGTGCATTACTGGACAGCAAAGACACAACACAGCTGCACTTTTTCTTCTTGCTAACCATCCTTTAGTACCAAAAAAAGCTGAATCTTGGTCTGCTCTTTGTTTTCTGAAAGCAGGTGAAGGAAATGCTGGAAATTTCACCTCAGGAAAACATTTTCCATTCTCTAACCGTGTAAGATTTATCCCCAAACCCTTTTCTGTACACACAGATTGGTGAATCACATCCATCGCTTATGCCAGGCACAATATATCCCCCACATCGCACTCAGGAGATCAACACTGCAGTGATTGTTTTATTAAGGTTAAAATCAAATTATTAATGAACAATATCAGCAGCTTCTCTACGTTAATAATGATTAATTGCACTTCTATTTTGGAAAACAGCCGACCTCTAGCAATGGATGAGAATAACATTCGGTGCTGGCGTCTCTCCTGCAAAGCTTACAAATAATTTGGTGGAGCAGCTAATTATCTGACAAAGCCAATCAGTCATTAATCTCTTAGGAGATTCCAGGAGACCATCCTTTAATAGAAGTCAATCATTATTAATTTTTTTTTTTTGCTGTTTTTCACTGGGCAGACTCTCTGATGTCACCACTCAAAACCTGGGTGTGCTAAATCAGGAGCTCTCCTCAGTCTGCCTGACTCAACCCATTGGAGCCGCACCATTTTTTATTGAAACCAAACATTTCTTGAGTTCTGAACTTCTTAAAGGCAAATGTGTGCAGAAATTCATTCCAAAAATAATGTATGTTATATGGAAATGTTTTTTCATAGGAATTTAATGCTTAGTACATAATCAAGTGGATTTCAGCACAAACGTAGTTTGGATTTTGAGATACACAAAGAGATTCAAAATAAGAATTATTAAACACTCATCAAACAACTGGTCCATAAAATAGTGGAGAAAACTTCACAAAAGCTGCTCCTATTCTCAGAAGAACGCTTCCATATTAATTTTCCTTCCAAAATAGGTCACTCTTTGTTATTAAATAACTATTGCTTGCTTGATTTCTTTTTTTAGAGGAAATCTACAAGGCTGACATGAAACTTGGGAGGTATTTTTGACTGGAATGTGCTTTTAAATGAGACCTACTTCTACTCCTTCTATTTCTTTTCTATTTCTTGCACCAGATCCTCTTGTTGAACTTTCAAATTCAGGAGGAGATTATGCCCTCATTTATTCCCTCTTGCTCTGGGTTGCTTGCAGAACCTTATTTTCCCCACTCTTCACTCCCATCACTTTTTCAAAAGGAGGTGGGATGAAAGGGGTGTATTTATGGAATCCTTTGTGATTTATTATATATTTTTTAAAATGTGTGGAATGCTGGATCAGATCCATGGGTGCACACCTGCAGGCAAATTGAAGAGCAGGAGAAGGAAAAGAAGGCTGGCAAGAGGACAGCTGCAAGGTTTTACAGCATCTCCAGGGCAGGGGTTGATTTTACCCAATAAAGATGCAAGAAATGACCAAAACGATGAGTTGAACGCAATAAACCATAAAAAACTCCCTGATTTTATATGTGAATACACCTAAAGAGGCTTGGATGGAGATTATCCAGGCTGGGGGTGCTCTCCAAGGGACCTGCAGGAGATGCTCAACCTCCAGGCCATGTGCAGATCCCAAATTCCAGCTCCTGCAATGCCCATGGGCACTGCTCGGCAACATCCCTTTGTTCCTGCACTCCAGAGATGATGTCCCTGCTCCATCCCAGGGCTTTGGGGATGGGGAATTGATTCCCACGGGCACCCCAGAGTCCAAGGAGGTCCCTGCAAAGGTGGCACCCATGGAAACCACGGAGCTTTACAGCCCACAGCTCTGACAAAGTGGTGGCAAAGTGCTTCCCATATCTCTTCCAAAAGGAGCAATTATGGAATCCCCTGCACTTCAGCTTGCAGTAAAACACCTGATTGTGGAAGTTTTTGGGAAATGTCTACACACAGCCATTGCCACTCAGTGTTCTTGGCCTCATAAACCCCTGTTACTGTTCACTTTGCTTTGCCTAACTGCAGGCCAATTAATTTTCCTTTACATTAACTTGCCTGAGCGGGAGCACACAATCCCCAAAGGGGTAATGCATTGCTTGCCCTCCTCATTTGCTTCCCCAAATGAGCTGGGGGCACTTCAGGTACCCAGTACAGCTGTAAATCTCCCAGATCTCCCAAGCTGTTTAGGAGAGGTGGGCTGCAGGTAGGATGAAATCCAAAATCCCTCCTAAAAGCACTGGGATTGAGCCATGAGGGAGAATCCTTGCAAGGAACTTGTGTTTGAAAAAGGGAAGCTCGACAACATTCCCTGCCTGTGTCAGGAGGCTGGAAGGAGATGATTTTTAAAGTTCCTGCCAACCCAAACCACTCCATGATTTTTTGATGTGTTCTTTACCAGAATCCTCCAGGATTTGTATTAATTCCAATTATTACATCTTTATCAATAGGGGATGTATCAAGATATGAACAAGGATTAATTTTCTTGTACCTCAGCCACATAGAGGATGATTGCAGATCATTCATGTTGAGAGGAATGACAGATTTGTCTTTACAAACCAGCTGTGGGTCTGCTGGTAAATAAAACCAGCACTGAGGGATGAGAGAAACAATGGGAAGGGTTCCACTGATTGATGAATGGAAGAGATTTGCCTTTACAAACAAACCATAGGTTTGCTGATCAATGAAATTGGATATTGAAAGATGAAAGAAACAATGGGGAAAACTCATAAATCCCATCAGAATTAAAAATTAGGGGGTGTTATACATTAAAGGGGAATTTTAGGTCTTAGGCATTCCAGGAAATCTGCACCTCTCAAGTGCCTCAGCCAATGGGGAAAGAGAGAGGGAAATGCAGCCAGGAAATTGGGATAAAAAGGAGGCTGCATCCTCCAAAACTCTGAGAGACCCCAGGGGAAATGCCCCATGGCCTCTCCCTTTATTTGAATAAAGTAAAAGGACTCCTCTGTCTCCTTTTTGAACATAAACCTCTGGCGTTGGTGGATTAATTTTCCTAACAATATGGTTCCTCTTCTGTGCTTGGTACAACTACACCTGGCCCCAAACATTTATTGGCTGTAGTATCCCAGGAATTATACGGCCCCTGAGACAGCAGAGCTGGTGTTTCTGCCAGGGTAAGTTATGTTACAGCTAAATAATGTTACAGCCCAAAGTTCATTGTGCTACAGGAAGTGTGGGAAAAGGTTTAAAGGGATCTTTGCTTTCCCAGAGGATCTATGTTTCTTCACCTTCCATCCTTGCAGTCTAAAAATGTTATCTCTATTACCTCAACAATTTTTTTTTTTTTAAAGGCTTTGCTGGTTATTTCTGTGTGCTTGTAGGTTTTGGTGGCTTTTTTTTTTCTGCTTCTGCTGTCTTTTATGCGTGCATGAAAAATGAATAAAAGCTGTGCAACGAAAGATATTTCATTAATAAAAGCTTTTCAGATCTTTATTAACCACTAGTGCCATTAGTCAGGGAGAAGAGAAAATTCCTCACAGTCAGAATTCCTGAGCTGGTTCTCTAAGATAGAAAAAAAAGGGAAAAATCTGTTGCAATAAAAAAAATAAAATAAAAAAAAAAAAAAGTGGACAACTCCAAGCTGCCTTCACTGCTTCATGATTGTGTTACTTACATTTACCTGATGAAAACAAGCCCTGGCTGTAAATGTAAAACCACAGGATCTGAAGTAGAAATGTTGGTGCCTGGCCCACAGTGGAACCATTTCCACCCCGCAGGTTGCAGTTATTGCCAGCACACCCTGCTTTCCCCTCAGATTTTTGTGTTTCTGTGACTAACCACGCACCAAAGAGCTACACATAAATGCTTCATTAAGGAACTTCATCCTAGTCATGAACGCTCTACAGCCGCCGAGAGATTTGCTGAATATTAAAAAATTTTCCCCTTCCACCTCACCATGAAAAAGATTGACATATTTAATAGGAACAAACAGTCACGTCTTTCTTACAGTCATCGTTTTGGAATCTAAATTCCAATATCACACTAAGAAATATTTGTCTTAATTTCCTAATTAATTTCCTTAATTTCCGCTTTTTCATCCTCATTATTTACTTAAAGATTATATTTGTTTCTTAAGCACAGGAAGACACAAAGCCATCTCTTCACTTGTTATCCCTGCACCCAACTCTATTTTTGGGCAGCTCCTGAAGCCCTGTTGAGGCTGTGCAGCAAAACATTCTCATAAACACTTTGCTAAGTGCCCTGCAAAATAGTTTTTCTCTTCACAGGAGCTCTTTTAGGGTGCAGGGGAATTCCTAAAGATATTGTGTTCATTAAAGGAAGAGAGATCCCAAAGGGTGGATGCTCCATGAGCTGAAGAAAATGTTTTTTATGAGCTGGTTATCATGGCAAAGTTAACTACAGTTAGTCAAACACAGGCATGAGTGGCCATGGTATTTTGGGGATAATAATTCTGAAAAAAATGAGCTCCAGGTTGTCAAATATTTGAACTTGGCTTCAACCTCTGGCACAGGATTTGGTTTTAGATGGACTGAGAGTCTTATGATGATTCTTGTCGTGATAGTTGAAGTCTTAAGTGAAGAGCATAGGAAAAAAACTGTGAGGAAAATATTCTGGTGCTCCAAAAGCAAGGATTATATTGAGGTTCCACAGGAAGAAGAGAGGCGTTTTTAACAAATTATTCTAAATGCTTCAAACAACCCTGCCTTGTAGACCCTGATTAAATTACAGTAAGGAAAGAAACCAAATATTTGATTTCTCTTGGTAGCTTCCCTTACTGGAGGACTTCAGACATCTCTGGTGGTGCTCTCTGACCCTTTGCACCCAACGGGAAGGACAAAACCCATGTTGTGTTGTCCTTCAATGGAATTGCTGGAGTTGAACACCCACATTGGAGACACCTCATTCCTGCACAAACAGGAGATGATTTCCCCCTAACTGGGATCATTTTCTCAGGTTCAGTAGAGACACTCCTTATTCATGAACCTGAGACAAAGGGAGGCCCACGGTGTTTGCAATAAACTTTGCTTTTTGCCTGAAGAGAAAGCAGCCAGCTTTACATCTGCAGCAGGAGCAGCCACAGCCTCCTATCCTATTGATTTTCCATGCTGCTGCAGATGGGGAATATTGTCTGCTCCTGCCCAGCTGGAGGTGCTCAGTGAGTTTCCAAGATTTAAATATTTATTGCTCTTTCAGTAATTTCTCAAAGTTTCCCTGAGTTTTAGTTTTTTTTTTTCAGCTTGTCTGATCTCCGCCTATGGGGAGGAAAACTTTTAGAGCTGCCAAAAGCCAAAGTATTTTTAGAGAGGGCATCAGGTATTGATTATTGCCAGATCTCCATGGACCAAGACACTATGTTATTGTCAGCATTTTTATTGCTGCCACTGCTTTTTCTTTTTTTCCCTTTAATGGTTACAAGTGAGTCTAATATATTTTAGGCCAAACTCTCCTACCAGCTAGAAGCCACCTAGAACTTTTTATAAGAGCCATATCCAGCTTCAAGAGGCAGAAAAATGAATATATTTGCTGTGTTTCTGTTTCTATCAGCCATTGCAGGAGAAGAAGAAATGCTATTTCTGTTTGTTTTGACAAGCAAAGAGAATAATCTCGTTCTTCTCTTGATCTCGCCATCCCTTCACAGATTACAGTTATCTCGTATGTAATGTAAAAATCTCATAGAAATTGAAATGCGTGAAGGGGAGACAGGAACAGCTCTCTCAGGGTGCACAGAAACAGGAATTTATCAGGGGAACTGGGCCCAGAAAGCACAGGGATAATTTGTGAACGACCAAGAATCTGCCTGTGTGGAAAATGTTACAGAGGGTTGGATTTGATGCACATCTGGAAGGCAAAGCCCTCCCTGCTCTGCTCCCCTCTCTCAGCACCTCGGTCAATATTGACCCTCTCAAACCAACCCTGCACAGAGCACAAGGCCAAAAGAGACATCAGGTCCTGGGCCCAGACCATTCATGGTCCTGTGGTGGTTGGGGGAGCTGGGAAGGGTCTGGAGCCCCAGGAGAGGCTGAGGGAGCTGGGAAGGGGCTGGAGCCCCAGGAGGGGCTGAGGGAGCTGGGAAGGGCCTGGAGCAACAGGAGGGATTGAGGGAGCTGGGGAAGGAACTGGAGCCCCAGGAGAGGCTGAGGGAGCTGGGAAGGGGCTGGAGCCTCAGGAGGGGCTGAGGAAGCTGGGGAAGGGCTGGAGCCCCAGGAGAGGCTGAGGGAGCTGGGAAGGGGCTGGAGCCCCAGGAGGGGCTGAGGGAGCTGGGGAAGGAACTGGAGCCCCAGGAGGGGCTGAGGGAGCTGGGAAGGGCTGGAGCCCCAGGAGGGGCTGAGGGAGCTGGGAAGGGCTGGAGCCCCAGGAGGGGCTGAGGGAGCTGGGGAAGGGGCTGGAGCACCAGGAGGGATTGAGGGAGCTGGGGAAGGAACTGGAGCCCCAGGAGGGGCTGAGGGAGCTGGGAAGGGGCTCAACCTGGACAAAAGACGGATCAGGGGGAATTTCTGGCTCTGCACAACTCCCTGCCAGGAGGGGACAGCCAGGGTGGGATTTGGGATCTTATCCCAGGGAACAGGGACAGGAGGAGAGGGAACAGCCTCAGGGGAGGCTCAGGGGGGACACCAGCAGAAATTTCCCCATGGAAAGGGTTTTTAAACACTGGAACAGACTGTCCAGGGAGGTTTGGAGTGCTCATCCCTGGAGGATGTCCAAGGAAGGGCTGGAGGTGTCTCTCAGTACCCTGGACAAAGCGGAGATTGGTTACAAGTTGGACTCCATGATCTTGGAGGGCTTTTCCATCCTTAATGATTTTGTTATTCTGTGATCTTCGTGGCCGGCAAAATTTTATTTCTGCTTTTATCTTCATGAAACAGCTTTTTTATCTCTCCTGCTTTAGTTTATTCAAAAAAAGGAAATTCATATCAGAAATGTTCTCCTTTTTTTTCATGCCGTAATTTGGCACAGACCCTGACATTAAGCAGACCTTTTTTTTTTAGATCCTGATAGCACATTTCTGTTCCCAAACAGCCCCAGATAACCAAGGCCACTGCTGATGAGAGGCTTATCTGTGGTGTTCCTGTCAGAGAAAGTGCAGTGCAACACGGGTCAAGTAAGCCAGGGTTTGTGTGAGAGAAAGGGAAAATTAATTGCAAAGCCCAGCTTACAACATCTCCAGTAATGAACTCGTTCAGCTCGCTGCTCTCTCTCTGATGTTGAAATTCAGGAGGCTGGGGCTGAACCTGCTGTGTTCCAGCTGTGTGCACAGCATTCCTCCCCGCAGGAATAAATGGGATTTTTATTCCTTCCGCTCCTCCCTCTGGGTCAGGGCACGGGGGTGTCAGTGGGGATGGTGTGACAGATCAAACAGGAGCCTCAGCACGGCCAGATTTCCTGCTGCAGCTTGGACGTGCCATCCCTGTGCCTCAGTGTCCCCTGTGGAACACGCTGGGACAGAGGGAGGGCACTCAGGGATCCCAGGGAGAGGGGCAGGAATGCTGCAGCTGCTCCCCAGGGGCTCAGGAACCACAGGAACCACTCAAGAAATGAAGTGTGAGGAGAAACGAGCCCCACTTGAAAGGACTTGGAGGAAACTCTCAACTGCTCAGGTTACTGGGTTGGTGGTGACGGAGAGGAGAGCGGCTCCCTGCTCCATGCCAAGGGAAATCCTTGGATACGGGGTGGGAATTACCCAGGTACACACACCACCAGCACTGGAAAATATTTCTGCTCCTCTTCTCTGGTGTTTCCCATTGCTTAAGTGAGGGGAAGCACGGAATGAGAGCTGGAGCTATACAGACTCCAAGGATTTTAGAGCCCATTTACTGGTCTGCTCCGGGGAGCACCTTCTCAATACCTCTGCCATGTCCAAACCTGACACTGTCATCATGCTCATCCCTGCAAAAACCCCAGATTATTGTAATATTTATCAGATTATTTTATAATATTACAATATCTATAATATTATAATATTACAATATCTATAATATTATAATATTACAATATTATAACATTATAAATCTAATAATATCAATAACATTATTAATAATATTATTAATTATATTATTATTATATTATATCAATGTTAATATAATAATATTATAATATTATCAATAATATTAATAATATAATTCATAATATAATGATGTTATTTATAATGTAAAAATTATAATATTAAATATTAAAAGATTATAATATTTATCAGATTATTTTAGCCAACTTCTGGGCAAAATCAGATTATTATGTTTAACAGATTATTATTATGATAGCAGATTATTTTAACCAACTTTTGGACAAAATCTAAACTCTTCCATAAATTTTGCACACCCAGAGAGCAGTAACAGAGCCAATACCAGGGATCACATTGTGAGAGTCCTCACTGAACTCTGCCCAATGCACAGCACAGGCCAGCAGGACAATTCTGAATTTATTCAGCAGAGTTTTCTCCTTTCTGCATTTGTTACACACCAACTTTGTACAAATAACATTATTTTCCTGTTTGTTTTGGGGTTTTTTTTTTGCCTTTGCTCGTTATTCCCGGTGGCTTTTTTTAGTGCTATTTTGCCATTTCTCACAAGTTTCTCTGTGCTGTAATTATGCCAGTCTGCTTTCCAAATATACATTTCTTCTTGGTACTGAAATAGAAAGGTTGGGACTGCACGAAGAAAGGGGGAATAATTTTCACAGAATTATTTCAGCGACTTCGGGGAACTGCACGCAACGTTTTTACAGCTTTCCATAGATTTTCCTTCTCCCTGCACTCACACATGTTTGGAAATCACTCAGGCAACACGACATCCTGAATATCCCAGCCTAGGAAAAGCAACTGCTGTGCCTACAGGAGTGGATATTTTACACGAGACAAGTGGTTATTGTCAGCGAGGCTGGGAATAACTTGTCTGAACATTTCCAAGCTGGCTCCAGCTCTGTGTATGCAACACGAGCAGTGATGGAGTAGTTACAATATTTCTCCAGCAGCACAGCTCCCTGCAGACATCAGCAGGTTTTATCAGGCTCACAGGGAATGTTCCCACTGTTTCTGCACTGGGGAAGTTCTGCCTCCAACAGAGGAGCAGAAATCAGGCCAAATCAGGCTTTTCTAAAGCCCTGATTCTTGAATTTTATATTTTAATGCTTTTTGACTAGTGGATGTGAAGGGGTTTTTTTGGGCAGATTTTTATCAGAAGGAAACAAAGAGGCAAAATTTTTCCCAGAGACTTCTGGGACGTCCATAATTTTATATCATTTGGGGGCTGAAATGTGCAAACAACGTGATTAGGTGACATGAGAAATTCCATATCAGATAAAACCCCCAAGAACTAAGTTCCTAATATTCTGAGCAGAAATTTGGCGACTGGTGATATTTAAGGCTATGAACTCCAGCTCTCTTGAGATAACCAAGAGAAATCCACTGCAGCTGCCTGCGCCGAGGTGGAGATTCAGGGATATCTCCTTCAGAATCTCTGTTCATCAGTATGGGAAGCCAGCTCTCCTGCCTCAGCTCGGAACTCTCCCTCCAGCAAGGTTAGAGAGTGGCATTATAATTTCATTACAAGGCGAGGGATGAGCCCAGCATTCCTGATGTGTGCAGGACTCGTTTGGAACTGAAGGCACGAGGAGGTGCCTCCAATTAAACGGTGGCAAATTGCGGAGCCCGGTTAAAACAGCGACTTGGAACTCTGTGCAGCAAAGGGCTCCAGCTCAAGCCTTTCCCAGCAAAGCACTTATTTCTGTGGGCAGCTCTCAGTTGATTTTAAGAGGGCTTTGCTGCTTGGATGTTTGCTGAAACTAAAACCAGGGGAAGAGTTTAGTAGAGGCCACCCAGTTCTCCTGGTGTAGGCAGCAGCTCTCACATTCACCCTGGGGCAGAGAGGAGATTCTGCTCCCTGCCAGGGCAGCACCTCTGCCTCTCTCTGAGCCCTCAGCTCATTGCTGGCCAGGGGACAGGTCTGTCACCGTGCCAGCCCTGGGGGAAGATGTTTCTGCCATGAAATGCTGTGGTACGTGAGCCGGGAATGGCATTTCTGCCCTTCCCTTCCATTTCCCGCTCGCCCCCATCCCAGGATAACTCTGTCATCACTCCTCAGAGCACAGTGGGGGCAGAAATCAGATCTCTGACTCCATTTCCTTCCAGGCACCTGCTGGAAGCAGGATTAGAAGGATAACAAGCTAAGCCTTGCCCTGCCAGGTCTGCAAGAGGAACTTGCAGGCCAAATCTCCTGTCCCACACATGATCCAGGATTGCAGTGATCCTGCCCATGGCAATTTACTCACATGAATGAGATAAAAAAATGAATAAATGATTAGACAAAACCCCATATTTTGAAGTCATAGCTCAGCAGGTGACCTCCACAGGCTGGCACACTTGGCTTGGCAGTGCCACACGTCCCTGTTTGTGAGATGGGAAGTTTGGGTTGTCCCACCTTGGGGTTTGTTGCCATCCACCACTCCTGCCATGAATCCTCAGGAGGAGGATGGAGCTTCTGGGGTCTCTCTGGTTTGTGAGACCCTTCTGCAGCATCTTATAATAAATTATTGTTATCATAGAATGATTTGGGTTGGAAGGGGCTTTAAAGTCCATTTAATTCCACCCCTGCCATGGGCACCTTCCACTAGACCAGGTTGCTCCAAGCCCCTTCCAGCCTGGCCTTGGGCACTTCCAGGGATGTGGCATGCAGAATTTGGTGTGTCCCTAAAAGCAGAAGACTCACCCTTTCTAATAAGAAACCACTCCAAAATAAATGAAACCAATTAGTAATAAAAGGCAGACCTCAAGGATGTTAAATCCAGATTATCCACCCCAGATGGGGACTAGAGGCAGCTGATGGCAAAAGATTTTGGTCCCTAAGTTCTCAGCTGGAATACCCTGGCTGAGTTGGTGGCTGTATTATAACCCCATTTGCAGACACTGAGAGGAATCACAGGCATAATAAATCCAGGGAAAGAGCTCCCGAAATCGAGAGGGAAATTTGCACTTCATTGAATTCAGCGTCAGCTTCCATTAAATTCAAAGGGACAGGAGAGTCTTCACAGGGTTACTGAGCATCTGTAAACACTTCCAAGCATGCCCCAAGTTACAGGTTTATTTTTCAGTTCAAAAAAAATTGGCCAGGCGAAGAAATCTTTATTTCTTATTACAGAAATAGGAGAGCAAAGAAGAACGAGCCAAGAGGTTTCATAAGTGAGCAAAGACATCCAAAAAACTGATCTAAATATTATTTGGGGTGCTATGCAGTTCAGGAACCTCATTGGATGTGGGGAACCTAATCTAATGTGACTGATTTTATTATTTTGTACTGCTCTTGGCAGGGTGGCCTCAGAGGCACTTGACATTCTCACATTTCACGTCTGACATGCTTCACGTTGAGGCTCTGGATTAATAGGAACATTAACAGGAGCTCAGGATGGTTTAGGTTGGAAGGAACCTCCACAGATCACTTGGTCCAACCCTTCTGCTCCAGCAGGACCACCCAGAGCCAGTTGCCAAGGCCAGCTTGGATGGGACTTTAGGAAACTTAGGGACTTCAGGGTCTAGGGAGTGACATCCCTGGCCAGGGCAGTGGGGTTAAAACAAGATCATCTTTAAGGTGCCTCCCAACCCAAAATAGTCCATAGTTCTATGACTATGTCCAGACTTTTGAATAATTTCAAGAATGGAGACTCCAGAACCTCCCTGGACAGTTGGTTTGGCCATCCTCACATCAACATGTGTTTGGCCATCCTCACAGTAAATTTGTGTATGGTCAGCCTTTACAGTAAATGTGTGTTTGGTCACGTGTATTGGGTCACCCTCACAGTAAATTTGTGATTGGTCACCCTCACTGTGAATTTGTGTTGGGCCACCCTCACAGTGAATTTGTGTATGGCCACCCTCACAGTAAATTTGCATTTGGCCATCCTCACAGTAAATTTGTGTTTGGTCACCCTCACAGTGAATTTCTGTTTCCTGGTGTTCCTGGGTTTCAGGTTTTGCCCACTGACTCCTGTCCTGGAGCACCACTGGAACCAGCCTGGCTGTGTCACCTTTGCACCCTCCCTTCAGTGATTTACAAACCCATCACACCTCAGCCTTCCCTCCTCCGGGCTGAGCAGCCCCAGCTCTGTTTGGAGACTCTGTTTCCTCCTCATCAAAAGGCAAACTGTCAGCAGGACCAGCAGGATTGCTGCAGTTTGTATTAATTAATCACAACTTTGAAATGAGGAAAGAAAACCCCTCCCTGTGATGAGGTTAAGGAGCTCTTGTTCAAATAAAGCCTCTTGCTTAAATATCACAGGGAGAGAAGAGGAGAGGAAAGATAGGTAAATATTTCAGTGGTAAAGCAGGTTTAAAGGCTGTGCCTCTCCCAGCAGAAATAGGAGAGGCAACTGCTGCAAAAGCAAACTTGGCACCTCACTCCTTTCTAAATCTTCCTGGGGAATGTTATGGTCAACAAAGCACTGCAATTCCTGAGCGTGCGTGACTTACTCACAGGTTCAGCTTCAGCTATAAATAAATGCTTAATTGTTCTGGAGTTTGTGTGTGCCTGAGTGCAGGCACAGCCCATGGACCCGCTGCTGAAAGGGCTGGGGCTGGCTCAGCTGGTAAATTGGGGTTCACTTTAAAGCCCACAAACCCCACCTGCAAGGCTTGCAGGCTCCAGTCACCTTTAGATGAGGATTTTAGTGCAAAATATTGAAGCAGTTGGCAGCAGAAAAATCTTGGAGAATGAAATCAGAGGATGGCTAAAAATAAAACCATAAGTTTTCTTAAATCTTGGGGTTTCATTGTTATTGAGAGCTCAAAGGACAGACACAAGAGCTGGGGAAAAGGAAAGCTCTTCTAGGCTGAAGCTTTAAGAGTTATAAACTGCTTGGAGTGGTGGGAAAGGTAGAATGAAGAAAGAATGAAGAAATTATTGCAGCTGAATTCTGTAGGAACACCCTGCTTGGCAACCTCTATGGAAAATCACCTTGTCTTCTTTCTCATCATAAAGCAAAAAGATAGAGAAGAATTGATTTTTCAAAATTCCGTAACACTGAATAACAGTCCAGGCAACACAGAGAGGAAAAACAAGAAACAGAAAGGAAAGGGTAAAAAATACATGAGTAACTGAACTCTACCTGATTCAATTTGCTACAAGAATTCAAAAGAAAATTAGGGAGAGTACTTAGTGGTTAGTGAGAGATATTAATGAATGGCAAAAGAAAATTACCAAAGTGTTTTTCCTACGTGAATTTGGATTGAAACTGGAGATTGAAAAGTGCCACAATCAGCTGAACTCTGGATTCTGATGTAGAAAAAGTTGTATGTGTTCATTTTGTGTAGCTTGCTGGATTTAATAATCTAAATATTGACCAAGATAACTGTTACACACACACGCAAAAGAAAGGCTGATTCAAGGGAATGGTTCTTCTCTCCGAAGATTTTTTTGATAAATAAGTTTTTTCTAAGTTTTTTCTTGGTAAATAAGTTTTTTCTTTTCCTATGGCAGATTTCGGGTTAGTCATAAATGCAGGTCTGGAGGTCTTTGATGTGTGTTGTTATAAATGTACATTATAAAGTTGTTTTTTTGCAAATATTAAAATGAATACTATATATAAAATGTGGGAAGATTTTACTGTGTTTTCTTTTATTAATAGAGTTTAGAAATGTGATGAATGTGGATTTTCTTTTTGGTAACATAGTGTTAAAAGTATAAGATTAGTTTTTTTTTCTGTAACATCTAAAGTGGCCAAACCAGAAGGTAGGGAGGGAGTCCTCCTGCATTTCTGCATTCAACAAATGAAGATATTGGTGGACCAAAAGCCACAGAAAGGAATTTATTGATCTCCTGCTATCAGAAGAATAAGACACAAGAACGGCTGCAAGACACCAAAAAGAACTTTGTCTACAAGAAGTAATAAAATGATAATTTAGTGAATTAAGAATAATTGTGGGAAGCAAAACCAAGAGAACATCTGAACTTAAAGGAATGTTTGAATAATGCATTGGGGTCTATTGAACGTGTAACACAGAGATCCTTAAAACAAAGGGTCTGAAGGGGTAAGGGGTGCTGGCTGGCTTGGTGCATCCTCGGCTGAGAAACTGAATTTTGCTTTTGTCTCAGTCCTAATTGTCTATTTCTTTTTATTATTATTTATTTTTTTTTAATTAAACTTCTAAATTTCTCTAAGAAAGCGAACCTCGTTTTTCACGTGGGTGCTGGGGATGCTGCATCTCACTTGGAATGTTTGATGGGACCACGAAGGCAGCAGCAGAAAGTTTCCCTGCATCAAGGGAGGTGGAAGGGAAGGAGAAGTGCAGCATCAGCAGCTCTGCACCTCTGTGGCGGTGTGTGAGAGGCTCCATCCATCAGCACCGAGCTCCTCCCGTGGCTCTGAATCACTGCAGGTCCCACGAGCAGCCCAGATCCCCGGCTGGGGGACCATAAAGTGAAGCCAAGCAGCGCAGCCCCGATCCCCAAACAGCGCCTGAGAAGTCCCACAACTCAAACAGAAACACCCCTGGAGCAGCACACGGATTTATTGCCAACCACAACTCGTTCCTCCGTGTTTTATTTTACAAATTCTCCCATTACTTGCTTGGGCTGCGCTGGAATGGCCTCCTGTATTTCAGAGTGTTTCAGGCTGATCCTGCACTTGGCTTTTCTGCGTCGAGAAATCTTCAGACAATTGAACAATCAGATTACTGAGGGGCTGTTGAGTGCCTCGTGATGCAGGGAAGTGTGAGCTATTTAAGAGCTAATGTGAAAAATGGCAAATTATAT
Source organism: Acrocephalus scirpaceus scirpaceus (assembly GCA_910950805.1). Taxonomy (NCBI): domain Eukaryota; kingdom Metazoa; phylum Chordata; class Aves; order Passeriformes; family Sylviidae; genus Acrocephalus; species Acrocephalus scirpaceus. Next base: position 2,865,739 of record OU383781.1, read on the forward strand.
GCCACCAGCTAGGTCTGGAAGGGAGAAAAGGAGGAATAAGTCAATATGATTAGACAGGACGATATTCAATAAGAACAGTTTTGGTTGGAAATTGTGCAAGAAGGATTTTATTCCTTTGCAGATTTTCCTTTGGATTACAGAGGATACCTCTGCTCTGCAAGACACATCTTGCTTTTCCAATCCTCACATTTATGAGAAGAATCTGATTGAAGAGAACTGGATGCACAGAAATGAAAATTTCTCGGTTTTTACGATGTAGATATTAAAGTGGATTCTCTATATTAAAAACTGCAAGGATTATTTATACAAGAAGTGCCCGATCAATCATTTTTCAAGCAGAAAAGCTGTCAAAAAGAAAAATCTTGCATTAATGATCGTTCTTTGGCAACTCTGCACAGGTTTCTCTGGAATGAGAAGTCGTTGAGCTCATTTGAGTGGACACTGCACAAAGCCATTACTTTAAGCAGCTGGTAACTTTGGCCAAAGGACTAAGTGAGCATTTGCACAGAAAAAACTGAATAAAATTTAATGCAATGCCTGCGTTTGGCTGTGTTTTATTGACGGGGATTTACCAAGTCCTCAGTTCTGAACTAAATCTGTGGATAAAAATGTAAATATTAGCAGAAGAATTCCCACATCACCAGCTGAGGCACTGGAGGTTTAAATGAGAGCATCCTTTAGCACAAACTCTGGAGAAATCCAACAGTGTCAGAGAGTTCCTGGTAGAATAAGAGACTGTTTGGAATCCTTGTGGGATATCCTGGTCACAATAAATTCATTAAATCCAACTTTTAAACACTGAGGTTCTGTTCCAGCTCCCAAACTTTGGCTCCCCAGTCCCAAAAATGCCCCCCTTCCACAGCACCAACATTTCTGGATTGCACAAGTAAAAAGCTCGAGCTTATCTCCCTAAAATTCTTCCACTCTGGAATTTATTTAGGTTGCACTGAAAGTCTGAATCTGGCTTAGAAGGGAGTGGGAAATTGGCAATGCAGAATATTCAGTAACTTGTGGGTCATGTGCTCATAAAATGAGAAAAGCTTCATATCAGAAAATACTTTTTATAATATTTACACAAAATACAGCAGAAATTGTGTTTTTAATAGAACCTCCAGCATGGAAATTCAATCAGTGTTTAATATTGGGGAAAAAAATCCAAGTGTTTATGGTATTAAAGATGGAATCAAAAGAATTTACCAGACTGCCCATTTCCATTGAAATTTAACTCAATGACAAATTATTAAGATGTTCTCATGAAGCCCAAAGGATTGCAAGGAAAAAAAATGTAAAAATACTTTTAATTACAGCGTTTTGTACCATTATCTATATATTTACAGAAGCAGCTATACCCTGGAGAGAGATGGCAAGCGTTTGTATGGAGGAAGGTGAAGAAGGTCACAAAAATTGCACATTCTGTGGAAAATGGGGAATGTGGGCCCTGTAATTAATGGATCAAATTGCCAGGGAATTGTAGAGAGGATCAGAGGGTAAAAAGATAATTAGCAGATCAAAGGGTAAGAAGGCAAGTGCTGAAATAAAGTGCTGGTAATAGAAAGAGCTCAAGAGGAATTATTGACCAATAATTGTATTGCTTTGGGCAATGTCTGCTTTGATAGAGCTGCTATTAGGGAGGTTTTTAATGCGTTAATCTGTTTTTATAAAAGCGGAATTATGAGTGTCAAACTCCCTGAATTCACTGCAGAGCTCTGGCTGTAACCTGGGTTTTAGGAGTTTGTGACCAATGCCAGTGGGAAAGAAAAGGAATTCAGGCTGCAGGGCTTGGACGTGTGGCCAAGGAATCTTCCTGTAAATGCAGAAATAACACAGAGTGGGATTTTCAGGGATTTGGGCATTTTTCTTGAATCAAAAGCAATTTCAGGGTTTATTCTGCAGTAAGGGGGAAATGTTGGGTTAAAGCCTCCACTACTCTGAGTTTTATTCCTTTCCCTGCAGGCTGAGTCTTGTCTGAGATCTCTCTTTGCACTCTGGACTAACAAGTCCCAGGCTTGGGAGCTCCTGGAGAGATTTGGTGTCAAGACCCCTCTGTAGAAAGGAATTTTTGGATGTGTTGGTATTAATACTTGAAATAACACCTACTCTGAGTGTGGATAACGACAGGAGCTGCCACAGGGGATCAGATTTATGGGACAAGGACAAAAATCTGTTGAGAGCTTTGGTGAGCAGAGGATCCTCAGGTGGGCTGCAGGCACTGCCAGTTTTTCCAAGGATTGGAAAAGGATAATTTTGGTTTTTCCTTCCATTTTTCAGAGTCCATTTACTCACAGATAACAGCAGCGTGGGATATGTAAAGGAAATGGCATTTATAGTTAGCACCTGATGGATTTTCCTGTGCAAAGAGGAGCAGAAAACCACAATTTTGTGCACGTGTTTACTCTCCCATTTAGCTCATCATTAAGAGAAATCTGTGGAAAAAATGCACGTTCTGAGGGTGGAATTTTTTTTGTTAAATAGTAAATACCTCCCAGATTATGAAGTGATAGAGAAGATTGAAAATGCCACTCAAAGGAGCTTCTGCTGAAGGCAATGACAAAATTTTAATTAAAGTCACCCAATGATCAAGAAGTCGGAGTCCTGCATCATTCCCAGAGATAGATGGATACAGAAGTTTTGTGGAATGGAGGCAGCAGTGAGTGTTTGTGGGTAAAACTGTGATTTTAGTTTGTAATAATCATTTTTGCAACCGGAATTCTACCTGCAGTGAGAGCTCCAGGGTCAAAATCTTTTTAAGAGCAGAGATGGGGAAAATTCTAACTGTGCTCCTCACTGCAGCTCTGAAAATGAGACATGAAATGGGATGAAAAATAAAATATGCTGAAAAATAAAATAGCAGCCATTTCTTTTTTTTTTTTCCCCTGCAGTCATAACTCTTAATTAAAAAAATAAAAGAATTTAAATATATTTCTTTTAGGTCATGAAAAATGACGCACGGTTAGGGTTATTTAATGACTGATGTAACTTCTGCTAACAGTACCTATAAAATTGATATCTCTGTAATTAGTGAGTGAGAAAAGTTTAATATTTCAGAAGTATCCCTTTGGATGTGTAATTGCAGCTGCTTCTCACAGTCTTGAATCAGCTCCTTTGAATTACTTTCTAAACAATTCTGGATAAATGAGCAGTCACATCTTTTGTTGCTTTTCCTGGGTTAAAACCTTATTTTTCTCACATGTGGGTGATAAAATCGGATCAGTATTAAAATGCAGTTGAAATGTAACAATTTTGTCAGAGAAGGTGCTGCACAGGCTGTGCTGGAGAGAGGCTGATGAGGTGATTAAACATCCTGCAAGCAGGAATTTCATTTGGGAAGATTGAGAGCTGTGATGAGAACTTCTCTCTGCCTACACACTTCTACCACTTCTCACTCGAACTGAGGACTTATAAAGGGTTTATAAATTAAAAAAAAATTAACCCCAGCACTCCCAGGCTTACACCTTTCACACGTGGTTTTATTAAGAGTGGATAAAAATGAACTCCTGCAACATATTAAAATGGAACAGAGTTGGAAAGATCAGGGGCTGGTGTTCTTTTCCAGGCAAATATATGGATTTGGAAGGAATAGATGGATAATTTGCAATACAAGGATGATTTAGTGCAATAATAATTTCCTGGCTAGCTCCAGATCCCTGAAAAGAATGCCAGGGTTTTTAAAAAGTGATGCATTTAATGACCAAATTCAGTAAATCCCAAAAAACCAGCACCCACAGCCTCTGGAAGTGTCCTCAAGCTGTCAGGGAGGGAACTTTTATCATTTTTCACTTTGTGTAGAAGACCCTGTGAAAGAATGAAACTTCATTTTTCCTCTGCTTCTCCCCAAAAGCTCAGGAATTAAAAAATTCATTTTTTTTCCTGCTTCTCCCCAAAAGCTCAGGAATTAAAAAATTCATTTTTTTTCCTGCTTCTCCCCAAAAGTGCAGGAATTAAAAAAATTCATTTTTTTCTGTAGTTTCTCACGTGGCTAAAGCCTCCCCAGCCCTGCACCTCTTCCAGCATGCCTGGAAGCCTTAGTTAATCTCACCTGCAATCCAATTAAAAGCCTCTTAAAACTTTGCACCTGCACTAATTGCAGATTCACATCACTGCTTCGCAGTCATTAAGTCCACGAGTTAAAGTTTTGATGAGTGCAGCTAATCTGGTTTATCAACAAAGTGCTGCAAGGTTCCCGTGCTAAACCAGGATAATCAGCAGGGGTCAGGCAGGAATTATCTTGTCTCGCCAAGCATTTCAAAAATGCCTAATTATGTTTGTTCATCAAAGTTGGACCTAAAACAACCAAAATCCGAGGGAAAAGCTTTGGAACTTTTCACTGTGAATAACTCATTTGGCTGAGGTGTTGATTTATATCTGTGAGGGTTTTATTTTTCAGCAAAGACCGGGATGCTGGGGTTGTGTTTTCGAAGTGCAGCGGATGAATTTCCATCTCTGTGCTGCTGACAAAGGCTGGGAGGCAGCTGCTGCTGGACCTGTGTTCCTCTGGATATCTGTGCATGGATGCATATTCCCTAAGAAACTCACGGTGTGGTCCTCCCACCTCACAGAGCCAAGGTTGTGTGAAATATTAACCCTGTTGCCAAATTCCTGCTGTAGATCCCAAAGCTGCAGCATCCGAGCAGTCTAAAATTCTTTATTTTACCAGAGATGTTTTTTTGTTTTTTTAAAAAGTTTCTTCATGCTCACCCATCTAGAGCTGTAGATGAGGATAAACAAAAACAGCATGGAGAAAGAGAGAAATACTTGTAATTCAGCCAGGAACTTTTTTTTTTTTTTTTTCCTCCTAAAGGATTCTTGCTCCCAATTCACCCGGAGTAAATCAGCGCACCTGTGGCATGTGGAATAGATGGAGCAGGCATGGCAAACACCTCCAGCTGCACAGATCTCTTACACAGGTGCTGGGATCAGGCTCTGCCTGGCCAAGGGCACTGGGGCTTTGGCAAAAGCCCAGAATTCCAGGGGCTGGAGGAGAAAAGACAGGGAGAAAGGAGGCAGCTGGCAGCAGCATCTTCCAGAGCAGCCCCCAAGCCTGAGCCAAACCTGCCCGGCTCATTCCTCACCCCGGGTTCTCAATCACTGTCAAATTCCTCAACTTATTTGGCAGTGCAGGGGGAGGAATTTTTGGCTGGAGTTATTGGAACAGAGGCACTAGGATACTTGGTGCCTCAGTGGATGGTGTTAAATCATCCATGGTGTTAAACCCTTCCATGGTTGGGCATTCTGGGGCAGATGCTCTTGTGTGAGGTCTTCTCTTAATTCCTTCCCCTTTATTTGTTTGGGTTCTTTTCACACCTTTTTATCACTCCTATTTTCTGCCACACTTGCTCCTCCATCTTGGTTGTGGGATTTTTCCCATTTCTCCTCTTTGATTCCTTCCTTCCTTCCTTCCTTCCTTCCTTCCTTCCTTCCTTCCTTCCTCCCTCCCTCCCTCCCTCCCTCCCTCCCTCCCTCATTTTTCCCTCATTTGTTTCCAGTTTTTTGTTTGTTTTTCTTCTTTTAATTCCCCTCCTTGGTAGTTTTTCTGGGGGGAGGGTGGATGTTTTTGTTCATTCTGTTGGGTTTTTTTTGGGGGGGAGCTTTTTATTTGGTTGGTTTGGTGTGGGTTTTGTTCAGTTTTCTAATTTTTACTTTTCCTTTCTTCCTTTTTTCCCCCCCCCCTTCTTATTTATTTCCCTCTCATTTTTTGAGGGTTTTTTTGGGGGGTGTTTATTTTCTCCCTTGTGTAATTTCCCCCCTCCAGCTGAGGGGGACAGTGCCAGCCCAGGCTGCTCTCCACTCCCTGGACACGCTGCAGGTGTAACTCAAGCAGGGTGACGTTTGTTATGTCCCTCTAAATAGCTCTGCTGATGGTGCAGAACTGGTGCTGAGCCAGGAGAAATGATAAAACATAATCAAGCCCCAGAAGACGACGTGGTGATGTTGATGGAGAGAAATTTATATCCCTCCTCTGTCCATGTTATGTTCAGATTAATCCATTGGGTATCTGCGTGTTACAGGAGCCAAACCACTTGGAAATTATCTGCTGGGACAGGGACGTTAGAAAGGCCTATTCTTTTATAAACTAATTTTCTCTCCAAAACTCCAATTCAAAAAATAATTTTTCTGTTTAAAAAAACCCCAACAACTTAAATTCCTTCTGTTGACACATTTCCAGCTCTGAGTGAGGATGAGCTGTCTCTCAGTGAAGATTTAACTGGGTACAGATATCCATGTGTTTATAGAGCAGAAATCTCAGCTGTATAAATAGACTGAGCCTCTGCTGACCAAAGAAGGCCAAAGCCCAGGCTGCCACTTCAACAGAAATTTGCCTTTTTTAGTCTGGTAACATTGGAGTGACGGCCAAGGTTTGGGGTGGCAAGGCCTGAACTCCCATTCCACAAAATCCAAGCCCTGAGGGGTAAAAAGATCTGAGGGGGTACAAGTTATGAGGGTAATATCAGCAGCTGGGAGGAAGGCTGGAAGTTTTGGGATGGTCTAAGTTGTTTTAGAGACAATTTTGGACTCTGTTGAAAGCCAGAAATTCTTTGACATGTGTTGGTCCAGCTTTGCAGACCAGGCCTGGATCAGGTACCGTGAACATCTCAACTGCTCTGAGTTTGATGCTCCAGCAGGAGAACAGATTGCATTTCACACAAATAAAGCTTAACTTTACTGAAAGCTTATCTAACAAAAATTTCTTCAGACAAAACATTTAAAATGTGGAAAAAAAAAAAAAAAGGGTGGGTTTAATTACGGGGAAAAGTCTGACTTCAGTCCTCCAATGCCAATATCTAAAATAAGTGTGAAATATCTGTCATTAAACCTGAGAGATTATAAACCCAACGACAACTGGTTTGATGCCAACGTTTTTGTTGGCACTGCAGTTGATTTTGTTCTGATCTTTCATCGGCTCTGTGACTAAATTCAGAATTCTTGCTTTGGGTATCAAGGATGGTAAGGAAGAATCAACACATTTTCTCAGGTTTCAGTGAGAAACCTGCATTTCTTGGCTCTCAGGAGAGAAAATAAAACATAATTAACAGCATTCCATCTTCAGGAAGGTCTGGGAGAGATATCCCTCTAATATATAATCATCATTTTCAGCAGTCTTTTTTCCCACTCTTCATTACCTTAACCATTTATATCCAAGTTCTTCAGGCTTTCCTTGGATTTTTTTTTTTGCAGATATGAGCAATGAATGACTACATGATGTATTGATTTCATTTGAATGATAAATGGACATATTCTTTCCCAGCAGGTGAATAAATACAAAGCTAGCAAGTCTCACCAAGAAAATCAGTAAAACCTTAAAAACCTTTGTTTTACTCAAACAAAAACCACCTTTGCAACCAAATATTTTATAAACTCCTTCACCACCTTTCCAAAGGTTATTTTACAGTTTAATTGGCTCAGATATTTTCCCCCCACTGATTAGGCTGATCAGACAGATGGATAAGGAAATATTGCTGTGAAGAGGATGGCTGAAGAAATAAAAGCTGCTTTGGTGGTGCTGTCAAGACTCACTGTGGCAGCACTCAACATATCCATGAAGAACAGCACAGAAATAATGTGGGAAGTGCCAGAACTGCTCAGGGATGGACAAAAAGTTCACCTTTTTGTGTTTATTTTCAGTATCCCATCATTAACCTGAAGAATATTTGATAAATGCTATGCTAATCTATGTGATGGGTTAATTACCTGTGGTATAAATTCATAGTGCTACATAAAGAGGGATTTTGGATCCCAGACCATTTCAAGTTTTGATCAGCATGTCCCAAACTGATCAGATTTATTTTCTCTGTGTGCAGCTTTGAAAATCCTGTGCTAAAAGGTGGTTTTCCATAATGTAGTCAGGGGAATAATTGTGTTCTCTTAGAAATAACTGGAAAGAAGATAAGCCACCCTCTGTTGCAGAATTTGGCCTTTCTGTATAAATAAATCCTTTCAGTGCAGGGATCCTGTGTGGTCAAACTGATTGCCAGGAAGAGAACACTCTCAGTTCATTATCTGGAGTTCTTCAGCTCAATCCAAGGAGGCATTTTGCAATCACTAGCACAGAAAATAGATGCACTGAGATGCGATTGCACTTACAGAAAGCTTCAGGATAATTCATTTACGAGATGGCTTGTTGCTCTTACATACTACTTACATCCATCAAATCCTTGGCGTTTATTCTTCCCAGTTGGGCCAGTGAAAAGCAACCAATTAAGGTGGTGTTCAGGCAGAAAAATTCCAGCCCCAGCCAGAGGCAGGGAAGGAGGAAGAATTATCTGTGGGTTTCTTTAGAAGTTTTTGATAGGTTCAGCTCGAGCAGGTGGAAGGGAGTGTGGGAGGTGCCAGCTCCCAGGGCAGGGAGCTCACCTGGCCATGGCAAAGAGTCCTTTGGGTCCTTCCCACCAAGGTCACACCGTCCCTCCTCTGCAAGGATCCCCTGCCCAGCCTCCCATCCAGGACATTTCTGGCCAGGCCCCACTCTCCTGGCAGTTTTTGGGGCTGGGATTTGCTGTCACAGAGACTGAGGCTCTTCTGCAGGTGTAAAAACCTGCCCCTCATGTTCCAGGAAAGGCGGGGTGTCCCTCAACCAGGAGGCAAATGAGTGGACAAAAAAAAAAATCATAATTGGAGCTTGCCTCCATAGGAAGGACTTTTCCCAAGGTGCCTGAGCTGGCAAGGTGTGAACTCATCATTTGATAATTCTTTATTCCTTGCAAAATGAGGATTGTGGGAAAGGCCTTGGGTTTTCCAGCTTATTTCACTGTCACACTTGATTTAGGCTTTCAATACACAGCTCAAATCCTCTCCCACCACAGCTTTGTCCTACAGATTTGGCCAGAGAGAAGCACTGATTCACACTTTTATGGCAGTCTTAAAACTTTTTGGTCTAACAAGACAACACTGCCTGGTGCGTGCAGCAAAGTTATTGTATCTTTATGTTTATGTCGATGAAATTATGTCTGAAACAAGGCTTGAGCACGCTGGTGTTGCAGTTAAAGATTAAATCTGATTGTGTTCTGCACGGCAATGCTGTAAAACTGCTATTTCTGTTTAAAATAAAATATCCATTTCCCTCTAACAGATCGCATTGTGCCTTTGAAGGGTGAATTTAAGCAGCGAGTATTTATAATAATATGTACATCATTAATCTCCAGCCTTTAATCTCCACAGTCCTGCTTAACCCAGGGATGCTTCAAAGGGGGTGTGGGTGCCTTATATTATTTTATTGAGAGAGGAGGTAAAATACAAATGAAAGATCTGAAATCAAAACTGTGTCTGTAACGTTTTCCTTTTAATCTGCATGACACATTTAATGCTCGACACGTTGGGGAGCTACCTGGATATTTGCCTGATGAACAGTTCTAGGGACAAACTGGAAAGAGTAAACATATTAATTAGAGACTGCACAGCTCCTTCTTGCTGGTGTAATCATTAAATTGATTTTTCCAGTCTGACATGTAATTGTTCCAGCGATGGAATCCGGCTTCCCACTCTCGTTCTGCTTCATCAATATTTCCTGTAAAACATGAAATGGGTTACATTAATCTAAATTTGAATCTCTTTGTATGCTAATTGGAAAATAATTTTGATTATCAATGTCATCTGCTCCAAATACATTATGGGATGGTCTTTTTGGTTCTTTTCTTCAACCTGGAATGACTGAAAATTCAGTGATTAGCATTTTGTCTTTACATCAGAAAGGAAGGAGTGCAAAATGTCATTCTGGCAGGGTAATAAATATACTTTGGATTTCTTTTTAATATATATATATTTAATATACATTTTGGATAAATCCTCTGTCCCTCAAAATCATCATTTTAAATCACTATTTTCTTTTTCTTTTTTGATATTCAACATATTCCTTTGGTTCAATATACCCTGCATTGAAACCCTGAAGACTAAACGATGCAAAATGAGAGAGATGTTTGTAAAGATAAGGTAAAATCAGCTTTGTTTAAAGCAACAACAGGATTTCCATTGTTTTAATGGATTCAATGGATGTCCAGGATCTCGACCTCCCATGGAGTAAGTCCCCAAGTTTAAAGCATAAAGGGCACAGGTTTGGAATAGGATATTGTTAAATGTGCACTATGTCAACATGAAACCATCTTCTCTTTTTCTGTTTCATCCCCACCTTTAAAGCATTTTCCAAGCAATCCTGAGTCCCAAGGAAATATTTATTGCCAAATTTGTTCTAAGCGTGGGAGCAGAGGGAGAGGATGAGAAGGGTCCTAAAACCCCAGAATTTCACAGGGTTCCCAGAGTATTTTATGGACAGGGATCCCTTCCTGCAGCCCCGAAAGGTGATGAACACCATGGAGAAAGACAGGAACATCCCAGACACCACCAAAAATGTGCATTAAACCTGCAGGCTGCATCAGCCCTGATGCTCATCTTTTTCTATCAGCTGTAGACTTCAGGATGAGGTTCAGAAGCCATTGATGATCTGTGAACGCTTTATTCATTCTGAAGCCAGCTCTGGTGGTGTCCCACCCTGGCAGAGCTCGCTTCCAGAAAAAGTTGGTGCTGGTGTTCCTGAGGTAACAGCTCCGTGCTTTCTTTATGCTCCTCTGGCTTTTATGTTCTCCTGCTGCCGCAGAGCCTGGGCCCTGTCCCTCCATAAATACACCCCTTCCCCCTTTTTTACGACCTGCCAGCGCTGCAAGTGTAACTGGTGATGTGAAAATGAAATACTTCTGTGTTTTACACATCGCCAGAGAAAATATTCGGGGGAGAGAGTTCACTGATTCCGAGATTTAGCTCGGAGAAGCAGCCAGTAATTTGGTCGCTTATCTGCAGTTTAGCTCAACGTTTCCAAACCTTTTTGGTCTGGAAATCCAGATGGCAATTTAATGAGACTTTGAAATGAGATTTACTTCTTGGTTCCAGTGAGACCAGAAATAAAACCAAGATGCTTTTTCTCCGGGAAGTCCTGTACTTTTGCACGCAGTCAAAAAGAAAAGTGTGAAGAACAAATATGGGAGGAAATGTCAATAAATTAACCACATCCTTCTCCCTCGGCTCAAAGTTGTAAATAAACTTGGTTACAACAGAGACCAAAGGAAAGTTCAGACACTTTTAAATTTTTTTTTCTGCAGGCCAGAACTGCCATTAAGTCAGAGATGATTTGGAAGTGCTGGTAACAATAAAATCTCATTTTCATTGCTAAGCTATGCAGAGAGAACTCAGAGACATGGGGACAAAACATGCACAACATTCTGCTTTCCTGATTCTAAGAACTCTCCTTTGCACATATTTAATTTAAAGATGCAGTCAGGGTCTCAGGCAAAGCCAAATGTTTCACATTAAGTCAGATGGATTGGTAATTTAATGTATGAAGCAGTCGCAGTTTTATTTGGAGAAAACTGCCTGAACTGTGTTTCTCATTTTATTCTTGATTTTGGATGTCCAGTTTTATTTATTCAGGCAAAACCTCCACTTAAGAATTAAAAAGGAAACTCAAAACCCTCTCTTCTGTAATTATTCAGGTGTAGAGGTGTTTAAAGTCTGCCCAAAGACACTGGACTATCTCTAGCATATAATTCACATCTTGAATTAAAAGTCACTGTTTTGGAGTATAAATAGTGGGGCTTTTCAGCCCTTTTTAAAGATAATGGTGAACAAGTGAGCCAGCTAGAGAAAGAAGACATCAAAAAACTCAGAGCAGCCACCATTATGAATCTAAAAGACAAAAGGGGGACGGAAAACACTGAAATAAGAACTTGGACTCCCATTTGTTTGGTTTTTTTCCCCCCAGTGATAAGATCCAAATTGAAGTCACAAGTCAATGCATCCCATTATCACCGACATCATCAATCTCTGGGAGGCAACCACCCATGACTTAGACGAGCTGACAGCTGTGAGGCAGAAAAGAGAAAGATTAGAGAGCCCAAGCTGACCAATAATTACAGCTCAGAGCTCCGGGTGCCTGCAGAGCCACGGAGGCAGCTGACAGTGACAACAGGGAATTTTCTGTAAGCCACTGGGGCAATCCCAAACTTTACCTGAATTCCCGTTGGCCCCGTGCAAAGCCCAGCGAGGCTGACAAGGAGAAAAGGGCAGATTCTGTCAGGAATGAATCAGTGCTCTGAGAGGTTCCAGTTTAGCAGATCAAAAATTTTTAAAGGGTTGTTTTTTGGGTTTTTTTTTTTTTTGATTCTTCAGCTGGAATTTTCTCTCATTCCATCCATCCATCCCCTGCTTTAATGGTGTTACAGCAAAGTGAAATTTATCACCGTCCCATCCTTTGAACTGCTGGATGTGCCAATAAAGTGCTAATCTTAATGTTAACACACAAAAAACCCATCTAGGATTGGGATAAAGGCCATATAGCTGTTAATTAATAAAGGATGACAAGTTAGAATTAAATTTTCCATCCTCAACAGCTCATGATTGCAGGTACCTGCAAGTTTCTGGGTTGAAGAGATGATGTAGGATAAATGCCACAGGTTTATGCTGTGGATTCTCATGGAGAGAATTTCTTCACAAATGTCCAGAAAGGAGGAAACAAATAATATCTATATTGAATATTCTTTAATCACACTCTCTGTACATCAAAGCTTTGTTAGCCACAGCAGTATATTCATTTTCATTTGTGTTTTTAAGGACTACAAAGTCATTTATTTTATTTTTGTCAGCTGAGCTCTCTGGAAGATGAATTATTCTAAAGGCTGTTATCTTTCCAGTGAAATGGAATGAAATGTTGTAAAGAAATCAGATGGTTTAGGTACAGAAACTTATTGCTCATAGGTGCAAAGAGTAAAGTCTTTGTTGGGAGGTGTGGTAATATCAGTGAGGTTACTTGTGATCAATTCACATTTCTTCATGTACCCAACTCGGTGGAAATTTAATTTAATTCTAATGAGGAATTTTCTATTTAGTAAATTTTTTTAAATATTCTCTACCACCCTGATTATTTATCTCTGCAGAATCCAGATACTGGTGGGAGGACCACAGCAAACACAATAATTTTTGTTGCTTATTGGTCAAGAGCTTGAACATTGCTCTGCCTCCACATAAAAAAAAAAAACAACTTTTTAGGGTGGTTTTAAAAAGTAATGTGTTTAAATGACCAAGCTTGATTCCTTCATAGATGATACATGATGCAGTAATATCAAATAAAACAAAAAAATATGTATTAGGCACACTAAAATAGTAATGGAAGAGTAAATGGAAAGTTTGGCTGCCTGCAGCGTTCTACAATCAAGAGGAAACGGGCTCATATAAATAGGAAGGGCTTTAGATGCATTAAAGGTTGTGTTGAGGAGGTAAAGTCTAACACAGATGCTTTTATAATTAACATATGATTGCTCTAAAAGCTACTTAAAAGTCACTTACTGTTTACTGTCCCTCCAGTGTGATCCTCTCAGCAGCAGCCAGCAGAAACCCTTCTGGTTTCCGAAGGAAATGGGAAGTGCTGAGTGCTCCCAGCTTGTCCTGGGCTGGGCAGGGTGCAGGAAATGGGGTGAAAATCCGTGTAGGAATTGTATCTAATTGGCACTGAGAGCCCAGGTCTGCTTGTCCAGGGTTTGTTATCAAGCTGGACACAAAACTGTGACAGTTCTGACTTCTTTTCCTCTGGCAAGGTCGGGATTGATACATGGCACTCACAGTTTGTGTTGGCACTTGGGTGTTTATTATTTCTTATCTATTTACAGACTCACAAGCAACTGACTAACTGACAAGTCAGAGAAATGAGGCAAAATGGAGAGCTCTTAACTCTTTCCAAGGTTATTTAGGTGCTAATCACCCAATAACGAGGTGACACCTATATTATTTATACTTTTGTCCCAATAATGACCACACAAGGCCCACAACGTGGAACCTTTTTCACCCAATTACAGAAAACCACCCAAACCCATGAAGAACAAGGAAGAAGAAGGTGAAGACGAAGGAAAAAGAAGGTGAAGACGAAGGAAAAAGAAGGTGAAGATGAAGGAAGAAGAAGGTAAAGAAGAAGGACCCAGACAACACCCAAAGTCCTCCATCTTGACTCACATGTATTACTAAATACTAAAATGTTAAAATCTAAGTTTCCAGAATTCCAACACAAAGCTACAGGTTCTGACCCATGTCTTTATTGATGGATTTATGAATTGAAACTCGAGGAGAGGACATTGAGAACCCTTCCAAAATCATACAAATTACTCTAGAGGTATTGAGGGCATATTTTATATATGGCTGTTACCCTTGTGTTACTACGGGAGCCTCATTTTTTCCTTATTATTTTCCTACCCCACAACCATAATAATTTTTAGAAAAGATATCTGATATGATTGCTTGAGGAAAATGTGAATTATCTAGCAGTAAAGATATATATTTCTCATATATCTAACTGCCTCAGGGAACTTGCCTTACCCAGCCTGTGATGGGAACAGGCTGGTTCAGATCCAGGGCACATTTGGAGCTGACTTTTAAAGGGTTTAAAATCCCTCAGTGGGTGGCAAGGCTTGGGCTAGGAGTGGGTCAGGAATTAAGCAAGGGGTTACCAAGCACATCCATGGCAAATCCTGATCACTTGATGCTGAAAAATCGTAATTTCTGCAAAATAAGTTGTTTTGTTTATCCTCTTTGCGTTCTACTTGACAGAATTCTACTTTGCCTATCTGAACCCTACTTGAACTTGTAACAATGAGAACATAAAAATTCCTGACTTGTTCCCTGTCATCTTACATCACCTCATGTTACAACAACCTTCTTTTCCTAAGAATATTTCAGTGAAAGGGGTAAAAGAAACGAGAGACCCTCAGAACAAGAGGAAATCTCTGCATTAATGGTGTGCGCTGTCCTTCGGGCATAAAAGGAGAGAGAAAATGCAAAATAATATTTCAGTGAGGAGAATTATTGAAATACAAGCTCCTGTATCACGTTTGTACACAGGATTTTAAAGTGTTTTCTGTCAGAACTGGATAATATTGTGTGGGGAACATAATGGAAATACTCTGTTTTTATTATTGCAATGTTTCAAGGACTGACAGATGATACAAGACAAGGCAGTGCCACTTGTTGACAACATTCTTGCCTCTGTTCTATATTTGGACCCAGACACGACGATTCTTCTCTTTTTGCTAAGAATACGCTCGCGAGTTTCTTTTAATTAAATTATGTAAATTTATGTTGCGAATTACCGAATGTGGCACAGTGATGCATTTCTGTCTGCTGGCAGATCCCGAGCGTTGCTTCATCATCCCTCACCCCACAGGACCAGGCAGAGCAGCTCTCCTCCCCTCCAGGATGTGTTTGAGCTCTGGTGATCTGCTCCACACGAACCCAGCCCATTGGTAGGATCCACATTTTTCCCTAGGGTTTCCCAGCCAGGTTAAAGGAATATTGTAAAAGAGTTCAGTTCTCCTGGCTCAGCACAAAGTTGTCAGATTCTTTGAAACCTCCCTGAAATCCACCCGTAATTGGGAACGCTGTGATTTTAAAATCACACAGTAGGCTTCATAAATTATTCATTTTACCTACTGATTTCGAGTCTCTTGATTTAATTGAAAAACATCTGTTGAATTGAGAGGGGATAAAAGTTGAGCCATAATACAGTCACAGACTCAAATGAGGAAGGAATAAATTATTTCAGAAGGAATCATCTGTGCACCATGACAGTTTACATATTTTCAAGGCTTATGTGTTTTTTAAGACGAGCATTCAAGCCGAGTCTTAGAGAAAGATTTTAAATTACTAATTAACATCTTAAAAGTGTATCTCATTTTTGAAACGAGACTTTCCCTCAGTCAAGCTGCAGAGTGCGATTCCAGAGCTGCAAAATCACTTTGTAAAATCAATTCCTTTTGAAATCCAGAGCACAGAGGCTTCATCTGTCGCTGGGCTTTGGTAAAACAGTGCCATTGGTCTTCAAAAATTTTGGGTCTTCTGTGTTCAACTGACCCTAAAGTTTCAAATAATTATACTTTTCTTGGCTGCAAAATCTCATAAACCCGTTGTGTACGTGGCCAGGCACAAACCAGTTCTGTTTTCTCTCGGCAAATCCTGCAGCCTCTGGGCTGTCAGCAGTGACACTCCAGAAATAAAACACAGAGCTCTCACGTGAGCTGGACACCAGAATCCCCTCTTGGCAGTGGCAGTGCACTTCCTATCCTCGGGGGATCGGTTGCATAAAATAGAATTCCATAAATAATAGGTAATAGAAGCCAAATAAAACATCCTGTAATGCCCCGCAGTTTATACAGAACACCTAAAGCCCCCAGAATTCCCAGTGCAAACTCTCCTCTAGCACTGGTTTTCCTGCTCTCTCCAGCACCCAGGAACCCTGGTGGCACCCAGACTCTTTCAGGGGGTACCAAAGAGGAGAGGTTTCAGCCCTCAGTGTCTCTCATTGTGGCTGCACCTGAATTTTGGGACAGAAAAGTTCCGTATCACAAAGTGCTGGCCCTTGGTGTGTCCTCAGGTTTTGTCCTGGTGCAAAACAGGGTGGTGACCCTGTTGGAACCCTGGGCATGGAGAATTCCAGGCTTTCTGTGCTCACAGGCACTGACCCCCAAGCAAACACTGCACTGACCTGAGGCCGTGGAGAAGCTCCCAAAATTGAGTGACAGCACTGGGATTGTGGGTGTGCAGTTTGAATAGAAGTGTGTGAGATCACAGGGTGCAAAACTGAGAGTTCAAGGGTTTAGAATACAGTAGTATATATATAAAGCAAGGTGGAGGATTTAGGGCAGAGGCCAGTCCTTCTTTTTCACCTTCTCCTTCATGGCTCTGGGTGGGATTTTGTAATTGGGTAGAAAATTTGCATTGTGGGCCAGGGGTGGTTGGTTATTGTGTTAAAAGTAAAAATAATTGAGGTGTCATTTCTTAATTGGACAGGTTAAAAGGCCTTGGAGAGAGAGAGATAAGGCTCCATTTTTAGTTTGTTAGCCAGAAATGCTGTAGAACTCACACCTTGTGAGACTGTAACATAGATAAGAATTAATAAACATTCGAGTCCAAATATGAAATACCATCTGAGCATTTAATCCCAACTTTAGCAAAAAGAAGACAAAAAACAACAGGTGACCCCAAAGCCAGAAGCACAGGGCACGTTCTGGGGTCCACTCTCAACACAGCATGGACAGTTTTATCAAGACAAATTCAGTTTTATCCAACACCAATTCAGTCTTACCCAACTGAACGTCTCGGTTATGAACAGGAATATAAAGATCTGAATTCAATTATCACATTAACATCCAGCAAATGACCCTTGCATAAAAGTTTTGTATTAAAGCACCTAGAAAAGAGCTGTTACCTGTCATTTCTACAACTTTGGGGAAGAAGTGTTTCCAGAATCGACACTGCTGAGCTCGGAGCTTGGTCAGTACCTCGGAAGTGTTGGTGCTCAGTGTCAAATATTTTTGGTCAGTACTCGTGAAGACTGGCCATCTTATGTCATTAGTCAGGGTCCCATTTGGAGCTCTAAATGAGAAAAGAAATACTTCATTTAGAATGAGAAACCACCACAACACACAATAAAGAGTGATTAGGGTTTATTTAATAGTTGTTCAGCTTAAGTGTGTTAGTTTGGAATGACTGATGTGTCCTTTTGGAAGTAACGGGGATAAAAACAGATTAATTTCATTTACCCTCATTTGAAGAAAAAAAATAATTCCCCTTTTGAGGTGCTCTGGCTCATCAAAGGGAAAAACTTAAAAAATGATCATATTCAAACAACTTTGTGAATCTGGAGAGTCTCACAGAAGCTGTGAATTATCAGGGATGACTCTAGCACTAACCAGCCTGCCAGTCTGAGGGTTGAATGGTTTGTGTTTTAGCTTGAATGCCTTTGATCCCTTTAGATGGACAAACAGATTGCAATAAATGACTGGGATAAACATGCAAGTAAAGGTAGAAATAATGTCCAAATTGGGATAAGATCTGTACTGGGAGAGAGAACAATTATTCCTCATTAAGAAGGAACAGTCATGCTGGAGGCATGTTGAGTCCTGTTTGTGGAGGGCCAAACACTCTGAAATCTTGTGGAAACTGGGAAGAGGAACAGAGGCCTTGACCTTTTATAAAACCAGCTCTGCATGCAAAAGGAGCACAGCTGTTGGTATTAAAAGAGTTGTGATAAATATTTATAATACAACAGGATTTATCAGGCTCTAAGGACAGGCAGCCAGATTTCACCTCCAGTGTCTGTATGAGGGGGGAAAGGTGGTTTAAATGTGTAGGAGAACAACAAAATGGGCAGTGTTACATTAGGGAACAAACAGAACAGAACATGAATTTCAGGAAAATAAGCAGATTTGTATTTCAAACAGTCACAGATCACCATTACCTCAGAAGAGGTTAAGAATAGAGATTAAATATTTTATTTCAGTGCAAGCACAAGGAGACATTTTCTTTCCTAGAAGCTGATATCAAGGAATCTGGGATTCAGGGCAGAGCAACAGTAATTGATGGTTCTTGGTGGGATAAATGAACTCTGAGCTGAGTTCATTTGGTTCTCCCTACTTTCCTTTTCACCAGGACTCCTCTGGAAGGCAGAAGGCAAAGAGGAGTCCAGGGAGTGGTGCCCATTTGGGTTCTGCTTCCCAAGAGAGGGAACAAGGCCGGAGGTTGGGTGGGAGCACTCAGAGCACAAAATGCTGAAGCAATACAGATATCTCTCAGTTAATTCTGAATTAATCAAGTTTTCAGCCCATTTTTTTTTTGTTCTGGGGTCTTTGGCATTGGCTGCTTCAAGAGCTGGTGTTGGAATAAGAGCTTCAGGCTGTCATTTCCTGAGCTGCTCCCTTCTTCACCGATTTTTCTTGACTAATTCAGCTCTGATTAACCCACGGCACCTTTCTCAAGTGCACATTTATTTGTGGCTCCTGAGAATGATGACTTAAGCAGAGCTGACTTGCACTTCAGTTCAAGATCAGGACGCTAATGGTGCTGTCAGTACTCATTTAACAGCTTTTATGCTATGAAATAAATCATGACATCCCACATTATAATTTACAGGTGTGTGGGGGGATTACACAATGCCTCGATGGCTACAGATGTATTTGACTGAAAAATGATTGAAGGAACTGTCAGGTGAACACAGCACTTTGAAGCCCATGAACCTGCTGATTATGACAATCCCTGCACTTCTAGGAAGTTTACTGTTCAAAGAAATGCCCAGTAATTTCCTTCTTAACTTTATTATTGAAAATTTCCCAAGTTAAAAAGCAGCTCCCAGCTGGAGCAAAAGGGAGATCACAGGAGTATAATTTGGAACGAGTTATGATTATAACCTCGTTGTTCCCTCACAATTACTGTTCATTCCTTCTTACTAATAACTTCATGATGAGAATTGCAGTGCCCAGAATAAGCTGTAAAATTCCCTGTTCTTTGCACCAAACTCAAAGTCTAATAATATTCATACAGAACAGTAGAAGTGTAGTGGGAATATCTTCAGTGAGCAGACAGGAATCCAATACCCTGCACAAACTTGTCACTGCCGATTTGGGTTTGGATGGACAATCTTTGGTGATTGATTACAGAAACTTGTTTGTACTGGAAAAAGAAAGTTCCCTTTGCATGGAAACCTCCATTCTATCATCTTTTATCAATTCCTTAAACCTCTGCTCTTTCATCTTCTGGTGCTGCTTAATCCTCTCTGCTTCAGTAATTCCAGTTTTGCCACTTCAGTGCAGGGTTTGGGGCCTGATGGTGTGTCCTGAACAGGGTTTGGGCTGAGCATCTTCAGGACAGGCTTTTATTTCATGATTTTATCTTGTCAAATCATGTTTCTTAGACAAGATTCTTTCAGAGAAGGCCTGAGTTTTGTATGGAGAAAATCATCAAACAATGTGGTTTGGAGAGGACCTTGGAAGATCCATCCTCCTCCATGAGCAGGGACATCTTCAGCTAGACCAGGAATTTGAGCTTCACTGAAGATCTTAGAAAGAATATTTTTCCTTTTCTACCCTTTTTACCACTTGCAGGAGCAAGCCTTAAGGCAATGAAGAAATACAATTCTTTGAATTGCTCCCAGAAAAGAAATGCCAGACAGAAAAATCAAAATCAAACAAAGCAAAACAAAGCAAAACAAAGCAAAACAAAAGAAAACAAAACACAAACCCAAACCACCTGTGTTTAAACTCTGTTGTGAACAGAATTTGTCTCATTCCTGCAGCTATATTTTCTCTTTGCATATGCCCTGAAATTATGGGCTGGATTCTCTCTACTCTGGTGGTGGCCCAGCAGCTCATTTATAGTAAATGGTTTTGTTAAGATGCATCTTTAAGTGGAAGTTTCTTGGTTGTACTTATTGTTACTTACATCAGGTTCTTCCCCTTTGGGTTTTTCCATCCACAATTGCCAATAACTTTTAGTTTTCAAGATTAATTTATAGCAAATGTACTAAATTTGATAGAGGCGTGAAGAGGGTTTTTGGAAGAGCTTATTAACCAGTCATTTCTCTGCATTTAATATTCATCTTCAGCAACTTTAGAAAGAGAAAGTTAATTTCATTCAAATGGAAAATGCGACATGAACAAAGCTCTGTTAATCATAATAAACATACATACATTACCATTCTCATTAATATGATCAATATAGCCTGAGAAACAATACCAGCTGACTGCATTTTTATTAATATTCACCCAGCATTACCTTTACAAATGGTTTATCATACAGATACACAAAAAAATGTAATTCATCATCTGACTCGTTTTGGTAAACATTCAGGATATAAAGTACCTGGAAAATATTCCCTTTATTTTTGTGAGCAAATTCTGAACAGCAGAGTGAAAACTCAGAGAGTGAATTCCATCGTTACCACAAAGGTTATTCTTTTTTAGTGTTAAATTGTATTTTGAAGAAGTCCAGAATATAAAATATTCTCTGCTAACCCTCCTGAAAATATGTTTAGGGTGCTTTAGGATTTACTTTTATAAAATAAATGTCCTACAGTCGAGCTTAGGCTGTCCTAAGCTTTCACCGTGTTCCTGTTTAGCTGCTCTGTTTGTGACTTACGTTGTGTGTTTCTCCAGAGCACAAGAAGAACAATCCCACATCTCAGTTCCCACTGGGATGAATGGAGGTTAATGGCAATCCTGCTGCACCCTCTGCTTCCCCTGTGCAGGAGGAACTGAAATCCAGAGGAGACCTGTCCCTCCCAGTGTGAGTGGATTGGCTTCACCCCGGCTGGAACTGCATATGCTCGTTTCCAATTTGGCCCCTTTTTCTTTTAAAAGCTGGTTTCAAAGCAGGAGAGAGGGGGTGTGAATCCCTTTTATTGGCTTTTGTCACCTCTGCTGGCTCTTGGGCAGCCCTGGCCATCAGCTGGTTTCCATGGGATGGCATTTTGTGGAGTGTTGCCATGGGCACAAGAAAACCAGGAGGGGGAACGGCCGTGGAAGGAATGAAACAGCAAAACCAACCCCAACTCTTGCAGGGTTCCTGCAGCTGCAGTCCAAAACCTCTGAGAATTATGGAAACAGACAGCTCAGCATCAAACAAAAAGGACAACCTAAAAGTGTCACCCCAAAGGTACCTCTGGGAGGAAGGGATGCCTCTGCACATTCTCATGGTTGGATGATCTTAGAGGTCCAAACCAAACAGATGAACCTTTTCTTCCTTTTCCCCCTCACATTTTGGAAGAAAAACATTTTGCTGTTTTTCCTCTTTCCCACTTGGACAAGAGGATGCTCCTAATGAGCAGGAATGATGATGAGGAGCTCCAGGCCCTCCTGTGCTGCCCCAGCCCCGCTCCAGAGGGATGGGAAGTGTTTGTGGCATTAGTCAGGCCAGCACAGCCACAGGTCTCACATGATTCCTGGAGGCCAGGAGGGGTGATATTTATACCTAAGCTCATTTTCCCATTGCAGAGCACTGGCTGCCAGGTTAATCTCAATTTGGGGTGCTGGTGTGGTCGCCGGGGGGATGATGGGGTACCAACAGCAGGAGGTTTTGTAAAGCTTTGCTTGAATGGTTCCATGGATGTGAGAAAACATAAGTTTTCTGAAAAAGGTTTCTGAAAATGTAATATAACATTTTAATATATTTTTTCACAGTTTCTGAAAATATAAGTAATTAAGCATTGGTCATATAATTGATTTCAATTATCATAAAATTGAAATTAAAAAAAATTTATCATATATTTGTTCTTTAATAAGGTGCAAAAATCCTGATTTTGTGGCATTTGAGCTTTACAGAGATTCCCACAGTAAGGAAGGAAAGGGCTCCTCTGATGAGCACTGTGAGTCTGAGGGATGTGCAGACTCGAATCCTTCCAACTCCCTTTTTAATCAGCTGGCTCTGGGAAGTTCATTATACCCTGCTGTGCTCAGCTCTCACTCCCAGATCACACACACGAGTCCATAATCCAGCGACTGCAAAGTGTCCCCGAGCCAGAGCGGAGGGAAACTGCTTTGCAAGTTCTAGCCTGGGTAAATATTATTCCTTCTGCTGATCCCTGAAGAAAGCAGCAGGATCCAGCTGGCAAAGTCCTTAACTGAGAGAAACTGGAGAAGAACCTTTGCAGCCAGGTTTTCTTACACCTTCATAGGCTAAATAAAGCTCAGGATATTCCTTCCAGATTCCAGCCTGGACACAGCAGCTGCCTGTTTCAATGCCTTTAACTATAAATTATCGTGGGATGTGCTGTTATGACCAATATCAGTTTCAGGAAATGAAGCAACAAGCTGTTATTCCTTTTTATTTTGGGTGTTATTTGTGCTATTTGTAATCACGTTCTTTGTCTTGTGTTCTGCTCCAAAGAACCTCGTGGAGCACCCATGGAGCTGAAACAATTCTTGCTCGTGCACGTCAGAAATTCCTGCTCTATACAAGGCAGGCCTCAAGGTGTTGGCCATAAATTATGGAGCATTTGAGACACTTAGATGCAGGATGTTCTGCCTCAGCTCTTTGCTGAGCATTTAGGAGCTGGGTGTTTCCAACCCCTGGCTCCTGGACAGGAGAAATAACGAGTTTGAGCCAGAGCTAACGAGCCCTTCAACCCCTGCCTGCATTTCTGACCCTCTTGGCCATGCTGCACATGGGTGTCCTTCACTCTGAAACGTTCCAGCCAAGTCTGGGGCTGCTTCAGGAGCCCCAAACTCCACACAGAGCATGGATGAGATGGGATTTTATCACACAGAATTGGGAACTGTCCCACTGTTCTGTGTCAGAGCCACAGTGATGATTTCACCCCTTCTCCAGCACTCAGTTTCTGGTGTGAATATTCACATTTCATATTTACATCCCTTTTGGATAGACATGAGAGAGGCCACACTGCAGCTTTGTCCTCCCTAACACTGAAGGAACAACTTCACCTTTTTTTTGTTCTGATGTTCCTGTAAAGTGTTTTGTAAGATCCTTCTGCCCTTTTGTGCAGTATCAATTTCAGCTTTCAAGGGCCACTTTTCAAAGCTGTTATTTCTTAACAGTCCTGGCTGCAGGAAGAACTCAAATGGAACTGTAACTTTGAGTCTTAACTTGCAGGGGTTGAAGAGGGATATTTGGAAATGGAAGGAGTTCCTGAACCCCAATGAGACCTTGAAGGAGGAAGTACCTTCCATAACAGGTAAGAAAAAGAATAAATAGACAGGAAGGCACGTAGCACTTTCCCTTTTAGTCATCCTCTGAGGCTGTTTTATCTCCTCTGCCACCCCTCTTCCTCCTCCTGGCCTGGAAAAAACACAAGCTTACACCACATCTTAACCAGGATTACTCCCTGGAACAAACCAGAAACAAAAAAGAGGGCGTGAAGGGAGAGAAAAATGTTTTTATAGCCATAAAACTATTGATACTGAGGTTTTAAATTCCCCGTGTCTTTGGTAAAATTTGTCAGCCCAGCTGGTTCTGAGGAAGAGTAAATACTGTGCTCATGGATATTACTGCTGCTTCCAGTCCTCCCTTTCCCTGCCATTAATAAAGTTCATCCCAAGCACTCAGAAATTGTTGGATAAATGTGTTCAATGCTTTTCTTATCTCTGGAGACTAAATTTGCAATTGGGACTGCGTCGCTGGTGCTACGCCAGGATATGATATCTGAGATTTGTTTTCAATGGAAATTGCCCTAATCATGATTTATTTTCAAGATGGATGCTCCACAGAGCCCTGCACCAACCAAAATCCTCAGGATTCGTCGTGTCCTGATGGATTTCATCACGATGGCATTTTTCTTTATATTTTCTACTACTGTTTTATTTCTGTGAGTGGGAGGAAGTGCATGAGTCACAAACTTTCACGACCATGTAATCTAGGCCAAATTGAGCACTCCTAAAAATGAAACTATCGGGTGGCTTTCAGGAGGGGGGAATTTGTGTTACTGCTCCATCAGGAACAGAACCACTGCAGCTTCATGCAGGGAAATGTAAACAAGAACACAGAGCGCTCTCAACCCCCTCCCCCCAAAATAATAATAATAATAGTAATAATAATAATAATAATAATAATAATAATAATAATAATAAATTCTTATGGTGTAAATTCATTGTAGGTTTGACATTTACAAGTAGAAGTTACACATGACTTCTTTTGATAAAGAAATTTGAATTATGTCCCATTCTTGTAATTTCTTCTGAGTCTCTCTTTTGGACTGCAGCAAGAGGGAGATCTCCAAATACCAGCAGGTGGACTGGGAGCCATGGAAGGGTTGATTTTAAGAGGAAACGATATGAAAATAGAGGAGGAACCTGTTTAAAGTTCTTCTCTTTCAAAATTGAGAGGGTTTTGTGGCAATTATTTTATGCCTACTACTTTATTAATGGGAAAAAAAACAATGGTTCAACATCTGGGGATTTGTACAGAAAATTCACCTGGAGGTTCCACCATGAATAAGATCCATGAGAGGAAGATATTTATAAGTTCATTAAAATGAAAAACTTCATTAGAATTTAAAAAAAATCACTGTATTTAAACAGCTGCTCCTGTGGGAAAAGGATCTCTCAGGTGTAATGAAAGGTAATGCTCTTTAGGGTTTGTATTTTACGAAGTTAAGAAGTTCTCCTATGTTCCTGCAAGGAAAGGTCAAGGACACAGACGGTGGCCAGAGGTGTCTGGGAAAGCAGAGAATGGCAGCTTTCAATTTTATATTCTTACAGAATTGTGTAACATCACTAACTGCAAGCAGAAAATGCCCAATTTCTACTGATGCAGCTTCATATTCTTGGGGACAGAATCTCCCAAATCCCAACACTGAATTTCTAGCTACATTTCCCCACCACTGCCTTCCTTCCGCTGATTGAAAACAGAATTAAACACCATATTGAGCTCCCTTCAAAAATGTGGTGTTGGGTAACCTCTGCTGCTCCTCATTTCCTCTCCCCTCGCCTTTGCCACTTCCCTGGAACAGCCAATCTCTGGCGTTGGGGAGAAAATTAAAATGTGCTCTGAAAGGTTTCCATTCCTCCACGAGAAACTTCTCAGCATCACCTCAGAGTAGTGTTCCAGAGCCGCCTGGAAAAATGGGGTGTGCAGACCTTTCCAGCTTCCATTTCTGCCTTCTGCTGATGAAACAAGGACTAAGCTGAGGAAAAGCAGCACGGAAGAAGAGTGGCCCTTGAAAAGGGGATTAACTGTGGATGAACATTAATTGGAATTTCTCAGTGCCCTTTGGAACCATGTGCTTACATGCCTGTAAAATAAATTCTCTCTGAAGTGCTTGGTTTTACATGTGAACCTGCCTCGTACACAACTCATCAGAAGTCCATGTGTGCCCTTCCTTCACTTCTCTGTTCACAGATTTGTTTTCCCCCTGCAAGTCTTACAGAAATTTTCTTCTGTCATATTTCAATCTCTCTTTTTGTTCTTTCTTCTTTGTGCATTTCTTGCTCACCTGATGTCTTGCAGCAGTTACATTTCCCTCTCCTGCTTTTCCATTTTCCTTACTTCCCACCAAACATTAAATTATTTCCATCCAGGCTTCTTACGCCCACTCCCAAATTTGAGGTGGCAATCACCAAATTTGAGGTTTTATTTCACTCTTGAAATGTTTATTTCTCTTCATGCCTCTCCTTTCCCCAGAATGTGTCTGTGCACTCCTTGCCAGGCCCTTGGGACAGCAGGGAACCCTGTCCAGGACAGGCTCTTCAGTTATGAGGAAAGGTAGAGCTACATCCAAGATGGATTAAGAATCACTGAATTAGGTTGGAAAAGATTTCCAGGATCTTTAAGTCCAGCTGCTGACCCAGCACTGCCAAGGCCACCACGGTCCCATATCCCCCAGTGCCACATCCACGCGGATTTTAAATCCCTCAAAGGATGGGGACTGCACCACAGTCCTGGGCAGATTTCACCAGGGCAGAACATCCCTTTCCATGACAAATTTTTCCTAATATCCAACCTAAACCCTGGCTGTCCCCTCCTGGCAGGCAGTTGTGCAGAGCCACAAGTTCCCCCTGAGCCTCCTTTTCTCCAGGCTGAGCCCCTTCCCCAGCTCACTCAGCCTCTCCTGGGGCTCCAGCCCCTTCCCCAGCTCCATTTCTTTCTCCAGACACTCTCCAGCCCCTCAGATCTCCCTCTCTTCCAGGGCTCAGGAGTTCACCCTGCTCAGCCCCAGGCCCATGAATCACCATGGACGGTTTTGATCTCTCAGCCTTTGACAAATTCAAATTGAATTTGAATTGGAGCTTACCCTTCTCCACAAAGCACTGCCATCGTTCCCTCCTGCATTTCAGCTCTAGGTTTTAGTTTTATGCTCACTCAAAGACTCCTACAATATTTGGACATTTCCTTCAGAGGTGTTCTCATCTCCTGTTTGAAAACAATGGATTGACTCATCTCTTGGGGGGAGTGAAATCCGCGCGGACAGAATCGCGTTTGCCGCAAGCATGGAAAGGAACGAGGGCATCTCCTTGTAATTTGCAATATTTGTAATAAAATTAAACCAATCTCAACAATTTGTACCCCAGACTCGTTTTCAAAAGACCTCAGAATCAAACGCTCCTGTTTTCAGTTTTGAAATTCAATGACAGCTTGCAAGCTGGAGAGAGAGAGAGATTCCTGCCAAGGTGAGTCTCTGGTTGCTGATATTTTCCATGAGCCACTGTTTCCTATCAGTTTGCTAAAAAGGTGTTTCCATTACTGTTTCTGAATATAACAATGGATGTAAACTCTGGTAAAGATGATGAGTCACTTTTGAGAACTCAAAACTGAAGGTGGAAAAATAGGAGTAAATTTTCTTAAAGTTTTCTTTTTTCCTTTTTTATTTCAAGACTATAATTTCTGCAATTTCTTTGTGTGGCTCAGAAATCACTCACATGAAAGACAGTGAATGAGAGAGTAAATTTGTCCTTTTGGGTCATAATGAAAGCTTTGATTTTCCCTAACATGGGGAAGAATGACTTTCCATATACATTTTTGTATTTTTGGGAACCTCTCTCCTGCTTTGCTCATACTCCCTTTTTTTTAATCAAGAAAATATGGGGTTTTTTTCTGGATTCTTGGTCAGATGAGGAAAAATCACTTGTTAAGATGAAAAATTAATTTTTCTGGAAGGGTGTGAGACCTCAGGAGCAGCAGCCTCAGGGGAAGGCTCCCCTTGGTCACCCTGAGCTCTGGAGCATTTGAAGACCCTGTGAGGATCAAAGTTATTCCAACCCAAAAACTTTCCTCTATCCCTGTGAACACGAGCGAATCTCCGACAGAAATACAGCCCACAGTAAATTTCTTCCCTTGAAATGGCTCAGAGGCACATAAAACTTCCAGCTTCCTGAAGTATAAGGAAATTAAAAGTGGTTGGAGTTTTTTATTTTTATTTTTTCCCAGTATATTCAGCCCTTCCCATACCCAGAGTATATAGGTCCCCAGTTCAAGTGCTGCCTGGACTCTATATGAGGCTGTTGGTTTTGTTCTCTCTGCTCTGAAACGACTCTCTATAAACAGGTTGTGAGAAGTTGGTAACAAAAGCACTGAAATTTATTACGTGTCTACCGGTGGAACATCATGGAAAGGCAATAATAACCAGACAAAGTGCTTCACAGCTTTAGTGGGACAATCAAAGCCTCACAAATTCCCCCTAAAACATTGGAGGAAATATTTCAAAGGCTTCACTTTATAGAAAAAGCTGCAAAGATTTGTTTCAGCAGTTGTAAAACTGGCAGGGGGACAAGTTTTGCCCGTTTCCTTTTATCCGAAACATTTTTCACGAAGCCTTAAAAAATATTATCTTTGTGTGCTCCATTATATTCTTGCTTGAGTTTTCAGCTCATCTGATCTGTCTGGCTCTTGTCATTTTGCATCTTTCATCACTGAAGCTACCAAATCTAATGGATAAAGGAATGAAAAAGGCACCCACAGATATGGGATCCCATCTGGTTTTTCAGGATAAATAAAATTTCCCCTTCCCTGAGCTGGCAGAGCATCCAGGGGCTTGGGATTTGTTAGTGTCACCTGCCTGCTTTCAAAAGCTTTCTGAAGAATGACAAAAATGTGGCAGAAAAAGGAACTTATATTTTATATTTAAATATAAAATTGATATATTTTTCATGAGTGTAGCTAAAAATCAAGTGTGCTGAAAAAAATTTAGGAGAAGGCCACTGAAAATTGACAATAATGTTAAAATAAATGTTATTTCCACACAAATATAATCACACCAGACCTGATCCAGCCCTTTTCGTGTCACCACACTTTGGTTTCCTGCTGAATCCAATCTGCCCATCTCTCTTTGTCTGGTATTTTATCCAATGATTTTGAGGCTATGAATTGATATTCAACTGCCAATACTCTTAAATGCAAGAATAAGCTGAGGACAGCTCAGGTGAAGGGAGGAATTTAACCTCAAAGTGTAAATCCAGAACTTCGATTTTGGAATCTGTTCTTCCTCATAACCCAAATATTTTATTAGGCTTGATTTATTCAGACAGCAGGAGTAATAAGTCTCTTTCTTCCCTTGCTGGTAGAACAAGGATTTTTCAGGGTTTGATGAAAAAGGGTTTGCACTTTCAAGGCTTAAATGTATGAAAAATGGAAGTATTTTATGGAATATCTTAGTATCTTTATGGATATGGAATATCCCAGCACTAGGAGTGGCTGGGATATTTGATCAAACTTACTTGAGACCCAAATTCAGTCATGAAAAAGAACTTTTGAGCAGGATCTTCACAGGCTATGTAAATATATGGCAGATTCCTAAAAATGACACGATTCCCTGGGATCCAGAAGAGAAATCTTGGAGTCCAACAGCAGCTCCAACTCCAGGGCTCACAGAAGAGATGTGGGCTCCTGTCTCCTACTGAATCCTCTACGTCTCCATTCCCTGTTTATATTCAAAATTAGAAATCCCTGTAATTTTCCAGGAAAATGGTCACTAATCACTGATGTCTATTTTTAGCTGGATGTGAAATAGGAAGTGCCCAGAGATTTGGAGAATTGCATCCACTCCTGCTGGGGGTGGTGGTGGAGTGGGAAACCCCTGGGCTGGCTGACAGTGTCCTTTTAGTTACTGAGAAATGCAGAAATCAAGGATTTCACACTCTTGGGATGTCACTTCCTGTCCCTAACATCTTTTCTTTTGTCCTTACATGACATTAAGGATTTCTCACAAGTTTTCTTTGCTTTTATCCCTCCAGTTCTCTCTCCCATCCCTCTGTGAGGGAAGAGGGCAGCAGTTTTGTGGGGTTTGGCTGCTGGCTGGGATTCAACCATGACAGAAACAGAAAATGCTTCTAAGTACTTATTTTTAATTTTCTTATCAGTATTTTTATTCCTGACACGATGATAAAACCCAGAGATCACTGAGGTCAAAGTTTAGGTTTGAAGGCCCCTCATGAGAAGCAGCTCTGGCACCTCTCAGTCCCTCCCAGCCAGAAAACACCAGGAAAAACAAAATTTCTTCCAGTTTTGTTGACTCCACTTCATCTCCTTCCCTCTGCAGGCTGCTCTCCCCTCCCTTGTGCTTTTGTACTTCAGCACATTAGAATATTAGGTCAAACACCCTCACTAAAAATTGTGCTGTACAATATTCCTCATTTTTGCTGGATTTTTCTCTGCATCTGCTGGAGACATCAATGGTAATTTTCCCCTCAGAGGTTTGCCCTTTGATCATGCCAGAGTTTCCTATAAACATTATGTCAAAACAGGGCTTTCCCCAGCTCCTTAGAAATGTTTGCTGTGCTCAAATGTGCCAGGGGAAAAAAAAAAAAAAAAGGATTGCTTAATAATCTTGGCATTATCAGGAATTTTTATTACTTCCCTACTCCTTGCACACTCTGAATAATGGGATACAGAGTTTTAGGTGTCTCTGCTCTGGATAATGAGTAAAGGGTCACACGGAGAGTTAATCCTGATCTGATCTACTACTAACACAAAAATTGCTGGGTTTTATTGTTTTTCCCAGTAGTGATGGTTTGGATCCTCGTGGTGGGAGCAGAGGGAAGGATTATTTGCTGTTTGCTGTGGAAACCACTTGAAATTCAATCTGTGGGGTAATCTAATTATAGTGTGAATGATGATCAGAGTAGGTGACAGGACTGTCTTCCCCAAACTTAAACCTGAATGTACCTTATGTTGTCTAATTTTAGGAGCTGCAGTGACAGGAACAGCGTTTTGCAGAGCAGGTTATTGAGATTTATATTTATATATATATAAAAACATAAAAGTTATATACATGAAAATTAAATATATACATAATCCAATTGTTCAAAGAAATGTAAATATCGCTCTGGAAGATCAAATATAGACCTGAATTCTGAATTTCTCTTTTTCCACTGAGCAATATTTCTGTTTAATGGCAGGATGTGCTGTCTCAGGTGGAAGATCCTGGCTGCAAGCTCCTTTAGGGCAGGATGGGAAGCTGGAACAAGGAATTTTCACTCAGTTTGAGGGCCTGAAGCCACCAGCCCCAAAGGAACGGTGTCACAGCACATCTTCGTGGGGCAGAAAGTGTTCCCAAGCTTTTCCCAATGTCAGAATTCATCTTGGGAATCTATCAGATGCATTTTTGGCATTGATAAATCGGCCTCACAGCTCAGTTCCAGGCTGTGAACCCCACTGAAAGCTTGGCTCTGCATCACAGCCCTCCCCACCAAACTCACACAGAGGGATGTGCTCAGGCTCTGAGGAAGGAAAAACTCATGGATCAAATTTTAGATTAAATTTTACAATTATTAAACCTGTATGAAAGCATTATGCAGTGACGAGTACAGCTATTTGTAATTATTTTCTGAGTTTTAATACCAGTCTCATCTGGTAAGAGAAATATTACAAGCTCCAGCATATAGAGGGGATGGGAGTTGTTAAGGTAATTAATCCTCCTACAAATCAAAGCAATCAATCAATCAATCAATCACTCACATTGATAAGTAAATCTGTTAAAAAAAGGGATGCACATAAAAATAAGCAGTGAGTTCTCCATAGAGGATGAGGTAAAGGGACAACACAGGGCTGGGGGTTGGCAGTCACCAAATTTGGAGTGTCTGGAGCTGGAGAGAGCCCAAGCAGGGGGGGAAAATATGGATTTGGGATGGATGGTGGAGCCTTTGGCAAATGGCAGCCCCAGGATAACACCACAAATCACAGAGCTTGCCTTGGATGGATAAAAAGGGAATATCAGGTTGAACTGGAAGGCAGAGGTGACACCTGGAATTACAGCTCTGTGGGGATGACAGTGTTTAATTCTGGCAGGGAAAGTTCCAACGAGGTGTGGATGAATCACAGGTTTAAAGATGGAGAGCTATTATTTGAGAAAAAAGCACATTAGTGCAAGTCTCAAGGGTGTGACCGTTTGTTTAACAAACAATTAAAAAAAAAAGGTTAAGGATTATTTTACCAGATCCTTAATAATCAACCTCTATATGGAACAAAAAATCACAAACTGAATCTTACAAATTGTCAAACAAAATGTGAAACCTGGAAAATGTAGAGTTAGAATAGGCAAGTTCAGTCTAGAAACACCTTTATAATGTAACATTTTAAGTGGAATCAAGATTTAAAACAACCTAACAATGTTTGTTCTGGCTTTTTAATCAGTGGAAACATTTTTAATCAGTAGGAACATTTCATTCCTACCTGTGTTTTGTATTATGTACAAGGTTGGGTGGACTAAATGAGCCCAGTGGTCCCCTCTGGTTTCTAATCTATTTAAAAAATTAATTAGATCCTGTTCCAATGTTGATTTCAGCCTTTACAAACCTATGTATGCTTGACAAATCAAACATGAGGTCCACCTTAGAAACAGAATTAGTGCAGGTTTTTAACATTAAAGTTAAAGAAATGCTTCTGGAGTGTGAATTGACTGGTTGTGTGTTCTCCAAGGCACAGATTTTTGTATATATAATCTTCTCAGGAGAGAGCACAAACCAAACTCCTGGAAAAAGATACCTCCCCTTCCCACCAGGCTTGGGACTAATCCTACACGATTGTTGTGGTAGGGGCTGCTTTTGTTACTGCTCTGAAATGTTTTCATTTCAAACTGAGCATCTCATGGAGAGCCTCCAGCCCTGCTGAGAGGAGCAAGGGCTGCCTCACTTCTCCTGACTGCAGCTGCAGAGGGGTTGGGTTTAATCCATCCCAAACACCCAAATGAAATATTCTTATCTGCTCCTTGTGCAGCCTGGGCTATATTTCACTTCAGGAGTGGACTGGAATTGGAGAGTGATTTGTCGTGGGCTTGCACTCACAGCACACAGGGAGGAGAAACCCCCACCTCTTCATCATGTGAACATAACACACCTGCCTGTTATACACCTGAATGTTCTGAGCAAATTACATCCTCAAGGAAATTGGGCTTTTTTTCCTCCCACTTCTACTGCTGGAAGCCTTTTCTAGTGTTTGAAATATTTTGTTTCTAACACTTGAAACCATTACCTGCCTTTGGAACAACTGCTGCCCTGGCAAAGAAATGTGTTGTATTTGTTTTTATGGGTGGATAAACACTGTTCCCTTAAGCTTGTCCAATACAGGGAGCAACACATCAACAGTTTATTTTATTAAAAGAGTGCTTTTGTCAGAACTGAAATAGGAATTCTGGGTAACCGAACAATTAATCTGTTTCCATCATTGCAAGTGACAGCTGAAAGAAATATATTTTAAAGAAAATAACTAACTATTCAGAATGAAGAAATAAAATGCCTGACAAATCAGCATAGCCACACTATTCCAGAGCCAGTCAGGCTCCAAAGCAGCACTGAAATGGTCAAGCTTTTTCCCCTGGTGAAACGACATCCAACCAACCAACCAACCAACCAACCAACCAACCAACCAACCAACCAAACTTCCAGAGCAAACTTACCCAGTTTTGGCAAAAGTTGCCCAGTATCTCATCATGGAGCGGCTCAGGAGCTCCTCAGCTTTGGTGTAATTCACTCTCCTCTCCAGGGGCAGCCCAAACACAAACTCGATCTCGTAGCCGTGCATGACCCCCATCCACTCTGGCCAGGGCAGCTTGGAGGAGCGATGCTCAAAGAAATAAAAGTACACAGGGTGCCCCAGCTGGGCGAAGCTGGTGGTGAATTCCAGCACGGGACAGATGATGTTGTAGTCCCCGATAACATCGTCGATGGCATCCCGGTAGTGGTCTGGCTTTCCCACGTTTTCCCAGTCCGTGTACTGGAAGATGATGGATTCTATCGCAAGTTTGCTCACTCCTGGGAAGGCCAGAGCTAAAGCTGCTTCAAACTGGGTTTTATTGATCAAGCCATCGCTATCCTTGTCGAGGCCAGGGACTCCGTATGCCAGAAATGAGAACCCTTCATCTTTGTTAACACCCGCCAGGATCTGGGTCTGTTTGAAAACACCTTTATCCATCAACACTTCCGGCATGTCCGCCAGAAAATCACCATCCACGCTCGGACAGAAATATATTTGTAAAAAAGGACTGTATGGAACAGCAAAAATTTCATTTTCCAATATTTCCTTCGGGTCCTTGTCTTGGAGGCAGAGGATGAGCTCCGACTCGTTGCTGGTGGGACACTGGAGCTGTCTGGCCAAAGCCACTGCTCTGCTCCTGGCCTCAGAAGATGTAACTGCAGCCCAGGGGGCATTTGCAGACCCACTCTGCAGAATGGCCCTGGTGAATAAAGGGTGGCTTTCAGGAGAAAGGAGGTGATAGGTGACAGAGGCCGAGCCAGCGCTCTCTCCAAACAGAGTCACGCTTTTGGGATTGCCTCCAAAGGCTGCTATGTTCTCCTGGACCCACTGAAGTGCCAACCTTTGATCAAACAAACCTGCATTTCCAGGAGCTTTCTGGTTTCCTGGCAAGGACAGAAATCCCAGTGCACCAGTCCTGTAGTTCATGGAAACCACGACCACTCTTTCCACCCTGGCCAGAAACTTCCCATCGTAGACAGGCAGGGAAGTGGACCCGGTCTCAAAGCCACCACCATAAATCCACACCATGACAGTGGCGTTCTTGGGCTTGGGAGAAGGAACCCATACATTCAGGTATAAACAGTCCTCACTCAGGTTGGTTTTTGGGTTCCACATCTCTGAGCCAGCAAACCCTGGGTAAGCTGTGTCTATGGGCTGGTAACAGGAGTTGGCGTGTTTGGTGGCATCCCAAACATCCGCCCATTTCTCCCGAGGTTCTGGCTTTTGGAACCGCAGCCTGCCAACGGGGGGCTGCCCGTAAGGGATTCCCAGGAAGGCTGTGACTGTCCCCCCCAGCACCTGCAGGCTGGTCCCTCTGACTTTGCCATTCTTGGTTGCAATGATGTTCTCTTCAGGCACCACATTCCTGGTGAACACGGACAGGAGAAGAAATCCCGTCAGGAATCCAGAAGAAAGACTTAGACCGTTTGTCCAAATCATGATGCCTGGAACACAGGACGAAAAATAAATTCAGAATTAGTGTTGCAATATATCAGTACCAAAATGGTCTGTTAAATAAGGGTGTCAGTCATCCCAGGGGCACCGAAAATAAGAAGGTGCTGCTACACAAAGCACAGAAGTTTTTAACTGTAAGTTCTTGTTGGTTATTTGTGTTGCAAAGATTGTGTTCAGTATTTAGTATTTGCTCAGTACTTCAGAAAAATTATCTTGCTAAAAACTGTAGAACTGAGGAAGACAAAGCAGGAGGGATGAAATCATACAAGCAGGCTCTGACCACTGCAGATGATTTACCCACCAAACAAAACCTATATGAATGATTTCTTCTAAGATCTTGTTTTTCTAGAGCATATTAACCAAGTTTACAACTAGCACAGTCATATGAAGCAATCATACTTCTACTATTTAGAATTAATATTAAAATGCTAAAACGTCAAGGATTTTTTGAATATATGAGGATACTGTCTAATAATTTGGGTATGATCTGTTCTTTCCTTCCTGAGAACTTTTCCAGGTGATAATCAGTATTACCTTAAAGCTAAGTATACAAATGTTGATTATGTATCACATCTAAGCACCCTAATAATCTCATTTACCCCAATCTTTTCAAATAAAACCTCAGCACCTTCCCCTTGAAACTGAAAATTCACAAAAAGCCTGTTAGCATAAATCCATTTCTACGGTTTATATATATTAAAATGCTCAACAAAGCTCCTTTCTTTTTTTTTTTTTTGCCTGTTTCCCTGTCACACATCGCATGCTCTGTCCTGTCCCTTTAAACAGGCCATTCTTTGTTACTCATGTCCCTAAAAGGAATGAGGATAATTTCTCTGGAAAATACAGCTGTGGCCTAATTTGAGCTCCTCCTGCTTGTTTGCCTGTTCTTGGAAAGAAAATGCAGCAGAGGGGAGGAAGGGAAGATTTTGTGCAAAGGGGTTCCTAACTTTGAGACAGCATCAAAGGAGCAGGGAGGAATCTTCAGGGACAATATTTTTAGCATTCATCTAAACAGACAGAAAATGGATAAATTTTAGAAAACGTAAACATTTATGCTCTGGTTGTTTTGTTAAAATAAAATAGATGAGGTGGGGAAAGGAGGCGTTAGACTTCAGAGTTGGTCTTACACTCCACCAAGTCTTCAGCTTGACTGACAGAAACCTGCAGTTGTCCCCTTTTTTGTTAAATATTAGAGGTGTGATTTGTCAGCTCACGAAGTCCAGCAGTTTCCAAGGAGTTTGGGTCAGCACAGCTCACCCTGGCACAGGCAGGAGGCTCAGTCACGCATTCACTGGCTTTTGGCTGCCCTCTCTCTGTGCCAGGCGTGGAATCGCAGAATATTCCGAGTTGGAAAGGCCCCACCAGGATCATCCAGCCCATTCCTGTCCCTGCACAGACCCCCAGCAATCCCACCCTGGGCATCCCTGGCAGCGCTGTCCAAACATTCCTGGAGCTCTGGCAGCCTCAGGGCTGTGCCCATTCCCTGGGGACCCTGGGCAGTGCCCAGCACCCTTGGGGGATGAACCTTTTCCTAAAATTCACCCCAAACCTCCACAGAGACCAAAACAAGAGCCTGCATTCACCACCCCACTTTCCTAAAACACTCAAGCTCAAATCCCGCTGTCTTTGAGAGAACTGGGCATAACTTACCCAGTTTGCTGAATATTTCCAGCCACTAAACCAACACAGGCTTGGGATTATTTTTTAACTCGGCGTGCTTCATTTTAAAACCTTCTCAAGAAGATTTAAGAGAGGCCAGGGAAGGAGAGGTGAGAAGAATGATTTGGTTTGCTCTATAAATCTGTGCTTAAAAATTCATTAGTTTTGAGCATCCCAGGGCTTCTCTCAGCCCCTCTGCAAAACCAAACCCAAAATCTTGAAAAGCCACCAGAGCTGGGAGAAGGATAATGATGGAGAAGGGATGGAGAAGGGTTTTGGAGCACCCACAACTCTGTGAGATGTGAGAAGTTATTTCTCTACATCTATTGTTGTGACACTGTTACTCCACTGAAATTGATCATGACAAAACCACAAGTTGGAAAAAGTGAGATATTTAAAATATTGTCATTATGAAGAGAAAATGACGCTAAGAAAAGCAAGAGACTTTAAAGTTCCTCAAGATTAATCTATCTAAATAGTAATTAAAATTAATTGTCCTCCTGCACTTTCCTGTTAATTAAAAAGAGAGGAGAGGAGAGGAAAACAATGTAGCATTGCAAAATATAGAGGCAATAGTTTTAGACCATAATGTTAGTGAGAAAAAAAACCCCAAAAAATTCAGTTCTGTACCTTTTAAATTAGCTCTGGCATTTCAAAGAAAAAGTTGGATCAAGCCTGAAAAACACAGAAGTTTTGTGCTACTGAATGAGAGGGCTCATCTACTCTCAGGTCACTCTGCTAATATTAACAAAAGTAGCAAGTGACAGAGGATTATTATTGCACCTTGAATGCCTGGCAAATATTACATTTAATAAGGATTTTAATGCTGCTTTAAACCAAACTCAGCACACTGAGCAAAACAAACATTACTCGATTATTACAATGAGAGAAAAAGGGTCAGAAGATTGCTTTAGCTCATCAACACCAACCCAGTTATATCGTGCAGTGTGTTTGCACATTTTAAAAAGCTGCTGCTGTAATAGTTTCCCCCAGCAAAAAGTTAAACAGACTCTACTTTTACATTCTCATTCAGCGAGGGAACACTTATTTATTTCAATGCCTGTTTCCTCCCCCTCGCAAATCTTTAACCAGCCAAAAAAAAAAAAAAAAATCTATACACCGGACTACATAACTATTTAAATAGGAAAGATGGTTGAATTAATAAGTGATTTCTAGCTCCAGCTTAATTTACTTAGCCCAGGATCCCTTGAATAATGCCAAGGTCTGCTACACACGCTGCTCACTCGTTCCATTTGCAGAGCAGAGGCAGCTTCCCCCGGAGAGCAACAAATGGGCAGAGCAGAGCGTTTGCAGAGATCCCAATCCCCGCGCAAATCAAGGCGAACCGTAAATTATCCTGGCAGGCAGAGACGTGCAAAGAGAGAATCACTTACCCCGCTTCTATTATAAGGAACTACAAAGTTTTTAAAGAGTGGGGATCTGGGGATCCCTCGGGGGAAATGCAGCGGTGCAGCTGCTGCTTTAAGCCCGTAAATTGGCCAGCGCTGACATTATAATCAACTCTTTCTGACATGGAGCTCGCGAGAGTTGGCAGCAGCCACTTGATCTGCAGGCAGCTTCTGCCTCCCATCCCACATCTGCTCCCAGAGCGGCCGTGGAAACGCTCCAGGGACAACCCCAAGCTGGGCAAAACCAGGGATTTGTTCCGTGCATGAGACATCTATTTTATAAAAATAAATAGAAATGTAAATATAATAATTCCAGCATCTTCATCTTGCTTACAGCACTCTCTCACCTGTAATTTTTTTTTTTTCAGTATGTAAACTTCAGATTTTCATTGTAAATAAGTGTTTATTTTTGGTTTTAACAGCTGTGGCAGATAAACCAGGAATGTGCCCTGCCTGAACATGTCAACAACTGGCAAGCACCAGCTGCGTCACTTGGCTGCTGCCCATCCAGGCCATGGCACAGATCCGCATTGTCCCCTTCTGATTTTAGGGTTTAAAATGGGACCCATGTGGTGTCACATGTTGCTTGCTCTCCTTTCTGAAGCTTCAAGCTGGAAATCACCCGTGGTGCTGAGCACACCTGATATCCTCCTGTATCCTGAGACTCCTGAGCATTGTGCCCACCAGAATTCCATGCTGCAGGTGCAAAAAAAATCCTTACACTACCCTTACAAACTTTCTTGTCAAACCCCCTAACCTGAGCCACCCCATAGAACCAGAACACCACCCCTTGGAGCTGGGACTGCTGTCCCCCACCAGCATCTGCTCTCTAGCTCTGCTATGAAAAAAAAAGAAAAGCAATTTTGCCACAATTTCAGCTTTTTTATTCTGCTGTCCACATTTGCTTCCCCCTTTAGAGCTGAACACAATTACCTTCCCTGTTAAATAATCAAACTACAGCTCTGTTTCAATTACACAAAAGCAATATTTGGCAACGCACAGAACAGGAATAAAGCAGAAATAAAAAGTTAAGGATGAAGTTTATAGACCTTAATATGGAGATTACAAGTGGGGTTTTTAGAGCCAGCATGGGAATTAGTGTTTTAACAGAGGAAAGTTCAAGAAAGCAGGATTATTTCATTTCTCCTGATAATTTTACTGCATCCTTTAGAATCACACCTTCCACAGGTATTTTGCATGGAGATGTTCACTGGAGAGAATATGTCCCACCCTAAACCTAAACCACCATGGCAGGGGTTGGAACTGGCTGATTTTTAGGATCCCTTCAACCCAGGCCTTTTGAGGATTCCATAATTCTGTGAAAAATCCCTAAACCTTCAGCACAGAACTGTCCAAGGCAGTGGCATTTCAGAATTCCTAACCGAGGTTGTTAACTCAGCAGTGTCATAGAAATATTTAATAATAAAATAGGATCCATTCAGAATTATTTCTGGTGACAGCTCTTGCTGATCAAAACCTTTCAAGTGCGGGGAACACTAAATGGTGCTGCTCAAACTGAGGCAGTTCTCAGAGTTTCAGCATTCTCTGCCTTTCTCTGCTGCCTCCTCAGCCCATTTGGGGACGTGGCCAGGTGACACACGCTTCCTTCATTTCCGTGACATCAGAGCGATGAATCATAACCCCCAAATCTTGTTAGAGGCCACTTTAAAGCAAATTTCAGATGCTTATGACCATGCTTTTGCTCTCAACCTCCTTGCCTTGAGCAGTAGAGAAGCAGAAGGAGACTCAAACACTAAAAAAGCAGCTTCTGGCTTCATCTGTTTTCAAACACTGTCCGTTTTCTCCTTCATTTGCTGTCAGGGCTGTGCTTTCCCCTCCCTGCTCCTCTTCAGAGAGCCCAAGGCACCCAGAGCAGCCTCCTGCTCTGAGGCACTGCTTTCCTAAATGCAAAATGTGGAGATTTCTGACAAGGTGACCCTGGGATAAGTGAATCTACTGTCTCAGGCTGTTTCCAAGGCACCAGGAAACTCCAAGTTCAGCCTTGGGGTTACCTGGATGTCTTCATGTACCTGTCAGACCTCTCCACTATTGTCCTTCAGCCTAATGTTAGACTATTATGCAGTACTTTTAAAGAAAACTAAGCCAAATTCTATATTTTTCCCCTTTAATTAAAAAAATTAACATATAAATTAAAGTTTCACAACTGTGTGCCATGAGAGGAAACACTTCTTTTAGTTATTACTTAGCTCGCTAAAAATACCTGTGCGAAAATTAGAGATTAAATACAATTTATGCCCACAGTTAATTGTGTGGAGAGTCATCATTTTCTCAGTGGTCCTGTGGGAGAGTGGAAGAAAAGGAGGTGCAAACCAGTGGGTGAAATATTTTATTT
Source organism: Acrocephalus scirpaceus scirpaceus (assembly GCA_910950805.1). Lineage (NCBI taxonomy): Eukaryota > Metazoa > Chordata > Aves > Passeriformes > Sylviidae > Acrocephalus > Acrocephalus scirpaceus. Next base: position 2,905,819 of record OU383781.1, read on the forward strand.
ATATATATATATATATATATATATGCTGTACACCTACATACATATATGTATTTATACTCTTATTTTACAGGCTTTGCCTTTTTCTTTTTAAATATCTCTATCCATCTATCCCCAATGAGGTTTTATAAGGTTATGCCATTTTTTTATTTAGGGCAAGTCTCTTAAAAATCTTAAAAATTATATCCACAAAATATAAAAGTGTCTTTTTGTTATTTCATGTGTACATGTGAAATCAGTGTCACATTGACATAGGGACTTTCGTGCTGGTTTTGAATTGAATAAAGTGACATTTAGTGAGGAGGGAAGGAGCCACCCATGGAAATGATTTTTTGGAGAGGAGCTGCTAAGAGTCTCCTCTGTACCTGACAAACCAATCAGTGGCTAGTTTTGTTAAATCACTAGGAAGCTGAACACACCTCTGTGAACACACATGTTAAAAAATCAAACAAACGCTGGGAATCTCATCTTCATCCAGCCTGGGAACTGGGAACAGGCTGGCCTGGCCTGCTCCATGTGGCCAGGCCCTTCCTGAGGAGTCTGACAGGAATATCCCAAGTATTATGAATATCTTAAGTCACACATGTTCCATATTATCACACAATTCTGGAATCACAGAGTGGTTTGGGTTGGAGGGAACCTTAAAGCCCATCCAGTGCCATCACCCCTGCCATGGCAGGGACACCTCCCACTGTCCCAGGCTGCTTCAAACCCTGTCCAGCCTGGCCTTGGACACTGCCAGGGATCCAGGATCAGCCACAGCTGCTCTGGGAATTCCATCCCACCCCCTCCTCACCCTCATAGGGGATTTTCCTTCCCAAAATCCCATCTAAACCTCTTCTCAGTCTGAAGCCATTCCCCCTTCCCTGTCCATCCGTGCTCTTGTAAATTCTCTCTTTCCATTTATCTTCAGGCCTTAGCAGAGCTGAGAAATCTTTGAGAGAGAGAAAAATATTTGGAAAAATACATATCTCTACTGTTTCTGTTGGAAAACATGAGCCTCTCTTCCAAGATGTTCTCTGACCTTGCAGAGAACTCTGACTCCAGAATCCCATTCCCCAGTTTGGTCCTGCTCTTCCAAGCCATCCACAGCTCAAAAACAGCACCTGGGCTCCTGCCAGGATAACTGGGCTGAAAATCTTTGCAGGTGTCACCTCAAAGTAAAGGATGTCACACACCAAGAGTGGCCATGTCTGAGGAAATAGTTGCACGCTCATGGTAAAAGTAGGAAACATCTTTTTTTTTTTTTTAATGGCTGAGAGGGAAATCAACAGGCAAATTATATCCAAGCTACATTTGATGTCATTTCTGTGAAGATTGAGGAGGGTATTTTAAACTTCAGCCTTGGTGAACTCCCCTGGGAAGGCTCAGCTCTCTGTCTGATCCCTGGCTGGATTTCCACGCCGAGCATCTGCCTGACCTTGGCTGGGACCTCTGAGCAAACCACCACGTCGTGAGAAAAAGCTGCGAGGGAAACAAGTAAACTCGAGCTCTACAAGCTCCAAAAGGTCAAGCTGCAGACAGGGGGAAGATTGCCGAGAAGGGGACACTTAGCAGCTCAAGGACTCGCAGGGAAACACATCAAAGCTGCGAGCTGTGAAATTTTCAGGTCAAAAAAAAAAGCCCACAGAAGGTGGGAGCTCAGCAGCAGCAGCAAGGAATTACTGATGCTCAGCTCTGGTGCTTGCAGCCACGTTATTCTACTGTGAATATTAGGAAATAAATCATTGCCTTGTCCTGTGAGCATATCCTGCTTGCAGAGCATCTTTTCATGCCCAAACACAGTGACCCCCAAGGGTTACACCTCTCGACCATTTCTGTATTTCTTTTTCCAAGTCTCACCCTTGTTATGAGACTGCCCAGCTGTATATCCATGGATTTAAACCCTAATTAAACCTGGACAGGGATGAGGTGTTGGTATAGATGATTGTAACTGATGGTCAAACCCATCTGAAATTCTGCTATTATTCTGCTTATTCCAAAAGGCCTCACCCCAGAGGGGCTTCCAGGACCAGCAGAAGTGCCCAACAATAGATCTGAGTATTTGATAATATCAGGAAAGGTGTTTCAGATACACACCATTAAAGTGGGTACCAATTTATTAAGTATACAGAAGACACTAACACTCATGTAAGCCATTAAACATGATTATATTTTCCCCTTATTGGTTCAATTACGATCTGCTGTACCTTTCTCCTTATTACTCTAATTATAGATCAGTATAATTTCCTCTTTGTTAGAACAATTACGGTCTGTACTTGTATAAATGCCTTGGAGAAATCAAAGCCACTGAGAAAATACAGCAAATGAAAAGATAAAGGCATTATTATTATTATTATTATTATTATTATTATTATTATTATTACTATTACTATTATTATTATTATTATTATTATTATTATTATTTTGAATGTTCACATATTCATTCCTTGTGGTATGACATAATTCTGTATTTTGTCTCTTATAGGGATCAGGTTTGCTGAAGAAAATAAAAGCTATTAATGTGCACTCAATATGACTTGCACACCATTATTGCAGCCTGGTGTTTAGCTTGCAAGAAAACAACCTAATTAAATTACAAGTTAGGTTTCACAGATTTCTGCAGTAACCTATGGATTTTGAGGGTACAAATGAAAATATTGAGGCCACATTGATTCCAAAGCTTATCTATGTAGAACTGTTAGGAAATATTTTATTATAGAGGAGTTAAAATTATCTCTCATCAGTTTAATAACAGTACATTCTGCTCATGATCATCCTGCCCTATGCAGATCCCAAATGGTTCAAGCACCCCATAAACTTCTCTCTCCTTCCTCCCACTTTCGTTTGCACAATGGGAACTGTACAAACCTCAAACACCAACTTTTCCAACCCCTTGCCCTCTACCATGTCAGAGCGTTTTAACTCCAAAAATGATCTTTAAGTGAACTTTCCCTTAGCAGGAGTTGCAAGAGGTCGAAACTGGAAAAGGGAAACTTCAGTGCAGAGCTGGAGAACCTGGCAGAGCTCGCCGACCGCGGCTGGGGAGAGGAGTTTTAGCGGCTGCAGGAATGTTCTGATTCTCTGCTCATTTTCTCCCTTTTGCCTGGAGGCAAGTTCAGTACAAAATGCATGAAGAGAGCCCAGGGCCTGAAAGACTTTCTGTTTAAGTTGTCAGACCAAGGAGCCTGGGAAATTGAAAGATGTGCCCAAGACCATAAGAAAAGACTGGATTGCATTCAGACACCCAGAGCTTCAGGACACCACCATCCTTTTTGGTTTGTTTTAAATACTCCACTTTTATAGCTACAGTTTTCTAGAGTTTCTCTCAATATATCACCAAAATAAGGACCTTTTGATGGTAATCTTGAGTAAAAGCATCATTTCCATCCGTTCTCCACAGTAAACAGAAGTCAGGAATCCGGATCCCTTGGGATTCGGAGGCTGCATTTTCTAGAAGACACTACAGGCAATAACCAAAAGATGTTATGCAGAATATTCCTGAGCTCCTTAGCTGGCAGCCACCCCCTGGGGAAGGAAAACCACTTGGGATCAGCACGCCCAGGAACCGCCAGCGCTTCTTGTTGGAGCCACCAGCACAGCTGTGAATCTTGTGTGCACAATAATCAATCCCAGTGAAGGCTGCAGTGGGGATTCAGTCTGGAAATGGATTCGGAAAGCACAGATGGAACCTCATGGCACAAACCCCTCTGCCTTTTTTTTGCCAAAGCAACAACTTGCTCACGCTGGAGAAAGCCCACAGGTGGGCGGGTGGGTGCCGCCGACTTTCACACGGATTGCATTCCCTCGCCTCTCCTGAGGGAACACAGCTTCCATAAAACAGAATCACAGCATCATCAAGGCTGGCAAAGGCTCTCAGTCTATTTCCCAGTGCCCCTGGAGGAACAAAGCGCGGTGGCGAGGACCCGCTCGGTGGAAGCATTCAAGTGATTTTAATTTTCGTGTTCGCGCAAACAGGAAAAAAGAAATAAGAGAGAAAATCCCATCACCAGCTGCCGAAAACATTGGAGGTGTTGAATGTCACAGGAAGAATTGGAAGTGCCTGTGGGGTTGCTTCTCTGATTGAGCCCATTTGTACCTGTGTCACAAATGAGCTGCCCTCCTCACTGGAAGGGCATTTAGCAGTGGTTAGGATTTAACCACTGAAAAAGGAAAAACAATTTACTCACCCTCCTATGCTGCCTTTCCTCTCCTCCTCCTCCTCTTATTCCACATCCCCCTCCCCAAATTTTAGTCACTATTCATGTTGCCAAAATATCTGCAGTGATGCCTTTCCATGCAGAGTGTAAAATAATTCTTCTAGTAAGTGTTAACAGCAGCCGTAAAACAGCAAAATAACACCAAGAAAAGCAATCAATAAAAATCTGTACAAAAATTAAGTAAAGGTGCATGAGATAGGAAAGGTCCTGAATCTGAGTGTTTTACAGAGAAACCTGGAAGCTATTCCAGAGAAGATGAGCAAGGAGTAAAATTTATCAAACGTTGCTGGGATAATTAAACCAGAACAGACAGGAAACAAGATGTTTGACCAAAGGGAATGTAAGTGAATGGATCCAGCTCCTCCTATGCCTCCCAAATCATTGTCCTTCTGGGCTTAGGTGACCCAGAGTGCCACCATGCAAATGATTTTCAGCCAGTGCTGGGACAGGTGTTACCATGATGGGTTCCTGGGCAGGGGGAATTTACTTTGTGCTGAACACCTGGTGCATGAGAAATGGGGAGTCAGTCTTTGGGATCAGCACAGAGCTTCTCCAGAGTGGGAGAAAAATTGCAGATTTAAAAAAAATAAGAATAAATATAAAGAAAGCAGAAGGTCTGCTGTGCCAACACCACCAGAACCTTTGGCTTGGAAAGCTGTGCTGGGTCACTCCATGGCTGGATTCATGCAAGGAACATTGGCTACGAGCAGCCTCAATGGGAAAAACCTTTCAATTTATGACAAGTGGCTTCTGGTGGGAGCAGAAAGGTGGGACCCACCCAGGGAAACCCACAAAGCAACTTTTGTCAGCACACCCAGGGTATCCCCACGGGAATGCCAGGCAGGAGGAGCTGACAGAGTTGTGTGGAAATGTTTATGGGAAGCTCTGAGGAACAGAGAGGTGTTAGCCTGGGACAGAGCCAGCCACAAGTGGGATCTGGAGCTTTTGGCAGGAGCTGGGATCTCAGCAGCAGTGAAAACAAGGGGTGGGGTGAGGGCAGGCCTTGAGCAGGAGCTTTTCCAAAAGCACAGGAAGGGCTCTGGCACCATCAGGGTGACATAAACCCGTCCTAACCCAGTTATTAGCATTGTGTCCCTTTGACACCATGCCTGGAGTGTTTCTGCACGGGGCAGCTGCTGGACTGCATCATGTCAGGGCACAGCATGGAGCTATTAATGGCTTTTAATGTGATCCCCTGGATCCTGACAATACCTGCCATTAGGCAGGCCTTAATCACAGGATCACTGATATTGATATGCTTAAACCATTAAGCAGAGACTCAAAATGCTCCTCATTCACAGGAAAATTATCAAACTTCAAACCAGAGCATCCACGGATCAAGTGCATGCTGGAAAAATCTGAATTTTTATTCTCCACGTGTCCACCTATTCTTGGGTTAATGACTGAGAGTTACAACCAGCTTTTCAAAAATATAGCCAAAAAATATTGCTGCTCATTTCCGTGGCAGACTGCTTGCATCACTTTAATTTAGGAAGCAAACCGTGTTACAACAACCACAGACATGCAAATGAGGCAAAAAAATGGTGCTCGTTGTGTTGCTTTCCAAATTTAAGCTGACCTAAATAATTTAATACAAAATTTACAGCAGCGAGAACACAATTTGGTGGACAAATATGGGAACACAGTGAATTTGTACTCCAGGATTTGTACTCCTCTGGGTAAAAGATGATTCACCATCTGTGTGTACTGCAAGCAGCTTTCACTCTGGGGGCAAGCACAGTGCAGACCCTCTCTGTTATACCTCAATTTAGCAGGGAAAAAGGGAATTTTCTTTCATCCCAGCAGGAAAACTGGGATTGTTTTGTGAATTTGTCAACATTTTGCTCTCTACGAGTACCTGAAAGTGGGTCACACCCACTTTGGGTCTTGTCTCTCAGGGGAGAAGTGGCAGGACCAGAGGGAACGGCCTCAAGTGGCCCCAGGGGAGGTTTGGCTGGATGGAAGGGAAGATTTCCTCACTGAAAGGGTGAAAGGCAATGGAACCATCCCTGGAAATCTTCAAAAAATGTGTGTGTGTGGCACTTGGGGACATGGTTTAGTGGTGGCCTTGGCATTGCTGAGGGAATGGTTGGATTCCAGGATCTTGGAGAGCTTTTCCAGCCTTAGTGATTCCAAGATGGGAAGATGTCCCCATTGAATTATTGCTGACAAATCCTTTGTGCAGACATGAAAATATGGAATAACTTTGTGAAACAGCAGGGGAAGAGGAGGAGAGAATTAACCCTGTCAGTGCTGCCCCAGGCACCACCCAGCACCCACGGCAGGAGGAGCTGTCAGCTCAACCCAGCTGATCTGAGCTTCTCCATCCAGGCATCAACGCTGCCTCCTGCTCCTGAGCAAAGCACAAATCAGTGTCTGAGCTGATGGGTAATAATTACAGAGTGATCAAAGCACGTCAGGCAGGGAGACCTGACATCTCTGTGCTTGCCAAGGATTTATAGAGAGCTGAAAAAGACTCTGGCTTCTCCAGTCTGGAGCAGGATGTGTGGAAAGCTGGGACAGCTCCATCTCAGGGGCTTGGTTTCTGTCCATGGTTATGGTTAGATGAGGCACAGCTCAACATCCTTCCCACGGCTGCTTTGGAGGGATTCAGGAGCTGCATCACCTCCCTGTGCCTCAGGGGGATACAGGGAAAGGTTGTGAACAGCAGCATTTGGTCTTTGATCATTTTGTCTTCTAATTCAACACTCAAGACAATTTCTTTTTCTTTCTTTCTCTTCCTTCCTTCCTTCCTTCCTTCCTTCCTTCCTTCCTTCCTTCCTTCCTTCCTTCCTTCCTTCCTTCCTTCCTTCCTTCCTTCCTTCCTTCCTTCCTTCCTTCCTTCCTTCCTTCCTTCCTTCCTTCCTTCCTTCCTTCCTTCCTTCCCTTTCCCCCCATTCTACACTTTTCCAAAGCTCTTTGTACAATTTTTCAGAAATATCCTCACTACACTGAGAGTCTTCAGAGTGTTCAGAAATATCCTCACTACATTCAGGTGTTCTGAATGTTTTATCCTATTTATGTAACAACGTGTTTCTTCTGTAATAAACAAAAGCAGAATAATAACTATTTTCATGGATTTCAGCAGAATTCCTATACATTGGGCCACAATAAGATAAGTGAAACTTAAGAGAAAGCTTAAAAGTCAGTTTAAATGCCTGAGTCACCCCTCCACTGTACTCCAGTGTTTTCCAGAGAGTGATTGTGAGTCATTCCTCAGCCACGCACTGGGCTAAAGGACAAGGAGGAAGCAATGAGACACCTCAGCATGCCCGTGGGGAGAAAATCCTACAGGCACATTCACTGCATAAAAATAATGAGCCTTTTACCCCAAAGCTTCTCCAGTGGCTTTGAAAATCTCTTTGCTCTGGGCTCCAAAGCCCCACAGGTGAAATCAAAGGTTCTTTGCATCAAGGACTGAGCAGGCTCTGGTTTAGATGAATAACCTGGACAGGTTGTGCACTCCCAGTCCCTGGAGGTGTCCAAGGCCAGGCTGGATGGGGTTTGGAGCAATCTGGGATGGTGGAAGGTGTCCCTGCCCATGGCAGGGGTGAGACTGGATGAAACTGAAGGTGCCTTCAAACCCAAACCATTCTATAACTCCGTTATTCCATGAAAAAGCCTTGCCCAGTGTCAGGAGCAGGGCCAGCACTGGACAGGAAACCCCTCTCTTGTCAATCAGTGGCTTTTGTCCCATCCTACATGATCAGAAAATGAGCTGAATATGAAGTTTGCAAGATATTTTGTTCAGCACCCACATCTGCATTGCTGGCAATCACACACCGAGCAAAACAGAAAATGTAATTAATTTTATTTGAGAGTTCTCTCTGAGCACATTTGCCTCCCGTTTCATTTCGCTGCCACCTCAGAAGTTACACTCTGACCAGCGTCACTTACCCTGAAGACACACAAGAAAGAGAATAAATATCATTACTGGTGTCTGAATATTCAGTCTATGTAAATGCATTATATACTTTGCTTGACTTTGTCATAATGGAAAAAGCAAGGCAAACTTACAATTTTTTCTGCTCACACTTTCCTTTTGTCCTTTTTCTGGTTTTTTTTCCCAAATTTTGCATAGTACATATTGCAAGAGGTTTTTTTTTCTCAGTTTTCTCCCTCTAGTTATTATCTTGAAAGCAAAATTCAGACATATCCAGCACCTTGAGGTTTCAGAAAAAGGGATGTTGGGAAGGACCTGTTACTTCATCTTTTTTGCATATGCCCTTGCAGCCTGCTGTTTTCTATTTATTCTGAAAACCTCGGGTGAAATGGAATCATACAAATGAATTAATGAGAACAGGCTTCGGTTCTGTGCAGGCGACGAGGAAGGGAAATTCCTGCGCAGGTCCCGATGCACTGGGAATGTGGAATAACCACAAACCACCAGGTTGTGCTGTTGCCCTTAAGCAATGCACATCACCACAGAGCTGTGCTCCTCTTCTGGCTGCAGTTTGTCCGGGAAGACCCTGAAATCCTGGAAAACCAATTCTCTCAGACTCGTGTTCACTTGTGATTATACAGCTCAGTATTTTTTCCCCGGGTTTTGGGTCGCTTTGGAAGCCACCAGCAGTGTTTGCTGGCCATGAAATTCGAGTAGGAAAAAGAATAAACAGTGAAATAAAAAGTATTAAAATAATGAAAATAAAACAATGAAAATAAAATAATTAAAAATAAATCAGCCATCAGCATAGCCTTAGGATGTAAACACTGCACAGCTCACCCAAAAAGTGGCAAGTTTTTTGATAGTTTATACCAAATAAATTTGTTTTTCTTGCAAACTTCCAAATGAAACCAACCTTTTCACGTTTCCCATTGCACATTTTCTAAGTAAAGCACAGCTAAACTGAGCAGATTTGTTTCTAGAGGACTGAGCACCTCAGACAGTGGAGTGACCCAGAGTTACTTTCCCATTCCATCTGACTAAAGAGATGTGTTAATTGCACAGGAGTAATAACAGCTTTCATTACATAAAGAATATTCAAGAACGGCCATGCAGAATCGAAACAAAAGTAAATCAACAAATCATAAAATCACATAAAACAAATCATAAAATCACGTTAAAAAAAAATCATAATTTATGTTGGAGGGGACCTTGAAGCCCATCCAGTGCCACCCCTGCCATGGCAGGGACATCTTCCACTGTCCCAGGCTGCTCCAAGCTCTGTCCAGCCTGGCCTTGGGCACTGCCAGGGATCCAGGGGCAGCCACAGCTGCTCTGGGAATTCCATTCTAGGACCTGCCCACCCTCACAGGGAGGAATTCCTTCCCAATACCCCATCTAACTCTCCTCTGTCTCAGTCTGAAGCCATTCCCCCTTGTCCTGTCACTCCACGTCCTTACAAAAATTCCTTCACCCTTATTTTAGGCCCTCCTTCAGACACTGAAAGGCCACATAAAGTCTCCCCTGAGCCTTCTCTTTTCCAGGCTGAACAATCCCAATTCTCCAGCCTTTCCTCCCAGCAGAGCTGCTCCATCCCTCTGCTCATCCTGGAGCCTCCTCTGGACTCGCTCCAAATGTTGGGGAAGTTTGCAGAAGTGAAGTAGAAGAGCAGGCCAAGCACAGAATTACACAAGCAAAGCTTTCTAGCCAACAAAAACCTGCATCTCAGCAAGAGGTGATGTTTTTGTCTCCTGTTGCCACCCAGAGGTTTTTCTTCCTTGAATTCATCTGAGCACTTTCTGCAACCTTGTAAACATTCGGCGTCGGGAACATCTGGCGCCAGATCCATTGCATTAGTGAAAAATGCCATGAGCCGTGAAAAAACTTCCTTTTGGTTTGCTTTTGAACCCACCACCTGCCAGCCTCGCATGTGATAAAGCAAAAAAAAAAAGCAAACCTGGCAAAGATTCAAGGCTGGATCCTGATTCTTTCCCTCAGAAATGCAGGTAGTTGGAGAAAACCAGTTTAGAGAATCACAGAACCACCAGGTGGGAAGAGACCTCCAGGATCATCGAGTCCAACCCAGCCCCAACACCTCAACTAAACCCTGGCACCCAGTGCCACATAAAATCTTTTTTTAAACACATCCAGGGATGGTGACTCCACCACCTCCCCAGGCAGACCATTCCAATACTTTATCAGTCTTTCAGGAAAAAACTTTTTCCTAATATCCAGCCTATATTTCTCTTGGCACAGCTGGAGGCTGCATCCTCTCGTTCTGTCAGTGCTGCCAGGAGAAAGAGACCAACCCCAGCTGACCACAATTTTACAATCACCTTTCAGGAGATTATAGAGAGTGGATTTTAGGGGTTTGTGACAGGTTGGGACCATCCCACCGCAGAAACCTAAACCAGGACCCCAAATCTTTAAATTTAGAGCAAATAACTGAGAGTCACGTCTGGAGATGATTTAGTTGAATTTACATCACTAAGCATCTGATTGTGTCTCCTTCCCTTTATATTCCCAAAGATTTTAGGATTCTTCTCCAGCTACCCTTGAACTTTTTCCCTGGTGCTGAATAGCTTTTCCACATTGTGTGCTTTCCTCCTCCACTGGTGCAACACCCGCCATCTCCTACCTTCCCTCAAGGTAAAAAAAAACCTTTTAGCTCAGCTTGAAAAGAAGAAAGAGGAAGGATCCTTTTCTTTCATGCACCTCGGTGGGAATACAGCAGATCAGGAGTTGTTAGAACACAAGGAACACAACTCGGGTTATTCAGCTCCCAGGTGGGAGCTGGGGCTGTCCTGGCTTGCAGAGCACAACTTCAGTGGCAGATTCCGTGCTGCACAGGGGGTTTTCCTCTCCTAAAATAGCCTCCTGAAGGATACAACCAGATTTTTAGCTCCTGAAATTCACAGCAGCACTCCAGAGCCTGCTCCTGTCCTTCTATTTCACCGAGGTGTGAACCTGTCCTTTCACAAGGAGGGTAATTACAGGTTGGACCTTCTCAGATTTCCTCCTGTCTAAATTATTGACAAGCAGCTCCTGCTATGTTGAGTTCGGAGCCTCAGGTGGGCTGATAAATGTGAATATTAAACTCCAGAATTCCTACAGAGTGGGGGAAAGAGAGGGAAATCCTCTCCCTCCCTTTGGACTCACTCAAAATCCTGCCCCACAGATCTGCTGAGCGCTTTCAGGAAGGTCCACAGCATAAAAAGAATCTGAAGGAGATCATCCAGTGGTGGTTTTAGGAGGCTTTTGACCCCATCCATCCCCAAAGCCTATTAGGGAAATTAGAAAACTGCAGGGTAAAAGGTAAAATTTCTGCCACGGATTAAAACGCATTGCTGAGATAGGGAAAACAAAGGAGAAGAAAAAAGATCCAATTCTTGACCTACAGAGAGGTTAATGTGGAGTGCCCTGAGATTTGCTGCCAGGACGGATTTTTTTGGTCCCTTTAAATCCCTGGCATAATGCAAGAAGTCCTGGCTTACTCAGCAAATATTCTGCAATAAATCCTGGTGCTTGCTTTAGCTCAGGCTCCCGAGCTGCTGTGCCTCAAATTGTGACAGCACCCACAAGACAGGCAGGGCACACGGGCAGGGAGCTCAATCTCCCTGTGGTTCCACTTCATTAGAAATATCCCAAGGGGGGAATCTGTATTACTTGTGATTTCTCATCAATCAGAACAAAGACTTTTTTTTTCTTTTAAACATCCTGCCGGTTTGAAGCTCTGCAAGGTAGATAAAACATATTTTTCCCTTGTATATGTGTGAAAAAAAAATTGGGAACTGTGCTGGTGCTGTGGAAAATGTTGCTGTTATGTGGGAATGAATGGCATCAAAAAGATTCTTTAAATCCAAACCAAACTCTGTCTTGAAGGTTTAAGTGATACCACGCATGTGTGCAGATGTTCAGCATGGAAATAAGCCAGAAAATGGAGCCAGCTGGAAAAAAACAGTGGAGGAATTTTTATCCAGATGAAGATTTATGAGCCTACCAATAGAGATACTAATGGATTCAAAGGTGGATGTTTGACTGTTCAAAAAAATTAAACAACCCAGTAAAAGTCTGCTTGTTCTTCAAAACCACCCCAAAATGGTTAATGGGTTTCATTGCAAAAAAGATGAAGCCCAAATAAATGGTTGGTGTTATTGGATATCCTCTTGATTTCGGATTGTTTCAATCATGAGACAGAAAATATGGGAAACATTCCTCAGGAGTAGACAGGAATGTCTTCAGGGCAGCAAGAGCTCTGAAAAGTGTCAAACTTCTTTTTTACTGCAGTTTTACACAAGGTTCTGCTCCTTCTGGACCATTTCAGCTGTGCAATGTCCCAAAAGCCAACAGGCTGCCATGGGCACCATGGTCAGAGAAACCTGATTCAAATATCCTGGGCACAGAAAGCAAGATAAAAATCCTGAATATGATGAATGCTCACTATTCAGAACATAAATTGATTAATGGTCAGTCCAGCCAAAAAGTTCTCTTGGAGGTGTTATTTTGTAGGCACCACTGCAGCAGGAACTGGCAGAAAACAAAGCTGAATATTTAATTTCCATTGTCAGTTGATGCAGGCATGAGCTCAGAAAATCAGCTGCCCTAAGCCAGCCTGCACTGATATGTGGGACTCTGTGAAAATGAAATATTTTCATTTGCATTGTAAATAATGCTGCCTGGTGGAGGACACCTAAAACACCTCATTTTTCTAAAAATGTGTTTGGGGGCTTTCCCAACTTCCACAGTGCTTTTACTCTTTTGAGAATAATGAAGAACTGAAGTCAATAATTGTATTTTATTTCAGGTTTTGTGTAGCACATGCAAAGAATTCATCTTCTGTTCAAGATTATCAGTTGGGAAGTTTTGATGATCCTTTATGGACAGTCACTCATGATTGGAAACTTTATTGCCCTTTCCAGATAAATCTACACAAATCTCTTTTTATTATAAATTTTACAATTTATGCCCTTTATGTTACACTTATATGAAGGAAACACATTTCTAAACCAGTCTAAAGTATTTTCAGCTTTTTGGGGATAAAGAAAAAATTACTTCTCCCTATCATCCAAGTAAACTTTGTCCATCCTGTCCTTATTTGAAAGCATCACTTGATGTGGAAGGATCAAAAATATTGCATCATTATTTTCATTTTATTTCTCTGAGGTCAGGCTGGTAGGGCACAGGTCATCAAAAATTACAGTGCCACTAAGGCACAAAAAAATAAATAACTCGTGTAAAACACACACACACAGTGGAAACCTCTCCAGATACAATTTCTCTTCAAAAAGCTACTTTATGTAATTCCATATTGACTGAAAGGATTTGGAAGGGGAAAACACATCCAAATTAAAATCAGCCACTTTAAAAACATGGAAAGAAAATTGCTGTGTAACAGCCACGCTTCTGCCAGAGAAACCCGAGTGCAGCAAAGGGAAGAGAAACCTTTCTGAGGGTTTTACAGCTGGGAAAGCCTGGGAACTTTATTTTTCAGAATTCCTAGAAATGCAATGATTTTCTGCTGTTGGTCAGTGAAACAAGAGTGCTGCTTATGGAAAAATGTTTGTGCAGAGATGGAGAAGGTGAGGAGCTCTGGAGCAGCCTGGTTCCTCAAGGATCCAAAGACCAGAACACAAATCTACAAAATGGGATTAATCCCAGGAGGAAGAACACCAAGATTTCACCAAGCAGCACTGCAGGATCACAGGTGTTAATCAGCTCAGTTACCTGCAGCATGGACCCCACAGCTGCAGCAGGTAATGATTAACTTCATTAATTGTGCCAGCCCTGGCTGCTGCAGGTACCCTTGGGGTCAGCTGGGAGAGAAAATGGGAGAAGGGAAAAACCGAACAGAGTTTCTGTGTCCTGAGGAAGCTGGAGAAGAAAGAGCCACTCCTCAGGGCTATCAGGCAGGTTATATTAATAATTGGAATTTTTAACTGCAAAAGCTCTGGGGTATTGATAACTTTTATTAGGGCTACCTAAAAAAAGAGGCTAGAAAAAAATAGTGGAATAAAACGCAGTTCTGTTTATGGAAGGGCCTCCAGGTACATTTGGGGCAGACAAAATCCCCCAGGGGCTACAACCAAAAATGGATGATGGCTCACAGGTTTTCACACTTTGATCAGTTTGGGCCATTTGCACATTGGGGTTCATCTCCCAATTCCAGCTCCAGCCAATGAAGTCATTCACCCCAAGTTTGCTGCCCCCAAGTCACTTTTGTTTCCATCTCTCAGACCTGAGGCAGGGAGGTGTCCTTGATTGCCAGGCCTGCAGAGGAATTGTTGTGTCTGCCCAAAATGGGGAAGCAGCAGCAGCTCACACTGGGTGTGGAGTTTGGAGTCACACACTAAAGAACTGCAGGAGTAAAAATGTATGGAAAATATAAAAGCTCAAATCCTGAGGCACCAGCAGGGCCTGGGTGAGCTGTGACCAAGGATTATCTGCAAGGAGCCTCCCAGGAGCTTCCCCAGCCCTGAAACCTCAGAGCTCCCCAGCAGAAGCCAGGAGCAGGTTGGAAATGATGGCAAATCTCAGAGCCTGAACTTTGCTGCTCTCCTGGCCCGGCTGCAGCACAAAGGAAAACACTCCTGAGGTGTCAGCCCTGAGGCCAGCAGTGCTGGAGGAGCAGGGGGTGAGCTCAGAGGGGAGCCCTCCATTCCTGGGGTCTGTAACCCACCTGCACAGACACCTGAGGGAAGGGGCTGCAAAGCTGGGAGGGCACTGATTGTGGCTGCATTTTTGGTGGTTGGGAAACTCCCAGTGGGATGAAACAACAGACAAATAAACTATTTCAATTCCACCCTGATGTCCTGCTGACACTTTAAAGAGAAAAGAATACCTGCAGTTTCATTACCTTGTTACTTTGCACCACCCAAACCTGATTGTCCCTCCAACATTCCTGTGCAGTTTTGAGGTTGACATTGATTTTTTTTTTTTTGACCAAACTAGATTTAGGTGATTTCTCTTCCTCCTCTGCAGCTCTGCCTGTTCCTACCCTGTTCCTCTTTGCACAGGGGTGACCCCACATCAGCTGGGTGCAAATCTGGCCTTTCCCTGTGCCTGCTCATTTTGTGGAGCAAAATCTCAGCAAAATCTCAGCATCCCCCAGTATTGCACAGAGGAGCTTGCATGTCCTTTTTGTGGTTGTCTAGGGTGAGATTTCTCAGGATTTAAACATGACTGTAAAGTCCTGCAGAACATTTAAGGTTTTTTTCCAACCTCCAGAGCATTCCCTGAGCACCTGATCCAGTGGCTGTCACCCCTGCCCATGGCAGAGATGATCGTTAAGGTCCCTTGCAACCCAAATATTTCTAGGATTCTTCATTTTGCTGTTAGAAAGGACCAACACCACAACATTTGTCCCCATCAGCAATCAGCTAATTGTCCTTTGAGGTTCCCACAGAGGAAGAACCCCCCCAGTTTCCTGCTTAACACCTTTAATCCCTGCCCTGGGAGCAGCCCAAACCCAGGGCCAACCCTGCCCAGCAGCTCTGGGTGTAATTCCATGGTTTTCCCAGATTTCCTGCAGCTCTGAGCACCCTCCAGCTGCCCTGGTCTGGTGCCAGCCACAATCCCCGTGGGACCAACGAGGGGACAGGGCAGAGTCCAGGACTAAAGGGCACCACCAGCCCCTCCAGCTGTGCTGATTTCATTCTGTGCCCACAGAAATGGCAGAGCTGTGCATCAAATCCACCAAGAATTTTAGGGGGAGCAGCAGGGCTTTGTTTATTCCCCCTAACCTGCCTGTCTGATCACATCAGCACTTCCACCTCTCCCACTTTTAGCACTTTTGGATCTGAAAAGGAAGCAGAAGAACACCAACCTTGAGAGCTGGCTTTCCCATCCAGCCGCTCCTTCCCTTGAATATAAAATTGTTTTCCCGGGCCAGGAGCTGATTACCAAAGGAGCCAAATTATTTCTGCCCAGAATTGCTGGTTAACCCGTCAGATAAGCTGGAGGTTAAGGAGGCAGCAGTGCCACATGACTGCGAGGATGTGCTATTTTTTATCTGTAAATAATGTGCTGAAGTAACGACGCTTTGGCAAACAAGTAAATGAGCCACACACACATTTCTGCTCAGCTGTGTTTACACATCTGTGCTTTTCCCACTTTGCTGAGACCTTTCCCTGTTATTGCAATTTTTTTTATAGTTACTGATAGGACCAGACTGATAGGGTTTTGTATTTGTTTTGAGATCCTTTCCAAGTTCCCAAAAAAGAACCTACATGTTGATTTAATTGTTTTATAAAACCATATGGAGTTTTAATTCACGGGGTTGAGTTGTCATTTGAGTGGAATTTAGATTTCACATTGCTTTTATTAGAAATAAAGAAGAATTGGCATCTAGAATAACTCAGTTATTCAGTTTTCATGTCTGGTATTGCTGGGCTGTTCAAGTGTGGGATATCAGCTCAGTGAGAAAGGGCTGGTTCTGCTCAGGGAGCTGCTGGAGCATTGAACTACTTTCTTTTCCACTTCCCATTTTCTGATGAAAAAGAAAACAGTTGTGGGTTGGTTTTTTCAGTGGTTTTTTTTTTTTTTTGGTTGGTTGGTTGGTTGGTTTTGGTTTTTTTTAATACTATTTTTCTGTGAGCAAATGAATTGAATTTAAAAACCTCTGGAAAGAAAATGTCTGAAAAATAATTCCAGCTGAAGGAACTCCACTGTTCAGTTCTCATCAGATCTGTCACTCTCACGTTGCCACCTGATTGAATTCCCAGTCCTGTGTGTATTTACCATCTGCATTTCAAAACCTTGAGTCTGAGCCATTTGTTTAGTCCTGAATTTTGGCCATCCAGAGGAACCCAAGGAAGTTCAGCAGGACACAACCCTTGGCTGGCTCCAGCTGCTTCCACAACCACCCCCAGCCTAAGGAGCTTGTTGTTATCGTGCCCTTGATCCCAGAAAATGAAACATTAAATGTTTTAAAAGGTCCAAAGGTGACCATGGCCAAAGTTGAAGAGAGGGGTGACCCTCAGGAAACGTTCAAAGCCAGGCTGGAGGAGATGAAAGAGCTCAAGGGACCCCAAAGAAGCCTCCCCTGTGGAAATCCTGGGGGAAGGTGATGGGAGCAGTGTCTGAGCAGGCTCTGGGAGGAAAGCTGGGCCAGGGAAATGGGTTTGGGGTTGAAAAACTCATCAGGAAACCGGACTGGAGTCTCTCAGTTGGGATTTCTGTTGATTTCTACACTATATAAGAAAATGTGGCTTGTATAATGTAGTTTTTCAGCAAATTATTGCACCTAAGGAATACTTCACTAATGTCAACAGTGCATTATTTTATATAAGTAACTACTGGCGTTTTTATTTTGATTATTAGTGTGTGAAAAATGCTCCCTGAGACGACGATATTTCACCTCTGGATATCTGACTTTTTCTGTGAGCATAAAGACAGCTCTGCCTTTCAGCATTGTAATTTGGAAACGTAAACTACACACACTTCACAAGAATTTACTGTCTCTCTTGATCCTTGACCTGTTTATACAGTAATTATTAACCAGCTTAATTCTGAGAACTCTGCTCGTGTTATGTTTTTACACAAGATATCTTGGCACGATAAAACGATGCCTCATACAAGTCAAGGTTGTTTTTGCTCAGCCAGAACAGCCACATTAATTCTAAATTCAGTGTAAACAAGAAGCAGAATAAATGTTTTCCAAGTGGAGGAACAAACCTGGCAAGGAATAAAACACATTCATGCTTTTAAGGTTCATAATGCAAGTGTGTAGAAATAGAGAATCTTGGTTTTCAAGAATGTCAGGGCATTTTACAGTCCATGGTTTATGGATTGTTTTCCCTTTAATTTTGAGCTAATTCTTTACTTAACCAGCCTTAATCCTTAATCTGTTTCTTTCCAGGTATTTATGATTTGTGTATATATCCAAAACTGAATTTAATTCGAGTCTGAATTGGGATTGATCCTGAGTGTCTTTTCAGGCCAGTGCAAATCAGAGCAGCGAGGGAATTTATTGAGGATAAACCAGCCCAGAGCCCTGCCATGAGCTCTGACTCCCAGAACTGGGGGGCTCCACTGATGCCAGAGCAGCTCTCAGAGTTTGTGTAAGGATCTGAAGAGTTACTGCCTTTAATAACTGATTATTACATGATTCCTCACATCAGTGCTTCCCCAGCTTCAAGGAAGTGATCCCCTAAACCACACTCACATAAACCAAATACATTCAGCTTTGTAACCTTCTCCCTATAAAATACCTTTTATTTAATGGAGAGAATGAAAATCCCACCTTCCTTTTTCAGAATATTTCCTGGTTTTGGGATCAGCCTGGAAATCAGGCTGCAGAGTTTGGGAACCCAGGACATCCCTCTGGCTGCCCTGGGTGATCCCAGACCCTGGCAAGGGCTCCAGAGACAAACCACAAGAGTTTGATTAGAACAGTATTAATTTATCACCGGGTGTAGATGTAGAATTCTGGGGTTTAATGTGGGTTCAAGGAGGCAAGATGGAGGAATCTGGGCGTGTCCCTGTCCTTCTGCTTCTTCTCCTTGCCCTCCATCTTCTGCTGTGTTGGTGGCACTTTTGGGTTGGTTTAGCACAGCAGTGCAGTGTCTAACACAGGTGATGGGTGTTGGTATTTATCTGCAAACATGGAACACGTAGTACGGAGTATAAAGAGTTCAGACCTCCCTGGTCAGGGACAGTCAAAGATGATCCAGCACCGTAGCCAACACCCAGGGCAGGTGAGAACAGAATGTACCAGATAAGAAACAATAAACAACCTTGAGAACCTGAACCAGCTCATCCCAACTCTCTCTTCTGGCACGGGGCTTGGGACAAAGACTTTTAACAAACACCTCAGGGGTTATCAACCCAAGAACCGAGACAGAGTTAAACAGATCACTCCAATAAGGGTCTCAGCAATGCACAAATGCCACCTCTCCCCTGATTATGCCCGTTCCTGTTCTGCTTTTTTGCCTTCAGGTGTTGTGTCCTTGCCTTCCCTGCAGCTCTGCACTGACACCAAACATTCAGCTTCTCATCTCTGATTTCTGCAGTGCAGGATGTGTTGATTTCCAAGCATAAATTTATGGCATTGCAGATGTACAAAACGTGTTTGGCTGTAATAAAATCTATTGATTTACGCTGAGATGTGGAAAACCTTCCCTGATATTTCCTTAATCCACAATTCCTTGTGCATTAGTATCAAATCAAGACAGAAACGGCCCAGAAATATTTTTTAATGTGTTTTACCATGGACTGTGGCAGTGTCTAAAGCCTAAAAACTGATTTAATGTTGCCTGAGCTCATTATTGATCATTAAAACTGGCCCTAAAGTGAGTGAAGTGTAATTTACCACACACTGGAATATCCCAGGGTATGGATCCTCCCCCAGTGTGAACAGCCCTGCTCAAATCAAAATGAATAAACTTGGGATCATTTGCACCAAGTAAGAACTGGCACTTTCAGTGTTTACAAATATTTATCTATATTTAAAATTGCCTTTTTCACACTGAAAGGGGAAAAAAAAAATACGCCTTCCTGATTTATCATCAGAAAATTTGTCTTTGCTTCCTACGTTTGGTGGAGAGCTGGGAACCAAAATGGAGGGGGTGGAAAAAGGCAGGAATTTCTGGATAGAAATAGCTCCCTCTCCTATCATGGACTGTGTGATGGAATAAAAGTCAGATTTTTATCTTTTTCTCTTTGATTAATATTTTTAGTCAAACTCTTTGCTGTGTGAATGAGTGGGCACATGCAAACAAACAAATATACTAATTGTCTTTAGTAGTTTTAGAATCTAAAGACCCAAGAAAAAAATGAGGCCAGTGAAGAAAAACTCCAGAAAAGAAGTTTTATACCACCTCCAGACAGTATTTCTAGCAGAAAAAGGAGTATTCTGAGACAAATTGAGGTAAAAAAATCTCCTCTACTAATAAATCTTTGGGGTGCTGCTACAAATATCCCCATATTATACAAATATCCCCATTTCCCACCCCAGCAAAGCTTTTTTTTTGCCTGAGCAGACCAAAGCAGTTTGAAGACGTTGACTTGAGTACCCCGTTGGAGGAAAGGCTGTGATCTCAGTCAGACAGGGAGGGAGCAGATTGCACAGTCAGAAGGTGTGAGGAGTGTTTATTGGTTATTAAGAACAATTTCCCCTCTGATATTTCTGCATCTCCTGGGGTGGGCTTGGAAACACGTGGAGCTTGCACAGGAAGAGGCTGGGAGAAGATCCTGATTTTTCAAGGCAGATGCATTTCCCGGTGTCCTGGGGAATTGAAAAGATTCCTCTCTGCATTTCAATGGCTGGCATTCAATCTGGAGTTCCAGAAATCCCACACCACAGGACTTGCATCTCCTCCATTATTCAACAGTTTAATGTGCAGCATTTCCTGATATTTACATCAAATGTCTTTCTTCCCTCCTAATATATTCCCTTCACCTGTTAAACTCGCTCTGCCATGTAGCAGAGAGAATCATTATTATCCTTTATACAGGCTTATGTCCTCAGACATTTGAAAGCTGTTATTGTGTTCCTGCTTATTCCTTATTTGGCCAAATTATAACTGCTTAATTCCCTTCATTTTTCTTCCCACTTCAGTCCTCACAAAACCCCTTCATTTTTTATTCTGCCTCCTCTCTGATTTGCTGCCAATTTCACATCTTGCTGGGAGAGCATCTCTTATTGCTGCGTGCAGTGGCCAGAACGAGGTTGCAGATAATCCCTGCTTGGGGACTGCCAGCCTTGTCCCAAATCCTTTGAAGTCCATGGCTGAGCTTCCATTGGATGCAAAGGGCGCTGGATCCTGAACTTGCATTTTGCTTTTTATAATTCCTGTAGCATCCTCCTGCTCTCTTATCCATTGCCACTGTTCCTTTCCCTAAAAGATAAACTATTGTTCACCTTTTGAGTTATTCTGGTTTGTGCTGGTCTTGTGTTTGCAGTAAAATAATTTTATTCCCTTGACGAATCTATTTTATCTGTGTTTCCTATCAATCCTTTTTTTATTTCACTCTCCTTATTGATATTTCAAACCTTCTAGGGTGAGCATAATCTGTGTATTTAATTATGATCTTGATGATATCTTTTTTTTTCTGAGCCATTCATGAAGATGTAAAGTGAACTCAGACTAACAATCAGTGCGTGTTACCCCACTGGACATTTCCACCCATCTTGTTACCAGCTGTTTATCAGCATTTTTTTCATTTGTGCTGGAGCCAATATTCAACCCACACACCATTGTCTGCAGCCAAGCTGACTCGAATTAATTTTTCAATTAAGATTTCATGAGACGGTGTCAAATGCTTTACTAAAATCCAAATATCTGTCAACTCCCATACTGAGATTTCTTCTGGTTTTATCTTATTTGACTTTTTTTTTCCCTCGCTCCCTCTGTTTAAAGTTAATTCTTCGTACAAAGACATCAACAGCTCTTCCATGTCTGGATAGAAATGAATTCTTTGAATTCATTGAAATTCTTTGAAATTGTGCTTGTCAAAGGTAGCCTGGGAGTGTCTGTTTGCCTAAAGCCCACCCAGCTCAGGGTTTGCAGAGCATGAAAAGGTTTGCTCTCCTTCACTCTGCAGTGACTGGGGTGAGCTGGGCCAGGCTGTTCTGCCTAAATCCTCTCTCAGATTCCCAGTTCTCTCCATGATTTGAGTTCACACAGCCAGAAAACACCTTCTGTCCATCCCTTATCATACAAGAAGCAGCAGATGAGACTCTAATTCCACTCACTGATTTTTGTGCCAGTGAGAGAAACCTTTCTCCTCCTCCAGCCAACACCTGGTGTCCGTGGTGTGCCCAAACCACCAAACCCAGGCTCCTGAAATCTCCTGAAATCCAGGGGACCCTTCCTCCAAGGGTCCAGAGATCTGAATTTATACAATTTCAATGCTGGACATTAATCCTCTATTTCTGCTGCTTTCAGAGGGAATAATCATGCAGTGAAGTGCTGCTTATTGTTAATTAAAATAGTCCAGCCTGGCTGTTTTAGAACTACTCTGTGTAGTATTTAGATATTATTTAACATCTAGTTAATTCCTTTCATTCACTGGAAATATAAAAAATAATTATTCTTGTCTTTATTAACTCACTGTATCCTCAGTCTTTACTAAGGAATTTTTATGTGGTTAAATAAACAGCAACTTTCTATGAACTTCCTTTCCTATCCAAGTAAATCTGCATCCCACCAGGATGAATTTCTAATTAATTCATAGTAACCAGTTACAAGGTGTTCCTTCATTAATTCTGGAAGGGTATTACCAGAAAAGCATTTTATAATATATTCAAACTCCTGCCAACACAAAGGAACCAATAAGCAAGTTTTGAAGAATTAAAATGCTTTCTCCTTCCATGAGAAAAATACAGGAGGACCATCAATACCCAATTTTTTAGGAGCCAGGCACTTAGATTAATTACTGAAGGATTATGTATTTCTTCTTAAAAAACCAGATTTGAATCTATGAAAGATTTAAAGGGGCTTCTGAATAATGAAGAAACTCATTGAAATTAAAGAAAGCCAATGGCTTCTATTTTATTGCAAACATATTTTAAGGCTTGACAAGAGTTGCAGTGTTCCCCTAATTTTTGCTGTAAAAGGGAAGTAAAACAACAGTTTATTGTGGCAATACTTCATAGTGCCCTACTTCTGTAAATTGTCTTTAAGCTCTAGGGTAAGGATGGAACATTCATGTTTTTAAATTGGATACAAAAGCTGTTTCTGTGGCTGCTGGAGCAAAAATTGCCACGCAGAGACTCCCAGATTTATCCGAACACGCCGATGCTCGGCGAGCTGGGAAGGTTTTCCTGCCTTGCTTTACCTGCAGTGCTTGCAGCTTGTGCTGCTTTTAAGTGGAATTAATTGTTAAATTAATTATTAAATTAAATGTTAGCTTGTCCATGGGGAGGAAAATGCACTTTAAGGCTATTAAGTACTAACAATCAGAGTGTAAGGACCTGCTTATTTATTTATTTATTTATTTATTTATTTATTTATTTAAAGGTCCTCTTTCTTTCTTTCTTTCTTTCTTTCTTTCTTTCTTTCTTTCTTCCTTTCTTCCTTTCTTCCTTTCTTCCTTTCTTTCTTTCTTTCTTTCTTTTAAGGTCCTACTGCTTTATTTATTTATTTATTTGTTTATTTAGCGGCCCTACTGGTTTATTTATTTATCTATTTTAAAGCCCTATTGCTTTATTTATTTATTTAATTAATTTTAAGGTCCTATTGCTTTATTTTGTTTATTTTTTTATTTTAAGGACCTACTGCTTTATCTATTTATTTATTTTATGGACCTATCACATTATCTATCTATTTATTTATTTATTTAAAGGAGCTAGTGCTTTATTTATTTATTTATTCATTAAGGTCCTACTGCTTTCTTTCTTTCTTTCTTTCTTTCTTTCTTTCTTTCTTTCTTTCTTTCTTTCTTTCTTTCAAAGACCTACTGCTTTATTTATTTTTTTAAGTCCTACTATTTAATTTATTTATTTATTTAGAGGTCCTACTGATTTATTTATTTTTTATTTATTTTAAGGACCTACTGCTTTATTTATTTATTTATTTGAAGGACCTATTACTTTATTTATTTATTTATTTCAAGGACTTAGTGCTTCATTTATTTATTTATTTTAAGGTCTTATTGTATTATTTATTTATTTATTTGGTTGGGTTTTTTAAGTCCTACTACTTTATTTATTTATTTATTTATTTATTTATTTATTTATTTGAAGGTCTTATTGTATTATTTATTTATTTATTTATTTGGTTGGGTTTTTTTTAAAGTCCTACTACTCTATTTATTTATTTATTTATTTTAAAGTCCTGCTGTTTCAATTAATTCATTTATTCATTCATTTAAGAGCAGAAGGAGCAGCACAGCTCCCATCTTTGAAGAAATTTTGCATTCCCAAAGGAGAGGAAAGGCCACTTGTCACCTGCAAGATTAGCAATGCAATCACCCGGCTGTTTTAAATAATAGGAGAGGTTCTGGAACATGAAAACAAATTAAGCCTTGCCATGGATGAGAAAACCTCACCTGGAAATTTTACTGGGTATTTAGAGCTTAGAAACACACGCTGCACCTGGAAAAAAAAGGAATTTACAGAGAGGTCCAGAGCTGCCTCTGCACCTTCCCCAAACTGCTCCCAAAGTCACAATAATTGCAAATTCTCTTCCAGCAGAGGGAATGTGTACAAGCACCAATAAGCAAAGGGAAACAACTTTTCCTTGTTTCTGAAATGAACACGGATATTGAGGTTTAATCGGCGTTGGATTACAACGAGTTTTGAAAATAACATAATAACATAGCATGTTCTTATTTGGGTTTAGTGCCTGGGTGTGAGACTGTGTTATTTATTTATTTATTTCCAACTGATTCGTGGGACCTTGAATTTGTTATAATAGGAAAAGCAGCAGTTCTCTTTATTGCTGTTTTCTGCTTGAAGAACTAAAATTGAAAGACATTTCTATCAATGTTTCTACATCAGAAGAGACAGCAAAAATCACCTTTTTTTTTTTTTGACAGTTTTTAAATCCTATTTTTTAATAAATCCTATTTTTCTCCATAGCCATAGCTTGGTTGTCCCTGATATTAACAGCATTGAAAAATTATTTCCAACAAAACTGAAAGTCTTCAGCTATAACAGCCATAGACTGTTGATAATTGGATTAGGTCTTGGACTCTCTTTTAGGAAAGAGAGAGGTAAAACTCTTTTTATGAACTAGGCCTGCCATGGATTAAACCTCAAGGCTGGGCTTAGAGAGGATGGAGCTGTGGCAGGTGAAGCTTTTATCATCCTCACAAAAGATAAGGGCACGCAGGGGAGAAAGGGTGAGGAGGTGAGATACCCACAAATCAGCCTCTAAATAAAACACCTTCCAAAATATTGGATTTCTTACAGTGAGGAAAGAAACGGATCCCATCAAGTGATTTTTCTCTATATTTAAATATATCTTATTATTTTTTTCCTTTCCCAAATAACTTTCCTAAGGCTGACAGTGCTATATTTTACTGAAACTCTTTACAAAGTCCATTTATTTCTAATGATATTTTTAAAAAAGTGAATTATGGGCAGCGTGCTCAGTTTATTAATCTTTCCCAAAAGAGTCAGGGTAGAACTGCAAACATTGGTACCTTAGGCTAAGAAAGTTTGGTCCAAAATATTCCAAGAATGGTGTCCTGCAGTGGGTTTTGTGCTGGTTTTTTGGTGTTTTGGAGGATTTTCCCCTTGATATTGGGTGCATCGTAGAAAAAAGTGTTCCCACAGAACAAACTGCATTTCCCACTCATCTGTAAGATAATAACAGGTAATATTAGAGTAATCTTTTCTCTTTGGTGGATAATCCTTTATCTTTCCTCGGATAAATGTCCTCATATCTCTGTGCTGATCAGGTATCAAATCTCATCTCATCTGCTTTGGGTGGGTAAAATGGACAGAAAGCAAATGAGAGGAATGACAGATTTGTCTTTACAAACCAGCTGTGGGTCTGCTGGTGGATAAAACCAGCACTGAGGGGTAAGAGAAACAATGAGAAGGGTTCCACTGATGGATGAATGGAAAAGAAGAGATTTGCCTTTACAAACAAACCATAGGTTTGCTGATCAATGGAATTGGGTATTGAAAGGTGAAAGAAACAATGGGGTAAAACCCATAAATCCCATAAGAATTAAAAATTAGGGGGGTTTATACGTTAAAATGGGAATTTAGGATCTTAGGCATTCTGGGAAATCTGCACCTCTCAAGTACCTCAGCCAATGGGGAAAGAGAGAGGGAAATGCAGCCAGGAAATTGGGATAAAAAGGAGGCTGCATCCTCCAAAAATTGGAGAGACCCCAAGAGAAATGCCCCATGGCCTCTCCCTTTATTCCAATAAAGTAAAAGGACTCCTCTGTCTCCTTTTTGGCCATTAACCTCTGGCGTTGGTGGATTAATTTTCCTAACACAAAAAAGGTTCCACTTGCAGTAAAAAAACCTGCCCAGGGAATGTTCCATCAACCCACACTCAGCACAAGACAGGAATTTATACAAAGCTTGTTGTGAATAAGTTTTATTTATTTGTACATTTTATTCAAGTAAAAAAATCCACCAGAGGTTAGGTGAACATTACAAACGTAGGAATTTCTATTCACAAAATAATGGTTCTTATCTCTGTCCCTATCAAAATCAGAATTCCCAGAGATTCAGACAATTTATTAAAGCTCCTATTCCAGCTATCAAATGCTGATTTCCAAGTTCTTCCCTGTGAGGTGTCCCAGGAAACCACAGTAAAGTCAGAGTTGTCCCTCACCAGACTCCAGGTAAAGTATTTTAAAGGAGGTAAAGTATTTTCTGCTCTCTTTGCAGAAGCAAATCCTGAAGTAGATTTGTCCTCTGTTGTCCAAGGAAGAGGAATTCTGCATTTCCCTGACAGCAGGAGGCACGCAGGTGATGCTCAGACGAATTTGTTCAGCACCTGAGAGTGCAGAGATTTCATCTCTGTGAAATCTGTCTCCTCCCTTCCTGTGCTCTAGGCAGCTCCAAAACAGCTCTGCTATTTTATTTTGTGCTTTCTAAATAATACCTAAGAAGCAGATAGGCCATAAAGAGGTAATTTGATGTTTTCCTTTAAGTGTGCATCATTTTCCCTTTCTGTTGTGACATTGATTTATGTTTTATGCCAGAAATAGAAAATGTGTGTGGAAAGAGCAGCAGCATCCCACAGAAAACCACTCAATCCAGGCATTCCTTAGCCTGGAAAGTCACTCGCAGGATTTTAAATCACATCACAGAAGTTTTTGCTCTTAGACATCACCTTTCATTTCAATTCTATGAAGATTCTATTAAGAAGATTCTCTTTTTTTCCACTGTTTCCTGCCACCTTCAACTGATCCAGTTCTCACTGCTCTGTATTACAGTCATTAAGTATTGACTCAAATCCTTGATTTTTAGTGTATTAATTGCCATTGATTGAAGATTTTTTAAAACCAGGTGGTTATTCCTAAGCAGATGGGGGAAAAAATCTTTTATGCCATGATCTAATTCTGCCCTTGAGGCGCCCTGGCTGTGGCACATCTGTTTAAACATCCACAGCACAAGTTTGGGATTGTCCCTCCAGCAAAAAAGAAACAACTTTGAGAGGTTTTTTTTTGTTTTTATCAATATAAAAATCCATGTTCTTCCTCCCACACACAGAGAACAATTTCCTAACCCAGGGATCTTCAGCAGAGCTGCCCAAACACAGCCAGCCTGGGGAGCTTGGACACACCAGGACCAATAAATTGGATGTTTCTGTCTCTCAGCAAAATCTCCTGATGAGCAGCCACGAGAAAAAGTCACTTTTCTCCACTGGAAAAGTCTCTGAGCACAACAAGGGCGTGGAATGAGGGAGTCCAACCTCTCCTTTACAAGTAAAGAAGTGCCAGGATATGGAGAAAAAAAAGGTGTAATCCCTCTTTTTATCTTGTTTATAACCAGATCCCTGCTTCCCATTTAATGCTGCAGCTCCCAGGAGGATCAGAAAAGAACAAAGTGAAAAAATTTTCAATACTAAACTATTTTGCAGAATTAACAATGAAATTAAATCCAATTTTTGCAGAGAAATGGACAGGAGGCTAGGGAGAGGCAATTTAACTTTAGGAAGCCTGTGAAAAATGAGGTTCACTTTCTTAGAAAAATTTATAAGTTTAATAAAAATTTAAAAATAGACAGTTAGGAGAGACAAAAGCAAAATACTGATTCTTAGGATATAGGATGCTTGGCACCGAGCCTGCCAGCATGCCTGCTAACAAAAAGTTTGTTCCTTAAAAGTATCAGCCTGTTGCATATTTATAAATTCACATGCATGATCCAAACATTCCTTTTGAGTGTAAATTTTCTTCCTTCAATTTCAACTCCCTCCCCCAACCATTTTATCTGGTGGATCCATCTGTGGGTGGCTCCATTCTGTCTGATAGCACAGGTCCCATACATTCTTCTCTTGGGGTTCTGGTCATCTTCATTTGGATAAGATACTTGATAACAGAATCTCAATAAATTTATTTTTTGTAGCTTTTTGGTCCGCAATCTTCATGCAGAACTGCAGGAGGACTCCCCCTCTACCTTCTGGTTTGGCCAGTTTAGATGTTACAAAAGAAAAAAAACAACCTTACTTTTAACACTATGTTACAATCATAAAAAATATCCATTCATCACATTTCTAAACTCTATTAATGAAAGAAAACACAGTAAAAACTTCCCACATTATACATATAGCATTCATTTTGATATTTGTGAAAAGCCAACTTTATATGGCAATGAAGTGTCAGAGGTGTTGTCACCTTGTCTGGATCCCTAACAAGCATCTCTGTGCACACTGGGCTTTGAAATTCTGAAATTCAGAGCCAAATTTGTATCTGGGAGAGATTTTGTGAGGGTTTCCCTACATTAAAAAGAGCTGCATTTCATGAAAGGATTCCGTGTTATGCTCAGAAAAGCGAAATTTAAAAGGCCTTGGATGGAGCAATTAGCACCATTCCATGTTAATGCAACATGAATAATTCCATTCCCTGTGCTGTGGTGCTGCACAGCTCCTGGTCAGGGCCAGCTCAGCACAACAGCTCAGGAATAGCTCAGCAGAAATTGGTTTTAAGAAGTACCAGCTCATGTGGTGCAGGTATTTTTTTTATCTCTATATTTGTATCTGTATCTTTATCTGTGTTTACAACCTGTTCCACCACAGAGAAATAGTGTTTCTCCATAAAACAGCACTGAAAGCAGTTTCCCTTCAACCCACGAGTGTGTGAGGTATTTTAGAAAGCAGATATTTCTAAAATACTCCCAAGATTCAGCCTCGTGGAGAAAATACCCCTTAATAATTTGGGTTGCAACGATAAAAACCAGATGGAAGTGAGCCCTTCCCATAAAAAATTGCAGACAACCACAAGTGCAACCCATAAGAGGAAAGGCTGAAATGCTGTTGAACCCTGTGCTACCTTCTGGTGTTTTTCACTCCATGTCACCCCGGATATTTCCCCTGTACTTAGTGCTGCAATTAATAAAAATCCTCCTGTAGAGGTAACGAGGTGTCAGCTCCACTTCCAGTTGAGACTGTCTGTTGATTAAAAACTACTTCACAACCACATTAAACTGCAAAGAACAACACAAAAAAAAAAAAAAAAAATCATAAGCTCGAGCCACGCACTGCCAGCCCCCATAGATTTAAATTTAATTAAATGAGGAAACTGCAGGACTCTTTTTTGTTCACACTGAAGATTCCCAGAGCTATCCCAGGAGCTGTGCTGAGTTATTGCAAGGCACAGGCTCAGCCTGGAATAAATATTGTTTGACCAAAATGCCAGGGTGCCACCATGGGAATAAAAGTCCTGCACTGGAAGTGTCCTGAGGAGGATGCAGGGCTGGGATCACATCAGCTCAGCCATTTCACAGTGATAGTTTAGGGTTAAATCTTAGTTGCATGGGGAATAATACTTTTAAAATCATGTGAATAGATTCAGGGTGGGGAATGGAAAGGTTGGGCCTGGAAAGGAGAACTGGAACTGGGTAGGCCCTGGGAACAGAGGGGTTTTGCTTTGTCTTTGGTAAATCATGTGCTGCTGCACCTGGGTGTGATTGTTAAATATAATTAAATATAATTATTGTGTAATCATAAAGAGAATCATGAGAAGTGATGTAAATGCACCAAGAGTCATGAGAAAGGATTTTTTGGGGGTCTGGGAAATTCATGCTTGGGTAGAACCAATAGAACAATACGGGGTTAATAATGAATACATTTATGTAACCAAAAAGGGTCTAAAACATGCTCAGATCAAGTGTAAGGTCGGAGTCTGATTTGGGTGTCTGTACCCCAGGCTCTCAGAGCTCTTCAATAAAAAGCACCCATATAATCATACTTTGTGTGATTGTGTGTTTTCAAAGCTAACACCAACAGCCAGCCAATTGTTTGGGACTGTGTGAAACCCAACCCTGGGTGCTGCTGTTTTGGGAGGTGTTGACTGCCTGCTTCTGGATGCAACAGAGCCCTTCCTTTGCTGACACCAAAAACGTGGGGCGTTTTTTGGAAAACAAAATGTGTGGATCTGGAAATGTGTCGGAACCCACGACATCCCTGTGGCTGCCCAGAGACAAGCCACAAGAGTTTGATTAGAACAGTATTAATTTATCACTGTAAAATTCTACACCTACACCTACTGGTGTAGGTGTAGAATTTTGGGGTTGTAATGGGGGTTCAAGGAGGCAAGATGGAGGAATCTGGGCGTGTCCCTGTCCTTCTTCTTCTTCTTCTTCTTCTTCTTCTTCTTCTTCTTCTTCTTCTTCTTCTTCTTCTTCTTCTTCTTCTTCTTCTTCTTCTTGCCCTCCATCTTCTGCTGTGGTGGTGGCACTTTTGGATTGGTTTAGCATAGAGGTGCACTGTTTAACATAGGTGATAGGTGTTGGTATTTATCTGCAAACATGGAACACGTAGTATGGAGTATAAAGAGTTCAGACGTCCCTGGTCAGTGGTCAGTCGGCCACAACCAGTGAGTAACCAGCACCCAAACTGGGTGAGAACAAAATGTACCAGATCAGAAACAATAAACAACCGTGAGAACCTGAACCAGCTCATCCCAACTCTCTCTTCTGGCACGGGGCTTGGGACAAAGACTTTTAACAAACATCTCGGGGGTTATCAGCCCAAAGAAACAAGAACCGAGAGAAACGGGGCTACCTTCTCCCTTTAAAACTTCCATGGCATGTCCTGGATCCATGTGAGATTATACCCCACTGCTCCCCAAATGTGGAAAAATGCTTCCTGTGCCCCCAGAAAATCTGATATTTTCCCCACAAAGTATAAGAAAGAACCTGACATCACTTCCTAACCCCTGCAAATAATTTGCTGTCCTTTGAAGTATGGAAATATTCCTCTGACATTTCATCTCGTCTATCTACCAGCATCCTCAAGAAAAAAAGAGAAATCTTTAAACCCAGTTTTCTATGCTTTTTTTTATTTTTTTATTTTAGCTTTACTATTTGTAGGTTTTCCCTTCTGAAAGACAAATTAGGAAATAAATGAGCCTGCAGACCAAGCTGAGAATGTGATAGCAGTAATGCACAAAGATGAACATGGAAATGTCATCAGCATCATTGCCACACATCTTCTTCACAATTTTTTTTCCCAGAAAAATTGGTTTATAGTGCTGGAGAGAGAAAGAAAAACAGGCTGAGGAAATGAGAAGAGAGAAGAGAAAAGAAAGAGGAGAGCTGGACAAACAGACCTCTCCTCTTCCTCTCTCAAAAAAAAAAGATAATTCTTGTCTTTGTAGCTGCTGAATTTTTTAAACTGGCCTGGGTCTGTCTGTGAGGAACTGTCCTTTTGAGCAAATACTGTGCCTTTTGCAGATTAAAGGCCAAACCATGTGTTCATGAATTTTAATGTAAACAAAAATCAGCTTTTTTTATTATTTTTTCCTTCCCTGGTTTTTAAGATCTTCCTTTGGCTTTGTTGTGTGGGGCCAAGGGCAGAGGAGCAGAATGGCCAAAGGGTAAAGCTGCAGCTTGCTGGAACATGTGTTTTCATCTCCTGCTGAATCTTATCCTCCATGCTCTAAAGAGATCACATTTACAACAAAGAGACCTGAGAGACTCGGACCAAATCAGCACCTGGAGCGGAGCTTTTCCAAGGCACCACAAACAGAAAAGGAATGGGAAATAAGATTAGCCCCGCTGCTCTTCACAGGTTCCTCTGACTCTGCTGAAGTTTGTGCTGCTGCTGCGGCAGGGATCATTAATAACCCTCATTTCCAGAGCATTTTTAACTTTGTTCCAGGGAAGGAGTTAAGCAGGTCTGGCTGTTTGCTCCCTGGGGAAGAGGCAGAGGGAGGCAGAGCTCTCAGAGATGCTCTGGTGAGGGTGTGGTGGTGCCAGCTCCATCCCAATTAACCTCAGCCAGCATCCAGGCCAAGGTGACCTGGCAGAGCAGCTCCTGGGGCTCAGAACTATCCCATATTCCCAAAAATTCCACACTAACACATGTGACAAAAAGCAGTTGCAGAGAGGGACCTGCATTATCAAAGTCCATCTTCTTTTTGTCCCTCACACGAATTTCCAAGCAGAATATTTGCATTAAATTGAATTTATATAGCAGATCATAGGAATGTGATATTAATGGGTAAGGGACCTATGGAAACATCAAGCAACAACAGCTAATTCTTAACAAAATGTGTTTTTTAAAGGTGTGCTGCAGATAGATTTGGCTCATGCCCAGTAGGAGCTGCAGAATAACCTGAGATTCCCCTCTCTTCTGCCCTGTGGGCTCCTCAGACACAGAACCCATTCCCAGCATGGGTTTTTTGAGGCAGAGCTGATTTTGCAGGGTGACTCCCCTGCCCACGTTTTCATTTTGGAAGCTCCTCTGCTCACTGATGATGCTGAAACCCCAAAAGTGCCATCTGCCACTTGAGGAGCTGACACCTGCCTGCCCCACACATCCTTGTGAGCAGCTCCTGTGCTAATGATGCCTGAGGTTTGAGCTTTGCTGTATTTCAAGTTCTGTGCTGCCCAGGGTGCAGCTCTGAGCTCACAGTCAGGGTCACTCAGCTCTCTGCACACAGCAGGGACACAAAACAAATCCTGGCCCTGCTGCACACCAAGGACAACTTTCAGCCCAACAGCACAAACAAGGGTGGCTGGAGGGAGGAACAAGAAGGATGGGAGCTCACAGCCCGGAGCTGGGATTGGACAATGAAACCCCAAAACGCAAATGGACCAAAACTTATCAAAGTGTGAGACCTCGTGACTGGTCAGCCATTTTGTGACCATTTGGGGTCCATTTGGGGTCCATTTTGTGACCATTTTGTGGCCATTTTGGACCCACCTTGGGTGTAGGCCTGGCCAGGCCCTGTCCTGCCCAAGGTGCACCCTAAAGGCCTTTCAATAAATCTCTGGTTTATTCTCCAGCTCTGTCCAGTCTCTGTTCCAGCTCAGCCTTCCCAAGGTATCAGTAATGCCAGAAACATCCAGGCTTTAATCCCTCCCCTCCATCCATCTCTCTCAATCCTCACTGCCTCTCCTGCTCAGAAATTCCTGTTCATGCACCTACAGAGCTGCAGCAGCATCACAGAGATGCCCTGGGAATTAAAAATGAATATTTTTGAAAAAGAGCACAACTCCTATCTATTACTTCACGGCTTCGCTTTGAAATCTGCCCGACAAGAAGCACCTTCAATTTATTTTATCGCTGCATTTTAAGGGTACATATATATATATACACACACATATATATTTTATTCTTTCTTATTAAAAATCAAGAGTCTGGATGAATAATTACATTTTATAGTGTATCTGCTCTGAAATAAAAGGAGCTGTGCAACCGGTTTTGACACCTGCAGAATAAAGGTACCGAAGCTCTGAAATTGTAAAACCTGCTCTAATTCCTTGTAATACACTGAAATAATTTTAGCAGTATGCAAAATTGTGATGAAGTCACCAAAATGCAGCTGAATTAATATTTGATTCATTTGAGCTGAAAATGCTCATTCCAGCCTGAATTTCTCCAGCAGTTCATCGAGAATCATGGAATGGTTTGGATTGGAAGTGACTTTAGAGATCAAACAGTGCCATGGGAAGGGACATTTCCCACTGTCCCAGGTTCCTCCAAGCCCTGTCCAGCCTGGCCTTGGGCACTGCCAGGGATCCAGGGGCAGCCACAGCTGCTCTGGGAATTCTATTCCAGGGCTTCCCCACCCTCACAGGGAGGAATCCCTGCCCACTATCCCATCCATCCCTGCCCTGTGACAATGAGAAGCCATTCCCTGTGTCCTGTCCCTCCATCCCATATCCAAAATCCCTCCCCAGCTCCCTCAGAGCCACTTTGTGTCCTGGAAGGTTGGTATAAGTTACAAATGACAGCCTTTAAATCCTCCTCTCAATCTTTTACCTCCAGCTCTTCAGATA
This sequence comes from Acrocephalus scirpaceus scirpaceus, assembly GCA_910950805.1. Classification (NCBI taxonomy): domain Eukaryota; kingdom Metazoa; phylum Chordata; class Aves; order Passeriformes; family Sylviidae; genus Acrocephalus; species Acrocephalus scirpaceus. The sequence goes on from OU383781.1 coordinate 2,939,759, forward strand.
TTCTTATTTTGGTCCAAACCCCACTTGGCACCAACAGAAGCCAGCCTGGCTCCAGCAGACCCCAGCTGAGCATCCTCCTGGAGCAGAGCAGCTGTTTCACAGCCATGGGTTGGGAAAGACACTCTGAGGGTTCCTCAGGAGTTCAGGGAGTGCCTCCCTGCCAGGATGGAGCTCCAGCCCTGCAGCACCACCCGAGGCTCTCAGCAAAGCTGAAAGCAGCAGCTCTGTGGGACGGCTCCTCTGCTGGAGGAGCACTGAGAGCACAGAGCTGTCCTGGCTGCCAGAGCCCAGCACCCCTCACAAGGGCTCCTCTTCAGCCAGCTCTTGAAATTCCTGTGCTGGGTCTTGACAGCTGAAAGCTGAATTTATTCACACGCTCTCCTGGGTTCTGTTTGCCATCTTCATGTCAGCACAGCATGGTATTGTCTGGTTTTGTTACCAATCAAATACAAGCACAGTTAATCTGGTTTCTCCATTCTGTGCTGGGTTTTGTACGAGTTCAGCCGGGTTTGATCCCAGGGGAATGCCAGGAACACACAAAGGAGTTGGTAAATTCCAAAATGTCCAGGCCTTAAGGAGAAACAAGATGGGGGAGGATGCACAGGAGCCCTGGTGCAGCTGGGATGCAGCAGCTCCCATTGGGGAATCCAGTTATTTATCTGATTGATACAAAATTGATTCAATGACACAAATCACTCAGGGATTATCAACTCAGAATTGACTCAGTGACACAAATCATCGAGAAATAATCAATTCAACATCGATTCAGTGACACAAATTATCAAGAAATATTTAATTCAGAATTGATTCAATGACACAAATCATAGAGGGATGATCAATTAAAAATTGATTCAGTGACACAAATCATTGAGAAATAATCAATTCAGTATTGATTCAATGACACAAATCATCAAGATATAATCAATTCAGAATTGATTCAATGACACAAATCATTGAGGGATGATCAACTCAGAATTGACTCAGTGACACAAATCATCAAGAAATAATCAATTCAACATTGATTCAATGACACAAATCATCAAGAAATAATCAATTCAACATCGATTCAGTGACACAAATCATGAAGAAATAATCAATTCAGAATTGATCCAATGACACAAATCATCAAGAAATATTTAATTCAGAATTGATTCAATGACACAAATCATCGAGGGATGATCAACTCAGAATTGATTCAGTGACACAAATCATCTAGGGATGATGCAGTCAAAACAAATTCAGTGATACAAATAATTGAGAAATAATCAATCCAGAATTGATTCAATGATACAAGTCACTGAGGAATTATTCACATCCTGTGGCTGCTCAGGTGTGAAAGCTCAGCCTGGGAGGAGCACAGTTTTGGGGCATTATTTTAGAGCTTGTTAAGCATTTTAAGTTTCAGACCTGAGACATCAAAGTGATTTTAATTTGGGGATTTTTTTTCCTAAAAAGAGGGAATATCAGCCCCCACGCCATCTTCTTCCATGGAGGAAACTGTTTTGGTTCTGTGATGCTGATAAGGTTAAAGTGGTGTGTGTTTTGTCTCTTGTATTGCACTCCTGCACTCTGCTCGTCGGAAAGGTTACCCAGAATATAAATAAGTTTAATGAGAAAAAGACATTGTAAAACAAAGCAATGCAGAGCACCTGCTTTCAAATTACTTTTGCTCCTTGTTTCTGACACAAATAATGGCCAAGACACGACGCTCTTGCACAAATTATTTCCATTTCAATGAATCAGTGCTTACCAGCAGGACAATATTTACATCCTTGCTTCTTCTATCAGCCCCTAGATTGCAAATATCACCTCGAAGCAGCAGCTGAGCAAAAAAATCTTTTGGGAAGCTACAAAATGAAAAAGATTTTCTTGGCTAAGAGAGAGGAAATACTGTAGGGATGAACTCTAACATCTCTCATTTAGCATGGAAGGACGGCAGCAGGATTGTGCTGAATGGACAAAAATTACTTCCATTCAGTTCAGCCACCCAAACTATTTTGGTTCCAATTAAGCAGAGAAGAGAAAATGCAGAAAATTGGACCAAAAAAAACATTGACAAAAAGTACTGATTAGCTCAGCTCAAAAGGCCAGGATGAAGTGGCCCAGCTCCTCAAGGGCAGAAGAGAAAGCTGAGCCTATATTTGGAAATGACAAGAACTGTGGACTGAAGGAAGAGGATGGTTATATTTACTTTGGTTTTCACAGTTCTATCTTAAAATATTTGGAGGGCAAGGCACAGGAGAGATTGCCAGCAAGAGGTTCCATTTTACTGGTCGATGATTTAGTTCCTTTAGAGGAAAAAAAAAAACCAGCAAAAAAACTTAAAAATAAAATAATTGTGGCCTTTGATCTCTCATTTTCCCTATTGAGGAATCATATAATCATTTTATAAAACAGAGCAACTGTTCTTCCATCCTTTCATTAGATCAGTTTATTCGCTGTGCCAAGAGGGTGATGGGACCACGAGCAGAAAAGTGTTGGGAATTAGGAAATTGGTCTGTGTTACAAATTCCTTTGAGTACGTTGCTGAAGCACTCTGGCAGCAGCCACCAGGGTATTTATCCTGTCCTACAAAAATGAGGGAATTCCCAGCTGGATTGATCAATCTGTCTGCAGCACACCTTTAAAAAAGCACATTTTATTAAGAATTAGCTGTTGTTGCTTGATGTTTCCATAGGTCCCTTATCCATTAATATCACATTCCTATGATCTGCTATATAAATTCAATTTAATGCAAATATTCTGCTTGAAAGTTCATGTGAGGGACACAAAGAAGACAAGCTTTTGATAATGCAGGTCCCTCTCTGTAACTGCTTTTTACCAGGTGTCTTAGTATGGAATTTTTGGGGATATGGGATAGTGCTGAGCCACAGGAGCTGCTGTGTCACAGTGTGGGCAGTGAATAAAATCCAGGCACCAAAATCAGAATCATGAGCAGATCAGAGACTGCCAGAACAGCAACATCCACCTCCTTCCTGGCACCGTTCATCCATTGAGCAAAATGTTCTTTGTGGAGAAACTTGTCATTATTCTCAGTTCTACTCTACCTTGAGCAAATCTTCATACCAATTTTATACTCTTGAGTAAAATTAGACCTCCCTGAGTACCAAAATCAGTCCAGATTTACTGAAAAGTGTCTACTGCACCTAGAAATTCAAATGATGGTGAGGGCTCTACTAAGTTTGCTAGAGCCCAGAGAGAAAAGTATTTAACAAGACTAGTTAGGAAATTGTTCCGTTTTTAATTAACATCTCAAAAGAATAGTTTCACATTAAGTTTTCAGTCCAAAAAATGCTGGGTTTTGTACCGAAACGCTTCAACTGATTGTGTTAATCAGTTGTGTTGATTGCAAATTCTGTGCTCCCCTTGCAAATGTTTCACAGCTTTGGAGGTTCAAAGCAGAACGTGCAGCCCAGGCTTCTGAAGGAGTTACAAAGAGATGTAGGTTTATTCGTTCCATTTTTATTTTATTGAAATTCCATTTCCCCACATTGTCTGATTGAATGCTATTGGTTCTGTTTGATGCCATAATCTTAATTTCTGCAGCGTTTGTGGTTGATGGGATGCTCAGACTTTTGATATCTCTGCCTCGCAAGTTTTTGCTGCTGCTTGTCTGGAAGTGGAAACCTGAGCTGGTGGCTGTGGCAGGAGCAGCATTTTTATCACTTTCTTTAATCTTCCAAAGAAATTGGTGCACTCTGTCTGCTCCATTCTGCCTCCCTGAGTACTCTCCATGGAGGTGAGGTACAGCAGGGGATCAATCACCAAACCCCCCAGACCTTCCTGTCTGGATCATCCTTCAAAAGCTGGATTTGGACCAAGGCTGTGACAGTTTGACACCTGTTTGGTCACCTAAACAAACAAAATTAGTGGCCTCCATCCAGCTGCTGGTGGAAGGAGGCACCTGCATCCAAATATTTAGACTAAATTAGCACCTTTATCTGGAAAGGTGGGCAGAGCTGTCAGGACTGAATGTCAGGGAGATTTGTCTCAGGGACCGCGCTGTTGCTCACCCAGCTCCTGCCTTCATGGATAATTCCCAACCATTTCCAGGCTGTGGGCAGCACATCTTCCTGATTTCTTTCCACCTGTCCTCACCAGAGAAAACTGTGATAATGATCACAGCCATCACGCTGGACCAGGCACCACAATATCAGCTTCTTGCTTTACAACTCATTTCGTTGGGTTTTTTTTTTTTGCCATAATCCCCCCGTTCTCGGACTGAGAAGCGACAGCAGCGCCGAGGATAACGTCAGCATCCCGCTGCTCTGACACTATCTGTGAATTTCCTCATTTCAGCGTCTTTTTGCACCTCAGACATCCCCTGAGACGCCCAGGGATGTGTGGAGCAGGAGCTCATTCCAGGAGGAGCTCCTGGGATGGAGTGACCCCGCCAAGGCCTCCCCATCCCCAAACCACGTTGGCGTTATTTTCCGTGCTGTTTGCAGCGACGTACACCCAATTTTCTTTAATTAAACACTGATGTAATGGTGCTGTTGCAGCCAGGCTCCTGGCAGGGCTCCAGTTCCCTGCCTGGAGTGAGTTTATTCCGTGGTTTATTCACTCAGGGCTGTGTTAGTGCCTCATAAAACAGGCAGATAGCACTATTATCTCTTAATTATGCTCCAAGCTTCCTCAGACTTCAGCGTCTGCCATCCCACATCAGCCCCAGCATATTTCTCTGACCCCCAGAATGTGTAGGAAATATAAATTGCTCTGTTGGAACACGGAGGAATAAATCCCGGGGAGCTGTTTTGTCAGTGCTGGGAGATTTATCAGCGTGTTATACTCAAATGTGATAAATTGCTGCTTTAGAACGAGCCGACGAGCGTATTCCTAATAGAATTAATTTGAACTGATAATTCTGACTCATCACCTGTAATACCTTACAGAAAAAAAGTCCCAGCAGCAGCGTTGGACTGCTTATCCTGGGCAGTGGATCCTCAGGGAATGAGGATTCACTGAGCAAAAAATAAAAAGGATAAAGAGAGAAAGAAATGCTGAAATTTAAACTGCATCATCATTAGCTCGAACTGTTGGGATCTGCAATGGGTACTTTTGGTGGTAATTTCAATAATAAACGTATGTAAATGTCACATATAACTAATTATCTTATTTATTAATATATTATTGATTTAATGTCAATATAATAATTTATATTCTTTTTAACTATTTTATTATTTAAATTAAAGATACATTACAGATATATTAATTATTTATTAATATATCTGTAATATATCTGTAATTTATTCCAGGAAACCAAGGCTCCCAGTATTATTTTTTTCTGTTTGATGACCAACAGATTTTTTTTTTCTGTGTTGAGGCACTTGTTAAAATAAGGAAATATTGATAAGAAAAGAAGCAAATACTAAAACCAAATTAAAACAATATCAATATCTCCTAAATCCTGATTATTTTAGGCGAATTCAAGATATAATGACACACTAATTAGTGTAAAGCATAAGATTACCTATTTTATAACTTATTTTTACAGTAGCTTTTTTATAACTTATTTTTACAGGATAGTAGTTTATTTATTCAATTTTAAATTCATGCTGACTGAATCAATGTCTAAAGGGAAGTTTGAGCCAGGTTTATATTGGAATGGAAGGTTTTTACAATATAAGGATATTAGGTAATCCATATCTGTCACGGGATTGGCAAAGTTGTTAGGAACGCTGGATGTTTCATTTCCCTTGAAACAGATTTGGAAATGGGAAGATTTGGCTTAAATGATTAAACAAAGATTCACACTCCTAAGTTTAAAAGTTGTAAATGGAATGTCTTGTCCAATTATTGGTTTTGTGACCTTATTGGATCCATCAGGTCTTTCAGGTCCCTCCTGTTTTGGTGTGGGATGCAGGGGAGACGAGTTCAGGTATGAGAGCAGAAGGAATAAAATAAATAAAATATTTCCCAAGCAGTAAAATCTGGCCCAGGGAAGAGCTGCAGGCACTCAGGAGCACGGAGCACAGAGTGGCTCACATGGGATGCACCAAAACTCCTCACTGGTGGCATCAGCAGGGAAAAAATTCATCTGTACCCTGCTAGGAAATCCAGCACAGCAGGCTCTGAGGGGAACTGCTGATCTTGTGGCCAGCTGCTTTTTCACTGTGGAAAATGTGATATTAAAAAAAACCCAACTTTAAAATAAGTTTAATATATATATATAAATATAAAAATTAAATTTAAAATATAAACATTAAAATAAATAAATAAAAATATATAAAATAAAAAATAAAAATAAAAATATAAAACTAAAACTAAAACTAAATAAATAAAAATTAATAAGAGGACACAGCTTCAAGCTGCATCAAGGGAAATATAGGTTGGATATTAGGAAAAGGTTTTTTTATTGAAAGAGTGATAAAGTACTGGAATGGCCTGCCCAGGGAGGTGGTGGAGTCACCATCCCTGGATGTGTTTAAACAAAGCCTGGATGTGGCACTGGGTGCCAGGGTTTAGTTGAGGTGTTGGGGCTGGGTTGGACTCGATGATCTTGGAGGTCTCTTCCAACCTAGAAATTCTGTGATTCTGTGAAATAAATGAAAATAAATATATAGAATAAAAAAATTAAATATAAAAAGAAAATAAAACCATAAAAATAAATGAATAAAGACGAATATATAGAATAAAAAATTAAATATAAACATATAAATAAAATCATAAAAATAAATAAATAAAATGAATATATAGAGTAAAAATTTGGATATAAAAATATAAATAAAAATAAATATATAGAATAAAAAATTAAATATAAAAAGAAAATAAAACCATAAAAATAAATAAATAAAAATGAATATATAGAATAAAAAATTAGATATAAAATATAAATAAAAATAAACATATAGAATAAAAAATTAAATAGAAAAAGAAACTAAAACCATAAAAATAAATAAATAAAATTAATATATAGAATAAAAAAATTGAATTAAAAATATAAATAAAAATAAAAATAAACATAAAAATAAAATTATAAATATAAATAAAAATAAATAAAAATATAATAATAAAAAAATAAAAATAAATAAAATAAATACATAAAATAAAAAATTAAAATATTAAAAGCAACAACAGATAATAAAAACTCTGAGCCACTGAAGGGATAAAGTCCAGCTTCTGCATATTCATAGCCCTGTCCCTGAATCAGCCCTGCCTGCAGCACACAGACCCTCCCTGCATTCCAAATGCTAATGCTCATTTGCATATTCATAAACCACACCCAGCACTTCAGCATCCACCATTCTTCACTACACAGCCGAAATTCACGTGGCCTCTGCCTTCCCCCGCCGTAAATTCAGCTTTATTGCACCCCGTGCACCCACAGAGCCATCAGGTGCTCCAGTGCTGAGGATTTTACCCTCTCGATTATTCCTCATTTTGCAGCTCTTGCAGCACCGTGCAGCACGCAGCCAAATTTATCTCCAGGTACACATTAGCTAATTTTAGATGCCTGTAAGCATAAATGATTAAAGCCTGGCGTGAGCTAATTCTGGTGTTGGGATTTAGGCAGGGAAAACAGCTCAGGAGATGCTGGGGTTTGCTCTGAACTGTTCTGGTTCTTTGAGTCCCTCTGAAGAGCTCAGGTGAGGTCCTGAGCTTTGGACAAGCCAATGGAAAGGGCAGGTTTGGCAAAAATTATGGAATATCTCCTAAATTAATCTCTCCACAAGTTTGGCAAAAATTATGGAATATCTCCTAAATTAATCTCTCCACAACAATGTCCATTTAATGGGGAATAAACTGCCCACAGCTCCCTACCAGGGTATTTTTTTTCCTCTACTTTTTACCCTTTTCAGCACTAAATATAGAAACATCAATGCATGAAAAGCCAATTTTTACCCTTTATTTAAAGAAATCAAGAGGTATAAAAATAACTGGGAGTGACTAAAAGTTATTCTCTGGTACATTCCTGACGACCGAGTTCTCACTGCACGTCACTCACAGGAGCCAATTTTGAAAAGGGAAGCTGGAGAAATGAGCATTGTTCTGTTCTTTGAGTATTAACCTGCAAGTCTGTACCCATACCAAAGTAACTTAAATAAATATGGCTTTTTCCAGCATTGGGATGAATATGTCACACTTCCTAGCTTGAGTTAGTGTCCTAGCAAAACTCTAATTTGATTATTTGTTCTCACAGTGGAAAAATTCAAGGTGTTCATTGCCATCTACTGCGAAAGGATTTTGTCTTCTCTATCTGGGAATTGATTTGAGAGGGAAAAATTCAGGCTGCAAAGGAAGATCTCCAGTGATAGAGAAGGAAATGGAAGCGTCCCAGGCTGCAGATGAAGCTGGCAGTGCTGGTGGTGCCCTGCAGAGAGGCTCTTGTTTCCTTTCTGAGGGACACCCACCCTCCTGGGGAGAAAATCACTTTTTAGCCAAAAGTCACACAGAGGGAATAAAAAAGAAAAAAAAAAAAGGCAGCTCAATAGGAAAATATGTAGATAAACACTGAGCTGGAGGAACTTAATCTCAAACAGGATAATTTCTGAAGAACTCCAGGCTGTGAAAGCTGAATACTCCACACCTCTCTGCTGAGGAGAAGACATTGAAGAGATAGGAGGGAGATACATCCACACCCAGACAGATTTGAACACATCTCCCCTTCAGATGACAGGGAAAACATGGATACATCCCATTGTACTGGCCACAAAAAGTTTTGTCTCTGGGGAAAAAAAAAAGGGAATATTAAATTACACTTTTCCAGTTTGAATATATAATCTTCAATTCTCATCATCAAATGAATTCCCTGCTGTTAATCCTTACCAGACAACAGCTAAGTCCTTATCCTTTGAGCAGCCATGAGATGCTTGTGTTATTTATTTCACAGTTCTAGATCAGATTTAATCTTCAATTCCTCCAGGTAAAAACCATTTGTTTATTAAAAGCATTGGAAACCCTTTGCTGTAGAGATTTGAAGGGATTCCTGGCTTGCCTTTCATCTGTAATTGGAATACTTTTGTGCCTAATGCTTTAGCTGGGAAATATTTAATTTAATGCTGCCTGTAAGGACCAAAATCCATGCTTAATGATGGTATTATTTGGTGCTAATTGTTCAGCTCTTATCAGCTAGGAATTATTTATCATTTTGGTGGTATCTTGGCAGGACACTTTATTCACGAGTTAACATTAGTTGTTAAGCAGCAAATGAAAGTGTGCATTAATAATAAATGTAATAATACTTAAATCAGGGTTTTAGCACCTGGATCACACAAAATCTGTATCACAAAAGTGCTACAATGCATGCCAGGAAAATATCCCATCTCCCAAAAACAGCATTTAAAAGCAAACTTCACTGAAGAAAAGCAGTTTTGATCTACGGCTCTGCCTAAAGCATTCACATTATGCTCTGTTTATGTAAAGACCTCACTGATGCACTGAGCTCAGACATCAGCAGCCTCTTTTCCTACACACATTTCTGTAATTCCAGAGTTTTCCCTGCCCAGGGTCAGGTCCTTCAGCTGCTGTTTGTGTTCTTTGAGCAAAGCCTGCTCCAAACGAAGACAGTTGGGTGAGTCGTATCTACAAAAGCAAATTTAAGCCCAACTGCTGCTCCAAATGTGAGCTTGAAGGAAGTGGAGCTCCTTTCATTGGCAAGGACCTGGCATTTTGTGTTCTGGCAAAGCATCAAAAGATTTCTTTGCTGGGAATCATCTGCAACCTGCAAGAGAAATGTCTCAGAAATACGTGAGGCCTCCCAGATATTCACGTCTCACTCTCATTTAAATAAAACTTCCAACGAGGGAGAATTCATCTCTCAGGGAGTAAAGAATATTCAAATTAAATACATCTTTGGATGTACTTTGGAAAAGTAAAACCAGACAAACAACCACTTGACAATTCGTTGCGAAAGTTAACCTTTTATTTAGGATTATGGACTTAGACCTGCTGCCATTCCTCACATGAATAACTTCTTAAATAAGAAGTACAACAGCATTTCAAAGGGTTTTCACCGAGTGAAAAAAGCGGTTGGGCTGAAACCTCGCTGTAAGAAACATGTTCTTTTAAATTAAAAAGTGTTTGTGCAGGGGAAGAATGGCCAATAAATTCCGGTTAAAGCCAATTCTGTTAAAACCTTAAATGTTGGCTCTAATAAAGACTTCAGTGAAAATGAATAGTACCAAACACTTCACAGGAGGGTTCAAGCGCTGGGTATATTTCCAGATAAAATAACGAGACAATCCATACCAAGATTTCTTTGAGGCAAAATGTGATTTTTTTTTTTCTGATCTTTCCAGAAGTCCCTTCCAAAACGGGTGAGAGACTTGAATTCGAGCGGGTTTGCATGCAAGAGGATTATCCTGGGCTCAATATGCAGATTTGCCTGGACTTCAAGCAAATATTTATTATTTAAAAAAAAAAAAAAAATAAAAAAAATAATAAAAAAAATTGAGTATTGTATCAGGTTTCAGCCTTGACCACAGATTTCACAGCAGTAAGAAAGGCAAAGGACAGAAATTTATTTGTGTGCCACCACCTGATGTTTTGATTTGAATTTGACTTGAGAACTTTCCCAGTTTATTGAAGCTTTGTAGAGAGGTGGGGACACTTTTTCCTTCAAAAACCATTGTTTTAAAGGAATTTAATTCTATGGAATGTAGGATTGGTGTTGGTAACCCTCATGGTGACCGAGGATGAGGGGGCTCAGTCCTTGCTGGGAATTTGCTCACCCCACACTCAGAAAAGCAGGGAGGGAGACCTGGCCAGCTGGGAACTCAAGCTGAGCCAGGGGAAAATCAGGGAAATCTCATCTCTACAGGCTTGTAATGTGGGGTTGAAGGATTTATGGTTTTACAGTTAATAAATCCCAGGAGGGGAGTGTATGGAACGCAGAACTCAACGTGAAATTTTACATTTCAGCTCCTCCTTTCCATCTTTTGCTTACCTATTCTCTTAGAACAGACTAATGCAGCCATCCCAGAGAACATGAAATCCATGGAATTCCAGGCAACATCCTCGTTTTCTCAAGGAGAGAGGGTATATTAACATTTGGTGTTAGGAAATCCTGTGGCTGTAGAATTATTGGATTTTAAAAACCAGGAGGGCAGCCCATAACTAAGATCTCTGCAGGGAATTTTTAACTGAAATTCCTCAGTGCTGAAGAATAATTTAATGCTGCTGGAGTGGACTTGACAAAAATAGCTGCATGTCTCAAAGCTTGCTCAAATTGTTACACTTTATCTTGATTTTTCAGTTTCCCCCGACAAGACCTGGTTTGTCTGCTGCTGATAAGCTGGGATTGATTCTGGGTTTGTGTGAAACAAGGGGAAGGTTTTGGTCTGTGGTGTAGGAGAAATCAAAATACGGCAAAAATGAGTTCCAAGGGCTGATTTTGAGGTGTTTAGAGAGAAAATGATTAACCCAAATAAACCATCATCTGTTTTGCTTAGTAAAGAAGAAGTGGAAACAGCAAGAGTATTTTCTGCTCTGTTCTTTCAAGGCTGGTTTAGGTTAGAAGCCCATTTATTACCAACCACGAGAGTTATTCTATGTCTTTTCTGTATGAAATTTAGATTTACCAGTGTTCTCCCCAGTCCACGGCAAGAAGTTTTTAGGACTGAAAATTATTGTTTTAAGGCTGGATTTCCCTTTTTTTTACTCTATGGGAAAAAAAAAATTAAGAATTTTTACTCTGGATTAGGTTATTTCAGATTCCTGCCCAAACTTCTTTCTTGGAGACTCCAAAAACACAACTCACAGTTTTTAAAGGCAACTTCTCATTTGCATTCACAATTAACCACAGACACAAATATTCAGCTGCCTGCCTGCCTGCCTTTAACAATCAGGTCCAGCAAAAATGGTGATGTAAAATTATGATGTTTAACACAGGCAAAAAAAAAAAAAAAAAAAAGGAGACATAAATAGAATATAACATGAAACCCACGTGTAGATATGCAAATCAGGTTGTGCTGCACTTTAATGGTCAGTAACAGGTTTTTTGGGGATTTGTTTTTTTGGTAATTAATGGGACCAGCTGCTAAAGAGAATGCTAATACTGGTAGGGGAGTAAGATTCAAGAAGGCAACCCTGTGTGAATAATAACCTAAGTACCCATTTAACTTTAAGCACTTCTTTATGGGCCTGCAGTTAATGGCTTTACACATTTGGTCAAAGTTAAGCATATGTTTAATGCTTCCCTGAATTAGAAATTAGATCTTTGAACTTCGGTTTTGCTTACGCTCTGGATTATTCTGTCGGTGGGTTCATTTGGGGAAGGCAGGGGAAATAGCAGTCATTCAAAATGATATCTTTTTGTAATTAAATGTTGCCTGTACAGTATATTCAGCACATCAGCAATTAACATTTTTCTTCTTAATGTATATTTGACTGTAAAACAGCCATTAAATGGAAGTAACTGTACAATTGTTTCATTAAGATTTCCTCTTTCTCCAATCCAAGTAAAACTGCTTGAAGTTAATAGAATAAAATAACACTGACTCCAGATTTCTATTAAATATCTCAGTGTTCATGGTTTAGGCTTAGTTTTTGCTTTGTGTAACCTGGCAACCCATCATAATTAATTCTCATGAATTGTCATTTATTAGAACTGCTGAAAAACACTGATTTACCCCATCTACAGATTTATTTATCATTTAAACACCCTCATCTGCTCTGTGCTTATTGGGAATTAAGGAGATCAATGCCCTTTTCAACATCTAAAGGCCATTCCACTTGCTCACAGTCTTCTTTAGAAGGCTGTGATGCCAGTTTTGAGTACACACACATTTCCAAACATCTCCTGCTTTATCTCTGCAGTCAGTTCTTAGACCCCAAATCCCCCCCTAAAGCCAGGTTTAGACTCATCAAATAAACCAGAAAGTCATGTGTTGTTAGACAGAAAAGTTTAACCTCTAAGAGATTGTACGGGGTCATCAGAATTCTTCAATAAATAAACTGTAGGGCATTCCCTGCTTTAGAACCTGGGAAATGGGGATTCTGTCCACAAAAATCAGAATTTATCTCCGCAAGAATCTCACAAGTCAAATCTAAATATCAGCAGGAAGTCCAGCCCCAATTATCCTTACCAGACCCTTCCAAGTTTACTTCATCCTTCTGTCCCTATAACCACGTTTGTGTTATCTCATATTAATATTAGACATGTATTGTTATTCTAATAACTCATTATCGGCCTCACAATGCTAATTATGGCAATTCAGTTTGTAATCCCATCTGTTCACTTTGCACAGTTGTTTATTTTCCTTCCTGCTTTCAAAATACTCTTGGTTTGTAATTAATCACGCGTTCTGACTTTTTTAATTAGAGATCTGCAGGTTTACTCCAAAATTAAGTATCAGGAGGGATAAACAAGGGCTGACATGGCCCTGCAAAGAGAAAATATTTTTGTGGTTTTGGTGATCAAATGATTGAAAGAAGTGTGGCTGTAAATGAGTGAGGGAACAGCTGAGTAATTTGTTAAAAAAAAAATAGATCCTTTGCTGTTATAAAATATTCCTGGAGAAGACTGAACAAATATTCCTGCTCTTTATGCTCAGTCCTAAATTGGTCTTTACATCAGCTGTATGTTGGATTTTTATTGCAGAAAAATTGATATTGTTCAGCGTTGCTTATTCCCATTTTGTCCTTTCCTTTGCAGAATCGACCTGTTGGAACAGAGGAGTTCTCTAGGAAATGAAAATGTGGTGTAAAAGATCCTAAAAAGCTGCAGAGTGCTCATTTGAGCACGTATTTATTGTCTTGTCTGTATTGTTTATGTGGTTTGCCAAAATTCTGCACAGTGTCACTGATTCCCACAGATCAGGGTGGTTTTGCATGTGGGAATTCTGCTGGGACAGCTGGGTGTGAGACTCTGAAGACAACATAGAAATAACAATAATTAGAATTACTCTAATAGACAATTCGAGCCAAACATTCCCTCACTTTTTTTTGCTTCCTTTTGATGAATGTTGAGGGAGGGAAGAACGTTGTGAAAAACCTTCCAGAAAGCTGAAGGAGCACAAGAGTAAAAAAGGAGAAGGAGAGATGAGAGAACAGATATTGGCAAGGAAGGGGGTATAAATAGAATATAAAATGAAACTCATTTTGTTCCCTGGAAGGATGGGGAGGAGCTGGGCTGGAATTCCCAGAGAATTCTGGCTGCCCCTGGATCCCTGGAAGCGTCCAAGGCCAGGTTGGACATCGGGGCTTGGAGCAGCCTGGGACAGTGGGAGGTGTCCCTGCCATGGCAAGGGGTTAAAAAATGATCTTTAATATCCCTTCCAACCCAAACCACTCTGATTTTATGAAGAGCTCCCCAAGCCCTGAGGGAACTGAAGTTTTTTTCTCATTTTCATAGGAATTTGCCACCAGACCTCCCCAAAGGGAATTCAGCCTTTGGTTCAGCTTTATGTGATGTTCACACATAAACACTTTCCTCTGCCATTAGTCTTGACAGAAACCCTTGAATAACTGTAATTTTCATGTGTATGATACTTTCATGATGATGATAATTCATCTTAATAACTAAAATGTCAGATTTTCACACACATCAAGAGCCCAGCCAAGAAAAATCATTATTATTTCACTCTATTGATACTTTTTTGCTTCTTCAGGTAGTATGAAAGATGAAGTGTAATTTCTAAGAATGGAGAGTGAAAAAGAGAAGCTAAAACAGAATAAATTGAAGCCCTGGAAAAATGAGACACCTTCACCTGAGTGACCTTTCCAGCCTTTAGTCTCCTTTGATCTAAAAGATTTATACAAAATCTGTTGTTAATTTCTTTAACACTTCCCCCCTTTCCCTGGGGAACTTTAAATCTAAAAATATCTACTTTGCTGATCTATTTCTTGTGTTTAATTTGGCTGCCCAGAAGGCTAAAACAATCAGCTCTCAAATGGAAAAAGTTTCCATTGATCTCCCAGAGTAATTATGTTATTCTATTCTGGATGTGTTTTAGTAACTTATACTGAAAAGAATTGAAGGTAACAAAAACATTCATTCTCTATTTGTTTTATACATTTAACTTAGATATTATTTCTGAAACTCTAAGGTGGTCCAGCAATCTTATTCTGATACCTTTTGGCTCTTTATCAAGTTTACCCACTTCTCAATAACTGTAAATTTATGCCCTCTCAAGCTTAATCTCGTTTTCATTAAAAAAAAGAAAAGTAACAGGATTTGCAGGCTGGTTGAGGGGTTTTTTTTCTATCAGCACTCTTCCAATTTGCTGGAGTGTCTATACTTTTTATAAACTGATTTTCCTCACACTCTCTGCTCTCTAAGGTGTGCAGCTATTGCTCTGAAGATCAAAAATTCCATCCAAATGGTTAATAAAGCCTCAGCCTGGATTTTTGTGCTGTTGGATTTGAAATGTGTCAGTGTTTGGCTGATTAAATGCAATCCACTCCCTGTAATAAAGAATAGAAGAAAAGTGATTTTTTTTCTCTAAAAGTAACAGCCCCTGTGTTTGAGTTTTGTCAGGTTCTTTTTATCTCTGAATCTGCACTGCTGACCACCGTGCAATAAAGTAATTACTTAATAAAAAAATAGATCCTTCTCACTCCTTTATTTTTTTTAATTAATTATAAACCCTTCCTTCAGCCAGTGCTATGATCAGAAAATTTTCTTCGAGCCTGAGAATTGGATTTAGACCTTAATCTACATTCCTGTGTTTCAGCTTGGGATCAAAGCAATAGGTTTGCTATTTGCTACAGATCTTTTATCCGTGGTGCAGTGTGAAACATCAAACAAACCTCATTTGTTTGCAGCTAACACATGCACAGAGAGGCCAAGCCAGTGCAATTACACGCGTGTAATCCAAACTGAATTAATTTGGAGTTTTGTCTGTACAGCTGAAGAGCATTCACACCTTCAATACTCAATAATCCCCAGTCCTGGGCACTGGTGAGTGCTGGCTGACATTCCCCACCTTTAGGACAGATATTTTTATTTCATGGGTGTAAATACCATATTTATTAAAAAAAAAAATTAAATTTTTAAAATAAATACAATATTTAGTGTTTTAAAAATACTCAGTAATATTTATAAATATTACTGAATATTTTTCAGTACCAAACCCCCAGCCCAAGTGATGCCTGAAGTTTGATCTTTGCTGTATTTCAGGTTCTGTGCTGCCCAGGGTGCAGCTCTGAGCTCACAGTCAGGGTCACTCAGCTCTCTGCACACAGCAGGGACACAAAACAAATCCTGGCCCTGCTGCACACCAAGGACAACTTTCAGCCCAACAGCACAAACAAGGGTGGCTGGAGGGAGGAACAAGAAGGATGGGACCTCCCAGCCTGGAGCTGGAATTGGACAATGAAACCCCAAAATGCAAATGGACCAAAACTTATCAAAGTGTGAGACCTCGTGACCGGTCAGCCATTTTGTGACCATTTTGTGTCTATTTTGTGACCATTCTGTGTCCATTTTGTGACCATTTTGGGTCCATTTTGTTTCCATTTTGTGTCCATTTTGGGTCCATTTTGTGACCATTTTGGGTCCACCTTGGGTGCAGCCCTGGCCAGGCCCTGTCCTGCCCAAGGTGTACCCTAAAGGCTTTCAATAAATCCCTGCTTTATTTTAGCTCTGTTCCACCTCAGCCTTTCCAAGGCATCACAAGTGGCTACAGGCAGAGCACAGTTTATTTATTTCATTACAAACAGCTTTCCCAAGCCTGGCCTGTTGTTTGGATCTGCCCCTCCGAGTGTCTGTGTGGCTAATCAGGATTTCTCTGTGTTAACACTTAAAGCTTTGGGTTGAGAAATTCTGACTGTCATCACCAGGGGATTATGAAGAGATTTATTCAGGTAACTCGAAACAAATATTACTCTGTGAGGTTTAAAACAAGCCATGCATTTAAATTTTCAGCTTGCCCTGCATAACTGAACATCCTCCTTGCCCATGTGCTGCCATGGGAAAAGGACTTGGTTAGAGTGTAAGTTTATTTTTTCATATTTTTTTAAAATATATATGGAAAAGGCATTTGTGAGACACGAAAAATAAAATTTTAGCAAATTATCTAAAAAGGCAGGAAATCACTATTGGAAATATTCCCCACATCAGCCTTGGCTGTGGGCTCTGCTGAGTGATGGACTGGCAATGGGAAGAGCAAGGGGAAAAGTGATAAACTGATATTTATAAATCTGGTACTGATAAATTGAGATTTCCACAAGGAGCACTGGGTGAGAACAGCCCCAGTGTGTGACTGGTGAGCAGCAAAACCACCGGGACACATCTTCACCCAAAATTGGGACTTCTGGCTTCCCAGAAAATGGGGAGGGGAGGGAAAAAAAAAAATCATAAGAATGTTTCTGTCCATATTCTGTGTGCTGACCTTCAATGCTGAGGCCTCAGAGCCAGAGGTCAGTGAACACTAAATTCCCTGTGAGAGGGGATCAGCTCCTGGCACAATTTCTAATGAAGGTACCCAGTTCAGAAATCATGGCTCATTTAATTTTAAAAAGAGGGTCTCGTTTAATTATTTATGCTGTATAAATAATGAGGTTCCACTGGTCCAAGAAGTCCCTGAAACATTGTGACATTAAATCTTTGCAAAAAGGCAGGAGGTGAAGGGAGAGGCTCTTGTGTGTTAGAAGGAGTGAGGATTAGCAAAATGTGAATTAGTAAAGGTCTGCTGCATTCAAACCAGAATTTAGGGGGAACTATTTACAATTAGTATTACTTGCTTTCAGCTTATTAAAATTAACTCTATGAGCAGTAAATAATAAAAAATGTGCTTGATGAAAGAAATGCTAATTTTTATTACCAAGAATGTTACTTGAAGTTATTTAACAAATTCCATTTGCTATTATCTCTCAATAAACAGGAGGACATATTCCATACCTCATGTTCAAACCTTGAAGAATTTCAAGCAGATGGATTTTTTTGTATCATTATTTTTTTTGTAAAAAAATTATAAATATATATAATATATATACATATAAATATATATGTATATAATATAAAATACATTAAAATATACCTATGTTCAGATTTGTTTGAAATGAAACTCACTCAAGACAAAGAGTGTGGGAGAGAGGAAATACTCTTGATCCTGGGATCCTGGGTTGGGGAGTCAGCACTTGGTTGGCTGTGTTGGCTGCACTAAAATAAACCAGAGAGAGCTCTCCTAAAATAAAGTGTGGTCTATTGAACTGGAAATTGGGCTGGAGTCTGACAGCTGGGAGAAAAGATGTGTCTGCTCCCAGAGAAAATCCTGCAGGAGGTGTGGGGATGGAGCGGGGTTTTTTTTAGGAGAAGCACTGCCAAAGTCCCCCCAGTTCCCAAGGATGCCACACCACGAGAGGAAATTGTAGGGGGAACAGGAATGGGCAGCTTTGCCTCCCAGAAAACACAAATCTGGCACCAGAGACAAGCAGCCACTACAATTATTAAACCCAGAGTCCTTCAGCAGAGTCGCCGAGCCAACACTTGCTCCTTGCCGCGGTCTGGCCCGGTGGTGAAGGTGCCGCCACCTTCCTCGCTAGAAACGTCTTCAAAAAGACACCCAGAGGCACAGGCACTCCCAAAGTGATCAGCTCTTCGTGCACCCTTGGGTGCAGAGTGATTAGTTCTTTGCACACCCTTAGGTGCAGAGTGATTGGCTATTTGGTGAACTCTCAAGTGCAGAGTGATTTGCTCGCAGAGCTGCATTTGCCACCGCGGGTGACACAGGAGGAAAAGCAGCGAGGCGGGATCTTTCCAATCTCCAGGAGTTCTTCTTTATTCCACATGTCTGGAGCAGAAAAAGAGCCAAACACTCCTGGGGGAGAGGGATTCTATGGGGTAGCCAGGGGGCGGGGTTTCACAACTTGGCCAATGGGGAAAGGAGTTGGGAAATAGACCAATCAGGGGAAAGGATCCAAAAAGAACCAATCAGGAGGGGTAAAAACCAGGAACAAAGGGAACAGCCAATGGGGTGTGGAACATTAACATAGAACTGCAAAGGATCAGGGGTTGAAGTATTTTTTCTCACCTTGAGCCACAAGGAAAACTCTCAAAGTGACTTCCCAAAGGAGAGTCCCTGCAAACTGAGACAGCCTAGGGGCTGCACATGGTCCAAGCAGTAAATCCATTTAATTACAGGGTAATCATGGAGTTCATGTTCCTGCCAGTTGCTTTCCTTCTGAAGGAATATCCAGCAGCAGCACAGAGATTTCAGGCACTCCACACGTCAGCTCACACCTATTTTTCCTTTTGACGTGGTTTATAACAAATGGAGTTACAGGACTGCTGGTGACAGTTTGGCATTGCTCAATTAAAATTTTGGACACCTCTCCTAATTGCGTATTTCAGCACTTCATATTCCTATGGACAGACTGGTTCTCACCTTCCCCAGCCGTTTAAAAGGCAGGAAATCCTCTGTCCTTTCCTCCAGATGTGTGGAAGATTGTGCTGAATTCATTTTGCAGATGTGATAGAACTGCACTCAAAAGTTGCAGGGCAAACCTTCCTTGTGAGTCTGAGGGATGGGATAATTCACCCACTGCTGGAAAATTGCAGAAATTTCTTAACATTTCACCACAAAACTCTGTTTTGGGCAAGTTAAAATGAACAAGAGCACAATTCAAACAGTGTTTTAATTATTTCCTGGGCCACTCTGCTGAAGTAATTAAAGATCATCTCAGTTTTGAGGCTCTTTTTCCCCAAATAGATGTAATTTCTAAATATTGATAAATGGATAGGTAAGTACAACAGATGCAGAATCCAAAATCTGATTGAATTATCTTGCTGAACAGAAGTAGCTGACCTTTTACAATATATATATATACAAAGAATATTTTTTCTTTCTTTTCTAAATGTCTGTTTGGGTTTTTTGTGTCTATGTTTGGGCTTGCAGTTGGATTTTTTTGTTGTTGTTGCTGTTGTTTCTTTAAGTAAAAGCTCAGATTTCCACAGAGTCTTTTTTTTTTTTTTTGGAATGCACCAGAACAAAAAACATTTCAGAGTCCTGGAGGAGGAAATCTTTTACTGCTGAACTTTCACAGAACGACTGCCTTTGAATTACAGTGACTGTGAATCAGCTGGAAAACCACACAAACACTTTAATGACACAAAGTCCATTTCTGGATGTCCTTGAAGAGTCTTTTAACTCTGAAACCTTTTTTCTAGGCTGGTCAGGCACACTCAGGTACTATTTTGAGGAGAAGGATGCAAATGCTGATTTTCCCTTTGAATTTTTTGCTGGATAAATGCAACCAGCAAGACTTGCTTAGAACAGAAACAGGTTGTGCTTCCTTGAATATGAAACATAAACCCAGCTGTACGTAAGCAATGTTATCCCATTATAAGTATAAATGTATATTTTTCCACAGCCACCATGGAGAAGTTTTTCAAGCAAATGGAAAAATTCTATTTGTTGGTTTTTTAGGGTTTTTTTTTTTCCCTATAAGACAGAATTCCATTTAATTCTTAAGACAGCAGGTGCGGGCAAGATGCTTCACTGGGGAATAGGCTTTGAATCTTGGATCTCAGTTTAGGACAACTTCATCTGTAAGCAGAAGTGTGAATTCCCTCTCTGAAGCTGAGCTGTAATGCTCAGCACTTTGATTTCCCCCACACTTTCACCAGGGACAGAGACTTTGCAGAGCCTTCCCAGCCCTCTCAGCAGCACTTTACAACATCAGGCTGTTTCTCTGTGCAGAGTGAAAATGCATTTTCACGACACAATTTATTTATTTTATGGGAGGGAAAAAAAAACCCTCACCTGCTCAGCACCTTGGAGAGAAACCTGAATTAATGCTGCAGGGGAAGCACTGCAGGGGTGGGTTTAGATAATGGGCAGCTCTGAGGCACCCTGAGAGTTCTGGAGGCCCTGATGCAAATTCAGAGGCGCAGGAAAGTTGATACCAAAGGGATCAAATCCCTCACTCACCCAATGGATCCACAAAAAACTTCACAAAAACACAGAGGGAGCCTGGCACTGCTGCCATGTCCTCACCAGCACCCTCAAACCCAACCACTGAATAATAAGGCTGGAAAAACCTTTTAGATCAAGTCCAACCATCAACCACCACCACCATGTTCACCACTTGTGGGAACTGAAAAAAGCAGAGGGTGTCACAGCATTGCAGTAAGCTTATATAGGTAGAAGTTTGAAACAG
This sequence comes from Acrocephalus scirpaceus scirpaceus, assembly GCA_910950805.1. Classification (NCBI taxonomy): domain Eukaryota; kingdom Metazoa; phylum Chordata; class Aves; order Passeriformes; family Sylviidae; genus Acrocephalus; species Acrocephalus scirpaceus. The sequence goes on from OU383781.1 coordinate 2,960,801, forward strand.
TTGAATTTTAGGCCTTGAAATATTTGGAGCATAGAAAGTCTCTGAGCAGCAAAAAATATAAACCAAGCCACTCTTGTATGCTGTAAGGTGTAGGTGCAGTGTTTAGTGATTGGATTAAGTAGAACTTTGTAAGGTTTTAGCATCAGCCTATTGGCTAAAAAACTTTTAAAAGGCCTTGGAACAAAGAGAGCTTTGGCTTCTGTTGTTATGGTGTGAGTTTTACCATCTCTTACATTTCTACCTTCACTGAGACTGATAATGGAATAAAAAACTCCACGAAAGCCTTTCAGTTGCCCCATCCCGTTATCGGTAACTGGATCCAACCACCACTAAACCGAGTCCTCAATCCACACATTTTCAAACATCTCCAGGTCTGGGACTCCAGAGCTTCCCTGGACACCCTGTTCCAATGCTTTGCAACCCTTGCCATGAAGGATTTTTTTCCTAATATTTAATCTAAACCTCCCCTGGCACAATTTGAGGCCGTTCCCTCATTGTTTGGCACGCAAAGCATACGTCAAGGATTTAAATCCTGGCGGGATCTTTGATGGAGTGAAACAGCAGCAAGCACCTCTTGAAAGAATCATTAAATATGAAAAACTTACAGCAAAATACCTGTGTGCAAAAATACTGCAAACTGATATCAATGTATGTGCAAACCAACATCTTTTTAAAAGGTAATGTTTTAAGTGAATAACTAATTATATTTCTGAAGGTTTGGCTGTACTTCTGGTACTAAAGGAGGAGGCAAGGACATACAATGCATCATTGCACACCTGTGTAGAAGACAGCTGGATATTTATTTTCATCCTTTGTCATATTTCTTATTTTCCTTTAACCATTCTCCCTTTGTTTTTCCAACTGCCATCCTCTCCTAATTGTCCTCACAACTTTTCCTTGCACTAGATAAATTTTATTTCTTTTCAAAGTATCATTTATTCCAGCATTACAAAGTCCATTTCTCCTTCCTTTTTTGTTTGATGTTCCATTAACCTGAATTATTTCTCATCTGCTACAAATTGTGTTCTATTTTCAGAGCTTTTGTTGTCTCTGACTCATATATGCCAAGATAAGGTTTGAGATACTTCTGGGGATTTTTTTCTTTTGCTGCTTGCTTTTTTTACTGTGGTCAAAAGAAATCTTCCTGTGTGGTGGAAAGGATCTGACTCATGTTCCTGCTCCTTAACAGATAATAATAATAATATTGCCTGTGGCCAGGATTTTCAAGACAGGTAAATTACACCCCCAGCTCCCATCAACTTTCCTTGGATCCTTCCTGACCTTTGAAGAAACTTGAGCATGAATTCATTTTTATTTTCTTGCTTTGAGAGAATTACTCTCACAAAAACCATCGCAGCCACCGAGCAGGAAGAGGTGGAAAGCAAATGTTTATTTAAAGAAAGGTGAGTGAGCAAGAGAGCAACGGGGCAGAGAACATTTCCTCCCAGAGAGAACTGAGCAATGGAAAAGATTAAAAGCAGCAGCAGAATTTCGCAGAGCAGTAGGAATCATTACAGGATGAGATCTAGAAAGGGAAGAAGCGCTCACCTTAATATAAATTTGGTGGGAAAATCTAATAAAAATATCTCTGCAGAACTCTACAAGAAGTTTAAAATATTTTAGTAGGAGAAGAATTTAAAGGTTTGCAGTCTCAACAGCAGCATTTGTTGGTTGTTAATTTGTTTGGGGGTCTTATAGGCATTTCATTCCTTGAATTATCTGAGATAACACCAGGCACTTTTGGGAAAGATTTGGTTTAGATCTGCAGTGTTGGGCCAAAAATGTTGGTGGTGCTATTTAGAGGTCAGACTGGATGATCTGAAAGAACCCTGGAAAATAAAATTAAAATAAAATATTTTTATCCAATTGTTATAATACTACATGGATATTTAAAAAAAAAAGTTTTATTTTTAAAAGATAATAATAGGTTGATACCAGCTTTGGCCGGACAAAACTGGAGACAGCTCTACCAAGCAGGTTAAGTAAATTGAAACAAAATTGAGAAACCTTCTGCCCTGTCTTCATGTTTCTCATGTTCCTCAAGGCAAGAGGGAGGAAGAAATAAATAAGGTGACACCTCGGGTGGAGGAGTCTGTGGAAAAGATGTCATTGTCTTTGGGACAAGAAATGAGGAACGCTGACACGCAGGAGAAGAATTAGCAAAACAGCTCCTGACATTTGTTAGGGAGAAAAGAGCTCCCAGCAGCTGCAGAAAATGCAATACCTCAGCACACCAGAGCAACTGAGGAGCTGGTAACCCCCACTGGCAAAAAAGAGAGAGGATTTAAAAAAAAAAAAAAAAAAAAAAAAGTGTTTTCATTGCATTAAAGAAATAAATTTCAAATTTTGCCCAGTTATGTTTTTTGTGTTTGTTGTTACTTACAGAATGTGTCCCAGGGAGAAACAAAGAAAAGTCTCCAGCTGTAAAGCAGAACAAGCTGAACGTGGCTCAGGGGCATCGTAGGTGACAAATTGCAGCATCAGCTCTGCAGCAAAACTTTGTTTGGAGCCTTTTCCAGACAGAAAATGTTCCTGACTCCCGGAATTCACGTTTGCCTTCGAGGGCTGCAGAGGGCTGGGGTCGCTTTTCCTGCTGCTCCTGAAACCTTTGGTTCTGCTCTTGTGTTTCTGGATTATACTGGGCAGTCAGAGTGTGAAAAAAATGTTCTGTGAATGAGCAGAAATGGAGGGAAAATTATGGAAAACCCCCCTGGATCTGACAGATTCAGGTGTGAGTCCTGGCGAGTCACCAGTCTAAGTATTCATAGGAAAAATGAGTATTTGACTACTTTTAAATTGAATCCTTAATCTCTGTGGACCTCTTATGTTCTGACAGAAAGGGGCTTGGGAAGTATAAAATTACACATTCTTTCAAGCACTTAAAAATATTTAGAGAAAACATTTTCACTAAGGCACGGGAGGAAAAAATAATAATAAAAAAAAGTTTAGCAATAGGTACCGGTTCAATTTAAAGCAAAAAGAGAGAACTTTGGAGACTGCAATTCATTTTATTCATGGAGGACTCGTTGAGATTTATATTGGAGCTCATAAAAGCCAGAACCAGTGTTCCAGCTTTTCCAACAGCCGGGCAGAAGCAGCAGAATTTCGGTTTGGGATTTACTTTAAGTGCCTAAAGTCTCACAAAGGAAATTAAGTGCAGTGGAGCAGACAGTGCTGCTTTGGTCACCACTTCTGCACTCGTATTTCAGCTGCCTTTGCCTCCTGACCAGCTTCCCTTGGCAAATTGAAAAGTTTATGGCAAAAAAAAAATTTCCTTGGAAAAGTTGAGTTTGTGCTCACCAGTGGCAGAGATGGAAATTCAGGTCTCTGACTCCTTGTGTCCACAAACCAAACAGCTGGGTGTGAAAGGCCATCACCAAAAGCTTGGCAAATATGTTGTGAACAACACAGGATAAATGTTTGGCTTTTATTTTATCAAAATCTACCACAATAAGAGGAGTCATCTCCTCCTCCATATGGAATTAAGGATATTCCCAGAATTCCAGGGAAAAATCCCTTGTATTTTTATCATTTTATGTTTCCTAGGAAGCCAATAAATGTTATATACCCTTGTAAGTTGTTATTTGGGCTGGATTTTAGGTCAGGGAAGAGAAAAATCCAGATTTTCAAATTTCTTTTTTATTTTCCAGCCACCCAACACAAACTCCTGGGTTAAGGACGTATTTTCCTGGAGGCTTTTTTCTGTGAAAAGAGGAATGTTAGCTAGACTGGGAAGTGGAATACATGGGAAAGGATGTTTGGAAGCAGAAAATTCCAGTCATCAGTTCAGGTCAAGCCCCAGTGTCCCACCAGGGCTCTGGACAGCACAAGTGGCCTTGGCAGAAAGTCTCTCCCAGCTGCCCAATTCCCCAGGCAAACAAATGGGAACAAAAAGGGCCTTGTAAATATTTGTTTCCAAAATCAGCTAATGACAGGCTCCAGAGAAGCTCGTGAAATTTTAATTTGGTGGGATGTTATTCTGAGCTGTCCAGAAAACACAGACATGAGGAGCCAGTGGAAATGGAGTCCAGTGTGGATAAACTTTGCCCCTCAGACAGGAAATGAACAAACAAACGAACAAATGAACAAATAAAACCCCAAACAAACAAAAAGCCTCCCCAAAACCCAAACAAAACCCCAGATGTGGAGAACGAGCAGCAGATATTAGGCAAGGTTATTAATTTATGGGAAATAGCACAAGCAGTAAAAACCTTTGCTTTGATGATACTACCAGAGCACCAGAGTGCAAATAGACTCTAATCCATTATGTTTTAAACTTATAAAATTTATTAGCCCCGAACTGTGATCTTTATTCGTGCCAGGCTCTCTTCTGAATTTATGGCACTTGTGCAATCATTACTCAGCCTGTATGGAGTCAGATATTTCTATGAATTAAATGAGAAGCAGTTTGCTAATTAGCATTACAAGTGTTAATGAAATGAAAGATCACATGAGTTGCAGGGAACAGGGAGACTGAATTTCGTCAGGCGTTTGAGTCAGACACAGCTGAAACAGCCTCTTCCTATTCTCTGAAATTCCCACTCCCAGAAGTCTCGGGAGTTTAGCTAAAGATCATAAAAGTGGAGCAGCATTTCATGGAGTCCCTTTTAGTTAATATCACTGTATTAAATGAGATCTCTCCTGCAAAGGGAAGAAAATGATTGTTCTCTCCCCTAAGCCGACTGTGTAAAATGTTCTTCAATAAAATCCAAGAAATTAATATTCAATGATTTACAGTAAATCTCTTGAGCACAGGAGGTTTGCTCGAGACAGGAAAAGCAAACACTTATGGGGTACATTATTATGATGGCTTATGCTAATTAAATTGAAGCAGAAATCCTTAATTTATGCTTTGCCATCAAGTGCAAAGGGGAAAATTCTTTCTTGGTTCAAGCTTTATCTTGTTAAGAAGATTTACCTCCTTATTTCCTAGAATAAAGAGCTATTTTTGAGACTCTACTGAGAAAGCAGAGGCTTGCAGAGCTTTTCTCCATGTTGCCATGACACTTTGGATCTCAACCTACAGTTCAATACAATAGCTGCAATTAGGTTAATTAGAACATTATCTCAAAGTACACAGCTATTGTACAAAAGAAGAAACATTCTCACTGAATATGCTGCTCAGTCACCAATAAATGATTTTTTTTTCAAATTACATTTTTCTAATTATAATGAATAATTTATTTCTCCTGTGGACGCTTGACATTTAAATATTGTAACTCAAAAAAAAAATAAACCATCCAACATCAGCTTAGGACACGGGGAATTTTTCTGACCTTTTCGTCATTTTCCTTCCATAAAATAATGAGAGAAAAAAGAATGCCTCTAATAAGGGATTATATTATTTTGGCTCATTAGTTATTTCCAAATTCAAAGGCCTTAATGAACACCCCATTTAGATGTGGTGCTTAGGAACAGGGTTTAGTGCTGGACCTGCAGTGCTGGGTTAATGGGTGGACTTGTTGATCTCAGAGGTCTTCTCCAACCTTAGGGACTCCCTGACTCAGATAAACAAAGCTTTTAGTCTGCACACAGCAAAAATGGCAGCCAGGTGCAGACTCAAAAATAAAATAAATTAGGAATAAAAATTATTAACCTGATGAGATGGGGCGTGAGGCCACCAGGAGCCACCAGGAGCCACCAGGAGCCAACAGGAGCCAACAGGAGCCACCAGGAGCCACCAGGAGCCAGCTTCTCTTCTTATTGGTGTTATGTCAACTGAGAAAAGAAAAGCTTTAAGGGGAAAAATGGAATATTGATCCATTTTCTAAAACTCAGCTCAAGCACAGGAGCAAAAGGTACCAGGAGTGTGTGGATGAAATGCATCTCAGTAAGAATCCAAGGGAATTTGGTCACTGATGTCAAGAGAGGCAGATCCAGGTCAATTGTTGACTTTAAGCCATTAAAGGTGTGGGATAAGCATTCAGTTAATTTTCTAAAAATGAGCTCAAGCACAGGAGGAAAAGGTGTGAGGAGCATGTGGATGAAATGCAGCTCTGTGAGAACCAATGGGAATTTGATCCCTGATGTCAAGAGAGGCAGATCCAGGTCAATTGTTGACTTTAAACCAATAAAGTTCTGAGATAAATGTTCAATTAATTTTCTAAAACTGAGCTCAAGCACAGGAGAAAAAGGTGTGTGGAGCAGGTGGATGAAATGCAGCTCCATGAGAACCCATGGGAATTTGGCCATGGATGTCAAGAGAGGCAGATCCAGGTCAACTGTTGACTTTAAGCCATTAAAGATGTGAGATAAACGCTCAGCTCCCTGGAATTGTTTTGTCTGGCTGCTCCCAAGTGACACCAGCAGCACTCAGGCCGTGTGTGTGACAAACCAGGACCCTGTGCCCCAGGGTGCGACCAGCCCAGGCTCCAGCCTGCCCCAGGGAGAAGAAAATTCCTCTTCTGCAGCCTCCAAAACACATCTGAGTTCAGTTCCCATCCCTGGAGAGCTGCACACACCGGGCAAACCCTCTGTGGGCAGTGACTTCCCAACATACATCTCATGAATGTCACCCCTGTCACTGGAAATATCAAATGCCAACTTTCTCATAATTTATTTCTGCCTATTTGACAAGCAGGGACTTTCTGAGGACAGAACTCCAAACCCGAACATTTGTTTTCTGCCGTTTTGTGTCTCACATTTGTTCCCATTCCCCGCCCCATTTATCAATCATTTTCACTAATCAGTACTGCCCATATTTATCTTCCATAATCACCAGCTCTGTTCTTGCCACGTCCTGAAGATAAGAGAGTTGCTGTCAGATTTTATGCAAACCAGGAACATCTCTGGGGTGAAATGATGGAACACCAGTTCCTGGGAAAGGACTGCAAAACTCCCTTAACTTCAAGAAAATGATGTTTTCATGATAAGAAAAGTTACTAACCAGATGCTCAGCTGAGCACATGAGGATAACCCACCCAAGAGCCAATTTTGGTACTTTGAGCTTCCAGGATGTTTCCCCAAAATCAAGGAACACAGTTCACATTTTAAAGGATTTTTATTTAATATTTAGACCAGTTCAAACCTCTCAAGTCCGTTCTTTTTTATTTTTTTCTTATTTCTTTATTGCTGTGCAAAGGATGATGTTTGTTACAACCCAATTCTTTGTTCCTGTGAGACAAGTACAAGTTTGCTGACCTGGTAATTCAGGTATATCTGACACAAGTTAGAAACAAACTCAGAGATAAATAGAAATGCACGCAAATTTCAACTAACACAAAATTCTCAGTTCAGACAGAAAAACTTCACTGCTAAATTCCATCTGGAGCCCTCAAAAATTGCTGTACACTATGAAGAGCCTTGAGGACTAACAGAGCAAATTATTTCAGACCACAGGATGAAGGATTTTTATCGAAATGAAGTCTTTGGTTTATTTCATTTAAAGAAGAAAACTAAAATAATTTTTTTTTTAGATTTATCTCGGATGCATGCATTTAAAAGAGATCTTCAGTGGCCTTGTACTTCATGGCTGTGCCATGCAACTCCTCCTGTAACAAAACGTGATTCAAATTCCTCATTTCCTGTGTCTGTTTCTTCATTTTTCCTTTTCCACTCTTTCCCTGTTCAATAGTGCCTGTCCCATACGTTTAGGATGTGTGTGCAAGTGTATCCTACATCATACAGCACACGGTGTTATTTGAGTGAATCACAGATGGAAAATTCAAGTTAAAATCTCCTTCCTGCACTTAATCAAGCAACAGAGGCACAGTCAATGGGGAGAGGCTGGGAAACTGCTCTGGCAGGCAGCTCCCATCTCAACCTGCGGAATTTTCTCCTCTCAGCAACTTTCAGCTCCACACCCTGAGAGCCAAAACCATCACAGTCACATCAAGTTTGGACTCAAAGTAGCATGTGATCTTACAGCTGAATTTCTTTAAAACAAATAAACAATTTTTTTAAAAAATCTTATATTGTGCTTGCCATGATGCCTTAAGTTTTATCTTTGCTGTATTTCAGGTTCTGTGCTGCCCAGGGTGCAGCTCTGAGCTCACAGTCAGGGTCACTCAGCTCTCTGCACACAGCAGGGACACAAAACAAATCCTTGTCCTGCTGCACACCAAGGACAACTTTCAGCCCAACAGCACAAACAAGGGTGGCTGGAGGGAGGAACAAGAAGGATGGGAGCTCACAGCCTGGAGCTGGGATTGGACAATGAAACCCCAAAATGCAAATGGACCAAAACTTATCAAAGTGTGAGACCTTGTGACCGGTCAGCCATTTTGTGTCCATTTTGTGTCCATTTTGTGTCCATTTTGTGACCATTTTGTGACCATTTTGGGTCCACCTTGGGTGTAGGCCTGGCCAGGCCCTGTCCTGCCCAAGGTGCGCCCTAAAGGCCTTTCAATAAATCTCTACTTTATTCTCCAGCTGTGTCCAGTCTCTGTTCCAGCTCGGCCTTCCCCAAGGCAGTGAATTAGCAGGGGAGACAAGGATATGATGATAAAATCTGTGGCTGTGGGGAGACTCACAAGGGTCAAATAGAGCAAAGTGTTGATTTCCCAATGTTGCTGTTCTGTTCTCTTCTGCTTTCACCACATTTCCCCAAAATCTACCTCCTCTTCTTCCTCTTCTTTCAGGCAGCTTTGGCTGCTGCTGCCAACCCAGTTTGCTGGGATGGGAAGAGGCTCCATGGGAATCTCTCCCCTTTCCCTATTTCTGCTCATGTTCATTTTCACAGCCGCCCCATCAGAGGTGAGAAAGAACATCCTCACCTCATCCCACGCCTTGTCTCGCTCTCCTCTCCCCCTGCCACTCTCCCTGGGCCCTTTCTCACCTTTTTTTGCTTCTCTCCAGCCAAGCCCTGCTCATTCCCTTGAAGAAGCTGACAGGCTGCAAGCCCTCAGCCCACGGCAGGGATATCTGCTGCCACTTGAGATCTGGAAACCATCAGACCTTATCTCATATGTTTGTATTGCGGATTCTCCTCTGGGGAAATCATCCACCTGTACCGTGCCTGGTGCAAATGGAAACCTGTTCTGTTCCCCAGGGGTCTTTGGGCAAGAGTGGAAGAAAGGAAAATCTGCCTGTGCCTCCCTGAGAGTAGGTGACAAGCTTGTAACATATGAAAGAATATTTTTAAATTTGTTTTTTGTTGAGTTTTATCTTTTTTTTGCCTGAGTCAGGATTAAATGCTCAAGATGATATTTCTTGTTTGGACTCAGATGTTTATTAATTTTTATCTCTGTTACAGTCTCACAAGCTGTGAGTTCTACAGCTCTTCTGGCTAACAAAGTTAAACTGGCCCCCATCTCTCTCTCTCTCCAAGACCTTTTAAGGATAAACTGTCCAATTATGAAATGACACCTCAATTATTTTCACTTTTAACCCAATAACCAACCACCTGTGGCCCACAATGCAAATTTTCTACCCAATTACAAAATCCCACCCAGAGCCATGGAGAAGAAGGTGAAAAAGCAGGACTGGCCTCTGCCCTAAATCCTCCACCTTGCTTTATATATCTATTACTGTATTCTAAACCCTTAAACTCTCAGTTTTGCACCCTGTGATATCACACACTTCTATTCAAACTGCACCCCCACGATCCCAGAGCTGTCACTCAATTTTGGGAGCTTCTCCACAGCCTCAGGTCAGTGCAGTGTTTGCTTGGGGGTCAGTGCCTGTGAGCACAGAAAGCCTGGAATTCTCAGTGCCCAGGGTTCCAGCAGTTTTTCTCAGCCTTCAGCTGATTTCTCCTGCAATGTCTGTTCCTGATGTCACCGCTCCAACAGGAGCTCTCCCTGCAGGAATTTTGGGTGATGATAATCCAGCAGCTCCTTCCTCCACAGAGCTGCCTCCTCCCCCAGAGACATTTCCCTCATCCCGCTGCTCTTTGGGGAATTAATGAGGAGCAAAGGGTGGGATGGTTCCCAGGACAGGGCAGGTACAAAGGACAGGGACAGACAGAAAGATCCCACCAACCCTGAATCATCAACAGCAGCAAGAATCTGGGTGTGGGAATGGAAATCTGGCCAAGCATCTCTCCAGCCCAGCCCCTGGTTTGCAGCATTTTAGATACTCAGCCCCAGCCTAGCAAAATACAGAGAATTTAAAAGCCATTTATAGCAAATACTTCACTAAGAAACAGAAATATTTAACCCCACCAAGGGGATAATGTGGCTTTTTACTAGAATACCAAAACCAATTTCCATTTTCTTCTGGGGAATGACAATTACCTTTGTAATTACAGTTACAACTGACAATTACACCTTTACCTTTGTGTTTTATAACCATTACTTGATATCACCTTCAAAATTAATATTTCTGTCCATCAGCTCTCCAAAAAATCTGTGTTTCCCACAAAAATGTGCAGAGGAAGTTACAGGTTGTAGTCATCTACAACACCTTTGAACAGATGTCAACATTCTTGGGCAGTTTTTTCATCTTTGCTTACTGAGCCCCATCTATTTGTCTTAAAAAGCTGGATATTACATTTATTATACCTTGTTTCTATGAATTAAAACAAATTTAATGCTGTATATTGACACTTACAGGAGCACTCCATATTTTTCCTTCAGTACTCTTTAATTCACTGATGCAATGCAGCAATTATTGATTTTTTTTTTCCCTCCCTAAATTTAGTAGCACCAAATGTTACTTCATTAGTGTATCCACCTAGGGTTTTCTTCACTATAAATTCTGCATTAAATGCTGCAGCCAGGATATTTTTATTTATGCCAGGGTTCCACCCAGAGGCAACAAAAACCACCAGAGTCTTCCAAGGTTTGCCTGGATTTTGTTCTCCCTTTATTCCTTAAGTGAGTCCAAGCTCACTTAGGGGTTAAAATGAAGTTTCAGTTTAGAGGGAGGAATAAAAATGGTTAAAACTGGAATTAGAGAGGGAGAAATCCAAGCAAGGAAGCAAATTCTCAGCATCAGGTCATTTCTTCCTGACCTGTCCCTTGATCCTGGTGAGTTTTGTGTGGGGGCTGATTTATGGGGCAGATCAATGATGGGCAGAAAAAATTCCTGTCCCTAAAGTGTCTGGGGCAGCAATGTGCAGCAGGAATAAAGAAATAAATCCTGACTACAGAGTTCTTGGTTTTAAAGGTTTATATTGAAACAAATAGAAGAAAAAAAGAAAATTAAAACCCACTCAAAACACAAACAAGAGGAACAAACCTTGAAACATTTGGCAAAATTATTTAAAAAATCCCCTAAATATCAACTCATTAAAAGTTACCTCTGCCCTGTGAACAGAGTTTGTTGCATGTAAGTATGGGGAAAAGGGAAATCAGTTAATCTTTGTGTGTATTAGAGTAAAAAATGATATTTAAAGAGGTATTTTGCTCCTTGTGGGAAGAACAGGAATACTTAGAGGGCAAATTTAGGGGAAAAGCTTTAACTCCAATCCAACAGGCAGCAGAGGTTCCAAAAGCAAAGCTTTCCCCAAGACACAGAGGGTTAAATCAAAACAATTAACTCATAATTTAGGGGTTTTTCACTCAGGATTGTTTTATTTCACCGAAAACAGGGAACTGACATTCCATTATTCCTACATAAATGTTAAACAACTTTCTTACCAGAGGCTTTAGGAGATTTGGGTGCCAGTGAGGAATATCTGGGGCTGCAGATGGACACCAGCACTGAGTGTTGTCAGCTGCTGCAGAAATACAAGGAATCACTAAATTGGGATTTATTTTTTTCCCTCTGGGAAGAGAACAGGATGGATTTCATCACCCAAAACCTTCTCAGAGAAAGAACCTGGGTGGCTTCACTGAGCTCAGGAGGAAGGGACAGTGTCTGAAAGAAAAGGAAACCTCTGCTGGCTTTAAGTGCTTTAATTTTTACCCCATAAACAATTCCAATGAGTCGAGCTATGTAATAGCTTTTTTATGATAATTGGGTCTATTTGTTTGGTCTTTTACCAGATCATTAAAGCTACTGAGGTTGCTGGAGACCTTTTTGGTTTTGTTTTTTGTGGGGGTTTTTTGTTTGTTTGTTTTTTGGTTGGATTTTTTTGGTTTTGTTTTTGGTTTTTTGGGGTTTTTTGGGGGGTTTTGGGGGGTTTTTTTTTGGATTTTTTTTTTTTTCTTGAACTGTTTTAACTTCTCTTATTTGATTACTGGAGTTTAGTGATGATAAAGATTTATAAGCAGCCAAGAAAAGCTGGTTTTAAAAAGTTTCTGAATATCAACAGTCCCTTCCTCTGGAAATAGTATCAGTGACAGTTTTCTCTTTATTAAAAAGAAGAAAACAGTATGAGAGAAAATAGCAAATATTTGTCTAGAAAATATTATCTAGAAAACATCCAAAAGAAAAATAAGGCTTTTTTTTCACCCCACAATATTACAGGGAACTGGGGAAGGAAAGCAGAAAGAAAAACATTTTAGCAGTGAGGTCTGGCACAAATTCAAGCATAAATTTGCTTCATGCATTGGGAATGCAGGATCAGGGATGAAATTAAGAATAACTTCATTCTTCCCTGACATTTACCTCCCTTGGCATGGGATTGGTGTTGTAAAGCCATGGGTGGATGGAGAAGGAGAAGATATAGAAAAACACATATAAAAGTTCTTCCATCAGAACTCAACTCAAGTTGAAAACCTCACCTCCAACAGAACACAAGGGTTGGTTCAAAGAAATCAAGCTTTGAAACACCCTCTAGAGCAAAATTTTCACCATTTGACAGCCTGAGGAATCAAAATGTGACAGCAAAATCCCAATTTGGTGACACGTGAGCTCATTTAAACACACAATTTTAGGTTTTCCTAATTGTTTTCTGAGCCTGGGCAGTTTTCTGCAGCTCACTGAGCCCAACAACAACATTTGCCACCTGCACTGAGGTTCTCAGAAATTTCATTATAATCCCATGCACATATCCCTGCAGTTTTGGCACCAATTCCTCTGCTATGGCTTTGATGTTATTTATTGGACCTGCTTAACCTTTGTATTTCCTGATGGGTTTTGGGAGTGGTGTCACAGGCACTGCTTGGTGTGCTGGATATTCAGATTTACACAGACATTCACATCATTCCTCAAGGTGTGAACTGAGCTTCCATGAGCCATGAAATATCCTCCACCTGCACCTGATTCTGGTGTTTTCCAAAGTCTCAATCACATCTACGTGCAATTTGATTTTCAGGTAGCAGAAGCTCCTGTAATTTATTTCCTTCCATGTAAAACTTTCATTTAAATTTTTAGTACCACAGATTTTGCAGAAGTTAATGAACTTGAAATGTAATGTTTTAGATCACTGTTGTTAAAAAAGAAGCATGCTTTTTTTTCTTTTTTTGGCTTTTTTTTTTGTTTTGTTTTTTTGAGGTTATTTATACAGAAATGTCATATATGACCAGCTATTTCTTCACTGAGGTGACTTTTCAGGGTCTGCATTGCCAGAATCACAGGATTTGACACAACTTTGGATCAAACACTGGAAATTTGTCCTCTGCTCAAACACAAACCACGCCATGAAAGGCAGTCCCACACAAAATGTTCACCTGGATAACTGCTGTTGATTTTTTTCTCTACTGCCTTCATAAAAAACCCTACCAAGCATCAGTCAATAAAAGCAGCAAATGGGGTTTTTTTTCTGGTCCTTTTAATAAAAAGAGCAGCTCTTGAGAACTAGAGGAACACCAATGTTTATCCCTACTGTGATTTAAAAATATATATTAAAAAATTCAGCTGCACAGAATTAATTGTCCTTAGAAAATAAAAAGGTTTCAGTACAGAAAGTTGGATGAAATTACCATTATTATTATTATTATTATTAGTGGTGATTGTATTGTTATTATTGTTATTATTGTTATTATTGTTATTGTTGTTGTTGCTAAAATATTATTATTATTATTATTATTATTATTATTATTATTATTATTACTACTACATTGTAATTGGGGTTTAGCTCTGCTGACCCTGCTGCTCTTTGTGGTGCCACCAAGGAAAATTCCTGGCTGATCCAGGATTCCTGAATTTTTCGGTGGTTTAAGCCAGCAAAGTCCAAGGAAATTTGTCCTTCAGGGCCATTGGAGCTGTTTAATCCAGATCCTCTGGGGAAGTTTACACACAGCTCCCCAAGACACGCTCCCTACAGTCTGATTTAAAAATCCCCAATTTTTCCTGAAGCCCCGTACCTGAAAAAGAAAATCAAATTATATCTGCTCCTGCTTTAACAGATCTGCTGCAAACCCATTGCTTTCCAGCTGAGTTTCCCAATGGAAAATGTAAAATTTTCTTGAATTCTCTGTAATGGCTTTTACAGAGAATTCAAGAAAATTTGGGAGGTTTGTGAAAAGCACAGAAATTAAATATAACTCAGAGTTTACCCAATGCTTTAATGAAATCAAATTAAAAAAGAACAAAACAAAACAAACACATAAATAACCCAAAACAAACAAACCAAAAACCTCCAAAAACCACAGTACAACCAAACAAAACCCACAACCTCCCCCAAAAATAAACCAAATAAAACCCCCTAAAAGTAAGTTGCGGTGTGTGGAATCTATAAACTTCCACCAATACATTTTCATTCATTTTATTTTACTTTTTCTTCAGAATTTGGCTGAAACAACATATCCTGGTTACCCCAGAGAAAGAGCTGGAATATGATATAGCAGTCTGTATCTGGCATTAACTGTAAACTTTTTAAATTAACCCTCCTTACAGAAATTTCATTAGGTTAGAAGTAATTATTCATTATTATAACAAAACACCCTCAAGATCAAGATGCAGGAGGATGGAATTCATCTCAATTTCCAGGCGACTGTGCAGAATTTCCAAGAAATGCTCACATCCTTCCAGTGACCCAGCAAACCACCCATGGAAAAGGGTCCAGGGCTGCTTTCTGCTCAAAATTGTGTGAAGGAGAGATGAGGAATTAATTTAAACAGAATAGAAGGGAAATAAACAACCAAGGTGAGCTCCAACCTGCAGCATTTCCACTTGGACACCAAAAACAGCTCATGAAAACCTCATCTAACACCAAAAATCCAGCCCATCACATCTGCCTATCCTGGGAATTATAAAGATGTTTCCTCTGATGCAGCAGCTGCTGAATCTCCTTTGGCCTGAGAGGTTGGAATGGCAAAATTTTGATTTCTGCAGGAAGGGCGATCAGAGCCGAGAGGGATGATGAGGAAAAGGTGCTTGAACTGCACAAGGAGGGAGGAGATTTGGCACAGACACAAAATTTGGGTTCCACCAGATGTGCCACCACTGCCAGGCCAGAATCCCACCCCTTTTAGCTGCCCTGTGAGAACAAACATCTGGATTATTTCCTGCCTTCCTCTGATGCCTCAAAAGTTTGATCTTTGCTGTATTTCAGGTTCTGTGCTGCCCAGGGGTGCAGCTCTGAGCTCACAGTCAGGGTCACTCAGCTCTCTGCACACAGCAGGGACACAAAACAAATCCTGGCCCTGCTGCACACCAAGGACAACTTTCAGCCCAACAGCACAAACAAGGGTGGCTGGAGGGAGGAACAAGAAGGATGGGAGCTCACAGCCTGGAGCTGGAATTGAACAATGAAACCCCAAAATGCAAATGGACCAAAACTTATCAAAGTGTGAGACCTCGTGACTGGTCAGCCATTTTGTGTCCATTTTGTGTCCATTTTGTGACCATTTTGGGTCCATTTTGTGACCATTTTGTGACCATTTTGTGTCCATTTTGTGACCATTTTGTGACCATTTTGTGACCATTTGGGGCCCATTTTGGGTGTAGCCCTGGCCAGGCCCTGTCCTGCCCAAGGTGTACCCTAAAGGCCTTTCAATAAATCCCTACTTTATTCTCCAGCTCTGTCCAGTCTCTGTTCCAGCTCAGCCTTCCCAAGGCATCACTCCAAACTTTAACAACTTCCAGTATATTTTAGGTTTATTTCATGCAGAAGCACAAGGAGTGCAGTGCCCCAGAAATGGCTGAGCTCAGGGCGTTTGCCCTCGACGCTGCTCTGACAGCAAAGGCAGCACAGCCCCGTGTGCTGACAAAGGGGCTGCTAACGATGAGCACAAAAAGAAATGACATTGTTGGTTCTGCAGGATTCCTCGCCGGGAAAACCGCCGGCACGTATTTCACATCTTTAATGTTCACCCTTGTTTGTTGTTACAAAGCAAATATTTGACAAATCCCCCGACTCTGAAGTTTCTCCAGGGCTCAGGGCAGAGATTTCTCCGCTGCCTCGCTGATGTGTCAGAGGAGGCTGCAGGAATTCAGAGCACAAAACGGGAGGTCAAGCCTGGGAGGAGAAGGAGGAGGATCTGAAGAGTTTAAATCTAACCTGGGGCAAGGACTGGCTCAATCAGCATCACCTGGAGCCATCCAAGGCTGGACTGGGAGGTCTGGAGGCACATCCCAGGCTGGGGCAGCTCCCTTGGGAGGTCAATCAAAAGGGGATTGAAGGTGGAGATTTTTTTGTTTAATTTTATAAATCTCAGAATGCTTTGGGTTGAATGGATGCAGAGATCAGCAATTTCAACGTCCCCACTATGAGCAGGGATATTTTTTTCTGTTTGGGCGTTTCCATCTGGCCACAGAGCAGCAAACATCACAAAGTTCCTTCCCCTCCCACATCTCTACAGCTCTCCAAAATCTCAATTTCTCAATAAATCACCTTTCTAACACCACCACAAATGACTCCCGTGTCACCAGAGGGTCACTTATGATTCTAAAAGATCAAACCTCATTTATTTTATTCTTTGCTTATGGCTGAGATTCAGAGGTGAAGCAAAGAAATCAAAGGCAAATCAAAAATCTGGAAATTTTCTTCCCACTCTTTTTGTTATTCAAAATATCCAGTTGGTTTTCAAACACATTTTTAATTGACTTCAGCGAGTTCTGCTCTGGGCATTGATGTGCCTTAAGACACCTTTGAAAGTCAGAGTTGTTTCTATTTACTAATTAGTTTATGTTTACATAAAAACATTTTGTCATTTTCAGAGTTTCTCACTTGTTTTCTTACAGTGAAGACAGGGGTTGGGAGCCAGAGTGTAGCAACAAATTTAAAAAACAAAGAAAAGATCAAGGACAGAGGAGATGCAAAAAAGTGAAAAAAAATTTAAAAATCCACGTGTCAAAGTTTTCAAAATTGTAGATTTACACTGAAAGCAGAATATTTCAATTTATAATTATGCAAAAGAGAATTAAAAAGTAAATGAATTACCAGGATGGCTCTGATTGTGTTTGCCAGAATTTCCTGCTTTATTCCAATTAGCCATAACTTTATAATTTGACTTTTTTCTCTGCACCACTCATTCCAAGACAATGTCAGCGTTGAGTCCATAAGCATTTTGAGAATTAATTAAAATGTCATGAAATACTTCTTTCATTAGCATATATATGGTCACAAAAATAATTATAATTACTTCTTAGAGGTGGAGGAGAGTTAAGTTTGATTGATGGAATTAATGGAAACGGGGACAGCTCCACCATACTAAATAGCAGAAACTTGGAGTATTAACCATCCACTGTGTGAAGTTATAATAATTACAGCAAGAGCTAAAAAGATTAGTATTCAAAAAGAATAATGTACCTTAGAGCCTAAAATACCCATTGCAAATTATGGATGTATTTTCAACTGTTTATAACGTTCTCAGAAGAAAAATATCATTTTGATGAACTTCCAAAGGCTCCTAGATTAATAGGTATTTGCAGCCTTACAGAGAGCACAATCAATCCCTCTAATCTTGTTATCAGATGCTGAACAGCTGGGTGACCTGATTTAAGTGCTGTGATTTTAAGGAAGTAATAATGGATAATGGTTTCCAAATGCCTGCTAAGAATTTGCAAAGCTGTATAATACACCCAAAGATATGCAAATAAATGGCATTAAAGGAAACATTATAATTAGCAGCCCAATGCACAGAAACTGCTTGTGCAGCCATAAGCAACCTAATCTTATTTCAGTTGTGCTGCTTTTAATTGAGTCTCCCTTAAAGACCTGCAGCGCTGGAGGGATGGTCTGGGAAGCTCAGGTGAACACCCAAAACATCCCAAAACAGAATTAAGTGGCACTAAACTCTTTCTGCAGGGTCCAGGCTGTCAGCAGGAGGTGGAATTGGCCCAAGAATAATATTTCATGCAGAAACAATTCTTTTTTTTAATACATTTAACTCCTTTGTCATTATTGTAAGTTATTTCCAGATAGCAGGTGGCTGATTTTTAATTTTTTTTTTTTTGAAGAGCAACTGCCAAGCTTGTGAGGAATTATTTTGCAGAAGCCTGAACTGCATTTAAAGGTCTTTTCTTTTTTTATAAGACATTGCTAATCTCACATTTTTTTTCCCCCTCTAATCACACAAACAGTTTAGGCTAAAAAAAGCGTTCCCTGGTAGGAAGGAGAGGGAGGGAGTGGGTACCCACAGCTGTGCCTGCTGCTGCCAGGGAGTTTGTTTTCCACTCTTGCATTGATGGAGATGCTCCGACAGTTGTGGTGCCAGATTCTCTCAAATGCCATGTTTTGCAAACTGCCAAATTAAGGAGGGAAGATCTCGGGTTTTAAGCGTAATGTTTTCAATATTTCCCTTTATTTTTCTACTGAGGGAGCATATGGTGGAAGGCAACATATTTCAAATGGTCTGGCTGGTGCCAGGGAAGGATCACTGTGTTTACAGGAGAATTTCTCTGCTTGGAATCGTTGGTCAATAGGGAGAGACTTCCACTAAACACTGGAAATACCTGCAGTGTCTCATTGGCAAAACTGCATTCCCTTGGGCCCAGGGTCCTCGTGCTGGCACTTGGAGGGATGGAATTTTATTTTCCCACTCTCAGGCTGGGTTTACAACTCCTTGTAGCTAAACTACACCTAAACTACACCTTGTAGCTAAATTACTCCAGGTGGACTAAGTTATCTTCAGGGAATAAAGGAATAAGGTGAACCTGGAATGGAGTGTTGCTGTTTCCAAGTCAAACAGCAGCAAGAGGACAATGAGTGGCTCTAGAGGTCTGTCCTAGAGTTCACCCACCCTTGATGCCTGAAGTTTGATCTTTGCTGTATTTCAGGTTCTGTGCTGCCCAGGGGTGCAGCTCTGAGCTCACAGTCAGGGTCACTCAGCTCTCTGCACACAGCAGGGACACAAAACAAATCCTGGCCCTGCTGCACACCAAGGACAACTTTCAGCCCAACAGCACAAACAAGGGTGGCTGGAGGGAGGAACAAGAAGGATGGGAGCTCACAGCCTGGAGCTGGAATTGGACAATGAAACCCCAATGTGCAAATGGACCAAAACTGATCAAAGTGTGAGACCTGGTGACCAGTCAGCCATTTTGTGTCCATTTTGTGACCATTTTGGGTCCACCTTGGGTGTAGGCCTGGTCAGGCCCTGTCCTGCCCAAGGTGTACCCTAAAGGCCTTTCAATAAATCTCTACTTTATTCTCCAGCTCTGTCCAGTCTCTGTTCCAGGTCAGTCTTCCCAAGGCATCACCCTGACTTGAGCATTTTGATTCCATGAGGAATCTGTGATGTAGGAAGTGCTCAGCCATTCAAAGCATTGTTTGCAGCTGAGTTGTGATGGACGACTGGAGAATTCTCCCTCATGCCACAGACATTTCTGCAGCCCTTCCCTTTCCCTGGGCTCGATCTTCACCTCTGTAACATGCCTTCCACGAGGGCAGTGATGCCTTGGGAAGGCTGACATGAAGCAGAGACTGGACAGAGCTGGAGAATAAAGTAGAGATTTATTGAAAGGCCTTTAGGGTACACCTTGGGCAGGACAGGGCCTGGCCAGGGCTACACCCAAGGTGGACCCAAAATGGTCACAAAATGGTCACAAAATGGACTCAAAATGGACACAAAATGGACCCAAACTGGTCACGAGGTCTCACACTTTGATCAGTTTTGGTCCATTTGCATTTTGGGGTTTCATTGTCCAATTCCAGCTCCAGGCTGTGAGCTCCCATCCTTGTTGTTCCTCCCTCCAGCCACCCTTGTTTGTGCAGTTGGGCTGAAAGTTGTCCTTGGTGTGCAGCAGGGCCAGGATTTGTTTTGTGTCCCTGCTGTGTGCAGAGAGCTGAGTGACCCTGACTGTGAGCTCAGAGCTGCACCCTGGGCAGCACAGAGTCTGAAATACAGCAAAGTTCAAACTTCAGGCATCAGCAGGACTGTCCTTCAGCCTGGGCTGGAGCTCCTTTCCCTGCAGGACAGCCTGGCCTGTACAGGGAAACTCCCACAATTTATATAAATTTATTTCTCTCTCTGCATTCCGTGACCAGTGCATTAAACCCAGGAGTTCCTTCCCTTCACACAATTGAGCTCCCGCTGTGGGTTGAGAACGGGGCTTTCATCAATTATTCACTGCTCTGAAGATGTAAGAAGTTAACTCAGGGCAAATTGGTGTTTCTCCTCACTCCTCAGGAGCAGGAGTTGGGAAAGTTGTGCCCCTCAGCCAGGAGCTCCATTCTCATTCAAGGGAAGGGAAAATCCACCTCCAGCAAATCCTCCTTGCATGTGGGAATGAGGAGCTCCAGTTCAGCAGGCTTATAAATAGGGATGCTGGGAAGAGACTGGCATTTTTCAAGTAGAACTGTCAGAATTATTTCGTATTAACTTTACCTTTCTTTATTCTTATTCATATTTAATCATTCTCCTTAGAGGGTTTCTACCTTCAAAATTAGGGAGAAGAAATGCAGGTATAGAAATGAACTGATTTTTTTTTTCTTTTTTAAATGAACAATTTGCATTTCCATCTCTTTGGTTTTCACTCCCAGTATCAGCTTGGTTGCAGTTGCTCAAACAAAGACATTTCAAAGGTTTTCATATGAGGTTGGTTTCAAATTAAATATTTCTTTATGAAATGAGGTAGGTGATTTAAATTTGGCATAGAAAACAATGCATTTATTATTAGTATTCAAAAACATGCCATGAGTTACATTTTCCAAAATCTCTCAACCCTCCTACTAAATTTTTTCTTAATGTCACCACTAATAAACCTTTCACTATGTCAAAGGAATTAGGCTAAATTTAAGCTTTTCTGATAATCCTAAATAATGCTGCGGTCCCACTGTTTATCTTTGAAAGTATTTACCATGAAATAAGAAGAGTAAGGCTCAGAAAAGTGGAACTATATTTCTTAATTTAAAATAAGTTTGAGGTTTTTCCCTATTTCTCTGTTTTCTCTCTCCATTGTAGGGAAAATAAACCTGGAAACAACAAAGTTCCGGAAATGGTCCTTATAACCACAACTTATCCTATTGAGATTTCTACACACATCTTTCACAGAAAATCATTGAAACCTAACACCAGCTACAAAAAAATAAAGATCTAAGGAGATTATGAATAAAAGCTATTGCTGGCTTTGTTTTTAATGAGATACCGAAAGCATCTTTATTATTGCCCATATTTTTACTCACATTTAATGTAACCCAAGTTATTTTCAAACCAACTCTGTTAAACAGGACAAAACCCTCATTTCTCTTGCCAGTTTAGGAATTTGCAGGTGCTTGCATCTTTCAGAGCCTTTGTGAATATTGTACAACTTTCAAGTCTAACCTACTTTCCCTCCCTATTTTTTTTTCCTAGAAATGTTCTATAGTCCCTTATGAATGTTGTAAAAGATTCACAAATTCTGAGTGCTGCATAAAGTGGCAAAAATTAACATCTCCAAGAATGTCATTGAGATGGGCAGACGTCTCCCCCCAGCCCCAGCAGGCCCGACTTTGATGAGACGGGCTTAAAAAGGAATTTTTAAACCTCTCCACACCTACAGGAAAAAATATAATGCCAATGATGAATTTGCTGCAAAGTTACCCGTTCTCCTGTGGATCAAAACATGTTGGGATAGACTGAAAACCACTACTTTATACCCCATTAGATTTATAATGCTCTGTGTCCCTGAATTTCTGTGTTTCCCAAATGTGGAGTGGAGGAATTCTTTGGATAAGACTGGGATTTGGGTTTTTAGCTCTCTCCTGTCTCCAGCAAGGTAAATAAGGCCAGAAATAAAATCTTCAGTACCTCCATGGGTGGAGGTCCAGGCTGGGTTTGGAACACACAAAGTTTATTGACTGCTCCTGATGTGCTGAGAACCAGGGCTCTGCTCTGTTCACACCTTCTAACACAGCTGAACTTAAAAAAAATAATAAAAAATTATAAAATAGAAGAGAAATTGTGGCTGTCCCATCTCTGGAAGTGCCCAAGGCCATGCTGGGCTTGGAGCACCCTTGAGAGTGGAAGGGGGTGGAATGGGATGAGCTTTAAGGTCCATTCCAACCCAAACCATTCCACGATTCCATGAATTGAAAAGTTCCCATTATCACCTCTCAACTCTTGGAGGAGAACACAGCAAAATTCTGTCTCTATTACAGCATTTGATGGGGTGGGATAGGAAAGCCCCAGAAAAGGAAACCAGTCCCATTGAATCCTGCAGAGCTTTAATTTTGGCATCTCGTAATTGCAGCTGGCCAGTCAGAAGAATTAAAGTAATCCTTTGAGTGAAAACAATAAATCTCTGGGCAAAATCCCATCATAAAAATCTACTTTGCTTATAAAAACACAAAGAACTTTCCTGTCCAAAGATCTAGTGACAAATGAGGGAGGGGAAAAAAACATTCAGAGCTTCAGAATACCTGACATTTAATTACCAGAGGCTGCTGCTCACAGAAGATGTACAGCCAACTGCGTGGCCTTGGCTGCAGTACATGAAACTATTATATTATCAAAGATTTATTTCTTAAAAGTGCATCAATTCCAGCTAAAATAAGCCTGGAGTCCCCCATGGTACACTGCGTGTCTGATAGGTGACTTAATGGTGTTACTAGAGAAAAGAGCAAGCTTTGGGGGCTCTAACAAATCCAGCATTTCCTGCTCAGGAGAGCTCAGGATGTGACAAGTCATTAACTCCAGCCTCTGCTCCTTCGGTGAATATTCCCCCTGCAAGCATTTCCTTTGGAAGGGAGCCAGCAGTTAGGGCCAAAATCCAGGTTGAAATTGCCCAGTCTTCCCCCACAAGTGCAAGGTGCCCCCATTTGTACAAAGAGAGCCACTGTCTGTCAGGGAAAGCTGGAGCTTCCCTTGGAATGGAGAATGTAACTCCCCTCCCCCCAAATTATTATAATTTTGCACCTAAGGGCTTTCAGGCAAAGATTTGGGAATAGGAATAACAGTTCTTTACTAGGAATATTAAAAAAAACCACCCCAAAACAGGCTGCCTTAGTGTTTCTGAGTCTCAGTTTTTATCCAGGCAGGAATTCTTGGCTCCTCCCCCTGGGTGGAGCATCTCCCCATGGGATGATGTCATTGTATCAGCCCTGCAGTGAGCCTGGATGGCCCATGAACAGCAGATATCCCCTGGAGGGAGGATGGGTCCTGGAAGAGATAAAGAATGGAATACTGAGCTTTTTCCTTCTAAAAAATCAAAAATAATTGATTATTTTTCTTTACAGGATGGAAGGTCAAAGAAGTGAAAAAATTGTTTACCTAGATGAAAATGCAGAGACATGGGAGCTGGGATTTCCTGCTTTAGAGGAAGCACTGGGACTTTAACCATGGCACTTTTAGAACTTTTATTGAGAATTTAGATCGAAGTAACAGTCCTTGAACACCAGAATCTTGCCGAACACTTGAAAGAGATGGCTGCCTCTTGTTCTGGCTATAATACTCAACTGGTAAAGCAATTATTTTCCCTCATTTCCATAAAAAAAACCCCCAGATGATAAACTTTTATTTCCATTTTCTACCTTAACAACACTTCTTTTACTAACTCACCCAGATACCAGATTATGCTATGAAGTGTTGACACACACAAGAAAAAAAAAAATAAAACCACCAAAAAACCAAACATAAAACTCCAGGTTATGACACGCAGAGTCTTTGCTAAAATATAAGCAGACTCTTTTTTTTTTTTGGGCCACTGCTCCAGGATATATATTTTTACTCAACATCTTTGATTATGCTGCCACCAGCAGCTTTTAAGACATAAAAAGGCAAATGACAGGTGCTGTCAGTGACTCGAACAAAAGCTGTGGAAATTCACTGAGCGTGTAATACGGTGGATTTTAGCAAAGCTCAAAAACCCACGGTAGCTTTGACTAACTTGATCTCTCAGAAAGCTGTTTGAGGGAGAGAGGCACGAAATAATGAATTGGATGGAGCGTTACATAACAAAAGAACTCCTCGGGGTCTTGTCTGCTGCCTTATCTCATAAATTGTAATGATTTTCATGTTAGATCAAAGAGGAGCATAAAACAAAATGGAGATGAAAACAACTATTCATTGCCCTCGAGTGCAGAGCTTTTGTTTTAAGACACTCCTAAGCGGCGCTGGGGAAGGTATTTCTTCCTCTACACAAATCACTGCTCTGTAATCTTCCCTGTGACAGCAGGAGCAGCTCCACTGGTGGAGCACACGCCTCTCAAAGCAGCTTCATCTGACTGCCTTCCCAACTTAAGGACAGCCAGGTGGAGTTTTTGTTCTCTTTTGGATTTATTTTAATTTTTTTTTCTTTTTTGGGGGGAAAAGGAGGGAAAAAAGGATGATTGTCACCCCAAAAAAACCACCACCACAAAAAAAAAAAAGCCCCAAAAAACAACAACAACAAAAAACCCCACCAAAAAAAACCCCAAACCAACCCAACAAACAAAAAACCCCCAAACCCAAAAAACAAACAAAAAAACCCCCAAACAAAACAACCCAAAAAAACCCCAGGAGAAAAATACAGCTGGGGATCTGAAAAAAAAATCAAAACCTGTGTCCTGTAGAGTTTGCACAAGAATAAAAGGGAGGGAATAAAGTTCGTGTAGGCAGCAAGAGAAATACAGAGTTTGCACAAAAAAAAAAAAGGGTAGAAATAAAGTTATAGGCAGGAAAAGAAATGTTGAGTTTGCACAAGAAAAGAGGGGAAGGAAAAAATTCATGGGCAGGAAATGAAATGTAGAGTTTGCACAAGAAAAAGGGGGCAGGAATAAAGCTCATGTAGGCAGCAAGAGAAATCTTTGCTGCCATGGGCATTCACCAGAAGATCTTTGGCTTGGGGAGAACACAGAAAAAAGATGCATGGAATGGTTTTTTTCCCTTCTCAGGGTTTAGGGCATTAAAAGAAAATTACAGAAAGTGGGAGATCGATGATGGTGGAATCTGGTTTATGGAGCATCACCACACCTGGTTTTGCCAGTCCTGGAATGTTCTGGCTCCCACTAATCTCAGGAAACAGCAATTTCAAAAGACTGGAAATTGTCTGCTGCCTTATCTCATAAATTCTAATGATTTTCAGTTCATATGATGTTAAAAAATAAAAAAAAAATCTCGTGTCTAGGAGAACTGTTACATCATTAACACACCACCAATTCCTAAGGGAACATTTTCAGCAGAGATTAATCCTGCTGAAATTCAAATATTGGTAAATTTTACAGGCCAGAAAGAGCAGGTTTTTTATCAAGTTGCATTAAGTAGGAATGAAGAGAGATCCCTGTTCTATGAACTCTGAGCAGGGTACAAAACATCACTGAAATCAGATCCAGTTAAAATGAAATTTTAAAAGCTCAAGTCTAGGATGTTCCTTTTCACTAAATACTTAATTGTGTATTTACGGCAACGTAACTATTACATTTTATTTATAATTAAATTTATCACACTGGGATACAGTGAGGAGATATGGAGAGGTGATTGTAAGGAATTATCTGCTTGAAAAAAAAATCAGAAATTATTTTCAAACTCCAAGGCAAGTAAAGTTTTTTCACTTTTTCATGTATTATGGATGAATTAATTCACCCAAAAATTCTTAATGGAGAAATATTTTATTATAGTACAGGGATAAAAACCTCATGAAACCAAAAATGAAAATTATTATCAGAAATAGGAAAAACAATCATTTTTCAGAGTTAAATATTAAATATTCATGAGCAGGTCTCAAGTCCTTTAAATTTGTTTTTTGCACAGATGCAATATTTGTCCTTTCCCAAGTGTTTTGCTGATTGATGACCCCAGTGCTCCTCACTCTGGCTCTGCCTGGGATGCTCCAGCTGGGGATAATCCCATTTCATTCCTGTCATTTCCCAGATTCATTTCATTCTCTAAACCCAAAGTTCTTGGTGCTGTCTCCAGGGCTTTGAAACGCTTGCAGGGGGTTGGAGGATAAGTGGGTTGGGAAATGACAGAAAACACTGAACCTTTTTCTGCCTGGCCCACCGAGGCCTCAGAGCCACAACTCCCACCAGGCTGATGCAAAATTTATTGGCTGCTTACAGAATTTGAATTTCCTTCTCTTTTTCCCATGGTCATACGTGTGCATGGGCTGAGAGATGAAGGAGTGAAGCAGATATTTTCCACTTGTGCTCATTCCATGCCCAGGGATCTCAGGATCTGCTCCTTTGCTGGGGTGAATTATGCACTGACAGCATTAACAGGTTTTCCTCAGTTCACATGAGATTAAAAAATATTTCATGAATAAACATAAATTTTTCCCAATAGTCACCACATCTCTTGCAGCAATCACCTGCTACTGTTCAAAACTACTGCTAATTATTATAAATATTACCAAAAAATGGCTATTTCAAGAATTTAAAGACAATTTTATCAAGAATTAAATAATTTAAGTCAATACTTCAAGAATTTAAAGACAATTTTATCAAGAATTAAATATTTAAGTCAATATTTCAAGAATTTAAAGACAATTTTATCAAGAATTAAATATTTAAATCAATGTGTTCAGCTATGGCTCAGTCTGATAAAAACAGAGAAAAACCACATTCAAGTTTCCCTCAAAGTTAAGATCTGTACATAGAAGGAAGGAAAAGGGAAGAGCATAGGGTATGACAGAGAAGATAAAGAAAATAAAGGGTTTTCATCCCAATATAGGCCCAGAATTAGAGTTAAAATTTCTTTGAGAATGTTTAATTAAAAATAGATATCATAACAAGAAGTCTTGAAAGCCAGACTACTTCCCATCAGCCTCAATACTTTTGAACTTCGATGAGTTATTAGACAGCAGCTAAATAATCCACAGAATGAAAAGAGAGAAAAGGAATTCCTTTTATTAAGGATATAAATAACTTAGGCCAGGGTGAATTCTCAGTAAATATAAAGAAGGGAAGTCATGTTCAGAGCTGAAGGCTGTGACTTGTACAGAGAAATCTCCTGCAAATTTGTCATCTTGTGCATGAGAGATCCTGGGGAGTTCAGGCACCAGAGATGGAATTGTTTGGAGACCATTTCTCCAAAGGTAGGGGGAGAATTAATTAGAAAGGGAAAGAATCCTGTCTCCTTTTAAGTTGCACTCCCATTCCTTAACATGGGTGAAAAGTCCATTTAGGACTGTTTTGTTTCTTTTCCCTCCTCTCCTCGATTTTTATAAAGTGAAATATTTCAGTACCCAACATTCCCAGGTACAGCCCTGACCCCAGAGGACACAGAGCACAGCTCACCCCAGACTGGAGATCAAAGACAGTTTGGGAGTCAGAGTCACACTCATTCCTATTTGTGGAAACATTCATCAAATCTGAGATCGCCTTTTTTTTTTCATCCCACCCTGAATTCTTTGCCATCAACGTGTCAGATCTTCAAAATGGGTTTCCAGTACAACAAAATCAGGCAGTACCATCCATTCCAATAATTTTTTCTGAGGTATCAGGGTGTTGATTCGTGTGCCCAAAATGGGGGTAAAAAATGAGAAAGAGAAATTCCAAAAGATACCAATATTAAAATAAAACATAAAAAATTACTGCACCGAACCAGCGAAATTAACAATTACAAAAGGGCAAAAAACGTATTTCAACTTTGCAAAAAAAAAAAACTTTTATGACCGTGCAGTGATTGCTTTGTGTCAGACCAGGTGCTTTTCCTCCCCTTCCTCCCTCACAGTGGTGATTATTTCTAAGTGCATTTGGGGAAGTGAATGGAGAGCGCTCTGAAATGAGGATATCTGATCCAATAATCTGGAGATTTAGTCTCATCATGAAGGCTCCCTAATTGTACTCTCCTCAGATAGACCCGAATTAATTCTTGCCATTCATCCCCTGAAATGTATCTGGGGCTGATACACTGATAATAATTTCCTTATCTCAGAGACAGACAGTTAAGGGAAGAGCCCGGGAAAATAAAGGGAAATGTTGAAGGTGATTATCATAATGAGAATGTTAATTAGCTCCATTTCAGACACCAATTGTTGGCACATGAATCAGCAAGCAACTCTCCAAGTGTTTTCATAAGATTTTTCTATTTCTAATCTTCTCCTATTTCTAATCTTTTTTCCATTTCTTCTATTTCTCTTGCTGTCATTATAGGCATGAGGATCCTTGCTGATAAGGGAAACAAAAGTTGATTTCAGCAGCTGAAGAAAGTGTATAGTTGAGAAAGACATGCATAATCTCATTCTCTACTCCCTCAAATGGTTTCTATACATGACCAAGAGCACTTGGCAATTAGTGTAGTCGAAGGGAGGCAAAAATGTGAATTATTTCCTCTCTTCAATGGCCAGGGGATGTGGTACATAATTGAGCAAGGGTTGTGCATGGTCAGCACCTGAAATCCAGATTTCAACCCCATCTGTGGGCTTCTATACAAAGGAAAAAGCAGCAGCAGAAACTTTCCTCCTTTTGTTTTTCCAGGTTTTTCATGTCTTATTTTTCCTGAGCTCTGCCTTCTCTGGACACCCCCAAAACCTCTCCTTTTTTTAATTTGTTACAAGAAGAAAATCACCCCCACACCAGGCTGCAGCTGAGGCTGATGCTCCAGAGAGAAAATGCTTTTTCCACTGCTCTCATGTCCATGGTAAACAAAGACTTTGGGGGAATGTTGGCATTATTTTTCCAAACCACTTTGCAGGGTGGATTTGGTTTCTCTGAGCCCCACTGGTGGCACTGCTCTCTCAGATTCCTGCCACCCATTCTGAGTCTGCTGTAAATATCAGAAGAGATAATTTTGTTTTCTTCCCCTGTGTCTGATCTCCCTGGCTCTCTCACATTAATTCCCTGTTTCGGGGGCAGGAGTTCTCTATTTTAATATCAGGTTAGAAATTCAACATGCTGACATTTACTCCCACTGCCTAGACAAGTCGTGAAATTCCCAAGTTTAAACTCCAGTCTCCTGGGACATCTCCCAGCACAGCCCAATTCCAGTGCCCAATTTAGGCTGTTTTTAGGAGACAGGTTAGCCCTGTGCTAATTTGGGTTAGATGTTCTAGCAAATTTCCATGGGATGCATCAAGTGCTTGTTAAACTCTGATTAGTTACACCCACTTGTAACTGCCCACTCAAAGCTCATCCAAATAACACAACTGAATTTATCTTTAAAAAATCCTCAGATGGTCAAGCTGGCCATTATGAAGAACTTCTTTATCAGTTTTTGATTTTCAACTCCCTGAAAATTAGTGGCAGGTGAATCAGAAGGAGCAGCTTGGCCATGCACGCTGCAAATAAAGGGACAGAGAAAGAAAACAGAGGTTTGAAGGAGGGTTTGTAGGAAACATGGAAAGATACAAAATGTGGGCTCTGAAGAAATAGGTGGAGCTGTGTTTTCATTCTCCATGGGTTTTTCAGAGCCACAATAATCAATGTTTTTCCTCAGAGTCCTGTTTCAGTACAAAGCTTTATCTCCATTAACCTGGGTTAGAACCCTAGAGCAGGGGATGCTCCATCCCTCCACCTCTGCTCCTCCTGCATCTCTCCTCAGAAACATTTCCTTTCCCTCTGGCTTCTCTTCTGCTCAATCAGCTCCACCACATCTCTGACCTGTATCCCATTTTTCAATCCCCCCCGGGGCCGGGCACAGCTGATCCCACAGCTGATCCCAGAGATGATGTACTGAGTGCCAGGGCATCAATTCCTCAGCTCTCCTGGCCTCTTGGGGCAAAACTCCCATGTGTTCCTTTCCATGCTTTTAAATAATAGTAACTTCTGAATTTTTCTGAAAGTTTTAAAAAATAATTGTGTATAATTACACATGCAATTATTATTTTATTAATTAATAACCATAAATAAATAAATACATATTATTACATTATATAATATATTAATATAATTAATAAAATATTAATCATATTAATAACTATATAGTAGATAATTAACTTTATTAATAAAAGAATTCATTATATTTAATATATTATATATAATATATGATATAGAATATATCTTACTAAATTACATCAAATTATATAGATTGTAATATATAATATAATATAATATAATATAATAACATATAATAAAATATACATTTATTATATTATAAATTATATCTTATAATTAACATATTATAAGATAAATTATCATATATTATAAAATACAAAATACTATATAAAATAAATCTATATTAATAAAATAGATTTACATGATACTTTCAGGGCTAGGAATGTATATAGAGCTAAAATTAACAGCCTGGATTTCTCTTGGGCTTCCCCATCACTCTCTTCCCAGCAGCAGCATTTCCATAGGAAAACAACTGCAATTTAAATGTGATGTGAGCCAAAAGTAAAACTCCGTGATTCTTAATACCATAATTCTCCTATTTATTCAATTTGTGAATTACAGCAGCCCCTGCAAGCTGCATGGCTGGGGAATATGTAAACACAGACTAAAATTAGGAAAGAGGTCTATAAATCCATAGTGACAAGTGCTTTATTCCTATAAATCAGTGTAAGGAACGCATCCACCTACAGATATAAATTGTAGCTGCTGAAGGACGTTACAGCTTCACTAATCTGTGAAATAAAGGTACAAAGTGCTCCATTTCTCTGGGAATGTTTGTCTGCTGCACTTAGGTGTGGGCTGTGCTCCCACAGGGCTTGGCCCATGCGTCCAGACAGCCCAAATCTGTGTAACTATCTGCTATCAGCCAAAGATAATTATTAATTGGGCTTGTTGTGCTAATGGAGTCAGGGAGGGTTTGCTCAGTTCAGTTTGGGCACAGCCCATAATAAAATCTTTATCTTCCCTCAAGAGCAAGTTAAAACACCTGAGTTCTACCATTTTGAGGAACAAGCTTTACAAAACAAATTTGAACGATACATTTATTTTAATTTATATTTGCATGCTTTTTGAAATCACCACGCACTGTCTGCATTAGGTGTTATCTCATCCTCACTCTTGGGCCCTTTCCACTGAAATTTGTGGTGACAGAGGATTAATATTTACTCCCCAGTGTTTGCAAGCAGGGATGGCACTGCCCAAAGTGCCACAGATCCACTGAGTGCTCCCAGTGACTGAGGGACGCGGGGTCTTTGCTGCACTTAGGTGTGGGCTGTGCTACCACAGGGCTTGGCCCATGCGTCCAGACAGCCCAAATCTGTGTAACTATCTGCTATCAGCCAAAGATAATTATTAATTGGGCTTGTTGTGCTAATGGAGTCAGGGAGGGTTTGCTCAGTTCAGTGTTAGCACAGCCCATAACAAAATCTTTATCTCCCCTCAAGAAAAAGTTAAAACACCCGAGTTCTTCCATTTTGAAGATCAAGGAAGTTTGATTTTTTTTTTCTTTAATTTATGTTTGCATACTTTTTAAAATCACCACACATTGTCTGCATTAGGTGTTATCCTCACTCTTGGGCCCTTTCCACTGAAATTTGTGGTGACAGAGGATGAATGTTTACTCCCCAGTGTTTGTGCCCAAAGTGCCACAGATCCACTGAGCGCTCCCTGTGACTGAGGGACGTGGGGTCTTTGGGGGAATTGTTTCTGAGAGCAGTCACAAGCTGTTACCCTAACAAGCAGCACACAGACAGCTTTTCCTCCTGCTCTTCCACAATCCCTCCTGTCAGCTGGAATTACGAGTCCCACAAACCACCCTATTTAAGCAGCCTATTTATAACTGCACGAGAACGGCTCAGGGCACAGGCCTGGAACACAAATTCACTGTTTTGCTTTGTTTCTCCTGTTTTTGATTAAGGAAATTGTATCTCTCCAATGGATTTGATGTCACCTGTCAGATGTTTTTAGCAATTTATCCGGTTTTCAGACATTACTCACGGTAATCATGATGAGTGTTATATTTATCACCATTTATCAAAAGCTTTCCCAATTAAGACAATTAAAACTCTTCCATTTTTATTCTCTATAGAGTTCTTTCTTTCCACATTTGATTTTTACACATAGTTTTTTCCATATTTGTTCATGGCCTTATTTTTTATTGTGTCAGGGAATCCATAATTCCTCATGGACTAGGTCCCTCCAGGCTACCTGTTTCCATGGAATTTAGCTGCTTCCTTTATTGCCTTGCCCAATGGAAGGTGCTGTTCCCAACAGAAAAACACGAGAGGAGTCCAGATTTCCAGAGTTGTCACATTTTTCTTAAAAAGAAACAATAAAAGATGTAAATGCTGCTCTATCAGTCTAATCCCAAGCTCCTGCACCATCTTGAGCTGCCTCTCATCATCCTCTTCCCTCTCTTCCTTTTGTTAATGTGGCCATTATGAAGATTAATATGTAAAGAGATGATTAAATTTCTTGGTGAAAAGCACCATTATTAAATCTATTTGAGTATTAATTCAAGGCCATCAGAAAAATCTCGGTATCTCCGTGAGGGAAAAGGTGCCAGGAAATGGAATTCACTGTTGGGAGAAGAAGAAACCAAGGTTTTCTTTGTGATTTGTTGCCTTTGCAGCATCATGTGACATCGTTAGGAGGTACAGCCTGAGCTCCACAGCCACTCAAAATAAAGCCTGGTTTAAATTATTTTACTATTTTACATGAGTACCTCACTGTGAGCACCTCCTCATGTTCCAACGAGGAATGTCCAGTGTGGATGGTTCTGCAACAAAGGTCCAGGCCAGGTTGGAGAGTGTAGGAATGCATTTCCACACCCAAGCAAATGATTCTATATGAGGAGAAGAGTTTCACTTTACCTTTGAACATTTAAGGAAGCCAAACCAGAAAGTTCTGTGCCCTTTTCATCGGCATCAGCCCAGTGCCAGCACTGGGGCACTGTCTGGGCTTTGGAAATATTCCTTAAAACCTGTTGCCTATTTCATTGGGCAAGGTGCCAAAAAGCCCACCTGGACCATTCAGTACTTAAAAGATTGCACAGAAACTCTCAGTGCTTTTTTGGGCTGCAGAAGTCTTCTCTGCACTGTGTTCCACTTACATTTCTTTTGTCTGATACTGTTTGTTATTTTCGTTATTATTAAAACCTTTTCTTTCACAAAGCCTGTCCAGAGAAGTTGTCTCGCTATTATTTAGCCTCTCTGAGAAGCTGCAGGTCAACCCTCAGACCTGACACATCTTCACTGGGCTCATTCCACTTCAGCCACGTGCAAGACTGGATCAGGGGAGGACTTGGAGCAACCTGGCCCAGTGGAAGGTGTGAGCTGGCTGATCCTTGGTGCCCCTTCCACCCCAAACCATTCCAACCTTCTGGGATGATCCTGTGACCATTTCACTGATGATATTTTCTCACACTCAGTCCTGTCCCATGGGTAACCCTGGCTCTGCTCCCTGCAGGATGGCACTGGTCCCCTCGAGCCCCCAAACCGCTGCAGAATTATTTGGAAGCCTCCCACCACAGGAGGGCACAGTCATGCTGATGTATTTTCAGAACAAAATAATGTTTAAGACCTTAATGGTGGCCAAAGCACTTGAACCTCTGACAACCACCTGCAGATAACAGGAGAGCTGTGCTGTTTCATTTCAGTGATTTATTAAGTAGCAAAAGACAAGTGTTGGACTTCATCCTTCTATGAAGCAATCTGCAGCTCCTGCTGCTGGAATTTGAACTGAAGGATGGTTCCCTGGTAATTTGTAATGGCTTGGGAGATAGGGCTGCCTAAGCTGGGCAGGGCTGCAGATGAATCAGCAGCAGCAGCAGCAGCTTCCCCAGGTGAAAATAGCTGTGTGTCTTTTAAATTTTTAATGGAGATTAACACTTTGTCGCTGCAGTGCATCACTCAGTGCGGCGTGGGGAGAAGTGCTCCGTGTTGGGGAAGCTCTGAACAGATACAATGACAAATCCCTGACATAAAGCCTGTCCTTGTTTGAACCAGCATTTGCCTCTCCAAAATAAAGGCAAACACATTCCCATGATGGAGGACATGGGATGGCTTTCCATTTATTTGTTGCTGGATGTATAAATCCGAAGGAGAAAGTTAATTAGGCTCCCCGTGCGCAAGGCAGTGGAGTACACTCTGATTGCTAATTATTTTAATATAGGTAAACAGCTATTGACAGCACAAGTAATTTTCCCCCATCTCCAGTTAAGAGGCTGCCAGGTATCAGTCTAACAGCTCCGAGCGAACCCGAGGCAATTTAAATTATGGGTTTTAATCAATATGTAAATTGTTATTGTAGGAGCCATCCATGATAGTTTGCTGCAGCTGCCCCACCGCTCCTCAGACCTGGCAGCTGCTGGCTCAGGTCGGGCTGTGATTGCTGCTCCTCACCCAATTTTCACTCTGTTATCTACTCATTCTCTACTCAGAGGATCTCCTACTCAGTGCAGTCACTCAAGCCAGAACAGCTGAAAGAGGCAAAATCCCTCCCTCCTGCTCCCCAAGCTCAGCCCTCCTTGGTTTTGTGTTTGAGGTGGTTTTTGGGCAGCCCAATGCTCAAAACACACATTTATTTGCTTTTGGCATTGTCACCCAGAGGCAGCTCTGCCTCAGAGCTTTTGAAAACTCTTTCAGCTCGTCTCTCCCAGAAGCCAACTCACCTTGTGTTGACCTCCAACTTTCAATTTACTCGTTACCTAAGCAATAATAACAAAAATTAATAACACCCCCGAACTTATTATCTTGTAATTTCCCATGCTACAGCCTTTAAGGCACAACCTAATTTAAAACTGTCCAGTTCTCAGTGTTTTGTACTTAATATTTGAGATGTAGCAAATGATGGCTCATTTGTTCTTGCAATTCTGTCAAAAAGCTGTGCAATATCTTCAATTTTAGCGAGCACGTTTCTCTTGCAAATTAATTTCCATGTTGTACATTTTCCTTTGGTGAAATTAGATTTAACACTGATTTGGTGAATGATAGCTGAGATTCTTTTCTTTTTTATTTAGTTGCAAAAGTTCCTTGGGAGCCATTTCTGATACCCTCTGATATACTCAGAAGTGGAAAACAGAGAGGTTCTCCAACATTGCTCCTTCCAGCTGGCCTCAAAGACATATTTCTCTAAACCATGACCAAAAATTTATGCTTTGGATCAACTTTGGATTAAGCAAGGCCAAAAAAAAAAAATACGGTTTGCTTGCAGCAATTAATATTTTCCCTCCTTCTAGAGACCTGCAGAAAGCAGCACAAAGTAATTGGTCATATTTTTCAGCCCCAGAGGTGTCCAAACTGCTTGGTAAAGCAAGGGATAAATACAAAACCACTTCAGAAGGTGGCAAGAGGCAGAGAAATTAGCAAAGAATTAGTCTGAGAAGAAATACAGGACAAGAGGCCCAGTGGACAGAGGAAGAGCCTCTCCATCAACCTGAAAGTTCCTGTTTTATTGTGGAGGGCTGTCTGGGGCAGCAGGGAGAGATCTGGGTGAATTAATGTCTCAGCACCCACCAAGCACAGGAAAGTGGCCACCCAGGGATCTTCACAAGAGGCCACCTTGGCCATGGTTGGCACTGGAGGGGATCCATGACCCAACCTGGAAGATTTCAGAATCCCTCCATTAACCACCGCCCACTTTTAGAAAATTTGGTGAATTGCTGCATTTATTACCCAACCCTCACCTGTCTCAGCCCGTCAGAAATTGTTTGTGCTGGCTTCAGTTGGGTTTCTCTTGGAGCCCTGGGCACTGAGAATTCCAGGCTCTCTGTGCTCACAGGCACTGACCCCCAAGCAAACACTGCACTGACCTGAGGCCGTGGAGAAGCTCCCAAAATTGAGTGACAGCACTGGGATTGTGGGTGTGCAGTTTGAATAGAAGTGTGTGATATCACAGGGTGCAAAACTGAGAGTTTAAGGGTTTAGAATGCAGTAATAGATATATAAAGCAAGGTGGAGGATTTAGGGCAGAGGCCAGTGCTGCTTTTTCACCTTCTCCTTCATGGCTCTGGGTGATATTTTGTAATTGGGTAGAAAAAACTGTGGGCCACGAGTGGTTGGTTATTGAGTTAAAAGTGAAAATAATTGAGGTGTTATTTCTTAATTGGACAGTTTATCCTTAAAAGGCCTTGGAGAGAGATAGAGCTCCATTTTTTACTTTGTTAGCTAGAAATGCTGTAGCACTGATGGTTTGTGAGATTGGAATATAGATAAGAATTAATAAACATCTGAGTCTGAACAAGAAATACCATCTGAGCATTTAATCCCAGCCCTGACAAAAAGAAGATAAAATTTAACAGGTGTCCCCTCATGGGCAGCACTGGGGCCACTCACCTGCCACCTCCTTGAGCTGCTGGGGACTCCCTGCAGGGTTGGCCTTCCATCCCTACACCTTCCCTTCCCTTTGAACCAGGATCTGGCTGCATTCCTGAGCGTCCAGCACATATTCTGGCCTTTTTTGGGAAAAAAATCACTTGAAACCATCAAAAAAATCTCTCCTTAAAATGAATTTTCCATAATACCATGCTGTTGTGTCCCCCCGTTCTTCTGCAACCTTGAAACTGCACTGAATTCACCACGAACACAGAAACTGGTTCTTCTTTAGCTCTGAAACACCCAGAATGCTTTGGGAACTAAAAAAAAAAAAAATAAGTAAGAATAACGTTGTGAAAAGTTGCAGTTCTTTGGCTTAGTTTCGAGAGGCTGATTCCGTGGGGATCTGTGGACAGTTATTTTTATGCATTCATTGCTCATTGACCAGGATAATCAAATAGAATATTCCATTTGCTGCCTGCTGTTTAAGTGCCTAATTCAGAGCTAATTGAAGTCAATGGGCAGATATTCACAGACTTTAATGGACCAGCCATAATCTTATGTCTACCCTGGTTGTGTAAGTTATTTTATTTATCCTAATTATTTTCATCTTCCCTTGCATGCACGACCAATTATTTATTTTACGTGCGTAATCATCATCTGTAAGTGGAAGTATTTTAAAGTAGTTATTAAAAGGTATTTCGAGGCCCATGTTTGCACAGACCTGTGGCTGTGATAATGGCACAGAGAGAGATTTTAACACGGTATCGCTTTGGTACCCACGATAACAGTTATCACTATAAAAATGTGTTTAAATTACAAGGGGTTTTTTGTTGCTGCAGCTCCATGGGCAGAACTCGAGCCACTAATGTGATTATACCAACAACCTATACATATTTATGTCCTAATGGCACAACTTTTCAGTTGCTGGGAGCAGAATATACCCTGAACAAGAGCCAAAATTTGAGATTCCTGAAAAAAAAAAAAAAAGCTTTAGGCTGTCTCATTAGTGTTTCCCAGGAAAAACAAACAAAAAAAACCCCAAAAGAAAGCAACATAAAAAACCCACACATACAAAAAATCCCCAACCACACAATGAAAAACAAATGAACAAAACAAAGCAAAACAAACACAAAAGAAAACAAACAAACAAACACGGCAGAACAATCCTCCAAAACCACAAAAGGAAAACCCATATGTCAAAATCTATGGTTGTTCTTCTGCGTATTAAAGCATTTGCATTTAAAAATGAAATTTAAAAACTCCACACATTTTTCAGCTTTCCATGAATCTGAAGCTGAGATAGGGATTGAAATCAACACACTCTGTTGGTGCTGATGGCTCTGCAGTGGGAATAAGTCTGGAAACACAATGTGAATCAGGAGAACCGATGGCATGCACTAATAATTCATATTCCCTTCTGTTTTCTCAGCTCTTGAGCATTCCTAAAGTCCTCAGGGTGCTGCAAAGTCTCATGCCACTTGTTGTGAAGGTCTGGATCCTGTGTGAAAAATTACAATCGACCTTTCCACTTTTCTCAGAGGTTTCTTTTGGTGGGAACAGAAGATTTTTGTTTTCAGGAACATCTGCATGTGCTCTAAAAATTCCTGTTATGAGCCATATTAACCAGGACAAAACAAAATCCTGCTCAGTTCTGTTTTGTCGTTGACTCCCGCCAGGATAAAGACAGGTCAGCCTCAAGAGTTTGGGAAAATCTTATTTTCTCTTACCACAAAATCAGTCCAGCATCCAGGCATACAATTGCAATTCCATCCACACAATATTTGGATACTTAATAGTGCATTAGGCAAGTTACATTGAATGTTTTGATATAATTTAATCTCGCCGTGTGTCAATATTTAGCTCCTAATTAATAGCATATTTACTTCTCTGCCATACATTGGTGTGCCAATTATGAGCTTAAACACCCTTCCCCAGCTCA
The DNA here is from genome assembly GCA_910950805.1 of Acrocephalus scirpaceus scirpaceus. Classification (NCBI taxonomy): domain Eukaryota; kingdom Metazoa; phylum Chordata; class Aves; order Passeriformes; family Sylviidae; genus Acrocephalus; species Acrocephalus scirpaceus. The sequence continues at coordinate 2,998,878 of OU383781.1, forward strand.
ATCCTTGCCATGGAAATTAAACACGCTCAGCTGAACCTGTCTGGGGTGGAACTTCATCAAAAGCAAGGAATTTGCTCCCAGAAAACTTTCTATCCATGTCAATGCAATCTGAAGGTATTTTCTGGATTTTATTTTTCCTTCTGTGGTTGGTGTGACTTCAACAGGTGTTAAACACCCCCAGGAAACACAGACCTGCATTAAAAGGACTTTAATTGTCACCTCCTGTTTCCTGCACATGGATTATTTCCAGTTCATCTCCCTTTCAGGTTTATTTGGGCAATAAATTCACAATTAACTCAGGCCCATCAAGTACTACAAAAACTGAAATTGTGCCTGACACGCTGGTTTTTTGTTCCAGAACTGATTAATTAAGACGTTTAGGCAGTCATTTTTCATCCAACATTTGAGGAAGAATTTTGACAGACCTACATTCAATTAAAGTGTCTTCCTTCTCCTTTCACCTTTCCCCATTTAGCCCTAGGTCTCTGCAGAATAACTTTGTTATGTGGTATCCGTGAAGAATTTATAAATATTCCAGCCTATCTTTTTTTCTGGAATCAGGATAATGGAGTTTTACCCTGCAGACATTTTCTGTTGGGTTTCCAGTTTAGAAGAAATCCCTTTGCATTCTTGTCCTATCTGTACATAGATATATATATGTGCAATAATATGATGCATTTATAACTTTAAAGTAGAAGATTTAGCAAAATACAAAACTTACATGGTTTTATACAGAATTATGTATAATTATATATTAAAAAATTTGCTTTCTAAAAGAATTTCTAAAAAGTGCTGTTCTAAAAGAATATTTGGAATAGCAGATGAAAAAAAAAAAAAAAAACAAAAAAACCCCAAAACATTTCCTAACTCCCTCAATAAAATCCTGGATTTCTTTAATAAATTTTTCTCCCCTTGGCATCATCTTCCAGCTCAGACCTGCACAGAAGGAAGCTCTCAGTAAAAGCTTTCACCACAAACCAACACCCCTCAAATGCTGAATATTCGGGGTCAGGCATGCAGTTCATTGCTGACAGTTAATGAACAAAAGAAAAGGACTCACCAAAGTTCAGCCTAATGGTAAATCCCTTTGGGGAAATCACACTCTACCCATGATGGTTCCATATTGAGGAGCAGCCTCGGGGCTCACCGAGTTATTCTCAGTGGATTTTCTGCAAGTGCCACAGCCACAGATTGCAGCCATCGATTTCTCCTGGCAGGCCACTGAAAGAATTGCAATTGCATTTCCCTGTGAATGCAAATGGCAATGTGAATCCAAATGTAAATGCAATTGTAGAAATGAGATTAGAATCATTGCTGTCATTAAAGTGCAATTGATCTTTGGTTTATAAAGAAAGTGTTTGTCTGCAGACCAGCATCAGGAAATGCACTGGGAGACTCCAGCCTGTGGCTGAATGTTCATCTTCAATGGAAAATATTGCACCAGTGGTCAGAAAATCAGCCCAAACCAGCAGCTCCCCACTGGCCTGTTAATCCCAGACAAATGGGATCACTGGTTTTCATTTCCCAGACTTTCCCAGAAGGTTTCCCCCTGTCCAAAAGGGATGTTGCCTTCTTTTTCCTCTCAAACTCTGAGCAGCCATCCTGATATTCAATTCTGTCCTATAAAACTACCAAAGAGGGGTTAATGTCTTCTTAGGAAACCCAACTACACCTCTAAAGAAAATAAGCTTATTGGAAAAAAATTATATATATATATATATATACTCTATCCAAAAGAGACTCTATTGTTGTGTTTCTAAGCTCAGAAAAAGAAATCCTTCTGAACCAAAACTTCTTGAAGCTCTTAGTGTTTGCTGAATATGTGAACAACCTAAAGGAAAAATATTCAGGGAGGAGAACACAAACCAGGCAGCACTGTTTCTGTTTCTGCAGCAGCTCCCATTATTTTTTCAGGAGGCGGATGGGGGTTAATGCAGCCTTGAAGGAGTTGTTGGAAAATCAGAGTAATGCCCAGCCATCCCCACCAAGGCTCAAACTGTTCCTTTCCTTATCCCCATAGGAAATCGAGGCTGGTGTCCCTCGTCTGATGGAAACCATTTTCCCCTCTGATTATTCACAAGCATGACTCGGCATCAAAAGCCAGCCCAACTTGAAAACAAACCCAAAACCCCCTAAACCCACACTTCAGTGGTTGAACTCCAAGGCCTCAAAATTTATTCATGTGAAACATTTTTTATTATCTCCTTTAGGTTTTTTTGTTGTTGTTGTAACTTTGGACAAATGGAACAAACCCCAAGTTCTCATCCAATGTGAATTTTTTCCCAAATTAATTTCATTTCCACCAACTACTTCACCAAGCACCCATAGCAATGTCAGTTCATTTTTTCATGGCTATTTCCTCTAGAACTTTAAACACAAATATGTAGCATAATCTCAATGATAATTAAACCAAACATATTTAAGTATTTATTTTTCTTTAATTTTTCTTTCTGTACCTGCATGGGTACATGTTCAGCCAAGCAAACGTGGGGGAAGGGAATCTGGTGTCGAGCTCAGCCATAAATAAATTAAGATTTCGTGAAAAATGCAGAATGTTTTTTTAAGCATGTGTGGTGAGAAAATTTCCAGACCTCTGAGCTCAGGGGTCTGGCACATTTCTAGCTGGAAATATGGGATTTCTCTGGCCCATTTCTCCTGGCCTCTCAGTAACTACTTTTTAAATCAGTTTATTCATGGAGCCACTCAGGGCCTTTTGTGTCCTACTTACTCTGAGCCAGCATTTATTTGCTCGTGTGGGATGGTCCTGCTGGCTGGAATGGGCTGATCTGTCAGGAAAAGGGAGCAGAATTGGACCAGCAGTGTTTCCCATCAGGCTCACACAAAATTATATCACTTAGAATGCAAAATAATCCTGATACTCACACTCTGGATTTTTTCAGGTTTTTAGAACTGTCTTCTCAGGCAATTTGGCTTTCCAGAACAGATTTTTTCTTCTTCCTAGAATTAATTAAAATGGTTCAAACCTAGGCTGGGCCAATCCATTCTTAGAAATAGAGTTTAAAGATCAGCCCTAAGAAGAAAAAAATGTACTGCAAACTGAACTTTTCAGCCAATTGTCCATGTGAGCATCAGGAGCTAAAAGCAAATAGATATTCCTTCAGCTTTAGATATTCCTTCAGCTTTAGATATTCCCTCAGCTTCAACGTGGTCTGTGGTATAAAAGCTCTCCCAAGTCTTTCCAAAATATGGAATATGTGGAATATATTCCTGGGCAGGGGAATTAGTCATGGAAATTTCTCTTTCTCTTTCTCTTTCTCTTTCTCTTTCTCTTTCTCTTTCTCTTTCTCTTTCTCTTTCTCTCTCTTTCTCTTTCTCTTTCTCCTCTTTCTCTTTTCTTTTCACTATGGGGTTTATATAAATATATATATATATAATGTATTTATATTTATATTTTCCAATGTAAAATAAATATAACACAATATTAGATATATTATAAGCTAAATTTTTTATAACAAGCATCTATTTTAAAATATAATATATTATATAATATTATGCATAGCATATTATATATTATGCATAGTATATTATATATTATATATTATGCATCATGTATTATATAATATATACTTTTATTATATATTATGCATCATGTATTATATAATATATACTTTTATTATATATTAGATATTTATTATATATAATACATTATATAACACATGATATATAATAGATGATGCATAATATAGCTTTTATATTCTATAACCTATAGTTTATAGTTTATAGTTTATATTATATATAATATATTAGATATTTATTATATATCATACACTATATCATATATAATATATAATATGTAATACAATATATTTTATATTTTATATTATATATATAATATTACAAAACAAGAGTATATTTACATATATGCATCAGATGGAATTCTGGTTACATGTGTAATAACTACCATACAATGATTCCTCAGGATCTCTGGCACCTTTTAATCATCTGTATTTAGACAGTCCACATTAAATACATGAAGTATTTTAAGACAGCAGATGAAAAAAAAAATCCCCTGTTAAAAACTCTGTTAAATCTAAGACAAAAGTGCCTATGGGGCTGTGCTCAAGGAAGAATTTTAATTTCAAGAACAAATGTGCCACTCCTGCTCTGAAAATCTTCCCCAGGAAGTTCAAACTTACAGTTCCATGTTCAGTTTTATCACAGCTTGCCTTGTTGGAGATGATCAGTAAATGAAGCAGAAAACTAAGAAAAGGGGAGGATTATTCTTTTGTGATGAAGCCGTTAGACAGAGACTGAGAGAAGCTACAAAAGAGATCTCTGATGGAAATACTCATGAGGCTGAAAACCATTAATTTCCTACTTTATTTTTGCCTGTTTAGTATTGAACTTTTGCCACTTCTTTTTTTCCCCAGAACATCTGATTCACTCACCCCATGTCATGATTGTTTGCAGGTTTTATTTCCTTTTCCCTTCTACTTACAAAGCTATTTAAATATCTAGAAACTTGCATTAATAAACTTTTGTCTCTATGAGTTACTCCCCCACCCATCACCTCTCATTCACCAGCCTGACTCATTGTTTTGCTGATGTTGATATTTGTTTCACATATGAGGTGATTGGCAATTTTTGCCATTATTTCATTCTCAAATATAAATCTGATTATCGCCTCTACCGTTTCTCAGACTCTCTCTCCAAAATATTTCATTTAAATGTTTAAATTTCATTAAATATTTCATTTAAATATTGAATTGACTCCTGTCATTTTGCCCATTTAGGCTGGGATTGACTGACTCTGTTTGGAACCATGGACAAGTTTTGCTTTGAAGGCAGCAGAGGATTCTTGCTATTAAAAAGGGCAGGTGAAATGTTGGCTGGAAGACAGAAGAGAGCAGAAATGAGCTGAAGATCTCTCCTTTCGTGGCTCTCTCTAGTTGCTGTTTCCCTTGCAGGATAAATAATGAACCAGGGATAAACCCAGCCAGTTTAACAACCCACGTGTGATTAAAGGGTGACATGAAACTCTCAGGCTCAGGCCATGACTCATAATTATTATTAATCTGGTTAAAACAATTTGTTACTCAGAGCTCAAGGATGAAACTCAGACTTTTTCCTGTTGCTTCATGCAGTGATTAATTTCTTCCCCTATGCAATAAAATGATAAATAACCCAGAATGTTTATTTTACAATGGAGGCATTAAGGCTGTCAGTCATTGACCATTTTTATGTCAGAACTTGAAATCAAGTTCATTCTTAGGTTTGTTGCCTAATAAGAAAATTGATCAAGGTGATAAAGGGGGATAAAAATGATAAAAAGCAGATGTTTCCAAGCTGTACTTCACCAGTAACAAATGCTGTCTCTTAAAATTTTATATTGAATCTCCCAGAAACACAAAATAAATCATGCAACTTGTTCCTTAGTGATTCGAAACATTTACATCAAACAAAAAGTTAAAGACAAATCAAGAATGAAATTAATGATGAAATATTAGATTAGATTATACAGCTTTTGCACACAGTCTGTTCCAGGGAGGCATTTTTGGGGGCTGGTTCTCTCAGAAAATATTGCAGGATTCAGGAGAGGATCTTCCCAAGTGTCTGCTGTGGAGGAATTGACAACATTCTGAATTCACATAAAATTACAATCGAAACCAAGGGAGGAACTTCTGCACAGGACACAGATAACAGCACCACTCTATTTAATATAATTGCCATTAATATTATTAAAAAAGACTAATGCTAATCAGCTTGAAATTTGCATGAGAATACCAGCATTCATTCTACACTGAATGTTATTCCGAATTTTGTCATTGAAGTTTGGCATCAACGGAACTTGAAAGACACACGGAGCCTCATGAATCTTCTTTCAAGGTTTATTTGCCTGCAAATTCAAATGGTTCTCATGTAAACGAGATTGAAGTGCTTGGGAAGAAGGGAACTGAAAAAATGCCTTGCTTTGTCTGCTTTAAAATATATCCAATGAGTGTGCTGAGTTGTGCAAACAGGACTTATGCAGAGCTGGATAGGAGGAGGCACCAGGAGTTTTTATAATACCAAGATCACAGAATCCCAGGGTAATGGAATGGTTTGTGTTGGAAGAGACCTTAAAGTTCATCCCATCCCATCCCATCCCATCCATCCCATCCCATCCCATCCCATCCCATCCCATCCCATCCCATCCCATCCCATCCCATCCCATCCCATCCATCCCATCCCATCCCATCCCATCCCATCCCATCCCATCCCATCACATCCATTCCATCCCATCCCATCCCATCCCATCCCATCCCATCCCATCCCATCCCATCCCATCCCATCACATCCATTCCATCCCATCCCATCCCATCCCATCCCATCCCATCCCATCCCATCCCATCCCATCCCATCCCATCCCATCCCATCCCATCCCATCCCATCCCATCCCACTCTGCCATGGGCAGGGACATCTCCCACTGTCCCAGCCTGCTCCAAGCTCCATCCAACCTGGCCCTGGACACTTCCAGGGAATGAGCTGTCTTTATATTCTGGCTTCTTTCTGCCTCTCTGGCTGTACAAAACAACCACAGACTTAATTGAGTAATTAAGGGGAAATAATGAGATGTTCTTTTTTGCCTGCTCAGGTCAGCAGCGCTGGGCAGGTCCAGGCAGCAGCACATCCCAAAATCTGAGAGGTGACAGCCCCACAAAAGGTTTTATCATCTTTCTTCCATGTCCTAGAGATGCCTCATCTGCATCTGGAATGCAAGCAGGGTTATGTTGTCTGAAAGTGCAAAACTGGAATTCTGTGGAAATCCAGGAAGGGCTGAATCTCCTCTGTCTCCCAAGCACAGGCACAGCATTTGCTGGGGAACTTTGTTAAAACTTCACCTTTTTGTTGTTGAAAACACATTTCAACGCTTTATTTTAGACTTCTTGGCAGAACCTACTTTTATTTCAGCCAGGTTCTGGATGCTTTGGAAACCCTGCTAATTCAAGGAAACACTGGGGAGTGCGAGCCCCATCATAAACCCTTATCCTAATAAAGATCAAACTGACAGCCTTTTCTGTCTCATTGCTCTGCTTGAAGCTGCGAAGGGTTCTTGAGCTGCTGCTGCTGCTCGTGATTAAATTTGCTTTCTGTCATGCAATTACATTTTTAAAATTCTGTTCAGTAAAATATTTCTGACTCCATTACAATAAATTGAACCCGGCGTAGCGCGGACACACGAGCCACATGAACAACTGCTGCTGCTGCTGCTGCTGCTGCTGCTGCCTGCTGATGAGTTTTCAGCAGCAAATGGGGACTGGATGGAGCTTTTCTCCTTCTCCTTCAGAGTTACATCCACCCCCATGCAGTGAAAATAAAACTGCTATAAAATAATTAAGCTGTTGCAGGTAATCTGCTAAGCCTGGCTCATTCCTGTTACCAGAGCATGGATTTACTCTTTAGCTGTCATTGATGTGTTTGACATCTGTCACAAAGGACCCAATGGCTCCTCAAAGATCTCTTGGGCTGCTCTTTTTTCTTTTAAAAGCTGCTTCTCCCAGAAACACGTTACTCACCATGAGGAGAAGGTGAAAACTGAAGGCAAATACCCCAAATACACCCAGCAAACCATCTGACAAAACCTGCTGGTGGGTGTTGAAATCAAGAATATCAAAACAGAGCCCGAGCACCTGCTCTGTGTGGTCAAGTGACAAAGATCACACTCAACCCCTCCCTTATTTGCGTCATCTGATATTTTTTCTTTAGAAAAGCCAGATGCTCAATTAGAAAAATAAAGTCTTTTAATAATAATCATGTTAAGAAAATGTCTGTGTACTGGTTTGAATTAATTTTCATCCTTCCTTTATCTGGTTGAGCCCTTTAAACTGTTAATGTGCTGAACTTCTAATTTTGCTTCATTTACACCAATTTGGCTTATCAGAGTCAATATAAAATAGTAAATATAACATACAGATAAAACATGTAAGGCTAACAGGTGGAAAAAAATTCAAGCCATGCATGAACCCAAGTGGTTCTTAGAAAAACTCACCAGGAACTAATTTGGCACCAAGTTTTGCAGAAGTTCAGGCAAGAATGCACTGTTATAATTATAAATATTTTCTGACTACAGTCTTACCCTGCAGAGGTCATTAGAAAAGTTATCAGCTTCTTATTTATCCCTTTCTGCGTTAAGTGGGTCTCTTCCAGAAGATTCAACCTGAAATTTCCAGTTTTGGAGATTTTCATTCAGAATGAAAGTTTAAAATTTAGATGGATGTTTATAAATGAAATTTACATCATTTTCTGACTACGTAGTTATCAGAAGGGAAGTAAAAAAAAAAAAAAAATAATAATAGCTCTGAATCATATAAATTTACACCAGCAAATGGATTTTTTTCCATAGTATGACAGTTCAGAAATTCTGTTCCTTTATCATAATCAGAAGAAAGGTAGGCTTTTAATTCCTTCAATGAGATCATCTTAGCAGGGAAAAGTTTAAATGGGATAAAGCAAAAGAGCTGAATTAAAAAGGAAGGGAAAAAAATCCCTTTTCCTTCAAACCAACTGGAAACATAATTTTTTTTCTACTCTTTACATTGCTTTTCGTTGATAACACAGAGAGGGGGATTTGTCCTGCTCATTTTGTGAATTTGTGCCCCCGGTCACGCAAACGAAACACAAAGTTTTTTCTGGAGCCTGATTCCCCTCAGGGGCCAGGATGTGACCTGCAGCTGTTCCTGCCCACTGCCCGTGGATTACTTCTCTCTTAATGACCTTTCAGAAGTGCAGAACATCTGAAGTTTCTTTATCCAATTATTGCTTGCAATATTCAAGTCGTTTCTGTGTGAACAGCATTAAATCCTTCGAGCATCTGCCCTTTTGTGTTAAATGAATTTAATCAACCCTACTTCGACTAAAATGGATTTTTTGATTAGAGGCAAGATTGCTGAAAGCAGTTATTTATTTATTTTTTATAGTCACAAATTATTTACTCTGCAATCCTAACATTTATTTTTTATGGGCCTGAATAATGAAAGATCAGACGCGGTGTTTGAGGGGAGGGAGACAGTTCATGTCTGCAAATCAAGTTACAGCCTATGATATCAGAGATTGATCAAGTATAAATATTAAACAAATGGGAAACTTCTGAGTAAAAAACCTGAAGTGAATAACATTTATAGACACAACATCAGTGAGTTAACTCCAGGAGAAATTCCATCTTTTTCCTTTTTCAGTGGTCTGGTGTATGACACGACTGGTACCTAAATCAGAAAAAGTGAGCAAATCGTTGCTGTTGTCACAACCTAACTCTGAGTGTGACATGCAGAGATTTAAAAAGAAGGAAATTATACACTCAAATATTCAAAATTAAACAGTCAGATGAAGACAGCTGGTTTTAAAAGCACAGATTTCCAAAGAATTTCCCACAAGAACTTCATGACAAAACTGAAAACTCTGTAAGCGTTTCCTTGCTACCAACATGTAAATTTGAGAGGAAATTGTCTTGTCTTTTTTGTGACACAAAAAACTCTGCAAATCTTTACCAGACCAATGGTCAGACAGGTCAGAAGGGAAAGAAGAGCTAAAAATAAATTCATACGAACTCATGAACATTTGGCCACTTCCAAAGAAGAAAAAAAAAAAAAAGGAATTAAAATGCTTTAGTGATTCAAAATTAGCTTTCCATAGACAATTTCCTCAGTTATATAATTCATGACTGAACTCTCTTGAAAACTTCTCACTTCAAAAAAATCTGAACAGTCTGTGTTCTGAACAATGCTTTTGAACTGCCAATATGGCAAATAATCCCAGTGCGTTTTCCGTGGGGGAGAGGGAATCGTGGGCTTTGTTCTCCTCCTGAACCAGCAGAAGTTTTGCCCTGGACTTCAATGGAAGGAAGAGGAGATTTCTCTTTGCTTTTAGAGAGGGAAGAGTATCAAAGTGGACACCACACAATGCACCAGGAAGGGATTTTGTGCTGCAAATCACAAAATCTAGGCCGGAGTTGGGGAGTGATTTCCAATTCCGTTTCATTTCTCGGCATCTCCCACTCTCTGCTCCTGCATAATGAGGGGGTGAAGCCGAAGTTGCCTCCCATCACTTTGTGAGCTGACACTTCCTCCTAAGATGTATTATGTATACAAATGATGATACTTAAGGAAACTTTTGTTCTAAGGAAATCTCATCAAAAAGAAGTCCTTTTCAGATGAAATAATTAGTGATGCTATTTGATGTGTGGGGAAAAGCACAACTCGGCTTTGGTGGAACCATTGCCATGTCTTTAATGCCTAAGGCCTTTTATGCGCTGGGGTTTGGAAAAATTGGCTTTTAAAAAACTTTTGAACTTCATTTTTGAAGGCTTCTCGACAAGTTAACAGGGTTTTCTTTCAAGGGAAGTAACTGATGAATCTGATTCTGTTTTAAGACATCAACAGGCAGAGGCAGAGTGAACGGGCCTGAAATCCATCAGGAAAAAGGAGAATTTCAGTGGGAGTTTCATGGACAAACCACTCACCACCTGGGATCTAAGCAGACAGATTTTTTGCATGAGGGTCTCATTTTTTCCTTATTACCACAAAACTCCCAAAGTTTTAGTGCATCCCTAAGAAATTAAAGTTTTACTCTGCATGGGTCGGAATTTGAATCTTTTCATCCAAACCCATCCCAGAGGATTGTGTACACCAAGGAATTGGAAACTGGGGAGAGAAGTGGAATATTTTCTCTTGTTGGGCTTTAGTGCACAAAACCCACATATGTAGGGTGCTTAGGCAAAGGTGAGCCAAACAATTTAATAATGGACTGTTCATTGACTTAATTTGTTCAGCAGTTTCTAAAGGGCTCCTCCTAAAACCTCTCAGCATTCCTAGAGCCACTTCTTCACTTAAGCTGATAAAACTGTCACATTTGGGGTGTTTTATTCAGCTCCATTTCCAGCGGGGAAGTCAAACACTCAATCCCAACTGCCCTTGGAGCAGGGAATTTACACGCCCTGTTGTTTTGTGATGGCTGTGTTGGCAAAATAAATGACTCCAGCGTTGTGAGTGTATTTCAGCAGCGGAATAAATTCATTGTGTGTGGTTAATGTCACAGCAATCCAAAAGCCTCACAGGAAATACAGCTTTGAGAGGACAGGTAGGTTTTTCCAGGTTGGGTGGGACATGGAATCACAGATCCATGGAATGGTTTGGGTTGGAAGGGACATTAAAGATCATCTCATTCCACCCCCTGCCATGGACAGGGACACCTTCCACTGTCCCAGGCTGCTCCAAGCCCCATCCAGTCCGGCCTGGGGCACTTCCAGGGATCCAGGGGCAGCTTCCCTGGGCACCCTGGTCAGGAAAAACACTTTATCATTGATTTTTTCCTGTTTAGCAGCCACAGATACCTGAACTCAGAATAGACACTGAGTTTATTTTCTCTTTAAAAGTATTTAAAGTAAAAAACCCAGACTTACATGTGGAGAGATCAGTAGGTGACTGAAATCTCCCAGGAGAGGTTCCTCAAGCACAGAAGAATCCCTCTGATCCCAATCTCCATCCTCTGTTCTTGCAGGAGTTACATGGGATGAACAAGGAAATCAGAACTTCCCAAGGCCACCACTTGCTTTAGGTATGTCTTGCAAATACACCTCATCTCCTCTTTTGACTTTTAAGGAGCTCTGTGAACAGTCTTTTCTCTAAAGCCATCAGTTATTAAAAGGTCAGGAAAATGTAGCAGTCCTAGAGAAAGAGATCAATTAGGAATGCGTGCTGGTGAGCTGATTAAGTTTTAAAAGCTTCTCAAGCTAAAATATCTTTGAGATAATGTATGCCACGGCAGCCACCAACCTGCTTTCGTTCTGTGGTGCTTCTGTGAACTTTGGAAAAGGTTTTTCAAGAAAAGAAAACAGTTAAACACTTTGAATTGCGATAAATTAAAACTCTAATGAAGAAATTAAACTGGAAGAAACACAAATTCTTTTGCCAGGCTCTCATCAGTATTTTCCATGCAGATTCTAAGCTAATACCAGGATTTTGCTCTTCGGAATGCTTTAATTTCTTCTCACATGCTCTCAGGAGTTCCTGCTATCATCTAAGACTTCAGTTTATCAAGGTGATTAAGCTTGTGACTAATTTGATTGATCTGTCCCATAATAGATGTCCACATTTTTGAGAGACTGGGGATCTAGGCTATTAGCCAAAAAACCCCACAACAAACCCAAACCAAAGAAACGAAAATCCCACCCAAACCCAAAATGAAGTCTGGGTCAGTATTTCTCTTCTTGAATAAAGCCAAAGAAATAAAAGAAATAAAAATCACACCCATTGACACCCAAAATGAAGTTTGGGTCTATATTTCTGTTCTTGAATAAAGCCAAAGAAATAAAAGAAATAAAAATTACACCCACCCAAACCCAAAATGAAGTCTGGGTCTATATTTCTGTTCTTGAATAAAGCCAAAGAAATAAAAGAAATAAAAGAAATAACAATTACACCCACCCAAACCCAAAATGAAGTCTGGGTCTATATTTCTCTTCTTGGATAAGGCCATGGGCTTTGTCCATGGGCTGGATTTCAAACTTACTCAGAAAAGAATTCCCAGAAGTAACAGCAGGGTTTGTATTTAGACCCTAATCCTTCTCTTTAATTCAGGAAAGGTACCAGGAGATATAAACACGGGGCAGCAAAGAATTTGATGCAATAAAATCCACATCTAATTTTTCCTCCAGTCACTACATGAGGATTATTGCTCCTCAATATTTTCTCATTTCTCTCTAAACCTTTTTGTGCTTTCCCAGCTGAGAGTAAAGATGGAGGAAATCAATGCAAAAGCAGAGTTTCTGCTGATATTTAATGGGGTAAACAATCTGCTCTAAACTCTTCTTAACAGACAGCCCCTCTGAGAGGTGCTTGGCAGATGCTTCTCAATCCAGATAAAATATATCCCATTATCTTCTTTTCATGTGGTGGTCACTTGGCTGCTCAAAGATTTGTATCTCTTCTAGTTTGGAAATTCTTTATTCTGTGGGGAAATGGCTTTTCTCAAGGAAGCAGCTACAGAGGAGGAGCTCTAACAAAAGGCTCAGGGAATGACTGAAAGGGAATTAAAACCTTCCAGACCTGAAGGAGGTTTTGTGTCAGCTTCACCAAGTCAGAAACTGGGGATCTCACATGCAGATTTATTGAAATTCCACACTATTTTTAATTATTCTACTTCCTTGTTAGGACCTAAGATCTGCTGTGTGTCAGTGAGATATCTGAGTCAAAGGTGTGAGAAATGTTATGAGATGACTGAATTAAAGATTTTTTAAAAGAAGAATATGAATTTCAAGCAGATCAAACTGAAATATTTGTGGAAAGCAGACGTGAAGCTTGTTTCTAGTGGCACATCTACTAAAGGAAGTTGTTCTGGCTGCCAGTGCTCTCCCTGGCAGTGTATTTTCTACCCATCTTTATTTTAGAGCTCCAAACATATTGGTGATAAGAATTATAACTTGTAGCTAAAAGAGCAGCTCGCTGACCATTCCCTAGGCTGAGATTTCCCTAATTCACATCATCTGCTTCTCAGTTTCCAAATCAGCTCTGACTCCAGGCGGTCCCTGAGCAATTCCCTAATTCTGTGGCTTTCAGAGGAACCTTTTCTCCAAGGTTCAGCTCGTGTTTGTGTGACTTTCCTTGAGAACTCGGATATTTTCCAGAACCATTTGCTACAGCATTTGGAATTTGGCATCAGCACCGAGTAACCCACTGGTGATAACTCCTGCAAATGTGCAAATGCAGTCCCAGCTGATGCAAAAATGGATTATGGATGCCTATCTTGGATATCTAATCCTGAAAGCTTGTCCTTGGGGAGCTCAGACAAGCATGAAGTCACATTAATAACTTTCTATCATCTTTCAGAGATGAAAACTTGAAGAGGCAAAAAAAAAAAAAAAAAAAGGAGCTGAAGCATTGAAGAAACACTTTAAAGGCAAGATTAGGAATCACAGGTTATTCTCACAATTGTCTGTCAGCTCTCTGGGGGATGTTCTGTCTTGTGCTGTTCATATCCATAAAAGTTAAAGGACTGTAAATGGAAGGTTGAGAACAAGGTTTCCATCCTTGGGCTGTGTAAACCAGGAGTTACTCCAGGTTATGAAACTTTTCTTAAAGATAACAAACAAAAAACAACCAATCAACCAACCAAAAAAACCCCCACAATCAAACAAACAAAAAACCCAAGCAAACAAGAAAACAACAAACAAATCCATAAACAAAACCAAAAAAACCACCCCAAAACAAAACAAAAAATGACAAAACAAAAGGGAGAATTTTCAATTTAACTTTAGAAAAAAAAAAATAGAAAGCTGTTGTTCAGTAGAACTCATATTTAATAGAAATATCCCTACAAACCTTGGTTTCTCCTGGGATGCTCCATGTACCAGGAGTTTGACTCCAAATCTTGGTGCATCATTTATTGCCAAAATATTAAACCACATCCCCCGCTATTTGTTCAGGCTCCCAACCTCTGTGTCAGAGCAGCTGCATCTCTTCAGAAGTTCATCAACCTGTGCAAATTAGGAGGATTTTCATGTTTTAATATTAAGCCCTTTATTTCAGGAAATGGAACAGAGTTATTTCCTCCGTGCAGAACTTCAGGAACAATTACCTTTCAGGAGTGGACACTGCTGCAGATTGAGGCTGTCAGAATTGCCTGTGCAGCCTCTCGCTGTAATAGATGCGATATTCACACCCTAATTTCCATAAAAATAGGTTTTACAGAGTAACTGTTCTGGGATTTATTAGATTTTCCTGCAAAGCATTATAATTATCTCATACATCAAGCATAACTAGTGCTTGTTATAAATGCCAGTTGCAATCATTCCCTGATTTTGTTGATGCTCTGAGAATATTGGAGTTACACTTCAGTTTATTGGGAGAAAAAATTAGTTCGTGTGATTACAAACCGTGCGTTTGCTTCGTTGTATTTAAATTAATGACAAACTTCAAACTCTTCATCATTTGAAGTTTCATTGACGCAAAAAGCATCACACATATTAAATGTATTAATTAAAAATCTCAGGGATTTTTTAACACCCATTATTTCAGAAGTGTTCGGGCAGTACAATCCTGAGTTTGAGAAAAATATAAAGCAAAAATACTCAAAATTTCCCACTTATTTGCAGACTGACAAGAAAATGTGCACACTAATTATTCTAAGCAAGAGTTTGGACTAAATATCCTCCTTGGATCCCTCTTAATCTGAATTATCCTATGATCTGTTTAATGTTCAGTCTCTGAAGGATTAGACAAAAAAATCCAACTTGAAGATCTCCGTGCAGTAAATATTCCTGTGCTTTAAATGAAGGTGCTGCAGTTGCACAGCCCAGGAGTTCACAGCTGAACTTTTGAAACACAAATAGGAGAAAACAGCTGCTCTAAAAAATGGATGGATTGCTTTCTGCTATGAATATCCTGAAATTTCAAATTATTTTTCTGTTTGGCAGGGAACTCAGAGATCTTAGCTTTGTTTCTTCCTATGTAGATTATTTCTCTGAGTTTCTCATAACTGATGCCACTGGCTGGGTTTTCACAAGTGTGAGCATCACTTCAAGACTGAAATGTTGGGTTTGACATTCAATCTGTTCCACTAAAAGCAATGCTTACAGAAAAGCTATTCCCTTTTTTTAAAATTATATATTCTTATTTTGATCAAAGTAGAAACATTTCATAAAATAGCTCAGAAAGTTGGAAGGGACTTTAAAGATTATTTCTTACCTCCTTGCCATCTGGGATTGGGACATTTGCAAATATTCTCTCTCTGATGTAATAGTGTTTAAAAGTATCAGAGAAAGAAGAAAAAAAAGAACAATTCAAGTACCTGGACCAAACTCAGCACCTTGTTTAGCTCATTTTTACTTCTTACTGAAACCTTGTTCAGCTCATTTTTACTTCTTATTGAGAACTTTGCACTGCTGGTCTGTGCTGCCCAGAGATGTTGAGCAGGTAGAGAGAGACAAAAGGAAAAATCTCTTCTTTGGGCAGTGATCAAGAATTGGAATGGATTGCCAAAAGAAAGCCTTGATGTCCCCACTGCAGGACTGAGGTTTGCCCTGCTTGAAGCAGGAAACTGAACTCCCAGACTTCCAGAAATCCATTTCTGCTTTTTTCCTTTTTTCCTCTCCTTTGTTTAACCTTGATTATATATTGTTCCATTTGAAATACCTCTGGGTTAATAAAGAGTGAAAAGGAATTTCAAATTTAGTCAAATAACCCCTTTTGCTATACATTTCACTGGTCTGGGTGACACCAAACCTTTGGGTGGCTGGGTGTTCATCAGGTGCATTTCTTCCCAAATACTCACAACTGAGATATTCTCATCTCATGAGATAAATATGGATTTTTTTTCCCCAGGAGGAAGCAGGGACGGTGATCCCAGACAGAAACACTGTCAGAAGCTGAGATTCACAACATTAGCACTTCCATTAAGCACAGAGCAGAAGCAAAACAAGGTGGAGAGGAGAAGGGGCCATAACCTGGTTTGTGCTTCCACAAAGCAATTTATAAATACTACATTTCTCGGAGAAAAGAGTGGAGAGTCTTCGAAAGTCTCAGAGGTAATTAGCCAGACAGGTTTTGGCACTTGATTGATTGCTTTTTGAAAAACATTAAAGCCCCCAGAGCTGCAACAAAGTTAAAAGCTTAGGTCTAGACATGAGGTCATCATTCTTCATTATCACTTTATGTGGAGAAATAAAAAAGCGATGCACTTGTGATTGAAACCCAAGCACTTATTGATAGAACTCTGCACCATAAACCTCCCTTTCCCCTCTCTCTGCCGGGTAACAAATTATCCTATTTACCAGACAGCTCTTCCAGGTGCTTCCTCACAGGTTCCCCACTCCGGCCCGGAGCTGGCAAATGGAGCAGACACAGAATTGGAGTTTAATACACACTTGTGTGCCCAACCAGAGCTGATGGATCGTTATAAATTGTGCTCTTCCACAGTGTCCAAACAGTCGTGGGCTCTGAGGGGGAGGCGCTGGGAGGCTGACACATGATTATTTATGTGCCCCAGCACTGAGATCTCACAAAAAAAAGCACAATTTCTGCGAGGAAACCTTCCAAGGCTGCCAAACCCTTGGAGGAAGGGCCAGCAGTGATTCATGAGGTGACCTCCAATCCACTGCACCCTGTTGGCATCAGTGGCTTCACCATATAAAAAGCTTCTGTTGCATTTCAGATGGATGAAAAATACACCCATCAGTCATTTTTCACTAATGAACTGCACAGGTCTCCCAGGACTGCAAAAATGAGTGTAAATACTCCTGGTGACCGGGAGTATTTATAGAAAACTTATTTTGAAGTTTATATTATGAATATTGCAATGCCACCTACATTTCTGGGTGTCTTGTGCAGGTCTAAAAGGTCAGTTCTGGAACTGATGGGAGGTTTGTGAAGAGAGGAGATGGTTTCAGGGCTAATTTCAGCAGCTCTTTGTTGCACTGTTGTCTTGGTTTGGAAAGACAGGTATCTGCCAGGGAAAGCTGGAGCTCCCCTTGGAATGGAGAATGTAAACCCCCTCCCTCTGAATTGTTATAATTTTGAAATTAGGGGCTTTCAGACAAAGATATGGGAATAGGAGTAACAGTTCTTTACCAGGAATATTAAAATTTACAAATGTAGGAGTACAAAAAACCAAAAAAGCAAGCAAACAAAAATCTCAGAATACCCTGACAGGATCAGGGATACGACCTGACACCCTGTTGGTCAGAGTGTTGGGAGCAGTCCAATTAAATCCTCCTGCAGTGACAGATGAGGTTCTGTTGGAGCACAGATGATCTTATAGAAGATTCCAGTGGTGGTGAGCTGAGTCCAATCTTCCTCTGGGAATGCAGTGCACACAAGCTGCTCTGGTGTTTTGAATCTCAGATTTTTTTCCAGGTAGGAATTCTTGGCTCCTCCCACTGGGTGGAGCGACTCACAATGGGATGATGTCATGTGTGATGTCATTGGTGAGCCTTCATGGCCCATTATCAGCAGATATCCCCCAGAGGATGGTCGGTGGTGAAAGAGATAACAAACACTGCCCCAGAGATAAGAAACACTGCCCCACCTAGTTTTAACAGCTGGCCCATTATCAGAAGGCATCTTCCCCCCTCCCCCTGGAGTTACAAGAGATAAAGATAAAACATCTCCCCAGCTGCTTTCAACAGATGAACTAGAATACACATATTTTGGTTATGTAACCCAAGATAATTGTAAGGTAGGTGCTGGAGAAGTCTCTCCCCTTTAAAATCCCAATTAAATGTTCAGGGACTGAGATTCAATAACAATTCCTCAGAAATATCTCAGGCAAGCTGATCCTGCCATGGGACAAGAGGACAAATCACTGACTTCTTGCACTTCCTTTGTGCCCTGCATTTTGTCACCCAAATCAGCAAAAGGATTGAAGCTTTTGGTTTGATTTAGCTAAAGGTGATTCTTCCCCTGCTCTGCAGATTCATGCACAAAGTTTAATTTAAAAGGTAATAAACCCCAAACGATCTACAATGATGTCTGGGTTTGAAAACACTACGTGAAAACCCACATGGAAAACCCTGGCACTGCATCCACAACTGAAATAAAATTTAAATCAAAGATACCACCTGAACTGGTGACTGCTCTTCCACAAAAGGGAATTATTCCTTCAAGAACTTGAGAAGGAGATTCTACCCACTCCAGGTTTGAAAATTAGAATATTTCCAAATGTCAGAGTTCATCACCTGGAGCAATGTGACATTGATGTGACAATTTTTGACAATATTGATATTAAAACAATAGTTTTGTGAAGTATTGGATGGGTGCTGCTCTCTAATTGTTTTGTCTCAGATTATCTCAGTACCAAACCCATGAGGTTTTACTGCTGCTTTCTCTTACAGCCACAGAAGTTATGGATATGGCAGTGAGAGTCAGAGCTAATGATAAAACACCCTGATACATCCCCCACTAACACAAAATTCATCCTTCTCACCTTTAAAACATTCCAGCTCCTAAATCAAACCCTGTGAACAGAACCCCAGCACCACAGCTCTGGGTCTCTGCAGTGTGGTACAGAGGCAAAATTTCAGTTCTATTTCCTTGCACTGAGAAACCTACAGTAGTGGGTTTGTACATGATGAGACTATTAAAAAATGCCCCATTTTATCCTCATTGAGAATCCATTATTTTCTAGTAGTGCCAGTTGTTTCTTCACTGAATTCCCTCATAAACCCCCCTTCAAACCAACCACAATAACAAAAAAATTACAAAAAAAAAGAACAAAACCCCCCAAACGCTCCCACATCCAGATGATAAACTGACTAGAAGTTGTTATTAAACTTGTATCAGTTGAATTTTTTCCTTATAGAAGAATCTTGGAATACTCACGAGTGGAAGAGCAGGACTGGCCCAGTTCCTCAGGCAGGCAGATATACAGCAGGTTTGATGGAGAGAGGAAGAAGTCAGTTTTTATTACATAAAAAGGGGAAAAAAAAGCACCAAGGACTGAGGGAGAGAAAAATCCATAGTTGTATTTTCTGTGAAAAATTCGAATGACTGTTCCACTTTTAAATGTACTCACTACACCTATCAAAAGAAAATTAAGAATAAAAGTTACCTGAACATACTGGGACTAGAAGTATTTAATTTCACAGCCGAGCCAGATTGATCCTAATTCATATAAATCACAGCCCAGCTTAGCAGAGAAGCCATTTCCAGGGATTGCCAAGATACGTCTCTTTCAAACTTTTGAAAACACTATTTCACTCCTCACATAAAAGTGACTGGAGAACCTGACTGAGAGTCCACTGGTTCCTTTGGCTGACTAAACCCCATTAATATCTCGGGCCATTTGCTCTGGTGAAAGCCACGTTCTGGGCTTTGGACAGCAGGCTGATGGCTCTGTGGCTCTTCATATTTCACTTTATCACCTATTTTGTGCAAGTGGCAACAGCTGAGTGCCTGAGATTTGTTTCTGGGTAACACACACCATGAACAATTTCAGCTGCTCCCTGGATTTTCTTTGCTGCAGCCATCACAATAAACGGCGCTTGCAGTTCCCATAATTTCACCTTTTCATTTTTCTGGCTGCCTTTCCCTCCAATGGCATGCAGAGCACTCAGCTCATCCCGCAGTATTAATAACACTTCCACCTTAATGTTGGCCTGCTTGTCAAATCAGAGGAGAAAAATAACTACATGGGCTTTAGGTTGATTAAAGATAGTAAAACTCCAAGTTACAAAGGTGTGAGATCAATACTTTATGTGAAATCTGTGCTCTGTTAAATCCTGCTTCCAGCAAGGCTTTTAAAAGTCCATCTGAAGCCTGGCCCAGTGCAGGCTCTGCCCAGGTAGCTTTTGTCTCCAAATTTTAACAGAAATTGGACAAGACATGTCCAATGCCTTGCACATATTTTAGTGTCTGCCTGGAGCCTGCATATGATTTATTACAGGGAGACAAAGCCTTTCCCTCATCCTAAAAACGGTGAGAGTCTCTTACTTAGTGAATGTCTAAGAGGAAATGCTCCAGATCTATTCAGAGGCAGATGCAAATTTGTATTTATTAGCAAATAAATACTCAGATCTGGGAAAAACAGGCAGGAAACATCAGCCACTCGAGTTGTTTCAGGAGGGAAGACAAAAAGCTGGAGAATGATAACCCTGTGGCCATTTAACTTTTTTTTTTCATACCTCTTTCCCTTGTAAAAGAATCCTTCAACTTCAATCTCTCCAGCTCAATCCCAGCGTTGCTCCCAGAGGTTTCTCCATGAGTTACACACGGATGGGGAGGGAGGAGGGAGCTCCAGCAGGCAGGGGCAGCTTTTCCAGGTGCTGCAGCTGGATGTGGTGGATCCATCCTCCTGGGGCAGGGCTGCAAAAGGACATTAAAGGGATGAGGGATGACCTTCCTGAGAGGAGACACAACCTCCCAGAGCACCTCCTGGGCTGCAGTTTGGCTTCAACCCAAATCCTGCCTCTCACCCCAATGAGCTGCTCCTGCTCCCTCGGTGTAATTATGCAAACTTTCCTCTCTCCCCATTCCCTTCTCCCCTCATTTTGTGATTTTCCTCCTGAAGAGCTTTCCTGCAGGTGCCACCTGCTGTGGCACCACCCGAGGAGATCACAGGAGGTCACACACCCCTGGCAGCCCCTGGCAGTGATGATTTGTGCCAGCAGCCAGAACTTTCAGCCCTCTGAAAGGTTCCTGAGATCCCCAGGAATTCTGGAGGTGCAGAAGCACAGGATTGTTCTTCCAAGGTCACAGGGAGAGGGTTTAAAAGGCCTCCACCATCTCCCAGAGAGGTTGATGCTCAAGGTTTTAAATTGGTGAGACTGACCCCTAAAATCAAATTTCGATTGGTAAAAACACTTTCGAGACAGAGACATTTACCCACTGTTATTGTGACACATTCCAAGAGCTCCAGCAGGACTTCCCTGGGATTATATTCACTGCTATGGAAACGTCCCTGCAGTGTAAGGCAAAGGGGCTGCCAAATTAAATTATTATTATTACCACTATTATTGTTATTGTTATTGCTTTTATTACTTTTTATTACCTATTACTATCGTTAGTATTATTCTTACCATTATTGTTGTTGTTATTGCTTTTATTTCTTCTTCTTCTTCTTCTTCTTCTTCTTCTTCTTCTTCTTCTTCCTCTTCTTCCTCTTCTTCCTCTTCTTATTGTTATTGTTATTATTATTATTATTATTATTATTATTATTATCATTATTATTATTATTATTATCTTGGTTAACCATGTTAAATACCCTGAGTTCAAATTGTGACTCAGCTTGGTTGTTCTACTCCACTTCAGATTTATCAGCTCTAAAAGAAGCATAGAAGATAAAGTACTAAAAGAAAAAAAAAAAGAGGAAAAATATCTTAACTCTTCTGGCAAACTGGTAAAAATGAGCTTTGTCAGGGAGAGGGGGGAACACAATAAAAATTCCATTTAATTGGTAATCAAAAAAGAATTTAAAAAGGAATCATTAAGTTGAAAAGTTTATTGACGTTTGGGGAAGAAATCAGAACATTTTTTGGGGAAAGAATAAACATTTTTTGTGGGAAGAGAAACAAATGATTTCCAGTAAAAGCTGTCTTGCCTTGACCGAGGTGGTAACACTCTCTGGAGCTCGTAACAACCTGTAAAGTAAGGGAGTTTACAAAACCTTTAACTACAGGACTCATTCAATTTAATGTTCTTCTCTCCTTCTCTTATTTCTTTGCTCCCCAGAGATGGCTGGGGGAACAGTCAGGAGGGTTTCACTGTACAAGCACTATTTTTGAAAGATGCAGCATTTAATGAAACACCCTGCTTGCTTTGTGTGTCCTGGCTATGGGAAAAAAAAAAAGGGGAAAGAAATCCCAGTTTTTCTCAGGGCTTCTGTCCCAGAGGATCCTGGCTCAGATACACAAAATAATCTGGAGCAGTTCCCTGCTATTCACAAGTGCAGGTCCATTTTCAAAATTTAACAATCAGGCGTTGAGGTTTTGTTTCTAAATTAATTTTCTAATGTAATTGCATTAGAGTAATGGAGTTTATTTCTTAATTTAAGTGATTCTCACTTCATGTCACATAATTTTACTATTATGTATTTGACATTATGCTAGGTCTTTCTTACTTATTCAGTCAGAATAATTTTTTTTCTTAAAAAGTGCAAAAGAATCCAGTGAATCACAGATAAAATACTCAGATGAAACCAACTGTTCTTCATATGTTAAAAAACCCTAATCTTAATAGATAAAATTTGAGCTGAAAACCTGTTGAAATCTGACTTGAAACAGTTGTCAGTTGGAAACATCTGAAACAATTAATTCAAAGCCTGATTTTATTTAACAATATTATGACCTAAAGCAGCAATTATTCCTAATTGTTTTATAATTTAACCGTGCCACGCTGCTCCTGCTCGCTTCTGTTAGAGCAAAATCTGAAGTGAGATTATAATTGATTGAATTTTAAATGTCAGCTGTCTTCATGGAGCAAACATCTCCTGCATAAGAACAAATATTAATGAGGAATTCCTTCCGAAAGGGACAGCTGAGGGGTTATTATTTATTCTGATTTAAAATGGAGGGTCCAAGAGGAGCTCTATTTTTAAGAAGATGTCAGGTGAAGGGTGAGCGTGGGGTGAGACCAAGCCCAGCCTGACCCTGACTCAACACACAAAGGGAACAGCAAGGAGCTGATTTAATCTCCATCAAACCCAACAGAAACCCTGGAGGAAAAGATAATAAAATACACTAAAAAACCTCCCACAGTGCAGTGGAGAGATAACCAAGTCTGCCTGAAGCTGCCCAGGCGGGGGTGGCAGAAATCCGGAGTTTGGGTCAGGCAGAGCTCTTCCCCTTTTGCAGGAGATGTTGCAAATCCCAACTCCCCTTCCTGGATCTCTTCCCTGTCCTCTCCTTGTTCTCCCAGCAGCTCTGTTGTGCATTTCTGGGGGTAAACACCCCCAGTTTCACCTGTGGAGAGGGTAGGAATTCCAGAGGAGGAACAGCTGCTAGAAAATAATTCAGAGAATCCTGGAATGGTTTGGGTTGGAAAGGACATTAAAGCTCATCCAGTGCTACCCCTGCCATGGGGACACCTTCCACTGCCCCAGGTTGTTCCAAGCCACATCCAGCCTGGCCTTGGACACTGGAATTTAAGGAATTCAAGGAATTTATGGACTGGGTCTCCAAGGGCAAGTGGATGAACAGTGAAATTAGGCACTGGCCAGAAGAGAAGCAAATATTTTTAAGAGATTTCTTCCTTCTCCCATGTGCACCAAGTCACAGCTGCACAAAATCTGCTTTAATGATTTATTTTATCATGGATTGATATAATAAATATAATATGTGATATATCATATATTATATTTATTATATCATTTCCATATTTAACCTGCTCTTCAGGCTGAAGAATAAACTAATTAACTGCTCCAGTAAAAAGTGTTGTCTCAAATCCCAAAATAAATCAAGAATTGGACAGGGCTTGGAATAACCTGGTCCAGTGGAAGGTGTTGCTGCCCATGGCAGGGGTGGAGTGGGATGGACTTTAAAGTCCCTTCAAGACCAAACCATTCTGTGATACTATTGATGCCTGAAGTTTTATCTTTGCTGTATTTCAGGTTCTGTGCTGCCCAGGGTGCAGCTCTGAGCTCACAGTCAGGGTCACTCAGCTCTCTGCACACAGCAGGGACACAAAACAAATCCTGGCCCTACTGCACACCAAGGACAACTTTCAGCCCAACAGCACAAACAAGGGTGGCTGGAGGGAGGAACAAGAAGGATGGGAGCTCACAGCCTGGAGCTGGGATTGGACAATGAAACCCCAAAATGCAAATGGACCAAAACTGATCAAAGTGTGAGACCTGGTGACCGGTCAGCCATTTTGTGTCCATTTTGTGACCATTTTGTGCCCATTTTGTGCCCATTTTGTGTCCATTTTGGGTCCATTTTGTGACCATTTTGTGTCCACCTTGGGTGTAGCCCTGGCCAGGCCCTGTCCTGCCCAAGGTGGATCCTAGAGGTCTTTTAATAAATACCTACTTTTTTTTTAGCTCTGTCCAGTCTCTGTTCCAGCTCAGCCTTCCCAAGGCATCACTATGAATGACTATTTTTAATAATCATATTAAACAAACCAAACCAAAAAACCCCGAACAAACCCACCAGTGTGAGACAATAAAATGATAACAGCCCAGAGTAGCTCTGGTGAAAATCTGTAAACATTTAGACATCCTCTATCAAAGCCTTTTTGCCTGTAAGAAATACTTCAAAGGAAATGGAGGAGTTATATGCATAATGTGAATGTATTTATTTATTTCACAGTAATAAAAGTATGATTCGAGCGGAAAACAAATGTGAGAGAGGATTTTAGAAAGCATCTACAAGGTAATTTTAAAGCTATTTTGCCTCAAGCATTAAGAATTAAGAAGGCTGAGAAAAGCAGGAGATTGTTGGTTTCATCACCCTCTTTCCTTGCAAAGGGCTGTAAAAAAAATGAGTGCTATTGAAGAATATTGAATTTCTAACACAGAACAGCATAATCTATCATGCACCAGAATGTTATTGCATTTTCCAGCATAATTATAAACCTGAAACCAGGAATGTATTGAGATATCTGAGCCAAGTGGAGTCACAGCCTGATCCTATCAGTGGGATGTCTTTAAAAATTACAAGTCTTAATTAATAAAATTATTGTAGCTTGCCTAGAAGGTGACTTCCAATATGACTGGAATATTTAAGATCCTTCACCTTTCACTGATAGGAAGATTTTTTCCCTTAGATTTTTTTTTTCCTCCAACTCTTGCACCTTGAATTTTTGGACTGATGATGACGTGAGGAGAAATAAAGGGAAAAGAACCTGATCTCAAAAACCATGGAAAGTTAAAGCAGAAAATGTAAGAAGAGTTTGCACATCAGATTGATTTTAAATTAAGATATTTTAGAGGATTTGAGATTCCTTTTTCTAAGATTCCTTTTTCTAAGGACAGCAAGAAAGTTTCTAACACACTTGTTACAGAATAAAACAGCAAATAAGTCAACTTTTTAAAGAATAATTTGTTTCAAGTCACGCACTTTATGTTACTTATTAACCTGCACTAATTGGTCTCTGCATCAATTAATGTTGCTGACATCCATTAACTAGTTATGAAATTTTTTTGAAGTATTTGGGGTGAAAATATTAATAGAAAATAATCTGAAGTGCCAGATATAGTGCAGGTTTTTTTGGAGCTATCTGACAGCCTGAATCATCTCTGATGCACACCAAGGACTTTTCAAAAGGCCTAAAATTATCTTCCACTTCCCTGAGCTGAAATATCCCAAAACAGGACAGAATTCACACCAAAAATTGAAACCTTCCTTTTGGATCCCTGATTGACACAAAGTTGATTTCAGATCTTCCCTGGGTACAAAAACGGTGCTGAGAACTGCTGGGAATTGTGGGGGAGGAGAGAAAATTTGGGGCAGTGCAGAAAATCTCACCTATCTGAACTGATCTTCAGCTCCTTTTTGAATTTCTGGGGATCCTTTTTGAGCAGACAATTCTTCTTATTGTTGTTCCTTAGCCCCTCGAAGTTGAGTCAGTTACTGCCTCAACACCACAGAAAAAGCTTTTATCGTAGTCCTGTCCAGGTGCTACACGAGTCTTCCCTCTCCAAACTCTCCCTGGCATCACAGCATCCTTTTAATTCCCTTCTGGCCATCTCAGATCGTGGGATTCCAGTAATTCCTGCTGGAATTGAGTTCCAGCAGGATCAGAATCAGTTCTCCCCCCTGAACTCAAGAGCCTGGTTCCAGTCACAGGCAGGCTTTGGGAATGGGCATTATCCCTTTTCTCTGCTCCTGAGGAGTGCACTCCAAACCAGCTGTGGCATTTTCCCCTAATGGCCTCACATTTCTCTTATGTTTAATTTGTTACCCGCTGTCTCTCCTGGAATCTTTTCTGCATTACTGCCCTCCGTTCTGCTCTCCTGTATTTTATTTCTGCTTGTTATTTCCCTTTTTTTCCCTGCCCCTTGAGAGAAATGCATTTATCTGCTTTCAGACACAAACCCCTGGATTTAATCCAAGTTCTGAACTCTCCAGATTCTTCTGTGCACCCTCCCTTCTCCTGCCCTTTGCCAGCAATTTGCCTCATAGCTTTTCCAGGACAAAACTTGTTTGGTTTTTCCTTCAGTTCAGGTTCTCGACCATTAATTTCACTGATTGGAAGGAAGGATGGGAAGGCAATGAATCAGAGTGAGAATCAGATAAACTTCCTATTGATTTTGCTTTTCTTTGGGGAAATCTTTGCTCTCTGGTCACCAAGGGCAGTGACAAACAGGATGAGAAGCAGGAATTGGACAAGGATTTCTGATGGCTCCAGTGCTGGAAGGAACACAGGTATTTTCCAGGCCATTTTCATTCTCTAGCAGCTCATGAAGGGAGAGGGAAAAAATCAAAATGTAAAAACAGGTTTATATGGAAATTTGCAAGTGGCTGATTCTGTCTTCCCTCTTAAACAGTTGGAAAATAAACCTCATTGTCTATATATGGATTATATGGAAAAAGATTTTTGGGAGAACTCTAAAAGAGCTTCTAATACTGATAAGCAGAGAAGAAAGGTACTCACTTTATAACCCCCATTTTCATATTCATCCTCTCAATGATTATTTCAACAAGACCCTTTTCCATTTAGTTATTAACTCTCTCTCTAAAGAGATACAGACAAACAAAACAACAAGCAATGAATAAAGAGTCCATGAGGATTTTGGCAAAATTTACAAGCTATATGGAAATTTAAAAACCCACAAAATTTCATTTTTTTACTGCCTCTCTGGGACATTTCAAGAGCAGATTAAGTAGAAATGAACACTTTTGGCAATGCACAAATGTTCCTTCACAACCTCACTCAGTGGTTTCAATGTTCTTTACATATTTTTCACTTACTTTTCACCTACTGCTTGGGAAATCTACTCATTTTTTTCTTAATTAAGTGGAATTGCCTTTCTTTCAATGACATTTTCTACTTTAGAGATGCAGGAAATAACACTGTGGAGGAGCCACCTCTTATGGAAAAGTCTTTGATTCTCTGGAAATACTTGAGTCTTTGACTGTCTACTTGGTTTTGTTCCAAAATGAGAGCTTTTTTCTCGTTTCTAAAGAAAACTTCAGTACTGTTTTAGTTTCTACTCTGACTCTTCATTGTGTTTATTCAGGTATTTCAGCTGCCTTTGTTGTAAGACAGCAAATCCTCCATCCATCTGTCTCCATCAAGGGTGGGCTCTGCCACGGCCTCCTGCCTCCATCCACCCCTATCCCCTGGCTGCTCTGGGAGTTTTCCTTAACGCAGCACAAAGAAAATGAAAAATCACCCCCTGCTGAAAGCGTTTTCTGTCCATGCTGCAGAACTTTCCAGCCTGGTGATGGTGCATGGAGGTGTCTTGGTTGCAATGCAAAATGTAACTAAAAGTGTGTATTCTATTATCAGCTGTTGAAACTGTTTGAAGAGGTGTTTTTCTTTATCTCATAACTCCAGGGGGGAGGGGGCAGGTGCCTTCTGATAATGGACAGCTGTTAAAACCAGGTGGGGCAGAGTTTCTTTATCACTTCCAGGACCCACCCTCCCTCCAGGGGATATCTGCTGTCCATGGGCCATCCAGGCTCACTGCAGGGCTGATACAATGACATCATCCCATGGGGAGATGCCCCACCCAGGGGGAGGAGCCAAGAATTCCTACCTGGATAAAACCTGAGAGTCAGAACAGCAGCACAGCCTGTGTGCACTGCATTCCCAGAGGGGGACCAGACCCATCTCAGCACCACTGGACCCTGCTACAAGATCATCTCTGCTCCAACAGAACCACATCTGTCACTGCACGAGGATTTAATTGGACTGCTCCCAACACCCTGACCAAGAGGGTGTCAGGCTGCATTCTGACTCTGTCAGTATTTTTGTCTTTTTTGTTCGTTTGCTTTTTTGTACTACATTTTCATTTTTAATATTCCTAGTAAAGAGCTATTCCTATAAAGAGTTATTCCTATTCCCATATCATTACTTGAAAGCCCTTAATTACAAAATTATAACAATTTG
This sequence comes from Acrocephalus scirpaceus scirpaceus, assembly GCA_910950805.1. Lineage (NCBI taxonomy): Eukaryota > Metazoa > Chordata > Aves > Passeriformes > Sylviidae > Acrocephalus > Acrocephalus scirpaceus. The sequence continues at coordinate 3,027,357 of OU383781.1, forward strand.
GAGAGAGGTGGTTTACATTCTCCATCCCAAGGGAAGCTCTGGCTTTTCCCTGGCAGATGCCTGTCTTTCCAGACTAAGGCAGAAGGGCGCTCTTTGTCAGGGGAATCTGGGTGAATCCCTCAGCTTTGCTGGCAGTCTAAACCAAGAGGTTGTGGCATGCTTTGATACACTGACAGGTGTCAGGATTTCGAGAGAGGTAGGACCACTGAGGGATGTTTAAACTGTGATTTATTGCCTCAGTCTCTAGGAGTGAGAACACCTTCACCCCATACACCAGGAGTTCATGGTCAGTGCTTGTCAATAGATACAGTGGTCACGAGATCACAGGTTACAAGGTCTTTTAAGGTTAATTAGCCAATAAACTACTGCCACAATAAATATTTTTGCTTTCACATCAATCCCTAATTAATTTGTCTTACATGTCTCTGCCGCAGCGCGGACTCTCTTGACCAATCACCTAACAACACACAAACTTACAGTACTACACCTCAAAACTTATTACCTTTATAATTACTTCTATATCTTAACTTTAAAGCTTTAAAACTTTCCACAACTTGATATGTCTTTGCCCAAACTACAAACTCACCTTCTTACTCATGGTCTCTAAATTTGGAAGCTTTTTCCAAGGTCTCGGGTCCCACCCTGTGTTCTCTGCTGTATTTGGGCCTGCATGCAGGAGGTTTTGAGAATTTTCTGTGCCTTGATTTCCCACAGAGAGGCACTCAACAATTCCCAGTAGCTGAATGAAAACCTCTGCAAGGAATAATTAATTAGCACAGAAACTTCCCTGAGTGTTTTTAATGGAGAACTCTGCCACGTGTGGACATCACCTGCAATAAAGGTGATGCTTTTCAAACAAGAATCCTGGCAGGACCAAACACACAATTAAATATGAACATTATTCCAATGGTGAGTTGAGCCCCTCAAACAAATAATCAGCTTCTGTTAAACAACAACAACAACAAAACCCTACAAACATTCCAAACCTATATCTTGGTATAAACTTGAAGTCTATTTTCCCTAAGGAATTTCTACAGGAGAGAGTAGGGCTGATTTATCAAGTAGAAAATTCACCCCCCTGTCTGTTTCTGCAGAGGTTTCTATCTCTTCCTCTGCCTGGATTGTTTTCTTCTAAAGATTTTTCCTACAAAGGAAAAAAAAACCCAAGAAAGATGTCTCCACAGATTGATTAATAATGTTGTTAAGCTCATCTGGCATCACTTTATCCTCTGTAAAAGACAGGTGCCCTTTGCAGAGAAATATTCCATTCCTTTTCGCTTTCTCCCTTTTTCCTCTCTGTACAAGCTCTACCATCTCGGGAAAAGCGAGTGCTTTGTCTTAATGGCAGTGATTGTCTGCTCTGGGAAGCCCTGGGAAGACAGAAAACCAAGGATGGGAGATGGAGAGAAGCACACAAAGAAGTTTTACTACTTTCAAAGGCCTGGGAAAGGCTCCCTGCTCTGCTGGCAGCTCCTGCAGAGCTCAGTGAAAATGTCAGTCCTGGGACACACACGGTACCACTGCAATTATGAGACTGAAACAGAGCAAAAATGGCAATTTTAGTGAAGTCTCCAGCAAACTGACAGGCCAGAGGGCTTCAGCTCAGCTTCAGGCAGTGCTTGGCATCGATTTACCAGCTCTGGGATGAATATTGACCTGTATGAATATTCCCTTCACCTCCAAGCAAGTCTGCAGCAAAGCTCTCCTTCACAAAGTCAAATTAAAAATTCCCAGTACCAGACACTGGAATGACTGGGTGGATGGTGCCAAACAGATTTTTGAACAACCAGAAACCTTCCTTATAAATCAAATATTAGAAATGTCCTACTTGGAATAATTAAACCCCACTCTCCTACATCCCAAGCAGAGCTTTGAATGTGTCACTTTGCAGAGCTTTGGCTGTGCTGATTGAGGGCCCAAAGACATTTCCTATGGAGCAGGAGGTGAAATTGTGAGTTAATCCTGGTGTGGGAGCTCTCAGCTTGCTCAGTCCTGCTCCGGAGCCCGTTGGAGGCTGCAGGGACTGAGCTTTGGGGTGCCTGGCAGGGGGAACCCATTAAAAGTGTTGGCACTGATCCATCTGGCAGCTGGATTCCAGGAGGAATCTGCACATGGATCTGTCAGGGCCCTTCAGAGCTATCAGTGACACTGCTGAAGTTTCTTTTCAGGGAGTGATGGATTTAGCAAGCAGCTCAGGGGAAAAAAACCCCTTCAGTTTCCTCCCTTCCTTCACCTTTGTACATCGTGTTGTTTGTGCTGCAGTGAGTGAAGAGAAGATTAAAACACCTCTTATTAATCTGCCACCCTTCACAAGTGATTTAATGTTTTACAAGCCTGGGTGGTGATTGCTGATAAGGTGCTGGGGAACATGGCAGCAGCCTTTTCCATTTGAATTTAGCACACAGTTCTTTTCCATAACTATCAGTAATGAAAATGAGCTAAAGGATGCTGAGAGCTACCAGGATTTTCCTGATTGGAGTTAATATCTGCTGTCATTACTCAGGGATAATGACATTTTGTAGGATGGGGCCTGTGGAGAGACACACCCTGACAGGAGCAGGGAATGGTGGCTCATGGCTGGAAAGGAAAAAGAGATTCTTGAGGTGTTCTTGAGGGCTGATCTCGAGATAAAGAAAAAAAAACTGAAAAAACCACAACAGTTGCAGATAACAATGGTGATCCAAAGAACAAAGGGAAGCAATTAAAAAACTGCAATTGCAAGTCGAGGAGAAATAATGGAACACATAAACCATCCTTTCCCCATACATTCAGCAACTTCTTGCTCCTTTTCAATGCCTTGACAAGATCTACACTTCTTCCCTGGAGCTGAGAGGCTGAAATTGCCATCAAAACCATTTCCAACCAAACCTTTGGATGCTGTGGGACACGACAGGGAAATGATGCATTGACTTTATCCAAGGCGCTGGTATTTATGGTCTGGTCTTTTGAAGCAGAGATGAATTCAGTGACTTTTTCAAAAGAGAGAGGTGTAGGAGTTGGTAATCTCACTGCTGAACAATATGAAGTGGTTGGCACTGGAGTCATTCCAGAACAATCAGCATTTTTCCTGCCTTTAGTGAAGGTTTTTTGAACAACAAACCACCTTACAATAGAACTGACAGCTGTCCCAGCCCTGCAGACTGCTCACACTGCGGTACCTCCACCAGCCCATGAATATTCAGAAAACGTTCTGGGGATCATTTTGATCTCTTTTTAGCCAAGAGAATACTTCACATTGAAATTCAGGTCCTGAAATGCAATTTTATTTGTGTTTTACCAGTAAGCCCCTACCCAAGATCTATCCCACTGAGCACTGTGGTACCCAACTAGGGAATATGGATGAGGTTATCCTTGATTACCTTCAGGGGGAATCACAACACGAAGTGTTTGGGGGAGGTCTTGCACTCAAATTTCCACGCTCCAACTCCTGCACGCCAGTCACGGAGTGAACTGCTTCCCTGAGCACAGAGTATGGCATTGCTCTAACACAAGCTGTTAGCTTGAATGGAATGTTTCAACAAGATTAGTCTCTTTACCTGACTCGGTAATGCCTTCTCTCCTTTCCATAAGGTGTCAGAGAAAAGTGATGTACAATTACTGCCTCGCGTGGCGAGCGCGCGGTGTTTCTCTAAAGAAATGATAAAAAGCACTTCTCCTTTCCCTCCTTCTGCTTCTGGCCAGGCTTCCAGCAGTAATGAAGCCTGTCATGAGCAGTGATTTGTCCAGGGAGCACTGAAGGTTAAAAATCACATCTGAGGCCCTTTCTGAGAGTCCATTTCAGTCGTGTTTGGCTGCTGTAAAGACGAGGAGGGAGCAGCCTCAGTTCTGTCACCATTTCACCCTCACAATCTGACCTGTACCTGTGATTTCCCCTCCCTCCTTGTGCCAGCAGGGTCTGCAGGATGTGTCCTGTGTGTGAGAAAAACCTGGGGTTGAGAAACCCATCATTGCTGAATATTTTACATTTTTACACTCCAATCCCAGAGTGAGGATGGAGTATTTGATAGCAGATCATTTCACCTGGAATTACATCTGAGTTCAGACTCCTTTTTGCTCCACGTTGCTATCTGATCTTATAATCATTGGCAATGACACTGCAACAGTTTGCCTTCAGAATTATGTCTCACTTTAGACCAGAAATATCACACAGAACTCCTCAGAATAAGATTTTCAGGAGAAAAAACAAGAAACATCTGGGCTAATTCCCATGACATGACACAAACCACTGGAAAATGCAAAGGCCATGCTGACAACACATCTTTTCAGTGCTACAGATTCAGAGTCCCAAATTTTAATTTATAATCCTCATATAGGAGACTGATTTTCGATTTAACTTGACTTTTGTTTTTTTCAATATTTATGGACATCTAGGACTGGATAAATTTTACAGGAAGAGAGAGGAAGGAAGGAAGGAAGGAAGGAAGGAAGGAAGGAAGGAAGGAAGGAAGGAAGGAAGGAAGGAAGGAAGGAAGGAAGGAAGGAAGGAAGGAAGGAAGGAAGGAAGGAAGGAAGGAAGGAAGGAAGGAAGGAAGGAAGGAAGGAAGGAAGGAAGGAAGGAAGGAAGGAAGGAAGGAAGGAAGGAAGGAAGGAAGGAAGGAAGGAAGGAAGGAAGGAAGGAAGGAAGGAAGGAAGGAAGGAAGGAAGGAAGGAAGGAAGGAAGGAAGGAAGGAAGGAAGGAAGGAAGGAAGGAAGGAAATTTTGATTAAATGAAAATACGATAAATTACATGTGATGTCATCCTACAAGAGTAGGTCTTTAAAGGATTCCTTTCCCTTCCTTACACCCTCAGAATTATAATGTATTCTATACACACCTAAGCACTTTCAGGAGACTGATTTTCCTAAAAGGTAACATTTTTTAGAGCAGTCCTAGTCCTAGCAAATATATGTTGAAATATAATCCAAAAACCCCAAACCCAACACAACAACTTCTCCCTCAGAAGAACCAACAGCTCAAACTTCTCACCAAGATTAGATTCTTATAAAGTAAAAGTTTACTCACCAAGATGAGGACACTCCTATAAAGTAAAAGTTTTCTCAGCAGCTCCCTGGAGGTGACACCAGGTAAAACAGGAATATCTGGGGTGTTCACACACCTTTGATCAGAGGGAGGCTCTGTCTCACCCTGCACCTCGCAGTGCTCACACTCGGTGATCTTGGTGCAGATGGGGATCCCACACTAAGCACTGGCACATTTCCAACCTGAAATACCTGAAACTCCTTGAGAGAGAGGTGTCAGTGCTGCTGAAGAGCTTCAACCTGTCCCAGTGATGCCTTGGGAAGGCTGACCTGAAACAGAGACTGAACAGAGCTGGAGAATAAAGCAGAGATTTATTGAAAGGCCTTTAGAGCATACCTTGGGCAGGACAGGGCCTGGCCAGGCCTACACCCAAGGTGGACCCAAAATGGTCACAAAATGGACCCAAAATGGAACCAAAATGGACACAAAATGGACACAAAATGGTCACAAAATGGACACAAAATGGTCACAAAATGGACAAAAAAATGGACACAAAATGGACACAAAATGGACACAAAATGGCTGACCGGTCACGAGGTCTCACACTTTGATAAGTTTTGGTCCATTTGCATTTTGGGGTTTCATTGTCCAATCCCAGCTCCAGGCTGGGAGGTCCCATCCTTCTTGTTCCCCCCTCCAGCCACCCTTGTTTGTGCTGTTGGGCTGAAAGTTGTCCTTGGTGTGCAGCAGGGCCAGGATTTGTTTTGTGTCCCTGCTGTGTGCAGAGAGCTGAGTGACCCTGACTGTGAGCTCAGAGCTGCACCCTGGGCAGCACAGAACCTGAAATACATGAAAGATAAAACTTCAGGCATCAGCAGGAAGCCCAGGGAGAAGGAAGCTGAGGGAAGGAGGTTCCCTCACAGACACTCCATTTGTCACAGCCATTTCCATTCCAGTGTATTGACGTTACCCCATCAACCATAAACTGAGCAGAATGCACGTGTCAATATTCTGGGTATAAAATTTAGCACCACGGAGATTGTTATGAGCACTGAATGAGTAGTTCTACACTGAAATTCAGTATGATGGAAATAATTCATTCAGCAGAATGAATGAGGACAAGGAAGAATTAAACTCTGAGTATTTAGGATTCTTCCTCCCCTGCACAGCCTTCAAGGGCATTTTTGCTTCCTTTGGCTGTGATTAAAAAAACCCATAGGTTTAGGATAAATGGAGAGGAAAAAGTAGGAGATAATATGGAACTTTTCACCACAGATCACCACATAGAATCATTTAGGAAGAGACCTTTGCAGATCATCTTATCCACTCTGTCCATTAGAGCAGGGCTGACTTTGGGGTTACATTTTTAATATCTACAAAATATCTGTTTCATCAGCCTCTGCAGGGCCGTGTTCCATCACCACCACCACCAAGAAGCAGATTTAGTGCCCTGTTCATCCCATTGAATTCCTGAGTTAAGAGTGGAGGAAAATATTCAGGGAAATGCTGCAAACTTGGAACTCTTAGGGGTCAGACATTTTTCCAAATTCCAGTGTCAGAGTGAACAGTTTAGACTAAGAAACCTCACAGGAGACAAACCTTGGATTTTTACATTTAGTAAAAAAAAAAAAATCCAAATTTCAGTCTTACCATGATCAATGAAAAAAAAAATAATTGCTTGGCCATTTTTTTTTCCTAAAAACATCAGTGGTTTACTGGAGTTGTATAAGCACCTCTTCAGAAGCAGAACTACTATACCTTGACCAAAGGAAATAATTCTTCTAAATCTTAAAAAGAAAAATCCTTTAAATATATATGGCTTGCAAAACAAGCAGCAAAATGCTGTTCTATTAAATGGATTCCTTCTCAGTGGTTAAATTTTCAGAGCTCAGATGGTAGAAATAACTGATTTTCAACGACAGCATATATCTTTCTTGTGTCTGATTAGCTGTTGCTGTTATTTATAGCTTTGTGCATGTGATAGAAACATAGAGAAGACAACATGAATCTTTCTGCCTCTGTTGACAGGCCAGCTAATCCATTACTGAGTCTCCTCCATTCTTATTCCACTTACCTGTAAACCAATAGTGTCAGTGCCGAATTATATTTGATATTGAAACTATTGATGAATGGCAAAGGTTAAAATTAAAGTGTGATTTATGTTGTGATGGGTAGCACGGTGTTAGAGCACCAAGTGATCTGTGCAAAATTATAACCATAAATACACCTCAGGCTCTGCTTTAGAACCTCTGCCAAACAGCTCCACTCCTCTTCTGCTTCATTCTCTGTCCCCCCTTTCCTCTCTCTGGGGCTGCAGCAAAAGAAATGCAAATAATTTCGTTGATAAAGATCATAAGCTGCCTGGTTTTGATGACTTTCTGAACAAAAAGAAGTGGCTCTGTTTCCCTGGGGACTCATCTGAAATACTGCTGCAATCAATGGGAAAAATATTGAGTGGTACAATTCGTACAAACGAGGGTTTGACAACAGCTACAGTTTATGAAATTCCAGGTATAATTCACTGCAGTTCAGTAGTGCTGGACATCTTTATGATGGTAAAGAAATACTTAGCAAATGAAAGAATTATTTCCTCATTGCAGAATAAAAAGTGTCTCTATCTATAAGCCTCTCTCCCTTCGTGTAGGCACCAGTTTTTCAGATGATATATTTAGCAAAAATGAACGGTCCATTTTCTATATAGACAATCTGTACTTTGTAAGGAAACATTCTTAAAACATCGCTCTCAGAACAAGGTTGGAAATCATTATTCTGCCCATATCTCCTATTTCTGTATCTATTTTCTCTTCAGCTGCAGGACCAGCAATGCAAGTCCCTAAATACGGCTGAAAACAGGCTCGTCCTGCAGGTCTGCACCTCGAGGAGCAAAGGTTAATAAATTCCCTTTCCTCAGCACATCTGCCACTCCATGTTTACAACAAAAAGGAACTTTGAGTGCACTTTTTGGGGTGTATCTTCAGCCAATTCCTCCACGGCACAACCTTAGAGAGCTGCGAGAGCTCCGGGTCTGAAAAAGGCAAAATTACCAGTTTCTGGGAACAGCAAATCCAAAGCTGTTGATCCTTTCCTTCCCAAATACAGAATTATGGAATTATGGAATGGTTTTGATTGGAAAGGACTTCAAAGACCACCTAATTCCAGCTGCCCTGTTCCAGGCAGAGACACCTTGTACTATCCCAGGCTGCTCCAAGCCCCATCCAACCTGGCCTTGGGCACTTCCAGAGATGAGGCAGCCACAGATTTTCTGTTCCTGTGGCTCGCTTTCAGTTTGAAGCCATCCCTGTTGTTAATACCCTTGTAAACATCTGCTAATTAAAACCTGAGCAGAGAGCACAGACTGAACATTGTGAGAAAACCCCGCTCATCTCTTACCCTGGATGACAAAGGTGCATCAGAGTTTCACTGGGGAGTCTTTGCAGAGTTAGAAAGACCCCAAATCCTCAGCTGAATTTCTTGATCTGCTGCTAAAGAACCCTTTTAATAATCTAACAATCCCAGTGATGCTGAAGGTCGGGATTTTCTGTGGTGAGAGGCACAGAATGTGACTCGCGTGGCACCAGGCGTGACTCGGGCAGGCTGGGACAGCAGAATTTCTGTAACTCTAAATAAAATCTTAAAGAAATATCTCTCCTGATATTCCCATGCTTTCATCTTGCTGAAATTTATGCTCGACTTTCCTGCAGTAATTTATTTGGGATTTTTTTTAATAAAGAAGCAACCTCTACTGGAGAGCAACCCAAAGGGAGAGATTTGTTAACACAGCCCCGATTTAATTGGTTACACTGAGGTTTTGCACTTCTGCAGGTGGTGGAGGAAAAGTAGAAACAATGACAAATGAATAAATTTGAAGTGCACAAGGAGTATTTATTTCTCTGTTTACAGTTTCCAGTCACAGAAGATGTTGTATCTATTGATCCTGACATTCTGTGTGCCAAGGATGAGTTATTTCATCCACTACTCCTCAAGCACTGCTCCACACCTTCCTGACAGAAAAATATAATTTAGAAGGGTTGCCTGGTCATCTTTGGAGGTTTAAAGGCCAGGTGATCTACTGCTCTGAGCTCTCATTAAAGGGGCTGGATGGCTCTTTGTTAGACATCAGGAAAGGGGAATATATGGCAATGTGTCTGCCTGTCTTTGTATCTGGCTCGGTTCAACTGCAGAAAAAAATCCCCACACCCAAAAAATATGTCCAGCAGAAAGAAAGTGTGAGGAGATAGAATTAATTCCCTCACAGTTAGGCACATCTCCCAAACTTTGTGTGGTTTTCAGGTACTTGTAAGAGTTTTTACCCCAAGCAAGAATATTATCTACATTTATATAGAAAAAAAAAAAAAATTGAAGCTCTGACTTTCATAAACTTTACCAGGATATTTACCTGATTTTACTCTAAGAAGAAGATTCAGGTTTTGGATAAACTCATAAATCTAAACTCTATCTATAGGTTAGAGCAAGAACTACACACAGCTAAGAGAAACAAATGGCATTTTGCTCAAAGAAGGAATTGAGCAAAGTTTCCTTCCATTTGTTTTCCGAGTATTTCATTTAGGTTATGAAACAGCACAACAGCACTGGGCCATCTTTTCAGAGCAAGCCCTTAGTGCACCAAAAGTGGTGGAAGTTTATGGTGAATATAAATGAGTGAAAATTTTCTCATTTGGTGCAACAAAGGCCATTCTCCACATAGCACAAATGGCCCTGATGTAGCTGGAATATTACAAATATGGAGCTCCTGATATGGAAGCCCAGGAAAGTGGCACAGCAAATGACACACAATTTATAAAGTAAACAGTAGGGTTTCTTTTCCCCTAAGTTGTTTCTTTAACTTCATTGATTAGCAATTCATCATCCTATTTAAAATTCAATATTAACAAAATTGTAATGGATCAGCCTGACTCTGAAATCAATTCCATAGTCATAGCCATGGCCTGTTATGAAGTAATGGTAATGCTAATTTTATTCTGCCAAATGTAAATTGAGTGATTTATCACACCATTATACACTCACACCGCTCCTTCTGCTTCTTTCAACACAAAAGGAGGCAAAAAAAAAAAAGGCCCAGGGTGACAACTCCCCATTTTTGAATTAAGTAGCCCTGGGTTTAGCCAGCCAATCCATAGAAAATGGAGCAGAGGATTTTAGGAAAGGAGTCAGACCCTCATCCTGAAGTCACCGTGGCCTCTCTGACTTCAGCCTCCCTGGTTACCTCTGAGAATGGTTGGGGTTTGTGTCAAGTGAGAACCCAGCCCTCTATTTCTGTCATATTTCAGGAAGAGATTTATTAAATATAATGAAGATTTTAAATATAAGACATATAAAAAAGTATATATATTTATATATAATATAATATATATTATATTATTATATAATATATAAATATATATAAATATTTATATTTAGTTAATACAGAGCAGGACTGAGAAACAGAACAGTTTAGACTGTGTCCCTGATTGCAGGCAAACCTGCTGGATCAGGCTGTGGCTTTATGATAAAAGAACAACCCTTGAATGCATTTCAGGAATTTTGGAGATTTAATTCAGAAAACTTCCAAAGCAGCCACAGTTCTGTGCCTAAAGCAGGGCTGTTCACAGAGGTTGCCATCACCATGCACGCATCAACAATTCTGCAGACCAAATGTCCCTCCCAGCAGCCCAACAGCATGAGCTGAACTGACTGGAGCTGAGTTAGAAAACCCAAAACGTCACCAGAGTGGAGCCCGATGGAACCAAGGGGGTGTTACAAATATATGGTTAATTCACGTTTTATTAAAGCAATCCTATATCTGTATAAGACAAACTGCATTTCCTAAATACCCCCCTGTACAAAATCAGTTCATGGATGAGTAGGCAGGAGTTATGTCTTCCTCCCTCCAAGCAGGAACATTAAGGAGATTCCACAAATACAATACGGGGTGTAACAACACTTGCAAGAATCTGATAATGCCAACGACCAGGGTCATCACACCAGATAAGCATCACAACCGCCCATCAAGGTCATTCATCCCCCACCCTGCCAAAGGAAAATGCAATCAAGACATTTTTCCTGTTTTCCTGGAACCCTGTCCAACACCTGGAGAAAAAGCAATCCAGACATGTTTGCCTTCCTGGAATCCTGTTCACCACACACACCTGAAGAAAAGAATATCCATCTACATATTCAAAAGGCTGGACTGAACAGTGGGCAAGCCTCAGGGCACAAAAACTGTATAAAACCCAGCTTTGGGAAATGGCTGACATGAACCAGGGAGGGGCATTATTCTGGAGAGTCTGTGTCCCAGGTTCACCCAGATCTGATTCCCAGGGTCAGAACTGTCCTTTGATTGTGGTTCTACCTGATTTCTCACTTTGTCATTTTTCCATTAAATTTCTTAACCGAAAAATATTGGGGAAATTGTCATTTATAACAGGGGTTTTTGCCAAACTAAGGGCAGGAAAACACAAACCACCATGGCCAGACTAGGCAGGGAATGCTGGTGCAGATCAGGCCCTGGCAGTCATTAATCCTTTCCAAAACACAGATTCCTACTGCCTGGAATATCAGGAGAACTCTGGCTGTGAGCTGTGAACAATACCAGCAGTCCAAAATAAAGTGCTTGGCCTGAAATAACTTCTAGAAAAAAACCAACCCAAAATATTCTGTTTACAAAGCACAAAAACGCCCCAAGTTTCAGCCATCCCTAATTGCTGTTGTGAATAATCTTTTCCAGGCCTTTTTGGTTTCTCTAAATCTGTCTCTTACCCCTACTTACTGCATATCTAATTTACTGTGAACAGAAGCAAATAATATTACAGCTGCTAAAGGAGCCGAGATGCCTGAAAAAGTCCAGCCATTAATGTTTTGTATTACTGAGCTTTTAAGGGCTCTGACTGCTGGCATTATGCAAAGTGCAGTCATTTCAGTCATTGCTTTGGTGGCTGCCACATTTTCACAGGGACGTGCTACAAGGCCTGGGGCATCTCTAAATAATGATAAAAAAGTCAAAATAGAAGTTATTTGGCTCGTAATTATGTAAGAATCACTCTAAGCCAACCTCAAATGATAACATACATTAAACTTAAATAAGAGGCTGGATTCTTGGCAGAAGCCTCAGGGATTGATGTGAAGCTGTGACAAATAAGCAGAAGGGCAATTGTTAAAAAAGCTACATGAATTACTTACTTGGTTATAATGTTGGCCCTCTGTAACCTCGTGTTTGTTTCACTTTTTTCCCCCCTAATTATTCCTGGTAGAAGGAACTGCCTGAACCAAGTCCAGGATAATTTTTGAACCTTTCAGAAAAAAAACCACTTTTGACACCTTTGAACCACAACCAAGTGCACAGGATGGCAAAGAGTGAGTGGGTATTCCTAGAAAACTTTTGAAAGTGAATATAGTCAGGAAATCTGCAAGACCTTTGTTGAAGACTGGAACATTTTTTTCATTTCGGTAACCTGAAAATAAGAGGGATGAGAATGAAATAGATTTTGCCCTTGAAAAATGCAAGAAAGGTCAGCAAAAAGGAACAAAGGATGAGTACAAGAATCCAAGTCAAGGTACTAATAAAAATAAAGGAAAAGGAAAAAGAAAAGAAAAGAAAAGAAAAAGAGAAAAAAGGACAAATGGAAGAGGAAAAAAAGAAAAAGGAAAAGGAGAAGGAAGATGAAGAGGAAAAAAGGGAAAGAAAGGAAAAAAGGAAAAAAAGGGAAAGAAAGGAAAAAAGGAAAAATGGTGAAAAAAGAAAAAAGGAAATGGGGAAAAAGAGAAAAAGAGAAAAAGGGGGAAAAGGAGGAAGAAGAGGAAGAGAAAGGACTGGATTCTGTGTTCTATTTCAACCCTCTCCAATATCTGCATTTATTCTTGAGATCTTCCAGAAAACTGCTTTCTAGCAAGTCTATTTTTTGAAAACAAGAGCCATGGATTTACCTGGAATTCCTGCACATCAGCACCAAGTCAGAAAGAGGTGAAAGGCTGGTGCTCCCGCACAGGCAGGTCATGCTCCAGGTCACCCCCTTTGTCACTGCTGGCTTTGGCAGTGACACTTTAAGTGCTCAGCCATTTGTCTCATGCTTGCAAAAACAAAGTCAAACACTCCAGGGTATTTTATGCAAAAGCTGTGGAGTTGTTTGCAATCAAAAATCCCATTTGTATCCATATTCCCCTGGTCTGACCCTACTTGAAAATCACTTCATCAAAAAAAAAAAAAAAAAAAAGAGGGGGGGGATGCTGTTAATTGTGAGCATTGTGGGAAGCAGGATGGAAATATCAAGTTGAAGGTCCATATCCTCTTTAGCTGGTTTGATAACACACACCTGCAGTCCCAGAGTGCAGCACAAGACCAACAAAACATTTGTGGGATGAATTTATTGCTCACTGGTGGACTGTACCCAAACCTTTACATAATACCTGGAGTCTTTTCTTTGATTTCCATGGCTATGGACCAGGTCTGAGCTGTTCGTTTCCTTTTTATCCCACTCTGATAGTGTAAAAGTGTTCTGAACTGCTGAACTATTTAAAAATATTACTTTTTTGCCTGGACAGGACTCAGTTGTAGCAGGAGAGATTTGCTGTTGATCATCTTTTTTTCCTCCAACAGCATTTCAGATGGCAAAATTCAGTGTGAGTAAAATGGATTAACTGAAGCTATTTTCCAATTGAGGCAAAAAGCCTGTCAGAAAAAATCAGGTATTTTTTGCCAAACACTTAGAATTTCACTGATGCAAAGGGTGAAGCTGAAGTTACTTCCCCCTGTGCATTCAGAGAACCTTTTGAAGGGCTAACATTAGTGTGCTGTGTGTCTGATAAAGTCCTTCCAAAGCTGTAAAAAACCAGCCCTTAACAATTTGCAGTGAACTTCTTGTCTTGGTTTGGAAAGACAGGTGTCTGCCAGGGAAAGCTGGAGCTCCCCTTGGAATGGAGAATGTAAACCCCTCTCCCTCCTAATTATTATAATTCTGCAATTAGGGGCTTTCAGGCAAAGATATGGGAATAGGAGTAACAGTTCTTTACTAGGAATATTAAAAAATACAAATGTAGGAGTACAAAGAACAGGTAAGCAAACAAACAAAAATCCCAGAAAACTCTGGGTCAAGGATATAACCTGACAACCTTTTGGTCAGAGTGTTGGGAGCAGTCCAGATAAATCACCGTGGAGTAAAAGATGTGGTTTTGTGGAGGATCTCACAATGGGATGATGTAATGTTTTCAGTCATGTGGTGAGCCTTGACGGCCCATTATCAGCAGATATCTCCCTGGAGGATGGACGGGTGGTGACAGAGATAACAAACACTGCCCCAGAGATAAGGAACACTGCCCCACCTGGTTTTAACGGCTGGCCCATTATCAGAAGGCATCCACCCCCCTCCCCCTGGAGTGACGAGAGATAAAGAAAAAAACATCTCTCCAACTGCTTCCAACAGATGAAACAGAATAAACTTTTTTTGGTTACCTAACCCAAGACACTTCTATAGAGGTTGGAGCCAATCACTTACAGGGCTTGGGATCTGGAACTTTAATGTGCCATAAACACCCAAGGTTCACAAACTTCAGCCAGGAATGCCAGCACTGCCTCATCCTTAACTGGAAAACAAATAGGAAAATAAAAGGAGAGAAGGAAAATGAAATGTGGAGCAGAGATGGTACCCAGCTCTCCAGCACTGAAGGGATAAATAAAAAAGGGAGAAGAGACTCTAACAGAGCTCTGTGAGGATCTGGTGATAACTCACATCACAATGAGCCCAGGAACAATTGTTTTGGGGGAAAAAACGCACAAACCAAAGTCCTCTGGGGAAAAACCCCCCCACAATGCTCTGAGAGCATGAAGTGGGTCCTAGAATTCAAGTGCTCTGCAGGCAGAACACAGTCTCAGACACTCCTGAATGCAGCAGGATGTGAACATGGATTTTCCCTCCCAATAAAGGAACCCAAGGGCAGGTAGAGCTCAGTGACCCCATCCATGAATTCCTGCACTCCATGGGAATGTGGGAAATGTTGGGTCTCTTGTCAGCACCGTGCAAAGGATTCCAGCAGTCCTGCTTGGAGAATGTTCTTTTCCTTTCTCCTTTTATTTTTTTCCTACTCACCAATATTCAGGAGAAGTATTTTTTCTTTTTTTTTTTCCTTTCTTTTTTTTTCCAGAGGGAAAATACTTTAAATATCATGAAGTGCACCTGTTTTCCTGCTCCAGCAAATATTCATCCATCCCCTACCATTCCAAATGCTGGCAATAAGGCATCACATTTATTTCCTACAAGGGATTAGCTCCTTCTAAACCCACACTGCTGCTGCACTAACGGGGAACAACTGAAGGTACAAGTGCTGCATTAATACTTTACCATCAAGTAGCTTTGATCCTCCGTGGCTGCAGCTCACCAAAGCAAATTAATTCCTGCTGAATCCCTGCCTGTGGGCTAAAAAACACCTAAGCACAAGTTTAATGTACTCTGACTGCTTCCCCTGGGAAGGTACCTACAGACAGGAGCCAGTTTTAATCTAAAGCATCTCCTGAGAGCAGAGCAGGCAGCAGGGCCTGGTTTCCCTCTAGGCTATTTAGCCAGAGATTTTTTTTTTTTTGGCACCCAAATGGGTTTTCTGTCAGAGATGAAGCTCGTGCTGACACTGCTGTACCACGACACACTTGCACTTTATTCAGGGCTGGTGGAATTATGCACAGCTGCTCCTGGGCTGCAGTGCAGGCACACAAATCTGCTGATGAGCTTGGGAAAACTTG
Organism: Acrocephalus scirpaceus scirpaceus; assembly: GCA_910950805.1. Taxonomy (NCBI): domain Eukaryota; kingdom Metazoa; phylum Chordata; class Aves; order Passeriformes; family Sylviidae; genus Acrocephalus; species Acrocephalus scirpaceus. The sequence goes on from OU383781.1 coordinate 3,043,039, forward strand.
GCTGAATGTTTGTGCCAACATACCTGAAAAAGCTCGGTGACCTACAGGCAAAGCTGTGAGAACACCACATGCAGTGCACATTTCTGCTCCTCAGTCTTGCACAGGTTTTGTAGCCTTCCCAGGGTGCTGTGATTCACATTTAGCCATTAATTCCCTGGAACTGGGCTGGCAAGCAGGCACACTCCATTTATATTTAATCCACCAACTCCTGAATGTTGATGTGTGCCAGCAAATCAAATGTAAATGCAGAGTAATATGTAATCTGTGAGAGCTAAGGAAAATGATCAAGTGACATACATTACCATGTGAAATAACAAAATCAAACATGATTCCTTCCAAATGAACAGAGATGAGCACACTGCACTGAATTTAAAAGGTCCAGCAATCCAACAAAAGCTCTGGGAATGAATCAGAAGCCTTATCCCAGGGGTTATTGAAATAACCCAGCCCAGCAGCCCAGGGTTCCTTTTATTTGTTTCATTCATTACTTTGTTTACCAACACTAAAACCCTCTGCACTGCAAGTTGGCCATGAAGAAATCAGATTAATGGAGAAAATGAAGGGAAACCAGTTCCTCTGATTAACTGGGAGATGAACAGGATTCTTCTTTTTTTTAACCAACTTCCTTAAATTAAAATGAGACTCAGAAATTCTGACCAGCACTGCTCCTGTATTAAACATCCCCATCTTGAATCTGGCATCTAATTCAGAGGCAGACTTCTTCAAAGGTTATTCATCTGTGGTTTTTTATAGCTTTTTGTGAGTGGTTGCAGCAACTTGCTAAGAGTTGTTAAGAGTGAAGCTAAAAAAACATAACCCAGGCATCCTAAATGCTGTGAAAAGAGAATTAAGGAAAATGTAATATGCACTCCCAAAAGGCCACAGTCTCACAGGTTTTGGGATGGGTTTGTGCAGGGTGCTGCAGGTCACAGGACAAGGCAGGAGATCTGATTGTGCTGTCTTGGGTTGCAATGTAAGATGTATTCTATTCCCAGTCTGTAGAAACTGGTTGAAGAGGGTTTTTTTCTTTTTTTCTTCTCATAACTCCTGAGGAGAGGGGATGGGTGTCTTCTGTTAATGGGTCAGCTGTTAAAACCAGGTGGAGCCATGTTCCTTATCTCTTCCCTGACCCATCCTCCCTTCCGGGGGATATCTGCTGTTAATGGGCCATTAAGGCTCACCACATGACTGATAACATCACATCATCCCATTGTGAGAGGCTCCACCCAGGGGGAGGAGCCAAGCTTTTCTGCCTGGATAAAAACCCTGCATTCAGCCACAACCAGCAGTCTGCTTTTCCACTAGATTCCCAGAGGAAAGCCAGATCCATCGAGACCCCTGCTGGACCTTCAGAGGTGAGCTACACCTTTCTACAGGATCCTGTCAGCCACACAGGAGCAAGGCAGGGTTTTCCTCCAGTGCTGGCAGGGCTGATTAAAAGACAGCTCTAGGGAGCACAGAGAAGAGGAGCGGGCAAACAGGGAAGTAGCACATCACTTTGTGCTGCAGTTCACGTAGGCAGGGCAAACAGGCAGGGTTGTGGGTTTACTCTACTTTGCTGTTCTGTTGGTTGGATAGTTTTGGGGCTTTTTGTTAGTAATGGATTCTACGCAATCCAGACCTGCAGTTAGTAATAGTGTATGTAGCCATACACTTCAACATATAGAGGTGTGTGTAGAACCCTCCATAAGGGATGTGTCTGTCCAGACCCATTCCTCTGCGGAGTGTTTGGGCTTATCTAGAGAAGAAGCCTGCCAGTGGACTCAACAAGTGAGAGATCTCCGTTCACTGCTGGCTGAGCTTAGGGAGGAAGTTGCAAGACTGAGTATTAGTCGACTTGAAATGGAAGACTGGTGGTATTCCATCCTTTTACGCTTGAGGGAGGCCAACCAGGAGTCAGAGGAGTCCCATGCCTCTCTGGAGGACATGGAGTTCTCTGATATCATTAGTGAACTTGAAAGGGCAATAGATTGGTGTTACACCCCTCCACCCTTGAGGGAGGCCCACCAGGAGTCTGAGGACTCCCCTGCCTCCTTGGAGGACATGGAGTTCTCCCATATGATTAGGGAACTTGAAATGGCAAGGTACTGGTGGCATTACAACCATCCATACTTGAGGGAGTCCAACCGGGAGTCAGAGGACTCCCCTGCCTCCCTGGAGGACATGGAGTTCTCTCATATGATTAGGGAACTTGAAATGGCAAGGGATTGGTGGCATTACAACCTTCCACATTTGAGGGAGGTGCACTGGGAGTCAGAGGACTCCCCTGCCTCCCTGGAGGACATAGAGTTCTCTCATATGATGAGGGAACTCGAAATGGCAAGGGATTGGTGGCATTACAACCTTCCATACTTGAGGGAAGCCCACCGGGAGTCAGAGGACTCCCCTGCCTCCCTGGAAGATCTGGAGTTCTCTGATATGATTAGGGAACTTGAAAGGGCAAGGGATTGGTGGCGTTACAACCATCCATACTTGAGGGAGTCCAACTGGGAGTCAGAGGACTCCCCTGCCTCCCTGGAGGACACGGAGTCCTCTGATACCACTAGCGAACTTGAAATGGCAATAGATGGGTGGTGGTATTATGACATCCCACACTCGAGGGAGGCCCACTGGCAGTCAGAGGACTCCCATGCCTCTCTGGAGGACGTGGAGTCCCCTGATACAACTAGGGAACTTGAAATGGAAATAGATTGGTGGTATTAGCCCCTCCACCCTTGAGGGAGGCCCATTGGGAATCAGTCCTCCCTGGAGGACTGCTCCCCTGGAGGAGGCCCTGGGTTGACTTTATGATGCTTACATCCCCAATTATCTGTTCTGTTTTTGTTGGCTGTTATGTTCTGTACCTTTAAGGCTGGTTCTGAGAGCGAAGCAGGGAGAAATAGAAGCACAGAGTTTGTTTTCAGGATCTGCACTCACTCCTCCACATTCTGCTCCTGGACTGTGCTCTCTGCAGCACGGACAGACAGCAGGACCAAGCTTTCCTTTGCTTCTAGTTGGTTTTAGGTAGCTGAAGAAGTTCCCTGGACTGGTTTTTTTTTTCTTTTTTTTCTTGGAACTGTTCGAACCTGCTCTGGACTGAAAATCCAGAAAACACCCAGATCTCACAGCTGTGGCCCACTGGGGCCTGGGCCTCAGCATTTTCCAGCGCTGGAGGGACTGATCAGAGACTGGGAGAGCCGAGCTACACCCACGGCAAAGACTTTCTGAATTTGCCATCTTTTCGAACAGCAAGAGGTCTTACTGTTTCATATTGTTCATTTTTTATGGTTGTGGGTACTTTGCTTGTTAAATAAATAGCTTTTTGCCACTTTTCTCTAAGGAAATCTTTTCCCAAAAGAGCTGGGAGGAGGGGCTGCCTGAGTTTGCTCTTCTGGAGGGTCCCCATTGGGAGGTTTTCTCCTAAATTTGCCCTAAACCAGGACAGTGCAAATCCTCCTCACCCCAAATTGCCTGAACTCAAATTATGAGTGATTTGTCTTTCATTCATTAAAAAAAAAAAAAACCCCAACAAAAACACAACCCCCCCAACCCCCCCCCAAAAAAAAAAAAACAACACAAAAAACCCCCCCCAAAAAAACCCCCACAACCCCCCCCAAAAAAACCAACAAAAAAAAAAACAAACCCAAAAAACACCAACCCCCCCCAAAACAAACAAAACCACAAAAAAAAAAAAAAAAAAAAAAAAAAAAAAAAAAAAAAAAAAAAAAACCCAAAACAAAAAAACCTGTTCATGGGAATATCTGAGTTTCCAGATTCTCTCAGAAATTAATCTCACAAGTTGTGAAAATGCTGCAGAAAACAGAGTTCTGTCTCTTTCTGGCTTTTCCAGCCAGGTGAACGTGCTGAGATTTGGGCTCTTCTATCCTGACACAACTTGAGAACTGCATTTTGCACAAAGCCTTTAGCACTACAAGATTAAATGTGAGATAAAGAGCTATCATACACCCACTGCCCTTTAACTGAGGGCTTGCAGTTGTAGCACAATCCTATAGAATAAAACTTTTGCCCAGGTTTTTATTCCCTTTTTTTTTCCCCCCCAAATGGCTTGACAACTGGAATCACTCCATAAATACACAAGCTTCAAAATACTTTCTTAATCTCAATTTAGGATTCCTGAAAAAGACTTCAGGGGTTTTTCAGGTGGTCTGTGGCCATTATAAATTCACTAAAACAAAAGAGCTGCACTGGGTTACACCCTCTGAAGACAGAGTCAGGAATTTCCTGATTTTAATTTAATTCCTTACTTAAGGAACTTCCCAGAATTATCATTAATAAATTGATGGGCAAGAAGTGAAATTTTCACTAATGCATTTCATGTGTGTCTTAGAACCCGATTCCCCCAAAATTTGTGAGAGTTACGAACATTAGATCCAAATTCAAACATATTTACAATTTTGCAGTTGTGCATCTTTTTCTCCATCCTTATCCCTTGTTATTTCCAGCTGAAATGAACTGAAGGACATTCAGAAGCAGAGTAATAAATACTTTATAAGTCTGATTACAAGGTCTTGATTTGGGAATTCTCAAACAGTCTCTCTCAGAATGACTCTGTTGCTAAATGGGATAACTCAGGACTGAGAGGGATCCTCAGCTGAGGAGCTCAAATTGATCCGCTAAAATCCACCTGTGCAAAGAAGTGTTTAGTACAGATAAAATCAGACCCAAAAAATGAATTTATGTTCTTCCCCACACTCCAGAGGAACAATTTTACTTACAGGGAAGCCAGCAGACTCTTCCCCCACCAATTTGTGGAGCCAAACCTGCAGATCTCAAGAGCAGCAAGGATGGCACTGAGGGGTGAAAGTTACATTCAGGTGTTTTTTAAACTTTCTGAAGTTTAAAACACAGGTGTTTTTGAATATGCCAGCTGGGAAAAATCTATATGATTAGACTGTAATTTCAAGAATATTGCTCTGCCTGTCTGCTGTAATCACGGGCTTCTCTGAGGAACTCATCTTCTCTGTATCACCAAAGAGCTCCTTAATAATGACTGATTTATAAGATACCATATTTGTGCTCAATAATGCTAATTTTATGGATTCCTGAACAGCTCCTTGAGTAATGTCATTATTTAATGTCAAAGGAGTGGGGAGTTCAAATAAACCAGCTGCATGTTTTCTCTGTTTTGCATTTTGCCTCCAGAGGAGAATTTAAAAAAAGAAAAAATCAAGAAATTTGGCATAACTCACATCATCAGGATGGATTTACCAATGGCACAGAACTGAATTATACCTCTTATTAACCAACAAACTCAATATTTAATATAAAGGCAACCTAAAGGAGGTAATTACTTTTGCAATATCAGCAGAAGAGTGGAGCATGCAAAGGTTCAAGCTGTCAGAAAAACAATGTTTTGTAGAAAGCCTTTCATGAATCGTCCTCTGTCTGGAGTAAATTGGACCTCTATGATTAACTCTGACACATGTAGGGGCTGCAAATGATTCAATTAATTCAAAAATTATTTTCATGGAGAAGATATGCATTGCTCTGCCACTTAACTAATAGAGAAATCAGTGTGATGGAACATTTAAACCCAGGAAAACTTCTGCTGGAAGGGCCCAAACAGCACAGTAAGAGTTAGTGCTTTTAGCATTTCACTTTGCAGCCAGATCTTGCAAAACTTGTTCGTTTTTGTGCAAAAATTCCAGTTGCACACCAAGCAGCCTGCTGGGTTTTAATGGTAGATTATTTTACCCCACAAAAATCAGTACAGAATAAACCACTTTTCCTTCTTTCTGTGGGTTTCTCTTTGTCTCCCTCAGCAGATTTCCCTCTCTCAGGTTGTGAAACTCCAGGTGTGACCATGGCCCCACTCCCTGCTTGCTGTGCTTGTGCCATGTTCCAACCCGTGACTTTTTCTGCTCTGGATTTCCTCTCTTTCTTTAAATCACATTAATGCCTTGGGAAGGCTGAGCTGGAACAGAGCTGGACAGAGCTGGAGAATAAAGTAGAGATTTATTGAAAGGCCTTTAGGGTACAGCTTGGGCAGGACAGGGCCTGGCCAGGGCTACACACAAGGTGGACCCAAAATGGACCCAAAATGGACCCAAAATGGTCACAAAATGGACACAAAATGGTCACAAAATGGTCACAAAATGGACACAGAACAGTCACAAAATGGCTGACCGGTCATGAGGTCTCACTCTTTGATAAGTTTTGGTCCATTTGCATTTTGGGGTTTCATTGTCCAATTCCAGCTCCAGGCTGTGAGCTCCCATCCTTCTTGTTCCTCCCTCCAGCCACCCTTGTTTGTGCTGTTGGGCTGAAAGTTGTCCTTGGTGTGCAGCAGGGCCAGGATTTGTTTTGTGTCCCTGCTGTGTGCAGAGAGCTGAGTGACCCTGACTGTGAGCTCAGAGCTGCACCCTGGGCAGCACAGAACCTGAAATACATGAAAGCTCAAATTTAAGGCATCACCATGGGATTCAGTGTAATTGAGCAAAGAGGAATTTTTGAGTTCCCATATATATCACATGTTGTATATGACATGTTTTTACATGCTGTTATTTCTAATCCTGACACTGCAGACACTCTGTCACTCCCAGAAGGCAGATCTTGAGTGGATCTGCACTGAAGGTGCTCTCCAGCATGAATTTCTTTTTTTTTTTTTAATCCAAAGTTCTGTCAACATTTAATTACAAAAATTGCCATTGTGAGAACAGAATTGCACGGAATCTCTCCTGGCTAAATTACAAGTGGGGTCAAACCTTACAATCTCTATTCAAAAACACTCCCAGTGACATTATCACCTTAGTGACTTCCTGATTTGACCCCACACCTCTTTACCTCAGATTTCACCTGAAATTCCAGCTGAAAACACACCTGAGAGTGCAGTAGGAGCTCACAACCACCTATCTGAGCAGAACAGGGATGAGATTTATCCCGTGCTGTCATTTCTGCAGAAAGTCCTGCTGTTAGCAGGTTGGGGGATTAAAACCCCGTCCCTCAGAACCACATCTTCAGCAGTAAATGTGCTCTGATCTCAGCTTAACACATCAAAGCTGCTCTGGAATCAAACTTTCCCTTGTTATTATTACACATTTTTAGGTGTAAAGGCGACAAAGCCTCCCCAGGTTACCTTGAACCTCCCCTTGTGCCCCTCTGATGCCCTGGGCTGATGTTGGAAAGAGCAAAAAGATTGAAGGGAGTGGGATGAATTCACACTTTTGGTTTGTTGTTATCTCCAGGCCACCACAGCTCAGTGTAATTCACCCAATTCTGTAATTCCTGCCCAAGGAACTCCCTGCAATGAGATTACAGCAGAACTGAAGGTCACCCCTGATCTGTGTCATCCGCAGGAAATTCAGTGTATGCTTGCACTGTGTTTATCTCCAGCGAGTGTTGTGCAGCAAACAGGATAAAGCAGAGGTGTGCAGCGGGCAGAGAGATAAAACTGAGAGTGAAGTGTTGGCTTGGGAGGGTTCATGGCAGGGAAAACCTCAGCAGGCTGCACGAGGCAGGTCTGGGATGTTGGGGCTGGGTAAAATCACCTGAACTTTTCTTTTTTTTTTTTTTAAGAGTCAGTTGTGTTTAAAGCAGATCTTTTGGAAATGAAATTGATTTTTAAAGCATATTTTTTGGGTAGGAAATGAATTGTTGCATATAAACACACGTGGGACAAATATTAGCAAGGGAAAAGAGCTCCAGCCCTACACAAAAGTTACCAGGCACTGACTGGAGGTGATGATTTTTTAACTGATGGTTTTTAACATGACTTTTTCCATGCCAGCCTTGCAGGTAGGCAGAGAGAAGCAGAGAACTCCAAATACCTCAGCAAATGTCTGCTAAAATCAGGTTTTACCTGGAAATGTGCACTAAACGTTAAACAGCAATGGATTTTCTATGTAATTAAATTGTTCTCCTATTAGTACTTCTCATGAAACACATTTTACACCGAATCCCATTAGCTCTCCTTTTTGCAGTTAATTTTTTCACATAACTCTCCTCTTCTCCTTGCAGAAAAAGCAGGGAAATATCACTGAGTTACAAATCCCTTTTTTTGTTTCCATCAGTTCATTATATAAATTATTCAGAACTGTTTTATGAAGTGGGGATTTCAGCTTCCTTTACAGAAAGAAGGAGAAAAGACAGTTCTAAAACAAAACAAAACAAAGGGTAAAAATCCCCTCAAACATTTGATGCAACTTTAATTATCCTTTCCATTAAACTGCAGCTTGTTCATAATTTTGAATTTATAATCTCAAAAAATATCCTTTATTCAATGGATGTTACTGAGAATATTTTATACACTTACCATAATCACCATTCCAAACCTCCTGACTCACCCTCTCCGAAAGAAAAGAGGAAAGGAAACAATAACATTTCTTATGGGTTTGAATTCTCAATTTTCATGTTCATCCCCAACAATCACCATCTTCTGCCACCTCCACACTTCCCTTTCACAGCAAAATTTCCTCTCCCTCTGCACGCCAGAAGCCACCACCTTGCACCTTGCCAAATGAGGGATTTTCATCAAAGAATTCCAACCAGTGGAATTTCTTAATCAGAATTTCTTAATCAGAAAATATTTCCAGTTCCTATTTTGAAAACAATCAAAGGAGATTTCTAATATTTACATCAAAACCCACATGGCTTCTGAGGGCACAGGAAATTTCATGCCCAGAACCAGGAAGAGTTTGGGAGCACTTCAACTTTTTATCAATATTCATTTGCTGTAGTGAAATTCAAATATTGTGGCAATACTGCTAAAATAAATAAAGTGAATATTGCTACTACTGGTAGCAGCCAGGGGTTGTTTGGCAATCCAGGAAAAAATAATTCACTTTTTTAAAATGGAGATCTGCACCATGGCAATAAGAAGCACAGGTTTGCTTTTTCTCAATTATTTTGAGTGTCTACCACTTACTGAAAGGAAACATAGAAAAAAGGATGTTATGATTAATTAGAAAGTCCTTTTGGATTACTCAGGGTCAGAGAGGTTTTGGGGTTTTCCTACTGGAATAAAACCAAAGTTTAGTTGTGTTCACAGTCACTGAGATTGATTTTAGGGTCCAGCAGAGGGATGTTCCTCCTCCTGCCTTGCCCTGGAGAAGGGGAAGTGAAAACTTGTGCTAAAGTCACCATAAAGCAGCAAAATTTGACAATTCTCAGATGTTTAAGCAAGAGAGGGAATAGTGCAGCAGAATCAAGGTGATTTGTTCCAAGAAAACAAAAGTCAACGGGAAACCAGCAGATTTTGTCAGAAAGAGAAACACTGGAATGAGTGCTTGGCACAGGGAAAGGTGAGACACAAGGAGAAGAACAGATGAGGGATGAAATTCAAAGTTAAAACAACAGACAAGATGGATCTGAAAGTCTTTTTTAACTCCATTCACCATTGTTCAGTGTAAATTCTGTTTTCAGCTGTAATTCAGCAACAGAGAAAATGTTGTTCACTGTGAGACACAAAAAAATTAATGAAAATTAATCTCATTTAACTTCTGTGTCATGACTCACCTCAGGATCAGGTTTGTTGAGTGAGATCTCCAGATCAGTGCAAGTGTCTGGAGAGCCAAGCAGAGGCTGAAATTCTGGGGCAAAAAAGGAGGCAGAGCAAGAGCTGGGAAAGGAGTGTGACAAGAAAGGGTGAAACTTTGGAAATTAAAAAATCAGTAAACACCCAGCATGCAGCAGCAGTGTCATCCACATCAGAAGAAAACATGCTTCCTCCTGAAGATGAGAAAGGGAAGTCAAGAAGTCATAATTTTCATCTGGAACATCAAACAATAAACTGATTTCCTTTAGATAAAACCGTGTTAATGTCTGAATTGTTAATTGTGAAGCAGATGACAGCTGTCAGCAGATGTCAATTGTGTATTTAGAGAAGATTCCACTGGTTGAAAATGAAATGTTTTATCTCCCCAAATAAAAGACACATAAAACAGATTCTAACAGTGTTGCAGGGGGAGGGAGCAAGTTTAAAATTCTGTATCTAGAAGTGGGTTTTTATAAGCTATCATATTAAACTGCTCATATACACCCAGCACAAAATTAATAATGGAAACATGCCTGAATCCTTTCAGTCAACATCACTCAGGGCTTCATGGGAATAGGATAAAAGCTGTCAACAGAATTATATAAAGGAGTCAGGATTAGTGGTGTCTTTTTGGAAACTGATAGCAAAGTTTCTACTGAACAAAGTTTTGTTCATGATACTTCCTGCCCACTCTTGCTCAACTTTTCCATAGCAGAACAACAGGTGAACATCCAAATATGTTATTTGCTCTTTGATCCTTCCTCCAACAAACACCTTACAGCTTGGTGATTGGGTTTTTAAATATCATTTTACTTTGTTTTGCATTTATTGATTCGTTTTTGAGGGGAGGAATTGTGCTGTTCGACAAGGCTGAAATATTTCATAGTTGTCATTCATTACTCTGAAGTTCAATAATCTCTGGCACCTCCTTGTCCTTTAAAATATTGGCAGCACTCCGTGGCTTTTATTAAAATATCTGTGATGCTTCTTTTTAATTTGTCAGACAAGGGATGGCACAGGTGGCAGTGCAGAATAGGAGGATTCATCTGAAACAGAAATAACCTCCAAGGACATTACCCTGCTGGCTGTGTTTATTCAAATCCTACTGACTTCTGTGAGAACTCTGAGTACCAGTCCAGGCTCTCTTCACCTTTCCAGCAGGTAAACAATAATTTTCATCTGCTCTGATAAATTACCATCATTTCATTCCCATCCTGCTCAGGGATATTTGGAAGAAGTATAAATACCCACTCAGTTAAAACCTGACTTAATAAATCAGCACATCCCAAATAACCTTGGGAGTTTAAAGAGTGCCTGTTCCTGTTGCCACCACCAAGAACAACCAGAGCTGAGCTGATCCCAGCCAAAGACATGAATATATCAGACAGGCCACAGCAGCGTGACCTAAAACAATAATTACTTCTTTGGAAGGCTGAAAACCCAGCAGAAAAGCAGATTTTTTCAGGTAAATAAACATGTCCAGATTGACTTGGAAGCGTTTGCAGCCGGGACAGAGGAGTTGTCATCGGAGCACAAATAAATGAGAGTTCTCACAATTAATATAAAGCCTCATCTCATCATTGCAGCCCGAGAAAAACTAATCAAATCAAATAATTTATTCAAGGGATAGCGACTGGAGGACAGCTGTCATCTCAATTAAATGGGCTCCTATTGCCAGTCGTGCCACATCACTCCTCACTTGACCCCAATCCATCCATTTATGTAGTTAGGAGTTGGAAAAACTCCTTAAAGGTAATTCTGTCTTCTAACCCCATCTCTGCCTTCTGGGAATTTAGTTTTGTGTCATCAAACTCTGTTTCTTGTCTAACCAGCTGATAACTTCCAGTCAAAGCTGGTAATCTTTAAGGAGTCCTCCACAACTTGACCCTTTTTACACCTTCTTTTGACCTTTAAATTATTATTAATTTTTTAATTTACAAATGAAAAATAATTTCATGAATGTGAAAAATGAAAGGACATGGTTGAGAATTTGAAAAGTTTATAATATAATAAGGGAATTCTAATAAAGGATTTGTTAAGATTAAAAAATCCCATTCGGTTGCACAGTTCTTCTGAAATGATTCAGTCTTTTGTTCACTTTGGTCAATGAATTTTTTAGTATCATAAAAATCATAGAATATCCTGTGTGGGAGGGGACCCACAGGGGTTATCCAAGTCCAAATCCCTTTGTTATTATCCAGAATGTGAACATCAGCATTATTCTGAGTGTGGTAAGATGCACAATATTTGCAGTATATTTAATCTTACCTGCTTTATGTACTTCAATGAACATCTCACAATTTTTGCCAGAGAAAGTTGTGATATTCTTCCTTGCCAGACTATTTTCCAAGAATTTCCTTTGGGACGTGGCAACTGAGGGATCTGTTGAAAAGAAAAAGGAACATTTGAGAAAAAAACCTCATTGCTGGCATGATTTAAAACATTCCCTCCACGAGATGTGTCTGGAGCATGGAGATAATGAAGTCACACATCCTGATGAAACATCACGGAAGAATAAAACCTTTTATTGAATGTGATGAAAGTAATGTGAGATGTTAAAGTTTAAAACTCTCTCACACTGTCATTTGTAAGTCTTTATGGCCAATATCCATGCAAGGCAGTGCTAGGATAATCACTTAATTCCTGACTCCACAGAAATTAACTCCACAATCCAACGGCAAAGAGCAGAATCATTTTAATATTCTAACAGTTAGAGGATAGAGTGTCGTATTTAAATACAGATGCACTTTGAACTACCTGCTCTTTCACAATTTGGCTGGAAATTATAATAATTATACGGCACATTATTATTTTTCAGTGGTTGTGTATTGTATCCTTATATACAGATATGTTCCAGACAGGGGAAAAAAACATATCAGAAGTGCATAAGAAATAAGATCTCTTTCCAATTAGGCAGCTAATAAAGGTAGCTTAATAATCCTTCAGAGGAAAAAATACACTGATATCTTCTAAGGTTCAAATTTAAGACTTCATTTTGGTAGAATGTTTTAACCAGGGATAGAAAAGAAAGGGATGTATCCTAGATAAAAATAGAAAGGGATAGGCATAGTCTATCAGGTTTTTACCTGGTGTGCTATGTTAAGACAGAATAGAAAGAAGAAAAAAAAATTGGCTGTGGTTAAAATTTGATTATTGTCTGGTAAAAGAAATGCGTTAAAGCTTCTCTTAAAAAAAAATGAAATACTGAGGAGCAGTTTTTAACACCAGAAACCACGAAACATCTCCATAGGAAACATCATAAAAGGAATTCTGGAGCATTTATTCTGGAGATCAGGCTGGATGAAGATAGATTTCCTTTCACTTCCATCACACTTTTAATCTGAATTCTGTCAGACAGGAGGTGCCTGCTGTCATCAGATCTGGAATGACCAACCTCATTCTCAAACAAGCCAACAGGAATGCACAGACTGGGGGGTTTGTAACAGAGCTGGTGCACAACGAGGCTTCAAGAGAGGAAACCACAGTGGCTGAAAATCAATAGAGAGACATAAAAACAAATAAACAAACCTAAACTGCTGAATATTTCCAAAATCTGCTCAGCCCCGTCAGAAATGGCTCTTCCCTGACCCAAAGCATGATTCAGCCTGCAAGAAAACAGAGGCACAAACCAGCCAGGATAAAAACCATTCCTTTTGTTGTGCTCTGGGCTCTTTTCAATTTCACTCCTTGAGTGAATGAGTCGTGCAGAAGATGCTCCCAGCCAGATTTGTGCTGTTGGTTGGGACCTGCACTAACATTTGAGCTGCTGCCCTTGATTAGGGCACTGCCTATTCTGCCACCCACATATTTGACCTTTTGTCACCAAACTATGCCAGGTTTAGGCACAGGAATTCAAGGGTGACACCTTGGTCAAGCTCCTTTGTTGTGAGGTTCTTTCCTTTGAAGGTTCACATGCATAAATGAGGATCTATAATTTCTAGGCCTTCAATCAAAAAGCAATTTGTTTGCACTGAGTTGAAATGGATGAGGTTTAACTCATCAGGATTTTGACTGATATTGGTGTGGAACATCAGGGCTCAAGGAAAGGACCTTGATTTTCCAGCCTTGGTCACGACAATAAATTGTAGAACAGAGCTGGTAAAGGAACCAGACTTTTATCTCAGGAGCATTCTACAAATGCAGCAGGTTCCTTGGAGTGTTTTCCAAAGTCATAAGAACAATTTCTTTAGAGCCAAATCTATCAGAGCCCCAGCTTTAAATTTATAGAATTTCTGGTTTGGGCAATTTCTGGGAATTTCTTCTCAACATTTATTTAATAATTACAGTCTTTTCCTCCTACTGCTCTGTAGCATCCTATTTTTAGCACTTGCCTCCCAAGAAATTCCTTGCTAAATCCATATAGCTTCTTCTTTTTCTATTTACCCTGTGACTTTTTAAAGCATTTCATGATTTTAGGAATGTGATTCTTCCCTGTTGCTGTTCAACAGCTCCAACATTTCCTGATGTTTCACAGCACTTGCCTCATTCTGCTGCTCTGGGCTATTTTCCTGTAGCACAGCTGAAGCCTCACAATTAAGGGAAAGAAAGTCTTAAAGGGAAGAAAGTCCCTTTTGATTTCATATCAGATAAAATATCCCTCATACTGATCATAGTCCCTAACTGAGCTACAGAGCAAAATATTTTGGGATAAAGGTGCTTCTGTCCAAATAAAAACACTCCAGAATTTCTTGCTTGCTGCATCTCTTCAGTGGCTTCACTGATTTTTTTGCAGGTTGGCATTTTGTATCTTCACAAAAGGCCAGCAGTTTCTGTACCAGCATTTGGAAGATCAGTAATTTTGGGTTCGAAATTTGGCTATTAAGTAAAATATGGGAAAGCACAGCTCAAGGCAGAAAGGAAAAAAATAGAGATAAAACATCTGATTGTTCTAAAAATCCATAGTTCAGCTCTGTTTACAATGCCTGAGTCAGGTGTTATCAGAATGCTGCATGTGCCATCTATTTCCAGTGTGTTCAATAGGAAGTTTAGGAGAGTGGGAGTGAGATTGGAGCTTTTCATCTCAAACGCCTCAGAAGTTATTTAAAACTTGACAAATGAGGTTATAGCAAAGCAACTTTAATATCAAGCAAGGTTTCCCCCACATTCTTTTGCTGTACACAGTAAGGTTTTTGGACATATCTGTGTTTTCTGCCGTCACGTAGATGTGAAATGGATTGAGTTTGGAGATATTTTGTGTATTTTTCAACTCTCTGTGAGTCCTTGAAAAGTACTTTTCTAAGGAAAAAAAACAAACCTCTAAGAAAAAGCTGTTCAGATGTCATCTCCTAAAGTTTAAGGAAATAAAAGAAATTCATCCTGCTGAAGGTTTCCTTTGGCTGAAGCAACCTTCCTTTTTCCTGGAAAAGGTTAAGCATTGACACACAAGGTACTTTTCAGCAGCAAATTAAAGGAACTGGAAAATCACACGAAACAAATCACAGGGGTAATTAGGAGAGAGCAATTTTCTGGATCTGTGCGGTGTAAAACACATCTTTTTAATGCCTGACTCCTTGTTCCATCCCAGTGGGAATTAACATTTCATACAGGAATCACAGCCAAGTTAAAGGGACCCCGAATCCCTGCTGGAGCTCTCCAAACTGTTCTGTGCCCTGAAAACTTTTGACTCCTGGAGGATTCTCTGGGTTTGATTTTTAGCAGGTTTCCAGGCCACACATTTTTGCTAAAATGCAGAAAATCTGATGGTGTCTTGTTGGCTTGACTCAGAAGAAACCTCCCTGGAAAGTGACAGTGAGTGAGGAGCCCCCAATCTCCACCATCAACTCTCACTTGAGGAGAGGAAGTGTCATTGTTATGGAAAAGAGCAATAAATCACCTTCAGGGCTGAGAATGCAGCATTTGCATGGTTTGCTATTTGCATTTGTGTGGTTGAACTCCCCCCACAGGATGGGCAGGGAGTTTTGTCAGGAGCTGCTTCATCTGCCACAGTCAAAGTCGTTATCCAATCTGGAGCCTGTTGCTGTTTGTTCCAGTGGCAGAAACACCAGGGAATTCCAATTCCTAACTGAATCTGAACTGCTAGTTAAAAAAAAAATAAAAATAAAAATTGCTCTTGTATACTGTAGGCTTGATATTTCTGGGCCTGAGAGATTTTAGCCTGCTAGCAGCTGCTAGCTCTTTATTAAGGGAAAATTTTTCAAGAAAGCTTCTTCTCAAAACAGCTTTGGAAAACAACTCTCCTTTCTCCAAACAATCTTTCTCCAGGTGGTGTTCTGCTGTTTCTCTGGTTTAACCAATGGGATCAGAGAGGTGTTGTTCCTATTCACCAATCATGTTAACTCTGTATTGAAACAACTTATAAAAGGTAGTAAGAATTAGACAATAAAGCTGTTCTATGCTCTTTGCCTTCGAAATATTTGGAGTCTTTCATCTTTCTTTCGTGTCCTACAACAACAGTCTACTCTGGAAAAAAATATTCCCTAGGTTTTGGAGGACATGCTCTCAATTGGTTGCAAAATCAAATAATCCTGGCATAGCACATCTGCTTTCCAAATGAAGCCATGAATGACCAGATACAAATTATCTGGAGGTGTTATTTTGTGAACTGACTTGCCTGAACTTTTAAAGCAGATCCACTTCTCACACAGAAATGATGACTCCAAATTTAACGATCTTTAAATGATTTAACACATCTTATTTCATCAGCAGATTGGCAAAAGCATCTTAGGCTTCTCTTGGATTCTACAAGAAACAGATTCAGACAAAATTAGGAGTAACAGAGCACAAACATCCTGTTTGCACTCAGGATTTGGAAACTTTGATATTTTGACTTCTCCAGCGTCTCAAATTATTCACTGGAATAAACTTGTACCTCAAACCAGACGGGTCACTCCAGTTGTACTTATCAAAGAGCTTTAATTAATCAAACATGTATTTACACATAACATATTCTACTTATGATAAGTCAATACTTTTTCTTATGAATCCACTTTGCCCTTAAAATTCAGAAATATTTCTGTTTTTGCTAGGGTGATAAAATGGTGTCAGCAGCATTTTAATAAAATTACGTTCTGCCAGGGTGAGGAGTGAAAAAAGGAACCAGAACTTGTGGTGATCAGGTAGATCTTTCTGACATCCAGGAGTGCACAAAACATCCCATCCAGGTTTCTGTTTAAAGATAAAGCCCTGGCAAGTAAATTTTGCAAAATACCCAGGAAATAAAGTGGCACAAGTGGAAAGGCTCCGAGGCTCTGTAAATCTGGGAGCAGGAGGAGGCTGTGAACTAAGAGAATGTAACGGGTGTTTACCCTGTTATTGGGGTTGTTCCTTTTATTTATTTCCTTGTCGCCAATTATTGGCCACCATTAGGGATAAAATACTGGAGAACTCGTGCCTTTGGTGTGCCCCAGTCCACACAGCTCACAAATAAATGTAATGTCCACACCAGGGTGAAGCTGCAGGCAGGAGGAGAGGAGGATTCTTCTCTTTTATGGCTTTTCACTGTGGAGAGAAGAAAAATGAAACGACCTTTGTGAAGGAAACGAGGAAGAATCCTCCCAGCACAGTAAAACCACAATGTCTGATTATCTTAAATAAATTACAGCATTGGAAGCTCCATCAAAACCCTGTATTAGGAAAGTTTTAAATATTGAGAATTGCTGCAAATTAATTTCTCCAGTGGCTGCCAAAATCACCCAAACCCATCTAACAGTGCTGCAGTTGTAAGAAAGTATTTGGAAAAATGTTTTGCTGACTTTAGCTTGTTAACACTCACCCAATCTGATCTGTCAAATTCAAGCTGTTCTAAGTACTGGAACAAAGAGTTGAGAGAAGAAAATTATTGTATAATGGAGAAGAGAAACTCAAACCTGGTAAATATTCAAAGAAAGAAAAGTGATTAAAACCGTGACTTTTTATATTTGTATTTTTCCTTTTGAGTGATTAGGGACAAAAGATGAAAATGATATGATTTATACCTTATAAAAAGAATTTTTCTTTTCTTTCTTTACAAAATAAAAACTAACAGAAACCAGGAGAGCAAATTCGTGCCACCAAACGTTTTTGTCTAGATAAAAGTTGAAAAGGAAGGAGGAGAACTGGCAGGAAACTTTGTCCTTTGAGTTTCTGCTCTTTTTAACCAAAGTAGGTTTGCTCATCTTTGTGTTGTTATTTCTGGTGCTGTGAAGTCATTTAAATATGATGGCATTTCTCGTCTTTTCAGCTGGGGAGGATTCATTTGACAGGTTCAGATGGGTGTAGATGGATTTATAGGAACTAGATATATTTTCACCAAAATCCGGAGTATCTGAAGGTCCAGTTCAGCAGCCCGGAATTATTTTAGTGACATTTAAAATCCAATTATCCTCCTAATCCACTGTTCTCATATTGCTGATCAATCTCTACCTTTGTCTTGTCTTTAGCATATATTCCATCCTAGAAATCCAAGGCTTGATTGACTTCCTTTAATTTGAGTGGATAGAACATAGAAATATTTATTTTGCTTCAGCCAGTACATTATTTCTCCTTCAGTTTGATTCACAGCATGAAAACTGCTATTTGCTACTTCTATTTTCTGTTAACATTACCAGTAAATAATAAATGTTGTTATAGTAAAAGTTGTGACTGCTTTCCACACAGATCACCTTTTTAACTAAAAAACAAAGTCTTTGATTTTCCAATGATATTATTGAGCCTTCATTGAGCTTTTCCAGGCAAGGACTCTCTGGTTTTCCAAAGAAAAAATGAAATTCTAGATGAAAGTCACTGAAATTTAAAATTAATTGAGAATGTTGCTATATTTTCAGTTCTTGACACTAGTGATGGCTTTTAAGCAATTGTAGCACAGGGGTATTGTGCAACCCTGTAAGATATTTCATTCCTCCATAATTATACTGCAAATGTTTCCTAAGCAACATGGCACTGGGAAACTTCAAATCAAAGATTAAACCTCCCTGGGATCACAGAAATGCTCTCCCAGTGTTTTCCTGTCCATGTTCCACAGGCAAAGAAGGAAATTTCGACCTCGCTCTTCCCGACCTTGTCCTGTGGCAGGGTTATTTTGAGGATTTTTCTGCAGACCATTGGATGGGATAGTTGGGATGGAACTCCAGCAGCCACACAGGGTTTGTCTGTAAGCTCTCAGAGTCTGCTGATCCTCCACTCTGGGCTGGAGCATCTGGAGAATTCCACTGGATTCATTCTTGGATTTCCCTGGGTGCTGGTGGCAGGATTTCAGCCCTGCACTTGAACGTTTTTAAACATCCCTGCAGTGTTTCCCCTGATCTCTCTACAGCTGGTTACTCCCTGTCTGCCTTTGGCACAGGAGCCTTTCTTTCACTTCCTCACTGATGCTCAACTGTTTGTTTTGATTCCTGGGAACTTGTGCAGCAAACACTGCACTCCCCCACAATTCCGACTGCACCGGGTCTGTACGAGACTCTGTGGGATGGTATTTACATTGGAGGGGGTTATAAATAAAAAAGTCAGGATTTTTTCATTTTCACCATCCATAGATGTATTTAACAGTGTGTATTCTGTAGAATAGGAGGAGTCTCTTGGCTGTTGCTGCTGGTTTGGGTTTCCCTTTCCCTTCCTCGAAGGACACTGCAGGGATCAGATGATTTCACAGCAGCCACTCCACAGCCTTAATTCTTATTATCCTTTTGTCATTCTGGGCATTAGGAGAGTGTGAACTTCATTTCAAACTCTGATTTTACTCAGGAATATGCAGCAGTAGCCCCAGTCCCTCAAGGTGAGTGAGGAGAGAACGATTTGGAATTTCCAGCAGCAATTTTTGACACCAGCCAAGAAACTCAGGGCACTCCACTGCTACCTGCAGTTCCTGCCTGCAGGGAGATGAGGGAGCACAGAAACTCTTCAGCTCAGCAGCTTCTCATTCTCCAGCTCTGGAAGAGCCAAGCTGCTTCTGACAGATGAGCCCAAACGGAGCAGAAGGGGCTGTGCCCTCGGGAAAAGGTCGGGAAGCTCAGTCAGTGGGGAAGTCAGCCAGTAGTTACTGGAGGAGGCTGCTGCTGTTCAGTGCCCTTTGCAGAGCTGCTGATGCCTGGGGAAGGCTGAGCTGGAACAGAGACTGGACAGAGCTGGAGAATAAAGCAGAGATTTATTGAAAGGCCTTTAGGGTACACCTTGGGCAGGACAGGGCCTGGCCAGGGCTAAACCCAAGGTGGACACAAAATGGTCACAAAATAGACACAAAATGGACACAAAGTGAACCCAAAATGGTCACAAAATGGACCCAAAATGGTCACAAAATGGACACAAAACAGTCACAAAATGGAAAAAAAATGGACACAAAATGGTCACAAAATGGTCACAAAATGGACACAAAATTGCTGACCGGTCACAAGGTCTCACACTTTGATAAATTTTGGTCCATTTGCATTTTGGGGTTTCATTGTCCAATCCCAGCTCCAGGCTGTGAGCTCCCATCCTTCTTGTTCCTCCCTCCAGCCACCCTTGTTTGTGCTGTTGGGCTGAAAGTTGTCCTTGGTGTGCAGCAGGGCCAGGATTTGTTTTGTGTCCCTGCTGTGTGCAGAGAGCTGAGTGACCCTGACTGTGAGCTCAGAGCTGCACCCTGGGCAGCACAGAACCTGAAATACAGCAAAGCTCAAACTGAAGGTTTAATACAAGATTTCTACTTCAGGCAGCTCAAAGTTCCTGCTGCACAAAGCAGAGGGAAAACCAGAGAGGTGAGGGAGAGCTTGGAGAAGAAAAGAGCTCTTCCCAGAGAACAACCCCAGGCCCACCCTAATGTGGAACCCTCAGCAGGAACTCAAAGACCTGATCAGGGATGTGTGGGAAATAAAAAAAGCAGAAAACTCTCACAACAGTGTGGATGTAGGCCTAGAGCCAAAAAGATGCAAGAATGAGAACACAGAACAATGAGATTGTGGTTTTGTGCTGTGTAGAGTTAGGCTTTAGCAAATAGAAAAATATGTTAAGAAATACATCAAGCAAGAAAAGAGAAAAGTTTAATAATGAGGCTCTGTGCTTTGTTTATAGAAGAGAATAAAAAGTTCCTGAGTAGCAAGAAATATGAAACAAGCTCCTATTGTTAGATATAAGATATACATGTAGTTTTAATGATTGGTTAATGCAGATGCCTGTAAGATCTTAACAATTTGCTGTTGGTTAGAAAACTTTAACAGGCCCTGTAACACAGAGAATTCTGGCTGCTGTGGGCAGGACCTGAGCTGTTGCCATCTTTCAATTATCTCACCCTGTGCTGAGGCTGATGTTGCAGTAAAGCTTGAGGAACCTCTCCCGTTATTTGGAAATTAGATCCAACAGGGATACACCAAAATCTCCATTTCTAATTCAGTGGGAAAGCAGGAATTTTCACAGGGAGCAGCAGGCTGGAAGACAAACACTTGGCCTAAGTCTGGAAAACTCTGGATGGGGTTTAATGAGCTCCCCTGGCTGCCACAGCTGCACTTCACCACCGAGATTTTAAGGGAGAGTGGCTGTTCCCTCAGTTTCTCCCAATTAAAAAGAATCCGAACAGATTTATCCAATTTGACTGAACCTACCACAGCTTGAAGAGGAAACAGTTGGTTTATGAAAATGCTGATGGATCAGTAGAAAGAACAGAAGACTTTGGAAGTTTCTTGAATTAGCCTTAGAAAAGGCAGCCAATTTTCATCTTCATTTATCCAGGCACATATGGATGGTTCCATAAGCAAAAGAAGAAAAAAATAACCCCCCTAAAAAAAACAAAAAACCCCAACTTATCTTGTTCTGTTTAGGGAATGAGATCCAAATGAGCTGAGAGT
This sequence comes from Acrocephalus scirpaceus scirpaceus, assembly GCA_910950805.1. NCBI lineage: Eukaryota > Metazoa > Chordata > Aves > Passeriformes > Sylviidae > Acrocephalus > Acrocephalus scirpaceus. The sequence goes on from OU383781.1 coordinate 3,064,261, forward strand.
CCTCTGAAATCTGGCTCATCACTTATGAAACCTGAGTTTTTATTCTTGGGAAAACTTGTCATCTTGGGAGAGCTGATACATTCCAGGTGTGCTGTTAAAGGTAGGATGCAGAAGAAGCTTTAATCAGATTATGATTCATTAAATAATAATCCTGGAGACTTGTTTTCTCTGTTTGTCATCAAAATTAGAGGCATGACTGTAGGGGGGTGTTTGCAGTACTGGTGAGTTTTCTGGTACAAAATCATGGGGTTTATTTCAATTAAATCAAAGTTCCTTTTTCATCAGTTAAAATTACCTGAAGTGAATTTGTAAAATCCCCATTTTTTTACCTCGGCATCACAAGGCAGGCTTGTTCTGGGGATTGAAAATCATGACAAATGAGGAAATTGTCACTTTGGAGTGTGCCTGAAGCTGATTTTCCATATGATGATGTAGAGCCTGTTGTACAAGGACATCTCCTGATCACTGGGGAGCTCTGGGAAGTTTTACAGCAGTTTGATTTCATGGGAACTTTCATCCCATGTCTCCTGAATATCAAAATACATGTCGGGCTGTAAACAGATCTCAGGTTTGGATGTAAATATTCAAACCCCTCAAGGCTGAGTTAATAAGTTAGAGAAGCTTATTCAAGGGAGAAGAGTGAGCCTACTTAGGCTGTCAATACAATTCACAAAATGAATTTTTGTGCTCTGTCAAGGGAATGTCGGAGTCAATAGCTGCTGCACAGAAAATGTCAAACACTATAGGAGTACAGAGCTGTCTGTTTTTAGAGAGGTGGAAACTCTTCTGCCTTTAAAATGACAGCAATAGTTTGGGAGTTTTTTAACTTGTGTATTGAATGGCTGGGAAATTTAAGAATTTTTTTTTCCCTTTTTTTAATTTTTTTTCCCCCCCAGAGACTGGGCATATTGCCAAAAAAAAGCAAGAGTTTGCTGTGGAGTGATATGAACAAGACTGAAACATCAAAAGAAGAACTGAGCTGGAAAGGCAGGATGAATTAGGCAGCAATGAGCCACATTCCTGCTTCAGGATAACTCCACGGGGCAGGATGGGCTGGATTGGAAGGATCCAGAAATCACACCTGCCTGCTGAGGTGCATAAATGTCTGACTCCTAAACATTGCACTTGTCAGAGATCAATGAGAGGGAGAGGGATTTTTTACTGGGAATAAAGAAACCCAGAGCTGAAAGACACTCCTGTCCTTGTCAAGGCCTTAAAAATTCATTATTTCCTGGGATGACAAAGAGGTGGTGACACAGATGAGCTACCTCTGAGGGCACGGCTGTGCTCTGCCTGGCACCTCTGCCAGCCTAGAGCATGTTTGTCCAGGATTTTGGAGTCCACAACTGACACAACTCTGCCTGAGGCCAGCCAAGGTGTATCAGGTTCTGAGGGTTGACCAGCAACTTCTCAGAGATGGCTTAAAAATAATTTGTGAGACGGCTGATCGGGTGTGCTCTGAAAAGCAAAAGGTTTTAACAAAAGAGAAAATAACAAGTGATACAGAACAAAAACAAAACCCTGCACAGTGCAGAGAAGCCTCCAGCACCTGCTAAGGCACCCCAAAAAGCACAGAGAAGCCTCGTGCTCTTTCCTATGTACTAAATTATTTAAAAGGGTGGTTTTGGCAAGCTGCCCAATAGAAAACAGCCACAAGTTTTGAGGTACATTGCAAAGATCCAACCAGTACCCCTGTGCTGGCACTGGGCCAATGATGATGAGAGAAGAACAGAAAGTTCTGGTGCTTCTTCCTTAAATGTCAGGGGTGAAACTGAAACTCTTTTCCTAAATGGAAACATTTGCTTGGCTGTGGGGATGCAATGCAGCACACAACCCACTGTAGGAAAAGCTGTGACAGCCTGAGTGGGCTCCAAGCATGACTTGGGTGACATCAGGAGATCTTTCCATGCACTGCAGTGGCAAAAACTGCCTCCAGCTTCAATGGATAGCTGAAAATGAAAAGAGGAGTTTTTCCTGCTCTGTTCTGAGATCTCCCCTTTAGCCCAGCAGTACCTGCAGCTCCAGTGAGGGTCCATCCATAAGCACCAGGCACGGACAGAGCTGTGGGATAGAGCTGTGTCCCAAAAGGGAACACCTTTTTTGGGTGTTGGAAAGGCTCAAACACCCCATTTACAAGCATTTCTTTTTCGTTGTAATACGTTTTCTTTTTCAAACTTCCTTCCAGTAATCAGCAAAACCCAGAGTCTTCCCTGTTAGCACATCCAGGATTGGCAGACTGTGTAAGATTTGGGGTAAATCATTTTTACATCAGAAAAATAACCAGCTGCAAGTTCCAAACTCCTGTTATGGCTTTTGGGAAGGTCTCTGGCATTCCTTTCAGAGGTGGATATGGTCACCTAATGACACTTTGTCCTGGGAATAATGGTAGGTCTGTAAATCTGGATATCTGGGATGATCCGTCATCTTCCTTTAAGGAATTCTTGTCTGGTTTTTATGGTACAAAGGTTTATCCTGTGCATGTTCAGCACTGTGCTCTTAATTCTGCCCCATCCTTGCAAGTGCCACAAAATGTGGATACTAAAGGCAGAACTTAGCAAAACTGGAATTAATCCACTCTCACTCTGAGCTTCTTTCTCCACATTTTCTAGGATTGTGCCATTAGAATTTTCTTTCCTGGAAATCTGGTCTTAAAGGTCTAAACTGTCTCTTGGAGCCAGAGAGGCTCTGAAAGCAAGTGCAAGACTCTTTTTTCTAAGAAAGAGAGTAAATTTCTGACATTCCTCTTCTGCCTGACTCCTTCCAACCCATCAGATATGATGAACATTCCTCACGTGCTTTTCTTCATATTTTCCTCTTCTCTTGCTCACAAAAAAGCTGTAAGAGCCTGTGGGCCTGATATTTCTGAGTCTGAGAGATTTTAGCCTGCTAGCAGCAGCTAAACTTTTTTCCAAGGGAAAATGTTCTCAAGAAAGCTTCTTCTCAAAACAATCTCAGCAAACAACTCTCCTTTCTCCAAACAATCTTTCTCCAGGTGATGTTTTGCTGTTTCTCAGTTTAACCCATGGGATTAGAAAGGTGTCGTTCCTATTCATCAATCATGTTAAGTTTGTATGAGAACAACTTATAAAAAGTAGTAAGAATTAGACAATAAAGCTTTTTCTGTGCTCATTGCCTTCTGAAATATTTGGAGTCTCTCATCTTTCTTTCTTGTCCTACAACAACAAGAGCCCGTCTCACAGACCAATTATCTGTCCCACTAAATTACACTGACCAACGAGCCCATTTGGCCCCTGAGTGTTCTCCCAGCTCACAAGGAATGTGAGGGAATTTGGTTTGATTTAATTCAAGGCTTTAGGTGGGGCTGCATGAGCTCCTCCTTGTCTGGAGCAGGAATGTGCAGGTGAGCTCTTGGTGCAGGTGAGCTGGTGCTGGACCCCTGAGCTGAGCTTTACCTGCCCTGCTCCCTGTGCAGAGGCCCCAGGTTCACTTCATGCCCATTGTGCTGGTTTGAAGGCAAAACCAGGGAGAGACTCCAAGTCAGAAACAGAAATTAATAAGAGGACAAGAAAAGAAGTAAAATAAAGTAGAATAAAATAAATGCAATAGCACAAAAGAGCACTGACAGAGTCAGAATACAACCTGACACCCTGTTAGTCAAGGTGGTGGCAGCAGTGCAGATGAAATGCTCTTGTCCAAGCAGTGATCCTGTAGAAAGCTCTGGCAGCTCTTGTCCTCTGGGAGTCCAGTGGGTCAGGGCTCCCTGTGCTGTCCCAAATCCCAGATTCTATCCAGGTGGGAATGCTTGGCTCCTCCCCCTGGGCGGAGCATCTCCCCATGGGCTGATCTCATTCTATGAGCCCTGCAGTGGCTCCTTGCTGGCCCATGAACCAGAGACAGCTCCCGCAGGGAGTTCCCCATGAGCCATGGGCATTGCTGGGCCATGGACAGGAGAGAAGGGAAACACTGCCCCAGCTGGTTCCAGCAGCTCCTGGGGATGGGGATGGAACACAGACTGTGGGCACAGCTGACATTGTAACCTAAGACACCATCAACACCTGATGACAACAACACCACCAAATTGTGCACAGTGCCAGGAGCAGGCAGAGTTTTGTCCTTCTTCCCCTGCTCAGGTCAAGGTTTTCCACAATGGCTCCTTCACCCCTTCAGAAAATTCTGCAAGACAAACAGGGGGGAAGTCCATCCTCACCTGGCCAGGTGGCAAAAGCAGCTGCAGGTTTCCCGTTTGAGCATTAGAAGAGAGAAGAGGATGATTATTTAGAAACTGGGCTTTGTACACGCTTTTAAAACTTCATTTAAGATGTTCAGCTTTTGCATCCAGGAGAACAAAATAAGATCTAATATTTTCATTTTCACCTTTCTGGGGAGAAGCCTGCAAGGATCTGTCAAATTACTGGAATTCTTAGTTCAGCTCCAACTGGTTTGATGCCTGTAACCCCACAGACCCAGCTCTTCATGGGCATCACCAGGAGCAAGGATTTCATCAGCCTGGGTGCATTTCATTTTCCTCAGGTGACTCTTGGCTGTCAGTCACTGAGGCACTGCCTGAACCCGGAATTCTTTGATCTGGGCTAAATCCCAGCAAGCAAAACAACCTTTACAGAAGTTTTCTTCAGCGTGAACAGCAAAATCTCGTGGTTTGGGATTGAAAAATTCAATGTGAAGTTTGGCATTCGTTGAATACAACAGATCCACACCTGCTATGGATTTGATCAATGTTATGTTCACAGATAAGAGATTTTATGTTCATTTATAATTTCCCTTTTGAGGTAGGACTTCAAATGATGGCCCATGGTGCTTCTCTTAGTATGTAAAAATAGATTTGATTCCAGCATTTTACATAAATAAATTGTAAAGGTGTTCCTTAAAGCGAGATGCCAGATACTGAGATGAGTATATGAGGTCTGAAAGAAATGAAACCTCTGACTTTCAAAGCCATACTCCGGTGGGCTGACATTTAACTTTAATTTTCTGCAAGTCAGTCAGAAATATGGACTCCAGGTCCCACGGAAGGGACAGACAAGAACTTATGAGAGGGTCAAGTAGCAAGAGTTGCCAATAGTAAAATTTATATTAATATTTGCCCTCTCCAGCTCCTCCAGGCAAAGATGTCTCCAGTGGAGGCTATTTGAATTATATAGAAATAGAACATGATTATTACAATCTGGAGAAACAGATTAACATAAAATCATGAATAGCTGTACTTACCCAGGAGAGGAGATAATGGTCCTTTTCTTAAAAAATGACCTTAAAAGTGCAACTTAGTTTTGAAATATTACAATTATTTCATCTATTTGAAAGAGAGAGAAAAAAAAGAAGAAATGTCATAATGCTAATAAATTGTGAATTTTAAAACAACAAGAAAAGAAATAAATTATTTGTTTGAAACTAGATAGAGAAAAAAAATTAGGAAATAACCCTGAACAAGTCCTTACCTTTTAAAAACAGATCTCTGCCTCTCCTCATGAAGAAATCCACAAGCTCCTCCTTTTCTGCTCCTTCTCTCCCATCTCTCCATCCCCAGCATCTGACACCTGCCTCCTCCCACCCCATCCTTGGCTCCAGCCCTCATCCTGCTGCTCTCCACTGCAGGACCACCTTCCCCCTGCACTGCCCAAAAGCCTCTTTCTCTGTAATTAATTTAAATGCTGGAGGAATCGCCTCGAGCAATTAAAATTAGGGAATCAAACAGAACAGTCCTCCAGATAACATTTACCAGTCTCCAGCAGAGTGAGAATGTCAATATGGCTTGATGGGGGTTTCATTTGGAGCAGAGGAAATGAGTTTTAAAAAAAAATCACAGAAAGCCCCTGGTTCTCCCACAGCAAAACAATCTCTGAATGCACCCAGCAGAAGCAAATAAATCATGAGACGTGGCCTTTTTAAAGGTCACAAAAACAACGAGTGGTTCAAGATTAATTGGTATTGGCACATCCATTGTGGAGAGAGGGGAAAAGTGATCAATGATCAAACGACACAAAGAGTCCTGGAAAATTCATCCGTCAGAAAATAATGGCAAGGCCAAGGGAGTGGCCTCTGGTGTGAGCAGAAAAATGTGGGAGTGGGGAGGAAAGGAATGGTTGGAGTCAGTGGGGTTAGGCTGGGAAATGGTGAGTGGGGTTTATGGTGATAAAAACACCTTGAAAGGATTTGATTCAGCACAAAGTGTTAGTGAAAGAGGAAATTAAAGTTAAAATTTGCAGCTCCTAGTAAACCTGAAGTGTTCAAAAAAGCTCCTTTGGAATGAAGAGAAAAATACCAGCAAAGGATCATTATCCAGTGAAGCCAGATTCTGATAGATAAGTGGGATTGATTGTTCACATAAAAATAAATCAACAAAATGCATTTCCATGGGATTTGTAGAGATTTCTTTTTCTGTTTAGCTCTTTAATAATTTTGCATTTAATGAAGATCCTTTACAGTGCCAGGGAATGTGAGCCCCTGAGTGGTTCCTGGTGCATTTTTAGGGCAGGGAAGTCCCAGGTGAATGATAAAATCCCTCTGATATCCCCTGGGATTCCACATTTACTCACACAGAATCCCAGGAGGGTTGAAGTTGGGATGGGCCAGCTCGTGAGGAGATCTCCTTGCAAATAACAGAATGGAAAACTTTCCAGGTTAAATTCTGCTCCCAGGTATCCAAGTGAGTAAAACCAAGCCCTGCAGGAAACAAATTCTGCTGCGAAGAGGGAAATTTGAACTTTTAGGAAGTTTTCAAAGGGTGGCCCAAATTTCTTTACTAAATTCCACCATCCCACAGCACTCACCAATAATCCTGTCATTCCTGAAGGCACTTTGGGAACTCCTGATGGATCTTTAAACCCTTTGACTGAGCAACTTTTAAAGCAAGTTGGAATTTTAACAATTTTTTTTTGCAAAATGCAGAGCTTGGAAAATAAAGAGATGGAGCACCCTGGTCCAGTTTGGGTTTGGGATGATCCTTAAGGTCTGTTCCACCCCAAACCATTCTGTAATTCTGTGATAATACCATTAGAATACTTATGCTAAATAGACAGCAAATTTCTTCATTCACTCATAAGTAATCACAATTTAAGTTAGAAGCAGACATTAAAAAAAATTAACTAAAAGAAGGCTACAAACCAACCAAGCAAACAAACCAGAAAAAGACATTTCTATGTTTTTCTCTGATTTCTGAGGAACATCTCCAGAAAATTCAGTCAGTGTTAAAAAGCCCAAACACCTGAGATGTGAATGAATGAGGGTTATCACATTTCTGATCAATAACCATCCCTGCAGCCTTCAGCACAACCGTTGCCTGGTTCTGATATCATTTTTGAGGGAAGTTACTCAAAGCTACAGCAAACCTGCAGACACAAATGAAAATGTTGAGCTGGGTTTTCCTCTCAGTGCCCGGAGCTGATTGGGGTGGGAATCTCAGCGCAGGCATTCACAGCCCTTGGAAAAGGCTGCTCAGATAATCACACAGAATTCATTCCCACTGAATTATTGGTGTGCACCTCTGAAGCATTTACACAGTCGGAATAACACGAGAGGGGGGATTGTAACATCTTGAATGGAATATTTCATCTCTTTGATATCAGCTACTTTGCTTTATTCTACTCCACTTTTCCTCCCTCTTCATAATTCACTCCTTCAACACAGAGAGAGACAACTCTGCTCTGGCCTAATAAATGAAACAGGAGAATATTTTTCTATTTACAAGCAAGTGTATTGACCACAAAATGTGATTTTTCTGGCATAAAATCCTGTCCAATTATCACTCCATTAACCCTTTTCTATCCCATTTATTTCTTTCATTTCTTTCTCTCATTTATTTCTCCCTTTCCATAAGGCAGAAGCATTTGCTGCAGTGATCCCTGCACACATTCCAGTCCATACTCTGACCTCAGCCAGTGGGAAAAACTTCCTGGAAACTGCAGCATTATGGCTTGGTAATAACTTAATATTAATGATTATTAACATTATTAATCTGAGAAGAACAAGGTTCCACTGTATTTTACCTGATCATTCACAGTGACCACTTTGAGAAGCCAGGAGAAGCTGCTGAAGACAGAAAAGGAAGGAAACATTTCATTTTTATGAAGTTCCAGGTCTTGTTTCAAGAGCCACAATCTCTGCACAGACACAGCCTGAGCAGCTCCTCATTTACTGCTCATCCCCTCTGCACTGAGAGGACACTGAGGCATCATCTCTTGTACCTAAGCCAGGGATGTACAGCACAGGGCAGATGTGGGAAGTTGGTTTTGGACTCAAGAACTGATGTACAGACCTCAAATCTCAGTGTAAATTCTGTCCCAGCTCACACATCACAGCAGGGCAGGCTGGAGTCATTGCAGGGCTCCCACATTTCTCACTGGTTTGTTCACCCTGGGCTGGGCTGGAGAAAAGTGTTCCTGTCAGGAGAGCTCCAAAAATCACCTGTGAGAGATGTGGGTGGGTTGATGCTGAGCTGATCTTAGCAATTATTGGTCACGTAAGGATATAGGATAACACAGGCACCTAAAGGGGCTTTCGAGGGTGGAGAGGGAAGTGGGACAAGGGATGGAGGGACAGGAAAAGGGAGAATGGCCTTCAGCTGAACTAGAGGAGGTTCACAGAAACACAGAATCATGGAATCACAGAATCACCAGGTGGGAAGAGACCTCCAAGATCATCGAGTCCAACCCAGCCCCAACACCTCAACTAAACCCTGGCACCCAGTGCCACATCCAGGCTTTGTTTAAACACATCCAGGGATGGTGACTCCACCACCTCCCCAGGCCATTCCAGCACTTCATCACTCTTTCTGTAAAAACTTTTTCCTAATATTCAACCTGTATTTCCCTTGGCACAGCTTGAGGCTGTGTCCTCTCATTCTCTCAGTGCTGCCTGGAGAAAGAGCCCAACCCCAGCTGGGCACAGCCACCTTTCAGTTTCATGGGATATTGGGAAGGAATTCCTGGTTGTGAGGATGGGGTGGCCCTGGCACAGATATCAACGATTGATAGAGAGATGGGAAGACTGATTTGCTGATCAGAATTAATTTTTACTGTGATTTCCAAATGCTCATATCCTATTCTAGGAAGGCTGGTAATTTTTTACTATAATGATTAGGTTAAACATCACAAAAACTTATACAATTAACAGCATCTCTTACTTGCAGAAGTTTGGTTGAATCTTCTTTTCCTGTAATCAATCTTGATCCAATCTTCTTGTAATCCTCAAAGCTCTCCTCTTGCCAAGGCATCTGGGTTATCAAACTGGCTGTGCTGATTAAATCCACATCCTATGTCCACACACAGGGTGCCAGAGGAGCTGTGGCTGCCCCTGGATCCCTGGCAGTGTCCAAGGCCAGGCTGGACAGGGCTTGGAGTGCCCTGGGACAGTGGGAGGTGTCCCTGCCATGGCAGGGGTGGCACTGGATGGGCTTTAAGGTTCCTTCCAGCTCAACCCATTCCACAAATCTTTCATTTACAACAAACCCAACCCATTCCACGATTCTTTCATTTACAACAAACCCAAACCATTCCACGATTTTTAATTTACTATAAACCATTGTGCAATGACTCTTGGTAGCCAACACTGGATCCCCTTTCTCTCCTGAACCTCCTTTAAATGGCTGATGCTGGAGGACCCAACTCACCTGCCCTGAAGCTGCCACGGCACTGGGATTTGTGTAAGGATCAAAAATTGTTTTCAGGAGAGGTTTGGAGGGCAAAGCTCCAAGATCTGTTTCTTTCCAGACAGATACCACAGCAATAAGACTAAAATATTCTCTCCTTCCTGCAAGACAAAAACAAACAGGAGGAGAAAAAGCAATAAGGGGATTTTTTTTTTCTTTTTACCCACAGCTAGTGAGCTGGATTATCTCAAAAGAGTTTTGGTGAAGGCTTAAAAAAGATACTGAGTTAAAAGATAAATATTTCCCAGCTTTTTATAAAGTGAAATTCCCACTCTCAACTGAGCATCCAGTGGAAAAAAATGTAGGGATTAGGACTCAATTCAGGACAATAACTTGAGACACCTCTACAATCAGTGATGTGTAAAGGACACAGAATTTGGTTAATCCCATTCCCCCATGTGGTGCCTGTGCAGAGGCACCATCAAGAAAAACATGAGGAAATGGACTCAGGTCTTTTCCAACCATAACAATTCCATGATTCTGTATTTTCCTGCAGTACCTGGTTTAGTGATTTTTGTTTAGTTTAGCTTTTTGAGTTTTAAATTCACTAAAAATTTGTTTCCCCCTTTTGTTTATGAGAATATTTAGGGGGAGTTCAAAATTCCACACCAGCTTCTATTCTCTTTTTTTAGGGTAACTTTCAGATTAAATTAGAGTTTACAGGATCCCTTTAATTATCTCCATACTAACAGGCTGTTACAGTATTAAAACACAAGCAGTAAAACTCTACTTGATGGAAGATAATTTTCTTATGCAAATGACTTTGGTTATGAGTAGATAATTTATAATCATAAATACTAAATTCAAACAAACAAAGCTTGAGCACTCTGGAGTGCAGTGAGGAATGGAGATTGCAAATCATTGTGTGTCAAGTTTACAGGAAAAGGTTGGTCCCTTTATTGCCTTTCCTTTCTGTTTCTTCCAGACTAAAAGCAATTAAAGAGAATTCAGGGTGTCATAAAGGACATCCTACCATGCCCATACTTAACAGCAATTCTGGAGCTGAAGTATTTTTGGACCACAATTTTATTTTTTTCAATTTTAATTAAACTAACGCAGTTCTGAAAAGAAAACTCCTCTGCTAGTGACAATTCTAAAATGATTGGACTTGTGTGTAATGTAGAATCGTGTATTGATGTGCTCTCTTTCCAGCTGCATCTCAAAAAATTGTTCTTGTTTTATTTTTTTTTTTAATTTCGCCTCTTTGTTTTGTTGCACTTACAAAAGGTAGAATTTGTGGTAAAATCAATGAATTCTGAGAAATTCAAACTTTATTTTTCAGATGTTTTAGTGTGCTGCATTATCCCTTGAAATTCAATAGATAATTATTCAGTAGGAACACCACCAGGAGCCACAAAAGCCCTTTCTTTACTGTAAATTATTCACTTGGTTAAGGGATACAAACAGTTTTGTTTAGCATTTGGAGCCTTCTTTGCTGTAATCCAGATTATGCTCATTTCAAATGCACTCATCAGCCAAAGGAAAACAAGAAAAAAATCCAGGCGTGACCATTTTTAAATAAATCTTACCGTGTAAGCCTGAGATCACGCTGGTTTGGCTTTTTCATTCTTTTGATTTCCAGCATTTTCCATCACGGTGCAAACTCCAAAAATGGGAATCCCAGATTGTTTTCATTGCTAAGGAATAAAATAACTCACAGAATGATTTTCATAGAATTTTTTAAAAAATTTCATAGAATTTCATAGAATTTTCAAAACCCACAATTTCACAGAATCACTGGAAGGGTGAGGTTGAAAGGCACCTCTGCATTTCCCCTTCTCCAATCCCTCTGCTCAAGCTTATTTAATGAAAAACCTTGCTTGCTACAAACTTTATTTTCCTTCCTTCTCCTCCTTAGTGCAGGATTTGCAAGTTGCTCTCTGTGTTTATGCAACAGCTCCATCATTTCCCCTCAGAAATGCTGATTTATTTCCTCTGGAAGAGCAGAAATTCCTGGGCAAGAGGAAATAACCAGCTCTCAATCTGAGATTTCAGTTCTTCTGAAATGACTGAAGTTGGCACCACATCTCTGGGCAGGAACCACCTCTGTCCTGGGACACCCAAAGTATTTCTACCTTTCCAAAAAATTACACTAAAATGTAACAACCTCCCCTAAAGTCATTTTTCCCTGTATTGCTGCTTACAAGGCCAACTGAGAAAATAATTTTAATAAAAATCAATTAGATATGCAACAAATCCAGATAAATAAATTAAATTAAATATTCATTTAATTTGGAGCCATATTAAATATGGCTCCAAATCCAAGAGTCATAGAAAATACAGATGATTGCCAACTGTTTCAAATCTTCCCTTAATTTGAAGCAGCTCATCCCCAGCCTGGAATCTTGGAATTTGCAAATTCCAAGTAATTGACCAAACATCCATTGCCTCTGAAAGATGTGCTGGGAGTCTACACAAGTAGCAAACAGCTCTCCCTGATTAATTTATTGAGACTAAAAGTTAAAAAGTCCTAAATTAATCACAGGTCCTCAACTCAAATCCATCTGCTTCCTTATGGCTCAAGTGGTGGATAAAATAAATGAAATTATTTACTAAATCTAAGAGGAGCCACAGGGCAATGGATGAAATTGGTTCATGAATCTGCCCCAGTTGGTTTTTAGGGGTAAAACTGCATAATAAAAGAGGTGCTTGGCCTCCAAATAAACTCTCAATCAAAATATTCTAGAAAAAAAGTAGAGAAAACCCTCCAAACAAAGCATTTGTGCTCTATTTGAAGTTTTCTTCCAGTAGAAAACATTTCCTAACTCTGACTCGGTGAGAAATTTGTTAAAAGTTTTGTGATTTTGTGAGAAGTGTCTAAATTTACTACCAGCTACCACTAACTTTAAGTGTTTTTAGAAATATTTTTTTTTATTTCATGGATTTAACGGTATCTAAAATGAAAATTTAAATTGAGAAGAGATGTGGGGAAAAGACAAAAAGTTATTTTAAAGCACAAATATCTGGTTCCCGACTTTTTGGTGTTCATGCAACCATTGGCTTGGGATATGAGGAAGGAAATGTAAAATATAAATGAACCTGATATTAAAAACCAGCAAATAATCTGGAAAGGGTGGATAAACAATGGTTTCATCACTGTGCTGATAATCAGAACATTTTTCTGAGGCTGAGTGAGTGCCCCAAAGTCTGTGTTTAATATTAACAAACACATTGTGGTAGGAGCACGGTGGAGAAGGAAATCAAATGGGGGCTGTGTGAGAAAGGTCAGGACAAAGCCCAAACATGAAATACAAAAATAAATTTCAGCAATAAACTCCTTTTTCCTGACTTGAGAGATCGTTTTGTAGCTCCTGTTTCAAAGCAAAAGCACAGAGTTGGGATTGAATCTATATAGAGTCACAAGCAGATTTTCCCTGGGGTGTGGATTTTCTGCTTCCCCTTCTTTAGAACCAGAGAATTTCACTGAATTTACATTGTATTTATGTACACACATATTTGTGTGTGTGTGATGGCTTCATTTATGCAAAATAAATAAATAAAATTATATTGGTTTGTACTTCACATTACCTGGTGTGAATTGCAAACCCGAGAAGTTTTTATGAACATCAGGACAAAGGCAAATCTTGGCTCAAGGTTCACTTTATGGTGATTTTGATGAGAATCTGTGGCTTTGAAACACAAAACTTTTCTTCAGTCAATGCATTTGGGCTGATAATCAGAAAACGGAAAGGGAAAAGGGAAAGGGAAAGGAAAAAGGAAAAGGGAAAGGGGAAAAGGGAAAAGGGAAAGGAAATAGGAAAGGAAAAGGAAAATGAAAAGGGAAAAGGGAAAAGGGAAAGGGAAAGGGAAAAGGGAAAAGGGAAAAGGGAAAAGGGAAAAGGGAAAAGGGAAAAGGGAAAAGGGAAAAGGGAAAAGGGAAAAGGGAAGGGAAAGGGAAAAAATGGAAAGGAGAAAATAGAAAGGAGAAAATGGAAAGGAGAAAAGGGAAAAAGGAAAAGGGAAAAGGGAAAGGGAAAAGGGAAAGGAAAAGGAGAAAAGGGAAAGAGAAAGGGGAAGGGAAAGAGAAAGGGAAAGGGAAAGGGAAAAGGAAAAGGAAAAGAAAAGGGGAAAGGAAAAGGAAAGGGAAAGGAAAAGGAAAAGGAAAAGGAAAAGGAAAAGGAAAAGGAAAAGGAAAAGGAAAAGGAAAAGGAAAAGGAAAAGGAAAAGGAAAAGGAAAAGGAAAAGGAAAAGGAAAAGGAAAAGGAAAAGGAAAAGGAAAAGGAAAAGGAAAAGGAAAAGGAAAAGGAAGTTATTGTGATTTCCACCAGGCCATGTCAGTGTGGTAACAACAATTAAAGCTGAAATTTAACCCAGGGAGCTCCGTAGTGTGGCGACAATTTGAATTTTTGGGCCAGCACTGAGGTGAGTTATGTAAGAGCAGTGTGTGTAAAAGAGCTGTTAAACCTTTTTTCACCGCAGGCATTTGAATACCCAGCACGCATTTTCACATTAATCAGGCAGGAATATTCGTGTGGCCTGTGGGCATCACTGCCCCACTCCAACAGACTCTGAATTTTGGGGCACCTCCCTGAGATCAGCGTCTGTCCCTGCCCTGCAGCAGAACAGCTGCACCAGCATTTCCTCCTTCACTGCAATTCCACCAGCAGAAGTGTGAAACACCCGCCCTGATCAGAGCAGTCCCTGCAGGTCCTGAACGAGGCAGAACCGAAAGGGAACAGAAAGGATTGTCTGATAAAACCTGGAAAAATCCATCCTTCATATAGTTCTGCTAACACCAGAGGAGAAACGCTACAGGTGTGACTTCAAGTGCTCGGAAGAAGAGATGGGAAAGTTATTTCTATTCAGTTTCCACTCAGAGCAGTGTGAGAATTCAATATTTCTGTATTTTTTACCATTACCCCACACAGACCCTAAATTCCTTCACACCCTTCTCCTCCCAGATGCGCAGCTGCTGTTTCACTCACCTCAAGATTTGCAAAACACCACTGCAGAGCGTTTTAAAAATAGCATTTAAAGATCTTTTTTTAGGTGGAAAAAGTCAAAGTGCTGCTTTTCCTTCCTGCGTTTTAGGAGCTGTCCAGGGCTCGTGGTGCTGCAATTGATCCGAATTCAGATCGTTCAAATTCCAAAACAATCCAGGAGCAAAATCCAAAGCAAGCACGGGCACCTGTGTTAAATATTCCTTTAAACACTTCATTTTAAGGCATTCAGGTCTAAAGATTGGCTTTAGCTCCAAACTAAACCATCTAAGCTGAGCTTTTAAAGGTGGTTTAGGAGGTCAATAGTGGTTTTAAAAGTGCAGGTGCAAAGTTAAACTAATTAATCGATTTGGGTTCTTTCATAGCAGGCTACTTGAGCAGTCTGTGGCCTGCAGATGATTTTAAGGAATTACAGCACTGTAAATTGTGTAAATCTCACAATTAAGGAATTACAGCACTGTAAATTGTGTAAATCCCACAATTTAAGGAATTACAGCACTGTAAATTGTGTAAATCACAGAATTTAGGGAATAACGGCAATGTAAATTGTGTAAATCAAAAAATTTAAGGAATTACAGCAATGTAAATTGTGTAAATCACAGAATTTAAAGAATTATAGTAATGTAAATTATGTAAGTCACAGAATTTAAGGAATTACAGCAATGAAAATTGTGTAAATCCCACAATTTCAGTTATTACAGTGAAGTAAATTGTGTGAATCACAGAATTTTAGGGATTACAGCAATAAATGTTTCTTGATTCTTACCTTTCAGTGGATGTAGTTTTTCGTATTGTGGACTGAGGAAAATTGCCACGAAATCAACAAGTTCCAATTTCCTCCTCTTTGTTCACCAACGCAGAAAAAATCAGAATCACCAAGGCAAGAAAAGAACTCCAAAATTGTCAAGTCCAACCTTCAACCACCATGGCCTCTAAACCCCATTTTGTCTTATATCCACATTTTATTAAAATTTTTGAAATTCGTGCCACAAGATCTCCAGAAGCTTCTTAAATGGGAGTCCAGTGAAGAAAATAACAGAAGTTAATTCAGTGATCAGCATTTCAATAATGTAAAACCAGATTTAATTTGTAAAACCTTATGAACATATGCCATTATGCCTTGGATTTCACACTTAATGTATTTTCAACGTGGTTAAATTAAGAAAAATAATTAAAGTCAACTGAATAACCTTAATAGCTGGTAGTTGGAGAGCTGAATTAGTATTTTTTGTTGCAAATTGAAATATTAAGTCCATCTGTTTTCCTCTGAAGAAATTCCTGAAATTACAGGGTTTTTAATCAATTTTTCAATGTAATTAAAAATTTAATGAAAACCTACACGCTTCTGTCAATTTAAAATAGTAATTTTAATAAGCAAACGATTTTCAATAGTAAATAATTGTAACAGTAAAATTAGTAATTTCAAAACCCCAAACCAAACACCCACCAACAGGAAGGAAAACTGAGCACTGATAATTGCCTCAGATGTAACTGCAAAATTAATATAAATATGATATAAACTGGTAAATGGTTTAAATGGTAAAATGGTAAAAATACCATTGAATCCCACCAAAAAAAAGACTGCACAGTTTGGAAAACCACATTTTTATCCTTTGATAATTTGCTCTTAATAAACTGCTGGAACTTCTGCATAAATTACCAATGGAAACAACTGTGCTTTATGGCACATCCTTTAGAAAATATATATTAATATATAAAAATATATATAATATCATGTGTGTGTATTTGTGAGTCAATATCTGAGCTCCTGCCTGGAGAAGTAATGGATAATTTATCTCACAACACCCGAATATAGCAGATATCTGAGATTTTACATTCCCTTTCCACTTAATGCCAGAGTAAATTAGAACTTTGAGTCCCCGCATCCCCAGAGTTCAATTAAAGCTGGAGACACAGATTCTGAAATCGGTTTGCTCGTCTAAAATTCCAGCCCATTTTCCAAATAAAGCAGAAGGCAATTTCTCCCAGGCTCCGCTGCTCTGCATAATGAACTTTTTCTCTTTGTTTAAAAACCTTGTCTTGAAATCAGCTGGGTCTGGGCTGGATTTGCACCGTGTCAGGGACAAGAGATCCCAGAAAGTCACACTCTGTTAATGCCCTGAGCAGGCTTTGATCATTCAGTAGATCTCTTATCTCCACAGTGTGAAGATTTAATCTAATTTGTTTATTTATATATTTCTTTATGGTATTATTTATTTATGGTATTATTTATTTATTTATTACTTAATTTTTGAAACTAACTTATTCAAAATCTAGAACCTTCTTTAAATCCCGATGTAATTTCAAAAAGGCGGTTGTGTTTAGAATACCAAAACTATGAATTCCTTCTCTAAATACAAATTCAATGCCCTAATTTTTTGTTCTTTTTCCCCACCCAATATCCTTACTGCTGGTGTTCCAATGGATGTTCCAGCAGATTCCTGTGGGAATTCCTGCCTCTGCCACCTTCCTGGGAATTAATCAGCATTTCCCTGGCCTGTGGATCGTTCCCCAGCAGCAGCACAAGGGGGTGATCAATAAATGACCAACCCACTCAACATTTGGGGACACCTGGCAGGACGGGAGGTGGTGCCTGATGAGAACCCCGTGGCACCAGTGATTTGACAATAATTGGGGCATTGCTCTGACTCAGAACTCTCAAATAATTCTATTTTTTATTTGTGTAATAAACTTCATACCTCATATAAACACCACGGGCTTGAAAAGCACGGCTGATCAACCCCATCTAAATAAAACAAAGTCCAATTTTCTCCTGCTGAAGGACCTGCTGAAAGTTTCACCCTTTCCCAAGATATCCATCTCAATCCAAAACTATTCATATTCCCTTTCACTCATTGGGACAGTAAATGTTTTATCAATAATAAATATAATTTCCATTCTTATTTGCCATGTTATAATTCAATATTATATTAAAAACAACTCCCAGAAGAAGTAAAATTGTACCAATTTTCAAATCTACCATTCTAGAAGTGTTTTGAGTAAGGATGCAGAAGAGTTTTGATCCATTTTCAATCTGTGACTCTCTTGGGTCATTGCAGGGGAAGGTTTGTGAAACCAGAGCTCTGTGGTACCCAAAAATTGATGCAAGGATGCAGGAGAGTCTTTATGAAAGTCTCACTGCCAGCCCAGGAACCTCATCAGAGAAATGTAATTACTTTACACTGAAAAAAAAAAAAATCCCAGCTGAAAATATAAGACAATTTATTAGATCATATCTAGACTTAAATATGATCTAATAAATTAGTAAGACATTTTTCTCCTGTCCTAGAAGAATAAAAAGAAATATCACCTATAATTCAGTGTTTAAAATCCATTAGAAGGAAAATTTTACCCATCTGGTAATTTAATCCTAATTTCAAGAAGAGGAAAATACAGTTAAACTTGAAAAGACCACTCTGGTACAGTTAATTCAGTTAGACATGAGTACAGGTGTAATAATTGATGAGAGTATTAGTACAAATAGGGGTAATCTACTTTAAAAAATCACTTTTATGATTAGAAATACATTTTAAATAGGTGTAAATTGTAAAAGATGGCAAAGCTTACCTATTTTTAAAAAATCTGATTAAATTTCAGAGGCAAACCAGGAGGAGTTCCTGAAGTTATTCCATGTTTCTGCACAGTTATTGAAGAAAAAAAGCTGGAAATAACTAAAAAAAGTGAAAGGAAATATTACTGCTTCACTAGTGATAAAGACCTGGATTAACCAGGCAAAGTCTGCAGAATTTTTGTTACCCCTTTGCAAAAATCCTGACAGATAACTGAGAAAACTCAATTATCACCCTCCTTATCAAAGGAGCTTCACATGCAGCATCACTTTCATAGGAAGGATGGGTTTTATCTGTTTATTACTGTGACAAATGTAACAATATTTAATACAATTTCCTTGATGTTTTGTCTCCTTTTGGAGCTCGGGGTTATTTTTCTCTACTCAGAGTGGAGAGCTCTGCAAACAACTTGGAAAAATCCAAGTGCCACGGACACATCCTCAGGTAGGAGAGCCCTGGACTCATCCCAGGCTTCCCAGAAAAACCCAACCAGAGCAGCCTCGTTAAGGATATCTGAATTATTGTCCTGAGTGATCTCCACCTCACTGTCCTCTCGGGGTTTATGCCTATGAGACATGACCCTAAAAGCCTCACTCTAAACTGATTATTTCAAATAAATTATTATTTTTCTCCTCTCAGTGCTCCTGCAGAAGTTGATACGCAATTAAAGCTTGTGATTCTATCTGAATTATTTTAAATTATCGGCTGATATAGAAACAGGACTAAATATTTATGAGCTGCCAGTGACAAATGAGAGAGGTAATTCATTTAATGGGCACAGTGGGTATCAGATGTTCACTGTATTTCTGCAGTGAAACTTTCACTGGGACTGCAAATATTGGTGGCACAGGGTGCAAACTGTGGCTCAAAGAGCTCCAAAGATAAACTAGAACAGAATGAAACTCAAACTGGGGCTGTCACACATCTATTTCATTAAAAAACACTGAATTTCTGGTTTTAACTCTGAGTTGAAATTATAAAAAATCCAAACAAACAAAACCCAACTAAGTTTCTACAAAGAGAAAGTTCTGAAGCATCACCCATTAAAAAAATAAAGAAATAAAAATATAAATATATATATAAGAAATTTAACTGAGCCTAGAAGGAATTGATAACTTCCAGCTGGAACTGAGAGATAAAAGATTTAAAAGACAAAATGTTTGAGGGGAAAAAAGTGGGCTGGAGGGTTTCTATCTCAGTGGAGCCAAATGCAACGTTCCACCAGAGAAACCACACACGGGAACTTTGTTTTAATGAGTGGATTTTCATTTCTCTCTCTCCAATAAAACGTTTAAATATAATAATTTTATGACTTTATCACTTGCAGATTCTGTTAATAAAAGAATGAAACAGAACTTACAAACTTGCTGAATGATGAGTTGTGTTTGAAAAGGAAGAGTTTCTCTTCAAACCTTGGTTTCCAGTGGAATGATCTCGTTACTAAGATGACCTCTTTTCAATATATATCTTTTATGGTGAAAACGACTTAACTTTTAATTCAAATGTAAAAAAGATATCTGAGAAAAAATATAATTATCATATATTAACTTCTTAATTAGTCTTTAGCAGAGCGTGTAGACAAAGCACAAAATTTCAATGGCATGGGTGTTATTAGAGACAATATTTTATTGGCATCAATGAAAAAGTCACACGTTGAAATCCAGACAATCTCCCTGTCAGGAGATAAATAGCTTTTCATGCCTTGAAATTTTTAGTATTTTCATAGTATTTAAACCTATGAGAACATCTCCTTCATCATAGAGCAGCTTTTCTCATCTTCCACATGTTGAAATCCAGACAATCTCCCTGTGCAGGGTGTGCACTCCCCACCATCCTGCCCAAACACAAATATTCTTTTGGAGGAAGTATTTAATTGGGTTTTTATGGGATATTAAAAAAAACAATTTGCTTTGCAAAAGAATTTGCTTCAAATGCAAATTTTCAAATTCATCTTTTCTGTTCTAATTTCAATTTCATGGCTTAAAAAAAAAAGGGGCCAAATTTTGCTCTTAAAATCCCTACCCCTCATCAGAGAGGAGGGTGAGGATTTAATTGTTGTTAATTTTGTTAATCCTCTGATCAAGCCAGCATTGATCCACACCATTTCTCTTTACGTTGGTTGTTGTTATTTATTTATTTTTCCTTTCCTATTAGAAATACTTGGGTAGAATACTTGGTTTAGAATAAAAATTCACCAAATATGGACAAGTCATCACTGAGTTCTGTCCTGAAATAATCACGACATCAAAACCAGATAAGAATTCATTTACATCTCTGCAGTTTTGGTTAAACCTCACTGATTTATTCTTTCTGCATTGTGATGTTTAAAAAACTTATGAGACTGAGGTGAGATCATTCACACTGTATGGATTTTTAAAATTATTTATGCATCATTCTTATACCTATGGACTTGTTAGTAAAGGAATTAAACCCTCCTGTTCCAACATCCTTTTGTAGCTGTTAAATCTGCAATTTATTTGTAGAAACCTGGACTTGCTTGTTACAGAAGCAATGCAACAAAATGCCTTCTCAAATTAAATATTCTTTAATTCTCCAGTCTGGCCGCACATTTTAATTATGACTCTAATGAATTGTAAATGTGACATCAGAATTCTCGTCTGACACCAAGAATTTGGGTTTAATTAAAAAAAAATAGAATTATTCTAAGCAGATGTGTTTAATGATCGTGGTGCAATTAAAATATGCAATCAAGCTTGCAGAAAGTACATAATCTCAGGATATATTTACACAATATTCTCTTTGTTCCACTGGAAACTCTGCTGGTTTCTGACAGCCTTGGACCTTTTTAGTTGGGTTTTGCATTGGCAAAAAAGGTAAATTTAGTTGAAATAGAAGATTATACAGGTCCTACCCATATTGTAGGCAAGGAGAATTTAGTACAATTTAATCAGGATTTGGCTTTTCTTTCTTCCCTTCAGTTCTGGGTCTGAACAAGAACAGCATTTTCAAATATTTCTGTTAAAAACACTGAGGCTGCTGTGGAGATGTGAGGGAGGGATCAGACAGAAACATCTCAGAGAACAAAAGGTGGATTTGCACAGAAACTCTACAGAGAATTGGCACTGCCCCTGATCTCTGGCAGTGCCAACCACCATTCCCTCTCTGCTTTCCCTTTGAATTCCTTGGAAGTGGAGCTCTGAACAGCCCCGAGTTCCTGGAAGGATGATCACCAAAATCTTCAGTCAAGGTTGTCACTGCAGGAGAGAAAAGCTGATTAAGGCACAGTCACCTGCAGAAAAAAAACTCATTGTGTGGCAGGAGGGGTTTGGAAAATCTTTTCTGGTCAGATCAAATCCCTGAGGGTGTGAAAAATGCTGATGAAATCTCTAAAGACCTGACTTAGGTGGAGCTGAGATCACTTTTCTCCATGAGAATAATCTCTCCTCTCCTCTCCTCTCCTCTCCTCTCCTCTCCTCTCCTCTCCTCTCCTCTCCTCTCCTCTCCTCTCCTCTCCTCTCCTCTCCTCTCCTCTCCTATTTTTTCTTATATCCAACCAAATATAGGAGAATTTCAGAAAATCCATCCTCCTCTGGTCATGCACATTTCCTTTGCTTCTCCCTTTCTTAATTACAAATATCTGTACAGACATGGATCTGAACAATGACCTTGAGAATGGAATGATTAGAGATGCACAGACTTGGCAATACTTTTAATATCCCAAGAACTGCGATGGGTAATAACAAAAAATAAATGAAAGTTTAGAGTTTATGCTCATTTGGGGGAAAAAAATAGGAGAATTTTTGCAAGTGACTAGAGAGACACATCAATTATTTATTTCTGAAAATTACAAGAGGGAGCTCATTTTGAGAAAAGAGAAAAAATTGTTCGTATTTCCTAAGTGTTATTAAAAAACCCCAAGCCCGACGGAGTAAAAAGTGATTTTTGTGAGGTCAGTGGGTTGTGTGCAAGTTGGATTCAATGTATTCTCTAAGAGCTAACTGTATTTATAATAAAGTTATTTAAAACTTGCCATAAAATCCCTGTGCCCTTCAGTTCCTTTTTCCCTCAAACAAGGGATTGTTCATTTTGCAGAGCTCTGGGTGCCTGGGAGAGGGAAGGTGCCTTCACCAGCCACCTGCATTAGCTTAATTAACATTAATATGTATTAATGAGTCCTTAAGAGATGAAAAGGGGTCTAAAAGGAATGGGAGAGCGTTTGTGGTGCAGCTGGAACTTCCTTAAAACAAAACCAGTTTGGGTGGGCAGCGCTGCTTAATGGAGAAGGAAAAGTCATTTGGGGTCCACAGCACTGCTGCAGACACTGCACATAAAAAAGTGATTTTTTTAAAGGGACAAGCCACATCCTTGAGCCATAAATTATCTGGATTCCCTCTGCTCAGCCTGTGAAATGTGAGTAATTAAATTTCTATTGTTCTGCAGTGAAATCCACCATGAATTATGCTCTCAGTGGCTTTATTTTTCATTTGGGTTACTCTGCATTGCCATAACTGACAGGAAATTTCTGTGAGTATCTCCCTAGCCCAGGACAGTGGATCTTCTTTTAATAGTGCACACGATGGTTTGGTAAGAAAATGTTTTCTTCAGCACAGGAAATATTGTGGTATTTCATATTTTGGGTCACAGGAAGGTCCCTTTGTTTGAATCTTTCCAATTCCTCATTTAACAAAAGCTTCCAGCTCAAGGTTGAGAGAAAGAAATCAAACAAATAAGATAAGAACACAAAACTTTAAATTAAACTCATAGATCAAACAGAAAATTAAAATTGGGGTTGTGGAAGGAATTTGATTTAAATAAAATAACTTTAGATGTTAAAATTGTCAATGAATTCCTCATCCTTCTGCAAGGACCATCTTCCAAACTGGAAGGTTCAGTAAAATCAATCTTTCCATTACTCTCTTCTCTACCAGTGTCAATAAATACAGGTGCAAGAACTGATAGCATTGGCTTAAAAAATTTATACCGATTGGATGAAAAATGTAAATTAATGAAAAAAAATCAAATTCTATTTTATTCCTGATGTATTCAGCCAGTTCTGAATTTTTAAAGTTTTCAATGGAAAAAACAACTAAAAAGAAACAAACAAGGAAAAATTCAGAGTTCAAAAGTGTTTTTCTTTCTTTCAGCAGCACCTCTATGGGAAAATTAAAAATGTGATAATAACAAGAAGATATAAGTTTTTAGCTCAGAGAAAATGTAAATTTTTTAGGTGAAAGTCCATTTGAGGTGACAGTAACAGTGGCTGGATATTTTCTTACCTTGTGAATTTGATGAGTTGGCTTTTCAGTTTGCATTGCAGAACTTGGATGTTCATTTACAACCTATTTTTGAAATAAATAATTGAATAAAGACATCCTTTTGTGAAACTATTTGGATCAGTCAAAAACCTCAATCAAACAAAATAGTAAGCTGGGGTTTTGTGGGGTTTTTTGGGTTGGTTGGTTTTGTTGTTGTTTGTTTGTTTTTCTGGAATTCTTTAATTAAATATTATAAGTTCAGATATAAATATTAAAGGGAGCACAAAGTGTAATCCATTGAAACACACTGAATTTCATGCCTTGGTTTCTATATTTTTCTTCACTCCAGGAGTAAGAAGTCATTATTTTATCATTATCATGAAGTGTTTTATTAAGAAATTAAGTCATAAATACTTTTAAAACCTGGGCTTCAAGATCATCCAGATGCTTTTCAAGTACCCTCCAGCTGCATTTAAAAAATGATTTTCACTCCATTTTCCATTCGACTTCTCCTTTTCATTTCTATAATGGATTGGAATAATATTCATTTCAGATCTGTCATGTACCTCTATAAAAAGTCAGATTTGATCTCCAGCTCAGCTCTTGGAGATGGTTCCCTTTCTCTGCTGGTTATTTTATCTGACTGTTCCAGCAATGCAGAGCTCAGATTGTGGCAGCCAGGGTGATAAAGTCCTGGGAACTGGGAATTGTCAGGCTGATGTCTGAAAAAACCCATCAGATCAACTCACCATCTCCTCTGCACGTGTCCAAAATAACGGCTCAGAGATTCCCATAAATATTGTCAGGAGGATTCAGACAGAAAAGTAAAGAACTGTCACACGAACTCTGCAGAAAAGCACCACCAGTAAAAGGCATTAATGCAGGAATCTGCATTCTCTAAATGTAAATCATTTACAGAAATGCTCCCTACAATGTACAGAATGTGGGAACAAGACTAATTTCCTCTTGATTTTATTTTAATATTTGCTCTAAGATTCATAAAAAATAAAATAAAATTTAAGTTGTGAAAGTATTCCAATTCTATTTCCTGTGACAGCATGGAATAACCATTTCTGATTAAAAAAAAAATTACCTTGGAGAACACAATCCTGAGAGGTTTTGTCCAGCTGAAAGGGGAAGGGGAAAATTTCCATTTCTGTAGATTATGGATGCTGGAGTGTCGTTGTAGGACACGAAAGAAAGATGAGAGACTCCAAATATTTCAGAAGGCAAAGAGCACAGAAAAAGCTTTATTGTCTAATTCTTACTACATTTTATAAGGTGCTCTGATACTGACTGAACATGATTGGTGAATAGGAACGACACCTCTCTAACCCCATCAGTTAAACTGGAGAAACAGCAAAACACCACCTGGGGAAAGATTGTTTGGAGAAAGGAGAGTTGTTTGCCAAGATTGTTTTGAGAAGAAGCTTCCTTGAGAAATTTTCCCTTGGGGAAAAGTTTAGCAGCTGCTAGCAGGGTAAAATCTCTCAGACCCAGAAATATCAGGCCCACACTGGAGAGCAGCAAAAATGCATCCCTGGAGGGTCAAGAAGCTCCTCCTGGTGCCAGTTCTGAATAATCCCATTAATTCCCCAAATCACCACAGGAATACCTGGGAGCACAGAGGTTCCCTTTGCCTTTTTTTTGCTCCTGGAGAAAAATGATTTTGATCTTGATTAAAGAGCACAGGGCACTTGTGGGGCCAGTCCTGGGCTGGGGGAGGAGAACTCAGCCCTGTTCTCCTGGCATTTGGAATAATGGAACTTTGCTGGCATTTATTTAAAGCAGTGATGAGCTCCTTGATCTCTTTAATCACATAATCCAGAGAAAATGATTCTTGACCCCTCCAAGAAAAAGTTCCAAGTGATTCGTACTCAAGCGCAGAAGATTTGTTTTAACCTGATTTGCCCTAAAGACACTGGGAAGGTTTCTTTAAATGAGAAAAAAGAAAAAAAGATAAATTCATTTTCATTCTAATTTGTTCCGTTTCTTTTCCATTACCTGCTTGCTCTCCTTTTATAATACTAAAAGTGACTTAAAGTGAGCTCTAGCTGAAAACTTGAAACAACTGGGATCAGCTCTTTCAGCTGGACTTTAGAGAAATTATGCCACTCTAATTTGTATATATATATATTTTTTTTTAACCCAGTCTCTAATACACCATGCAGATTTAAAGGAACACATTTTAAATTATAATTATAAACTGGGACTTTAGAAGTGGAGAGCACCAACCCTGCAGTAGGATTTGGATAGAAGCCTTGTTTGAGGAAGCCTTGTTCCTAACAGAGGAAAATATCAGAAATACAATGTCTGTAAGGAGCACCAGTAGTTGAGCCTCATTTAAAATTTATAAAAATAATTTTGGTTTTTTTGTTTGTTTTCTCATGTGTGACTTTTTTATCAGGTTTTCAGTAGAAGAGATTTTAATTGTTTTTAGAAGACATTTGCTCAGCATCTGATTCAATCTCCACCTCATTTCACTCCATCCTGAGGTTTTAGGAATACTAAATTTAAATTCTTGTATTTCTTTCATGAGTATAAAAGTTTCATAGATCATAAGCATCACAAGAGCTTTCAAAATTCAGGAGTCATTAAAGTCAGTCATGAGGAAAAAAAAATTAGGATCACTTTTTCCTGGTGAAATATTGAATTTAGCTCATGAGAAATATTTTTTATTTATTATCACTCCAAGAAGAGCTGGCAGCTAATAAAGCACTCGGGAGCTTTTTGTCTCTCCTGCCATCTCCCCATGTTGAAACTAAAACTGTTGCTGGAGGGGTTTTATACATTCAATAGAAAAGCTTGGAAGTTGCTTTAGAGAGCACTGTTTATTTAAATGTCTAAAATATTTTACTTCTCATCTGTTAAAACAAATTTGCTTTCCTTTCTTTCTTATTTTGTCTTTGCTTCTTTCTTTCTCCTCTGAATTAAATGTATTCTTTTCATTAAAAATAAAGCCATTAAAATTCCTTAGCTGTAATAAGCATTTTGCTTCATAATATATTTATAACTTTCACCCTTAACAAAGTGATTACAAATTAGTGTTGATTCTTATAAAATTATCTAAAATAGAGTGGACTTGAGCTGTTTGGTCCTGGTCCAACAAGGTTTGTAAGTCATGGACATCCTTTAGGTGAATAATTCCCGGTGATTTGGGAGTTTTGTGGAGGTGCAGAAGCAATGGATTGAAACCACAGAATCAGAGAGCTGCTATGTGAGAATTAAAAGAAATTAATTTGTGCAAAACAAGATATTTCTGAAGAAACGTGAATTCAGAGTGAAACGCCAGGAAAAGTGCCTGTACATGACATGAATGGAGGATGGAGGATGGGACATGGAGGGTGGAAGACGGAAATGGAAGATGGAAATAGAAGATTGAAATGGAAGATGGAGGATGGAGGATGGAACATAGAAATGGAAGATGAAAATGGAAGATGGAAATGGAAGATGGAAGGTGGAAGATGGAAGGATGAAAGGTGGAAGATGGAAGGATGAAAGGTGGAAGATGGAGGATGAATCTTGGAAGATGGAAGGTGGAAAGTGGAAGATGGAGGATGGAGGATGGAAGATGGAAGACAGAAGGTGGAAGGTGGAGGATGGAGGATGGAAGGTGGAGGATGGAAGATGGAAGATGAAAGGTGGAAGGTGGAGGATGGAGTTCTGCCATATTTTCCCAGAGGAACAGGATGTGGTGAGAGCTGAAGTGTTTATGGGCAATGCATGGGCTTGGAACCTTTTATTTCACAGTCTGTCATTAAATGAAGTTCCACTCCTGCTTTAGGAATCACAAACTCCCCTCTTGAGCCAGGATTTTTGTGCCATGTTTGTGCATGAAACTCATCCTGCGGGAACTGAAAAAAGCAGAGGGCTTTCACAGCTTTGCAGTAAGATTACATAGATAGAGGTTTGAAACAGAGCTGAATTTTAGGCCTTGAAATATTTGGGGCATAGAAAGTTTCTGAGCTGCAAAAAATATAAACCAAGCCACTCTTGTATGCTGTAAGGTGTGTAGTTTTTAGTGATTGGCTTAAATAGAAGCTTGTTAACTTTTAGCATCAGCCTATTGGTTAAAAAACTTTTAAAAGGCCTTGGAACAAAGAGAGCTTTGGCTTCTGTTGTTATGGCGTGAGTTTTACCATCTTTTACATTTCTACCTTCACTGAGACTGATAATGAAATAAAAAACTTATGGAACACCTCTCAGTGCCATTATTGGAGATAAGATCCAACATCATCCCACATGGCCTGAGACACTGCAGCTCCTCCAGGTGACAGCAGGAAGTCCTCATGCTGCAAAACTGGATTCCTGGGGAATTAATTCAATTTCTTGATTTAAATCCCCCCAGTAATGCATTTTCTGAGTACAATCCTTGCACACTGTGGACTCTGTGTCCCTCCCCTGTTGGAGTGGTGATGCTTCTCTTCCCTCCAACACAGCCACAGCTGCCTGGTAAAGCCCCTCAAAAGAAGGAGCTCCCAGATCTGTAAGGATAAACATAAACCAGCAATGAATCCTGGACAGAGGGTTTAAATTCATGGGACAAAAAGCATGGCTAGATTAAGAATTATCCCAAAATCAGTTTAGTGGTGTGATCTGGGCTGTGGAAAATTCAAAAAAATTTGTATATCGTGTTTCTGACATACTGGGCTATGCAATGTTTCCTTGGAGGAGCCTTAAATACCAGTTACACCTCATTATTTTTATTTATAAATTCAAATTCTGGCTGGGATTCAGAGGAAATTGGCACTATAACTGGAGTTTTAGGGGAAAGCGTAATTTAGTAGCAGAGGGAGAAGATAAATACAACATTTACTCATTCTGCTAAGGCCAACTTTGACTCCTTAGGGGTGGGATCTTCAAAAAGTACTCAACACTCCCTCAGATCCCCTAAAGTCAGATAAAATCTGCACTCCGTTGATCAGACCATCTCTTCCTACACCCACTGCTGTTGGCAATTATTAAATTGATACTGCCTTGGCCATAAGAGAAATTCAGACCTTTCTCTTTCTCACGGGACTTTTTCCATCTGGTCACAGTTACCCAAATAACTCCTGCTTGTTCCGTGGAGTTTTACACCCTTCTGTCAGAGCAGGAAGAGATAAAACTTGAAAGATAAAATTCAAAGCACAAGCTTCCCTCAAAAGTCAAATCAGATTTCTCACCTGGGTTCTCCCTAACTTTTCCCTGGGTGAGAGCATCCAGACAAGGTTTATTGACGTTCATCGACTTTGACATCTCAGTAAAATTCACTCGAGTTCACCAAGGAGCTCCAGCCCCACAAACCCTTGGAGACGGGAGCATCCAGTGCCAACGACAGCAGCTACAGACGAGATCTGCACCTCCTACAAACCCTTGGAGAGAAAACACTCCTCAGGCTCCTGCTGGTGGTATTTTAATTCCCCTGCCTTTGTTTTTTGTGTGCTCCCAAAGCAAATGTCAGCCAGGAGCAGTTATTTGTAGGAACTCTGCTTGTTTGGCAAACTTACGTGCTGGATAAAGTTTGGGACCAGAATAAATTGTATTATGTGTCTCTTATCAAGGGCAGAAGAAATCAGCATCAGAGCCTGCCAGGAAAACTTTTTCAAGCTGTTCAAGACAGAGCATGGAAGACTTAACTCATGTAAAGAAAACCTGTTCATTAATTAAGCTGTCAAGCTCACTTCATTAAATAATTCATCCTCTCATTTGTCATCACTGGGCACTTTGTTTCACTGCACTTCAGTATCCAAGTGAATTTATTAAAAGCAAACAGATTTCTGAGTAGATCCTACCCAAATACCACTCGTGGAACGTATCTGTAATGATGTGGATATATGCATTAAAAATTTTCATGTGATCTTAGAATTTCAGCTGTTTGGGTGCATTTTGTTATTTTTAATGAATGATGAAAGGAAACTTTCTGTTTACATAGATGCTCATGAATTTTAATGCGACACTAGAAGGAATTAAACCAAAAAGCACATTTAATATGGCAAGATTTCCCACAGACAGCTCTCAATGATATGAATATTTAGTTAGCATTGTTTTGTGAAATGAGACAACCAAGAGTCTGCCCCAGCCTAATACTGGTATAATAAGCAGCAAACTCAGGATTTGCCACAAAGCCTTTCTATAAAATTCAGAGATGCATTTAAGCTTTAAATAGCTTTAGAAGAATTTTAATAATCACAACTTATCAGAATAACAAATAAATTGAAAACATGAAGTAAAAAATGTGAATAATACTGATCATAAACACATTAAAATTTCATGGCAGCATCAATTAATTCTTTTTTTCAGAGCACCCTTTAATTCTTCATCTGAGTTCATGTTGGATATTTACAGAAAGAAGAGCTTTAGAAGTTTATTTTTTTTAATTCCTCTTTCATAACACAATTATCATCATTGACAGCTTCCAATTCTACTTTGGTGCAATAATTTTTAAAGCTAACACAAATTATTTGTATGCTCTGAACCAAGGTATCTGAAATACTGAGATATAAATGAGTTCTGAACTTCAGCCTCAAGCATTCTGTTTAGAGCTAAAATTAGGAGTTAAAAACTTGGATTATATTCCATTAATTATACTAAACAGCAGTTTTTCCTCCTGCTGATCAGGATGGGAAGCTCAATGAAAAGATGTGCTCAGTGTTTTTCAAGAGGGTTTGGTCTGATTTGGTTTTGCTCCAGAGAAGTTGAGCATCCCAAAGAAAGAAAAAAAAATTAAGCTCATTAATTTCTTTCAACTAATGCTAAAATCAGCATGGATGAAGAGGAGAAAGCCAAAGTAAATATAATTACCTCAAGACCAGATGTTTCCTACAGCAGCTCGTGATGTCACCAGGTTTTTTGCAGATGGGGCAGCCCAAATGTCACTTGCAATAGTTGAAGACGTGATCAAAGTCTTCCATCAGCTTTGGGAAATAAAAAAGTCAGATCCCACCAGCCTTGTTTGGTGTAAGTCAGATCCCACCAGCCTTGTTTGGTGTGATGATCAGAAAATGCTTCAGTGTACAAGACTGAGGCAAGAGCTCCATTTATCTATAATTATCTATAGAGAAAATTGGGGAAAACAGTGAAAAAATAAAGGTATTTTTGAACACCAAGCAGTAATTCAAATAACTCACCAAAAAACGTGAAGAAATGAGAATAATGAGCAATAACACGGGGAACAAGATGGTTCTGCAGGACTTCTGTAGATGGTGGGTTTCCACATGGTGGTGCCATTGAATGTACATAATTAAATTGTAGTCACCAACCCCTTGTGACAGGGCTCACCAAACATGATGGGAAAAAGCAAGAGGGATTTTCCAGAAATATCCAAACCTGCCTGAAGTGACATTTTTCTGACAGTGCATGGAGCCTGCTCACTTCATCTGGCACAAGAATTTCTTTTCATCAGGTCTGCACTGAGTCACTGCAAAACACAGGATTGGTCATGGACCAGCCTGAGCTTCTCTAAAGGATGTGAAATAAGAGATAATGGAGACAGAATTCTCACCGCTGCTGATTTCTCCTGGAAGTGTTGGATGTGCTCAGCTGATCCTTTTTGTACAAGGAAATTCACATTCTCTGCTTTCTTAGGAACGAGACAAGCCTCATTTAACAAACACAACAAGAACAATAATTATCATTATGCCTTCATTAACCGTAGGCCAGCCAGGGTCAGTCTCTTTTTGGAGAGAAAGGGATTTTCAGGCTAAAGTGCCCCAGAAATCTGTGCATATTGTTCTTTTCTGATGGGCTCCTTATTAAACAACTGGAGGGAGCTGTAATCTGTAAAATAAAACCAGGAAGGAGCAGCTCTTTAATGAATTACTGGCTTATGTGGTGTTTGCAATGCTTTCCCTCTTATCCCACAAGATCCTTTTGGACATTTGGAAAACTATCAGATCAAAAGTCCCCCCAGCTCTGGGGTAAACAAGGCTAAATATCTCATAATGTAAGAATACAAAATCTCTCTCACTTGGCTTTTGTCACCTATGGAGAAGCTTGGAAAATTCAAGTTATCTGTCCAAGCAGTTATTGATTGATTACCACAGAGCTAAAGGAATTTCCATATTTTCTATATATTTTTTTAAATATTCCACTAAGGAGTGGTTGTGTTTCATTCAGAGCCTTTTCCATAATGATGAATTTCTTGTTTAAATTACCAGCTAGTTTTGCTTGAAAGGACAAATATGTTCCTAAATGCTAAATTCTGTCATGTTTCTCATCTTTATTTCCACTTCAGTGATTTTTGTCATTTGTAAACAAAACCCTGGTATTTTTAGCCCAAATTGGTATCAAATATTTAATAATTCATTGAGATATAAACATGGCTGAGAGTATGAAGTTGTTTAATTGCCTGTCACTGTTGATTATTTACAATTCTTAGGATTGTAAGTAAAAAACTTGATAATTCACAACTGAATTCTGCTTTAGAGCTTCTAACTCAGGCCACTGAAATTCTCTGTCCAACCTTTGGCACTGATGAGGCTGCTGAGGGAGTTCATTTGAGAATTTAATCTAACCTGCCTTCCTGGTAACATGCAATATTTGCTAGATCTCCCTGGGATTTATATCCACTTCAGTAAATTTCTGCTGATTTAGAAACAGATTTATTTCATGTCTCTGCTGTTTGGCACATTACTCACCATTCCGAAGGTTAGATTACCATATTTACTCCAAGGTGCACTTTATAACCATGCACAGTGTTCTAGAGGGAAAAAAAAAGGAAGAAAAAAGTTTTCAGCCTCTCCAACTTCGGGTACACTTGAGAACAGACCACAGCAGCTGTATCTGGAATTTAATTGCCCAAACCTGACATCATTATATAGGGGCAGGATTAAACAAACCCAAGAAAACACCTCTACTCTGTAGTCAGGTATTTTCCAAAGGAAACTTACAGAAACCATGGTTTAACGTTCTTTGGGTGTGGTTATTATTTTCCAAAGGAAACTTATAGAAACCATGGTTTAACATCCTTTGGGTGTGGTTATTATTTTCCAAAGGAAACTTATAGAAACCATGGTTTAACCTCCTTTGGGTGTGGTTATTATTTTCCAAAGGAAACTTATAGAAACCATGGTTTAACGTCCTTTGGGTGTGGTTATTATTTTCCAAAGGAAACTTATAGAAAACATGGTTTAACGTTCTTTGGGTGTGGTTATTATTTTCCAAAGGAAACTTACAGAAACCATGGTTTAACGTTCTTTGGGTGTGGTTATTATTTTCCAAAGGAAACTTATAGAAACCATGGTTTAACCTCCGTTGGGTGTGATTATTATTTTCCAAAGGAAACTTATAGAAACCATGGTTTAACACCCTTTGGGTGTGGTTATTCCCAGGAATGCCTCCATACCTTGTTGAAGAAGACCAAAAAATCTGTTTAACCTTGTGAGAATTTCCTTTCCTTGGGAGAGCACAGCCCAAACTTGTGCTCCATGGCTGAGTTTTCTCCTGAGCTACATTTCCTCTTTCTTTATGACTTCCCTTGTTCCAAGCATTTCAGTCCCAGCAGTGAGCACAGAGATAAATGGAGCAGGGGGCTGTGTGGTGTTTTCTCTTTGTTTGTGCTCCCAGATCCAGTAATTGTGGCCATCCAATCATGAAGATCATCAAACCATGTACAGATGTTTGGAAGGCACAGTCCCTTCCCTTGAGGAACGTTTTTCATTATTAAATAGAGGCAGGGAAATCCCTTGGGTCCCCTGATCCAACTCTGCAGAGACACGAGTTCTCCTCCAGCTCAGCTTTCCTCTCTGTGGCACTTGGAGCTGACTTTTAAAAATTAATTCCTCTCCACAGTTACAAGCTCTTTCTAATTTTTATTTGTCTTTTAACTGGAAATGAGCTGTGCTTCAAGGTCTTGGTGAGTTATTATGACAGTCTGGATGATGAAATCAAAAATTAGTCACAACAAGCAGTGGTGATGCCTTGGCCAGGGTCATTTAAATCATGGCAGCGAGACCTGAGGGTGATGGGCAATGGTGTTTGAGAGAAATTATTTATATGTGACAGAGACATTCAATCAAATAATGACTTAGAACAGCTAAGAGGTAAACTTGGAAAGAACTGAGTGCATAAATGAGCAAATCATTCTTTTAAACTTTCACCTTACCTGAATTTTACTTGTTCCCTCTAAAATTTCTGAAGATGTGTCAGGTGGGGTCGATATTTCCTGTACCTGAACTCAGGGAATCATGGAAAGGTTTGGGTTGGGAGGGACCTTAAAGCCCATCCAGTGCCACCCCTGCCATGGCAGGGACACCTCCCACTGTCCCAGGGTGCTCTCCTGACCCTCCTTTTCAGAAAAAGCCATTCTTTTAGATCCACACTGCCATAAAACCAGAGAGCTGTCAGAGCCCTGCTGATCCAATTACAACTTTAAAACTTTTAAGCTTTTGATTTACAGTGAGCTCATTCCAGTTAAATACAGAGGAATCTTTGTCTTAATCTCTGCATTGTTTAGCAGCCTGTTTCGCAGCGTGTTTCATCTCTTTTTCCCTTACTTATGGAAAATACAAATAATCACAGATTGACAGAATGGTTTGGGTTGGGAGGGACCTTAAAGGTCACCCAGTGCCACCCCTGCCATGGCAGGGACACCTTCCACTGTTCCAGGGTGATCCAACCTGGACACTCCCAGAGATCCAGGGGTGGCCACAGCTTCTCTGGGAATTCCATTCCAGGGCCTCCCCACCCTCAAAATGTAACAAATTCTGCAAGTTTAATATAGATATTTATGAAGTTATGCATAGATTCATGCAGTAATTCAAATATGTGCATTTAAAAGGCCAAGAGGGAAGAAAACCCACTCTGGACAATGGAGTTGCCAGAAATCAGATTTACTGAATCAAATCTGAGATGGGGTCTGATAAACCTGCAACAACAAGCAGAATTCAAAAAGGAATAATTAACCACAAAAATCTAAGGTAAAAAATTGCTATTTGAATGAATCTTTGTGATTTACAAAGACTCTTCAGTTTCAGTTGTTGGCTGGAGAAGACCATAGAAAGATGGCATAATAGTAAAAAATATGGGAATGTTTTAAAATGTTTTTTAAAGATTAAAAATACATGATATTTAAAAATAGTAAAAAAAGAAAAAAGTAAATTAAAAAGGTAAAAGTATTTTTTAAATATTAAAAAAAAAAGGAAAAAATAAGGGAGGTTTCCTCAAGATATAGGACAAAAGAAAAAAGAAATCCACACAGAAAAGGATAATTATGCAGAAAATGGGGAGACAGAACAAATGATCTCTTCAGGTCTTTCCAAACTTGTCAATCTAATTCCAGTCACTGTCACTGCTGGTATTTTCAAGTTCCTGGTTTTTTATGAAAACATTTGTTCAAAGGACAAATAAATAAGACAGATATAGACATAGTTCTGAAGTCTGTACAGTCTGTTCAAATCTCAATATTTTAGGCTAAATATAAATATCGTGTAAAAAAATCTGTGATTGGAACAAAAAATCCCCACAGAATAGCATTGCTGGAACAGAGACAAAGGTATTTCTTCATCTTAGTCACAAACAGAATAATATATTGCAGAAAAAAAGCCAAAACCAACCCACACCAACCTCAGAATGCAGCTCTGTCCTCCTCCCATGTTTCAGCGTATTTGTTCTAAAGTCTGAGTAAAACAGAAAATCACTGAGGTTTTTTAAACCAACAGCACTGGTTTGATGCTGCCTCTGTGAAGATCCATTGGATTTTGCCTCCTGACAAACTGGGGTGGCACCAGAAGCAATCAATGCCTGCCTCAGAGTGGGTGGTGGGAACACATCCCCAGGTTTTTCTGGAGATGTGGATGGAATGGGGCAGGACCTGCCCCAGGTGGTGCTGGCGGACTGTAGGGTGTGATTCCTGCAGGGTGTGATTTGTGCAGGGTGTGATTTGTGCAGGGTGTGATTCCTGCAGGGCAGGCTGTGATTCCTACATGATTTGATTTCTGCAGGGTGTGATTTCTGCATGCTTTGATTTCTGCAGGGTGTGATTTCTGTAGGATTTGATTCCTGTAGGCTGTGATTCCTGCAGGGTGTGATTTGTACAGGGTGTGATTCCTGCAGGGCAGGCTGTGATTCCTACATGATTTGATTTCTGCAGGGTGTGATTCATGTAAGATGTGATTCCTGCAGGCTGTGATTTGGGTAGGCTCTGATTTCTGCAGGGTATGAGTTCTGCAGGATTTGATTCCTGCAGGCTGTGATTTCTTCAGGATTTGATTCCTGCAGTGTGTGATTTCACCAGGGTGTGATTTGTGCAGGGTGTGATTCCTGCAGGAGCTGATTTCTGCAGGCTGTGATTTCTGCAGGCTGTGATTTCTGCAGGCTGTGATTTCTGCAGGATATGATTTCTGCAGAATTTGATTTCTGCAGGCTGTGATTCTTACAGGGTGTGATTCCTGCAGGCTGTGATTCCTGCAGGATTTGATTCCTGCAGGATGTGATCTCTGCAGCCTGGACACCAATAACCCAAACAGGATTTCTTTGAGCATTTCCCATCCCAAGCCCCCTCCTGCACACCAGGAGTTTTATCCACTAAAGGGTTCTCCAGAAATTCTCTCAGGAGTGCCCTGCTGTGGTGAGCTCCTGTTCCAAGCAGGATTTTTCCTCTGAGCAGAGATGATTTTATCCTTCCCTGCCTTCAGCACAGGAGCCACCCCACGCCAGGCCCTGCCTGTTCTCACCATGCTGGGGCTGGCACAGGAGAAAATCACAATATTCCTTTTGTTGGCCTCCCTTTTGGGAGCTGATTTATCCAGTCCCATTCCCTGCTGCCATTTGTGACTCTTCCTAACCCCCAGCCACTTTCAAACCCACCAACAGACTTCAAAAATTCCATATAAAAGAGATTTAAACATAATTAAATAGCTTCAAATTTAATAAAAATAGATGTTTGAGAAGGACAGCCAGAGGACATTGAATATTTCCAAGTTTAGCCAAAACTTTTGCTTTCTTTGGGCAATTTTTCAACCATATCAGCCAAATTATCACTGCCAAATTAATCTGGGGTCAATAGCTCCAGAGCTCAAGGCTCAGGGGGCAGCCAGTTCTCAGTTTCCCTAACTGATACAATCACTATTAATTTGGGTAATTTTCTAAGTAAAATCAAACTATCCATTTTAATGCCTTAAAAAAAATCTAATAAAAATACTGTTTGGAGGCTAAGCTACACTTTTTTAAAAGAGTTTTATAGTGGTGTAACCTCAAGGAAAGGAATGTGGAAATCTGCTTAAAAAAGATATAACTGCACCCACTGCCCTCCTATGCTCTTTTATCTACCAATATATCATATTTCAATTCTAACCAGTTATAGCAAAAAGATAAAATCAGGTGTGAATAGGGCAGAATAAGAATTAATCACAATCCTCTAAATTATTAAATGGGTTTGATTCAAAATTCGCCACCTTGATTTATACTGTAGAGAGCCAAAGCCAAATCCACAAATATTTGCATTTATCATAATATTCCTTTAAATATTCCTTTCCTAATAATTCCTTTAAACTTTACAGTAAATAATTTATATAATTCAATGGTTTTGTGGGTTTGGTTTGGGGTTTTGAGGGGTTTTGTTGCCTTAAATGTGAAAAAACTTGGCAAAGTGAAAAAAACAATAAAGGCAACTGGTAAATTCTGCCTGTATGGTTACACCATTTTAACTTGAACAGAGTCTGGCTGGAAAAAGAATGATCTACAACTTCTGGAATAATGCTGTGCTGTCTCACTACAACAGGGAAAAACAGGAAAACGAGCAAACAAAACCCAACCCAGAGAAGGGCATTGTAAGCAGGATCTTTCAGCAAAAGCAGGTTGTAAATAGCATTAAACCACATATAAGGCATGGTTAAAAGTAGATACAGCACAAAGTGCAGCTCCATGCAAATTAACCAAATAAATAGTAGCAGAAATGGTGATAATTACATTATTTTCAGTGCTCCTCTTCCTGCAGCTGTATACAATACTCAGCCTCCACTCAAGCACTGAGTAAATCAAAGCAAAGTGAATTTAATAGGTCTATTAAAAGTGCTCTGTTAATGCATCTTTATCCAACTCACAACAGCAGCAGCACTTCTCCAGAAATCAGGATAAATATAACGTGTCCTCCCAAATAGCAGTAACTGATTTTAACAAGTACTTAGAAAGAGAATATTTGTTTAGATCAATATCCAATTAAGAATCCAGCTATTCAGAATCTACCCTTCTGCTTTCCCTGCAAATTATGAAAGCAAAAGCTATTAGTAAATCTTATTAGTTTCATGCTGGTCTCTCGAGATTTTTTTTATTTCCACCTGAATACTCAGTGTCCCTTAAAAGATAATTTTAAACACAGTGTGATATTGATTGTTTCGAGGCACTAATGTGAACTGATCAAACACAAGCAAAGGAGATTTTACTGTATGCACAGGCAGACTGAGGACTAAGATCTGTCAACATCACAGGTTAATAATTCCACTTTACCCAAAAATTAACAACTAATCAGTAACTCAAGGAGAGACTGGAGCCCCACTAACATTTTTAATCATGGCATCTGCATAATGCTCTGGTGAATTAGCTGCAGGAACATCATAAACTATGAACTTCAAAGGCTCTGAAGGCTGCAGGTCTATTATTTTGAGGGAAAGCAGAAAGAAAATAACAAATAACTCCTTTTTTTCTGTTTTCTTCCTGCATTCTTTGTGTTCCTTCTGCCTAAATGACTAATACTGATGCAAACCATACCTGCTGATTTCTTTTATGCACTGAATAATCAGAGAAGATGAGAAGTGAGACTGGAGTCAGGTTTCTTTACAGAAATAGCTGCCTATAACCTCCCTAAACACAGGAATAAAGGGGAGGTACAGTAAGCTGCAATGTTGAATGAAAATGATGAGATTTCCCCCTTCCAGAAAAGAGCCTGAGATCCTGGAATGCCTCCCTGTTTATACCTTCATGAGATGAGTTTTTAAGGAATGGTTTTAAGGGTAGTTTTTCAGGAATTTTTATCCCTTTTCAATCGTTCTGTAGGAGAACAAAAAAAGAAATTCCTCCCAGGCTTCAATATTAAACCCACAGGTAGCTGGACCAGTCCAGGTAAGGGATTCAAAATTAGCAGCACTTTCCATCATCTATCAGTTTTCCTGGATAAAAGCTGGACTGAGTCCCCAGAGGGATGAAAGCTTTCTCTATGTCCCCTGCCATCCCTCAGCTAATAAATATCAATTGCCACAAGTGGCCTGGTGCTGTCTGCTAATTAAACCCTCACTTACACACCTTAACTGGAGCAGTGTGACAGCACAAAGGAGAGCACCCTGAGAATGCAGCAAAAGAAAAATGCTAAAAAAATCTCCTTTTCTTCATTAAATACATATATACACAGCCACACCACAAAGTGATTTTTAGCTTAAAACAAAGGGACAGAGTTATTTTCACTCCACAAGCAGAATCCCTGCACATCCCATCATGTTTCCACGCTAATAATTGTTGTGATGAATGGTATCAACAGCACATCATTTAGTTTCATAACTCCTCCTGACTGTCAGCCCCTTGATGTCAGACAACATTCACTATGGCAACAATATTCCATGGTCATGCAGACACTGGAATAGTGAAGAAAAGGAGGGAAAAAAAGGAAAAAGAAATGCTACTGATAAGAAGCAGATGGTAAAGAATTATTACAACAAAACAGAGTTGGAAGAAATAATGGAAAAACTGCTCTAATTTATATACTGTAACATTTTTTTCTCTTCTATCACCCGTGCTTTTCAAAAATGAACATTTTGAATTTTTTTTACATAAATTAAAGGCTTCTTTAGCTGGGTGTAATGCAAAGCAAAGGAGGACAAAAGCCATCATTGACTTCAAGAGGTCTGGGATCAAATATTAATTTTATAGACAGCAGGGGAAGAATCAAACTTATTTCACTATCAAGTAAAGTCTTCTCACTTCAGTGACTTATTAGTGCCAGCACAGATATGTGGGGCAAAAATTATAATTTGTGTTAAAGTTACCACTCTTAGAACTGCAGAATCATGGAATGGTTTGGGTTGGAGGGGACTTCAAAGATCCTCTCATTCCATCCCCTCCCATGGGCACCTTCCACTAGCCCAGGTGTGAATGGGCCTTCACTGCTTGTGAAAGAAATAAATCCTGGTTTCAGAGGGCTCCAAGCTGTACAAATAATGGTTGTTGTTATCCCTTTGGTTGTGTTTTTACACTGCCCTTCACAGGCAGGACCGTGGGATTGTCAGCTGAGCAGAAGCCACCACTGGAAATGAGAATTCAGGGCTTGTTGGGGCACTCAACACCCCCCTCAGATCAATAAATTAAAAAAGGAAAGATCTTATATGAGTGTCAGCAGCTGCCACACTGACAAAATTGAAGTGAACTTCATCTAAGTGGAGAAAAGAATTCTTCCCAACAGTTGCTGCAGTTCACACTTGAAGATGATTATTCGAGGAAACGTGAAGTGTACTAGGGAGGGAAAGAGCTGATGTGGCACAAAAGCAAACCCAGCACTCTGACCCACTTTGGCTGCTCTGCTGAGTGCAGTTCTGCTCGCTCCTGCCTCGAGAGACTGTGAGCACCAGGACTCGTGGTGCCAACCACCTGTGGTACCAACCACCTCCCTCCCACCACACATCAGGGTCGAGGGAATACAGGGACAAAAGTGTTGAGCAGCAGTGACACAGCAGAGCTCTCTGAGGAGGTTAAAATGAGGAGAAAATAATATAAAATATTGCTGGGCTGCAGTGGAAGACGTTGCCCACAAGTATTGAGGCTGCAGTAGAAGACATTGACCACAAGTATTGAGGCTGAGTGGAGAGCTCCTGTAGGAGCTGCACATGATTCCGTGGTGACCATCAAGTGTCCTGAGGTGGCACAAGAGGACACAGGGCAGGGGTCAGGTAATCCAGACTTTCCAGAGAAACTGGTGAGCAGAATATGATCCTTTAAAGAACAGATCGCCTTGGGCACACAGCTGGCCACACACAAAACTCTAACACAGATATCCCAACTCCCCGCCTCTCCTCCAGACATTCTCCCCCGTAAAGATTTTTAGGATCAGGGCACCCAGACAACCTCGTCCTGCATTCAGAAAATCTTCAGCCATTTACAGTTGTGAGCTTAACCTGTGCTACAGAGAAGTTTTTTTAAATGAGCAGGGAAGGACTGAAGGAAACTATAAAAGAATGAAGTTTCCTCTGGGACGAGCCCAGAGTTCCTGACACTGCACTTTGGATATTGAGGTATTTGCCATTCACTTACCTTTAGTGCACTTTATAGTGTAAAGGACATAAAAGATCAACCAAGAAAACCTTTTTTTTTTATCTCCTATGACTGCATCTGTCACAAAGACCAACTTACTGATTAATGTTCTCCAAAGACATTCTACGAAATTCTGTTCAACTTCGAGATCACTTCCTGACATTTAAATATTTTTTTTACATTCTATACACTTGCTGCTTGCAGAACGTGACAATATATTTAATACTATGCATAAATACAGCAATTAAAGTGGTATCTCCAGTTATTTCAGGAATTAAAATAATGATTTAGTTAATGTTGCACCAGCACAGGCAGGCGAAGTGTCTGCAACATTCAGCAAAGCAGTCAGGGGCTCCAGTTCTGCTAAAAAATGACAGAATGGCTCAAGAGAAAATGATAGAATGGCTCAAGAGATATGATACCCACCTTGAAATGTGTATTTATGAAGCAAATTGATTCATTTCTCACCACTTGCATGAATTTGGCTTCAGTCTCTAAATTCACTGTTCAAACACAAATAAGAGGTAAATCAAAGGATTTATATTATGGAATATGTATTCTTGCTTTCAGTAAAAAGCTTGTTCTCTTGAATTAAACTAGAGGCTGGTTATATATTTGTATATGCATTTGTAGATGCAGATCTTTAAATTATTTTTTTTCTCTTAAGGAAATAAATGCTTTTGGCATCTCAAACACTCTGAATTGTCTACCAACTGTTCAGAGCTGGTTACAGAACAAATCAACAATATGAACAGCTTCTAACTGTAGATAAGAAAAGGCATCTGACATTTGAAACACAATCAAGTCTACTCATTATTTCCCCTTCTTCCAAGCCTGCCTAGCTATATTTAGAATGGCATGTAAAGAATACAAAGTCTGTAGAAAGTATAAAGCGTACATAAATCTCCCCGAAAAGCTCTTTTATTTCTGGAGATGAAATTCTGACCTATATTTCTGAGATGCTACAAAAAAAAAAAAAAAATCACAACAAAAGCTGTTCAGACAGCTCGAGTCATGATACTTGTATTATTTTGTGTTAAATAATGCTCAAGCAAATAATAATAATGTACAAATTGTCACACCTTTTAAAAGACTCGTAAGCTCCTCAACAACGGCTGACTTTATGCTCTGTTTTATTCCACATTGAGCGTAAGAGAAGTTATTTTACGTCCCAGAGTAGCTGAGATGAAGGCCTGACACTGTTTGTCATGGTTTCAAGATGCACCAAGCTGTTAACAGAGCTCAGCTCGGGCTTTGTGGCTTGTCATCAACTTCATCTTCAGAACAACCCCAAAGAAATGGAGGTCAGCCAGGCTTTGTTCCACGCAGGCGAGGCACAATTTGCAGCTCCAAGATTTTGGAGGCACTTCATTTAGCACTTCTCTGACAATTCTGAGAGGGGGGAAACTGGATTCCAACCAGGAACTTTCAGTTTTCCGTGTTTAAATGGCAGAGGAGCCGCGCGGGTTTTTAACGACGGGTGTCGTTGTCACCTTGCCAAGGCACAGCTCAACCCTCAAACAGTGGATTTACCCACATTCAGCACTTTTCTGCTTGTAGTTAAATATGTCAGGGCTCTGGCTTGGGTTTGGACTGGGAATCTTTTCCAAAGAAGATTGGCAGCAGGTGTTTTCCACTTGCATATGCAATTTAAGCTCCATATGATCAGCTATATATAATTTTTACTTATATAACAAAACAAGGACATTTCTCAAATGTATCAGCCCCCAGGTCTTTCTCATCTGACAACAGCCGTCACTGCAACCAATACAAAGTAATTCCAAAGTACTTTGAAGACATAAAACCCTGTCTGAACCTTCCTAAATCAAGGCTTTTTCCAAGGTATTGACAACACTCAATCTTTAAGGTGGAAAAACCAAGGCAGTTGACAAAAAAAACTTAAAACAACAAGACAGAAGTGATGCAAAGGTTTAAAAGTAAACAAAATTATGTTCTAGACATTCTAGACTGTAGATTCTTGAGAGACAAACTTGACCTTTTAGAATTTGTTTAAAATAAGATCCCACTAATAAATGCAGTCACAAAAATCATGAAAACATTGGAAGTCCAGAGAGAAGAAAACACATCTCTGTTTAATATAAGGTATGGAGGGTTTTTAGTTTGATTTGGTTTTTCCACAGTCCTCAATTAACAAATTAACGAGCTCTTTGAAACCTCAAACCTTAGCTCAGCTCTTCTCTTTGGGACAGAGCAACGAGCACTTTGGTGAGTCTGACCTTCCCATTTAAATTTCTGGAACATCCAAGAAAGATTTTCTCACTCCTTTGAGCACTGACTGATGGCAGCTGACCCAGCAGAAGTGAACTCTGTCAGCTGATGATGGCCAGGAGGGCAGGAGTGACCCAAGACTGATGATTTTGCCCAACAATCACCAGATAAAGGCAGGGTGAGCAAAGATAAACAATGTCAGCTCCAAGTGGTGACACGATGAAAGGCAGACAATAATGAACATTGTCAGAGATTGCCAAAAAGATAGAGATGAGCAATGTCCTGTTGTTCAGCCAGTTTCAGGAAATGAAGATAAATGACACTGGACACTGATTAGAGAGCAAATGGACAGGAAATGGGTAAGATGTTCTTAAAAATTGAATTTTTAGGCTTTTTTAAACTTGTAGCACATAGTACAGCATGGCTATACACTTTAGGGTTAGTATTTATATTTTCTTATACATACATATCTATACATATTACAAAATGTGTATATTTTACATATATTTTATTAAAATATATTTACATATATTTAATATGTATATTAAAATATATGTTTGTATATACAAAATATGTATATTTTGTATATACATATTACATATACCATGGCTATACACTTTAGGGCTAGTATATATATTTTCTTATACATATATATATATATATTACAAAATACATATATTTTATTTAAATATATTTACATATATTTTATATGTATATTAAAATATACATATGTTTGTATATACAAAATACGTATAGTTTGTATATACACGTAATATAAAATATGTATATATACAAAATATATGTATCTTCCTCATACGTTCATGCTGTAACTCTGGGATTACAACAACCCCAGCCCAACACGGTGCATATTCACACATAAATAAATTATTTTCAATTTCACCCACATGGCTTTCAGGACGATTTTGCACTCATTTTCTGCCCCTGAAGGTTTGAAATTCTGGGTCATTAGGAAAACAACAACGCTGTGGTGTCCTTATGGATTCTATGGGTTGAGTTCTCTTTCCAAAAGTGTTCCATGAGGGGGGTTTAGTCAGGGCTTTTAGTGAACACTTTTAGAAGCTGTACCTGTTAAAACTAACAGCTGCAGCTCTGAGAGGGATGGCTGTGGAATACAAACAGCAGATATTCCCTCAAGTTTATGTAACTCATTCTCTTCTAGGGATGGTCTGTGAATTTTGCCCAAGCAAGGCGGGAAAGCTGAACTTCTGTGATAGAAATGGAATCCTGTTAAGGCTGGTGGCTGGGCTGGTTTGTGCACTGCAGAGATTACAAGTGAGTGATTCACAGAGTCCTGCGTGCTTTGATACACTCTGACCAGTTCAGCCTGGCACATCAGCCTTGAGACAGATTATCCCAGAGCCTTGTGGAGCATTACACACCAGTGTTGGGGAGTCTGGGGTGGTTTTCGGGAAACTCACAAACTCCATAGCTGGGAATGAAGTTACAGCTCAGGAGATGTGAGCCCTGTGCTGCTCTGAGTCCTGAGCAGAGCACAAAGTTTTCCAAGTCCTAAACTCTTCATATTTCCATGTTTGGGGCACCCAGGACAGCAGTGGCACAGAAAGAGGAGCTCATCCCTCTGCATAAACATGAGGGGTGACCCTCGGAGCAGTCACCACCAATTTCATTAAGAAAGCACTGAAATAAATATTCACTCAGAGGAGATAAAGCAAGAGAGATCACAGCAAATGCTGGGATGAGAAGGGGCCAGAAGTGTGTTGCTCTCCCATTTTAACATCACTGCTGGGAGGCACACTAATAGAGAGAGGCATTGAGAGGAAAAAAAGATTAAAGTGATTCCTTGGGTCAGGAAGACTGAGAGGTCTGGGTTTTTTCTGATGCAATTTCTCAAGAGAGAGACACGAAGACCTTTGCTTGAGGTAAGATTTACTCCATGCACTATTGCAAGCACTAGCATTAATGTAAAATATTCCAAATTTTTATACCAGATCTCATCTTCAAATCAAGTGGAGATGGGGAATCATTCCACACAAAAGGTCTGTGAGAAGTGCCCAGGAGCCAGTTCTTACTTCCCTCATCCTGGAAATACAGAAGTGCTTGAAACTACTCAGAAACAATCAAAAGCTGAATTCCTCTGT
This sequence comes from Acrocephalus scirpaceus scirpaceus, assembly GCA_910950805.1. Classification (NCBI taxonomy): domain Eukaryota; kingdom Metazoa; phylum Chordata; class Aves; order Passeriformes; family Sylviidae; genus Acrocephalus; species Acrocephalus scirpaceus. The sequence continues at coordinate 3,109,168 of OU383781.1, forward strand.
GACACCGCGGCAAGGTTTCTTGTTCTTGTATTTTGTCATGCTAATGAGCCTCCAGCAGATGAAGAATTAGTTAATGTCTTTCAGGTAAGCAGGGCCAGAGCAGTAAAAAAGAAATAGAGGATTGCAAAGAATCATAATTCTCCTGAAATGATCAGAAATGGATGAGGACACTGCTTGAGCAAAGAATTATTTAAACAATAAATAAAAGCAATGTAAAAATTCAGATTAAAACAACAACCCAAAAAAAAATCAAAGTTTTACAAAGTAGGTGCTGAGGTTCAAAGAGGCTGAAGGTCTGATTCTGCTTAGGTGCCTACATAATCAATAGAGGAAAATAAACATAAATTTCATGCTGAGGAGCCTCTCTGTCTACCAGTGAAAAGAGCTCATGACCATCAATTTAGATGTAAAAATCCAACTTTTAAATGCCTGGTAAGACAAATTTTCCACAAGGCCTCTGCCACCCAAGTGTGGCAATTCTCAACCTAATCTTTACAAAAACCTTGGCAAGAGGAACCTGGGCAGTGAGTTAATGTCACCTCTGCCACATCCTGAACGTGGAGCTCAGCCTGCCTGGCTGAGCAGAGTCTCTGCTCCTGCACACAGCACACACCATTCCTGGGGAAGAATTTATTAAAAAGCATCCAAATGCCAAGTGGAAGCTCCTTTCTGTGACCAAAAACCCAACAATGTTCTCTAAAATTCACTGTTTGGTCAGTCAGCTCAGCTTTGGTAGTGCTGTGGGAGTTTGAAGACCAAGAGAAGCTCCAGGCTCAGTGGTGGCCACCACATCACCTTAAAGAGTTTCTAATCTGTCCTTAATGTCCTAAATGCAAAGAAACCCCCTCAGAGTTACCATCAAGAATGTGCTGTAACATACTTTGCCTGCATTATAAAAAAAAAAAAAAAGGAAAAAAGCAGCATTTAAGAAGTGATAAATTCCCTGAGTTCCAAGGCAGTGCACATCCTTCAATGCTCACAGATTCCCTTGGGCATATTTCAGACCTTCCTTTTCTGCTTCCTTGCACAACATTTGTGGGTAGTCACTTAACAGAGCTTGAGTGAATCATGCTGGAACGCTTATGAATATCCCTTTTCCTCTTGGTTTTTTATGGGATGAGCCTCTCTTTACTGAGATATGGCAATTACCTGAGGTAAGCAGCCATCTGTGGATCCAGACCTCAAACTGCAGCACTCTTTTCATCACATTTTCCCCGACACATGCTCCACCTCAGATGGGGCAACACAAGACCCCAACAGCTGATGTTCAGTTGATGTGAAATGTTCTTATTTCAGCAGATTGAAGGGTCTAAAATGGTAAAGAAAATGGTGAAAGCTATAATTTATTTTCTCATTGGCCCAAATGGAGGGGAGATGACATTGTGCTGATCATAAGTCAGTTTAAATTAAAAGGACATGTTCCTCTTCTCTTGGCTTTACTGTCTGTCCTAAAGAGGTTCCAAATGGCTGCTGCAGCTTGAGCTGTTCTCTGGTTATTTCCTTAACTACAGCTCCATCTACATTATGTAAATACACACCATTTCTAATCCTCAGAAATCAGCCCACCTTTCAGCTCGGAGTCCAATCTTTAGCTCTGTCTCCCATGAAATGGATGTTTGTGTCAGTGACAGATCTGATGCTGTGTGGTGGCTTTAATCCCTTTCTTTCTGATGGCCGGACTAAAACAAGAGAGCTCCTCTCCACTGTGAATTGAAAAAGAAAATCATTGTGAAATTTCATCATCTCTTTCTTATTAACCTCTGATAACCAGCTGAAATGTTCTTCAGTGGTGTGCTACTAGAACTGCCTGCAAAAGCATTAATGAGCCTATGATTTAAAAAAAGGCTTTTTAAAGGAAGGATCTCTAAAAAAATTCATTTACAGCGTAGCAACTCTAATTGGTACAAGTTACAGACTGATTTTACAGAAGGATGCTGAGTTGCCCATTTCAGCTTGCTAAAGCAATGTATTTCCAAAGCAACATTGCACCTCATTCTGGAAGATTCTTTAATTAATTTGAACGCCGAAGCACTGCAAAAACAAAAAAACGTGTTATGCAACATTTGGTTTCACTGAGCCATCCAACAGCATAATTTTTACCAGTTTCTCTATGTTCCCATTGTGTTTAATTCTGTTACTTGTATGAGGCTGCAGATGTCTGTGCCTTTTCCCCACAGCTAAGGCTGTTCTCGCATATAATGTAATGGCTACAATATAACCCCCAGATCCAGGACAATTCACTTGTTATGGGAGGTTAATAATTTTTCCTTCCTACATTTTTATGGAACATTTACTTTCAAACACATCCTAGTGACTGAGGTGTTAATTCAAAACAGGCCTTTGAACAGCTAGTAAGAAAATGAGAAGGGAAATCCAATTTCAGAAAATGTCTAAAACTGTGCAGAGGGGGGAAAATGTCATTTTTAGAGAATTGTCTGCGGATGACTTTGAAATTCACCTCCCAGCCACGTGGTGATGTTGGAGTGATGTTGGACAGAACAGAACCTCACTGCTGTGCCTGATGAAAAGCAGGGCAGCCAAACCCTCAGGATTTGGGAGGAGCAGACCTGCAGGTCAGGGCTGGGCTGTTCCTGGACCACCCCAGTGGTTTTCTTGCCTTTTTCCCAACCTGGAAATGAAACTTGAGATGATTTTAGTAAGGAGAGAATATAAGAGCAGATCTTTATTTGAAGGCCTTCAGGAGCACTTATGGAAAGATCTCCAGCAAAACCCACCCCAACATGGGTAAGTACATTTTATAGGGTTTAGGAAATTAGCATAATTGATAAAAAAGCACCAATTAGGAGGACAAGTGGGGAAGCAATTCCCCCTCCTAGGTCAAGCCTCCCTTGGCACTGGCTGTGCTTTGTCCATGAGAATAGATCTCCAAGAGTTCTTCTCAACCTCGGTAGCCTGGAAGAACCAAGGCAGCTCTGGGGTCTTGCACCCTCAGGGCTTGGAGCTCTGCAATTTTTGTCTCTCTGCCTAGGGAAAGGCCATGGAAAATACCTGGGAAAACCAGCCACTAATACAACAGGCTACAGAGCTACAAATATATGTGTAAAGAGAACATAAAAGAAAAATATAAGTATAATTAAAATATAAATATAAATATAATTTTATATAAATATAAAATGTACAGAGAATATAAAATAAAAAAACCAAAGGGCATCAGTTTCAGAGGAGTTCTTCTGCACAAGACTCTCGAGAGCTCCCACACCCAAGCCCACCCCAGCTCCTGAGCCCCTTCCCCAGGGAGGATGTTCCTGATCACAGAGCCAACCTGCTCTGCTGCTGCCACCAAAACTGACAAAAATCCTTCTTCATCTAGCACATTTCATGGGTGAATTAATAAATAAATGTTGGATCCTGGGGGAAAGGGGGATTTTTAAAGTCTGCACTCAGATAGGAAATTTCTCAACTTTGTCTGCTGGTCCTAAATGTTATTCAACTCTTTGCCACCACTTTTAAGGGAAAGGTGGTGCTGGTGTAGAACTGATTCTGCACCCTTTGCTGAGCACAGTCAGGCTCCAGAAGGTCTCATTCTTTCCACTCAAATGCCATGGCTGGCATTTGGGAATAGATGTTTATTCAGAGTGAACCGAAGAAAGAAAGAAATAATCAGGTTATCAGCAGCCAACAAAGCACACATACTGTGATGATTAATATGCATTTGAGTGGAGAACTGCTCTTTTTGCCATTAAAACTTGTATTACTTAAATCACATCTTTCATCAAAGTCTTCTAATTGCACTACAGTTTGTGATCATTTAATTATCTGTGTTTTCTTTTCGAGATGGTATCTCCAAAATGTACCGTATATATCAGAGTATTCCTCCACTTTTGAGTGCAACTTGGCCAAAGGAAAATCTCCTAGAAAAAAAAAAAACAACATTTCAAAAGCATTTTCTTCTTGTCCACTCTGGGCTGAAGCAAGTTAAAAATGCAGAACACTCTCAGCTCTTCATTTGAAGAGGTAGACATCATAATTATAAATTCCTGCTGCAGTTTAAGGTTCACAGGACAAACTCACAATAGCTTCATTACAAATTCCCTGTGATCTCTTCATACATTTTAAGCACCTGGAATATTTGCATTTCTGATTTTACTGGTGCAGCCTTAACAAGAGAGAGAGATATTCTCCCTCACTGTGAACTGGATGAGGCTCTGAACAGAAGTTTTTTTGTTGATTCTGGGCATAACTGAAGAGAAAGAAGGAAAAAGAGATTAAAAAAATTATAAAGCCATTGCATTGTGACTTCCATTGTGACTTATTTCAACTCACCTTTTAAGGGATCACCTCTTCTTAAAGTAAATGAAATTATTTTTTAAATGTTCTGTTTCCTGCTCCCAGTGAGGTGTCCAGGATTTGAGGGTTCTGCCAAGTCTGCTTTGAAATAAAAATAAATTAAAAACCCTCCAGCTGAATGTCTAAACACCCTAAAGCAGTAAAGATTTGTTTAGGATCATTCAGAGGAATAGAGATTTGCTGCTTTATTAAATGGCATAGAGATTTTCACTAAAGACAATCTAAACACGCTGGGAAATCAAGTTTCATAAAAATGGCCCTTTGTCCAATTAACATGTGATAGAGTTCTTTCCATGGGATAATTATGCATAAATTATGCGTGCACATTAAAAACTGCAATGACACACAGGAACAGCACATTGGAAATAAAGTGGTTCAATGAAAAATATCTCAGAATTAAGTTAGTTACAACAATTTTCCTCTTATCTGTGAATTTTTTTTTTTTTTGCATATTCAATACATTTTAACAGTATTTGGTGCCATATTTGGCTGGGGATCAATTGATTTGTCTGATTAGAGCACAAGACATAAAGGATGTGTGATTCAATCTGTGTGTGATAAAGATATATGCATATAACTTCATAATCTAATACAAAGATAAGCTGATAAATGCAATTTATATGAAGATAATAGATTTTCTTCACATGGGTAAGTATAAAATACATGTAAATATGAAGCATTCTTCCTGACACTTTAATTCCTCTTACAGCACCATCAGAGCTGGCACTTCTGTAATGACAATATCACTCTTTGAAATGTTTTTACAATGATAAAGAAGGATGAGATTTAATAAAGAGGCAATTAACTAGCTGTAATACCTAAACATCCCTGTTTATGTGGGGTAGCAGATTTTTTATATACTCATTTTAGTCAGCTCTGACAGCAAGTCTGTGGCTGATGGTTATGCCAGTCATAATTAAAAACTCTTTCCCATTACATTCATTATCACAACAGATGGGATGATTTTGAGAGAAAGAGGTATCAGTTTTATATTAAAAAAAAGAAATTACTTGTGCCACTCTATCCTTTCTGCTTCATCCCTTTGTTTTCTTTTCAAAGAAAAGGAAGGATTAACTTAAACACCAAAGCTCTGGTATTAATATTAAGGCATTATAGAAACCACAAATAGGATGATTGGAATCTGAAAGCTAAACATGGGAATGGATCCTAAGCCATGATAATAATATTCTGCTGCAAGCTGTATTTACAGATCAGGTTTAGAGTATAAAATCATAAATAGAGAGAATTATCACCAGCTATCTAAGGTAATTAGCAACCAGCCACTTAATTGGCTTTTACCACTGCTCTGAAGCCATTGATAAAATCTGGGTGTGGCTCCTGATGGAAAAATCAGTCCTAGCTTAGATCTGTTGAGCATCCAGACTGTAATTTCCAATAAGATAATGTCAACTCAATAAATTAACTGGGAGTTTTGGCCTTTTTTTTTTTTTTTCTTTTGTAGAAATTAAAAACATCCACCATGGATAAACCAAAACAAAGCCGAGACCAAATAAATAAAATAAAACACTGATAGAGAATAGGGTTGAGTAACAGAAATTATTTGTGTACTTGAATGTCTTTGGGATCCTGATTGCAGCCCTGAAGTTCCTGTGATCTTGAGCCCAACTCACAGGTTAGAATAAAGGATATTCAATGTTCAAGAGCAAAACCACTCAGCACCTTGTACTCCATCATATTTCCCTGTAAATGAGAAAGACAGGCACAGTTCCTCAGAAGGAACAGGTGGGAAGCCAACCACGTTTTCCTTTCAGATCCATGGAAAACAATTTCACTTAATTACACAATTATCCCAACCAGCTTTTTTTTCTTTTTTTTCCTGCCTGAAGAGGAGCAGAGAAACGCATGAGCTAACGAAGTGATGAGATGAATGGTTCATTTGCTCAGCATCCTATTTTATTGGAATGGCCAGTCCTTGGCATTCCGGGCAGAGGTACAAAACACACTGCAGCACACAGGTGTTGAACATTTTTTCCCTTGGAAAGGTTTCCTCCTTTCCCTCACCCTCTGTGTGCACTCCAGAACTGCCATTTCAAACAGCTGCTGGCTCTGTGCCTGTAGCTGGGAGCAATTCATCACTTCAAAAAGCCAGCTCAGCACTCTTGAGCCATCTGAACTATTTCCACCATCCCACATTATATTTGGGAGTATAATTGGGGGGGAAGAGAGGACTTCAACTCTCATTGCTGTTATTGCTGCTCCAGGAGAGAGGCAAAGAGTATTTCTAGTCTAGTCTATTCCAGTCTATTTCTCTTCTATTCTCTTCTATCCCATTTCTATTCTATTCTATTCTATTCCATTCCATTTCTATTCTATTCTATTCTATTCTATTCTATTCCATTTCTATTCCATTTCTATTCTATTCTATCCCATTCCATCTCTATTCTATTCCATTCCATTCCATTTCTATTCTATTCTATCCCATTCCATCTCTATTCTATTCCATTCCATTCCATTTCTATTCTATTCTATCCCATTCCATCTCTATTCTATTCCATTCCATTCCATTTCTATTCTATTCTATCCCATTCCATCTCTATTCTATTCCATTCCATTCCATTTCTATTCTATTCTATCCCATTCCATTCCATCTCTATTCTATTCTATTCCATTCCATTCCACTCCATTCCTATTCCATTCCATTCCTATTCTATTCCATCCCAACCTAATTTCATTCCTGTTCCATTCTTATTCTCTTATTCTATTCAATCCTATTCTATCCTTTATTTATTTTTACACCCTTGAAGATAAATTTTGACACATGTCCTAACTCAGACGTGTTCAAGTCCAAGAGAACTTGGAGAAAGATTGTTTTATCAGTGTGAGGGGTTGAGGGAAGGGTGGTTTGCTTAAAATTGGTGGAGAAAAAAAAGATATTTTTGGCTGAAAGTGTAGGACTCCTGTTTTCAGTTTAATTTTCTCAGCATGTATTCATTTCTGTTGCTGTTATTTGCACACAAGTATAGGTTAGTCCTTAAACATTAATTAGACAGTAGGAATGAAACACAGAGACCTCCAAGAAAAAAAACCACCATGATTCATAAGGAACTTTGTGAATTTGCACTTTCTGAGAGCTCTTAATGGAGCAGAGTTTCTGTGCTAGGGAAAATTTCATTTTGAAACCCACCCAAATAAGCGTTACCCTTGCTGCTGACATTTTTAATCCTTTTCTTCTGCCTCTGTGGCTGAAAATTGGAAGTAGGTCATGCTGCAGCTTTGTTACCTGTTGCAGACTCTCCACCACAGATGGAAAAGGAGGACCTGGCTCAGCAATTCAATAAAGTTAATCAAAACCAGATAATCATAAGATATGAGGCTTTCTCCAAAGCAAAATTAACGCTGAAGTCACAGGAGCAGCAAATAAGAGAGAAAGTCTAACAGAGAAGTTGATACAACTCCAAAAAGCTCCAGATGTTCATTTGCAGGTAAAAACTTGTAATTAAACTTTCCAGACACTGCATTTCCAGAGATTAGAACACTGAACTTTACATATGAAGCACTGATGAATATGAAACCAAACGAAATGATTCCAGTCAGATGGGAACAGGCTGATTCCAGACATCTGTAATCTGGGCATTTATAATCAGCCCTTACAGTCACTTTTACAAGGCTGTCCTTGAGAAAATGGAGCAGTACAGCATTAATCAACATTTCACCTGAGGCTGTGGGCTCAGGACACAAAGAAATTGCTCTGAAATTCCAATTCTTCAAAAATGTGTTGGATCAAAATGTTTCAGTTGTTCTGGGCACGCACTTTTTGATATTTACTGGTCCAGTTTGGACCAAACTCAGTAAAATCTATAAATCAGTGCCACTGTGTGAATTCCAGTTACTTATTATTTAAAAATAAGTGTAGACATCTAAAATCTCACACATTTGTGTGAACATATATTACACAGGCACGGTGCTGGGTGGCATTTACACGGCAGGATGGGAGAAGTGTTATCACAAAATGTTATCACAAAATGTTATCACAAAATGCTCCAGAGAAAAGAGATTTGCAATAAATGATCCCTCACCTGGCTCATCAGAGTAATCTAACATTTTTATGTGATGTGATGGAACTCTTTACAGATTTACAGCGACTCCACAACTTCTCAAATCTTTATCCCCAGCCTTTCCACACGTAATGATTCCAAAGTAACACTTCACTGAGGAATCTTTGAACTCCCCCTTTAATTTTGCTGCTGAATTCTCTGCAAGGAGATGCTCAGGCTTGTATTTTGCATAATGTAAACACCTGCATATAGGAGGGCTGCAATAAGAAGTTAATTATGTCATAAGAGTTGCAGGGTCTTCCTTTGGATTTTCTCTGAGAAGCAAAAGCCAAGTCCCACTTGCAGCCTGTCAGCTTTCCTTTGAATTGCCACAATAATTAATATTCTTTTCATCTAAAAGTCTGCCACCAAAATGGGACAGGTGGTTTCAAGAGCTGCTAAAAGCTGCTAAATATCTCTGGCAGTGGCACCACAATGTCACTACCGTGACGGCCTTTTCCCCCAAAAAAATATTCAAAAATTTAGTTTAGGTGTTTCAAATGGAGTTCTACTGATTTTCCTTATTATTCATGTATAGAAGGGTGGGTTTATACATAGATATATATAGATATATATAGATATAACATAGATAGATATAGATATAGATATAGATATAGATATAGATATAGATATAGATATAGATATAGATGATATAGATATAGATATAGATATAGATGTGAAAGGAACAGGGGTGAATACTGAATGTAAAGAAACAAAGGAGAAGATGACTCAATATTCAAAGAACACCTAAATTTCCTACTCGCTGCTCATTCCAGAGTGCAGACAATCCTGGACTTCCAGGTTAGAAAATGTCAAAAAATGCATCACTGTTCAGCAAAATCCAACAGAGGAGGAAACAAGGGAAATATTTTTTTTTTAAAAGTCCATGGAATGCTAGAAGCTCCCACAAGCTCTGAAATCAATTTTCAAAGAGGAGCCAAGCCTTCCTTGGGCCCACAGAAGTTCAATTAGCCACAAAGTGCTCCCAAAGTTTTCTGTTAATATAAGCAAAGCTGCTGTGCCACCTGGTGAACATTTTCATATGCAAGAGTCTCTTTTGCTGGATTTCTCGATATAAAAGGCTAATTCAAGTGCTCTTGGCAACCTTTGTTGGTGCCTGCATTAAGATGTGTGAATAGTTGCAATCAGTAATGAGAGAGAGGCTCCACTTCTGCCACCACAGAGGACTGGGCTTTTGTCAGCACATAACTAATGTGCTCATTATTTCTCAGCAATACATGTTTTAATTTTGGAGAAAACGAAGCAGCATTATTTGTGACATACAGGGAAAAAAAATTTACAGGGAGAATATATTTGAGTAAAATATCACTGTGTTTGCAGCTCGTGAACTGATCAATTGTGATCAATGGTAAAATTGGAATTAGATGATCAGACTGGATCATCTAAAATGTGTTCACTTTCAATATTTTTTCATTGAACACTAAATAATTCTTGGCCCATCAGCTGCATGGATCAATCCATTAAAAATATTTAATAACACTGTGATATTAAATGTTCTCCGAAGTGTTAAATCAACACTATCAGACACAAACCACACAAGACGGGTTATTCTCAACACTTTGAATCAAATATCCTGAATAAAGCCTCTGTTAGATATCTGAAATATGTTTGGAAATGCACAGTGACAGCACTCCAAAGTTCTTCTTTTGGCCCATCCCTTTGCCAACCAACCCCATATTTATGAAAGTGATCACCAAAAGTCATTAATTCAATCAAATTCAGGACAAAATTACCCCAAACTTAGGGCACTGACAGGAATAATGTGCATTGTGCTACTCCAATAAAAAGAGGAAAAATAGAGGAATGCGGAATTCCTGATAATCTTAACCCACGTTGCTTAGTGGCTCTTTGCTATTTGTCCTGATTTTTACCTAACAGAAAATACATCTTTTAATTTGAGGGAAGTCTGGATTCAGATCAAATCTTGATTCGCGTTTCATGCTCTAGAAAATCCACCTTCCCAGAAGACTGAGGAAAATATCTGCAGAATTTTAGAGAAGGTCAGCACTTAAAGCATGTCTTGGCTCAATATCTATATGGTTTTTCAGTCTCTTAAATTGTTCTGCTACCTTGAATTCAGTTTAGGGAAAGTAATTTTCTCTCTATATTTTCCCACCAGTTTCTGGTGATCCAGCCAACACACTGATCCTCCTTTTAGAATTAGTTAATTTATATTTTCTCTTGACTTCAATGTAATTTGTAGTGTTGGACCCACTCCTATTTATTATTTTCGTACTGGAGGTCTGTAACTTGTGCATGAGAATAAAACTAAATTAACCCCTCTATACAGAGGTCTAAATCACTTGGCAGGATATTGTGTTTGCTAATAGAAAACAGCATCAGCTTTTGGACAACTAAATGAACTTTTGGAATAATCCAGAAACATATTTTCTGCAGGAATTTCTGTAGGTGAACAACTCTGAGTTATAGTTTTCAACTTTGCTCCTATTTTTCATCTAGTAACCAAATAATATTCATTCACAAGAACATAAATCTTTTTGGGTATGGATGGAAAGATGCCAGCAGATGGCAGGTGTGCCATGGGCCGTTCTACACCCCTTAAAGGCTTTCTCTCTGGTATCAAAGGCCTCAGCCCTTTAGAGAAAGTTAATTAAAGTTCAAAACTTGGTGACAGAAAGAAAACACATGTTTTCCTTTCCTAAAAAGTTTCTGGGTGAAAAATTTACCTTCTATTAAAATAAGAAAGGAAACTGAAGGCCTTGTTTGGATGATACACAGGAATTTTCTGCTTTTCTTTCTGTTTCCTCTTCAAAATTGCTCTCCCCTCCTCAGATGCCCAGGGTTCTTCAAAATGAGAGTATCTCCAGTTTGTCATTGATTATATTTACAGTCAGACAGCTCCAAAGCACCCCTGTCAGCTCCCAGGGTTTGTGGTATCTCAATGCTGTTTTGCTTAATTTGACAGGAGACACGTCCTTCGTATAATCAAGGGCAGATTATCCTGCCTGAAGGAGTCTCACTGATCAGAATCCAGTTTGTCACCACTCACCCCATTCCTAGGGACTGATTTTCCATAAATCTGGGATGGTGACCACTCACCAGGTACAACCTGGCTGCCCACACAGAGATTTTTGGGTGGAAAACCAGGGTGGGACTCAGGAAGGTGTTCCTGGGTGTGCTCCCTTTAGAGATGTCAATGATTTATCACACAACCCACATCTTCCAGGATTCCCTCAACCCCAAATCTTGAGCTAAAAGGCATCAACTTAAGCCTGTCATGAATTTAGGCCCTGCCAAACATCTCATTCTCCCTTTTCCTTAGAAAATACTTGCATACCAACTCTTGTCTCTTTTATTTACCTTCCTGCCCCTCCATATTTACAGATGTCACCAACACAGGAATGACATCAGTGCTTTTCTTCTGTCGAGTTCTATTCTCTCTCCACCTCAGGACAAGATATTTGCTTTTGTTCCAGAGTTATTTCTGTGAGCTGGCTGCTACTGACAACAGCTTTTCTGTTAATACTGAAAAGTGGTGAATTAGCTGTTTGACTGACTGAGCTCCTATGTTTGGAAATCAATATTAAATTGCTGCTTCCATCAATTTGAGCTTCTAAAATACAGACATATTCATAAACTCATTATGTAGAAAAAACTGTTTGGAAAAGGTGAGAAGTAGAGCTTAAAAATATCAATTTATTGCTACAATTACAGTGCATCCATAAAAGAGTTACCTGAACTCAGTGCTAATATCAGATTCTGTGTCAGTCTCGGGGATATCAGAGGAAATACATCTCTTTTTTTGGTTCTTTTCTCCTTTTCTCTGTGTTTATAGTCATGACAAATGAATGGCATCCATTCTAAGCACAATATTTCTCAAAAAAAAAAATTAAAATAATTGAAATATGGAAACCTTTATCCTGATCACTCCTGAACACACTGGAAATGTGACTTACCCACCACGCAGGCTGTGCTCACCTAGCACAGGTACAGGATGCAGCAGCACTGATGGAGGGTTGGCTTTTCTCATGGAAAAGCTTTCTTGGTTTTTACAGGATTACTCCAAAGCTCAGATTCCTTTTGGAATAAACTAAAAGCACTTCTGTCTGCTGTGCACAGAGGAAAACATGTTTATCACATTACAGCACTGAGGCTGGAGATAAGCTCTGCCATTTCCCTACAAGCAAATCCAGACATCTGGGGAAAAACAAGTTTAGCTGTCAGACAGGATACACAGGAGGGCTGAGCAACAACTGTGGCTGCTCCTTTTTCACAACGAGCAGACATGGTTCATTACAGTTAGATCATTACCCTGCTGGAAAATGGGATCCTCCAAGAAGGAAATCATTATTTATTACAGCTTAGGATTTCTTACAGTCCTCAGGTTTAAACCCTACCTCGTTTTTGAGGGGATTCATCCTGCTGCTGGAAAATGTGAGTGTGCACCTCGTTTATGAGAGGGATTCCAGTCAACTTTTAAATGCCAGATGAAAAAAACAAAAGAGTTTGGTTTTCTTTCGGGGTGATTATAACTCATATTCACCTCTTATATTCTCCTCAATGCTAATCTTTAGTTCTGTGACAGAGACGAGTTATTTTGTGAATGAACGGAAGCAAAATTCCTTTGAAACCATCTGAAAATGCAATTTATCAAATTCTTCTCTATTGCCAAGTGCAAACTATTGAAAATGCTTGTCAGCTAAGCCAGGGATAGAATTCCCCTGTCTGTCTCCCCTGATTCAGAGATTTAGAACCAGGCTTTTAGTTAATGCTCATGCAAAAGGCTGCACTGTAAAATATTTCAGTGATGAGTGTGACAGTTAAGAGGTTTATTATTTTTAGCACACTCAGACTTGTAGGGAAATTTCCTCAGGTTTCATGGGAGAAAATGTGTCCTTCCATTCCTGCACAGGCAAGTTCCAGCCTGTAATTCTTAGGTGGGAAAAAAGCACAACTGTTTTTGAAAATATAAAGGATAAACAGGCACACATTCATGTATTCCATACAAGAATTATGAGAAATACAGCATATTTCCATTATCTACACAATACAGGCATTTTTAGCTGTGTTTCTGGGAATTAGCATTGGCTTATAAATAAATAAAGAGAATTTCTGAAGGGATATGATACCAAACTCTTGGACTGAGCAGTTCCAGCCCAGAAACATCAGCAACCTGCTAAACTCCAGAAAGGTGTCAGAGCCACGAGGGTGGGATGGGTACTGGAAATTTTTCTTACAGAGACAAAAATTCATCACAAGAAATATCCAGAACCTAAAAATTAATATCAAGTTGGCCTCTTAGTTTTGCAGAATTCTCTCCTCTAGCTCTAGCAGGAGCACTAATTACTGCCTTAGACTACACAGCTAAATTTTAGGTGACTAAAACTAGATTAAAATGGTCCCCTTCTAAATGAAGGCTTTGCATAAAAGAACAGAGCCAATACTGAAAACAAGGTGCGGGCCATTACTGCCAAAAAATTTACAAGTAGCAGGAATACAATTTCCCGTTTTTATAGCCTCATCTGTATAAGCATTTTTATAGTCACTCCCATAAAAATGTCTAAAAGTGCTCTATAAATATTAATGAATTAACCTCCCCTGCGTCCCCATATGGTGGGTATTTATTTTTACATTGTAGTGTTGCAGAAACAATTGCAATAAAGCCAAGCTCGGTGCACAAGTCCAGCTCCCAATTCTTTTGGAGGATCAGGAATAAATAATCCTGGAGTCTTGACAGTAAACTCAAGGATGAGTTATCTTCCCTGCCATGACTCCAGAGCAATGGGATTTCCAAAAATCTTGTGTTCTGTCTCAGCAAAACTCTCCAAAATCAAATATCTCTACAAATTTACATGCCTGGAATAAACAGGATGGATATTTTGGTGCTACACTTCCACAGCTGAAAGTATTCCTGCAGATCTTGAAGTTGTTCTGCAATTTCTGATATTTTTAACGTGCCAATTTTAATGTTTTATGGGTGGACACGTAAGGTGCCATAATCCAAGAAAGACCAAAAGATTTCAAGGAGGAAAAAGTACAAGGATCCAAATTCATTGCTGATAAGAGATAAAAAACTAAAGAAATGTATGTTCATAATAAGCTAAAAATCCGTGTAAGGCTCTTGTACACAGTTTGCACAAAAAAGAAGAAAAATTTTAAAAATCTGACAAAAACAATAAAAACATCTCAAATTACAGAACTATTCTGTTCAAATAACAGAGTGTGCAAGAATCAGTACAAATCATTCCATGGAAATACTTTTTCCTAAATTCTCTTTTCTTTCAGGCAATATCTGAGTCTTAGGACATGGTTTGGGAAAAGCCTTCTACATTATTATACTATTTCTTTTGCTTGTTTTTCTTGCCTTTTCCTTCTCCTTTTTGGATTTTTTCCCCAACTGTGTCATTGCCTTTCTCTTGTAATGCACCAAACACAAACCCAGAGTGGCCAAGATACCAAGCACCATTGAAAATAAATGTATTTTATGGCTCCAACACACATTTTCCTTAAGAAATTAATCTCCTTCATAACTTAACTGAACAATCAATTCCTGTGCTCCTCATGGATTTTCCCCATTATCCTATAAGAAGGTGAGGGATCCATTTGTTGAAATCCACAGCAGTTCAATATCACTGTTTTTTCTAAAATAAATAACTGATTCACTGGGAGTCTGTACAACTCCAGGACCAAACTTCCATTCCAACTTTATCATGAATTATATTATATTATATTATATATTATCATATATGCAATATTATTATATCTTATAATAATATACTATCTATATTAGATATAGATATAGCTATACAGAGAAGAACTTTGATTAAATATGTGTTTCACCCAGAAACCTTCTCAAGAACATTTTTTTTCTTCTAATATCTGAGGGAATTTCTGACAGAATTGTTCCCAGTGAGAGAGAAACAGTGAATTAACACTTCAGAGAATGCTTTGATACACATTGACTTAAAGCCACCTTATTTTGATCTGTGTTCAAAGTCTCTGAAACTAAACCCAAAGTTGTTGAAAGAAATAAAATTTATTAACTGCTTCCAAACCCCATCAGAATGACTTTGGGACATGCACTGGTGGGACACCCCTTTGAGGGGCTCTGAAGAAAAGACACAGCATAATTTAAATAAAATATAACCACTCAGCTATCAACCAAAGAGAATGCATCAAGCAATGAATAAAATTGGATTTAGAATTGCAGTGGGTTTCTCTTTAACTAAAGACCAAGCTATGTTAAACCACGACTACAGTGGATAGAAATTAATGTTTCTACAACTACATCTGAATTCAGTGCTGTCGTCACTCTGTTGCACTTATTCATGGAGATGATGGAATATTAATGGAATAATAAATGAGGCATCGTGCACATAAGTGTGGAGTTAATGTGCGATATGTGAAATCACACATTAAGTGTTATTTCTCTTCAGCTTTTTGTCGATTCAAAATAACAGAAGTACAAACTTTAGAGGGTGGAATTGACAATTTTTGACAAATCTTGATCTGATTTTACTAGAATCTACTTTTAGTAAGAAAAAAAAAAGTGCCAGTTGGATACAAAACCAAAATCAGATAAATCCTGTCTGCACAGGGAAATCCATGCATTCCACAGAGTCAGAGAAAAAGGTTTTGCTGACTACAGCAGAGGGGAAATTGGGTAATTAGGCCAAATCCTATAGTGCTTATTTAGGATTTAAGCTTATGAGAATAGTCTGTGAGTGATTATTATTATTATAATGATATGACAAAACCCATTATTTTCCTAAGTATTTTGTAACTGTACAGGAAGAAACAGCCTCTGAATGATTCTCTGCTCAAAACCTGAAATGTGTGGGAGGAAAATACAAAAAAAAACCCAAAAAAACTTCACAAAAACCACACATCCCATTACTGGCAGGACCAAGACAAAGAACTTTCCTTCCTTCCATAAGGACACAGACACCAAAGTCAGATTTTTGTGCCTGGCAGTGATGTCAGTGAGTCCTGAAAGGGAATTTGGGGCTCTTGGTGCATTTCCAGTCATCAGCTCTATAGGAAATTCTTTGTCTCTCCCACTAAGATGTGGTACAAAATTATTCTCATCCCAACATTTGTTCACTGCTTTAATTCAATTTTATTCAGGTATTGTCACCTGGGCAGCAATAATAACTCTCTCACCAGGATAACTTGCCTGGGTTCTTTTGCTGTTCTTTTGGGGACTCAGTAATTTTTCCAGTGCAAACACCATCAGTGCTGTTTATTTCTGATGATGAGATTTTGCAGTTTGGCTCTGCTCCCTGATGAACTCCATGGCAGAGTGGGGAGTAATTACCTGTCATTTCTCTAACCCTTCCCTACCATGCACCAGGGTCCTTTTTTTGTTGTGGTTTAATCTCTTTTTTTTTTTCATTTTTCTTGCGTTTTGGGCAGCGTTGGGCTTTTAAATTGTGAATCACCACAGGAATCCCTCTTCAAAGACTCTCCTTAACATTTTGGCCTAAATTGTCAGGTCATCACTGCTCCTCTTCCATCATTTCTAAAATTCTTTTCCATCTCATCCCTCCCTAGAGACCCATTTGGATTATGCAGGCTCGGGGAGGCTTCCCCTGCGCTGCCTCATTGAAACATTTTTGTACCACTCAGAGCCCTTTCACTCCAGTGAAATATTGGCCCTTTCAGCCTCTCATAAAATACAGGTGGGTTCCTCTTTTCTGCTGCACTCTTAATTCTTTGGGATTATGTAAGGAGCAGCTTCTTATTAGGGAAGGATGAGCTCAGGGAGATCAAAGCCCTGCTCCCAGCTGTGTTAAGGTCCCTTTATACCAGTGTAAAGGGACTTTAAAGTGAGGCTCCACTGAGTGGATTCACACATTTTTTACCATTTTGCCATGAAATTCTGGTATTGTGTGACTCGTGGGCTGCCTCTTTTCAGGCAAATTAGGGATTTTTTTTTTAAGAGAGAAGACATCCCACCTTGCTCCCTGATTATAAAAGGAGAATTTATAAATTTGCTCGTGGAGGGTGTTGCTCCTTCAGCAGAGTGGGTCCATTACATGGATTCATTTTTCCCAAAGCAGGAAGAATGTGCTGTGTCACAGTTACCCTCAGCAGCTGCAGTTACAAAAGAAGCAAAAGTAACACTCACTATCAGTCTCAGAAAAATATAGTTTCAGCAACTTAAAGAGTTCCCTGCTGCTGGTTTTTAAGGTAAGCACAAGAAATTTCTAAAACGTGGAAAATTCCCACTAAGCAGGTTCATATTTGGTGTATATGGACAGAAACAGATTACACTTACACAAGAAAAAAAATCTTTATCACATAAATGTGATGCTTACACAGGAATAAACTATTTCAGTGATAATCTAACTGTAAAAGCTAAATGAGAAGAAATTGAGCTTTTTCTGTAGCGTTTTTACGTATCAGGCTCCAAGTGCTTTACAGAGAACACAAATATTGTCAAGCTGACAGAACGAGACACAGAGAGGAAAACTGAGGCTCAGTTTCATGCTGCCTTCAGAATATTTGGGATTTTACAGTTTGGGGGGGAAAGGCAATTTTTGGAGAGAGAGAAGACTGAGTCAATCTCATATCTAAACACAATTTGCCTGTGTTTGTGGAGCACCATGAGCAAACTGAAAAGCAAAATGAAAACATCCCATTTTTTTTCAGAAATTCTAATAGGAATCAGAAAAATATCTCCCAGTGCAAGATAAAGAGGCCACTATGTTATTATGTAATATTATATTATCATATTAAGCATTAATTTTAAACTTCTGAAATAAATGAGGGCTGGATTTCTGTCATGGAATATGAAGGGCTGAATCAAATATTTAACAAAGTTTATTTTTAATTAAACCCCAATGTTTTCCCTAGGATCAATTTCATACTTTTAGACTGTTGCGTGATGAATTCCATACAAGATTATTTTTGTAATAATAATTGAAATCATGACATAAAAAATTGCCTAATATTGTCTTTGAAAAGGGAAAGCAAACACTTTTTTTAGGAAATTCCTTTTGTGAGTGTTCACAGTAGCAAATTAACAGAATTTTTTTTAAAGAAAGGTATTGTTTGGAGAGGTTGAAAGAGTTCTATCATGACTCTCTATAGACAGATGTTTTACTTTGAGTGGATTTGCTCTTTGAATAAAGACCAGGAGTGCTCTGGTATTTTAAAATTTCTTAACTCTCATATATTATGTCAAGCCTGCAACAATCAGAATGAAACCCAGACAATGGGCTCAGCACAGAGAGTTATCCTTTTCTTCCTGGCATGGATGGTGACTGGGAAATCCTTCCTTTTTTAAACAAAAATGAAAAATCATCTATGAATTATCATCTAGACCAGAGACAGACTCTCAAATCTGCTTTAGCCCATTCGCTTTGCATGACCTTAAAGGCACAGTCCCCAGCAAAGCAAGTCTGCTGTTTTCTTACAAGTACTGAATTCGGTTTAAAAACTGGAAGTTGCCAGAAAAACCCTTTTTCTGACCCAGATACAGGGCTCCTGAGAGACATTTTATAAACTTTCATTCTGTTTTCAGTCTCATGTGAAGGGTGAGAAAATACAGATGCTACAGTTCACGCCATCAAAATCAGAAGTCAACCTATTTCTTAATTATAATACATTATAAGTATTTTTTGGCCTATCAGCTTTTGCCACACAATGCTGCTAATGCATCTATGCCAATCATCCATTAAAATACCCCATGTAGGTGTATAAATATATATACACAATACATCTTTCATAGTTCTATTTCTCTAAAATATCCAGTTTATTTGTAAAGTCATAATTTGAAACTTGTTTCCAGTTCCATTTCTCTCTCAACAATGTCTGTACCATTCCATGGCCCTCCTAAGTCAGCATTTCTTATCTCAAAGTTTGCACACAGATGTACAGGGATATGTGAGCCTTCTGTCAGGCTTTGAGACCTCCACAAATCCATTTCCCACAGGAAGTGAATTCACAGACACTACACAAATAAATGAGTGAATCAATATTAAGGTGTGGGGTCCAAGCTGGTGGTGCCCTGATGCCAGTTCCAAGCAGCTCCTGCTGTGTCCTGCTGCCAGGGGGCAGGGATAGGTGGGACACTGGGAAGGAATTGTTCCCTGGGAGGGTGGAGAGGGGCTGGGATGGAATTCCCAGAGCAGCTGTGGCTGATCCCGGATCCCTGGAAGTGTCCAAGGCCAGGTTGGACATTGGGGCTTGGAGTAACCTGGGACAGTGGAAGGTGTCACCATGACAGGGTTGGAATGGGATGGGATTTAAGGTCCCTTCCCAGCCCACATCACTGGAATTTTGTGATGAGGACACTTCACACGATCCAAGTACTCCCTCAGCCACCCTCAGCTCCAGCCCCATTCAACCCCCCATAAAGGCCGTAAACCACAACATTCCAACCTCACCATTCCTGTTAACCACCCTAAAGTCCATTACATTTGCTTTAGGAGGATTTTTAACTGAAAATTAAACATCAGCTTGCTGCCTGGCCCTCATTAAAACCTTCATTTCCTCCTGGAATGAGGCTGTTTGTGGCTGGCAGGCCCATCCCTGCCGGCGCACTCTGTCACCGTCCCGCAGGAAGGGACAGCAGGCCTGATTAAGTGGAGTTAATGCTAACAAGCCCTGTCATGTTAATCAGCATCCAGGGCCTCCTGTGGAAGGCCTCAGACACGTTTTCCAGGCTGTCATGGAGCTCGAGGAGGGGAGGCACTCAGAGGTCACCCGCTCCCTTCCCGTGCCCAAAGGAAGGTCTGGTTGAACTTCATTTGTGCTGACAGACACTTGCTGCCCCTCCACCACGGCCTGACCTTCTGCTGGTGGCTTTACAAACACCGTGAGAGAGCTTGTGCATTGTCTCCCTGCCCTTTCCCTCCAGGTTCCATCCAAATCTTCCTGTCTGCAACCTCAACCCTTCACATCCCATCTATCCAAACAGATTTTTACGCTCCTCTCTCCTCCCTGACTATTTTACACCCTTGAGAAGCCCGGCTGTGCCTCCTTTGGCTGGAAACAAACAAACAAAATGTAAAATAGAAAATAATTTCCAGAGTCTGATACTCTTCCTTCTCCAGGCTGCACTTCCTGATCCTCAACATCCTGATCTTCATCTTTCTGGAAATGACGTGCTCAAAACTGGGCCCCGTGTGTGGAGCAGAACAAGGAGTTTGATCACCAACCTGTGCTCATCTACAGCCTCCTCCAAACAAGGTGATGACATTCTGAGCACCCCTTCCTGCACAGATTTTAACCCAGCTGTCTGACTTATTTTGTCCCCACACCAGATAATTTCTCCCCTGCAGAGGCTCTGACAGAGCTGAGTTGTTTTCCATGCTGCATTTGTTCTTCCCAGCCACCCCTGCCTTGCTCACTGCTGGTTTTTTTTAATGTTTGGGTAGGATCAGTCTTTATTCTTATCCACTCATCCAGTGTAATTTCCTAATCAATGTTTCTGCAGTGTTTTTTAATATCTAATATTAACTGCTCCCAAAGACACATAACAAAGCTCGTACTCCCCCACAAAGCCTTCTGTTACATAAAGAAATCCGACTGGTCTGAGATGAATCATTATTTAAATAAATATCTGCTGGCTCTTGTCATGTTGGTGTGTCAGAGATACTTCTGAGAAGTGAAATAAAGCCAAGTGCTCTGCAAATCCGAGCTCCTGGATTTTGCCTTTCTGAGGAAGACATCAATTTTGCTTTCTCCCAGTTCTCCATCTGCCTCTAACTCACACAGAGTTCTGATATTTACTGTGCAAACACTTCTCAGCATTAATCCAGGCCATGGCTTCCAGCACCATCACATTCTTAATGATCCTATTCTTAATATTAATACAAAATTTCAAGTAGTTCTCAATCAGAGCAACCTCTAAAAATCAATATTATAGTCATTATTACAGTGGGCAGCAGTATGATAACTCAAAATATGCTTGTTCAAATAAATCGACATGTAAAGTAGTTCTTTTTTAGAGAGTAAGAATAATTTCTATATGCATTAAAAATATGTCCTGAAAAATATACAGGGAAAAGCTCTTGGGTCCTTTACCCATTTAAGCTGTTTTCTATTTATTTGGTATTTTAAAATACATAAGGGCACCAGGGAAATTTTTAACTTCTTACAGGATACTTGCACAAACCAAGTTATTATATATTCACCACAAGCCACAGTACAAAATACTACACAATCATTTTTTAATAATTGGATCCTTCTTAATCCACAGATTACCTGAAAGTGAGGTTAATGGCTCAAAACTGATAAAAATATTCTTTTTCAAGTATAGTGACAGCATCCCACTGTTACTGACCCAGAAGTCATAAAAGCTTGGCTTTTCATGGTGGCAACAGCTATGGTTTGATCACTGCCAGAAACTACAATTTTTAAGAAAATAAATGATAATATTCTTCAAAACATATTTTCCAAGAAATGAACTCCAAGATAATTCACTTTCCTGAAGTGGCCACCATTTCTAAAATCTACATTTTTTCCTTATTCAAGGACAACCACTGGCTTTATGACCAAAAAATGATGATTGAAAAGGTAATTATAGGTTGCATTGTGAGTGGTTGAACATCTGCAGAGTGAGGTGAGAATTTTGCCAGCAATTCATTTTTCTTCTAGGAAAATATAAGAGACAACGAAGCACCAAAAAAACCCCAGGTGTTTAACAGAAAGTGGACAAAACGTAGGCAGAAAAATGGGGTCAGTTTCTACTGCTGATCTCAGGAACTGAGCACATTTACAGATGGGGTCAATTAGGATCATTTCCCTTCAAGGGTAATTAAGCCTTAACCCAAGGCAGGCACACATAAAATCGGAATTTGTATGGCAGAGTAGTGTGATCTCATAGCAAGATGTTGTAGCAGGTGGCACAAGCAGAGACCTCACAGAGGGAATTGAAAATTAAGAGACTCTGCAACTTCCAGTTTGTAGTAACTGCTTCAAAAATACATTATTTTACATTTGGATAACAGTCCTGATTTGTGCTTCCTGTTGCACATTATACATTAGTGGAAAATTAATAATAATAATAATAATAGTAGTAGTAACCAAAAACTGTTCAAGTGAATTTTAATGCACTAGAGAAGTTCTGTCTGCCTTTTTTTTTTTTTTTGAGAGAGGAATATCTAAAACCTCACCCACTCTTAAATAATTCCCTCATGACTGGCACAGGACATGTTCAACACATCAGGTGATATCAAAACCAGATCTTTAAAAGCTTCTACAAAACTCAGAGTCCAGATGGTGAATCCAACCCAACATACAAGGAGATGAAAAGCAACTTTTCCCAAAAAGTGGAACACCCCGTGGGTCAGGGATGCCCAAAAAGGGTCTAAACTTGGGAATTTAAACTGGTTTGATCCAAGAGCTTGGTTTGGCTCTCGAAACTTGAATCAGTTTCAGTACCTGGCATGTTGAAATGGGTAAGAGTTTGGCTTTATGCCACAAAAAAACCCAAAAAAACAGATAAATAGAATGATAATGAGAACATGGGTCTGATAATATGGTAATAAGGATTTCAAGTCTATTGGGATTTTAATTTAGATTTTTGTTTGTTTGTTTTATTTGCACCCATGCAGAGGAGAAAGAAATCCATCAAAGCCAGCTGAGCTGGAAACCTCGGGTAAATATTCCCTCCCTTTATTGCAAACCTTTGAGGCACTATTCAAGGACAGGCAGTGCCCAGATTTGGTGTCACTACTGATGACACTTCACATTCCTGACTGGCTTTCCTTTGAAACAGACTTTTATTTGCTTCTGACACCGTTTTGAAAAGAAAATGTGCCTCAAGTATGTTGTGAAAGCACGAGGCTGAGAGGCACAGATGTTATTACTTGCTGCCATATGCTGTTAAAGCTTTAATAATATGCATTTATACTAAGTTAAAAATGGTACTTCAGCGCTCTGAATGTCAGCAAAAGAACTGTTCATTCCTTGGTAAAACACACCAACAAATGGAGCAGCACTCTGAAAAGTGACGTTGGATTTTTGACTCTGCTCAAGTGGATCCTTGAGGACTTTTCCGTAAAGATCAAGCAGATCATTAGGAGTCCCTCTAAACCATTTTATATTGACATTCTTGTTTTCTGAAGCAGCAGTGCTCATTTACGTTCTCCTTTGGTTTATTTGACAGCCTCGTCTCACACAATTTTCAGATATAAATGTGAGCCACAGGCTAACATGGAAACAGAGAACAAACCCTTGTGCACAGCCAAAGCTTGTTAATATTTCTGAAACCTTTGCCCCCATAAAAATTGAGACATGACCATTACCTCACCTGCCCCTTGGACAAAATCTCCAGTGCATGTTCCATTCATAACATTTGCTACAGAATGCTTTTGTGTTTTCCAACATTCTGCCCAAAAGTTCCCATTTTGGAAAGGTTTTCAATGAAGTGAGGGAATGTTTACCTGAGGTTTCCAGCTCAGCTGGCTTTGGTGGACTTCCCTCTCCTCTACACAGGTGCAAAGGAAGCAAATAAGGAAAAATCTAACTTAAAAATCCAGTAGGCATGAAACCCTTATCCTTATTATCATATTATCAAATCCATGTTCTCATTGTCATTCTATTCATCTGCCGTTTTTTTGGGGTTTTTTTATGGTATAAAAGCTAAAGCTTTACCCATTTCAGCAAGCCAGGTAGTTGAAATCTGGGAGAGTTGTCTGAGTGTTGGTCGAGCTGAGCCACTGCTGCATGGAACACCCTAATAATTCACAATTCACAGGGAATTGTGCCCAGTTCCACAGGGAATTTCAGCCCAAGTGGTGGGAAGTGAATGTTCACCAATCTATCCCATATACCCCATCAGTATTGGGGGTTTTCACTGTATGTTGTTAAGAAAACACAAATGAAGCCTTCTGAGAAGCCAGCAATACTTTAAATTTGGGGTTTTTTTGGGTTTGGGGTTTTTTTTGTTTGTTTGTTTGCATTGATGATGGCAGGTCCTATGAGGTTACAAAGTACCAGTCCTGGTTCTAAGTCAACTCTCCTTCAGGGTAAAATTCCCCTCTCAGCATATGAAATGTAATAAAAATCTGATTTTGAACAAATATTTCTACTTGAAATACGATAGAAACCCTTTCTTGTGCTTACTCGGTGTATTTTCCTATTTTTATGGGAGCCCTCTAAACCTCCACAGTCTTTAGTAAAAGTCAAATAATTTAATTGTGAAATAACTCAGTCCCAATCAGTTGAAGCCAAACAACTCAGACAAGCATTTCCACACTCTCTGAACGAAAGTCAATGAGAGCTGAAGACAAACTGCCTCTAACAAAGTGTTTGCTCAGAGGCCCTGATGAAGCAGCTGACACTTTCCTTCGGAGATTTAGTTGGGAAAAGGTCCTGCCAATTTTTTTCCAGCAGCCACCAGATTTTGTTTCCAGCCTGTGAGAAGGGCTCCTGTACCTATATCCACGAGCATATGGATGTGTAGGGAGGAGGAGGCGACAGCTACCACCAGTAAATGTGAAATCTGCATCATCAACAGCAGAACAGGAAAAAAAAGTTCTGTTAATTAAAACTTGAAAGGCTCTTTCTAACATTCACTCCAAGTGAGTTTTGTCCCCATCATTTGCCTTTGGGAAGAATTCCTTTCCCTCTGAGCTTGTTTCACTCTCTGCCTTCCTTATTTGTTTTTATTTAATTTCCAGAGCCGGTCACTCTCCATCCTTTGCGATAACTGTGGCCAAACAATGATAATTATGGCTAAACGATGATAATTATGGCTAAAGCATGGGATGGCAGGTGAAATTAACCCCTCTTTGCTTTTCAGGGCAAAGGGGAGCTCCTCTCCTCTCCCAGCCCCGGGGAAGCGCTGCCCTTCCCTCCCTCATCGCCAGGCTCAGGGCTCCCTCTCCTGTTCCAACAGATTTTTCACCACTGAGCTTTCAAACGGATCTGAGAGACAAAAACTTGGGATGTCTGATGGAATCAAATACTCAGGGAAAAGGATACCTTTAAATTCCTTAGTGTCTAGAGTATGGCAGTTAATATTAACTTCTCAAATCATAAAAGATCTTTTAGCACGTCACAAAGCTTTGGTATCAGCTTTGTATTCCCAGACTGTGGGGGTACAAGTAGAAAGACAATCAAAAAAAATCATCTTGGGACAAGCATTAGAACTCTTTAAAACACAAAAGAATAGCAAATAATACCATAAATCCAGTGATTATTCTGTATTTAAAGAGAAATTTGGTAATTATAGAACATATAAACAACAAATATTTTAGTTTCTTTTAAGAAGAAATTCCCTGGGATTATTCCATCTATAAGAGAATCACAGGCGAGGAGCTGACATGCTCTCAAAAGACAAAATTTAAAAAAAAAAAATCTCAGAGCAATAAAACTTAGACTTAATCAACATCAATATAGAAATATCCAGTGGTCACCCACTGCTTTCCAATTAAAATATCTGATTTCAGATCAACCAAATACAATTTATTTTATTAAAAAAGGAGGAGACAGATGAAAAGAAGCAGAAATCACAATTTTTGTTTAGACTAGATTAAAAACAAATTTAAAAATGAACACCATACGACTAATGAATAAAGGAAAAATAACGTCCCAAAACTTTATCTATGAGAAGGTAATTAAATTCATCTATGGTAGGAGGAAACAAAACAATTTCCAATAAATATTTGGTCAGACAATTGTGGATCTGTGGTGGAAAATAAGACCAGATTGAGCTAATACATGTAGGACTTAAAGAGAAACTTCACTGTCATCATATAAATCAACAAATAAATGAAACAATGAAAACATGAAATATAAAAGAACCATGAACAACCCCAGCAGAAATAATGTGAGTGACGATCAATGAATTTATTGGGATCCTTTCCAGCGCCATTAATAAAATTCAGAGCTGGTTTCTTGTGCTGGGAGCTGATGGCAGTTTTAGGTGACACAATCATTTTTGGGCATTAAAGCCCAACGATGACAGTGCCTTCTGTCTGTGCTGGGGAGGGGAGGAGGTGCTAAGATTGCCATGAGGGGAAGATGAAATGTTCCAGCATCCATACAGGGACAGGGAGCCAACAAAACATTCCTGGCAATGCCCTTGAGATAAGCACCTGTCACGTCACCAGAACATGCTCCTGAGTTATTTCCTGCTGTAGTCCCATTCCCAAATCCCTGTTTTCACTGTAGCATATTACCTTTTAGTGGCTGGGACTCCATACAGCACACGGATTAATCTCCCCTCCGCCGGTGGAATTTTTAATGAAGATAAATTATAATCATGACATTTACATCTCAATGATTTTCACAATTGAAACATTCTCCTAATCCTGGTGCACATGCTGTAAGTGGGTTACGCAGCCAGATACTAAAGCAATCATTTTATCATTGTCAGAGTGAATATAATGCCTACAGCAATCAATTGGACTTTTATGGGAACAGTTAGCTCAGCTGGTTTTGCATTGAAAAAAATGCACTGAAGTGCCCATTATCCATCTCCACTGTCAAAGGGCAAGCCAGGATCTTGGCTTTCGTTCCCAAGAGGGTGGAACTCTGCCTTACAACCAAAATGAGAAGATGAGAAAGGGCCAAAGTGGTCAGGAATAGCCAACAGCAAAACTTTCACAAGCCTCAGGAAGAATAAACCAGAATCACCTGATTTGGGTACAAAATTTGGGTCCAGCTGTGGTTTCTGTAGCCATGGAGGGCAAGAGGTGGTCCTGACCAGATAAGGAGAAGGGAAGACAATGAAGGTGCTAAAAATAAAGGTAGAGGAGTGAAAACTGAGATCCTTGGTTGGAGAGAAGTCTCAGAGGAAATCCCAGTGCTGGGGTGGGTGAAAAACGAGGACAAATGGTGCAGTTTTCTCTGGTGGTGCTACAGAGGGTCAGGAGTTGTCCAACAGCTGGCAGAACTGCCAGGACAAGGTTTTCTGCAGCTACTCCCCCTTATTCCCAGCAGTTCCAGGACTCAGGTGGGCTCTCGTCTGCTTCAGGTCCCCACCTGGTCCTTTGCTCACTAATTAAGCTCCCTAATTTAGCTTTTCACAACAATTTTTGTGACTCAATTATTGCTCATTTCAGCAGTCTGTGCACCAGGGGTCCGATGCACCAAACCCTACACAGAAATATCCAGAAGAGAGGAATGTGTCTGCACTTCCTGATCTAGTCCAGGTGCCAAAAAGCGCCAAAAAATAATGTCCTTTGCTGGTTATTGAATCTTAGGGAGGCTGCATCAGTAATCATGGAAATTCTTGGATAAGACATGGTGGGAGGGCCACCAAGGCAAGGAATTTCCCATTGGGAAGTTGAGGAACTCCTGTGGAGTAATTACTAAGCTCTGAAAACCTCAGGCTCATTGGAAAAACAGAAAACTTCCAGTGATAAAGTCCCTTGGAATAATTTCTGCTTTTTTCTGTAGTGCACAGTCTCCTGAACATCTTAGCAAGAGATATTATAGCAATAAATCTTTTTATACTTTTGAAGGAAAATGAACAGTAAAGGTTAAGGCTGGGATGTACTCCTTAAAATAAAAGAATAAATACTTCTGCCAGCTGTTTAAACATTCAATGGCCAGATCCACAGGAGGAAATCTGTTAATGTTTCTGTTCACACCATCGAGCCTCACTCAGAGCTTGCAAGTTGTGCAAACATAAAACCTTAAGTCCTCAACTTCCATATTTCAAATTTGCAACATTTTTCAGGAATTTAGTGATAAAGAAGAATTTTCTGAATTTATTCTGAAAAGGCTCCACCAGCAATGGATGTATTTCAGGTTCCTCACAGTGTAGTCAAAGAAAACAAGAAGAATTAAATACTACAGAGAGTTAGGAAACAAAAAGCTTTTATAACACAGTGGGGGAGATCAGATCCCATCACAGTCAGACTTTGTGCATTGAATCACATCATTCCAATGAGCAGGAATTATAATTATAATCTTAATTCATTGGCAAACACAGTTCTCAAGAGGAATCAGGTACATGCAGGCACAGAACCTGTACACACAGACACCACTCAGAAGGGAACTGGAAATTTTTTAATTAATGCCATGCAGAAATCCAGCTACTGACAATTATCTCAATAAAAATTGATTTCCTCGTTATTGAGTATAGATTATTTAACTTAATAACATATTCACCCGAGCACCTATCATGCATAAAAACTACAGTCCAGCAAGAAAAACTCCACAGTTAAATTAATTCCACAGAGGAAAACCGAGGGGGGAAAAAAGGCTTTGTTATTGCTGAAATTAAATAAAACCTAAAAAAAATCATTAAAGCCAAGTGACTGTGTAAGGGCAGCTCAGTTTCCCACTCAGGTTGGTAATTAAAAGCTGAAGAACACTCACCTGTGTCCACACAGGGGTTTTATGATGCAGTTCTGTAGCTGGGAGGGATCTGGCAGAGCCCCAGGTTTACCTGAGACTGAGCAGCTCTCCCAGTGTGACCAGACCGTGCCTCCAGACAGGCTCCAGCAGTGCTGGCATTCCTGGAGTTCCTGCTCCTCCACACTTCCACGGATGACACCTTAATGGATGGCAAAGGAGAAGTAAAATTGAAGTAAAATTTTCAGAATTTCAGAAAACAACAGCAGGTGCCGAAACCAAAATCCATGGCCAGCTGGTTAAGAAGAAGAAAAGCACTTTTCACAAGCCTAAACTGAGGATGCTGGCCTAGGGAGAGGCAGGATATTTACCTGACCAAGATCCACTGGAAAAATCCAAACACTGCAGCAAATTCAGCCAAGTCCAAACACCAATCCCTTGAAATCTCTTCTTGAGTAGCATGGATATTCCAGCAAAAACATCTCAGCCCTCTGTGTGAGCTGTTTCATTCCTTTATTGCAAAGGCTGCATGTATTCCCCCTACCCTACCTTGAAATGCCTCGTTCCTGCCTTTGATTTCAGCTGGTTCGACTTGACACCCTTTTTTTCACCCCCCAAAAGCAGTTTACTCACTGCTGAGCTAAAAAGCCCACCGTGACACGAGCAAGGCTCTTTGTACTAAAAACCAGAGATGTGGAGAATGGCATTATGCATGGCAAGGGCTGGAGATGCTGGGAATAATATTCAAAGAACAGGAACGTGAGAAGTTGGAAGCTGCCAATGGAAACAAAGGGAGCAAGCAAGAAAGGAGACTGTAGAAAATGTCTTGTCAGTGACTCCTGGCCTGGAATTGAATCCCTAGGTGAGCCCATGGCAGTCTCTGGAATGCTAATGAGGTGCTTAGCATTAGCCAGTACTGGGCTGAGTTTGCAGACTAGAGAAAATAGAGAATGGGAAATGGGAATACAGAACTGTTCGGCAGAGCCGGGGGAAACGGCAACCACGGGGAGGATCCTGCATGAATCCTGGAAAAATGGGCTGGAGGAACAACAAGAACCCTGGTGGCACAGAGCATTTTACAACCACGGCACTCACAGAGCTCCTGGCACTCCAAAGGACACCACAGATCCATGACATCCTTTGGGATCAAAGAATTCCTCAAGGGTTCAGCTCCTCCATGAGCACCTCATTCTTCTCTCCCTGGTTTTTCTTTGCATCCAGAACATATTTTTACTCAGCTGAGAAGATCTGAATTGCAGCAAGGAGTATTTAGTGTTTACACACAGTCTTACACCAACACCAAGAAATATTTTGCCACTAACATTCTCTTTTGGTATATTTTAGCAAGCAATATATTTAGATCAATGTCCCAGATATTACATGTCGAGTATTTTCAGATCATAACCAGCCATCAGACATTAATAATACTTTAGTAGCAAGAAAATGAAGAATATAATTTACCATCAGAAAAAAAATCCCTGGAAAATAAATCTGCAAGAACAATTTAGAACTATTTTTAGGATGTTGACTTGTTTTGGATCTTCTGAAAGCTGAAATGACAAAGCTCTGCTTTTAAAGACATGAGATGGAAAATACTCCCATCGTGTATTTTTTAAATCTCATAGAAAGAGACATCTTGTAACAATTCTACAGCAATGAAGTTGTCAGCAGTGTGATCAGGTAACCTGCCAAGGTTTCAAAACACTTTAGATATAAAAAGAAAACCAGCTTTGAAAAATACCAATCCTACTTTTAAAAGTAAACTTTTCAGCGTATCTTAGAATCCCACCCGATTGTACAATCACAAATTCAGATACTCTAAAATAAATCAAATTTACAGCTATTAAGTTGAACTGCAGTAAGATATCTATGAATGCACTGCTGTCATCTCTAAAACATTTAATATATAGCAGGGACCATATTACTTTCCCCAGCCTCTTACCAAGTAATGTGTATTTTTTCCAGAGATAACTTCAATATTCTGTCAAAAGGTGGAAGAGTTTTGGGGGTTTTTTTGACAAAAACCAGAGATGTCCTTCTCAGAAATGTTTTGACTTTGAACAGCCAACCAAACTTTGTGAGAGGACATCAATGCAAGCATCCCATGGACCAGCAGCCAACCCTAAATCCTCAATTCTCTGCTTACTAAAGCCCAACTTAACTCAGATAACATTAGGCAGCAAGTTTGAAATGTGGATTTCTCTTCCTGCTGAGTTTCCAAAGTAAAATGTCAACCTGTTGAAAACAAAGTGTTCTGTGGAGCACTGGGCTCTGGTCAGGTTTGGAAGGCAGGCAGAGGGAACACCCAGGTGCTCTGTGCCCTGGTATTGGGATAAACGCCTCAGCAGCAGCTCATCTGTGAACACATGGGATCCTGAAACAGGAGCAGCTCATGTGTGAACAAACGGGATCCTGAACCAGGAGCAGCTCATCCTGAATAAACAGGATCCAGAGCAAACGGGATCCTGAACCAGGACCAGCTCATGTGAACAAATGAGATCCTGAACCAAGAGCAGCTCATCCTGAACAAATGGGACCCTGAACAAACGGGATCCTGCACTGGGAGCAACTCATCCTGAACAAATGGGATCCTAAACTGGGAGCAGCTCATCCTGAACAAATGGGATCCAGAGCAAACGGGATCCTGAACTGGGAGCAACTCATCCTGAACAAATGGGATCCTAAACTGGGAGCAGCTCATCCTGAACAAATGGGATCCAGAGCAAACGGGATCCTGAACTGGGAGCAGCTCGTGTGTGAACAAATGGGCTTCTGAACTGGGAATAGCTCAGCCTGAACAAACGGGATCCTGAACCAGGAGCAGCTCATGTGAACAAATGGGATTCTGAACCAGAAACAGTTCATATGTGAACAAACAGAATCCTGACCCAGGAACAGCTCATCTGTGAACAAATGGGATCCTGAACTGGGAGCAGCTCAACCTGAACAAATGGGATCCTGAACAAACGGGACCCTGAACCAGGAACAGCTCACGTGAACAAATGGGATCCTGCACTGGGAGTAGCTCATCCTGAACTGGGAGTAGCTCATCCTGAACTGGGAAGAGCTCATCCTGAACTGGGAAGAGCTCATCCTGAACAAACGGGATCCTGACCAGGCGCCAAGGCCGGGATGTGCTGAGTAAGTACCACTGGCAAGTCAAGATGCCTCAGGGCACCTTGAGCTCACACACCCGATTTTTCCACTCTGTCAAGAACGATCTGAGCAGGGATTACATCATGGAACCTGCCATCTCCTTTTGTCTCTTGTTGAATCCCTGTCCTCCCCCCAGCCCGCCTTGTGCAATCCCCTCACGCACCTGGCACATTTCCCAGACCTCACACCGAGTTTCATTAGAGAGGGAGAATGCTGATTTGGGGTGATCTGCTCGGTGTCTCCATAAAATACGTCCCTACCTCCTGATTCGAGTTGTAGAGGAAATGTGTGACCAGCAGAGCATGAATAAGATGAGAAGCTCTTACATATCTAATGTCTTCCTCCAGGTTAGAAAAGGCAAGAGGCAGAGAACATCTCCTGGATGTGATGGCTGTGGCAGTGCCAGACTGGAGCCATGCTGACAACCAGCTTGTGACACAGAAGGCAACCTCTTAATAAACACTAAACCCTTCTAACCTGAAAGATTGCAGCCACTGTAATTACCACAAATTAAATTGTTCAAGGAAGGCTCGGAAAAATGTAAGTCGCTGTGGGGCCAGAGAACAATGTTATTTTTGCCTTTCTTTTTCCTTCTGACAGGATCTAATCCACTGGGCAGTATTACGGCACATGAGATTGGAGACAGAAATACAGATACTTGCTAAAAATGGACCTCAATGAAGAGTGCTTGCAAGATTTTGTCATAAATAAAAATTAGGGTGGTTTTTTCTCCTATGTCCTCTTGCAAGTGCCTGTGATGTGTTCATTACTTTGTTTTATACAACATTTTTGGAAGGGATATGTTAGTTCTTGCATTTCCACACAAATTGTTTTGATCACAAATTCATAGATATTTTAAGATATTTTTGTGCGCACTTGTAAATTACAATCTGTAAAGTTTGAGCTTGTTTTTCCCCCCTCTTGTGCTCAAAAGAAATATTAGTTTGACAACACTGAAGGCAGCAAGGACAGTTGCATTAAAAATTGTGTCATAATAACATCGATACATGAACCAGCCCAAGCAGGACTGTCACTGCCACTCCAGGATATAAAATAAACCATGTAATTATACCCAATCCAAAGGCAGTCCTGTTGCCCACGACAGTGGGAATTTCTTATGCTGGAAAAAGTGGATAACTGCTGAATAGATAACACCAGTTTCCAGCAAGTAAACCCTTGGAACAAAATAAATAACAATAAAATCGATTATGTCGTGTCATATGCCTTTTGTTTCTGTGGGAATAAAGTTTTATTTCCCTCAGTAAATTTGTTTGCTGAAGGAATGGATTAGAGAATCACACTAGAGAGATCCTGTAATTCACAGCCCCAGCTCTTATGCCCTGAAAGTCCTTTTCCAGAGACTTTTCTCCCTTAACCAGGCAAAAATCCTTGCATATCCCCACATCACCACATTTCATATTCTTGCTGCTGTACTTCAGTGACTCCTCTGGTGACAGAGAAGGTTATTCAGGTCTGGAGGGGTCTCTGGTGAGCTGGGGCAAACATATTCCATTAAGTCCCTTTTTTTGATGATATCATTTGGAAAACAGTCCAAACTGTTTGTCTGAGCCTCGTTCATGCCCTCCAGCTCACCAGATTTGGAGGCAGCTGCCAAGCCAGCAAGATGTCAGAGCTGCTGACACACCTGAGTTCATCCAAAATGAGGTGCCCCTACCAGGGGGCAGAAGAAAACAGGGAAAAACCCCGTTCAATACCTCATTAGCAGCTGAAGACCTGATTCTGAAACCTTCCCTCCTCTCTGCAGCAAATATTTCATAGGTTAAAAATTTAGCAACTTATAAACTTCTTCAAATTTGTCAAAGCCTCTTTATCATGCATTAGAACTGCCTCAAAATCACAAGACATTTGCCCAAATAATGAGAGTTTTGTTGCAATTCTTGGAGCTGGCTTTGAAATGTTGATGTCCTTTCCAAAAGGGAAGTGTAGTTTTGCAGATCCATACATCCAGAGCCCACAGCAGAATGTGATTTACAACCTTTGAGAGGCATAATATAAATATTTACAGTCCTGTCACAAAATCCTGACTGGTTTGGGCAGGAAGGAACTTTAAAATTCATCTCATTCCACCCCCTGCCATGGCAGGGACACCTTCCACCATCCCAGGGTGCTCCAACCTGGCCTTGGACCCTTCCAGGGATTATTATCCTAAACATATCATCTCTATACTAAATGTTGCACAATTTAATGTGAATTTTACATAGATCAGCAGCAGAGGTTCATACAAACTGATCTAAGAAAAACACCAACTCACCTATCAACAATTTGTGTTTAAAACTCCTACAAAGTTGAAACTGAAGGGGTTTCTAATTTGTGGCTAATTCTGCCTGTGGGTTTTCCATTCTGTTCTTGAGAACCAAAGGCTCCTGGCTGGGTCATCAGCTGCTTTAGGTGACTCCATCTATACCCATAGATTTATTTTCCTTTTTCTAAAATACTGGGATCTATTCAGTGTTCCTCAGATATTAACCCCCCTTTTTGTGACTGCTTTGAAGTGCTTTTTTTTAAATTAAGTTCTCTATTTTTGCTACAATGGGCAGTGGAAGCAGGAAAAGCCTGTGACACATCAGTTGGCCTTTCACATCACTTAATAAAGGAACATGTTTGATATGAAGATAGGATCTACTCACATAATATCCCCTTGTACAGTTCAAGAGTGACACATTTCAGAGGCTACACTTTACGAGAGAAAACCACATTTCATTGTTCACCTTGTGCTGATATGATCTGCAATCCATGAGATGATGTGAAGGGAAGGCAGGGCCAGAAGAACTGTGTGGCTTAAGCTGAGAAGAAAATAAAACCTTCAGTAAAAGTAAATAAATAAATCATTGCTAAAGCCAAGCATGAAAAATCTGCACAGGAAAAAAATACAATTAAAAAATTCAGTGGTTATCACTGTACATAAATAATGCAAGAAACTCTCAGGAGATATAAGATGATACAAAACAGTGGTTTGAAATTATTTTGAGAAGCTAAGATAAAATAATTTTGGTTGAGATTTCTTAAAATGTTTTCTACAAGATCCTATGGTCATATTTAGGTGTCAGTAGATATTATTTGAATTTGCCTTGACATAAACACATTGAAGAACAATATATGGAATTTGACAATATGGAAAATTACAATATAGAAATTTACAATATAGAAAATTGCAGATGTTCAGATACAGACTGGGTTTCTAAGGAAAGATCAGTGCTACTCACCAACTGGTTTTTCCTTTTTCTTTTTTTTTTTCCCCTCAAAAGAACTAGTTTCTTGGAAGGAAAAATGAGATCAATCTAATCTATTTGGACTTCAGTAAAACACCTGATTAATTGCCACGCTGGAAATTACTCGTTAAAGCAGTGTAGATGAGGATCAGCACAAAAAATGAGGGTGGCCTGAGCCCGTCTGAAAGAGACAGAGGAGTGGACTGATAAGTTGAGGCTGAATTTCCCCACGGCAGCATGGATTTATTCCTTTGGCATTTTGATACTCACCTAGGGAATCGCTGCCCACCCACAGGATTTTTCCAGGTAAATACAGGGACAATGTCTTGTTTGGAAGACAGTTGTCTGCCAGGGAAAAGCTGGAGCTTCTCTTGGAACAGAGAATGTAAATCCCCTTCCCTCCAATTATTTTAATTTTGCAATTAGGGGCTTTCAGGCAAAGATATGGGAATAGGAGTAACAGTTCTTTACTAGGAATAAAAAAAAGAAAAAGAATACAAATGTAGTAGTACAAAAAAACAAGCAAGCAAAACAAAAGTCCTGGTAAAACCCTGACAGGGTCAGGGATACGACCTGACACCGTGTTGGTCAGGGTGTTGGGAGCAGTACAAATAAATCCTCCTGGAGTGACAGATGTGGTTCTGTGCAATAGAGATGATCCTGTAGAAAGTGTCCAGCTGTGGCGAGATGGGTCCGGTGGTCCAGTCTTCCTCTGGGGTCCAGTAGGAAGGCCAGGTACCCAAATGCAGATCCCTAGTGTTTCTGAGTCCCAGTTTTTATCCAGGTAGGAACGGTTGGCTCGTCCCACACTGGGTGGAGCATCTCCCAGTGGGATGATGTAATGTGTGATGTCACTGGTGAGCTTTCATGGCCCATTATCAGCAAATATCCCTGATGATGTAATGTGTGACATCATTGGTGAGCCTTCATGGCCCATTATCAGCAGATATCACCCTGGAGGATGGATGGGTGGTGACAGAGATAAGAAACACTGCTCCAGCTGGTTATAACATCTGACCCATTATCAGAAGGCATCTGCCCCCCTGGAGTTACAAGAGGTAAAGAAAAAACATCTCCCCAGCTGCTTCCAACAGATGAAATAGGAAAACATTTTTTGGTTACCTAACCCAAGACAGATGCGCAGAGGTGTTTAACCATGGAGCACTCTCAAAGAATAACAGCACATAAACTGCCATCAGGATCGTATTCATCTTCCTCCCCAAATCACCTGTGAATGGGATAAGGTAGGTGTTGGCCTTTTTATGGCATTGTGGCACGTCACTCTGTGAGGAATGACTGTGAATAAATATTGCACCCAGGGCGTTTTAATCTCCCTTCCATCTGAAGTTCCTAAAGATATCCGTGCTCACAGATTTATGTTCCCCACCCAGCCAGGCTCAGCAAATGACAAACCCTGGTGTTCAATTGCATTAAATGATAATTAGTCAGTCTACTTCTAATCTGATGGTTAATAGATCATGTCAAAGGCTTTCTTATGAAGGAGATTCAATTGGAATTTCTTCTATAGCATTAACATAATGCATCATGATAATGGGTCCCAATCCCACACCTGAAGCTTCAAGGAAGTCTGGATATGGAAATCAACCTAAATCCAAGATTTCTGCCTCAAGTGTCTCACTGTGCAATGTGCCAAACCAGAATCTATGTACTTTTCTCCCCCTGGACTTGGGATAAATTGAGATTTTACATTAATAATGAATTATGTTATCTGAGTCGAGCATGACAAGGTAGGGCTCCCAAGATTTAACTGCGAATAACGGGGTGAGGAGAGAATCCCAAAAAAGAAATCTGAGAAAAATCCACGCTGACATTTCTATCTAAAATATTTATACAGCAGGTACAGACTCTGTGAGAGTGCTCCTCCACTGCAAAGTCACTCTTTGTAAACTCAAAGCACATTTTAAGAAATAAACAACAGGAATACTAAGAACTGAATTACAGAAAGGATGGGATGGATTTGCTCAGCTGGAGCTTTTCGCTCACAGAGGAAGAACAGAGTGAGTTCCTGCCATGAACTTTGCACACAGAATTAAAAAAAGCACATTTGAGGAGTCATGAGGAGCATTTACTGAGATCCAACCTGGACTTTGGTAAAAAATGGTAGGAAATTCACCTTCTTATTTAAACCAGTTATTATTGTTGTTGTTGCTATTGTTATTTTCACTCTTCTAAATCTGGGAATCCAAGGCTGTGGATTTCTTTACCATGCACTGTGTTTCCTCAGTAGGAATCTCCACAGATCAAGCAACTACCACAGTCTGGGCTTAGTGAAAAAGGGAATTGATGTTCTATCAAGTGAAGTGCAGCCTTGATCTGGTAAAAAGTTACAAATAGGAGTAAAGAACTTCATACAAGTAGAGTTATTGATTTCATTTGCTTTGTACTGAATCGATTTCAAGGCAATTTATTCACGCAGAGTCCATCTTCTAAAACATTGGAAATAATCTTCGTCATTGTTAAGCTGAAAAGTATTTCAGCATCAAAAAATGGCATCCCTTCAGAAATTAAATGTAAATAGAGAAGGCAAATCTGCTGTAAGGTTGTACTTGGTGAACTCACCATTCTTTAGGAATACACAGCTCTGGGTGCATTATGGACTGAGAACTTCAGCAAAGAAAACCTCTGAAAATATTTTTTCAATGTTCCATCTGAAAACTTAAATTATTATTAAAGGATAAGCAAATTGATTTGTAAATTCAGAGGTTTATAGGGAGCATTATCAAATTAAATACTAATTACTTCTATCAGCAAGCTGCCAAAAGTGTTATTTTGTTATTTGGAGGCTGAAATTGTCGAAGTATCTACTTTTTGGAACAAAACTGCTTTAGAAATTCAGCCTCCCTGCAGCTGAGCTAACCCTACACACAAACCATCTCCAGCAGACTTCACCAGAAATAATTTCACAAACTCTCCACACTCCACAGCTCTGTAGTTCCTGGTGGGCTGAGGAGTGTTGGGGAAATAAAAAAAAAACCAAGCAGGTATAACCAAACTTCCCAGCAGTCTCCTCAGGTACACCTTAGCAAGAGATTCTGAGTGCACAGCTGGGGAGATGAGGAATCCTCTTGTTTCAGAGAGGCCCGGACAGCCTAAAAAGAGAGATTAATGACACAGCTCAGTTAGAGCAGCACAAGTCTAAGCTGCCTTAAATATTCTGTCTAAAAGTTGCATTGTAAGTGAATGAAACCCGAGGAAACCTTCACATCACCTGCTGCAAAGTCGCTCTGTTGCACTGCACAGCCCTACACCGGCTTTGGCAGAACATCACTGATGGTTTTACACAACAAAAGAGAAACAAAACCAGATAATCAGCACCTTCCTGTGCCCAAAGGGGCTCCAAGGGAGCTGGAGAGGGAATTTTTACAAGGACTGGAGGGACAGGACACAGGGAATGGCTCCCCACTGCCAGAGGGCAGGGATGGATGGGATATTGGGATGAAATTCCACCCTGGGAGGGTGGTGAGGACCTGGAATAGAATTCCCAGAGCAGCTGTGGCTGCCACTGGGTGCCTGGAAATGCCCAAGGTCAGGCTGGATGGGGTTTGGATCACCCTGGAACAGTGGAAGGTGTCCCTGCCATGGCAGGGGTGGCACTGGGTGACCTTTAAGGTCCCTCCCAACCCAAACCATTCTGTCAATCTGTGATTATTTGTATTTTCCATAAGTAAGGGAAAAAGAGACAAAACACACTGCGAAACAGGCTGCTAAACAATGCAGAGATTAAGACAAAGATTCCTCTGTATTTAACTGGAATGAGCTCACTGTAAATCAAAAGCTTAAAAGTTTTAAAGTTGTAATTGGATCAGCAGGGCTCTGACAGCTCTCTGGTTTTATGGCAGTGTGGATCTAAAAGAATGGCTTTTTCTGAAAAGGAGGCTCACGAGAGACAAGCAGTAAAAAAGATCCAGCCTGGGATATATTTTCAAAGGAATTTCAAATAGACTATCAATCTCTTAATGCTCCTTTTGTATTATGAGCAAACAGAGCTTCGGTTTTAAACTTCAGAATGCAACCTACCCTACTTTGCCAAGTTTTCCTCAGTGCACCTAAAGCCCCATTATTTGACAGATGACAAGGACTTTCTTGATTGTCTGCAGTGTTTGATTTACACTCTTGACAAGCACAGTCCATTAAATTAGGGGGATGCCAGCCAAAGGCAGTGACGGAGGTTTCCAGAGCCGCAGAGGAGGGAGTCAAAAATAAATGGTGAGGTTTTCACCTCTGCAGCCCAGGCACCCAGCTCGCTGTTATCAAGGCTGTTATCTTGCAAAGATAATTATTATAGCTCAAAATAAAGTCAGAGGCATGTGGCAACCCCAGCCAGTAATTAAGATTCCGTGGAGAGCAGCGTGCTGAAATTGATAGCAAATGCTTATAACCCTGTCCCTAAAATCCATTTATCTAAGTTCCACTGACTTTCATTGGGACTTAGATATCTGAGGCAGTGAGATGCTTTAGAATAACAAATCCAGAAGGAGCTGCAGATAAAACCCTGGGCATCCTCAATGCAGAAAGTTCTGCCTTTCCATTCCTGAAATACAAAATGCCATAAAGTGTCTGCCCTGAATAACAGCACGAGCCCAGAGCTCTGCTGAGAGATTCTAAATAAAGGGTCAGGTCTGGGGGCAATACCTCAGCCCAGCTGTGTGAAGCCTCTTCTTTAAGGGCTGGAGACCTTTGTAGCCTTTTTTTATCAATAAAAATGGCAGCAATAAGTTGGGTTTTTCTCCACCTGTGAGTCCCAGGTAAATCCCATCCCTTCCATCAGCATTCCAGGCACACAGAGGGCACAGGGAAGGGAAGGCCACCTGTCAAGCGGAAAGAGAACAAGTGCTATTAGGGAGGATTTTACAAAGTGACAATAGCTGGAGCAGCAACGAGGGACAGTATATATGCTTAAAATACAGGCAGGAGAACAGCCTTGGCAGAAAAAAAAAAAAAAATATATATATGTATATATAACCCTCACAAAAGAAATTACATTAGGGAGATCAAGGACCGAGTTGTATTTTCAATTTGTACAAAACCTATAGGGCAAATGCATTAAGGGTTTGACAGCCCAATAGAGCTTTGAACTCAGTTCGATCTCATCATTTGTAGTATTATTTTATTACTAGTTCGTAATTAAACTTTTAGCAAAAGCCATTCTGTATCACCAATACAGGCCAAGGAGAACGTTTGGGTGTCAACCTTGTACCCACATTGTTGGGGATGGGCTAAAAACTATAAATATTGAACAGCCAGAAAAGATGACACACCTTACAAGGGGAAAATATCATGGCTTGAAGTATATATTATTAAAAGAGAAATAAAAGGGGTAGTGGGACACAAGTAATCTAAATCCAGATTATTCAATCAGGAAAAAAAGAAAAGCAGGAAATAATCTAGCAAGGTATGAAAACATCCATTAAATTATGTCTTTGCTTTGACCCTCAGAGCTTCCCAAATTTTTTGGCACCTGTTGTGGATAAATGGCTGCCTAAGAGTCCCAGTGTGGTATTGATATCAGCACTGCCCCACACAATCATTAAACCCAACCCAAATTTCTGAGTTAATGGACGTGTTTTTAACACACTGCAATATTTCTACAATAAAAATGTTCTCCATTCGAAGCTCCTCCAAGGACATTCCAGTGTTGCACACAGGAATTACCAAATTTAGGAAAGATTACCCTCAGATATGGAGTAAATAACAAAACCTTCCTTTTAAAAAAAGCCACTTCTCTTAAATGGAAACCTTTCCAACAGGAACAGTCATTTATATTCACGGCATGAACCTGCAGCAATATGACAATAATTCCAAAGTTTGCATTACGGATTCAGAACTGGAGATCAAATGCCTGCAGCATCCCTTCCACTGGTTTCAGGTTATCATCCCAGGTGCATTTGTGGAGAAAAACAGAGTCAACAACATCCTCAGAAAAGAAATCAGGTGTATGTTGTCATGTATTCATAATTGTGATAATTCTCATTCCTTCCAGGGCATTAAAAATAAACTTTCTAGATCTTTTTGTTGCTGTTGTTGCTGAATAATTTTGGATTTACATTTCTTCTATAGACTCTAGGCTTACTTAAAATCTCTTTTTTTCCTTCAACAAGCACACTAGTTAAGATAAATTGATTGATTAATTGATAGATAAATATTATAGTCCCATGTTTGAAGAAATACACATATTTTTGGCAAAATCCTACCAGGCACGTACAGGAAAAGGATCAAGGTGACACAGGCTGGTTGGTGCTGAAACAAGGATTATTATATTCATTTATTTTGTTACTGGAGCTCACAGACTGCACCTATTGTTCTAATCCATTATAAAATGGGAGAAATACCCAAATAAAGGAAATACCAACC
Organism: Acrocephalus scirpaceus scirpaceus; assembly: GCA_910950805.1. Classification (NCBI taxonomy): domain Eukaryota; kingdom Metazoa; phylum Chordata; class Aves; order Passeriformes; family Sylviidae; genus Acrocephalus; species Acrocephalus scirpaceus. The sequence goes on from OU383781.1 coordinate 3,150,536, forward strand.
TCTGTTAAATTGGTGCAGCCATTATTGCCAAGATTGGGTTTTTTCCTATCTTTATTCTGAGCTGCTTCAATCTTCCTTTCAATAAATACTTTGCTTTTTTTTCAGTCTCAAATATCAATGACTGCAACTGTTGGTTCATTTTATAATAATTGCTGATTCTTGAGTAAAAAAAAAAATAGAATCACGTGAAACATAACCCCTGCAATAAGAATTTGAATAAAGGAGAATATTTCACAATAAACTCTACTGAATCCTTCAACTTGTGGACTTTTTTACTTAAGTACCACCACTTCTGTGTACAATAGGTCAAATCACTGGGGATGAAGCCTTTGTGCTTTTTTAATTAATTTCCTCATTTATCTTGATGATCTCCTAGATTTACTGCAGCAATCTACAAGAGTGTTATTTTAATAAAATTGCTGTCACCATCTCTCTGCCTGGAGTTTCTAACTGAGAATATTGAACAATCTACTGAGGATTTACAAGTTTAAAACAAATTGGCCGCTGTTTGCAACCGTTCCAGAATGCTGACACTCACCAACCAGATGCATTTCCTAATCCAAAATTTATCATGCTTGTGATAGCTACCGAATATCTCACCATATTTATCCTAGAAAACGTTAGAGGTATTTTTAAATTTTATATATATTAAATATATATATTTGTGTATAATTTGCTTATAGACACAGGCTGTAGAATTGACCTTAAATATCTTACTTTGTTTGGTTAATATATAGCATTTTATAATCCCTTCCCATTATTAACTTATTTAATTAAGTAGGTTTTGATGATTTCTTTATTTCCCTGCAATGAAAGCTGTAGATCTTCCAGACTGACACAAATTTCCTCCCTTAGGGAAGAGTTGCCCCATTTTACCCCTGCTGAAGCTCTGGCCAATGGATTCCAGCAGCGCTGTGCTCCAGCTGCAATTCCAGTCCAGACAAACCTCTCACCCCGCAAAAATCTGGATCCTCAGAGGTGATGAAGCTCATAAAAAAGTCTTGCACTTAATAATATCAAAAACTGGATTAATAAAATTAATACACCTGCACTTCACCAAATTACCAATCGTGTCCATCAGTGCTGCAAACCCTGGCGCGGTTTGGGCACTCCCTGGAGAGAGAACTTTAATGTGATTTTAATGAGATTGTGGGACTAGAGTTGAAATACGTTTTTGTTTCTCATTTAGACACCTTGCCTTTTAACACTCCATCATTATTCATTATCTTAAACTGCGTTTTTAACCTCTATTCAAACCCACGCTTTAAGGTGAGGTGGTTTCTTGAGAGCCCTCAGGCAAGAACTGCAAGTCCCTCAAACTGCAGCCTCTTCCTGGCAAACAAACCTGCCCAAAAAGGGGAGAATATCAAGGAAATCTTGACATGAAAAAGCAACATTTCATTTCTTTCTTCCTTTTTTTTTTTACCCCTTCTTTTTAAGGTAAGGTTCTTTTTTCTAGCAGTTATTTTTTGTCATTGCAGTGAGCAATGCTAGGAGAGGTACAATCCCACAGAAAAAAAAATTACTCCAGAAGTCTATAGATTTCAATCTGTCATGGATGAGTTAATCAGTGCAGAGCCCTAGAGGAAAGTCAGGTACTTTAGGCCACGTTTAAAGCCTAAAGAGAAAATTGGTGTTGACCCTAGATCCTGCTGGGAATAACTGGCTAACTTGAATCAGTATCTTTATTTTCTGTGCCCTTCCTTGTGATGAGCACAGGGAATCCAACTGGAGCTGAGGATGGCTGGATCAGGCATCAGGCTCAGGTTGGGGAAAAGAAAAAATGAATCCAGCTAAAGGAAACAGATTTACCATCATTCCTGAAGCACCTCTTCCTCCAGCAGGCAGGAGCTGAGCAAAGTTCAAAATCCTCATTGAATGTGGTTTAATTAACACAAACTAATTTAATTAATCTGAACACCATGTTTATATTTATTGTTCTATTTTTAAAGGCAGAGGCTGCAAGTGCTAAATTAAATAAATGCAAGTTTCTTTGTTCAGACTGACAATGGAGCATAACAAGTGAAGGGAACACACTCTACATCCTAAGCAGCTGAGACTTCATTTAAAAATAGAGGTAGAATGCCATCTACTTGTTATTTCCCTATATTGCTGGCTGAGGGAAAGAAAATCTCCCACCCTTGGGTTGCTGCAGTTTTTAAATCTGTGCTGTGGCTGATCACCAGTGTCCAGAATCCATGGGAGAGGAGCAGCCAACAAATTATTAGCATGCACCCGACACGTCCAATGCATCAGTTACACAACACAGCCCTGCTCCCCTCCTTCCAAACCCTGGAAATCAGTCCAGGATCCGAAGTGAGAGACACCCTCTGATGCTTGTTTGTGCTTTAGGAACCACATCCTGGGCAGGAATTTGCAATACTGAAGGTGTGGGAGTGACATCTTGGTTCTGTGTCAGTTTTTTAATTTTCTTTTCTTTGTGTTAGAGCCAGGATTAATGCATGAGAGTCGCAGTTTCGTGTTTGGACTCAGTGTTTATTAACTCTTATCTATAGTAAAGTCTCATGAGTTGTGAGCTCTAACTAGCAAGGTAGAAAATGGAGCTGCCTCTAACTCTTACCAAGTTTATTTAAGCGCTAATCACCCAATAACGAGGTGACACCTATATTATTTATACTTTTGATCCAATAATGACCACCCAAGGCCCACAGTGCAGACCTTTTTCGCCCAATTAGACAAAACCACCTGAAACCAAGAAGAAGGAGGTGAAGAACTTAAAACCACCCAAAACCAAGAAGAAGAAATTGAAGAAGGACTTAGACACCTTAAATTCTCCATCTTGCCCCATATATACCACTACATGCTAAAACCTTAAAATCTACATTTCCAGGGTTTCAACAGTTCTGCACTGCTCACCTGTCACCCTGGGGGTGGCTCCAGGAGAACAGCTCGGTCCCCAGATTGGCAGGGTGGGTGTCACCAGCTGGACAGGGCAGCAGAGTTGATATCTGTCATTGCAGGACACAAAAGAAAGATGAGAGACTCCAAATATTTCAGAAGGCAAAGAGCATAAAAAAAGCTTTATTGTCTAATTCTTACTGCCTTTTATAAGGTGCTCTGATACAGAGTTAACATGGTGGGTGAATAGGAACGACACCTCTCTAATCCCATTGGTTAAACTAAGAAACAGCAAAACACCACCTGGAGAAAGATTGTTTGGAGAAAGGAGAGTTGTTTGCCAAGATTGTTTTGAGAAGAAGCTTTCATGAGAACATTTTCCCTTGGGAAAAATTTAGCTGCTGCTAGCAGGCTAAAATCTCTCAGACTAAGCAATGTCAGGCCCACAGATATCCAAGTGCAGACATAATTTGTTATCCAAGTACAGACACATGGCTATCGTTACTCTTGTGATAGAAGTCAAATCTCAGGGTCGAATCTCACTGTGGCCACCAGGAAAATCCACAGAGAGCTCCTATAAACCCATAAACTCAAAGGGCGATGCTGAGGGAGTGGAAATGTTCCTGCCCGTGGCAGGGGGTGGAACTGGGGGGGCTTTGAGGTCCCTTCCAACCCAAACCATTCTGTGACTCTGTAACACCTTCGAGCTGGGATTATCAAAGCCACCATCAGTTCTCTCCCAACTCTCTTTGCACCTCATCACCTCCTCATTTGCAGCTCTTTTTGTTTTACTAGCAGACTACAACGTCTTTCTCCTGAAACTAAAAAACTATGGTGTACCTAAAAAAAGAAAAAAGAAAAAGGAAAAAAAAAGAGAAAGTGTTGTCTTTTTTTATTCCTTCCCTTGCAAAGGAGCCATCTGTGGAATAAAAGTATTGGAAATAAGATCTATAATTACTGTGCATTGAGTTACGTTGCCATATCCCCAGCTTTTTCAGCAGCCCTCTCTCCAAGTGCTAGTAGCTCTTTTACAAATATTTATTTGGGAGCTTTATAAACCTTTTAGAAGCCTTAACCATACCCAAGGGGCTAAACAAGCAAGTCCCCCGTGAGAATTCCTCTGCTTTACAAAAAGGGAGAGAGCAGCTCTAAACCTGAGAATCATAAATATTATTATCTGTCTTATTGTATTTGCTTTCTGGCTTTTGATCTCACAAGGGATGAAGGCTGCCACAGTCACTCTGAAGCCAAAGTGACTAAAAATGTGCTTCAGTATAAAATAAAACTGTTTCATGCCTGTATTCATGGAGCTCTGCAGGCTGATACTGTGAGAAAACAGCCAATAGCACACAGGATATGGTTAAATAAGGCAGCAGTAATAGTTCTGTTCCTTAAGTGCTGCATATAAAAAGGTATTCTGAGATTTGGAAAGTATTTTAGAGATATCTGATGAAATGCCAAGTATTTTTTTTCCAAAACTCTTTTTTTTTTTTTTTTAATAGATCCAAAGAAGGGAGAATACAAAAGTGTAATACACAATGTCCATTATTTAGTTCTACTCTATTTACAGAAGCCATTCAATCTTACACTCCTAAAGTTATTACGGAATTGATTGGAATCACAATTAATGCAGTAATACACGGACACTTAGGGATGGTACAAAGCAGGAACTGGTCCAGCTCCAGACATGAAAATACAGAATTCCTAAAGATCTTGGCTTTGCTGCAAGATGTGCTCCCTCTCCTGCCTACTTTGAGAACCTTAGAGCATTCTCCTTCATTTTTCAGTTTATATAACTGAGCAAAATGATAATATATATAGCTTCCTCCACTTCTTTATGTTCAAGATGACTTTGACAACCTTTTCCAAAACATCTGGTCTTGTTGAGAGGTATTATTACTCGAAATAAAGTCTCCATCACCAGATTCCCAGAGTTTACGTTTATGCTTACCAAAAGAGAAGGCCTGAAATGAAGCTTGATGGAGAAGAAGAGATAAAATCCTCCAAGGAGCTGAGCTGGGATTAGTTGTTTCCATAACACACCGGGGGTCTCCTTGTGCCTTTGGCTAATTCCTCCTCATCCTACTGTAGGGAAAATCCTGCTGAGAAAAGCCAGTGTCCATAAAGGAGACAGAGAATCCTGCAGCTTTATTAAAATAAAGGGAGAGAGAGCCCACCGGGTTTTTCTCTTGAGGTTTTGGGAGGCCCAGCCTCCTTTTATCCCAAACTCCTGCCATGCATAGCCCTCCTTCTTCCCCTACTCTGAGGTACCAAGGAGGTGCCCCAGATCCCCCCTGAACCTGGTATTTTACCCCAAAGTTCAGAGGATCAGCCCTGTGTGATGCCTGAAGTTTGAGCTTTGCTGTATTTCAGGTTCTGTGCTGCCCAGGGTGCAGCTCTGAGCTCACAGTCAGGGTCACTCAGCTCTCTGCACACAGCAGGGACACAAAACAAATCCTGGCCCTGCTGCACACCAAGGACAACTTTCAGCCCAACAGCACAAACAAGGGTGGCTGGAGGGAGGAACAAGAAGGATGGGAGCTCACAGCCTGGAGCTGGGATTGGACAATGAAACCCCAAAATGCAAATGGACCAAAAGTTATCAAAGTGTGAGACCTCGTGACTGGTCAGCCATTTTGTGACCATTTTGCATCCATTTTGTGTCCATTTTGTGACCATTTTGTGTCCATTTTGTGTCCATTTTGTGACCATTTTGGGTCCACCTTGGCTGTTGCCCTGGTCAGGCCCTGTCCTGCCCAAGGTGTACCCTAAAGGCCTTTCAATAAATCTCTACTTTATTCTCCAGCTCTGTCCAGTCTCTGTTCCAGCTCAGCCTTCCCAAGGCATCATGTGCAGACCCTTGTCTGTGCTCTGTCACAAACCTGCTGCCCAAAGTCATTGGAGACATTTTAAGACCCATTTTTTTAAATCCATTAACACCCATCCCCTCACCCATGGAATTGTTTGTGAAGACATCAGCCCACATCTTCCCTACCACTATCCATTCTCAAGATCTGAACCTCCCCCTGAGGTACCTGAGACCAAGAGTGAACTCTGGAGTGATGATGGAACCACCAAACAAATGCAGGAGGTGGGGAAGGATGACAAGCCACCCTTCAGGAGTTATTGCTGCACAATTCCCTGCTGAGCCAGCCTGAAATGCTGAGCCTGGACAAGCCACATCCCCAGAGTTCTGTGCCCCAGCACACCTGGGACCACAGGAACGCTTCTGAATCTGTAGGAAACTCAAACCCCAAGAGAACCATTCCAGCCTGTCCTACTGTGAAGCACAACCTAAATCCTGACAGGAAGAAACCTCAAAAAGACCTTTTTGTTGCAGTATTTAAGGTGGCTACAAGGATGGAGACTCTGTTTTTACAAGGAGCCACAAGGAAAAGAGGATGAGCAATGGGTACAAGTTCCTCCTGGGCAGATTCCAGTTAGACACAAAAGGAATTTTTCTCAAAGGAAACAATCAGCCACTGGAATAATCTCCCCAGGGAAGTGGGGGATTCTACAACATTGGACGCTTTTTAGATCCAGCTCTACAAGGTGCTGGCCCATCTTATCTAGACTGCGTTTTGGCCAAAAAAAAAGTTGGATCAGGCAATCCAACCTGGTATTCTGTGACTCTGTGGATGGTTGTCAAGGGTACATCAACTCTGACTGGGCCATGATACCAATGAGTTTTGGGCATTTTTATATAAGAAGTCTATGTGAGTGCATTTAAGCATTTAAGCAAGAAACTCTCTGTGCACTTTGTGCATGCAAAACGGGAGCATCTTTAATTCCTGCAGTTCCACCTAAGTAGGTTAGGTCAGGTCAGTACAAGCAATTAATATAAATGAACAAGAAGTTCATAAAAGCAATTTAACTTGAATTAACAATTCATCTACTCCCAGACTTGGCTACAGCAAAGAGGCTGCTACTTTTACCTATTAATATTTTTATTTATGTAGCAGCCACACGGTAGAAGATGGATGCATGCAAGGATATGTCTGTGGAGATAATTTCAGAATCAATGTCACAGGGAGTTTATAATGCAAATAAACATAAATATATGTCAGGAAAACTTGTATATTATTTTCTTTTTCCAAATGGAGCCCTGTGGTCCTCAGTCGTGAGCTAGCACTTTTCTAGGTAATCTATCATGTATTCCAAAGATTAATATTAATAATAATAACAACATATAAATGAAATAATTATATGTAATATATTAAAAACAATAATACTATATATATTTGTGCATTATATTCTGCCTATATGTACGTCTATAATATATCATCTATAGATACTATATGTGTGAATATTATAATATATAATTAATTATATGTGCAATATTCATTAAAGATCTTAACTCCTTGCCTTAACCTTCCTCCTTGAGATTCCCATCTCGAAGCTGTGTGATGTAAATGGGATGAAATCACATAAAAAGCAGTGGAAATTCCAGAAATCTGCACCTGGTCATTTCCATTCAAAAGCTGATACAACAAAACTCCACACCCAGGGATGAATATCTCTTACAATTGCTATGGAAACTGGACTCTTAATATATTTTGACACATTTGTCTTATTTTGCCTGTGATTTTTTAAGAAGAAACCTGCTGGCACAGAATACCAGATGAAAAAAAATAAATGAACAGAGACAGGTGGTGGCCATGGACTGGACATGAGGAAGTGGGATGGAAAATCCTGTGGGCGTGGGCCATGATCCATCAGGAAAACAAACACAAAAAAAGGGGATTCTGGATGTGATATAGGGAGGAGGAGAGGTTTTCTCCAAGCTCCCAGAAATTTTTGCACTGTTTGCTGTCTCTGCTGATCCTTACTGCCAATGCCTGGCACACGGTGATGGTGCCTCCATGCAAACTTTCTGTGCACTCCAGGAAATTTTGCTAAATATAAATGGAAACACTCTTTTCCAGGCAGCCCCAGGGCAGGAGAAGGGCTTGGGTCACACCATCCTGAGACTGGGAATGTGCACAACAGGCAGCCAAGGGCTCAGCTTTCAGGTACCTTCATGTTTTGTGATTTTTTGGAGGTTACTGAGGCCATCAGTGAAATCAGAGTGGAGTCTGACCCAGCAGAGAGCCCTCCACTCCCATTCTCAGCAGCAGGAGCTGTTCCTGCTGGATCTGCCTCCAAAAGGTGGCAACAACACTCAGCAGTGAGTACTGCACTTTACAGTGTGCAAGTACTTTGCAAACATTCATTAATTAGTCTCCCAACTCCTCCTGAAGGCAGGCAATTAACTGGATTTTATTTTAAAAGCCCTGCAGTGTGGAGAGGTTAAGTGACTGGCTGGGAAGAGGGAAGGTGCTGGGATTCAGCCTTGGCTCACTCTTTCATGGTCAAGCAAATATTTCTCTGCTGTCGTGCCCACAAGGTCCCTCTTTGTGGTCACCTCCTTTATTTCACTGAGCCCTTCCTCTGCAGCCAGCAGCTCCCCAGTAATTTAAAAGCACATAAAAGACTGGATCCAGCACTACAAGTGACTGCAATTGCATCCAGTTGCTGAGGAGGAAATTGGATCTGTTCACAGATACTGGGCACAAAGTATTTCAGCCTTGGTTTAAGCTGTATCACTGGAGTATTAATCAGCAGTGGCTAAAGCCATAACCTGGAGCGATTAACACTAAAATTAATCACTGGAGTATCACCCAGGGAAAGCTGTTATGTTAGATTACAACTGGTTTGGCTGAAACTTGCTGGAGGTGAGGTATTTTTTGTAACATTTTGAGGAAAAAAAACCACCAAAGCTATTTCCTCAAAAGATTCCATCTCACTGGAAAAAGTACAAACAGAATCTTCAGGGAAACCATTGGAACCAGACATTATCACCTGAGTTAGCTCAATGGTCCTGCATGTTGATCTACAAACTTGCAACAATTTTGTTTGTTTTCACTAAGGATCCATGAATCCCAGACTTTTTTTCCAAAGGATTTTAAGCCTCAGCTATAGTTTAGATGAGATCTTTCTTTCCACTGCAGCCAGGAAGGATTTCATGTGCCCCTTTAACAGAGAAAATGCCATGTTCCATCTTTAGTGATCAGTCAGACACAGTTTGGGGGGGAAAGACAAAACACCTTGGAGATGAAAGAATGTAGTTTTCCCTGTCCAGCCCCAAAATCCAGGTTTAACATGAATCCTCAAGGCAGCAGTTGGGAGTGCTTTGAGACATGGAAACCCTCAATTTCCAGCTTCCTCTTTTGTGTGGAAGCATGCTCAGACAATTTACACTTATGAGCTCAAGAAGTTTTCCTTCCTTAAAATGCTTCTTCTGCTTCCTAGCTTCCTTCCCTGCAGTTCAGTGTCTGGGGAGGTCACCAGCTGAACTCTGGACTGATGCCACCTGATGTCACTGACACAGCCATACCAGCCCATATAACCATAAATAGGAACTGCACTTTAATTGGATGAATTACTCTTTATTTCAATAAACACAATAATTACTGTGTTTGGCCGCTGTACAGGGCATTGGTTGGGATGAGGAACAGAACTGGTTCATGTGGCCACTATTTTTTATGGACTGAGATCTGCCTTTTTTACAAATACAGCTCTGAGTGACTCCCAAAGCTGTCCAAGCAAGTCCAGAGATGTCAGCCCTCATACCCAGCAATCACTGAGAGAATTTTGCTATAAAACAAAACAGGTGGTGTTGGGGTCAAAATTAAACTATTTTTCAGTTTGGCTTGTATTTATCTGTATTTTGAGTAATCAAAATTTAAAAGTCACCGTTCCAACTCAAACCATTCTGGTTTTTTACCTTGATTATTCCCCCTCTTCGTTTTCCCTCCATGTAAAACTGTTCTGCTCCATCTGCCTTCCACAGGCAGCAAATCATATTTCCTCCTCAAACATAAACCTCCTACTATTACTCCAAATGTTTTAAGTGAGATAAGACAGACCTTACTGTGAATTCCTTGGCCAATCTGGACCTTCCATCTTCTGTGGGGAAGTTCTCCATCTTTTGCAGTGACAACCAAGAACTTCTCCACCTTCCTCATCTGGGAAAGAGACACTTCAGGCTTTGGCACCCTGCTCCTGCTTGACATTCTTTCCTCTTCCTTTTATTTTTTGTGCCAAAAGCCAGGACAGAATTCACCGTGGTAACTGCAGGGAAAAAAAATATATGGTAACAAGCGTGCAGGAAATCCCTTCAATAAATTGTCACGTTTCAGCAACACTTGTTTTCCTGAGGGCTCCTAGAATTGCCCATTCCATTGGCACTTCAAAGCCGTGTTGCCCATCATAATATCCTTGTTATCATCCTCTGAGTGCTGCCTTTTCCGCATCTCAGTGGTTCTGCAGCAGGGAAGGGTTATAAATGTCCCCTGCACTGTGGATTTAATTCTCCCCTCAAACACAGCATTAACTCGCCCGATCGGAGTGAAATTTTCTTTCCCCCTTTTCTTTTGGGATTGCAACAACTGTGCCTGCACAATTCTATCTGTAAATACAACTCTCTCAGGGGGAAATTTCCATTCCCATCTATCCTGCCTCAGCCTTGGAACAGTCTGGGGGGTCCTGAAATCATCCTGCTGCAATCCAGGGGCAAAACCAACCATAATTTTTTGCTGTTATTCTCACTTCATCAGCATTCCAACAATCCACATGCGACCAAGTGTCCTCCTCATGCCTCTGCATCCCTTTGAAAGCTCCCCAGCAGAAGACCTGCACTGATTTCTATAAATATGCTGATACATCACCCAGCCAGGTACTGAGGAATCACACAGCCCTTTGCCAGGAGGGAAATCGAGATCTTGGAAAGGAGTTGGGCATTTGTCTCCAAATGCAGAGACTACATGGGCAAAAGAACCTTCTTTTACAGCCTTCAGGGACTGGGTGAACCACCTGGGGAGTGCCTGAACTGAAAAGATTTTCCCAGTAAACACTAAAATGCAAAAGAAACAAACAGAAAAAAAACTCTCTTGAAATAACCCTACAATCAAGCCGGAGATGGAAACAATTATTTGATAAGAATTATGAGTTTGAGTCATTACCAAAGATAGAGTCCTCTACGACAATCTAATAAACCTAACATTATTCCTGCTATTTAATAGCCTAACATCTTTTTGGGGAATATAAATTATTCAACGTTTAAGTGCCTTGTAATTTGATTTAGACGACAAATGGAAGAAAATACTTTAATTGTGAAATATATTTTGTATGCATCACACGGAAACATCAGCCACCTCCCTGAAACAGGCTCTCAGGAGAGCTGCATGGCTCAGGAGTTTGCTAATGGGATGTGGCGTCCTTCATCATTAAAAACATGAGTGGAATCCAGAACGCGCTGGAAGCAACTGGAAATGGTTTCTCAATATGGCCAGAAATTCAAACCAGAGGTAATTTTAGCTCCCTTCCTCTTCTCCTCCCCCTTTTTGCTCAGGAGAGTCTGGAACTGGTGAAAGTGGAAAATTTTCAGCCCTTCAGGATGTTTTTTCAAGGTTTCAAGTCTCCTGGACTTGTTCCTTCACCCTTGGCCAACTCTCACACCATTCCCAGCCCATCGTGGTCAGTCCCTGATGGATCTGACACACAAACTGTGCCCAGCTGCTGGACATGCCATGAGTGGTCAGCACCTCTGAGCTTGCCTTTCATGTATCACACTAATTCTTAATATTTTCTACTAAACAACATACCCAGAAAATTCTTTTTGTTCTTTTCCCTGCAAAATACACACCTGCCTGACCACGCAGGCCTGATAGAATTTCTGCTTAAAATACCTGAAAGCATTCTTTGTGATAATTTAGTTTAACTAAAGCCATAATCATTAAAAAATGAGAGCCTCTTGCCGTTACAAAAGCTGAGAACAGGAAGCAGGCAGGCAAAATAAAAATATTAAACCACATTGTGGTTTATTTGTTTGGTTGGGGTTTTTTTTCCGAGAAGTAATTATATTCAGTGTTGTGAATTATTGATTGAGTGTATTGACTGCTCAGCTGATAACCAGGAGCCTTCATGGCAACTCCTCATCCTCCAACCAGCCTGAACTGTGCCACTTGGAGAAAATTACTTTTTTTCCTTGCCTGCTGTGTTTAATTCTGTTGAAGCAACAATTATCTGTAACTATCTGTGAAGTTTTCAGCACTATAAATCTTCAATCTCTGTTGGATTTTTGATGCCCTGCTGTAATAAAAATAATAGTGGCTGGTTTGGCTTTGTTTGTTGGGATTTTTTGTGGTACACGTGATTTTTGCTTATCAGTTTTACCTTTTCTGATTTCTCTGTTCCTCTTAAATATCCAGCCAGGAAATCTGCAAAAATCATCATAAAAGCAAATATCCGTGTAAGAATGTAATTAGATAAACTAATGTCCTTGAGATGAACGAAAAAAGGGGCAGAGGAAATAAGTAATAATAATTTATCTAAGTGATCTTGGATAAATTGATAAACCTGGGGGGAAAAAAGTGCCAGATCTCAGCCACACTGATATGAGTCAATTGAACCCAGAAAAGTTGCATTTTACCCCAAAAGATAAAAAGTGTCTTTGTGCCTTTGCCCATCTCTGCAGCGCCGATGGCACCGGCAGCTCCTGCCACCCACTAATTGATTGAGCACATCAATGGAAAAGCCTCCAAAACTGAACCAAATAAAGAAATTTCACACTCAGGGAGCCCTTACAAAGACAACTTTTAACGTCTTTAAAAGTCCCCACCTTCCTTATTACCACGCTCTTTAGGAATGCAGAAACAAATGGCCATTGAGGGGAAGACACACGGCTTGCCTGGGGCGAACTGGGATTAAATGATGAAAATCAAAGACTGTTACTTAAAGGATGACTCAAATAGATGAGAGGGAGCACTTTAAAGCTGAGAATTTACAGAATGAGAAATATCATTGTCATAAAATATGCTGAGACAAGCTCGGCAGAGCTGCTCCAGTGTTTTCCGTGGAGATCCACGCTGAGCTCCGGCAGGTTGGCAGCTTTTAATGAGGGTTTTGTTTGAGACCACCAGGGGCTGGGGAGTGAGGCAGACCCTGCCTCCTTCTGCCCACCAGAGATGAGACCTTCAAATAGCCAACATCACTTCCAAAAGGCTGCTCCAGCAACCATGAGCTCCTCTGGTTTATAAACACAATCCATGTATTTGCTTTCAAGAAAAGATACTTGTTCTATTTCACGGGGTATGTTGAGATTAAAAAAAAAAAATAGAATTTTCACTGTTAACAACAAGGCTGACATAAAGTATATTTTCATTAAACTCCACAGGTATCTAATAATAAATGGAGAAACCAGAGAACGAGAGAAGATGAAGTACATTTTCTGAGAAACACTGAGAGTCGCAAAAATATCATTAAAGCAATTTCATGTGAAGGTTCTATTCAATCTTTCTAATGTAGCACAAAATAATTTTGTGATCTGGAGTACAAAAGTGTAGCTAAATTTACTGTCACAAATGCTTTGATGACAAGTGTGCTAAGAAGGTTTTTAATGGGAAGAAAAGGCAAGCCCTTTTTTCTTAATTACTGCACCACAAAGCCATTCTGAGGCACATTTTGACACTTTAAATTTCCGGGGGGAGTGTTCACGTGATAAATTATTTCAACGGGCATAGCAAATCCTGTTTTCATATAAATAACACACTCAGCATCAAACAAAACTATTGTGACTATTTCTGCAGATCCCCAAGTCCATAGGTTTTTTTACCATTTTCCGTTCTGCTACGATTTCAAAGAAAAATTACACCGTAGGGGCAGAACCTGTACAGCTTTACAGCTGTACTATTATCAGGAAATTTATTGTAAATTGGCAAATATAATTTCACAGACATTGGGGCCTTTTATCATCACTTGTTTGCAGCTTCAAAGACAGAAAGAAAATGACCCGTAGAGTTTGTGCACTGAAAACCTTCTAGTGGTGACTCCTTATATTGGGAAAGGTGAACAGATTAAATTAAATTAAATAAATGAACAGGAATTATAATTTGGATGTAGCAAGATTAAGACATAAGGGATGTTTTTAATGCTTTGTGAACTGTTTGAAGAGAAAAAAAAAGGGATTTATTGAGTGGACTTGAGGCAGGAAGGGGTTGACATTGGGTTTTAGGGGATGAGTGAGTCCTAAAAAACTTCCCAGTGCTTCAGACCCGATTCCCTTGCACCTGCAGCCACAAACCCCTGCACGCTTGGTTCTCTGTGTTTAGTTACCTTGGCTGCAGCCGTTTGCCAGTGATTAATAACACCTTTGCACAGAAACAAATAAACACGTAGGCTGCACTGAACGGAGCACTGAGGGCCCCGAAATGTAATTAGCCACTCGCACGCTTTTTACTGGCAAATATTAAACTACACAGCAAACAGAAATAAAGGACAAAACCGAACCGTGCAGCGCCATTACTCAATAAAAATGATACATTTATAACCTCATTACTCACATTTTATGGTGGTGGTTGCTGGAACACGGAGAAGGGGCTGTGCAAGGTCACACTGGCAGAGTTTGGAAGAGAAAGCAGACATCTCATTCCCTAGCCCAGTGTTCTGCTCCCTCTTTTATATTGCTTTTTCTCTTTTATTTTTTTTTAATTTAACCATAGATAGATCACCATAGCAAACTTACAAAAAGGCCTCGTGTGACACACAGATAACTCTGGATTTAAGATAAGCTGCGTCTCCTGAGCTTCTCTGGCAACAATGGAGTTTGTTGATTGCAATAGTGTGGAAATAGCATCAATGTTACCAGAAATACATAGAATTCTTTATGGTAATGCTGTGGTCTCTCTGAACTCAGGGATGAAATTTCTATTGTGGATAAATTGTACACACAATATTGGATTTGCACTTTCACAGCTTATAGATTGTCCCATCCAAGAGCTGCCAACCCAAATCCTTCCATCCTACCTGGATCCACTGCTGGAAGAGGGGCAGTGGAAAAGCCACAACAACCTTTCTTTGCTGCTTGGTATTCATGAGAACTCACTGGTTAATCACTCTTTTCTTCTTCAGTTTGCCTCGAGTGATGCCTCTGAAGAAAGAAAGGTTAGGGGAGAATGAGGGTTTACCTCAATAAATCACAATAAAAATGATTTTTTTCTATAGAAAAAGAAATTTAGTTGGGTTTTTTTCCTCCCTCCAGAGCCTCCTCATAATTCCTGTTTTCTGCAAGCAATGCCAGACTTCTTTAGACTGAGATTCCACCAATTTGTCCAACCAAAGTTGGTTCTGTGCTGTCCCTTTCCAAGCTCTGGGATTTCTGTGCTGTAAAACCTCCAAGGCTGTGCCTTGTTCACCTTCCCACTGTTTCACAAATGCCTGTGACACCAATTCCAGCCAGTGTCTGAACACACCTCCAACCCAAACCAGCCCCACCATGAGCCATGCCTGGGTTTGAGCAGATTTGGGCTCTGCTCCAGAGTCGTGCTCATCTCCCACAGGCTCGTGACTGATCCAAGGCAGAGGAGGAAAGAAAATTGTTAAATCTTAATCCAGCTGTGAGAGAAACTTGGCAAATAAAATGACTAAAAACTGTCTAAGAGACAATGAACCCTGTTGAAAACATTTTTGGGTCTTCTCTCAGCACAAAGCAACTAGAACTGACTCCAGTGGAGTCTATGGCAGCTGATTTCTTTTGTTGTCAGAGTTCTGTCAGAACAGACCTTTAGTTCTTCCTAGCTCAGTATTATATTGAAAATAAGATATAGATTTGGCTTTTTTAGTGAGACAAATTCTTATTCTTCAAATAAGATATAAAATAAAGAGAAATAGATATAGAATAAAGAGAAATAGATTTAAAATAAAGAGAAATAGATTTAAAATAAAGATATAATCTTCATATGCAGGATTTTTAATGAGAACCAGGCCAAGGTTCAGGTCAATGAAACTACCAGAGGAAGAAATGCCGAAGTTTGTATCTGATGCAACTCAGAAAATCCATAAATTATCACCATAAATAAAATTGGCATCACTTCCTTTGACAGCTGAATATCACCATGATGAACCAAAACCTGGGATTTGGCACAGCCAGGAGATGATTATTCGGAAAAATGCCCAAGAACCCATTCCCTGGGGCTGCAGAAAGCACCATCCAGCCCAACAACACCAAATGATGCAATTTGTGACACTGACAAATTAAAGGATGTCTGTGGGAACAACAAACTGGGCCCAATTCTTTAATTCCCCTTTCAAAACTCCCTTGTGTTTATATTTTTTTTCCTGGGATAACATGACTGGGAGGGAAGGCAGCTCTCAGCACATGGGCATGGGAGGAATTTTTGAATCAATTAAATACCCACCTGATCTTTCACATCCTGCAGGCTGATGGAGCTGAGGATGGGTTTGGTGCTCTGAGCTGCCAAATGACACCACAAACCTTGGGCCTCTTTCAAAATAAACCCAGTGTCCAATCCTGCTGCCCTCAGTCACCTCTGGCAGCATCTTAGCCCACAAATACATCAACTCAAAGCCAAGTACTTTAGTTGCAAAGTGAGGTCTTTTACAAAGTGAGTTCCACAAGATGAAAACTTTTTCTCAGGCTGCATCCCCATCTTCTCTTTGTCCTTGCAACACCTGAGGCTGCTCAGTGGGTGGAAGAACACGGCACCACAAAGAGAGGAGGGAATGTCAGCTGTCACTGCCAATATCTTGGATTTGTTTCTTTGCCTGCATGTACTGGGAATAGAGAATTATATGTCAGTTTTATTGGCAGCTGGTTTATTTTGTATTTACAATGACCTAGATTGCCAGTTTACAATCTGCCTGCAAAGCAGTTGAAACTCTGCTCTCTCCCAGAAGAAGACTTTGGGAATCAGCTGGCAGGGACAAATTGTACAGCACCACAAGTACTTGCCTCTTGTAATGCTTCCATTTCCTACAGAACCAGGCAAAAGAATATTGCTGTAATGTCCCTAAATTTAGGATTCACAACAACAACAACCAAAAAAATAATAAATAAATCATAGAGTAACAGAATGGTTTGGGTTGGAAGGGACCTGCCACCCCCCCAGCCATGGGCAGGGACACCTTCCACTGTCCCAGGTTATTCCAAGCTCTGTCCAGTCTGGCCTTGGACACCTCCAGGGATGGGGTAAATTGAGAAAGATGAGGAAATAATTCTGATTTGGGAATATAACATGGAGCTGTACCTGGTATTGAGAACCATTTGACAGCAATCTCTTTGCTTTCCTTCTCAGATTTTACAAGCACTGCCATAGCTGCAAAGCCCCAGACTTGTTTATATTTTAAATGTGTTAGAAATGGGCCTCAAGTTGGAAAAATTCAATGAGATTCTATTAAACATTGAACTTCCCAGTTTTTTTTTTCTCACTTATTTTGTGCTGATGTCTTTCAACTCTGAAAGACAATTTGGGCGGATTCACTGCTTGCTTCAGAACAGTTGTGGGGTTTTTAAATAACACTCCACTACCCAAATCTTTCTCTCTCCAGTGCTCACTGAGAAAAGAAATTAAACAAAACTATTCTGTAACATGCCAGACTACAGAATATCATTGCCCCCATCTCTGGCTCCCAACCAGGAATTCATAATAACACCTTACATAAGCATTATTTTCATTAACCGATTGATAAAGACAATGTCAAGCCCAAGAACAACCCTGACAATAAAATTGCAGCATCATCCTATTATTAGCACCACAATCACTCAAATGCTGAAAGATTTCTAAAGGAATTTTGGGATCAGGATTGTGTCAGCAATATACTAATGATGGCAATTCATGGTCACTTCAATCACACTTCTAGGGTTTGTTGTTTCAAGGTAAAGGATTTGCTCTTGTTTCATCCTTGTCCCTTCCACTGTCACCCACTGCACCATCAACGTTATTAAAAAAGTTTCTCTTCATGTTCCCTCTCAAGAAAAGGTTTCCCTTTTCCTGTTGTCCAAGTCCCTCTGCAGGAAGGAAATTCAGATTTATATAAAAGTGAGAATGCACCGTGGACACATTATGAACAGTATTTTGAGGGCAATTTAAACCCTGCTAAAACAACATTGTCTTATTCGGCGTGGTCATTCAAGGAGAGGTAAAACATTTCCTCCTTATAAAAATGATGGACATCTTAAAACGATGCATTTCTGCAATCCAAATGATGTTTTGCCTTCAGTGTGAAAGAAAAATTCCCTGAAGAACAAGATAAAATGAAGATGTGAAATGACATGGGCTGTCCCCCTTCTTCCCATGCAACTCCACCCGTGAATTGGTGTTTGGGATGAAGTTCTCATCACCTCTGTCCACTGAATTAACAAAACATTCAATTTTCCCAGGGAACGTGCCTTGTTTGTTTAATTGATTAGCTGCTCTAAGAGGTGAATGTGTTCTGCTCTTGGAAGAGGTTCACAACTGAGGAGATCCAGCCCCTGTCACGGAGATTCCACTGCAGTCAGCAAGTCCAGCACAGGAGCAGACGGAGCCTCTGTGGGACCAGGCTGATGCTCAGATCAGACATTGCCTTTGTGCCAGGGAAAAAGAAAAAAATGTATCAAAAATCACCACGAGAACTCTGATCAACATCTTCCTCCTGGATAAAGAGGAGGACTGATAAAAAATTGCGCTGCTTGCGTAAACGGGTAATGCTGCAAATTGAACAGTGGGTGATTTTTAAATTCAAATTACTAACAAATTATACAGCTTCCTAACAACCTCGACTCGGAACACATCTACTCACCAGGGCATACAGCAGCCCCCAGATGGGCTGTTTGGGGAGCTGATGGAAGCAAACACGTGTCAGAAGCTGGAAAGCCCTGTAGAACAAAACCTGTGCTCGCAGCAACAGCAAGAGATAACACCTCCCCTGGTTTTTTGGTAATTCATCACACCTCTTGCAGTGTCACAGCAGTTTTGCAGCTTGCAAAAGTTATTAAGGCTAAAATTAATCACAATTACTTTAAAAAAATTAGGAGAAAGGAGAGAATTCAAAATAAACAGCAAATGAAAATAATCTGAGCTAGCACTTCTTATTGTCCCAGTCTGTAGCTGGAACATGTCACTTGACAGGCGAAGGAAACAAGCCTATTATTCCTGGAAAAAAATAGAAATTTTATCCAGAAGAGATGCATATGAGAAGAGAACCAACCAAAAGGGTCTTTCCCCTTCTTTACATTTGGACACTGAGATTTATTCCTTTACCATCACATAATTCCCACACCTCAGGACTTGGTTTTCCAAGAATCTGCAGGCCCAATCTGCTGCAGTCAGAATTCACTTTTCCTGCCAGACTGACCAAATGTTCAGAAAAGTAAACTTGGGACATTTCTATTTGCATCACATAAATCTGTCTGGTTTGATTCACAAGGGTTGTAAAATCCAGGTTTACCTGGCTCCCACTGAGCTGAGCATTTCATTATTTCTTTTTCTCCCAGCTAACAAGCAAGAGGACAAGGGAAAACAGCCACAGGCTGTGGCAGGGGAGGTTCAGGCTGGACATTAGGAAAAATTTCCTCACTGAAAAAGGGAGGAAAGCATTGGAAGGAGACACCCAGGGAGGTTTGGAGTCCCCATCCCTGGTGGTGACCAAGGAACGTGGCACTCAGCACTCTGTGCTGGGTGACAAGGTGGGGATGGGGCACGGGTTGGAATCGATGGGCTTGGAGGGCTTTTCCAACCTCAGGGATTCTGTGGTTCCATAAACATTGACAGGTACCAGCTGCCATCATCCCTCCCAACTCCACCAGCAACTCCCCAGCACCCCAGTCCCATCCCACTCCTCCAGCCCTCTCTGTTCCAACAAGCAAGCCCAGCTCCTTTCTTCCTGCTCCACTTGAGCCATGACACTGAGCAAGCTGAGAATTTATTCTTTTGTGGGTCGTTTGCCTGATCACTCTCATTTCCACAGGCAAGACAAAGATTTCCTCTCCTGATGGATAATGTCTGCACCCCAGAGAGGGTGACAAAAGCTCCCATGACTATTTCATGACTTCGCTGGCACAGTCAGTGGTGAAAGCTCCAGAACTAATCCATCCCTGGTGATTGCTCCAAGATTAGGATAATAAATTATGCTTTTTCTCCTCTTTTTTTTTTCTTTTTTTTTTTTTCCCCTGTATCTTTGGCTGGCACAAAAATCAAATGAGATGAAGAGCTCGCTTGGTCCCTCTCTCACCTGAGATCTTTCCTTCCAAGAGTGACCCACGGCTCTCTGGGGTTAACCTTGCCATCTCCAGAGGAGCAGGGGTATCTGAGCACCTGCAGGGGGGGCAGAACTGTGCTGCTGTCTCCTGTGTGTCCCTGGCTGCCCATTCCACCTGCCCAGCTCTTTATGAGGAGCCCACCACAGCCCCACCCAGCCACTGATTTATTCTGAAGTCTGTGGAACCCCAGTGCAACCCCATGAGGATAATTTGTATTTTTTCCTACAGTGTAAAGATGGAGGAGCTTGGTTTGCCCAGAATCCAAACTTTCAACACTTCAGGGACTCCATGGGTGAAGCCTGGAGTATGTAAGAACTTTGGGCTTGACGAAGTTAAGAAATTTGTCACAGGTCAAGAAGAAGGCTGTAATTATCTTTGTTACCCTTCACCCAAGGAGACATTTGGAATTTATGTATCTATGTTGTTTAGGGGTGCAACCATAAAAAGCCAAGCTAAACTTCTAAAAAGACCAAAAAAATAAAAAGGTCCATATTATCATCTATAAATTTTGACCACAGAACTGAGTAATTTCTGTCCCCAGGCAGAGATGGAAAAGAGGCAACAAGAGTAGGCAGGGAGCACCAGACAAAACATTACTTATTCTCTGTTAAAATATGCCTTTTCACATTGTTCTATTAGATTTTGCACTTTACATTAAATGCTGAACCCTTGAATGATTTGTTCTACCTCTTTGCAGTCTTAGGTCTGTATTTTCCAATCGCATTATTGCGTAAGAGTGATAAAAATACAGATTTTGCAATTTAATGTTTAATGAGAAGTCTGAAGTTGAAGAGCTACGTTATGATCTGCGGATTTAAATAAAAACACAATATGGAGCTGTTTGGAGATTACAGAGTTTCTAATGCCCACCAAACTCTGAAAATGCTCAGCTCTGGAAATTTGTCTCTTTTACCTTGAAAACAGAAAGTAACCACAGTCAGGCAGAGTGTCATAAAACCAACATAAATAAAAAAGGGGTGGAACAGCCACCACCAGGTCACTTCCACACAGAAATGACAATTATTGCACAGAGAGGACTCAATTGTTCATCCAACCACACTGTGCAAATGCAGGGGTGGGATTTGCATATGCAAATGTTGTTCTTTTCATATTCAGATACATACACCTGCAAAGTGTTTTTCAGAGGTCAGCTGCAAATATTGCCTAAGGAGTTCAGACTTTTTCAACACGTAAGATATTTTCACAATTATTCATCAAACTGTCTTGCCCTTGTTTTCTAAATGACTCCTTTAAATCAAACTAGCAAGATTACAAGGGGAAAATATAATTAACAGATAACAGATTATCCTGAAAAGAAATTAATATAAATTAACAAATTACAAACAAGGAAAAGGAATAGGGATATCTTTTTAGGGCTGCATTTTTCTCTTGTCACACAGCACCCCTTACCACGACATTACAGAGATCAACCAACAGGAAAGATGAAAGGCCTGCTGTGGTCTTCCCTGCTTCAAACACTTCAAAACATGGAATTCATCCAGCAAAGGATCAAAAGTTGCATCTTTCACTGGAGCTGCCTCTCGTTTCCACAGCGCACACGCAGGTTACAAATATTTCTGTGTATGTTCCGTGCATGGAAAATGCCTTTGGCAAGGACTCAGGCACCAGGGAGGATGTGTGAGGCCAAGGTGTTTGCAGGGGACCAGCTGGAACAGAATTTTGGCCGTTTGCAGTTGCACGTTGTGATACAAGAACAGCTGAAGTGAATTTTGTCTCCAGGAGCACACGCTGCCTCTTGAAAATGCCCTTCAAAACACCACAGACCAAATGAAGAGAATGGCTACTCAAAAAATTGGGAAAACTCGACAATTTGAACAGGATTGTGACTCCTTTGGTGGAGCACCTGAGCCCCATAAGCACATCTGGTTTCCTCAGGGTCTGTGTTCTAGTGAGAGATGTCATTTCCACAGCAGCCAGGGATGCAAAAATAAAGATAAAGCATCAAATTTCCAAAGATACCAGAGGATGAAAGCATGGATACAAGAAACCAAAGGATACAAATCCAGAAGCCAAAAAAAGAGGCCAAGTTCCACAAAGGCTCAGAAGGTCCATACTTGACAGGGCCCCAGGCTGACATCAGAGTACAGAAGTTCATAATTATTTTCTTGCAGCTCATTTCTTGGGGGACCTGGCAGCTGAAACATGCCTGTGCCACTTATTCCTATAATCCCAGGGTTTGAGACATTCTGCAGGAATTCTGAGAGATGAGAAAAGAATCAGTGTCAGGTGGAAGCAAAGACACGTTCTCCTCATTTTTGCAAATGTCCACCAACACCACAATCAAGAATTTTTACCTTAGGCCAGGCTTAGAGAGTTCCATCCCAAAAAGGTTGAGATGACTGCTGGAACCCTGGAGGCTGAAAATTTCAGGCTTTCTGTCTTAAAAGGTGCTGACCCTCAAGCAAACACCACATCTGAGACCTTGGGACAGGGTCCCGAGATCGAGTGACAGCACTGGGGTTGTGGGTGTGGAGTTTGAATAGAATTGTGTGATCTCACAGGGTGAAAAACTGAGATTTAAGATTTTAGTATATAGTAATACATGTGAGACAAGATGGAGGGCTTCAGACGTTGTCTAAGTCCTTCTTCTTCACCTTCTTCTTCATAGGTTTGGGTGGTTTTCTGTAATTGGGTGAAAAAGATACACATTGCAGGCCTTGGGTGGTCAATTATTGGGACAAAAGTATAAATAATATAGGTGTCACCTCGTTATTGGGTGATTATCACTGAAATAACCTTGGAAAGAGTTAGAAGCATCCATTTTACCTCGTTTTCCTTCCTGGCTTGCTAGTTGGGGCTCACGGCTCATGAATCTGTACATAGATGAGATATTATTATATCTATATTATTATATTATATTATTCTATTATTAATATATATTAATAAAACATATAATTAATATATTAATATATATTATTAATATATATCCATATATTAATGTTAATTATCTATTCTGTTATTACTATATTATTCTATTATTAATATATTAATATATATTATAAACAACCAAGTCCAAACTCGACCCCTCGTTTCCCGTGTCTTTATCCCGACCTTGGCAGAGAAGAACAGAAACCAGAAACCATCACAGATGACTGCTTCAGGACATGCTAAGGGGGAGAAAATCCAGCTGCACACAGTTCTCCAGTGGCCATGGCTGGTGGCTCAGCACAGTTCTGTGTGTCCTCCCATCCAGCAGTGCCACCAGTGCTGCCTTCTGAGGGCAGCCCTGCCAGTTCACCTCTCTGGGGGAAGAAAAGCAACAGTGAGACACTTTCCACAACCAAACAACTCCTGGGATGGTGTCCTTCCCTCAGCCAGGCAGAAGGAGAGATCGCATTCCTAAATCCCAGTTTTTCTCCTTTTCCTGCTGTATTTTCATGTGGATTATCAGAGCAGAACGTTTGAGCACATACAACTGGCAGCAAAATCAAATATTTTCTTTTAAAATAAGGCAGCAGCAGGAAAACCACCATTTGCTGAGGACACCAACATTTTATCCTTGCTTTCCCTGCAATTTCCAGGACATTCTTGAGAACAACCTGAACTTAAAACCACAAGAATCTGCCTGCACTGCCCTGTGTGCACTTGAGCACCAGCCTGGGTTTGTATTACACTGCTGTGGCACAAGAATCATAAAAGAACCTCAAAACCACTCCATTAAAAGACAAGTTCTGAGCCCTCACATCAGCAGTTTTCTTTTCCAAGAGAGTTTCTTTTCCAAATGACCCAGCATTGTCATCTCTCAGCTCATTTGTGGTTTGGGGAAATGAATCAAGACTTTCCAATGTCTGCTCTGTGGTGAAAGATGCCCACAGATAAGTAGGACTCCTTTTATTATCAATATGAAGTGTTATATAAAGAAATATGCATTTCCAAAGAGTGAAATACAGGCAGATCTTGTGAAAAGCTGTGTCTCTCAAAACACATTAAAGGAACTTTTTTGAAACTTTTCTAAATAAAATCCTTAACTCTGGAGATAGGTTTGAGGAGGGGAAAAAAAAGTAGTAAAAACAAACAAAAAAAAACCCCAACATAAAGTCTAAAAACCACAAGGAAACATAATTTGATGGGAATTGCAGGTCATTCCTGCTGCCACCAAGAAAGGAATTAGGGTGTGGGGGACTGCTTAATGCTCCATCATGTGGAACATAAGTCAATAAAATTTTAGTTATTCAGTAAAATGCCATTGCAAAGTCTCCTTGCTTGACTTTGCCAGTGCTGCTCTGAGTGTCAGGTCTGAATAACTTTGCTGGGAACGTTTTCTGTTTGCTCTCCTTATCTGAGCCATTTATTACAATTGGTGCAACAATGTGTTATCACATCAATATTAATAGGAAGGCACCGATTATAAGATGACTTTTCATGTTTCACAGCCATGCGTGGAAATTGCATTCAATCATACAAAATATTTCATAAATTACTGGCAAACTGTGGTAAAACATAGTAATTCAATAACATAACATACAAAGAAGCAAAAAATAATAAGTCTAATCTTAATTTTTGTTTTTAGGGCTGGGTCATACATGAAAAAATTGGCGGAATAAATTAAACTGATTCTGGATCAGCACAAATACTCCAAATGGTATGCAACAGGAATCTTCTGCACACAGAGATTAATACCTCCACAAGCAGCTCATTTAAGGCTGCAAGGAGCACATGGAGATGAGCATCAGCTGAGACCAACTAAGATAAGATGGAGATGAAGGAGCACATGGAGATGAACATCAGCTGAGACCAAAATTGGGCCCCTTTTCCTCTTGCTTCTCTGTCTACTGCAATCAACGTAAAAGAATGAGCTTTTCCCACCCACTTCTCAGGGAAAAACTCTTTTGGAGATCCCACTTGGTCACAGAGAGCCCAGCACAGCCCTGGACAGCCATTCCCAGAGAGTTGCCAAGCTGTCACAGCTCTGTTGGTGGCTTTGCCCGCTCTGGTCCCCCAGAGGACCCAGGCTGCTGCCACTGCAATCCTCTGCAGCTGCAGGAATCGCTCAGTGCTGGGGAGGCAGCACATCCCTGCAGCACTCATCACTCCTGCCTCACTGCCACTGCCCAGGCAGCTGCAGCCAGCAGGAATCTCTTCCCACAAGGATCCTGTGTCCAGGTCTGGGTTCCCAGCAGAAAGATGTGGAGCTGCTGGAGCCAGTCCAGAGGAGGGGTCTGAAGTTGCAATGCAACGTAACCAAAAGTATGAATTCTATTGCCAGCTGTTAAACCAGCTGGGGCAGTGTTCTTTATCCCTTCCAGGACCCACCCTCCCTCCAGGGGATCTCTGCTGTCCATGGGCCATCCAGGCTCACTGCAGGGCTGATTCAATGACATCATCCCATGGGAGATGTCCCGCCCAGGGGGAGGAGCCAAGCATTCCTACCTGGATAAAACCTGAGATTCAGAACAGCAGCACAGCCTGTTTCCACTGCATTCCCAGAGGAAGAGCAGACCCTTCTCACCACCACTGGACTTCAGAGGAAATCTCCACCCTTCTACAGGATCAGTGCTTCAACAGAACCACATCTGTCACTCCAGAAGAACCACAGTCACAATTTAATTAGACTGCTACCAACACCCTGACCAACAAGGTGCCAGATTATATTCTGACTCTGTCAGTATTTTTTTTTGTACTACTGCATATTTATTTTAATTTTCCATGTAAAGAACTGTTATTCCTATTCCTGTATCTTTGCCTGAAAGCCTCTTAATTTCAAAATTATAATAATTCTGAGGGAAGGGGTTTACATTCTCCATTTCAAAAGAGGCTCCTGCCTTCCTTGGCAGATATCTCTCTTTCCAAACCAACACAGGAAGCCACAGAGCTGCTCCCATGGCTAGGGCCAGGCTGGGGGTGCTCACCTGGAGAAGAGAAGGTTCCAGGAAGACATTTCAGGGCCTAAAGGAGCTCCAATAGAGCTGGAAAGGGACTGAGGACAAGGGATGGAGGGACAGAACACAGGGAATGGCTTCCCACTGCGTGGATTTAGATGGGGTATTGGGAAAGAATTGTCCTCTGGCACAGAGTGCCCACAGAAGCTGTGGTTGCCCCTGGATCCCTGGAAGTGCCCAAGGCATTGTTTATATACATTATATTCATATTTAAAACAATATCTTGCTGCAAGAGGGAAAATAGTTGATTCAGTGTTAGGAAACTATCCTAGAATTGGGTATTCCCTTTCCAGTGGGTTCATGGGCATTTGGTGGCAAGTGAGGCTCTTTGGTCTCTCATGCCTCAGTAAAAATATTACACATTTCTTCCACCGTGCAGAAATGCTGTGAGGAATAACACACCAACAATTACTGACAACTGAGACAGGAAGAGGATGGAAACCACACCAAATTTTAGATTAATAAACAGCCAGGCAAATGAAGTGCAAATTAAAGAATCACCAAAAACCAGGTGATCTGCACAACCTGTAAGTGGGAAATATGGTCTCAGTAATAAATGAATCAAAGAGAAATCAGAAAAGCACTTCTTTCCTGCAGGGCATATTTGCTGCCTAAAGGTCAGGTAAAATGAATTGTTATCAGCACCTGGCAGCCACACTGGGATGCAGAGACACCCAGCTCCACATTCCCCTTGGTCAAGCATCCCTTACCCTCAGCAGGTTCTCATGGTTAAAACTTTACCCTGTTCTTAAAAAAGGGACTGAGCTGAGGACAGGGAGATGAAATTCAATATATAATTAGTCATTCACAGCTGGAATAGCCACTTGCCATTCTGAAGCAGACAGCAGGAAAAACAATGGAGAAGGGAAGGTTTTCACACGCTTTGCACAGTTCCAGCTCTGCAGGACGCGGAGTTTCTGTGGAGGGAGCGGCGCAAATGTCAGTGACACGGTGACATTTCATTTCTCACCGAGGTTTCACTGGTCAGGTGGAGCCCAGGCGCTACTCACAGTCTAATTTTAGGCACTGCTCTCTCCACAGAGCCTTGGCAGACAAAAACCCCTGAGGTGGAGCCCCCAGAGCTGCAGGGACAGCAGCTGACTCCCATCCAAAGGCGTCGCCGCGCTGGTTCCGTGTCACGCCTTGGGTCACAGCATCCATGGATTCAATGACACAGGGAGAGGGCAGAGCAGGCTCAGGGATGAATGAAAGATAAAGCCTGGACAGCTGCCAGCTGCAAACTCAAAAAAAAAAAAGTCCCAATTCAATTGGCCAGACGTGATTTATGCCTGATATTTAGTAACATAAACACCGCGTGTGTTGAACAAGATTTATGTGCAATTTGGGCATTGCTTGTATCCGAATCCATCTTTAAATTAGAGACACCCCACGCTTCTGAGCAGGAAAAACAACCAACCCCTAAACCCAGGTAAAGCAGGATATGACAACAAGCTGGAAAGAGCAACATTTTTGCATGTCAAAATTAATAAATGTCATGTCTTTTGCTCATGCAGAAAAAAAAATGCAAGGTCACTTTCAGCAGCTCCACTGAGCACTAGCGTACTGTATGTGGGGTTTTAACATAATATAAAGCCATCTGGTATGGAAACTCGAGCTCAGCAGATGCATTTGGAAAACAGAGCATTCATTTTTATTGTGCACTAAAATTACATTTAAAGTGTGCTCAAAAGCATAACTAAAACAGATTGTCCCTTCCAGCATTTGTGTTGCAGGCATTGATGGGGCCTCTGTTTGTGGAGTCTGTGTTCAGACCTTTGGTCTGCCTCCTCTCCCTGTCATAATATTAAAAGGGAATCATCTTTCTTTCTGATAAATACAACTCCAAATAATCATCTAAATGCTCTCTTATGCTTGTTAGCTATTCAGATTTTCCTAAGGAAATGCAGTATTTGATTTCAAAGTTTGTGCTCGATGCAAATCCATTTGACCAGAAAAGCAAAGCATTACAGGCTGACTGGTTTTTCTGTTAGCTGCATTAATTCTAGGTCTTCACAGCAAAATAATTATAGAAGAAAAAAAAGGCAGATGAAAATATAAAGCATTTTCTCTTCCTGGTACTGAAAAAGCCACAGATCTGGAACAGTGATAACACCATACCCAGCACCCTTTTAAATAACAAGTTCACCTAGAACTTGTTATTGTGAATCCACAGTTTTGGAGTTTCAGTGTGATCAGGTTTTGTCTCTAGAGACTGGAAATTGGTTACCTTCAACAACACAAAAAAGATAATCCTAAAAAAACCAGTGGCATATTTGGTCTTGCATACAAACTACAGTTAATGAAGAAGTAAAAATAATTCTTGATCTCTTTGTTAGATTTCAGAAAGAGGAAGTGTTCTAGCACAGTTTTCAGTCAGACTGGTCTTAAATCAATAGGGGCAGTACTGTTTGCTTTATCTGGTGAAGACGCCAATGTAAGGAAACATTCTCAAAAAGGACTACCTTTTCCATAAATCAGAATCAAGCTGCAAGAAACTTTGAAGTCTTTTAAAAAGCTGTAGAATATTTTTCTTTTTTTTTTTTTTTTTGGTTGATCAACTCTTTCCAAAACCCCACACTCACCCAAATCTAATTTTTCAGTGTTTGCAAAGAGAATTCCCCATCACCACCAACTTTCCCCTCATTTCTGCTAAGCTTATGTCCCAGAGAGCCACAGCTTTAAAGTGCTTTGAAACATTCCCTGGAGTTTCTCCTCTTTGCTTCCCCCTCCTGTTTCCAGACTCACACACGTCTCCACTCTTACCTGACTTGTGACTTAGGTGGCTCAGACCAGAGGATCTCCATGACTCCAAATTCTGGTTTCTCCTCCAAATCTTCCATCACAAGTGGAATATTGCCAGCACAGATCCCATCCTGCCCCTACCAAGAAAGGATTTACCCATGCCTGAGCTGCAACAGTGCTGGCTCTTTTCCCTTTTTTTTGCCTTCCCTAAATTCCAGCTCTAAATATCTCCCATAATGCAGTAGTCAAGCTTATAATTCACATTTGCTCCAAACTTTTAGATGATGCTCTCAATGAAGGGCTCCATATGTATAAAGAAGATAATAAATGCATGAGTTGGATTGTATATCAGCAATATTCCTCCTTAGAAACTCATCTTTTATGTTGAAGCTCTGAAAAACATAGAACATCAGTCATATTAAACTTCCTTTCCCTGTTCTACCCCTTGGGTATCACAGATTCATGCAATGGCTTTAAAGATTCTTGCTTTTGTTGTCACAAACCCCAGTTTTATTCCAATACCAAAAAAAAACCAAAAAAGAAGAAGAAGAAATACGAAATACTTTGGGTTTTCTTTTGTTTGTGGAGAATGAAAATATAATTGCACCTGCAGAGGTATGGAACTGCTGAAAGTTAGATCAATTCTGAATCTATGGACTCAGAGTAAAAGCAGAGAGAGGTGTGAGAGCCTAATTATCTCAAAAGTGATCTGAGATGTGCAGTGAGCTTCTAGAAATGTCCTGCTTTTCAGCTTGTGTCACTGAATGCAGCCTTGTGCGTGGTTAAATCAGTGGCCGGCTGAACATTCCTGAGGATTTCACCACTGCCCTGGGAAGGAAAAATTCATCCAGTTCGTTTTCAATTCTGCTCTCTCTGCTACTCCACCTTTCAGATGCAAGCCCTGCTGTCAGAGCTGCCAAGTGCTGCTGGAGCCAGGGCAGGGGATGGCACAGGTGGCACAGCAGACGCTGCGTCCTCGCGGGCACTGCTGGCGCCACAGGTGCTGCCGTGTTTACAGCCACCAATAAATGAAAAGACATAATGCAGAATCAGGCTGCAAATTTTTTAATCTACTCGTCAAAAGTCGTTTGAAGGATTAATTGTGTTCAGCTATGGGCTCGCTCTGTGTTCTGCCCTGCATGATCACAAATTGCATTTGTCAAAATCTCAGGGTTGTTGAATGCACGTGAATTTCGTGTGTGTTGTGTTCTAAGTGCTGGAAAGGTTGTAGTGTGTGACAATCCACCACTTCATGGCCTTCCAGACCTGAGGGGAGCATGGAGTGGGGCTTTTCACAAGGATATGGAGTGACAGGACAAGGGAGAATGGCTTCAAACTGAGAGAAAAGAAATTTAGATGGGATATTAGGAGGAAATTCATCTCTGTGAGGGTGGTGAGGCCCTGGAACAGAATTCCCAGAGCAGCTGTGGCTGCCCCTGGATACCTGGAAGTGTCCAAGGCCAGGTTGGACAGGGCTTGGAGAACCCTGGGACAGTAGAAGGTGTCACCATGGCAGGGGTGGCACTGGATGATCTTGAAGGTCCCTTCCCATCCAAACCATTCCACGATTTTATGATTCACAGACTTCCACTGTCTCTGCAGTGGCATCTGCATAGAACCCTGCAGGAATTTTGAGAAAAAAAAAATATTAACAACATAATTCTGTCATTCAACAGAAAAATTCTAGGCTGAAGATGGCAAATTTGCCTGGAAGTGAACACAAACAAGTTAATGAACTCTTGGATGGACAAGCCTTCAGAAGCAATAACAATTCTGGCAGTCACAGGGAGGGCTGCCTGTTTTCTATTAGAAGCAAAGAACAATTCAGGAGCTCTTAAGGTTTGACATTTACAGAAGGTCAGGCTACAGACTCTCTTCTGGCCTTAAACAATGCAAACAAAAGGAGTTTTCTCTCTCATAAATTTTTGTTAGACGAGATACTCTTAAAATCTCTGGAGCTGTGCACAGATACACTGGATGAATATATTTCCATCTTTTAGACCCAAGGTAGGTGGTGAAAAGAGAAAGAACAGCTCTCAACATTACAGGAGTAGCTTCTCTGAGAAGTATTTCTTATTTCTCTTGTGGAAAAAATAAATATATGGTAATAGAAACAATGAGGAATGATGCAGAACCACCACCACAAACAGCAGCAACTGTACCAGTTATTGATGGGTGCCCTAATGACTGTTTTTAATAAGGCCCTGATCCAAGGAATTTCTTAATACAACCATAACAGAACCAATTCTATAGTCAATATATATCACAGTTGGTTATGGAAATTTAATTGACAAATATAAGTAAAGTTTTAGCCTAATAAAGTTCTCTTCCTTTCATATATGTTTAATTGGCATATTTTTGTTAATTCTTTTACCATTTGACTGGTAAAAACTACTTAGAATATTATGTGAACTAGTTTCAGTAGTAAAATGAGCCAGTTAATTCTTTATTTTGGTATTTATTTTCCTATGGAATATATCCAGATATTAGTGCAACATTTCCTACCAAGTCAACTGCATTTCATTGGGGAAATAAGAAAAAAATGAGGAAAGCCACAACAGGGAAACAAAAAAGCCCAAAAACAACCAAACAAAAACCAAACAAACAAACAACAAAGAGACCTGCAGAGAAAGGTAAAGAAACCTAAACCCATTATAATAGAAAAGTTTACAGCTGATTCAGAGTTATTCTCCCATTATCTCCTCTCCCATCCTCTGATTCACCTTTTGTGGATTTCCAGGGGGTTGGGGTTTTCTTAAACCTCTCTAAAGTCTTTTTCAACCTTTATTCATATTTGACCTTCATCCTTCGGATAAGAAAGTATTTACACTCCAACTCTGAGGTCACAGAATAACTGAGAAAAGTTCTGGAATGAATCCCAAGTCACCCTCTTTGTGCTCCAACACACAAGAAGTTAAACTCAGTCTGGATGCCTTTGATACTTCAATAATAAAAAATTAGCTCAAAATTACCAATATCATGGAATTGCAGGATGGTTTGGGTTTGAAGGGACCTTCAAGATCATCCAGTGCCATCCCTGCCATGGGCAGGGACACCTTCCACTATCCCAGGGTGCTCCCAACCCCTGATTAAATGCCTTGGGCTTTTCCAGGGATCCAGGGGCAGCCACAGCCTCTCTGAGCAACCAATTTTCTTCAAATCTTAAAATAAATAAACAAATAATCAAACAAAAAATAAATTTATGCATTCCCTCGTGGAATTCTGGATCTTGTAACCAGCTCTCTGCCACATAAAATATCTGTACATAAAATATCTGTAAATATGTACCTCACTTGTTAGTGCATCTTCTGCCTTGATTGAAGAGAAACAACTGCCACCAATTTTCCACAGCCATGACCCAGACTGTCCTTTATATTTAGGTCCAAACCACACATAAATTAAAATAATGATGGACTCCATTAAAATAAGGCAGTGCACTCCAGCTACAAGGGTTTGTTTTCTTCCCCAACATCCACAAATAATTCCTCAATTTTAATGAGATTTTTCTCTGTTTACCATACACCCAATTAGGGAGCACTCCCTCTCTCTGTGCTTTACAATTTTGGGAAGCTTTAGGCAGAGAAACCCAAAGGAAAGAGGTTGATAGAGCTGGTAGTGCTGCAGAAAAGGGCAACATTTAATATATTTTATATAGGTTGCTCTGGATAAGACAATGACTTTTTCAGCAGCCTGTTGGAATTAATTGTGTGGATGTGGAGCTGCAGTTTAACCCAGGGTAGTTTGGTGAGGAAGGAGAGGTCAGTGCCACTGGGAGTGAAAGTTCTCCCTCACAAAAAGTGTGATTTGAAGCTGTGCTTCATTAGGCTAATGGCAGTGATGAAATCACTGTGCTTGAGAGTGCAAAACAGCAAATTTACCCCAAAGGTGAATCTGGGCAGGGGGGTAACACCAGACACTCCTCAGGGTCTGGAACTGCTACACAGGGGATGTGGAAATTTACATGCAAGACTCAGAATGATCAATATATTTGATCCAGTATTGAACCAGAATGATCAACATTTTCATAAAACACAATCGGTTTAAGTCACTGTGTTTCTACAGCTTCAAAACCTGAGGCTTTCTCCCCCAAAGTTTCACCCAGGTGACACTGCCAGTCTCACACTGGGAAGTTCTGAGTGTCTCCAACACACCCTAAGAGATCATCAAAATAGCTTCAATTATTTCAGGAGGAATAATCATCAGCTCTGAACGATTTCAGAATTGATTTCCACCAGAGAGTGAGCACAGAAGGCTGTGCACCAACCCTGCACACCTGACACGTCACCTGTGGTTGTGACAAAACCTCCAGGCTTTGCTTTGTCAAACATTTAAAGCATCAGGCAAGTGTTTGTAGAAGGACCCACTTCAGCTCCATGCCAGCACCTCACATTTGGCATTGGATGCTAAAATCCCTTGCAACAACACATTCCAAATTCCTGAAAGCTCCCACTGTGTTCTCCCCAGGAGAAAAATGGAGATTACAGAACCTTGTCTTCCACAGTAATAATACCAACTTAAACAGAGATGAAAGAAAAGAGGGAAAGGTAACAAGGGTGAATCTATCTCACTCTCTGATTAAATCAGCTCTTTACTCAGGCAAGAGTCCTTGCTTCTCCTGAGCTCTATTTTAAAGGCTGAGTTCAAATACAATATCAAATGGTGTTTCCTTTACTCTCCTAAAGGAGAGATCAGTAGAAATGGTGTGGTGGTGAGCAGGCAACACCACCTAGCTGAGGAAATTTGTGTCTGAGAGAGACAACTTTATACCCATTAAAAGCATAACAGGCAGCAGAAAATACAGAAAAGGGCAGACACAAAGCCAAGGCATTGAAAGCAAAGAACAGCCTGTCTCCCTCCAGACCCAGGACACTTTTAAATCTTCTTTTACCTGAATTCTCCAATCAGGTGTCTGGATGATTAAAGAGGCAACTGTGAGGGCAAAGTTTTCTATTAACTAACAAACTTAGTTATAAGTGAAACACACTTGGACACAGCAGAAAAAAATCCTAATCTCAACACAATGCTCACCCAAACAAGGTGATTCATCTTTGGGATGAATCTGGGTAAATAACTCAGCCCCTCCCCAAAATTCCATGATTTTGGAATTGAGCTGACAGCTCAGAGATCTTACATCCTTTGCATCCTCTGTTACAAAGGCCAGTCTTGTCACCTTGCACCACTTTGGCACCAGATCTCCTCTATCCAGTTCTGCCCAAAAGGCCAACAAATCACCCTGGAGGAACCTCCCACTCTCTCATTTTCCCATAAAATCACTGTATTATTTAGGCCAAGTTATGAAACCTCTTTTATTTCTGAAACCTCCTCCATCCTGATGGTAATGAACCAAGGATGTTGACATTAATTTTATCATTCTCCATCGAGCTGGCACCCCCAGGATGCTGCAATTCCCATACTGGAAATGCACTTCAGTGAACTTCCTATAATGAAAACTTCATTAGAAAATTTAGACTTCAATTAAAATGTGAAACAGCCAGAGTTAAAATACCATTTGTGGTGAAACTGTTCTGCTAAATGCAAGATTCCAAGACACTAAACAGAATGGATCTAGTTATTACATCGAGTTTTATCTGTTTTTCTGATCAGTACTAAATGCCTTTTGAAACAAAAAATCCCCATATATCTGGTGCAATAGCAAGCTGAAACATTAGTTGATTATTATTTTCTCTTTACAATTTTTAAGAGTCCTAAAGATTTATGTGAGTAACTTGTGTTTTGTGCTGACAGCAATTTTGCATTGCACTTTCTTACTCCTGTGATTTGCTTAATTTGGTTTTATATTTGCAAGTCCTCGAACATAACTTGCCCTGATTAAAGAAGGAAGAAAATCCTCCCCTCAAACCCAGTTTTAATTTCTCGAATTGTGCTCTGATTACCCTTTTAGTGAGAATTCTACTGACAAATTTCTGCCAGAATGTCTTTTTCTCATGTTCCCACACTGAGACAACTTTTAACTTACAGTCAAGACAATTTGAATTCAAAATGTTGAGATAATCAAAAGAACGAGGCAGTTGGGATATATGAAATAATTCAATGTCATCAGTTTCATGCAGGGTTTCTTTTGCTGAGGCTGTAAATATTCAAAACAGGTGAACAAATAATTGATGGGCCATTTGGGCAGCACATGGAGCAGCTCTGGCCCAGGGGAGCCCTCGAGGCGTTTTGCCTGGAGCTCCACAGGTACAGACAGGAGAATACAAATTGTTCCTCCTTCCTGAGACTGTGCACAGGGCACAGACAACCTGGGGAAACTCCAGCTGCTCAGACAGGAGAGTTTGAACAACGAGATGCATCCCTGTCCACTGCTGCACATCCATATTCAGGGAGTTTTGTGTGTGTTCAGTCCAAGGGGAAAGAGTGTCTGGCTCCAGACAAGAGCAACCCCGAGAATTCCCTTTCAGCATTGTTTGCCTCAGGATTTCTTGAGGTGGGAAAACTTTTTGCACAGAAGGTCCAACAAAATTCCCTTCTCCTCAAGTTTTTGCCACTAATTTTGTCAGGATCACTGATTCTCACAACCTGTTTCACTGGTTTTTCACAATTTTCACTACCTCCTCACACTGTCTATACCCACCCACACTGTAGGACTTATCTGCTATACAAACTGTTGAATGATATTCAATCCCATTAGTTTGGAAGGAAAATGGCAAATATTTCAACAGATGATCATGGGGTTTGATGGTGTGGCTGGGGGTTTTTACCACATCACTGACAAAATATTTCAGAAATGTTGCTGCAATTTCTTTCAACACCATTAGGAGCTGCATTAAGGCAGTTGTGTGAACACAGTCAGAGCTGAAGATGTGCACAACAGTTCTCTTAAACATGAAAAGCAAAGAGATTTTTAAAAAGCTTTGCAAAACTTTTGCTGAAATATTCTTGATTACCCTAACACAACATATGGGATGGTTCTCAGCTTTTCCCTCGTACCTCAAAGCTTCGTTAAATCTCCTTATAAAAACCTTCTCAACACCATTTTTTTCACCCAGAAACTTGATCCCATTTCTGATATAAAAGCATAAATTGCAATCAATAAAACTCCCCAATCTCTGGTTTTAGTATATATTAAGCCACTACACCAAGGACTCAATTTATTGCACAAAAATAAATAGATCAATCTGCATTCTACCCTAATTTCACAGTTTGTAAAGTATATTCCCTAAACCACCTGCAAGACACAAGGCATTGTTATTTGCTTGCCTTCTTCTTGTTCTACCTTAAACCCTTAATTAAGAAAAAAACCCATAAATTAAATCAGGACCAATTATCCTGCATGACATTGTAATTTGCCACTCTTTACTTTTCCCTCCCCTAAAGCTGGGCACAAGAAGAGTCTCCACAGGTGGGAAGGGTTGGAGATAGCCCCAGTGCTCCCAGTGTCCCAAAGAGCAGGGACCAGCACCAAACCTGATCCACTTCAGCAGCACCCAGAGCGTGGTCACTGCATTAACCCCCAAAAAATCACCTTTTAAAAGGATGGCACAGAGATGTGGCACATCTTTTAAAAGATGGCACAGAGCCATGGGATGGGTTGGAAAGAGCCTTTAAAGCTCATCCAGTCAAACCCTGTCAGACTGCAGCAGCCACACGTTGGTTCTCACAGACAGGATGCAGCTGTCAGGGGTTTTTTTGGGCTCCTTTTCCTGAGCTCAGTGCAGAGGTGATGGCAGTGCAGTTGTCCCAACACCAAACCACCCCCAGGCACCAACCCTGCCCTCAGCAGCCTCCTGCAGTCACATGTAGGGCCTGTCCCAGCTTTGGGAGAACAGATCTCCAATGCCTCTGGAAAACCAGATCTGTCAGAGGACAGCAGGAGAGGGAACAACCCCACCTAATTAAAAGCAGAAGTCGTTACCTCTCTGATTTGCTGTACAATAAATCAGTGAAACCACCTCCTGGTCCATGTGATGCAATCTTACCTGAGACCAGCATGAAATGAATCCCACCAAGATGTATCAAGTCCTGAGGGCTGGCCTGCAACTTCTCAGAAGTGGCTTAAGAGTATTTGCCAGATGGCTCTTCAGGTGTGTTTTGTAAAGCAAAGGTTTTGATAAAAGAGAAAATAACAAATGGTACAAGAAATAAAGAACAGAAGCCATGCACAGAGCAGAGAGATCTCTGGCACCTGCTAAGGCACCCTGAAAAGCACAGAGCAGCTCTGAGCTCGTTCTTAAGTGTACAACAGTGGGAAATGGACTTGTAGAGAGTTCTCAAAGCCTGACAGAAGGCTCACATAGTGTGCATTGGTATGCAAGCTTTGAGATAAAAAATGCTTACTGAGAAATGCCGTGGAATAAGATGGACATTGCTGAGAGAGAAATGGAACTGTAAAGAAGTTACAAAGGATGGCCTTGTAAACAGACCAGATACTTTGCAGAAATAGAACTATGAAAGATGCCCCATGAGGGGTAATTTTACATGATTGGTTTTAAGGCATTAACAGCATTGTGTGGCAAAAGCTGATAGGCCAAAAAATTCTTACAATGTATTGTAATTAGGAAATAGTTTGGCTTCTGATTGTGATGGCATGAATTGTAACACCTGTTTTGTCTCACCCTTCACATGAGACTGAAAATGGAATAAAAGGTTTTTAAATGCCTCTCAGTTACCCCATCTCTGGGTCAGAAAAAATTGTAATCCAACATACAACAATCAAGGAGGGATAATTTGGCTTTGCTGCCCAATAGAAACAGCCCCAGGTTTTGAGAAATGTTCCAAAGACCCAACAGGTGCCCCTGTGCTGACACTGAGCACAGTGAGAAGGGCATGGAAGATTCTATTTTTTCTTCCTTAAAATTCTTGAGGTGAAATTGAAACCCTTTCCCTTGTTTGGAAACATCCACTTGGGTGTGAGGATGCACTGCAACACACGTGGGGCTCCTCAGGACCAGGACAGCTCCAGCCCATTGTCACTGCAGGGACACTGCAATTCTTTCCTCACTGCTCTCCCTTTGCTGCTCTTGCTAGAATTAAAACCACTTCAAGAAATTAAAAAAAACCAAATATATTATTTCATTGCAGTGACTACTTATGTCAGCAAGTGATAGCCCACAGGGGACAGGGTTGAAAGAACAGGGCTTTGTTTGTTGTTGTAATTCTCCACACTCCTGGGCCAAAATTTCTGCCAATTTAGCAGTAAACAACATGGAGAAATGTAAAGGTATCACATTGCAGACAATCAAAACTAAAGCTGCTTTTGTGTAAACTCCTGGGCATAAGTACATAATCTGCAGCCCTCAGAGAAGCCCTGAGAAACCAGAGTGACTCAGAAATGTTGTTCTTTGCCTTAAGTGTTTTGGGGTTTTATCCTTTTTTTTTTTAAATCAACACGCTCTGTTTAAATGACAACACAGCAGGTAGACAAGAAGCAAAATCCTAAGAGCACTTGACTTTTGAGGAAGGAGATTCTGCCTCTCTGCCCAGCTCAGGTGAGGCCCCACCTGCAGAGCTGCCCCAGCACAGGAGAGATTTGGAGCTGCTGGAGAGATCCAGAGGAGGCTCCAGGATGAGCAGAGGATGGAGCAGCTCTGCTGGCAGAGCTGGGATTGTTCAGCCTGGAGAGGAGAAGCTTTGGGGTGATCTCATGATGGCCTTGAAGGGCCTGAAGGAGTCAACAAGAAAGATGGAGAGAGAAAATTTCCAAGGGCCTGGAGGTTCAGGGCAAGGGGTTATGGCTTCCCACTGCCAGAGGGCAGGGATGGATGGGACATTGGGAAGAATTTCTGGCTGGGAGGGTGGGCAGGCCCTGGCACAGAGTGCCCAGAGCAGCTGTGGCTGCCCCTGGATCCCTGGCAGTGTCCCAGGCCAGGTTGGACAGAGCTTGGAGAACCCTGGGACAGTGGAAGGTGTCCCTGCTATGGCAGGGGTGGCACTGGGTGGGCTTTAATGTCCCCTCCAACCCAAACCACTCTGTGCCCCTCTGGTTTTGAATTCTTAGCTCCACAGTGTCCTGCTATGCCCAGTCACTGAGAACTTGTATCCTTTTTTTTATCAGAGCACAAGGTGAGCGCTGTGGGGCACGCACTGGGAGGAGCAGGACAGACACCTCAAGCTCTCTCCCACTCTTAGTATAACTTTATTATTATTATTTTATTACTATTATTTTTATCTAGCCCATCAAGTGCTAGATAAAAATAAAAGACCAATTTAATTTTCAGGAAGATAAAAGTATGATTCTTTCTTTATTTAGCTTTGTGTACCAGCCACTTTCTTAAAATGATGGGAGGAGATGTATTTTCCAGGAAACCTACCTTAGGCTGTCCTACACCATCCTCAAAGCT
This sequence comes from Acrocephalus scirpaceus scirpaceus, assembly GCA_910950805.1. Lineage (NCBI taxonomy): Eukaryota > Metazoa > Chordata > Aves > Passeriformes > Sylviidae > Acrocephalus > Acrocephalus scirpaceus. Next base: position 3,189,412 of record OU383781.1, read on the forward strand.
TTAACTCTTCAACGATTTTTAAATATGGAAACAGAATGACAGAACCAACCAATTACACCATCAAACCAACCAAACACACAAAAGTAATCAACATTTAACTGGCTAGACTGACCACGCAGAGGAGAATCCATTTTGTCCATGTTTTTCCCCTGGAAGCACTGGAGCCAGTCATGTGACAGCAATATTCCAGATGGCTGTGGAAATCTCCCTCCATCTTCTGCAGCAAAATGTTGCTGTGATGCAAGCAGACACACACATGTGCTCTCCTGCAGGGTGACACATCCCCCAGAACGGAAGGAGAAGAAAAGCAAATCTCATTTACAAAGAAGTCTCAGCTTAGGAGGCAATTTGAAAGATTAGAATGAGGAAACATGTCATCGACAAGGCTGGTAATTAGAAATGATTTATTGCCTTCCCTTGTTAAGCCTATTATTAAGACAGAATATTTTCTTACTCCTACTGCTCCTAACGTATGTAAAACCTCAATTATTTACGTCTTTTGTTCTTTACAAAAGCTGCAGGACAACTGTTTTAGTAACTTCCACTTAACTGAGAATCAAAGCACTCTTAGCTGCATTTGCTCACTAAAAATCTTTCATGAAGCCAGCAAGTCCAAGGAATTTGAAAAACTCAACTTTATTCCCCAGTGAAAAGCAATCAACTGCTCTCTCTGTGTCTGCATTTTCTGTGCTACCAAAGAAAAGTGTTTCCCAAAATGACTGTGCATCTCAGCACGCTTTGCCTGCAAAGCTTAATTTTTCCTGACACTTGTCCCAGGGTAAATTTTTCAAAAGAGGTTGCCTTAATTTTAAAGTTGACTTTTAATGATACTCATATTTCAAAAGGCTGGATTTTAAATATACTGATTTTTTTGTGTGTGTGTCACTTGGATAAATTCATGAAAGGACACAGGCCACAGGACTTTTTTTAAAAGAAGAAAAAGACTCAAACCCAACCAGAACCAAACACCACAATTCCCTGGCTCTATGCATCATTGTCCTTAACTCACCACACAGCTGAGACCCCTTGTGTAAAGACCTCATAACACCCTCATAAATTAGGATTTTTTTTTTCCTCAGCTAGCAAAAAAAAAAAAAAAAAAATAAAAAGGAAAAGCTGAGGGAGATAATATCACTTCCATTTATTTGGCTGCTCAGTAGCTAGGTTAGTCAGAGGCACGGGAATATCTATATCCAATTCCTTACCCAAAAGAGATTCAAGTCTGTATCATTGCTTTTTGACAGGCTTTAACCTCTCGGTCCCAAGCAGCTGAAGCTCGTTCTGGTGTAAGAGCAGCTGTCAAAGCTAAGCAATTTTACAAGAAATGATTAAATGCTCAATAGGTTAAAATCAGAGAGCAGACACAAGCAGAATTCTCCAGCATCACTTCCATCAGTGGTGACACCCATACTAACAGCCAGCACATGAAATATTCAAGGCTCACCTGAAAACACACCTCTCCCACATCTCCCAAGAGCTCCTGTGAAATTCCTGGGACTGAGTTCAGCACTGTTTTCCTCCAGCTTGTGTCAGCACAACTCCACCAATTCCAAGTGAACCCAGCTCAGAGCTATTTTTTCCAGCCGGAGTCCCCTGACAGCTCCATCAGCACAAGAGCAGGTATTTTCCACTCCTGCACTGTGCAACTTCTGGACTTCCTGAGCAGCAGCCTCACAGCCCTGCCAGCTCCTTCAAACACAAATTGTGGCATGCAACACACCCCAGCTGTGCCCAGGATCTGCTCCGTAATTGAGGTGTTTGCCTCAAATCAGCTGGACAAGAAATGTTACCTGGTATTGACTTGCCAGTCCTTTCTGCTGAAATCTCCCCGTGCTCCCAGCTCACTGGACTGCAATAAAAAGGTGCTGGTAGTGAGAGCCCTGATAGCACATCTGAACACACTTTCTTTGTTTAGGAGAGCTGGTGTGGATGGAAAAGAACAAATCACCCCTTGGGACCAGATCAAAGAGCAGGAAGCTCAAAACCTCATTTTTTCAGTTGTGAAGCCGTTCTAATTAAAAAATTAGTGCCTTTGCCTACAGGCCCTGGATCTCTGGTCTTGCTTTTTTGGGATAAATGATGTGTATTTTATCCTCCATGCATGACTATCATACATAACAGGCATGTTAAACATCCTTTAATGCCATTTCTTCCAATGGCCCCAACACCACTTCATGACCCTGCCAGAGACCACTTCCCCACCCCTCACAATAAATCCTCTCACCTTTCCCACCTACAAACATCCCTACAAAACCATCAAGAATGAACCATTCCCACCAGAAATGCAGTGTGTGGGGTCAGAATGAGGCAGCACAACACAAACTGTCCCTTTCTGTGGAGTTTCCGTGGATTACCAGGATTGGGAAACCCACTCAGGTGGGAAAAATTCCCTCCATCCTCCTTGGCATTTGAGAGTCCCTAAAGAGAGTTGGAGAAATGTGAACTGCAGTAAATTTGCTCTTCACCATCTGTATCTCAGTGCTGAACTGATCCCAGGAGGATCAAAACCAGTGAGGAATTTAGGAATTTAAAACCTTCTTGTTATTCCTTACCTGGACACAAATCCTTTCTATGCCACATTTTCCACACTGATGATTTGATGATGCGCTCAAGACTTGGCAAGAAAACATCCAATAATATTTAAATAATGTTTAAACTAGTACCTACTAAAATTAAGAAGCAAACATTTCTGTTTCACTCTTCTCCACAGCCAAATGTATATTTTCATAGATTAGCCAATTATTTTAAATTTGCAGATATAAAAGCATTTTACAAATCATACCTCTGTACCCAGCAATTAATTCTAGGTACTATGTCTGTGCTCATGCACTACAATTATGCACTAATAAAAGATAATTATCCCAGTTTCAAGTGTCAGAAGGTTACATTTCTCTTTTCCAACCTAAAACATGCTTTGTTTTTAAATGTAAGGCTCTCAATGGCATTGGAGATGATCTAAACTCATTTCTGGGGTATCCTGGACCAATAATTTTCTTCTGCAGCAATGTTGGAATAGTAACACTTGTACTTTCCTATCCCATGCTCCTGCAGGCTTACATTTTTCTAGTTTTTATAAAATACCCTTCTCTGACTTTTATGATTTCACAACGCAGAGGTGAGGGAGATACTGGCCTGAATTGTTGATCAATGAGGGTTAATCAATATGAAATGTTTAGGTCTATAAAGCACTTGGGAAGAACAGGAGTCACAAGTGAACTTGTGTCTCAACCCTGTAAAACTCTAATGAGGATTTCTCACAAGAATTTTATGAGCTTAAGGGACAAAAAATCTAGAATAGCTTACAATTACTAGAGATAGAAATAAGAAATATTAGTGATACTTTCTGCAAGCAGTTAGTTGCAGACTGAATCTTTACAAGGCCAAAAAAGGACATTATACCAATATCTGACAGTGTGATTTACCCAACTGATCAGTGAGCCCAATGCTGAGAAAGGATGAGGCATTAAAGGGCTTGTATCTTGAATTAATGCACTCATCATTAGACAAAGTAACTCGAATTTACACAGATTTTCTTGGGAATTTCATAGCTGTATCAATATCCCATTTGCCAATTCTCAGGAGCAGCCAGGTTTAGGGTCTGGCAGCAGAACACAGCTGCTTTCCAGGTGGAAGTCCTGGGTTTGGGAAGGGTTGTGCCCATTGCTCGAGGTCTCTACAGGGACTTTAGGTGCATTAACCTCCTGCACAAGTGCTTACCCCAGCCCCATCCTGGATAAAGTGCCTCAGACAAATGCAGTTTCAGCAGCACAGCCTGTGCTGGGTAATGAAGCAATTCCTGCTGTTTGAGAAGCACCTCCTGAGCTCCCCAGCACTGGCAGCTCCAAGGCATCACTGTCAAGCTGCCTCTTCCCCTGGGTGGAGGGTCGGTGGTGGTTCAGCACAGATTCCCCTTCTCCTGACAAATGACAACTGCTCAAGATGTGCTGCTCTTCCTGCTCATTTTCTTTCATAGGTGCCTCTATTCCCAGTGCTCTAATGTGATTCAGCTTCACAGCCAGGCTGCTTATATTTCTCCTGGAGATTGCAATTATATTTCTAAACTATTCTTTGTGTTGCTGCGAGGATCAAACAAAAGGGGGGGAAAAAATGTTAACGTTTCAATGAAGGAAATTTCCATAATATGTGGTGGCTGTCACAATCTTGCTGATAGAAATAATTACTCCTCCTGATGTAACTACACTGAACCACTGAGAAATGGGGATAAAAACTGTTACCCATCTGTGCAAAGCTCTTTCATACATGCATATGAAAGAAGAGCTAAATACAGAGATTAGAACACTCTGGGATGTGCAGCAGGACACAGATCCCAAGGTGACAGGCACTTCTTTACCTCAGGCCCTGGGAGGAGGGGGGAATTACCACTCAATTTTTAACAGCTACAAAGGATGCTGGTGATTTGGGATAACTTTGTGCCTGGCCTCCACGTGATGCACTAGATTATGCATGCAAATCCCCAGTTTTGGCTGATAAACTGAAACAAAAGCACACTCTGCTGTAGCATGAGCTAATGATATTTTTCTGAGAGAGAAACCCACATTCTCTGCAGATAGCACACGTTGTTTGCAGACAAACCACTGAGAGGCTGCACTGGTGAACAGGAGAACAAATCAAAGATCAAAGGCCATTTCCAGGGGTGCTGGGGTTCTGATCTTACCCAGACACCAGCCAGAGGACAGTTCAATTTATTTCCAGGTGCACCTCTCTGATCACTGCAGGATCTGACTTGTACAAGCTGGAGAATTCAGTGTGGTTGGAGGCACCTGGGCACTGCTGGATTTGCTGTCTCAGGCACTTGTAAAGGTTTCAGCAGCAAACCTGCCTGAAAGCAAAGCAAATAAACAGAGAGGCAGCAGCTCCTGCAGAACTCCTGAGCAGAGCTCAATGTGGGAAATGAGTTAACTCAGAAAACATGGCTGAGTCTCTGTGGGCAGGCAAGGGGTGAAATACAGACACCACAGCGTGGCAAAAATGTGAGTAGGGAGATGGTGATTGTTGAGTTGGAGAATCAGAGAGTGGTTTGGGCTGGAAGGGATTTAAAAATTGCACTTGTTGCAATTCCCCATGGGCAGGGACACTTCCCACTAGGCCAGGCTGCAGATCAGTTCCCTTCCTACGACCTAAGGCAAGACCTGGCCTTAAACAACTCTGTAACAGTATTTCCAAATTAGAAAGTGTCCCCAAAGTCAGAAAAATTCCTCATTGACAACTCCACAGAGCTACAGGCAGTCTGTTGTGGAAACTCCTGCACTGACCCACCTGAGCTAAATTACCTTCCCTGCCCAGTGACAACCAGAATCCACCAGCACAGGCCAAAACCTGGAGATATTGCAGCCCTTGCCAGGAGCCACGGAGCCCTCACACCACACCTGACCCCCTCCACAGCCACACCAGCACAGACTGATGCCTTAAGTTATCTTTGCTGTATTTCAATTTCTGTGGTGCCCAGGGTGCAGCTCTGAGCTCACAGTCAGGGTCACTCAGCTCTCTGCACACAGCAGGGACACAAAACAAATCCTGGCCCTGCTGCACACCAAGGACAACTTTCAGCCCAACAGCACAAACAAGGGTGGCTGGAGGGAGGAACAAGAAGGATGGGAGCTCACAGCCTGGAGCTGGGATTGGACAATGAAACCCCAAAATGCAAATGGACCAAAACTGATCAAAGTGTGAGACCTCATGACCTGTCAGCCATTTTGTGTCCATTTTGTGTCCATTTTGGTTCCATTTTGTGACCATTTTGGGTCCACCTTGGGTGTAGCCCTGGCCAGGCCCTGTCCTGCCCAAGGTGTACCCTAAAGGCCTTTCAATAAATCTCTACTTTATTCTCTATCCCTGTCCAGTCTCTGTTCCAGCTCAGCCTCCCCAAAGCCTCAGGACAGCCCTCCAAACCCCTTTCAGCAGCAGAGGAAGTTGCACACCAGCCTGGGTTGCCTCGGGGTGGAATTGCCCCTGCAGCCCAGAGCTCAGCCAGCTCCTGGTGCAAAGGCAGAGCTGCCCAAAGCCTCCCTGCAGCAAACCCAGCAGAGCTGAGCTCCCAGCCCCAGGGCTGCCACTGCACACACCCACCCTCACTGATGGGGGCCTTCACTGCAGCTGAAATTTATCACATTTTTGCAAAAATCCCCCCAAAACTACTCAGTGCATGGCGCCATCAGGATGGTCAGACTTAAAATTGTGACCAGAACACCCAGAGTCCTAAACCCCAGTAATCCTTGCGCCCACACATCCCCCTCTTCCTTAGAAACCCTGTGGAAATCCTGGTTTAAAAGATCGCAGACTAATAATGACTCCCTGCATAGCTACTGAGAGTTACCCAGGCTTTTCTCAGCACAGGAGAAGACCTCGAGTACCTGGGCAAGGAGAAGTTTTGCCTGCAAAGATTTTATCCCCTCACTGAACCCTCAGCAGCTCCTTACCAGCTGTCATGGAGAGGAGATCACAGATCCTGTTGGGTTTTCTGCAGGAGTTCAAACATCCCAAGCATCTTTAGCAGGACTTGAACCATCCTCATCCTCCTCCTTGAAGCTGAATATTCAAGTTTAGGCAGGCAAAACCAGCAGTTATTCTTAAGTCTTTTAAAATAATGGCTATTTAAATTGGTCCTCAATGTTGGTTTTGTTTTTTTTTTTTTAACTTACTTTGGTAGATTTGATGGGCTTATGCTTTCTTACTTGGGATACAAAATATCAAATTGTTCAGAAATATTTTCAATCTAAAATATGCACAAATCACTTTTCAGAGTCTTCTGGGTTCATCTCTTTTACTTAGAATTGAAGAATTTTGGTGAAAATTATCCAATTAATAAAATTACTGTAAAAAACACTACTAATAATAATACTAATCTAAACATGCCTCAAACTGGAACTACTCCTCTTAATTACTACGTCAAATAATCTTGTGTTAGATAAAATTAATGACCAGAATCATGAACCTTTTGAATTATTTTGAAAATTCTGAATGAGAGAGCTTTGAGGAAGCAGAACCCTCTCCCACCTGAGTAGAGATCAGGAACTGGCAATAATTTATCCAAGTCTTCACACAGTAGCTGTGGGTTTGGATAAACAGCGACTGAATTCTAATGGATCTGTGTCTCTGGCAGATGGAAACTCAAGGAGAGGTTGTGACTCAGAAACAATCCCTTAATTTCCTATAAATTAAAATGTAAAGAAAAGCTGCAAAGGAACCTCCCCAGTCGATAGCTTAGCTGTAAAAGTGGAGTTTTTCTCTCATGGTGGATTAAAAATTCATCCCAACTCTGCTCTCAAAAATGGGAATTGTGCTCAACAAAAGAAGGAATTTCATCACTTGCCCTGCACCCTTTCCCAGTGATCAGAGCCACACATGGAGGCTTCTCCAGTGGGCTCTAACCTCATCATGGCCAACACAAGTTCCTCAGAGCAGTGCAGGAGAAAAGGATGACTTCAGTGGCCCATTGGCCGGGTCTTATTTCCCTTAAACTTTTATCTAACAAAGGAATGCTACAGCACTACTGATCCCCAAACACTGGTCCTTGGTTGATTGACAGGTAAGGTTGCATGGCTGAAGGCAAACAAGATAGATATGACCATGACACCTGATTTAACTTCATGGTTTTTCTTTGGTTATTTTTTGATTTAAGGCACTTTTTACTTTTTTTTCACTCTTAATTTCCAAGCAAATCTTTTAGCACATTCCTTTCTCATTTTTTCCGAAATTGGCTCTGGAACCAACCAAACACAGGGCACTAAATTGTTTTATTTGCATTCAACTCTGCAAATTTGAATGTCTCTGGATTCTCTCAAAAATCCTCTTTTCCATTCCTCCCTAAGAACAGGAAGATTGGGGCTGTTTTTCTCTTCATGGCTAACTGCAACTAAAAATTCAGTGGTTTTGTACATCTCAAAGGGTTTTCCCTTCCCAGGGCAGGCCGGGGATGCTGTGGTGCCATTCCCGAGCAGGAGGCAGCAGGGAGGCTCCAGCTCCACATCTCTGAGCCTCTCGGGTTCCACCTCAGCCCTGTAGCTTGGAGGATGCTGCCACCAAGAGTCCCGAAGCCAAAAGTGGCGCGGTGACAGCTGCTGTCAGTGAGGACAATGAAAATTGGCAGATCCAGCCGAGTATGAAGCATGACAAATTGCAGGAAAGAGAAGGGAAGGCAGTGCTGCACTCGATTGAGGAGTCAGATGACATTTGCAGGGAAGCTTGTGGGAATTCTCCAGACAGTCTACAAGATGTGCTAAATGTTATTTGCATTAGAACAAATCATAAGGTATCGACTGCAAAATCATTTCCCTTTAATGAAGACTCGGAGGGAAAAAAAATATCAGAGTCAATTAGGAGACTGAAACTACAAATATGTTGTGCTTTACATATCTCTGAAGCATGAAGGAGCCAATAAAGTGCATTTCATAAAAATGAACAACAAAATCGCTGCAGCTCGCGGGGCTGACAGCATTCCTGAGTTCACGCTTAGGAGGCCTCCCCTCCTCTCCTTCCATCTACACCAGCGGTACATTTCCCAAAAACCATGTTATTCTGCATGAAAAGAGAGATCCCACACAGATCTGTTCTTTCTTACCACTGAAGTGGAATTGTCACTTCATCTCTTCTCACAGAACAACCCAACTGCACTGCATCAGTGCCTCACAAAACCGCGGCTGAAACCGCGACCTACATTTGCTCAGCACCAAGAGGAGGGGTCCTTTCATTTATATCAGATGTAGAGGGGAGGGCTTCTTTTGCTAAATTTAGTTCTTTTACTAAATAGGTTTTGTTTTGTCTGTTAAACACATTTTCTGCTTTCACAATATTTGATTTCAGCTGCTCTGGAATCTGAGTGTAATTCTGATTTTTTCATTGCGCTGTTGTCAGGTGACGAGTGGGAAAAAAATACAACAAACATTTTTAAGTGCTACCTGTCAGCCTAAAAGAACTCTGCAAATTGATATTGGAGACAGATTAATTTTCCTCCAAAACAATTTTAGTAGTACTTAAACAGTGCATTTCACAGCATTTCTAACAGAAACCAGAACGCATCTGAATTTCCTTTTGCACTTTAAAGGCAGCACAATCAGTAACAGCGTTATGTTATTTCTTCATGATTTACTAAAAGGAGCTGTCTAAAAAATTACCTTTTTTTTTTTTCTTATCAATTTGACTGTCGTGTAACTTACCTGGAGAGAACCAAGAGAAACAGCATGGGCCACCCACAGAGATCCCTTATCTCTTGAGTTTGAGCTGTTCAGATAAGCCCAGGGGGTGACAAGCTTTTCCAGAAGTGTCTGGAAGCAATCCTGTGCCCTGTGCTTGGGCAGGGAGGGAGGTGAGACCGGAGGAACCCTTGGTCCCTTCCAGGCTGACCCCTCCTGTGGTTCTGTGACAACTCTGCTGCATTCTGTCCCATTCCTTGGCCCCTCCGTGGCAAGGAGTGACAATTACAGCACACAAAGTGACATTTTTAATTAGATACCACACTTCTCTGAGCCGAGCAAGTGACCCAGAACACCTCAGTGACAAGCATGGCATTTTATTGTAACCTGAAACGAGGTGGAAAACATGACTCTTAATTTAAATGCCTGGTTTTCCCCTACTGGGTAAATTTTTATACACCTAGCTCTGAGGGATGGAGGGTACACAAAGGAAAAAAAAACAGATTGGGAGGTTTTTTTCCTTCTCCTTCATACTTTATAATAAAATAATTTAAAGTTATTAAAGACCAATTCCAGCACTTCTTTCCTCACAAGTTTCCCACCCTCCAGTTGAGTCACAGCACCCTCACCCTGCTGAACCAGAGGTTTTATTCCAGTACCTCAGAGCAGGGAGTTTGAGCTGCTTTATAAAACCCTCAAACACTTCCACATTTCTGTGGCAGAGCAGGAAAATAACAACGAGGGGTCACTGGATGGCAAGAGAATTAAACCAACCCTGGTGAGAGCTGAGTGTCAGGGAAGGTGATAAAAAAGCCCTGAACATCCCTTTCTTGGTCACCCAGACAATTCCAGACCTCACACATCCAAGGATGCTGGAGCCAAACAAGGGAGGAAAAAAAAGAAAAAAGCTTGGAGTCAAGACTATAAATGTTATATCTATTGTAATTCTCCACTGTTGAATCTCACTTAAAATAGAAGCTCAGCACAACCAAACTCAGGTGGTTTCATATCCAATGTCTGTAACTGCTGTGGATGGAGGGAGGAATTGCCCCAGGCTGGGCAGAAGCAGGACATGGGAAAATCATTGGGAAAAACCCTTTCTTAGGAGTTTTCAACAACTTTAAGGGTTTGAGAAGCTGATGTGGACACTAATTATACATTAGGAACACGGGAGAAGAGATTTGTATGAAAGCAACCCACACAGCAGGCTGTGTTGGCAACAAAAAAGATAAAAAATAAATCATAAATCAGTAAATGTTTAACAAATTTTCATCCACCTTTCTACTCCTCACATACAAATATTGCTGTTGGCCCCAGAGATTCAGGCATCTGCAAGCTCTGCTGCACACGAGGGGAAAAAAAAATAGAGCAAGACAGTCAATATTTTTGATAAAAGAGAGTTAAAAGGGAAATCTGAAATCCCTGATGTTGTCCTCCATGTCAAAAAGGAATACTTTTATCTTCCTGCAAAGATTACAACAACAAGAAGAAAATATTGTAAGTCCCGATTTCTCAGGACTTTCAAAGATAAGGTGGTGAAAAATAAACTTTGGGTAAGATGTAGGAAAAAGGTCTTTGCCGTGTGTCTGAATTCAGCTGCAGTTGCTAGAAAACACTCAAGCTTTCAATTAATTATTTGTTTCTCACTGAGATAAGAATGAGCTGTGAACTCTGCCTGGGTTACTAAAATCTGGGTGAAATCTCTCTGCTCAGTGCTGGAAGTGCCAGTGGGAGGAGACCTGAGCAGGAATCCTTCGCTGGGAGGGAGGAACAAAATCCCTCCTGTGCCTCATCATCCCCTGCTCTCAAGGACAAGATTTGTCACTCGTTTGTCACTCATCTTTGATCACTCATTATTTCCTAGGGATTTCTCTTGCCCCGTTTTCCCTCTGCCTTAAACCACCGAATTTCCAGGCAGTGGAATCCAGGGTAACTGTTGTGACAAGAAAGTGGAGTTTAAACCAAGCAGATGGCTGTGAAAGAACAATTACACCTTCCCATGGAAGAAAAGCACAACAGAGCAATTTCAGGCTTCTCAATTCAAACGTGGAGCAGGGTTTTCTTGAGAAAAACTAAAAATAAAATACTCCTAAAACTCACTTTTTCATTCCACTCTTTCTTTTTCTTGACAAATCCAAGTCCTTGTATTATCATCTCCATCCCTGGAAGCGTCCAAGGCCAGGTTGGACAGGGCTTGGAGATACCTGGGAGAGTGGAAAGTGTCTCTGCCATGGCAGGGGTGGCACTGGATGAACTTTAAGATCACTCAAAACCCAAATCATTCTGTGATTTTATCAGACATCCTCCTCTCTTTGATCAAAATATCACAAAGAAACAATCCTCCCAAAGGAAAAAGTGAAGAATAGCAAAAAAAACCAAAAACCAGCAAACCCAAAACCCAACCAAACAGGAAGAGAAGATCCCCAGTTCTTCCCATGTGGATCCCGTGGATTGTTTTTCTCCTCTCACCTCCAGCTCCTGAAGCTTTGCAGGGTCACAGCCTGCCTCGGTATGGAAGTTCAAAACCAGCACTCCAGGGAAGGAACTGAAAGGAATTAAGGAGCACTTTGGCCTCAGCAGCTGCAGCAGACCTAAATTCCCTGGAACACCTTCCCACAAGCAGCCCTTTGGTTGTTCCACCTTGGAACCCCTGCATGGAAGCCAAAATAAAAACTGGGGGTTGCTCAGCTTTTACACCACAGTTCAGCTGGATTTAAGGCTTGCTTTTTATTTTGGTGGCAGGAAAATTAAAGGAATAACATGTGGGAGACTTCTCTGTGTCATCACAAGCGTTCCTGTGCACTGGTTTGGGGAGGGCTGTGCTCAGTGGAGTTGAAATTTCATTTTTCCATGTGGCAGGGTGGAAGGAGGGACCACCAGAACCCAGGTCCAGCTGGGGATTTTTAAACTCAGCTGCAGATTTATTTAAATTAACTTCAAAAAGTAAGTTAATTTGAAGTTAATTTAAATAAAACTAAATTATCCTTCTTAAAGGATAAACACCCCAATCATGAGTTGTTTTTCAGCACCATCACAGCCATGCACACAAGGAATCACTCCAAGGTCAAAACACAGAAAAAAACTTTCCTCAATCTCAGCGTGTCCTCTCAGATTAGAAATTCCCTCTCATTTTAATGACCTTCATCTGTTCTACCTCCTTTTTTTAGACTAAAAGTTCCAACTGTACAAAAATTTAGCAATGATCCTCCTGTGCCCCAAAATTCTTGAGGAAAAAATTTAAGATCTCAGAGACCTCTGACACCAGTCACTCAATCTGGACCTTGGAACTTCTGAATTCCTGCAGAATTCTCACACACCTACAGCTTCATCCGAAGAAAAAAGCCAGTCCCATTCCTACCCATAAATTTTGCATTATTAACTCTAAAATTCTAAACTTCTTAGAACACCAAGTAGCACAACAGCACCTTGAAAAGGGATGTGAAACTGCCAATCCACAAACACTGGAATGTCACAAATATTAAAATAAAAATCGAATACACAAAATCTGCTGTAAATCTGAGGGGAAAAACCCTACAGAGTTTGAAACAATTTTGATGTTCCCTTTCAAGAATTTGAATTGATGGAATCAAGGTCAAAAAAATGATGGAATTGAAGTCTAACTTCAATTTTACAGGCTCGATACGCTGCAATTTCTTCTGAAGTTTTCAAGACAAGAACTTCAATTTTTTTAACTAAAAACAATCTCATCTGTCAACTGCACAAAATATTTTTTCAAGATGGTTGACTGGAGAAACAAATCAGAATAAAGTGGCTGTCATCAGTAAATCAGCTTTGACAGAGCAGTACGTATCACCAATTTTCATGGGAAATACCTGTTAAATTCCCTTCTCTCAGGAGCTGTTTTTCTCAGGGAAGAAAAGTGGCCAAGGTAAGGGAAGTAATTGATGTATTATCCATGATTATCCTTCATTATTTTCATCCTTGCTTAACATGCCTCTCCTTACTGCTGTTCAGAGTGATTCAAGCCACACACAAATCATCTCTGCCTTCCCCCAGACACCGATCCTGATAAAAACAGGATTTTCCAGCAGCACAATATCAGGGAGAGAAATCTCAATAACCATCAGCCACTTGAAGCATGGTAGCTCTGCAAATAAGATGTTTAACAGCAAGGTTTCTGCTGTTTTGCACATTCCTGAAATAAATGTGAAATGTATTTATTGATTCTGCAGTCGACGAGTCAAAGTCGCTGTTCCAACAGAAGGTGCTCAAAGAAAAAATACATTAACAAAGGAAAATACAGCAGATGTTTATATTTACTTACATTTCTGAAAGTCAGCACTGCAGACTCGGGGTACTGCTGGTTGATTTTTAATTGCACTTTATTAAAAATGTTACCACTGACATAAATATCCCTGCCGATGGTCTGGTGACACTGCAAAAGTCAACAGTTCTACAGACAAAGGCTCCAGCACAGCTAAAACCACAATTCTAAAACCCAAAAAGAACCTGCCATTTCATCAGTTCAGAGTCTATCAACTTAGCATAATTTAATTTTTTTCCTAAAAAAATCTACAAGCTTTTTTGATTTTAGCATCTGTAAATCTCACTATGGCACTTCAGAAAATTTTATTAATAGGCAAAAATATTTTAATATTTCCTCTATATATTAAAAGCAAAAATGAACTTTCTATTTAGAGGTGTCTTATTTTAGATGAAGGAAAAGGAAACCAGCTCAACAGCTCCCAGACAACACCAAACCCACACTGACAGCCCTGGATGCTCCATTAGGAAAAAACTGGGAAAGGATTTCATCCTCCTACAGCACCACGATTCCACCAGATGCCAGCATCATGTACTCACCTTGACAAAAAAAAATCACAATGACAAAAATTAATAAATCAAATAAAAAAACCCAGCTCCTCATTGAAATATTGGTCAACCCACCAGAATCTGAACTTTTAAAAGATAAAAGGATAAAGGAATTGTTCTGTCATTGCCATTGTTTAAAACCCAGTTATAATCAAGGATTTTCTATTTTGATGTGTTCAACAGAGACAAATTCATTATGTTCTCTACAAGTGCTAAACTTCACTTCATTCCCCAAAGATTAAAATCAGGCAGCAGCAAAGAGCATTTGTTTTTTATCCCCATCACTGAGGTCCCTAATTAATCTCAGGCGCTCAGCCCCAAAAAAGCTGCAGGAACACAGAGAAATCCCTAAAATTTCCCTTTAGGTTACCTCCAACACCAATCCAATGATCTGTATCACACATAAATATTTCCTACAGCCATTTCTTACTAGTTTGGAATTCTGAACTACAGGAGATCTGTCTGGGGCCAGCTTCAGCACTCAGGTGTAAATTGGGGTGTTTTTTTCTGGTCTGGTTTTGCCCTCTGCTCCTGAGGCTCAGGCAGATGCAGTGAATAATCCATTCACCAATGACAAAATTCAGGTTCCAGCTCAGTGCAGCCCAGGCACTGAGTGTGCTCAGCTTGCTTTGAGGGCCAGCAGTCCTGCAAAACATTCAAACTCTCCATCTCTCAGAATAACAAAACCACCAGTAAGCTGAATGGGTTTTGTTAAAAGAAACTTGAGTAAAAAGATTTTTGTTCTGAATGGAGGCACTGCTCTCCTATGGGCTTTTCATGCCTTTTTTTCCCCCTATTTAAAAAGAATTCACAAGGCTCCCATTTTCTGTTTCTTCCTGCAAAACAGATTCCAGAAACTGAGTAACTGAAATAAAAATTAATTAAACATTGGACTAGAGTGAGATTATCAAGGTTTATAAATTCCTTCCTTTGGGATAGAGGCTTCTGTTAAAAAAAATTTGAAGGAAAAAACCCTATAACTACACAGCTTTTGTATTAAGCCACTTATCAAAAGCTTTTCAGAGAGGAAAATGATAATGTTAAATGAAACTCGTGGGTATAGTTTATTCATTTTATGGAAAACTTAGAATAAAGTGCAGCAGCTGGGTCACGTGGAAGGGACTTTGTGTTCTCTGTGACATCATTCAGAAATTCACCAAATGGAATGAGTTGAGTTATTTTGGGGGAAAAGAGCAAGGTTGGAGTTGTTCATTCCTATTTTTCTCATTTGTATTCTCAGAGGCATCACTCATGCACAAGATAAAAGCACCAGCTGGGATCACCAAGCCTCCAGTGGAGCACAGGCCAGGGGATTCCCCTGAACTAATTCTAAAGTCCTCAGAAACTCAATTTTACCTGAATTTATTTTCACGGACTTTGACGAACCTCAAACAGAAATTTACTGATTGAGAAATACTAATTATTGTGAGTAACAGAAAGGGAAAAATTGCTGCAAAGTGCTTTGTTGGTGTATAAAGATCCCAGTCAAAGCTCAGGTGGGGTTTGGCTATAAATTTCCATGGAATGGCACAGCACACATCAAATTTCTGTCTCTGTCCAAGGTGTGACAGAGCAGGAAAGCTCTGAAAACGCAGCCTGACTGCAAAGATTTCAAACTACCCGAAACGGCAGCAAGATTTTATTTTAACTACCAACAAACTTGGTGGATAAGAGCCTTGCAAGGTACTAAAAGTTCACCCCGCCGCCACATATCAAACCCGAGTGTCAGGATGTGCCAAGTTGGAATTGCTGAGTGGAAGAGTTCTCAGACTCTCACTGAAAGCATCCTCAGACACTCCAGCTCCTCGACTGCTGCGAGGCTCAGGCTCTTGCTATTTTATCTGTGTGCTTTGAAAGTCAGAGCTCGGCTTAAAAAAGGCAACAGGATGTGAGATCCTGCAACCCGTTGGCAATCAAACGTCTGAAAGTGCGGCAGTCAGCACAGTGCAAGACAGAAACTGGGCTGGAGCTGGAGTCAAGGCAAGTGCCAGGGATTCCTGAGCTGAGAAAAGTTCCTGTCGCTGTAATTGGAAGGAAAGTGGGTCACAGGATAAACCAGGAAAACCAGGGACTGAGTGCTGGGAGGTAGGTGGCAGGAGGGAGGGAGCCTTCTAAAGTCTGGTAAGAACAAGAGCACTGCACCTCCTGATCTCCCACCCATTCATCCCTGATCCTTCTCCAAGGCCATGGCAGAGGCCCACTGAGCAGACACAACACCAACATCAAACAGAATTTAACTCCATGTCCTGAGTTAACTCCACTGAGCCCATGGTGAGGGCTCCTCTGAGTAAAAGGCCCATGACTTTCTCCCACATCAATGGCAAAGATCTGGCTGAATTTTAGGGCAGCAAAACCAACCCTAGAAAGAACCCAAAGCTCTGTGGCCCCTTTATCACCTGCCCTACACCTGCTGGGCTTGAGCAGTAGCCAGTGCCTGCCTGAGGGTCAGTGTGCCAAAGCTTCTTTGATAAATCCCAAAGGTAACAGTCCCCTCTCTCAGATCCACACCAGTCAGCAGTTTAGAAGGAAAAATTTGGTCCCTGCATTGGTGCCTAAACACCTCAAGAGCCTTCCAGCCCATTTCCCTGCACTGTGTATGATCCTCTTTGGTTTTTCAGGTTCCACTGAAATATGAAAAAACAACACCGAACCACTGGTTATAACCAAATGCCAAAAGGATCTGCATTATTTCCTGGGGAGGAAAGACCCTGCCATGTCTGAAAAGCAGGGAAGAGCCCCAGGACATCAGAACTAACCAGTGCACCTTGCCCAAAATATCCCCTCTTTCAGAACCCCCTCAGCACCTGGGCACTGCAGAGAATTGTCACGAAATGGGTGTGTCCCTGTCACGTGTCCCTGTCCTGTCACATTGAACAGTTTGGGTTTGGATGTGGCCAAGCCAGTCCTCTCCTTCCTTCCTCTCCCCAATTCTCTATCTCATCTCCATATCCCAGCCAGCGTTTGGCTCTGATTTCTTTGTTCAGCGCTGCCCCTCACATCCAGCTCCAATTCCCATCCCATGCATTGACCTACTCCCATCTCCTTCTACCAAAATTTTAATAGAAATGCCAAAACAATGGGATTTCTCTTTCCTAAATTTGTTTTATGCTGTGACCATAATGATGAATTCTATTCTTAATCCCATCCTGAAAACAACAGCAACAGTCCCTGTTCCTATTCCCTCAGATTTTATCCTGGAGACCACTCCTTTATGATCAACTTATTAAAAAAGGAAACACCAGAAACAAACAACTCAGGGCAACACTTTTAAACTTAGATTTAAAGAAACCACACATCCACAGACATAATATTTCCTGTTTATCAACTAGGAAATTCATCAATTTTTTTTTTTCTTTCTTATCATTTTGACTTAAGTGAAACCCATATACCTACACTACATATATATATAATATCTTACTTTTTAAAAATGTGACACAGAATGTACATTGCTAGCTATTTAAATCTATAATCTGTCAGCCCCTGCAAAGCTGTTTCTCCCTGATTATTCCAGATTGAGGTCTCCAGGCAATCTTCCTCCACCTAATTCCATCAGAATTTAGCTTGGCTCTCCAAATGTAGAACCCAATTGTTCCGTGTCTCCTTTCTGAGTAATGCAGATCAAATGAAGGCAATCTGAGTTGGAAGACTGTCACACCAAGTGAAATCTGAATAAACTGGCAACAGCTAAAAATGAGCTGGCACCTCATTGGAAAGCCTCAGAATATCTCCCATTATGTAACAAGTCACCGGAACAGACTCCCAGATCCCAGCTCCACGCCAACCTCTGACCTCAGAGTGCATTTTCAGGGCTCTGGAACTGCATTTTTGCATGGATCCTTTGCTTCCCAATCTCAGCCCACACTCTGCTCCCCCTTCTGAAGTCAATAACATTCACAGTTCAGTTTTGCCTTCTATCATCTTTGACCTCCTCTGCCAGAAAACCCTTTTTTATCGTTATGTTTAGACATGGGCAGTAATCTCTCTTGCTGCCATGTAACTTTAATGTGGCTTAAACTGGATTCACTTCTGAAGAAAAAAACCCAAGAAATAGGAGCCAAGATTCAGAGGGAGGAAAAAAGCTTACAAACCTTTTTATACTCGAACAGGCACAGATGTCTCTCTTCCTTGTGTAGGTACAGAAATGATTAGAATTGATCAAGAACTTCACAGTAAAGTTTTAAGAAACACGGATTTTAGAAGAAAACATTCAGAAATTTGTGAAAAATGCCCTAATCCAACGGTATTTCCCCCCTTTCACACATTACCTGATATTAAAGATTTTCTTTCTTAATTTGCTTCCAGTGGGGTCTCAGCAGATGCACCTGTAAATACAGAGGGGTTTGTAGAAACAGCTGAAATATCTATTGTGACCATGACCACTTAACAGTTCAGAGAGCCACACAAAAGGACATGCAGCTGGTTAAAAAGGAACAAAATCATCCCATTCTCAAGTAAAACCATTGCTCTGGTACATCCTCTGACCACTAAGAAAATTTCCCTCACATCTAAAATGTCTCTGGTGCAGTTAGAGTTCAGTGCCTCTCACCCAGTCTGCCCTGGAAGGAAACCCAGAGGATTCTGCAACAACCTTTGACATCTTTGAGGGCCACTGAGACATTTTCCCTCTGCAGAACAATTCTATTTGTGTAATATGCAATAAGAAGGTCTGTCATAATCAGTTATTGGCTCACAGGGTGAGATGCATAGCCTTTCTCACACTTTCCCCACAATTTTTGTTTAATTTACAGGCTGAATCTCCCTGATGCTGAGCAGATGAAACCTCTTTGTCCTTCTTGTGGTTCTGGACTTCAGGTCCTGCCCATGCCATCAGCACAGGGGGAAGCTGCATCCTCTCCCAGCCCACGATGAGACCGACTCCAAAGCCATTCCATTAACTTCATTAAGTTCTGAGTTATGACTCAGCCAAGCCCTACCAGCAATTTCAGAAAACACATCACGGGATATCATTTTTATTCCCTGAAGTGCATCACTATTTTAATCTGGAGTTGTAATTGACTCCACTTTTAAAGGAGGTGATAAAACGCTCAGGGAGTTGTTGTGCTGCCTCCAGATAAGCAACCCTGGCAATATATAAGGGAGATAGCCCAGCCAATGGCTGGGGGAATGATTACAGACACATTAGAATGATCCTTTGCCACATGGATCTGCAGTTTTATTTTCTGCTATCTATTCATCTCGGAGCTGCATGTTTGGAATCATCTCTGAGGGGCTGGTACCCCTGGCCATGGCTGTTCCCATGTCCTACAGAGCCCCAGCCAAGAGGGCAGCACAGAATCCATCAGGCAGTGCAAACGTGATGGGCAGGACCTGATCCTGAGGCAGATAGGGCTGGGAAGGGGAGGGTTATCAGGGTTATTGTTTTCTGCTGGCTGAGATAAGGCAGCACGGCTCCCATCCCTTCACGGCAAACACGCGCCGTGTTTGGTGACAGCAAAGATAAAAATCCCTTCAAGATAGGGACTCCTTCCAGGGCTTGAGGTTGCAGCGAAGGTCAAAAGCAAAAAGGCCTCAGGCAGCCCCTGCCACTGGAATTCAGAGAAGTCTTCACAGGCACCTCAAACCAGAGATGTTTTGGAACAGCAGGGAAAGGAACTTGGGTGGGACATGAGGGACAAACAGAGAAATGAAGCAAGCATTCCCTAATCCTACCTAATCCATAATTGTGTCAGCTCCTGGGATGGGATGTCTCTGCTTGCTTCAGCACCTGCTGGACTAGAAACCTGCCCTTTGCATCACAGCCAGGCAGCACAACTTAACCTTTATGTTCATCTTTTCCACGGATCAATTGGAAAGCACTCAAAAATTAGCCATCCTTTCAGTGGCTCGGGGAGAACTCACCTCCTCCATCATTTGTCTTCTGTGAGGCAAAGATTAATTCCTTCAGGAGGAAAACCAACATGGCCCAGGAAGGTGTGATCCCACTGCAGGAATATTTCCTCTTGAATGCCACCAATATCCAGAATCTCTGTTTATATATGCATTAAATCACTTCCATGGCTGTGCAGGCTCCAGCTCCTCACTGGGGAGTTTAAGCTGAGAATGTACAGATTAAAATTAGAATTATTCATGTTTATAATTCCATACTTTTGTGATCATCAACTCACCTCAGTATCTGAGAGCTTCACCAAAGGCTCTGTTCTCTTGCCTCTCCCTCAATGGATGGATGGAGTTTTATCTACAAGGAACTCAATCACAAAAAGAAAAAGTTAGAGGTTCATTGTGTCCAAAATCTCTTTGATTTTTCTACAGTCAGTGTCTGTCTAAAGCCCCACAGTCTGGCACAGCAGTTTTAGCAAATCAGAGAAGCAGAGAATTCTCTTGCATAAACAACACCGAGATTGCTACAATCGTGGTAAACATCACTTGGACTTCTTATCACATCACACATCAAAGTTATCAATTACAGGCCAGAGATTTCTAGCAAATGAGCCTTAATTAACACCGCTGCCTCCAAATTTCCTCGTTCCTGAACATTCCCAGCTGCTGTGGGAAATTAATTAAGGCTTAAATCTTGTGGTTCTTTCTTTAGTACTTGTTGCATGGCAACATTCATTTTTATGTATGAGCTTCTCCCTCCAAATGACTTTATAATAGTCTTACCCAAAAGATGAGCTCTTAAACTCTTAAACACAGATATTTACACATCTTGGTTTAGGTTTTTTTGGGTTTGTCACTCGTAGGACATGAATTATTCACTGATAAGAGGGGCTGTAATGTTCTGGTTGGTTCTAGGCATCACTAAAATCAGTCAGAGGATTTAACTGGGGTTTTTTAACAATCAGTTCCACAAGTGTGGAAAGATTATTCATTATTTCTAAAGGATATTTATTACATTTAAATGTAAGTTTTGATCAAGAGGCAGTTTCCAGGAAGAAATTGCAGATGTGAACTATCCCATGAAGACTTTTCCCTCCTGAATTTCTGGTTAAACTCCCCATGGGATGAAGCAGCCTGACCAAACCCATGTAATGGGTAAAAAGCCATGCCACAAGTAATACTGATCAATATTTTTGCTGATTTCAGTCAGAATTTCCCAATGCCTAATAAAATGAACCCCAGAAGAAAAGCAGCACATCTTCAGAATACAATTGTGTCTCATTTTGAATGAGCTGCAAATAACTCAGTTCATATTATACCATCAACAGCTACTAAGAGAAACCATCAGTACCTTATTTTACATCATAAAGTCATCATCCATGAAGATTAGGATTTCTCATTAAATAAAAGGAAATTCTGAGTTAAAAACAAATAGAAAGGGTATTTCATAAGATATAAATTGAATTAAAACTAAAGAATTATTAAAAATAAACAAAATTCAGATGCAATTCTCCTAGCAGGGCATGTACAAGCTTGGAGTTTTAACTATGTCTCTGCAGCAAAAATGTCAAGGAATAACATCAAGGTGACAGCAGAGTTTCCTTAAAGTTTTGTCCTCTTGTCACAACCTCCTGGAAATGCAAGTCTTTTCTAACCTCACCTGAGATGTCTATGGCCATGATTTGATGCCATTTACTGCCAAAAAAATCACAGCAACATTTAAGAATGTGGGTTTAAAGCCTACAGGGATAATTACTAAAGTGAGGATTAACTAACTGAGGAGTTAAAATCAGGAATAAAAAAAAAATTAAGAATTTTTATCAGTTATTAAATAAAAGCAATAACTTTTATTAAAAGCACTCTACTCAAAATCTATAGCACAGCTTTATAAATAGATTTTAAAATGATACCAAACTGATTTTATGCCTTGAAATTCCATAATTCAGACTTGGCCATGGATTAGAGCTCAGATTTTCCATTCTTTGTTCTCTCATCACTGGAATTTAAGAGGCCCAGAATCTTCTCCATGTGCTTTAAAGGTTTGAGCAGCTCCTGTCCTTAGACTTTGAAGTTGTACCAAAGCTTCCCTAACAAAGGCCTAAATACATTTCAGCCTTCATCAGAACATTGTATTCCTCTGTCTGGGAACCCCTGAGCACCAACACCAGAAATGTGACTGGAGTGATAAAAAATGTAAAATTTCAAGGTAAAACAGAATCCATAAATCAAGGGAGAAATGCAGGGTGGTGGAGATCACAGGACCTTCACATTTGATTTTTGACAACGCTCCAGGTGCTCCCAGACTCTCCTCTTGGAAGGGGGAATCCTCCTGCAGCTGCATCCCTGGGTTCTTCACTGACAAGCACCTACTGGAAAAAAGAGAAGATGAGGCCAATCTCTCATGAAGGCTCCAAAAAATCCCATTTTCCTCATAGAAATTTCTTGGTTAACAATCTTATTCTATTATCCTCTCATGACCAAGTCTTTTTTTTTTAAGTATTTAATTTTTTTTGTCTATATCAAAACAACAGGAGATTTTACTTTGCCTAATTACTATTCCCTTAATACTTGAGTGAGCAGAAACTGTTTGCACTTCCAAAACTGCTGGATCCAGAGAGAGGAGCAACCAGTTTTTCTCTCTCCTGAAGACATTTTTATTCAAAAAGATAAACTCCACTTCCACTGCAGCTCTGCAATCTGTCAGCACATGTGAGGACCAACAAACCTGTTCCCAAAAGGAGATGAGCTCAAAATGGAAAATTCACACCTCGGGGGCTATTTTTAATTTAACTCTTTCATGAGGTTCTAAATCAAACCTCACTTCAGTGAGATTTGAAGACATTCAGGCAAAAAAAAAGTTGTTCCAATTTTGGGAAATTCCAAATCCTCATTAGTTTTTCACAGGGTTTCAGTATTGTGAAGCTGTCAGCAGCCCTGTGGAGGAAACATTCACACACATTTATTGAATGTGACCTCTTTTTGTCTCACCGAGCCTTTAAATGTCCCTGGGTCTGCTCCCTGCCAGTCCCCTGGCACTGAATTTGTCCTATTAGCCAGCAAATCCAGCTACACTCATGCAAACAAGTTTTCCTTCTGCTGTCCCTGCTAGTCTCAAACAATACAATCAGAGTAAAGCAGAATGAATTATGTGCAGGGAATAAACAAGATCAAACTCCAACCTATCCATATTCAAGCACTCAAATCAAGTGTGAAAGAAAGCTCCTGCTGGGAATTTTTTTTCTTTTTTTTCTCATTTGAACCAACTCCCCCATTTCAGTAACATCCCCTCAGTTCCCAAAGGGACATGGAAACTAGTCCTGGAGAGCTGAGCTGGGATTGCCCTCAGTGCAGGGAATGTTGTGCCCATCCATCATTGATGGGGACACTGAGCACAGCTCAGTGCTGTGTCCTCTCTCGGGACAATGGAGAGCCAATCCTAGGATGCCTCCCCCTTAGGATAACCAGAGCTGTCTGTTCTGCATGGAACTTATGGGACACAGGGTTTAAAGCCCCAAAAAAGTGAGAGATTTGTGACACCCATGCTGGCAGCTCGCACAGGGCAGCCTTGTGCCGCTGAAATCCGTGGGACAGCTTGGCACATGCCAAGGCAATTCCTTGTGTCAGCACAGGCACTGCCAGGAAGGCATTAATCTGGAGATGATTAGAACCTGCTGCTTTCTTTGTGCATAATTTATCTATTGACTGCAGGAGTCATTTATTGATAATTTACAAATGGAGAACACGGCGCGGCTCTGCCGGCTGTTGGCAGCCGCTCCCCGAGCCGTCCCCAGGAATGTGCTCCAGCCACATCTCTGTGACATTCCTCATGCTCCAGAGTCAACTGGGAGGTGTCCCTGTCCATGGCAGGATTGGGATGAGAGGAGCTTTTGATGCCTTAAATTTCAGGTTTTATATTTTTCAGATTCTGTACTGCCTTAGTGTGTAACTCTGAACTTCATGTGAAGTATTGTCAAGTTGTCCTCACAGCTCAGTCAGACAAAACAATCCTTTTCCAGCTCAAGGACACCATTGTAGCTTCAGGCCCAAAAATTGTAAACAACAGGGAATTGAGGAGAGCAATCTGGGAGGACGGAACTTCATAACCTGAAGATGTAATTGAACAATTAACCCCAAAATGTAAATGGACCAAAACTTATGAAAGTGTGAAAACTTATGACCCATCATCCATCTTGGGTGTAGCCTCGGCCAGGCCCTTGTACTGCCCAAGGTCCATCCTTTGAAGGCCTTTTAATAATTAAATAAATATAATAATTAAAGTAATAAAATAAATAATAAATAAAAGAGGCTGCTCCAGGCAGCCTCTCCAGGCATCACTTTGAGGTCCCTTCACACCCAAACCCTTCCATGACTCTGAATCCCACCCTGGAGTTGGAGCCTCTGTGCCCCACACCCAAGATCTCCACTCAGCCAAATCTTTCAACCCAGCTTCAGTAAAAACCTTCAAAGGAGCAGAACAGAGATACAAAACCCACAGCAAAATGGGAGAATTCCTTTAGTGTACTCAGTAAATGCCTGTGTTAATTTATCTTCCTTTTTATCTTCCTCTCACCTGTTTATGTGGCACAAACAGCTCCTGGAAGAGGTACAAAAATTAGGAGAAGAGAACCTCCTCCCTCAATCAAAGAAATCTACTCCATGACAAAGGAAAAAAGATGAAAGATATTTGTATTAGCAATAAAAGAACACCAGTGCTAAGATTTTTTTTTTTTTAAACTGTGAAGGACAAAACAGAAATCATATAAAAGACAAAAATAAACAGAATTAATAGGAACTCAAAGCAAGGACAAGCTGCAGGTCCCTGATGGTGTAACAAATTACAAAGCAGGTAGAAACTAATGTCAAGAACTATTTATTCATCTCTATAATGGGAACAACTTCAGGCAAGGACAATAATCACAAAGCAGGAAAGTGTTCATTAATTAAATGGAAACAAATCAGAATTGCTCAGGCACAGCTTGCCAAGGATCCTTTTGGCAGGCAGAGATATGCAATGTTCCTCCTTGTGCTCAGAACCTTTTGCATGACAAGAGGTTGAAGGAGGTTTATCAAGGCTCCTGCCTGCACAGGTAGCAGCTTTGCAAACCCAGGAGAAATGGAAATCTTGATGATTATATCTTAAGGGATTAAAAAAATCTCAGCAGTGATTCACAGGCACTGGTGAAACCCTTGGCTTGCTGCTGTTCTGTGGTCAGGACCAGTGACCATCACGAGGTCCAAGAAAACCTGCTTGGTTCTCTGTGCTTGCCCATCCCCACTGATCCATCCATTCCCACTCCAGATATTTGGGGAACATCCCCACCTCTGCACCAGCACCATGGGTAGCACTTAAATACTCTTAAAAAAACCTAAATATCCTTCAAAAATTGTAAAATTTCATATTCCCCCTGACTGGGAAGGGAAATATAAACCACAACTTCCCTTTACTAGAACAGGCATAATTTTATTACAATTTCTGATGGTTTTATATAACATTATTATTATTATTACTATTATTATTGCTATTACTCACAAGGCTTTCCTCCTTTGTTCTGTCCATGCAGACACAGCCTGATCTGCTCTCAGATCCAGTCCTTCAGAGACCTGGAGACACACAATCCTATTTTCAGAGCAAAGACAACTCTTAGGCAAACAAAGAGGAATTTCTGGAGATAGGCAGTGCCCCAGCTGAGGGCTTGGGCCATGAGTTTGAATTCCACTGCTTGAAGTCCACAATGTTGGGGCGATTTTTAGATCTGATCCTT
This sequence comes from Acrocephalus scirpaceus scirpaceus, assembly GCA_910950805.1. Taxonomy (NCBI): domain Eukaryota; kingdom Metazoa; phylum Chordata; class Aves; order Passeriformes; family Sylviidae; genus Acrocephalus; species Acrocephalus scirpaceus. The sequence continues at coordinate 3,214,994 of OU383781.1, forward strand.
TGTGGCGTTTGCATCATCAGAGCTTCAAAGGACTCAATCACCTGCAGCTCCTAAAACACCCAGGACAATGTGCACACAGAGGGACAATTGATTTGCAGGGGTTTCAGGGTGTCACAAATTGGGAGGGCTGAGTTATGAACACCCTGATGTACAGGGGAAACCGCAGTGAATCCCTAATGACAGCCCCATAAAGATGATGTGATAAATACAACATTAAAAATGCAACAGAGGTGTGAATCTGCTGTAATTTAAGGATCTGCCATTGAACACAACAGGGTTGCATTTTTTGTTGCTTTTTTGCCACCACTGCATCAACACAGAACGGTTTGGGTTGGAAGGACCTTCCAAAACATGAAATTTTTTCAGATTTTAAGAGACTTTTTTTTTCTTCTTTCCTTCCTCTTTTTAACACACACGGAACCTACATTTTCCCTTCCCCACTTTGTAAATATATAAAGCAAAAAACCCCAACCTGGGAAAACCACACCAGCAATTCCAGACATCAAAATCTCTTAAAAAGAAACAAACCACTCTCCACATTAAATACAACTTCCCTTTTCACACCACCTTTTTCCAAGTGGAAGCCTCCCCATTTTTTTATTGCACCAAGAGCTTCACACAGCTCAGTGTTGACCCCACAACCAAAAAAACTGGGATGGAAACTTTAAGATTTCCATTATTTTCCTCTTTATTCCGTGAAGTCACTGTAGGAATTTTTATGGGGGAAAAAAGTAATTTCTGAAAAGTGAAATGAATGCAATATTCATGGGGTGATCCAACAGACCATGTTCGAAGAAGCATAAAATTATCTGCCTATGAAGGTCAATTAGTTTTGACATTAATTTTGGCAGCACAAGTTAAACCATTTTTTTCCTACACCAATGACAATATATATACACATATACAGCAAATTCTAGGAAAAAAAAACAGGAACATTTGCAAATTGCAAAACATTTTCATTATTATTTCAATTTACAAGGGAACTGGAACATCACTAAATGCTTTGCTATTATTTCAACTTGAGGCAATGAGCATTTCTGGCACATTCCTGGTGGGGAAGGGGCCTGGGTGTTTTGCAGGAGTCAAACCAAGGGCCATTTAGGAAAAATGCTCAAGAAACTGATGGAAATTAGAAGTTGTTTGGAACTGAGCACTGAAAACCATAATGAAATCTTATTTCAAATTAATTACACTTTTTAATCGAAACGGTGGAGATGGTGCCAATCTAAACGCAACGAATTACAACAAAATCTAAAGTAAAAAAGAAAAAGTAGTTTAAAGACTTCCATGGAAGGGAAACAATTTATCATTCTGCATGAGAAATTTCATTTTCTACTTTAAAAAACACGACTTGCCAAATGAATCCAGCAATAACTGGAAACAGACCAACTTCCAACAAATGAATGTTTTATATTTTCAAGTATACTTCAGTTAATTAAAAAATTAATTGGCCTTGAAAATACTGGAGAGTCTATATTTCATCACCCCCACCTCAGGCCTACAGGGGGGCATTTTTTGTCCAATTGGAATTGGACAAATCCAATTCTCTGCTCTGAAAAAAATCTGCAGAAAATAGCATCAGTAATTCTTTTTTTCTTTTTTAAATTTTTTTTTAAGAAAAAAAATAACTATAATATTTGTAGGAGCCCAAAAGTGCAGTTTGAGGCTCTAGGAAGACTCAGCTCCCCCAGAAAAGATGGGAACACACATGACAACAACACTGCCAGCACATGGTTCCTCGCTCTTCATTTTAAAAGCCTTTTAGGGATCTTTTCCCCATAAATTTTCATCAATTCCTGAGCGAAATTCCCAAGAGGGGAACACTGCAGTACAAATTTGAGCAGCTGATGTTTTCTTAAAGAGTCTCCACTGAAAAGTGCCATCCCTGGGAATCAGTCAGCACTGGGAGATGTTTTGGATTTTATCCCAATGCTGCTCTGCCCAAAGCTTTATTTCCATCCCCACTTCCCCTCACAGGACACAGGATCCTCCCCCAGTTCTGGAAAATAAATCTGCTCCAGTCCATTCCTAATACACAGAATGCTGGGAGGTTAGAAAAGGCAGGACAGGCTTGGAGAAATTTATGAATAATCTTTACAAAAGAATAATTCATGGGATTCTTTCCAGAACCAGGAATAAATATAAGGAATAATTTACCATTGCTCAATTTGCCATAACCAGCTGAGGGAGACTGCCTTGGCAGATGGTGTTTCTGATCAACAATTCCCATTATTCCTTCAAATGCCAAAATTAAAATGTTCTGATGCTTATATTAATATTGATTTCTCTTTCCTCATGTCTTGTCAAATCTAATCTCAATATTATTTTCTCTTTTTTTCCTCCCCTAAAAAGAAGTCATCACTGGCAAAAAAAATTTAAAGTTTCAAGCAGCTACGTCCTAAAAATAACCAAAACCAGACCCAACAAAACCCAAACCATTTGGTCCCTGTAGCAGAATTTCTTAGGGAACAAGGGCATGAGGTGTTTTGGGATTAGGTTTGAGCTATTCTGAGCTGCGCCTCAGATTTGGGCCTGTTTTGTAGTAGATAAACCTGTGGGCAGTAAGAAATTAGATTAAGGTGTGTTTAGGCATTTCATAGCATAGTTATAGTAAATTCACAGTTGCTGGCTTAAGGTTGGGATTGTTTGCATTCTTTTCTGTCTGAATACCAATTAGAAAGCACTGGTAACTGTGAACTATCTGGAACTGTATTTAACCTGCCATTTCAAGAAAATAAATGGAGAACGCCTGATGAAACCACATTGGTCGTGTCTGCCTTGCTCTGTCCAGCTTCCCATGTGTTAGGGGGATCCCTGGCTTTGGGTCCCTGCACCTGCCAAGGTGCTCAGATGGGAAGGATTTTCCCAGCCCAGTGTCACAGAATCCATCCCACCCCGTACCCAGCATTTCCTTATGGAATACCGGGACTCTCACCTGTCACCCAGCTGTCCCATGGTGTCACTCAGGTTGTGTTCCTGTTAAAGCAGCAGAAGGAAAAGGTCTGTAACAGCTTTATGTTGTATCCATCACCCCCCCAAAGCCCTCACCTGGTTTATGACCTGTGGAGGATGAATTCCTACAAAAATGGGGACATGTGAGCAATCCAGGTTCTTATCCAAAAGGATGGGCCTGTAACCATTTCAAGGATGAAGAAGTCATGTACGAAGAAGAACAAAAGATGGTAAACAACTCCAGAATGTGGGAATCAGATGAAAGCCAGAAAAAAAAATGTATAATTTGCTGTGTATGTAAGAAAAATTAACTAATAGAGACTAGAGAGCTAATGCATGATTTTAGGGGCAACCAAATTTAAAGTAGCATGAAACCCATAATTAAGGATAGGAACTGTATAAAAGAGACTGTTAAAATTAAATAGATCAGCTCACTTCGATCATATTGGTCATGGAGTGATGTCCCATTTCTTTTTCAACCAGACAACTGAACTGAACCCTTAGGAACTTTCAAGATAAAGAACTACAAAATTTCCAGTCAAGACCCAAAGAAAAAATAGAAATACACATTTCCATCCCTCTGGTTTTACAAAAACACTAAATTAGGCCCAGCCCATTTTGAGCAGAAACGCTCCAGCCTCGAAAAGTTCATTTTTACAGACCCACAGCTTCGTTCAGCTTTGAGGAAACTCAAACATCTGCTTCTGCTGGCCCAGGCACTCAGCACCCTGCTGCCAAGCAAGTGCTCCAGTCAGTGCCCCGTGGTTTCTCCCCTCTCTGCCCTTCTGCTGGCTGCAGACAAGCCCAGCTCCAGGTTACCTCTCCTGCCTCTCTGTGCAAACACAGGCTCTGATAGATTCTGCTGCTATTATTAGGCTGCCCTGGTTCCCACTGAAAGTCCTCCCACAGCTCCCAGCAGGATGCCAGGAGCTGGCAAGCTCGGAGAGCCTGAAGGCTGTGCATCTGTTCCGAGACTGACAGGTAGCACAGCGAGTTAAAAAGCCCATAAATTTGCAGCAGGAGGCTCAACCTAGACAAAAAAAAAAAAAACACAACAGAACAAAACAAAACCAAAAAAATCCTTGTTTCAGTTTGTTTTTCCAAGCGCCGGGTCATGCTCTGCCACTGCTGCCTCTCAGGGAGCCCCTTCCCATTTCCCTGGGGTGTGGCTTCTCCTGTGCCCTGTGGCAGGTGCTTGTCCCTTCACACTGTCCCCTCTGAGGCTGGCACAGAAGGATCAGGGATGTCTGTTGGAATTCTGGAAATTTAGATCTTGAGATTTTAGTAGATAGTAATGGATAGGGGGCAAGATGGAGGATTTGGGGTGTTGTCTAAGTCCTTCTTCTTCCTTCTTCACTGTTTCACATGGGGGTTTTGTTTGGGTGAGAAAGGTTGGCATTGAGGGCCTTGGGTGGTCATTATTGGGTCAAAAGTATAAATAATTTAGGTGCTATCTTGTTATTGGGTGATTAGCACTTAAATAGCCTTGGAAAGAGTTACAATTGGCCATTTCATTGCCTTTTCTGCCTTGTTAGCAGAGCTCACAGCTTGTGAGACTGTGCTTTAGGTAAGAATTAATAAACACTGAGTCCAAACACAAAACTGTGTCCTGTGCATTAATCCCAGCTCTTACATGAAGAAAAGAAGATAAAAATCCTCACAGATGTCACCTGCTGTCCCCCAGGCACTGATTTTTCTGGGGTAGTCTGTAGGTTTTTCCATGGCTGGGTCCATGGGATGGGCTCCAGGGGGTCCAAACCTGGAGCTGGATCCTAACTCAGGTGCTGAAGTCACCAACCCTCACCTGTTGGCCACAGCTGGGGCTGAGCTCCACCTCCCACAGGACCAGGTTGCTCAGAACCTGTGTTTTTGGGGAATCATTCTCTGGGAGAAGCAGTGGAAAATGTCAAGCCTTGGCAGTAAACGCCTAACTCTGACTTCAGATTGGGGCACACCAATTATTTGGTGGTTTTTGGTGGAATCTGCATGACTTGAAGGAAACCAGGCCAGGATCACCATTTTCCTCTGCTCTAGCATGGCCCTCCCTAATTCCACTGGACAATGCAGTAAAAAACTTGGAAAGACCCAACTTTAATGTGTTTATAGCTGACAACAAACCCCCAACTCAGCCTTGAGCAGCCCCATCCACACCAAGTCCTCCCACCCTGCCACAGCCTGCAAGCAGCCAACAGGCTGAGTAATTAGTATTTACTCAATTAGTAATTCTGAGTTAGGAGAATGGGTAGGGAGATCTTCATGCAAAGCAGCAGAAGTCTAGACCCTGTTACCCCAAAAAAGGTGATGGAAATAAAAGTGAAATCCTAAACACTCCCAATGCCCTCTCCTCAAAGGTGTATTGTACCAAACTCCTCTGAGGAGGTGAATTCTATTCTGATATTTATATTCCAACAACGAAAAAGGGAAAAAACGCATTTAGGAGAGTAAATGCTGCTGTTCTGAAGGTTTTCAGTTCACAAATAGGACAAAATTGGGTTAGGAAATCCCCACACCTGCTCTAACTTCCAGAATTTCCCTATCCCACTCACCCACTGTGAATCAACAAGTGCAGGATGATGTCCTGGGCTGTGGAGAAAAGGAACAACCAGGCAATGACAAAGTCATTATATGGGCACTTCCCAGACCCTGTGCTCCCATTCCTACCCCAGGAATCAATTCCCAGGCTTCAAAGGCAGAGGGAGAGCTCTCATCCTCTAATTGACCACTGGTGTAACACTGGGTGAAGAATCTCAGGTGAGGATTTTTGTAGTCTGATAACTGCTCTTCAACCTGTAAATCATCTTTATAAAGTGTTCAGAGACATCTCTGGAGAGATCACAGCCAGCAAAACACTTGAGAAAGTCCTGGAAAAACCTCACTTGTAAAACAGGCAAATATTTCACTCTGCTGAGTGTTGAGTTTTTCCTGAGCTCCACATCCAAAGCTGGAATCCGTGTGCCAAAGGGAAGAGGAGGCTCCAGGCTGGTGCTGCCCTGGTGATCAGGGCACAGGAGGGCACTGAAATGCTTCAGCTCCATGGTGGGGCAGCATGGGAGAGGCATCAGGCTGGATTAAAGCCTGCAGGGACAATTCCAGTGGCTGCAATTCCATATAAATCACCACACCATTTCCATTTTCCCCTCCCTAAACTCCCACCCTTCCATCATGCAGCTCCTCTGAATAAACTCCCCACATCTGTGCCCAGCAGAGATGGATGTTCCAGCTGTTGCATAATTTCAAATAAACTTCATTATTTTTTCAGTGGCCTTGAGCAGGTTTGGACCTGGCCTCTACTAAAGCTTGGATTTTTGGTTGGTTTTACTGCTTTTCTTTTTCTTTCAGACTAGCCACAAATTAGAGTTTATTAATTGATAAGAAAATGCCTTTTTTGTGTGTGTGTGATGCTGCTCTGGTTGATTTCAGGCCATTCCTTTTTCACACAGCTTCACATTAAGTCCATTCCTGTCTGCTATAACAATTATACATTAATTTTGCCAGTTTTTTCTCCCTTCTGTGACAAAAATGCCTCATTCATCCCCGGCAGCAGGCGTCAGGCTGCAGCCAGTGGTTCCTACGTGGGCATCAGTGACTGCTCACATGGCCACGGTGCCTTCTGCTGCATCCTCCCCGAGTCAAACACGGGAATTTATTTGCAGTTTGTACCTGCAAACCTCAGCAATGCACTCGTGCCACCTATTGGCAAATAACAGCAGAGTTCCCATTCCTGGTGAGCACACCTCAAGTAAAAATTCCAAATTCCGAGCTTCAGAGCAGCCTGCAAATTTCCTCATATCCTCCACAAAAAGCAGAAGAGTCCACAGTGAATCTTCCAGAATTCTGAAAACATTCTCCTGAGTCAAATTCCTCATTTTTAAATTTCTGTTTGGCAAAAAATACCAAAAAACCCCAAGAGTGCTGCAAACAGAATTCTGAAAACATTCTCCTGAGGCAAATTCCTCATTTTAAAAAATCTTGTTTGGCAAAAAAAACCCCCAAGAGTGCATCATCTATGGGTAGAAGCACAGTTTAAATAATATTTAGGTTTGTTAATTCATTTCCAGGTATTGCTATTCTCAAAACATTTTAAGAAAATGCAGAGTTACAGACACGTTGAGATGAGTTTGGCAAATATAACAGGGTTCTCCAATCAATGGAGTGTCTCTCTGAATAATCTCCTGCAAAACAAAATGCAGAGCCCAGCCAGTTTGGGGAGTCCTGCTGTTCAAAAGGCAATAAAGAACACGACAGGAAATATTTACTGCTGCCAGCAAGGCAACAGACAGGTTCTCATTACCTAATGACAGAAACTGAGAAATCTTTTTTTTTTTTTTCCTTTTAGAGCATTTTTCCAGCCCAAAAGGCTGATTTAAGAACGCAGTGCATTTATGAGCACGTGTCCTAGGAGAATGTGTGTGGTAGCTCAGAGCCCAGGAATACCTAACATATGCATTTCTTTTTTCATTTCTTCTGAAAACTGATGTAAATCTGGCTTAAAACCCGGTGCTGTGTGTGGCTGGCTTCACTCGGAGTTCTTTTCATCCCTGATGGAAGCATTTCCTTCTGCATAGGATGGTCATCCATTTAATTGCATGGTACAGAGCAAAAAAAAATAAAAAAAAAGCAAAAGAAAACTCAGCTGTGGAGATAAATCTCAATAGAAATGTGATGAGTGCTCCTGCCAAGAATCATTTGCAAAACTTCCTATTCAATGCTAACCAGCAGAAGTGGGACATCCACGAGCCCATCTGGGAATCTGGAGATAAGAAGCTGCTATTCAACACCCAGAGCAGTTTGTTCCTGGCCAGGAGCAAACCCACCACTTTAAATCCTGGAAACTTGAGAGAAAAAAGCATTTTTGAGCTGCCACAGTCACAGAGCTGGGGCCTCACTCACAGCTGGGCTTTGGGAACTGGTGAGCTGAATACCTGACAAATCAAGAGAGCAAAAGAGGGGGGAAATCCAGCCTGACAAGCACATTTAACAATTCTCCAAGATGGGCCCACAGAAGGGAATTCTAAAGCTGAACTGGGGCCAGGAGAACACCAGTGCCAGTGGCTCTTTACATTTCTTTTCTCCAGCTAACAGATGCTTTCCTGTGTTTCTCCAATCTCACTGTACACTGTGGAATACTCCAGGTTTGTTGTTTTTTATTTTTCCCAAGGATTTCCAAAATTCCCTTAGGGCCTTAAGAAAGAAGAAAAGGGAGAAGTCCCTCTCCTTCCAGATGAAGATGTTTGGAAAAGCCTCTTCAGCATCTGCTGTCAACTGTCTGGTGGGAGGATGAGTAGACCTGGAGTATCTTACTCCTAACAGAATTCAACAGAGATTGTGCTGGGATAATGCTCATCCTTGGATAATGCCACTTCATGTGCAGCAAGTCAAATTATAACTATTAATTGTTCATTATTCCAGCATTATTACTAATCCATTAGTACAGTATTTTCTCCTATCCAGTAAAAAAAAAAAAAGCCCAAAAAAACAGTTAAAGGAAAAGAATGTACTAAGATCAAAGTGGAGCTGCTTCAGTCAATCCTTTCACTCAAGAAAAATGTTGGATCAATAAAGAAAAGCCTAAAATTCTCTGTTTATCTATCAGCATTAATGTGAGGATCTGAGAGAGCTGCACACCCCTCAACTGCAAATCCTACAAATGTTCAGGCAGCTCATGTTCAGCACATACCGCCCTGGATTGGGCTCCCATTGCAGCAATTATTCCTGAAGTTCCTCAAAGATGAATTCCCAATGCTTTTCCCTGTTTTTTCCTGTTCCTCCCATCTCCAAAACCAGCCTCTGATGACTGTGCCCGACTTGCTGTGCCAATTGGTTTTGTGCCTTGGGACAGGACACTTGACAACTCAAAACCTTTACATTCTGCTGCTCTGAACTGAGGCAGCTCTGGTTGCTTCCCCCAGCCAAGGCCATTCTTGACCCCCAGGTAACCAGCACAAGCCAGAAGGTTTTTATAAAACATCCAAGTTTTCTGAACATCCTTTTCTTTCATCTCCCAGCATCACCTGGGCAGTGCAGCTGGATCAGCAGAGTGCAGTGGCCTGAGGCCAGACTCCAAGAAGGCTGAAGGCAGAGAGGGTCTGGCACTCTGAAGAGACGTGGAACACAAAATCTGCTCCTTTTATCTGCTGTCTGTGGAGCGTGGCCCATTCTGAGCATCCTTAGATTGAAACAGCCCTCAACAGTGGGGGAGAAAATTGACCTGCACCCTGCCCAGCCAGCTGCAGGCAGCTTTCTCTTCCATCAGACTTTTCATCTGCTGCTGTCTCTGCCCTGAGAAAGCAAACAGAGGCATGAACATTAAACTCACAGCAAAAAGAAAAGCACTGACCTGGTGTGCCCATAAAAACTCCTGGCTGGAGGGAGATCCAGCCCTTCCCCTCTGAGCTCACACAGAATCTCTACCTCAAGTTTCCAAACTCTGCCTCATTCCTGTGAAAAACAAGGTTTACTTTTTTTGGTAAAATTAAAAAAGTTTAATAAAAAGACAATAGGAGACAGAGATAAAGCAAATGGTGCTTGGCATTCAGCCAAGAGAACCCTGTTATCTTTGGACACATTCTGTAAATACCTTTTCCATCACATCAGCCTGTTGCATATTCATAGACCATTATGCATATTCATACTTTCCCATAAACTAATTCCCGTGTTCCAGGGACTGTTTAGCATGGCCACTCCTTGGGTCTGCCTTTTTAGTTCATGCATGTTTCTTGGCTGTGGTTTCAGTCTGTTCTCTTTATCATTTCCACTTTGGGCTGTGGTCCATGCTTTCTTCAGACAGCAGATGCTGATATTGGCATATCAATAGCAGGGTCCTCATCATATCTGTACTGGATGTTATCCTGATCAGACAGTTCATGCATGACTGTATCAGCTACCACTACTATCATGTCTAATATTTGTTAATAGCAGAAATAAAAGTAAAGTTATTTTAACTTTATACATACAGCATTCATCTTCATATTTGTGAAAAGCCAACTTTCCAGTATGTATTTGTAACATTCCTCAAGGAGGCACTTCCAGATGTGCCTGATGTGCTCAAAGCAGCCCTGAAGTGGCTCCTCTGCACCTGTGACATCTCTTATTCAGTGTTGTATCATCCTATTATGACAGGTGAAAGAATTATAAAAGAAAGGGCTCATAAAATCAGGCCTTCTCTGCTAAATTGCCAAAGCTAACCTGTCTGTTCTTCTAAATAATTTGCAAGTTCCCATATGAAAACAATCTTGGTATGAAAACTCCTTAGCATAACAACCTATTCCTGAGTTAAAAACAAATGTACCTGCAATAACAAGGGATTTGTCCCATGAGAATCAGTAAATAAAACATGCAAACAATCCAGAATACAGAGATCTGATGGACAAGTAGAACACCTTTTACTAGCCAATAGAGTAATTGGCAAGAAAGCTATTAACCAATTAAAGTTGCACACGAGGTCTGTAAAAACTGCATAAAATCAGTTGTGAAAACAAAGAATTGGCTTTTTCTGCATGAAGATAATGGAGCCTCAGCTAACTTAATACAATATCACCCATCCTAATCCTAAATATCATCTTACCCTAAATGGCTAGTTCCATCCATGGGACAGGGATGGGTGACAGGAGAGCTGCAGGCACGATTCCATTCTGCTGCCCCACACACAGGGGCTGATGGTTCCTCTTGATGCCTTGTTGGGGCTACCTAAAACCAGAGGCCAGACAGAGTTAAGGGAATAAAAAGCAGTTCTGTTTATGGAAGGGCCTCCAGGTACATTTGGGGCAGACAAAGCCCCCCAGGGGCTGCACCCAAAATGGACCCCGGCTCACGGGTTCACACTTTGATCAGTTTGGGCCATTTGCACATTGGGGTTCATCTCCCAATTCCAGCTCCAGCCAATGAAGTCATTCACCCCAAGTTTGCTGCCCCCAAGTCACTTTTGTTTCCATCTCTCAGGCCTGAGGCAGGGAGGTGTCCTTGACTGCCAGGCCTGCAGAGGAATTGTTGTGTCTGCCCAAAATGGGGAAGCAGCAGCAGCTCCCACTGGGTGTGGAGTTTGGAGTCACACACTAAAGAACTGCAGGAGTACAAATGTATGCAAAATATAAAAGCTCAAATCCTAAAGCACCACTCTGGCAAGATATTCCCTGGAATTTCTGACCATGCACTGCAGGGCTGGGCTGGCTCCCAGCACAGTGGTTTGTGTGCAAATAAATAAACAGGAGCTCTCTAATGGCAAATACTGGACGGATCCACCTCCCCAGCAATGCTGAATTTCACCTTTTGCAGGTAGAAGAGTTGAGAATTATCATAAAACTAATCCAGGCGGGCTCTCAGGAGAACAAGCAGTATTCAAATGCAATCAAGGCAATGTGAAATTGAGTCTGTGGAAACTCCTGGCACATCTCATAATGGATTGCTCAAATATCATAACAAGTACACTGATTTTTCTCTCTGAGGCAGATTAAGGCAGTTGCTCTAAAAACACAAGATTAATCTGACTCGTGTTTTGATATTTATTTGTTCCAGCATTGGGTGAAAAGTTGTGTGTGATAATGCAAAACCACCCAGCTGGGCACTGAGAGCAAAACTATGCCCACTGAAGCAGTGCCATCCCATAAACAAAAATTAATTAAGCTTAGGCATCATCTTTGATGGGAACAGAATTTGCACCTGTAAATCTAATACTGAAAAACTGTGTTATTTTTTTTATCAAACATCTCTACAATTATGGTAATCTTTAGTTGACTTGTGGCACCTTAACTTCACATTTCTCATACTTTTGGGGCAGGAAAACTTGAATATATTAAAGAAAATGCTTTAAAAGTAATAGGAATTGAAGCTGAATTTCTAATCAAATACAAATAAAATACTGTGGAGATAAGCAGCAGATTTCCAATCAATTCTCTAGCAATTCCTTTAGATTTAGTCAAGTGAAAATAAGAATAAATAGCAGTATTCACTAGTCCTGGTCTTTTACTGGCAAAGTTCTACTGACTTCAAGGTACTTAATGGAAAAACAGAGAAAAAAAATAGCAGCCTTTAGTGAGATACTTTTATACATGGGTGGACAGATGAAATAAAATTTCCCACCATTAAATGATCTGGGAAATGACAGGAAAGGTTAAAACAAAGAAAGCAATGATTTCTTTTCTTGCCAAGTTTTTCAGGAATATTGATGCCCAGAGAAGGGGGAGAAGGGAGTGGCTGAAGGGAAGAGAGGAGAGGCTGAGTTTGTGGCTGGAAATTCAGCAGCAGCTGAAGGGATCAGCAACTTCTTCCCTTCCCAGCTCCTTCCCAGGTGGAAACATTTGTGTAGATGCACAATCAGCAGGAGCCCACTCAGCTCTAAAATCTTAACAAAATTTTAACAAAAGAGGTTACCTCATTAAGGATGGGAACAGGTCATTTGGATACAGAGAGAAAAAAAGAGGAAAACAAAAGGGAAATGACAAAAGAGGGAGGAAAGATTTAAGGAGTGTATTTATTTCATTGACTCCAATCAGAAATGCTAAAATACAGAGACACAAATAATTCTAGCCATTAAATCCTTTTTTCCCTCTTCCTCAGCAGCTTCACTCACCTCATCCAAAAGAAGTGGAGGACAAATTTCCTTCCCAGTTGTGTTCCCAGAACATCCTGGCTCTGAACTGCTCCAAGAGGAGAAATTTTCTGGATGGTTCCTGAGTGGGGCCACCTCTGTCCATCCTTTCTTCAAAGGCCACCTCCTGTCTCCAACCCCATTTTCAGTTTCTCTTTAACTCAACAACCCCGATCTTTGTGAAAAGCACCATTAATGATGGGTAACCAAAAGGTTTTCATTAATTATCTCAGTAAGAACTAAAGAAGGAAGAGCAAATATAATATATGAACAGAACATCACCAACAAGGCCTCTCCAACACTGTAATTTTAAACAGGTCTGACAAAAAGCCTAAAAAAATTACTTTTAGAATTTATAACATAGATGGAAAAGCAGGTAAGATTTGGTTGCTTTGGTTTTTTATATAATTTTACTTTCTTCTCTTAAAAGCATTTTGGCAGCACACAGCCACTGCTTTTCAATTATTCTCATCATTTTCCACTATTCCGAGGGTTTGAATTATTTTGAATATTGAATTTTGGAATATTTGCAATTTTGAAGACAAAAATTAGGTTCTTCTAAAAGTTACAAGTAATAAGTAAAAGTAATAAGCAATGGCATTTTTTTCAAATAATTGATTTAATAACCAAGGATAGACATAACTCGAATTTAGGACTGCAAAAGGGATTTTCCAGCACCTTGTGCAAGTGATTTCTGTGTTGGAGAAGACACCTCACATTCTTTTGAAAGGAGAAGAAAATACATTTAATTTGAGAGCATAACATCTGATGCCACCCAAAGATAATAACACTTCTTTTTTCTTCCCAGCACTTGATTATTTTTTCCACTAATAAGACTTAGAGAAAAAAAAAAAAAGATTTAAAAGAAAACCAAGACACATCTTAACGATTACTTTGATAATGCTAATATGCCCTTTAAAACGGAGTCCAGCTGGGAAATTGAAAGGGTGACAAGTGGAACCAACTCGTATTAGGTTGGCATGAGACCAGTCACTGGCATGGCCTAAATGACAGTGACTGCATCTGGGAAGAGGTTGATAAGGAAATCCTGTTACAGTGCACTGCTAGATTATTATTTTTCCTTCCCCTCCTTAAATTACATCTTACATGATTTTTTTTTCTTTTTTTTTTTTTTTTTGTCATTTCTTCATTTTCCGACAACAAAATTGTTTCATTTGAAGCACTTTTGATTAAGCAAATGCCTCAATGATAGCTCCCAGCGCTTTCTTTTAAGTGAGGAGAAAGTCTTATGTAAACTAATCTGATCCCTCAAAGACTTTGGCTGGGCATCCTTCCAGTCAGAAGTTTAAAATTTATGATAGTGGTTTACAAAGTACCTTCCAAGTGAGGGCAAAGAGAGAGCATAAGCTCTTTGGATGACCTTGATCTCTTCAGCTTCACTGGAGGTAATCCCAGGGGAAGGATTCTCCTCCTGCAGCACGGGCTGCAGATGTTCCAGCAGGAATCAGACAGGAGAGAGCCACTCCTGGAATCCTCTGTGTGTGCAGGGATGCTTGGGAGGCTCCAGGTGAGGATCAACTGAGGTCCCTGAGGGTTAAGGAAAAGATAAAGGAGTAAATTGAGAGGATCTTGTCAGAGCCTTGCACTCAGCTAATCCACAGCTCTCATTTACAGCTGGATCTGTCAGCGCTGCTCCTCCCTCTCAAACACAAATCTTCACCTCTAATTAAGCTGTCCTGTGACTTCAAAGGTCTCACCAACCTGGCACAGCTGTCACAACTTTGTCAAGAGAGCTGGAGTGTTTAAAATAATCCTCCTGCTGCTGGCATTTGTGTTTCTAAGGAATAAACACGATCTCTGCCACCTCTGACTTCCCCAGGCTTGTTCTGACTCTGAACCACAACACAGAGCTCAGGGTCCATCACCTGAACATTGATCCAAAGAATTTTTCATTTCTCCCTGTTCAATGTGCTGGGCAACATCAAAAGTACAAGCAGAAAAGCCAACAGAGAAGCAGCAGGTGAGCCACACAACTCAAATTCCAGATATTTGGGTTTATTTCATCATTAAGGGTGGCTGAATTAACGAGAAGCAAAAATAAAACATAAAATAATCTGAGTTAAAAATATGGCTGACTCTTCTCCAGGTCTGTGGGTTGCATGCAGGCTCCTCGGGAATTTTTGGAACTGCTAGACAATTTCAGTCAGATCTGTCAGATTAAAAAGTATAGAACGTAATTATCTTCTCATTAAAAAATTGATTAAAAGGCATATAAGAACACTGCAGAATGTTAATGCAAAGGCAGCACGTTCTGCATTAAAAGATGCAGAGCAAAGATGCTAAAGAGGCTGAAGCATCCCAGAGTCAGAAGGATCTTCAGCCAAAGCTTATCCAGGCTTCAAGATCCTTATCTGCTCCCTATCTAATGAGATTTTCTTAATTATGTTCTGGAAAAACAGCGCTCCTGTTCCTTAGAGAATCCCAGAATTGTTTGGGTTGGAAGGGACCTTAAAGCACATCCCATTCCATCCCATTCCACCCCTGCCATGGCAGGGACACCTCCCACTGTCCCAGGCTGCTCCAACCTGGCCTTGGGCACTGCCAGGGATCCAGGGGCAGCCACAGCTGCTCTGGGAATTCCATCCCAGCCCCTCCCCACCCTCTGAGGCAAAAATTCCTTCCCAATATCCCATCTAAACCTGCCCTCCTCCTCCTTGCATTGGTTGGATTTTCACAGGAGCTCCTGGACTTCTGAGGGTTTTAAGGAGCTTCAAAACTACAGGATAAAATCAAAGGAAAATTCCAACGCTCCTTTAAAAACATAAATAAAATTGGAACTCCTGTTCTGGAAAACATGCTGCTGTTTCCATACTGCAAGATATTTTAATCTTCCTTTCTATTCTGTTTTCCTGTGTCATGTTGAGTTCACCTTTCAGGAAACTGTGCGTAAAAATAGGGGTCTGTTGTCAGATGGATTCCAGTCATCACAGGACACCAGCAGCTCCCAAAAAATCCCAAATCCTGTCCAAGTCCCTGGGAAGAATCTGAGGAATGGCCTGAATGGTTGAACATTTTGATTCACTGGTGTTTTACTGAGCACCTGCTACAAAAAAATGCATTTTCCTTTTAAACTGGGCAATATTTCAGCCAACTTCCAATCCATTTGGCCCTATAACTTCTGTCAGGTGCAAATTAAGGTAAAATATTACCCAGGCCAAACGCAGACTGCATGGCTGGCTCTGACTAATTTTCCAGTATGGTTTTATGCAAATGTGCATCCTAAAGCATTGATTTAGCTAAACATGTGCACAGCCAACATTGCTCCTGGCTCCCCCAATCATTAATTTAATATTCATTTCATATTCCCATGAAGTAGAGAAGTTATTTTACTTCACTACAGAGATTAAATGACTTAGAGGAATTCAGTAAATTTGTGAAAATGCCAGGGACAGAATCCAGGTCTCCTGCCTAATTCCACAAAAACCATTCTTCCGGGCACCACGCGCTGCAGCTGCACAGTGGAAATGCAGAAGTTAATTACTCTCATTTCTTGTCCAATACAATCTATTTACTTCTTCTTCAGGATTAAAACTAATGTATTGCCCTAGTATAAGCCCACTTTTTCTTGTTAAATTCAACATTTCAGGTGTTTTGGTTTGTTGTTGATGGAATTTTTATGCAGAACACCACAGCTTAGGTTGAATTTTTAGCCTCTAAATGTTGATTAATTATGAGTCAAGACTTAAAATAAGGCATTTTATACCTGGACAACAATTAAAATCTCACGTTACATTGTTACTTTTCAAGCATTAGGAGATGTCTTCTCTTTCATGCACTCTTTCACCAGCCTAAGATTTTTACATCTATAAATATTTAAATCACCTCAATATGTTCTCCCTGTACATGAACCGCTGCTGAAGTTACATTTGTTTTAGTTTTCACTCTGAATAAAGACAAGCCAGCTGATTGTGATCTTTTCCTCCTGGTTCATTTGCCACATGATTCTAAAAGGGACAGAGCAAACACACAAAGCTGACAAGGAATATGAAGCTTCCTCCCCGCTAAACCCGATTAAAGGAAGTCGTCCTGAAGTTAATGTCAATGGAAATATCATGGAAACATGACTGCTTGTGGTATTTCCAATGGAAATACCAAACAAAGAACTGTCCAAATACTACTCCTCCTGTAAATATCATGAGGATATTTGCTGCTCAGCTCAAAGGCAGGAGGATAAAATGGAGGAGAGGAAGAAGAGAGCAGAGAAAGGAAAGGGAAGTGGGGAAAGCTGAGGAGCAGAGTGGGGCAGAGCCCTCGTGGAGGATAAACAACAGAAGCACAGAAAGGTCTCAGTAATTTAATCTGAGCTTTAAGGGTTGGATAGGATTTAGAACTCACAGGAAATGAATGAAAAGGAGGGAAGTACAGAAGACTGAGCTACAAGGCCATCCAGCCTGGTCTTGAGCACCTCTGGAGAGATTTCCAGGCTCCCCATCCCTGCAAGGCCAGGTTGGACAGGGCTTGGAGTACCCTGGGATGGTGGAAAGTGACCCTGCCCATGGGTGAGCTTTAAAGTCTCTCCCCACCCAAATAATTCTGGGATTAGAATCAAAGACACTGAGCTGGGAAAGGCACTCTGGGAACTGAGGTGAGAATGAGATGGAAGAAGCATTTTAAAGCTTTTCAGAAGTCATGTAAATGTCCACAGACCCACCCTCCCCTTCCCAGCACACCTGTACCACCCTTACTTGTGGCACTGACTCAGCCTAGGAGACACATTTTCCAATTTTCATGCACATGTATTTTTTAAGTGTGTATAAATGTATAAAGCAATTTTCCTGACAGTATTTTCTTGTCAATGGAAATACATTGCAACACTTCCCTCGATCCATCCTCCCAGTACATTATTCCAGGAGCCAAAATATATTAATGAGAAAGAGACTACAGAGCCCAAACCCTTGTTGATTTTCTCAGTCCATCCTACACACGATAAAATTAGCACTGGACATCTTTAGATGCATATTTAAAAGTTTCAGTTTTCAGCTCTTGTACAGAAACAAGACAAAATATGAAGAACTGAGGTTATTATTTAATTCCTTTTGACATCAATCTTTCCAGATGATTGATTCTGTCTTTTTTCCAGCACAATTATAAGTGTACAAGAAGTCTAGAAAAACTTTTGCAGTGTAAAAACGCCCTGTAGAGTGAGAGGAAATCCCATTCACAAGTGAAAATTATTTGTATTCCACTGCTGTAAAAATAAACTGAGTACTTCACCAGTTTTGTAGCATGGATTAATAATGCATAAATGTTCACAAATGGTAGAGGAAAGCTTCAGTCATTTCAAAATCCTCCTGATCAGTCAGTGTTCCATAAAATGTCACGGAGAAACCATTCCAAACACTGCCAAGGAAGAAAGAAGCTTTGGAGAGTACAATGAGCACTCTGGTACTGAACAATTATTTATGACTCATATTGAATTGATAAAAAATTATTCATATTACAATTCCTCCTGGATGCCTCACAGACATCCAAAAAAGTCCTGCATCAAGGCCAGAAAGCCTAAAAGATCACAGAAATAGAAGTGGAAGAAGGAAGCAGAGAGCAGCAACTCACCAAGTGGTTTCACAGAATGTAAAGGACTGAGAGGAGCCACATCTTCAAACTGCCCAGAGAGCTCTGCCTCCCACCTGCTAACACAGGTATAAAGCTAAAAAAAAATGTGACATTTATCTGCCTTGCTTCTTGAAAAAAATAAATCCAAAGTTAATACAATTTACAAACTAAATATGCAGGATAAATTAAGGATGTATACTACATGAGTATGTAATTCAAACTATATATACAAAACGAATATGCATTGCAAATCAAATACAAATTAAATCAAATCTTATCATTTCCAACCTCACACTTCCAAAATAGATAAGACCTTGTCACCCTTTAAATGCATTCAAGTACGTGATACCTTCAAAACAGTTTTATTTATCACGCTGAGCTGTAAAGAAATTTACTTAAATTAGAGGTTTTGGTGGGGGTTTTGTAACTGCACCAACCTGAGCACATAAAGCAGGCAGAAAACAGCTCAGAGACACAAAATCACCTTTAGGATTCACTCAGCATAAGCATTTTATTGATCCCCATGTTATGAGATCCCATTTAGGACAGAAGCCATTCCATTTTCAAGCCCAGCCTTTACTGGCTCAATAAACATTTCTATACTTCCACGCTCACGTTGCATACATCAGAGCAGGAGCAGCTTTTCCACACACCCTGGGGACTGAGCTGCATCACCTGCTGATTGAACTGCCTGCTCCACTGATCCAGCCAGATCTCCCAGGCAAGGAGGTGCCTGTTGTCCTGACTGAACTGTGGAGCCCAATAATGGGAATTGCCTTGGGCTGAGGCAGCAACACCTCCCTAAGCCAAACCACAATGGTGCAGAGACCTGTGAACATTTTCCACTGCACGTTCAGCTGCTGCTTCTCCACAAGGAGAGGTTTAAGGACATGCTCTGAGAGCCCAGGCAACTGCTGGAGAGTTTTTAATTCAGCACAAGGATCTTGGCACAGAAATCCTTCTAGAGTGGAGTCCTCTCTTTGATCAAAGAACTCCCAGCCCTCCTTTTGCTCAATACCTGCCTGTCTTGGGTTGCAATATGTAAAAAAAAAAAGTGTATATTCAACTTGCCATCTGTTGAAACCGGTTGGGAAGGTGTTTTTCTTTATCACTTGTATAACCCATTCCTCAAAATTCCAGGGGGGAGGGAGCCAGGTGCCTTCTGTTCATAGGCAGCTGTTAAAACCAGCTGGGGCAGGGTTCTTTATCCTTCCAGGACCCACCCTCCCCCCAGGGATCTCTGCTGTTCATGGGCCATCCAGGCTCACTGCAGGGCTGATACAATGACATCATCCCATGGGGAGATGCTCCACCCAGGGGGAGGAGCCAAACATTCCTGCCTGGATAAACCCTGAGAGTCAGAACAGCAGCACAGCCTGTGTGCACTGCATTCCCAGAGGGAGACCAGACCCATCTCACCACCACTGGACCCTGTTACAGGATCATCTCTGCTCCAACAGAACCACATCTGTCACTGCAGGAGGATTTATTTGGATGGCTCCCAACACCCTGACCAACAGGGTGTCAGGTCGTGTTCTGACTCTCAGTGTTTCTAGGAATTTTTTTTTTTGCCTTTTTTTTTGTACTACTACATTTTTATTTCTAATATTCCTAGTAAAGAAGTATTATTCCTATTCCCAAATCTTTGCCTGAAAGCCCCTAATTGCAAAATTATAATAATTTGGAGGGATGGGGATTTACATTCTCCATTCCAAGGGAAGCTCCAGCTTTCCCTGGCAGACACCTGTCTTTCCAAACCAAGACACTGCCCAAACAAATTATTAGTATGAACACAGATGAAGACACACAAAGCCCAGCACTGAATCACACAATCACGGAATTATTAAGGCTGGAAAAGACCTTTAAGATCATCCAGTCCAACCATCCACTGTGTTCCTCAATAAACCACACCCCTCAAGTGCCACATCCACATGTTTTGCTCTGAGATCTCTAAATTCTTCAAGCTCAGCTGTACCAAAGCTGTGACATTTTCATAGGAAGGGGACAGGAGCTCTCCTTTGTGCCACAATTCAGCTCTCTCAGTAGGAATTGGCTTGAACAGATGGAATTACATTCAATTTTCCCACTTTTCATCAGCACTGTCAAATAAATCCAAGACATGAGTAGTTAATAGAATAAGGAGTTGAGCTGACAGCACATCCAATAAATCAACCAGGTATCAGCAATTTGGCAAAAATAAATAGCTTGGCTGGAATAGTAACAAAGACAAAATCTGACTTATGGAAGCCTTAAAATGCATATCTGATTAAAAATATACACAGAGGGTAAGAAAGATCTGAATATTGCTGTTCAACACTGCAAAGCAAACAACTACCTCAATTATGAATCTTTTCATTAATTATGCCTTAAAAACCTGTCTGTGATTCTCTGATTAAGGTTGGAAAAGACCTCCAAGATCATGGAGTCCAACCTTACAATTTGAGACTTGAATTGATGCACTTACTGCTTTTGTAAGCATATTTTTGTTCCTGAGAGAGGAAAGGCCAATTTAGAATTTATGAGCTCTGTGGAGGGATTTCTGGTCTTCACCTGATGCCATCCCAAGAATGCCAGAGGCAACCAGGATTGTGGTTCTTACTCCAAAAGACAAAAAAAGAGGGGGTGGTTTTCTTTGCTGTTGGCTCATTGGGGATTTTTGTCCCCCTCCCTGTTGAATATGTGGCAGGACAGATTATCCAGAACACTTTGCTCTTTCTATTTTATTTCATTTTTCCATGGTGTGCTGTAAAGAGCAAAAAGCAACATTCCAGCCTCAGAGTGCAGGAGCTGCTGTGGTGAGGAATCCATGGCACTGAGGGCTGTGGCTCCCCTGGGGATTACAGAGACCTAAACCTGGAATGCTCCCAGAAATGAGCTGTGCTCCATGGCACATTTAAACTCCTCTGAGTTTAACCCCTCCATCCCATAACACAACAAACTCCTTGACTACACAGCAGAACACCAAGTAACACATGAGGGTCTTGGCTCAGCCAAATATCTTAACTTGGAACCAAGATTTTTCCTCATCCTTACTTAGATTTGGGGTCACTGAAGGATCAGCCTGCAAGGGAGAGCACACAAAGATGTCTTTTCTATACAGCAATTTAAAGTACACTGAAGATACCACCAAAAAAAAAAAAATTCAAAACCTGCACAGGACTGACAGTAAAACAGTTTAGCTCAAAAAGGCCTCCATAAATAGCAAAGGTCTCTGAAGATACATAACACCAATGTTTATTCTCCTTGAGGAGCTGTAAACATTTGAGAACCTCATTTATCCTAAAATCCAAAGCAAAAGTTATCAATGAAACAAAAGGCAACCAACCTGGCAGCAATCTCCCATTTCTTAAAAAAAAAAATAGAAATTAAAAACTATCTGGTTTTCAGACACAAAATATTCAAAGTTCACAAAAGTTCTGTTACCCCTTAACACATCATTTTTCTCCAGGCAACTTGAGCACAAAAGCAGCTTGACTTTCTTTGTACCTCCTGATTTAGCACTGTTAAACCCAGCAGAGCACTCTCAGCAAACATCTTGCTGACAGTGAACACCTCAGGTCAAACTGAGCCATTGGGGATCCCACTTTCACAAGATTTTCTTTCTGTCCAGGGCAAGGGATCCTCTTCTTTAACTCACCTGGGACAAACCCACCTTAATTCAGAAGCAAGGATTCCCTTTTCTAGAACCTCCCATTAACAACACAGCAAATATTTTAACTTTTTTTTTGTTTAAATGTTTCATTTTCTAAGCTGGTTGAGGGATATAAAATGTACACGGGGCTGGCAGTCAGGTATTCCCAAAATTCACAGATTTGCTGTCAAGAGCCCGGGTTCAATTTCATCTTGAAATTGATGCTGGCTTTTTTTTGGTACTAAAAAAACTCTCATATCCCAATACTTCAGCATTGCTGATTACAAAATAATACAGTAGAAATTTAATAAAGCCCTTTTTCTATAGGATAAAGCCTGTGGAAGTGACAAGGTGTACACTATAATTAGCAACCTGCACCTTCATATACTTGTTGCCTGAACAATAAGCTCCAAACCTGAGGTATCTCTCCACATGTCAGCAATCCTTTCACCAGCACAACTTGCATACTGATGAATATTATGTAAATGAATTTACAGATAAAAAGGAAAAATACCTATTCTGATGCAAATCACAGCCAGCACATAAGCAGTGGGAGTGACTGAAGCCTAAATGCCTCTTGTGCTTTTTCACAGCACACAAAAAAAAAAATACAGGAAAAAGCTGTCTGGATGTTCTCACTGCTGCTGACACTGAACCATGAGAAATCAAAAATTTAAAATAAAAAAAAAAGCCAATCCACCACAAACAAAACATTGAATATTTGCTTTAGCTCCTGACTGTTTAATATCAATATGACACCAAGCAGCTTTCCCCCGAGGTGAGGCTGAGGTTTGGAGGTTTTTAGCTGCTGTGAGCATGGAACTGCTTTGGAGAGCCCAGTGATGCTCCCTGTGATGCTTTCAGCTTTGATACAACCAGGGACCTTCTCCATCCCTTCCTCTGCCCCTTCCTCCTCAGCTTTGCAGGAGTACAGTTAAAGAAAAACTGTCAATTAGGTGGAGGAAAAACACAGCCCCCAAAATGCATCTGCCATACATTCATTTTAAGTAACAAAAGAAAACTTCAGTAAGTAAATCAGTAAATATTACTGAACACACCATTTTGTTAAAGTGCCCACTCAGAAGACATCAGCAGTAGCAGGGAAGCACCCCAGCATTTCTCTGCTGATGAGAGCTGTGCCAAAGCACAGCTGGAGGTATGAACTTCCCAGATATTAAAAAAAAAAAGGTGATTTTTACCACTTTGTACCTGCATATTTCCCTCTTAAAAATCCTGGGGCAAAGCATGAAACCACAGCTCAGTCACCACTTCTGGTCTTAGGCTCTTTCTCCACCCATATCTAAGTGTCAGAAGGAAAATCCAGAGGAAACTTCTGGTGGGTGGGGAGCTGGAAACTTCCAGAGCATCTCTGGGTTGGTGACAGCACCCAGTGCAAAGGAACCCCTGAGGAGCTGAAGGGACAAACTCAAAGGGCAGATTTGGTCCCCAGACTCCCTCTCCCTGCATCCCAGTTCCTCTGGTACTGACTGGTGCCAGGTGATGGAATTTACCACAGGAGGTGCTTGATTCCATTTCTAATTCCCTGTGTACACATCAACTTGCTCCAGCTAATTTAAGTGGGTACATGCCAGCCCAAACTCCTGCGAGGATGTTTCAATTTTAGTCTAATTTAATGGATTATTACATTTTAAGCTGACAATGTTCCTGGCTGATTTACACTAACGTGAAATAAAGTTAGTTTATGCTGCAATAAGAGTGGCTGCGTGGCCGATTGGACCAGCTTAATGAAACTGATGTAAATTACACCTTAATTTAAAGAGGTACAGTAATGCATATTAACAAGCCCTGAGTGATGCTTTGAATATGAAGTGAATGACTGTAAGGAGCTACAGACACTGCTGGATTGTTCATCTCAGCTCCCAAAAACTCAGCTCTGAAGGGCTCAGCATTGAATCTGGCCTGGGAGTGGTCAAGGAGAATAAAAGCAGCAAAAGGAACAAGGTAATTAATCTTATTCTCTATGTGGATTGCCCTTAAATTATGTAAATTCAAAGACTCAGTATTTCTCCAAAGTGACATAAAAAAGGGGAAGGGCACACACATGAGATTACCAGTGTTTAATTCAGTGTGATGGGGGAAGTTGGCAAATTCATCCCCAAGATCTTGATTCCAGTGCTTTAGAAGTTTAATCTTCAATACCATCAATTTTGCACTAAAAAGCAATTAAAGAATACAACTAAAAAGTCACTGAGGTCATGAGTTTACTCTGTGTTAAAGTTACTAAATTCTGTCTTCTGTTACTTGTTTGCTCTTTGGACAGAAGCAAAATGCACAACTCTAAAGTGGGGCTGGTATAGACTTACAAAGAAAACAAAATATTAACTGCTTTGGCTCAGTTTACTTAAATTATGTTGCATTTCAAACAGGAGAAGTTGGTTATTAGGCACTTCTAGAACTTTTATGTCCCCCAAGATTTAGTCCATTGTGCTGAAATAGAGTGCAAATAAAATATAATAAGGAGAAAATGATGGTATAAAACATTGTGTTGGAGTGGGGAGAAGGAAGCCCAGCCTTATCTTTCTTCTGCAATGCATGCTCCATTCTCTCCTTGAAATGGGCTCATATATAACTTTAAGAGTTTGGAAATAAAGCTTTCCATTTTACAATCTGTTTAATGTCAGCTGCTCACTATTTCATGGTGGGCACTGTGACAGTCTCATTCTGCAGGACAAGATACTCCCACTCCCGTGAGCTGAACCCAAGGTGCTGATGGAGGCTGACCTCAAACTTTGAGATTTAACACTCTTATACTCCTTGACTCTAAATTAATACAACTTTTTAAAAACAAATCAAACAAAAGAATGCAAACAAGGTTACTCTTTCTGTCCACGGACATGCAGCAAGTGCTCCTTCTTGTTCTCTCAAATTTGGGCAAAATTACAGATACAGAGTATGACATTTTCATCCTGCACTGCTAAGGGCAGGCCCCTTAAGGCTATGAGAAATAACTAATTAAAACAGATGAAGACTTACCCTGGGTCCAGGCCTCTTCAAAAAAAAAAAAAAATCATTATTTTATTATATTCATGACTCCCAGAAGAGCTGAACTGCACTAAATTACAATTTTATTAAGTTGAACAATTAATATATGCAGAAAAGCGAGTTTGAGAGAACAAATATCACAGCAAACTGCAGCCATCCTGTCTCTCTGCTGAAGCCTCCCACTGCTGCACAGCCCTAATCCAGGTTTATGGCTGCTCTGCATCGACAGAGCAGCACAAATGAACCAGGGCACACCAATGAATACAGCCCAACATTCAGCACAATGTTCCTGGGGTTTCTTAACCTCTTTTGGGGCCTGAAGAAGGGAGCACAAAACTCAGCAGTGGCTTCACTGAACAGACAATTTGCACTAAATCTAGGTAACCCAGCAGGCAGAGCTTATTAACCCAAATTCTTCAGCACTCTCAGCCCAGCTGTTACCACAGACAATTCTGTTCGTGCTCCATCAGGGCTTTTTTCCCCAATTCCCTCGTTCTAACTTGGCAAATGATCACTGCTGACTCCTGGCATTGCAGGGCATGCTGAAATCCAGACCACCTGTATTCTACATAATTTCCAACATCCCAGAGCTCAGATAGCAGAAATAACCAGGAATGCCTGTTCTCCAAAGGGAGGGTGGTTGGCAAGCAATAAACCCCAACAGGCTCTTTTGCAATGCAGCTCCCCATCAGCACCCACATGGGGAGCCCTCAATAGACTCAGAAGCCAAACACTTAAGCACTGAGTTCCCCCATAAAATCTGTCCCAGTTCAGCCAGAAATAAAATTCTGATCCTCTTGAAGAAGTTGAAGAGACAAAAGCAAAGAACACTGAGCACACAGGCGTGTTGTGCCCACGAGTCACAGCCACACTGAGCTCATCCAAACAGCTCTGACACCCTCACAGGGCCAAGCACAAAGAGCCACTTGACCTTAAAAAGTCAGAAATTAAAAAGCCTTACCCTTTAAAAGAAAATATGAGAAAATGACAGCTCCTTCCCTCTGTAAGAAAGTGTGAGAAATGGGCCCCCAAAATGTCCCTTTCAGGTGCCTACTTTTAAACCACTGACTCACCTGAGAAGGTCTGATCTGCAAAACCTGTAATGAATTGGAAATGTAGTTATGGCAAATTATTTTGAAAAAAACATGTTCTCACCAAACTCCAAATCTGTTCTGTCATATAAAGGGCTGCTCCTATACAGAAGCTGCCCAAGCCTCTCTGACAGGGCAGAAAGGCAGAACTCCTGCAGACAGCCTCCAAGGAGCCCTGGGTAGCTGAAGTAAAAGGCAGACCACCTCTGCCTGTGGCTAATTAGCCAGCCATGGTAATGAAGGTACTCATTAATGAAGGCAGGACCTCAGGGTTAAGCCATGTGGGGAGCCTTCCCAGCCCTTACAAGGATCCAACCTCCTCCTGAGGAAGGAAATCACTGGGCAGCATCATTGGAGGGGATGGGAAGAGGACAAGTCCAGGAGTCCCCAGGCACAGAACAGAAATGGAATTAAACTTCAGACCTCCTGTCTCACTTCCCACCTGCTCACTCCAACATCTCGGAATTTCACCCAGAAAATGCTACCTGAGATCAGAGCCCTGGACAGCAACTTTGTGTTTGCAAACTGGGCACAATTCCACTTTTACACCATCATTTGTGTTTGCTAAATTGTTTAGGCCAATAAAGTTCAGTCTGAGATTATTTCTTTGAACTCTTCAGCTATATTTGGTAGCTGCTTATTTTTTCTTTCTTAGATGACAAACTCTTCAAGGAGGAGAACAATTAGGACAAAAGGTAAATCATCTTCCTAGCATGTTCTGGGAGAACACTTAAAGCCTGTTCCTGTTGAAGAGCTGCCACACTCCACAGTTTAATCTTGAAACAGATCCAGGGAGGGAAAAGAGTGTCAGAAGTTCAAGGGCTTGAGCTGTAGCCAAGAAAAAGGCAAGTTAGCCAAGGTGCTGTACACGTACAGGCTGTGCATAAAAGCTGTGTCTGTCCTTTTTACCCAAGGGGAGGTGAGGAAAAGCAGCAAAAATCAGCTCTGTGCCTCAGTTTAGGCATAGCAGAGCTTTAAACATCACGTGGCAAAAGCAATAAACTGGTGTGCTCCTGATGACATCTAATTCGAGATGTTTGAGTATTTTACACACATACAACATTGGATGTATATAAAATAACTCACCATGTTGTAATGTCATCACAACATAATGTAATGACAACATTATTGTCAATAGAACATTATTGACACCATAAATGTAAATAAATAAACAGAGCAGAAGATAAAACAGCGAAGTGGAAAAACCAGCCAGAGTTGATAGGAATTGTTTATGTTTGGGAAGTATTGGGAGGTGTGGGATATCCAGTTCTGAGCTCTCCCAAAACTCCAGCTCCTGTCAAGATGTATTTATACACAGCTGTCAGTGGGATGATTTAGGCCATGTTTGTATCAGAATATCCTCAGGAATTGCAGGAGCTGAGTCAGTTCCCAGCTGCAGGGGGATTGACCTCTCTTGGATTGCTACCACAGGAGAAAAAGGAAAACCACAGCTGGAAATGACAATTTTTGTTCTAGAGCTGGCAATGAAATAATGAGAAAATTGCAATTAGTGTCACTTTAGGGCCAAAGTATGGTCAGAGACTGGAGCAGGATGAGACACTAAAAATCACCAGAGTAGCTGTGAAATTCCACAACCAGCCCCTCTCTAAAGCGGCTTTTCCACTTTCCTTAACAAGAGGCTTCACTTCTGTCAACAGAACACAAAATCCTCTAGAATTTTCATTTCCTCACTTTGCACAACCCAGGGTTTCTTCAGTGCCCTGCAGCAGAGAAATGGCGAAGACGACAAGAATTGCCTTTGTAAAACACCAATTCTGTCACTTTTCTCCAGCTACATGACTCCTGCTTCCATTTTGTTCTAGAAAAATTATGCAGCATCACAGAGCCCTGCTGAATCCAGTCAAGTTCTGGAGTTAAAAACTCTGAATTTCATTTGAGCAGTGCATTCTTGTGAGCTGCCACAGACTCAGTAACAAAGATAGAGATTTCTTTTGGTAGGAATAAAAAATAGAAGAGGCTTACAAAAACAACTAAAAGAAAATCTGACTACTTTTTATATAAAAGATCTAGGAATTATTTTAGAGAGCAGCAGATGAGACTTAAAATGTCTATTCAGAGGCATGTAAGTGCATATAAAAAGAATCACATATTGATTGGCCTTTTGTTTATCAAAACAAGTTTGGAGCAAGCCTTAAAAATATTTTACAACCACATATTTTAGAAATAAGCTCCTCATGCAGCTACAAAAGATTATGGTGCATGGCCAGCTTAAAAATATAGGAACTCTCTGTTGAAAAAACAAAAAATCTCAGCTGTTATTTAGGATGTCAGGCATTACCCAAATGACTTTCAATGGGAAAAAGAGGAACATCAGCAACATTGTTAAAGATAAAACCAGAGCATGGTAATGGATAAATAGGGTGTCTTGGGGCTTTTTGTTGTTTCCTAGGTTTTAGCCTATTTGGAATAGCTGTGCAGTTGGTTTCAATTAATTCTCATCTGCTGGTGAAGAAATCTTTGATCTTAAAGGATCCTTCTAGTCTGAGTTAAAGAAAGAAACAAAGCTCATGGAATCCTGTTGTGTCTTGTTAGCAGCACATGAGGGGTGGGAAACCCTCAGGCCATGGGGGCATGGGGCAGGGCTGGGATCACCCAGCTGGGCTGTCCAAACACAGATCCCATCAAGAATTATGGCCACAACATCCAGAGCCAGAGCCCAGCCCTTGGTCAAGAGCTTCAATCTCCCCATCTCCTGCAAAGCTGAGCTGGCTGCCAGGCCAGGGCTGGGATTTGGGGCTCTGGGAATGTATTGTGCATTGTTATAATTAAATTTGCTGGTGTGATTTTATCCAGCAATTTACTGCTCATTCCTTCACCTTGGAAAGGAACAGGATCAAAATGGCTGCACAGAGATCCAGGGTGAGTGTGTGGGATCTGCACCACTCTGAAATAGGATTTTCCCATAATCTGAATCAACAGAGTCCCAATTATCCTTTTAATTGTCAGCACTCTCCTGGTTCAAACCCCACAACACAAAACCCTTTCTATCCCCTTCAATCACCATCCCTTGCTTGCACAGACCTTCCTCCAAAGCAGTGGAACAAGTGATGTGTAGGGTTAAGGGATGAGCTCTCCAGGTGTTTGTACTGATGAACAAAGCCACAAAGCTGTAAATTCTCCAAAGGAGTATATTTGGTGCAGGCAATCACTTATAAACCATTCTATGCTTTAAAGTCTCTTCTATTGCTAAAAGATGTTGTGCAAATGAAACAGCCTCAGCTCCCAGACTGGCTGTTTTATTTCCAGCCTGAGATTTCCTGGGCACAAATAGATGCAGAAGAGAGCACAGCTGCTCTGGGTCATGCAGGAATCGCTTTGGAGATGCACTGGATTTGCTGTAAAAGCACAAATTAACCCTAAATCTCATTTGGAGCAGTCAGGGCTGCTGTGGCTCTGACAGACACCCTGGCAAACACATCCAAGGTTTCTGGAGCTGAGCAGGTCACTGCCACCTCCTGCAGAGCAGCTCTGAGCGATCACATTGTTCCCTGTCCAACACCCAAACACACAGCACCCTCAGGGTCTCCATCTGAGCAACAAGAATGGCTCCTCAGGGCATCTTTGAACAGCATTCAGATGGAAAAGATTGAAAAAAAAGACAACTTTCTAAGAGTAAAGCAAAGCCAGGAACAGCAGTTACACAATAACCCAGTTCAAGTGATGGATAGAAGCTGAATGCGAGCCTGAGCTGTGATAGTGAAGATGGATCCAACAAGAGCTTCCTTTTCCAAACAGGAAGGCTCTTCTGTGGTTTGTTTCCCCTGCACTTATTTGGATGGCAACAGGAGCAGGAAAATATACTCACACTATTTTTAAAATGAGAAATAACAGTCAAAAAAAAAGGATGAATAGTTTGGCATAACTGCAGGATGCCAGCCCTCATGAACCTGTTCCATCAGTGCTTTATATTGCAAGGAGAAAAAATGTGCTAAGGAGAACTTCAAATCAATGGGTCATACCCCCAAAAATGCATTTATGGAGTATTGGAGAACTAAAAAAAGTTGAAAAAAATCTCACCCATCAGAAAACTGTGAGATGGAAAATCAAACTCTGCTTTTAGCTGTGCTCCTTCAAGGCCTCCAGGATGGCTCCTTTTTAGCACACGTTTCTTTGCTTGCAAAGCCTAAGAGAGGAGACAGATGATGCAGTTATTACTCTTCAGCACCACTCTGCCTCCTTTCTTTTTCAGGAATTCTTGATGATCTGGCCAGGCTCTTGTCCACAGGCTCTCCAGGAGTTCCCCCAGCTGGCACTAGATGGGGTGTGATGCTCAGCAGCTCTTATCACTGACTGATTCATTCTTTTGGGGAAAGGAGAGTCAATAATGACATTTCAGCCCAATTGAAACAGGACAGTTTATTTCAGAAAAAAAAAAAACAAAACAGAGCCAGAACTCTGCATTCCCACATTTCCCTAAATATTCATTTGATCACATTCACTCTGCCCTAAAGTGGGTGTGGTAATCTCGGGTAGCTGACTTATAAATGCAAGAAGGGAGATCACACACTGTTCCTCTCACACCTCCCCACCCCTTGGAAAGTTTCCCTCCCCAAATAATCCCCGCTGCTATTTTCCAAAATCTGAAGGAATAAAAGAGTATGATTTAAAGTTTTGTTTCAAATTTTTATCATTATGATGATGATCTGAAAATTATTAAGAAAAAGCAACCACTGCTAGAAATCTCCTGGCCTTGAAAGAAATTGTTACAGAGAACAGCACAGAGGCAAACACAAATAGTGAAGTTTTAACACAGAAGCAGCAGCTGAAGAATTTTGCTAAATATTAATGTCACTTTTCAGTCCCCAATCCTCCCTCTTTGGTCTTTGTACCACGTACAGAAAGATCCCCAAAAAATCAGCCCCATACAGAAAACCACATTTCTTCCTTTCCCAGACTCTTCAAATCTGTTTGAAGCAAAAAAGAAGAAATCTGTCATTACTTTGAGATCACTCACCTGTCACTGGAAACTCAAGGAGTGAAGTCACTTTTTAAAACAGTTTTAGTTCCTCTTAGTCATCTGTTCATGGAAATTTAAATTTCATTGTAGTAAAAACTTCCACCTGAACTTTTTGACTAACACTTTTCTCTTTCAGAAAACTTTAAAGAGGGAGAAAAGTTTCCTTTGATTAGATTTTTAGAAGTTCATTTGCAAGCATTCTTTCTCTTTGAGCAAGAAAAACCTAAAGTTTCCATGACTGCCAGGCCATTTTAATGAGTTAAAGAAAGAGTTTTCTTATAAATTATTCATTTCTTTCCTCGCCTATTTTTTAGTTTCTTTTCTCTTTACTGTATTATATCACTATTCTATAACCTCGGCAACAAAATCCTTAATTCAAAATAACCACATTTGACTTTATGACTATAAAAGTACAATAAAGCAAGTGATGTATAGAATACCCCCTGCAATTCCAATGCATTGGATACAATTTCATCCTTTTTAATTTTTTTTTTTTTCCTTTGGTGGGAGGATAGAGTAAAAAGACTGAAGAAGGAAGAATCTAAGACTGATGAAGGTTCAATAAATGCCCAATAGCTTTATCTTGTCTGCAGCACTCTTCCAAGTACAATATCCAATATTTTCAAAAATCATAAAGGACCTGGTCAGGATAGGAAGAAAAAATCCTTGAATCTGTCTAATGGATTATTTGTATCCTGAAGCAGGAGAAATGATAACCAGGTAATTCCATCCCAGGGAAACAGCAGATTCCATTGTTCCACTCCTGATAAATGGATTTACCCCAGCACTGATTTTGAGCTTTATTGGAACATACAGGTATGAAGCATTTTAACCAACAACAAACGACTCCATTGCTTGTGGCTGAGTGGAACAGACTCAAAAACGTTTCCTTCATGAAGCAGGCATTAGAGAGACAATCACAGACAGCAAAGATTTAACACAGAAGCAGCAGCTGAACAGTTCTGGTCAATTTTAATGGCACTTATCAGTCCTTCAAAACACACCTATCAAATACACACAGCTCTGATTATACCTTACAGGAAAGTGATCTCACAGCTCCCAGGAGAGGCTGAGCTGAATCACAAACTTATCTTGGTTCCTTGAAATTATCAGAAGGTGCCTAAAGCTAATAATTAGTACTTAGACTACAATATCTTCTCTCCCACTATGAAGATTATTGTGTCCTGTTTTTTCTGGGGATTTGTGCTCATTTATATTCCAGGACTCATCTCTTAGGAGAAACAACCCCAGCAGAGTAGAGGCTACACACTGAGAGGGGTCTTAGAATGTCACTACTGATCTGTGTAGGAACTGAGAGCCACAAATGCCAAAAGGTCAGAAAAAAAAGGGAAAAGTCTTGGACATGTTCTTAAAGGGAGGAAAAGAGATAATCAATAGAAGTGTCAAATCTTGTAAATCAATTTGTTATGATGGTCCCCGAGGATGAAGGATGAAAAGGAACCAAGCAGCTGAAGCTCCAAAGAGCTCACTCATTTTATATTAAATATCAGGGCAACAGAGTGATAAAACTTACACAAAGAGTGAAAAAAAGATGAAAAGCCCCGCCAGAACATAATTATGGCAAACTGCACATGAACCAATGTCCTGTGAGGAGCAGTTTCAGTTATTGTTGGGTTACCACAGACACCTGTATCTGAAACAAGTCATCACGTGAGCCCCCTTAAAATAAAAAGTTCAGATTTATCCCAGTATTGCTGCCCTGAAGTGGTTAAAACGTGTGTCACTCTCAGCTCAGCCCACAGGGACACACAGAACTGCAGAGAAGCTGTCCCTGGTTTTCTGAGCCTCCTTACCTGGGGTATTTGTGCATCATAACCAAAGGATTTCAGGAATATTGCTCCAATTCCAGTTCCTTCTGATGCCATTTAGGTTTTGCCCTTTTTTCTTTTATACTCTCTGTATTGTCACACACATATTTGTAGCCTGTTGTATTAGTGGCTGGTTTTCCCAGGTATTTTCCATGGCCTTTCCCTAGGCAGAGAGACAAAAATTGCAGAGCTCCAAGCCCTGGGGGTGCAAGGCCCCAGAGCTGCCTTGGCTCTTCCAGGCTACCAAGGTTGAGAAGAACTTTTGGAGATCCATTCTCATGGAAAAAGCACAGCCAGTGCCAAGGGAGGCTTGACCTGGGGGAGGGAATTGCATCCCCACTTGTCCTCCTAATCGGTGCTTTTTAATCAATTATGCTAATTTCCTAAACCCTATAAAATGTACTCACCCATGTTGGGTGGGATTTTGTGGAGATCTTTCCATAACTGCTCCTGAAGGCCTTCAAACAAAGATCTGCTCTTATAATCTCTCCTTACTAAAATCATCTCGAGTTTCATTTCCAGGTTGGGAAAAAGGCAACACTTCAATGGCATTAGGTCATTACAGCACAAAAGGCTGGGAGAAGAGCTCCTGAGTGATGGCACATCTTCTGAAAATATTGCACTTCAAACCAGTAGCCTCTTGGCCAATGAGTTAAGAAGTCTGTCCTGTGCAAATAAAAGCTCCACTTCTATGCCCAGAGAGTGAATGTATTTCTATGCAACAGATTAAATTTCTTTTGATTGCTCAACAGTTGGGTTTTTCTTTTCCTCTCTGTTCCCTGAACATCTTTTTAAGAACTGGAAGAAGATCTTTCCTTAGATTTTGCACAGCATCTACAATCCCTGCTTCTTCACATGCAATTTCCCAGTTTGCTAATAAGTGCCCAAACACCTCTTTGAGATGATCTCCTACAGTCAGACAATCAGAGCTGTTCCAGTTTCTCTGAGCTTCACAGAGCTCCTCTATTTAATTAACTTCAAGTGCTGTATTCTCCAAGGAGGCAGAGGGAGAGTTTATTAGGAGGTGTAGTATAAATTACACAGTAATTTGAACAGAGTGGAAATCCAAAACAGTCTGAGTGCAAGAAATCTCTCTGTAACACACCTACTCCTCGAGAGGCCAAAGGGCAGAGCTGGGTTTGCAGCTCTTATTTAAGCCCCCGAGGAAGTGTGATGCATCAGCATCCCCAGCAATTTGATCCATTAGGAATGCACGCCAAGCTCAACTCCCAAAGGCTTTGCACAGATTTTTCGAGTTTAAAATCAAAATCACCATCCAAAAAAATGAAAAAAACCCACCCACATTCTCACTCGTTGCCTAGGTGAGAAATTCACTGAGTCTCCCCTTTTGCCTGGAAGATTTTAAAGTTGCATCTAAAGGATCCAAGGCTGAGGAGCAGAGGAATAAATCCCAGCTCTCTAATTAAGCAGAGGGGCTCTGAACACCCTGGAGACCCCAAATGTTCCAAGCACAGCTACCAGACAAGAGCAAGTGGATTGGCTTTAAATGATTGCCAGAGTATCAGATAATGGCTCAACAATTAAAACAACCCTCCAGGGAAGGGAAAACAGGGCAAAACAATCTTCCTCCAGAGGATTCCAGACCACATCGTTCCCTGCTGCTGCTGACACCCAATCGAGCATCCTGCAGATGAGGAGAATGAAGAGGAAGGCAAATCAATGTGCCAAATTAATGTGCCATAAGGACAGAGTGCAAAATTCCCAATCCTTTTTGAAAGCAAGGACTAAAGCTGTGCCTTAACCACCAGATTAGCAGCAATTTGTTCCTTTGGAGGTGGGAATTTCTACTGCGGATTGAGTGTGTAGGAGTCCATTGCCAGGTTGGATGGGGCTTGGAGCAACCTGGGGTAGTGGAAGGTTTGGAGGTGGAATGGGATGAGCTTTAAGGTCTCTGCCATCCCAAACCATTCCAGGATTCTATGATTAATACCAGCAATAAAAGGCAGGTTTCAAGGCATCTCCTTCAACCCTAATTTTAAAAGCAAAAAATTAGGGTTGAATACTCTGTTCAATACTTCCAGAAATTATGCAAGCAGGGAGAACAAGTAACACAGACCAAGCCAAGCCGACATCCTGAACAGCCATGAAAAGCAACACCATCAAATCCATAGACACAAATTATTCTTTCTGCTATCAGTTGAGTAGAAATACAAAAAGTTTTGCAACATAATATGGCTACATTCTGGTGCATTCATGAATCCTATCAGCTTCCCTTTTATTAACAAGATTCATTTTAACTGCTGGTATTAACATGACAACAAAATGTAAATGATTTGGGAAGTCTTTCTCAATTGCTATATAATGATAAAGGCGAGAAAAGTCTCTCGTATCAAGTTCATTATTAAAAAGGATAAGTAAATAAATCTATAAAATATTCTGTTAGTTGCTGGGAAACCTCATTGTTGATATGACAACCATGGCACAGAAAACCAGATTACAGCTTCCTTCAGATCTGTGGGGATTCTACATTTTCATTAAGGAAAGTGGTTTCTATCTGCTATGCTATAGTGACACCTACAGAAAAAAAAACCCAAAAACATTTAAAATGGGGGCCATGAGCAGGAATTTGATTAGAGATAATTTTTAAGTGCTGCATAACCACACTTGTGTGTGCATGCAATAAGCATTGTTTAAAATCCAGCACGGAGGCTCTGCAATTCCACCTGCCGGTCTTTGAGGACCCAATTTACAAACGTTTTCATGTCAGCAAATCATGCCAACAGCAAGTTTCCAAGCAAAGCTGGTTATTAAAATTGCTGAGTCCATGCTGCTGACATGCCTTCAGAGGCAGGGAGTTCTCCAGTTTTCAAAGGCTCAGCACTTTTTTCCCTGTGGTGCTGCTGAATTTACAAAAGGAGAATCTCCAGAATCTCCTGTTGATTGTGCATTGTTGCACTGATGCTTTGCAACTTGTTTCCTCTTGAAAATGCACTCAGGACTCTGCTTCTGCTTTTGCAGAGGGAAGAAATATTCCCTTTTTCTAGACCTCCTAAAATTAAATGCTTTGAGGAAGTTCTGGCACAGATTTTGTGGTTGATAACACCTTCAACATCAGAAGCCATTTGCAGAACTCTCATTCATTCAATATTATATCCTTGAATCCTCAAAGCCTGACACACTATTTCCATTTTCCTTCTCAACCAAACAATGGCAGAACAACCTCCTCTTTTTTCCTGTTCCATTCTTTTAACACTTTCAGGTATTGCAGTTGAGGAAGAGTTTCATAACATTGAAGGCTTCAATGAAGGAGCCTCTTTCTTTGAAGGAACGAACAGAAAATCTTTAGTTCACTTAAAAATGCACTCATTACATTTCACAAAATAATTACAATTAATAATGCAATTTATACTTTTTCAGTCAGTAACAGCTCCAAAACCAGAGGGGAAAGATTATAAGCTTTCTTCTCCCCCATGTTCAACATCCAGATAATAAAATTAGGAGCAAATACCTAAAACCTGGACTTGGACCTAAACAGGACACAACAAACAGATCTTGGATTTGCCTTTATTTGCTCCTACCCATTTAACCTATTGCTTTAGGTTTAAATTTTCTCAACTAACATGACCTCAAGCAGTGTCTGCCCCAGACACATTTGTTTGCTAAACTGTACAGATGACATTTATTTGCACAGATCAGCCACTCTCACCACTCTGAGCAGACCTTAAGGACTCTAAGCAGGGCTTGACACCAGCTCTAAGACTGCCACCATCCCAGGCTGCAGCAAAAAGCCTCTGTAGAGTTCCCTCAGTCTCTAAATAAACATAAATAGTCACCAGAAAAAGTTACCAGCCATAAAACACTGGTTTATTACTCCCTGCATTTAAATGTTTATTCAAACTCACAGATGGTTCTTTCTAAATCAAATGAGAAATGAAGAGAGACAATGAAGCAGAAATGTAAATGTGAAAGCTGAAAGCCCTGTTCCTGAAAAAATCATGGAATATCCTGAGCTGGAAGGGACCTACAGGATCATTGAGTCAAGCTCCTGAACCTGCCCAGAACAGCTCCAAAAATCCTGAGAATCCAGAGAATCCTGAGAGTGTTGTCCAAATGCTTTTTGAGCCTAAATCCAGCCCTTTCCAGCATCCACAGTGCAAAGCCTCAAAACTTCTTACCTCACTCCCTGCACAAACTGAGCTGGAGAAGCTGGAATAAAAGAGGAAAATGCACAGGTATTTTGGACAGACACAGACACCTCCTCTGAGGGAAAGGCAAAGCATTTTTTTTGCTGTCACAGCACAGGTTAAACCCAACTCCATTACCTCTTCCTTAGAAAGCTCCTCACATTCCACCTCCCTTAAATTGCTCCCTGACTTAAGTAATCATCTCCTTCAGGCCCTTAAGCAACACTGGAGCTGGGTGAGTGAAAACCAAATTTCATCAGTACCAGCTGAAGTAGCACAGGAGAAGCAGAGGTGTTTCTGGCAGTGTATAAAACATTGGCACTTTAGAAAGGAAGGAGCCCTTTCCCATCTGACAGCTTTTTAATATTTCCACTCAGTGTGTCTGAGTGCTGCCCTAGGCATCCCAAAGTTTGCTGCACGACATCATTCATTTCAACAATTCCATCAGACACGGAAAGCAAAAATAAAACACATTAAAAAACTATCAAGTCAGGCAAACTTGTGCTTCTGGGGAATCCAAATCCACACTTCTCTCCTTGTGAGAGCTCTCACTGCTGTAGATGCAGCCAAGTGGCCAAGTGGGTGTTCCTATAAAAGCATGGAGGTGGAGGTGGCCAAAAAATTTAAGCACTGATGGCCTGAGCTGTCCATTACACATCAGTGTTGTCTGACAGTGGATTTCTCATTTGTTTCAGCATCTGAAGAGCTGTGGCTGATTTTCTATCAGGTAACAGGGCTGTCTGGAGACCCCTCTGTGGCTCTCACATCACTGATGTGCTCCTGCTTCAGCTTCCATTATTTTTCCAACCTTTTCCCTGTGTCCCAGGTGCCTCATGCTGCTGAAGAGCCAGGTACAGGTTCTGTCCTCTCCTCATCCCTCTCTGTAGCCAGGAGAGAGGTTGTGCAGTATTCTCAAGCTGCAGTGGCGACATAAAAAGTGGAAAATTTCTTCCCAGGTATCTGACTTTTGGAGCACATTTTAAATTGTTCATATTTGGGTGATTTTAAGGCAGTTTTGCAGGTTACACTCAGGAAATCAGAACTTACAGAGTTCAGGCCTCTGTCTCTGCTGTAAAATGAGCTTTACACTTTGATTTGCTTCCTTTTGCTCTTTGTTTTGAGGCTTTGGTCTGTGGATGCTGGAAAGGGCTGGATTTAGACTCAAGAAGCATTTGGACAACACTCTCAGGATTCTCTGGATTCTCAGGATTTTTGGAGCTGTCCTGGGCAGGTTCAGGAGCTTGACTCAATGATCCTGTGGGTCCCTTCCAGCTCAGATTATTCCATGATTTTTTCAGGAACAGGGCTTTCAGATTTCACTGTCTGTCTGTGGGAAATTTTGTGTCCAAGCAGATTTTCATCCAGTCCCTGTCCTTTTTATCATTCAAGATAAGAACAGATTTATTTAATTCACGTCACGTTCCTTCCTTTTATTTCATTTTCTTTTCACAAAACAGAGTCTCAGCTCCCATCTCAACACTCAAAATACACCATGAAATGTGCGTCACTGATCTAAAGAAAAGCACATGCAAATTCCCCTTCTGTAATTAATTAAGCACTCCTAAACAATCTCATTGCAGGAAAGTCCAAGCACAGCTTCTCACCTCTGCTTTAGGTGCTACCTGGACATAAACACAACATCAACCACTTCAACAGAGCATGGGGTAAGAGAGTAGAATTTAGATTTCTGCTCAAACAGCACCTTTAAAGTTTCACTTAATCAATTTGCTCAGACACCTCACCACACTTCAGCTGTTAAATATAAAGCACTTCCAAAAGCCTCACCCTGAAATCCCCCCATTTCTGTTATACACAAAGGCACAGTCACAGAGAAAAGAGAATTTGTGCACACAATCAGGTTAGACACAGAACACACCACACACAGAATTCTGTATTACACACTGGCCACAAACCTCAGCTTTCAGAAGGCAAATGTCACCCACACCTCCACAGGCCAGAACAGAACCCTGACAGATGTGTCTGGTCATGAAAGAAATCCAAACATTTATATCTAAATAAGGAATATTTTTGGCCAGCAGGGCACCAGGTAAGTCAGAGGAGCTGTGTGGCCAAGCAGGAGCTGATAAAGCAGGATATTCAATGGAATAACAACAACTCTGTGGTATCCCAGCACCTCCCTCCATCCCCTGCCCCTACAGCCACCTCAGGCCAGCCCTGAGCAGGCAGAAGCAGCTGAAGTGTTGGAATCTGAGGAAAAAGAGCCAGGGCAGAGCCTCCCCAGCATCCCTGCCTGGGCCTGGGTGCTCACTGAACAAAGGGGAGAAATGGAAATACCTGAGCTGGAGATCAGAGCACCAGCACCACATTACAGGGGACAACCATTCCCTCCCAAACCCCCCAGAATGAAATTTGAGGCAGTAAAATCATATTGTCTAGATTATTAAATCAAGAAAACACTGTTGAAACCATTACCAGGAGCTAAGGACTGTTTCATTTTACTGTCTAAAAGAGCAGTCAGCCAGTCAGGTTACTTCACTTTTCATTTTGCACTCACTGGGACACAACTTCACCTTCACAGGACAATGGCAGCAAACACCACAGCATGAAAAGCAATTTTCTGAGTGCAGGATTCATCCCACAGACTGAAAAAAAAACCAAAAAAAATCAGGATTCAGTAACTCCAAATGTCTGAATTAAGTACCCAGCTGTTGTGGTGGGCCCAAGATCCTGAGGCAGTCCAAGGGAATCATCCTCCACAGACAAATGAGTGCTCTCAAGATTAAAACAAAAAGCCCCAGAATAAAATTGCTCACAGGTGGCCAGCAGCAAGCTGGATATAAATTGGATTACAGGATTGTCAAATGTAATATCAACTGTTATCTAGCAAATGGGCAAAGAAGGTCCTCTCCACTCTTCTGTGTGCTCAGGAAACTACAGAAATCACATCCCTGAAAAAAAAAAATACACAAATTCTTTATAATTTATTGAATAGCTTTAGATTTGTAACATAATACAGCACTCAGAAAGCAATGGAAGATAAATCACTCTTTTAGCTCAGACACAGAGTGTTTCCAGTTACTCAACTACTGCTCAAAGAAATGATTTACTCTTGCAGAAAGCTGAACACTGGACAGTAAGGAACCCATTTAGCTTCCATTTACTAACTTAAAGTTCTGCCACATGTTGCAGAAGACTATTCTGCAGCTAATTTTCTTAATTTTAGATAAATTTCAGCTTCAGTGCCTGCCTTAAAACCCCAGTATTTAAAACAACGTATTTGAATGTTCTGCACAGGCATTAAGCTTTATTGGAGGAATAAGAAACTACACAGCAAATTTCCCCCCAGATTTACCAACTTCTGCTGAGGAGAGTTGCATTCTTCCTTTCTCTTTTTCAAACTGTGCCATTCTTGATGCTCTGCAGTCTCATTTTCCACAAGCATCTCTGATCAAAAGCACCCAGATGTTTCCTTCGGGCCCTGCCGAGTGCCAGATTTCACATTTTTGTGAAGTCACAGAAGTTCTGAAACAAAGGAGGGATTTTATGAGCATTATACAGTCAGTCTTCAAGGAATCTCAGAAGTCATTTGCTTCATCACATGGACTGGCTGCATTAAACCTCTCCTAAATTTAATTACATTCCTAAACAATGGAGCTACCACAGCTTTTACAGCAAACACAGCTGGAGCCATAAAAAGGTGAATTAGTCACATCCTATCCTAAGGACCAAGGGGGATCTCCTGCCAGACTTTATCTTTGATCAGCTTAGCAAAGTTTTAATGTGAGGTTTTAATTGCTGCCTCTCATTAGATACAATGACTTGAAAGAAAAGCACTGATGGAGAGAGAAGATCTTTTTAAACTAAAAATGCTGCTGAGAAATAAATACATTTCTGATGGTCAAATTAAAACTAAAGTCAATCTGGAAGTGGGATAAAGTTTCTGGCTTGACTCTTAGAGCAGCAAGGTCATGGAACACTGTATAAATGGCAAAAAGAAATTACCAACCAAAAAAAAATCAAAACAAAACAAAAAACCATCATGTGCTGTCTGCAAAATAAGCCCTTTCATGGAGAATTTCCTTCCCAAAGAGGAGAGAATTTGAATTCTCCTCCCACCATTCCATCACCAGTGCACAAGGTGGCCTAACTCTGCTCCAGAAGGAATTTCACGTGTGGCAGCTCAGCCACATCTCCAAGGGAAATCAAACAATGATTTTTTCCCAACCAGCAAATTGAGAACTCAGCCATGACTTTGCCTAAAGTTCCTTCCCACCCACAGCCAGTCACTCATTTATCAATATTCTGTTTCCTCCGTCACACAAGAATTTCTGCAGGCTCCCACAGCCAGTTTTAATTAGAATATTCTGAGTCATTTTGCATCAGCATCAAATTGTCACCTATTTACCTCCTTTTCCAGGCCTTGGAATTGGCCTCCACATGAAAACCTGTCCATCAATTCTGCCTCTTTTTTAATAAGCTGTGAATGCCTAAAATGCCTGATTTTTAAGCCAAATGCTTGCTCAATTTCCTGAAAAGCTTTTATATATATATCTTTAAGAGGCTTTTTGGAAAAATCTTTATATAATACATAAATTATGTCACCCTCTTCCTTGTTAATTTCTCCTAAAATCTTCCAGGTACTGTTTATCTTCATAAAAGTTACAGAGATAACTCCCCAACAGCTGTTTGTCCATTCCCCTGAGCACTGGATTTATTTTAAGCTGTGCTAAGTCAGATTTGAATTCAGCTCCACACTGAGACAAAGGCTGGGGTGAGAACTCCTCCCTGCTG
Organism: Acrocephalus scirpaceus scirpaceus; assembly: GCA_910950805.1. Taxonomy (NCBI): domain Eukaryota; kingdom Metazoa; phylum Chordata; class Aves; order Passeriformes; family Sylviidae; genus Acrocephalus; species Acrocephalus scirpaceus. The sequence goes on from OU383781.1 coordinate 3,256,532, forward strand.
CACCCAGGCACATCTAAGTGGTGTCCCACAGCAGCAGGCTGGTGATTTCACATTTTAATTCCCTTACAAGTACTGGGTGAAGACCATCTGGTCTTTGTGCAGTCCTCCTGCTCAATTTATTGATTTGTCTCAAAACTCGAGGATGCTGGAGAGAATAAAGCTGTCACAAAGGTCAGCCCAGTCCAACAAGCCCTACAGAAAACACATTGTGCAAGATCATTTACCCACAAAAACTCACCTACAGCTGTGATGCCTGGTTTTGGGGGGTTTGCCATCATTCTGGCTGGGTTATGTGAAGGAACAGAAGGGAATCTGACCAAAATCATAAAAATAAAGCTGCTCTATAGCCCAAAATGGTGCTACAAATCATTTGCATTTATTAAGCCATTTACTTTTATACACACACCAGCTGAAAACACATGAACACGGGGTTAAGTATCTACAAATACATCCCTACTATTGCAATAGGTAATCTCTCCATTTAAATCCACTTCCCCCATCAAAAATACACAACAATCCCTCAGTTTCACAGTCACATTCCCTTTATCAGTACAATTAAACCTACTCTGGTTTTCTCTCTATTTTTCCTTTCTCAGCTCCCCTCATCTTCTAAAAAATATCCTGGAACTCAAGGTAATTTTATTTGGGCTTTGCCTACTGAATGCTGCATTTCAAATAACCTAAAATAAGTGACTCACCCTCATTGGATGGAAATGGACACACCTAAGTTGGAATTGTACAGAATATTGTTTTGTGCATCCTGCAGGAGCTTTTAGTTCCTGGCTGCCACACACCCCAAAGAACAGCAATTGATTATTTGGGTTTCCTGACCTGAAGCCCAAGAATTTGGAAGGGAGCAGCACCTGAGAGATGCCAGCCAAACAGGGATCCTGAGGGACAAAACCAAGGCTGGAGGGACAGAGGGAAGGGAACAGCAGGGAATCCAGGCAACATCAGCAGAACCTTCCCCTGGCTCCAGCAAGGGCTGGGGTGGGGGAAAAGCCTGGATACCTCAGTCCTGGAGACCAGAAATTTCTGTAAAAAGTGCAAAAACCAGAAAACTCACCATTAAAGTGCAACTCTGCTGTGCAACCAGCCACAGGTTTTTGTTGTCTCCTCTCCCTCCACGTGTTCATCCCAGCTGTGAGGGGAAGGAAAAGAACAGGTGAAGGACAAAGTTTGAGGAGCAAGGACAAAACACCTCCTGTAACAGAGGATCCAGGAAAAGGAGAAAGAACTGCAAATGCTGATTTGCTTTATGTTGCAATACACTGCACCTTGATTAGCACTGCTGGAAGGAGAGGGAGCCAGGCTGCTTGGAGAGCACAGAGAATGGGGGAGGAAACTGGGCCAGCTCTCAGCGGTGTCCAACACCCACAACAACACTTTGCAGAGGAGATTCTGGCAGCAGGAGTTTATTCAAAAACCAAGGTAAAACCATTTGGCTGTTTGCTGTCAAAGAGGGCTCCTGAAAAAGCACTTCTAATCAAACCAACACCTTCACTAAGCAAAACAAACAAAGGCAGCTACAACACTCCTCAGTTATCTTTATTTAATGTCAGCCTCAGAATGGAGCTGCCACACTCAGGTGACAATTTGGTTGACGTTTTGACACATCATTCACACTCAGAGCATTGTTCTTCTCCTGGAAGCAAACAGATTTTTGCTTTAAATAACCCACATCATGCAGTGGCACTTGCAGGCACAAAGCCTGGGGTGTCATTCATGAACAGAAATGTTTAGCTGGGTTGTAAATTATAAGACAATGGAATTTGAATCAAAATGTAGAGTCAAATGTTGAGTGGATGCCACCAAAAGGAGACATTAAATTTTCTTTCTTTTTTAAGAAGAAATAGGAATAGCACCAACCAAGAGAACTGGAGTTTTCAGTGTGTTTTTTTTCCTCCAGCACCTGTTGAAGCCCTGGAAAGAGTCACTGGCACAGGAGAAATGGGCAGTAGCACTTGGTTGGTGCTGAGCATCCTGAGCTGCACAACACTTGCAAACAGGAAAGCTCTGCCAGAGGAGTCACTCATGTCCAATTTAGCCTCACCATAAGAAAATAAATGCTGCCAGTAACAGGCATTCAGCTCCTTCATTCTATTTCTGTCAGGAAAAAAAAATTCTGAGAGTGTTTGTTACATTTAATTTAAGTTGTGCCCGTATCCATATTTAATGTCTCATTTTGACTTTAATCCTCCTGTCCAACATTGTGAAATTTTACTGTGCTTCTGAAAATCACTCCAAATTGACAAAGAGAACATTCTCACCTGAAACAAAGCTCATGCCAAGCTTCACAAGGCTTTGTTTCCTTCCTTTGCTTATTTACATTCACACAGACAATTTAGGAAATCAGACATTTTCTAAAGGTCTTTTAACTGAAGGCTGTTTCCCTTTGGGGAAAATTGAGACTTTTGAGGACTGGATCACACAACAACAGCACAGGCAACAATGCTGGGAATGAAACTGGGGCTCCCAAGAGAAAAGAAACAAACCTGCTCACCCCTTTTAGCCTTTCCAAGACCATTACCCACAGAACCCCAGAATGGTTTGGGTTGGGAGGGACCTGAGGTTCATCCTGTCCCAGCCCTGCCATGGAGGAACACCTTCCACAGCCCAGGCTGCTCCCAGCCTTCCACAGCCCAGGCTGCTCCCAGCCTTCCACAGCCCAGGCTGCTCCCAGCCTTCCACAGCCCAGGCTGCTCCCAACCTTCCACAGCCCAGGCTGCTCCCAACCTTCCACAGCCCAGGCTGCTCCCAACCTTCCACAGCCCAGGCTGCTCCACGCTGGCCCTGCTGCCTGGATTGGAGGAAGGATGCAAAGGAGATGTCACCAGGAATTCAGAGTTTTTCAGTGGAGCTCTTCCCCCTCCTTCCCAATAGATTTTTACCTGGAAAGGACACGTGGTCCTGGACATCTTCCTTCCCTGGATGAGCTGTTAATAAACCCCACTGCCCTCAGCTGATCTCTGCCTGTCCAGCCTGCAGGAACAGAACCCCAGCACGAGCAGGGATCTCTGTGACAGTGCTGGCCCTGTGCCTTGGCAGAGCATTTAACACCCTGAATACCTCGGGGTGAAGCACAACTTTTGCTCAGCATTTAAACTGATCAGCTTCTGAGGCTGCTCTGGCTTCTGAGACCAGGTTTTTTTTTTTTGATGACACGCTGAGAGCACAGCTGTCTGGGCAAGTAATCTGCAACTAATAAAACTCTGCAGTTATTTCTTGTTCTGATATTTGACTCAATGGAAAAAAAAATAAAGCTTTTGTTGAGCAGCAAGCATTCTATTTTGTTTAGAAAATTGTCAGGAAAGCAGCCCCATCATTCTTCAGCTGCCTTATTAAACGTAGATGCCATGCAAAGCAGTCCTGATGAACACCCTGCAGCCAGATCAAAGTCCTGGAGTGAAAAAGAACCCCCAGTGCTGTAAATTGTGTGGCTGGTGTGATTTCCTAAGCACTCCCCACATGCTGTGCCATAAGCCTGCTCCTCGTGCTGCCTCCCAGCTCTCCTTTCTGCAGCTTTACCTTGTAGGAACGATGTAAACACGAGGGATGTTAATGTAGGAGTCAAACATCCCAGTTTTTACAGGTTCAGTAGAAAATGCTTGAGGGAAGAGGAAGGCAAATGGTTTACTTTGAGATGATTGGGATATTCAAAGCATCGTACACATAAGTTATATAAGCAAACTCATCAACTTTCACAGAATTACAGTGCCAAATAAATTCAGGTAGAGAGATTAACATGAAAAATATTCTCTAGGAAGCTGTTTTGACTTTCCAAACAGACATCATGCAGCATAAGAAATGTTATGTGGTGATGCTCTTCCAAGAAAGTTCAGCAAGTTTTAATTTGTGCTGCAGAAGGGAATTGCAGATAACTGTAAAACACTGTCTTCTGAAGTGCTGTACATTATAAATGTCTGGTAAATTCTGAAAAGATATTTCACGTCCTCAGTGCAATTCAGAAAAAATAAAGGGTAACCCTCACATTCCTGTATTGCTTTTTGATGCAGTGAACAACATTTGAAACCCCTCAGAACACAAAATCTTCTCTTTCACACAGTTTGTAAAACATCAGGATAATTTCCAGTACCTTTCAAATCCAAGTTATGGTCTAATTTCAAAGATTTTCCATGAAAATAGGTTCTTGTCAACCAGGCCTAAAGAATTCTTTGTAAAACTCAAGCTAGCTCAGCAACAATAATATTCATAACTCTGAATAGTATTTATCATTATTGTTAGATAATCTGTCTTAACTTTGGCCTGGGCAATGGTGTCATGGTTGAGCCAGTCCTTAAATCTTCAGCCTATTCCCTGATCTGAGCAGTTCTTAATCAGACAGCAAGAAATAGCTGAAATTGCTTAAATACCTCTGTTAACAATGAAAACAAGCAAAAATATTCCACAGAAAGGTTATTGGCTCTATCCATCTTGCATTTCCTACAAACAGAGGAAACTCTATTGATTTAGCAATGATTTAGGATATTTTTTTGATTTAGGATGTCTTTGTCATATTGGCTATGAAAACTGAAAAATCCCATCAGCTTGCTTAACATTGACAGGGAAATTGAAGTTTGGTACTGTGCTCCATCAAAATAGAAAATGTGGGGGTTTTTTTCCCCCATTCCCATCTCAAACCCACAAAAGGCATGAAAATCCAGAGAGGTTGTGGATTTCTCATCCCTGGAAGTGTCCAAGGCCAGGCTGGATAGGGCTTGGAGCAGCCTGGGACAGTGGAAGGTGTCCCTGCCCATGGCAGGGTGGAAGGAAAATGTTTTTAAGGTCCCTTCCAACCAAAACCACTCTGTGACTCCATGAAAATTCAAAGCAAATCATTTGGAAAGGGCCAAATGAAGACAACTTTCACACCCACTTTGAGTTTCCCCACTCTTGGCTACATCACAAGAGGGAAGATTAATTTCCAACCCATCTCTTATTAAACACTACATCTTCCTGCATGGGAAATATTTTTCTACCTACGACCAAGCTGAAGATTTTATTTCCACCCACATTAATCTTGTGTGCACTGCATATGAGCACGAGGAATTTAGAGAGCAAAATGTGAGAACTTTTGGCCTGACAACGACAACGCTTCCTAGCAATGAAATTCTGCACGTCTGGGAAGTTGTTTTAGCAGTTAAATCATAACTTTAAACAAGAAAAGATGGACACGGGGTTGTAAAATTTGGGTAATTGAAAAAGGCTTTAAAGCAGAAGTCAAGCCAGCCACCAGCTCACCCTGGGCTCAGAGTCTGTTCCCTGTACAAGAACATTTGTTTGAAGATTATTTTCTCAGCTCTCTCTTTCTCAGGCAGTTTATTAGCCTGAACCCTGTGTCCTACACCTGAGGAAGTTTATAGCAGTTGAAAGATGCTGGGAATTATTTCCAGGAGCTCTCCTCTTAACAAACCATCCACAGGAGTGCAGCTCCTGGCACTGCCAGCCCCTCTTCCCAAATCCTGGCTGTTCAGTGACCGAGCAGGGGCAGGCATGGATCCATTACAGGGAAGAGCAAAGACTCTGCAGGAGAAAGGACGAAAATGGATTCCAAAGTCATTTCAACAGTGACAGCAACAATGTCACTGAGGACAGGATGTGCTTTTTCACTGGCAAACCTCCCACAGGCTTTAGCAAGAGCAGATTGGGGCTGTCCCTGCATGTTCTAAGATCTCATCATCCACATTTCAGCCATTTGTATGATCTGTGCTGAAGGGGAGCCCAGGATATTTGCTTTTTACCAAGTAATAAAAAGTAGGAAAAAGAAATCAGAGCCATTATCTCTGCTCCTATTTTGACCTCCTTCTGAAAAAATACACAATAAAAGCAACTTGTCATCCTTCAAATAGGTACAAGTCACCTTAAAAATGCAAAAAATCAGACAGGAAGGAAAAATAGGGGGGGATGGGCAGGAAAGGAAAGGTTGTATCTACACCTGCAGCTCTTTCTGATCTAAAAACTGTTGTCATAACTCTGCTCTCTCACTCCTTTCTCACCTGATTCTGAGGTCAAACATTTCTGAAGACTGGGTTACCTCACCTACTACAAAAAACATTGCAGAATAAAACTTTAACCTTCATTAACAGGTTGGCCAAGAGAGAAATAACCTGTGCAAGCCCAATGATTTGAATTAGGCCAGATGATGTGATACCTCTCTGTACCTTTTGATACCTCAAAAGTTGCTGTTTTGTTTTTTTTTTTTAAAAACCCTCTTTGTTCTTTCTGTCTTACTTACTGTGTTCTTACTGTGACCATAAAAACTGGTTTTACAGCACTAACAGCTAAATGCAAATAACAGCAGCTGTGTTTCAAGCAACATATGATGTATCTATTTGATAATTTAATAGTAACTCTAATGTAATATAAGCAGGAAAATTAAATATAGTAGAGGAGAAAGTATATTTGTATTTGGCAAGCTCCAGCAGCCAGACAAAAATAATGCAACAGAGCATGGTTTTTCCAGGCTGTTTCAGAGTACTTTAAGAAAAGTGTTCACATTTTTCAAACTGAGCCACATTCAATTAACTTCTCTTCAGGTTTCCCTGTATAAATGATTCAAACTTACAATAAAAACCATTAAATAATTGTCAGGGCTCTGGTGCAGAAGCAGCATTGGTAGGAATGTGGGGACCACACCATGGGCCACTGTATTTTGGTAACTTTTCATTCCTCTGTCATTGCCCAATTTAGAGCATCTTAAGGTTATGCTTGGATCTGCCAAAATTCTGTTTATAATTCCCAACTCACAGTGATCACCTCTCCATCTTTATGCAGATGTTTATTTAAGAGTTCTGCATCCACTGCCATTATTTTATGGCACAGAAAAACTGGTTACAGCAGGAAATTCATGAAAGCTTCTCCCAATGGAGAAAAGAGTTCCTTTAACCAAAAATCAGCACATTTAACACAGTAAATTTAACACAGGGAAAAACCACAGCAGACAAAGGAAAACAAAGTAAATTGATGGAGTTTTCTACTATTTCATCTTGCAAAATAAATTTTAGAAAAAAAGTAGAAACACCACAAGAAATGCTGCCCCAAACAAAGAACTAACTAAAAATTATGTTTGCATCCTTCAACACAAACTTTGGGTAATTTTTGTTGCATTATGTTCACAGAAATACAGAAATATATGATAGACACACACTGGGCCAAATCCTGAAGGATTTGCTGAGGTTTTGTTAGGTTTGGGGTTGATTTCCAGACTTTTTAGTTAAACTAAAATAGAATCTAATTCATACCTAGCAAGGTTTCACAGCTCATTCTGTTGAATATTTGTTCCTTAACCCCTCTGTTGGAGTTCCTCTGGAAATCAGCATTTTAAATCCCTCAGTTTTACTGAAATAAGTCAGTTTTTCTTTGAGGGTCTTTACATCCTTCAATATATGGAAAATCAGTTTTGTTTTTGCAGGCTTCCATTCCTTGGGCTTGTTAACTGATCTGTATTATTAACATAAAATAGATTATTATGTTTCCATCCCTTACCAAAAGCATAAGCATATTAAACAACCTAATTAATCCTAATTAACTAGAAAGTCATGGAACACTTCTCTTGACCAAAATAATTTAGAAATGCCCTTGTGTTGATGGCTTGCAATTTGCTGGATTCATTTTTGAAATGAAAAAGACAGATGTATTTGTCTCTGATGCAAATGGTCTGGATAAATTAAAACTAATTGGGTTTATGTGTTCCTGATAATTAAATGAGATGCATGTAAGCTATATTATGATGGAGGAAAGAACAACTCTTAATTTTTATAAATGAGATGCAGAAAATGACAGCATTAAAGGGTAAAATCAAACGGTAAAACAGAGCTCTGCTCTGGAGCAGGGAGCAGAAACCTCTGCAGTGTTTTCAGTGGAATTCATCCCTTGCTGGTTGAAAGGAAACATCAACAGGAAAAATCTCAATTTTCACTGTCCAATCTTTGCCAATCCCCCTGTGCAAAGGCAGCTGAGAAAGGACTTTGAGGGGTTTCTCTGACTTGGAGGAGTGGCCCTTCCCCATCAAAATAACAAAGTTTGGAAGCCAGACAAACAGCAGCCAGTTCAAACATTTCAAGGACTCCCTGGGAAATTGGTCTGGATTTTGAGCACAAGAAACATTCATTTGACACTGCAAATCTGCTCAGTAATGGGAATTTGGTTGTTCCATGAGAAGCAACCACACAGATGTGGGTCAGGATCAGGCATCACTGGACAGTGCCAGACTGATCATCCATCAGCCCCTCTGATCTTCCCTGAAATGCACTGACAGCTCGATGAAGACAAGGGGAATAGCAATTTGGGAATTCCTGCACTTGGAATCCTGTGGAATTCATGTTATTCCCATTTAAATCACTGTTTATTACACTGAGAGCAGAAAATGGCCACATTCAACAAGTCAGAGACATAAACAGGTGGAACCTGCTTCAGGAATCCTGAAACACTTTGAGATATAATGAATGTGATGTCATCTCTCAAAATCCAAACTGATGGCCAAGGATTTTGGGGTTTTGATTTTGTTACTTCCCAGAATTCATGTTTTATGCAGGTTACTGAAAATCAATGTACACAAAAAGATTAACTCACCCCAGAAGCTCCAAAATTTAAACTGATCTTTCATTTTCCTCCTCCTTCTTTTCTTTCTCTCTAAATGGACTGGAAAGATGATTTTTCTCTGCAAATCCCTCAACACTTGGGTATGGATCAGGCACCTCTACAACAGGCACAGGCAGAAGTAAAAATAAAACCTAAAAGAAAACAATGAACATTATCATTTGTAGATTGTATTAGTACCAAGAAATCATAGAATGGTTTGGGTTGGAAGGGACCTTAAAGATTGTGCAGAGAATTAAATTAAACCACATTCATAATAATCAACAGCTTTCAACCTTTCAACACCAGATTTGTTCTGTTAGCAACAAATGTATCACACAACTGCAGCAATTCAGATGTACTTTTTGGTCTTCTGTTTTGGGTATAAGTTCCACCACTATAACTCAAACAGAAGGGGGGAAAAAAACCCACAAAACATCTTCAAATGTTTTAAATCTGGAATACAAACTACTGAGATTTATTAAAATCACCACTGTCTAAACAGAGATCACTAAGGCATTGAAGAGAGCTTCTTTTTAGTCCAAATTTTGTTGGAGGTGTTATCAGAAGCATTTTTTTTTCTTTCAAGCTAAAGGGATGGGAAGGGAAAACTTTGAAAATCAGATGTTGAAAGCACTCAGTGACTTTCTGGTTATCTCCAACAAGCCCAAATTTAAAGGATTACCCTGCCTGCTGAGGGCTCGAGGCACACACTGCAGCAGCAGCTGCTTCATCACTTTTCCTGTTAAAAAAGGTTGGGAGCAGCATGGAAGCAGCCAGGCTGTCTGTGCCAGGGAAATGAGTGTAATAGGAATATTTGGAAGAGTAAGTGAAAAAGAAAGGTTACACTGATGAGAGAAAAGCACTGGCCTCCATCTCCAAAGCAGAACACTTGCTTTGGGATTTTATTCTCCCAATTTCTGACAAAGAACTGCTGTAATAAAACATCAATATATGGTAAACTCTATAAAGAAAACTGAGGTGGAAAATATGCCCTCACCTTAAAGAACAAGAAATGAGGCAGGAAATCAAATCAATGGTCTGTTCAGCCTGATGCCTCTTGTTTGTATGAATTAGGGTGGCTGAAGTACTTTGTCCTGCAAAGGAAATTGTTACAAAGATTACAGTGTTGGCTGATATTAGTGCAGAGCTGCTGGGGGGGCAGATCAGAGTCTGGGGTGTGGGGAGGATCCAAACCAGAGTGGTTTTAACTGCCAGAAACCAAACAAGAGACTGGAATGTTTCCACTGATCCATTAGTGAAGGGCACCTGCCACCTCTGAACACAGAACAGCAGAATTTCAAGCTTCTCTTTCTACAAGAGGATAAAAATTTCCATGAATTTTAGAGCCCTGCCAAGCCAGTTCACCCATAAACATTTAAGAACAATTGTCAGACAGAAGCTTTTAATGAATCCCACTTTCAAAATTTCCCAGCACAAAAAGACAAATCTTTGTCACTGCTTTTGATGCACCTTTATTATCAAAACTAAGGGAGAAGGAGGAAGTTTTCCTTAAAATCCACAGTGGAGAAAACAAAAGAAGGAAAAAGGCACATGAAGGGAAAGAAAACTTGAAAGCTAAGCAATCCTAAAGATGTTAGCAAAAGATACCATTTAGGTAATTTCAAAGCCACTCAATTACTGGGTACAATTAAGCATCTCCTCAACAAGAGAGCAGAAAGTCCCCAAACCCTTTTTACATCAAAGCACCACATTGGCCAAATGACCTTTTACAGAAATGATATTAATTGCATTAAACCTTACACTTTCTGGGGAGCAGGAAGAAAAAAGCTCTTTATACAACACAACTACAGCAAGTTCAAAAGGACAGTTGGGGCTGTTTGTTAAAATTAAAACCACCCAGGATGATTTTAACTGCGTTTCCTCTTTGTTCTTTTAATTATCAAAGGCCTGTAAGGCAGTAACTTACAGCACAGCTGGATTTGCCTGGACACAGATCTCTCTGAACGGGAATTTTGGAGGAGGGAAAGAAAAGGAATTCACTCCCAATTGGTTCTGAGCAGAGGTTTGCTGCTGGCCTGGGCTCCCTGCTGGAGTTAAGCAGAAAGGAGTGTGGCAGGAGAAGTTAAATGTGCAGTGGAAAGCTGTTAAATTCTATTCTGCAAGGTGCAAGTCCCTTCTAAAACATGTGACAAAGTGTATCTGACCTTGGAGACTCCTCCTGTGCTTCTCACCACAAACCTGATCATACAGAGACCCCAATTTATCCCATTAATATCCCTGGTGTGGCACCCTCCAGCTTAGCAACATAAAACCACATTTGGAGACACAAAATTCCACCTGCAGGCAAGAAAACTTATATTGAATTAAAAATAATAAATACACAATCCTAAAAAATAGCAGCACAAGAGGAGTTTTATTCTGTTATTTCTTCAGAGTGTTTTAAGAAAAAGCCAAATCAAGGTATTTTCAAGAAGTTTTAATGACAACTTTACAGAATATCCCTTAGTAAATGATGTCTTGAGTAGCACCTAAAACATCTCTTGATCTTCTTGGTTCTGAATCATACAAAGGTGGAGGCTGAACTGAGTTTTCCATGCTCACTGCAGTGCCAGAACCTGCTGTTTGTCCTCCAGAATTGCTTCCTCATCATCCACTTGGCTTTCCTCCCAGTCCCTTTAAAGAAACACACCCCAGTGATTTCCAGCACCTCCAGCTCCAAGCCTTGCTGACATATGTTCACATATGTTGAACTAAAAGGCACAAAAATAGCTTTTACTGGAGGTTTTGTCAGCACAAGCTCCTCTAATTCAGCTTTTCCCTCAGTTTCTGTCACAAATCTCTGAATCAGCTCTAATCACAGCATGGAGTTCACTTCAGTGCTTCTCTGACTCTTGCTGGTTATGAGATCCCAGTAAAAAGCCAGGGAGACACAAAACTTTGGGAATTTCCTTTTTTCCAGTCATCTCCTCAATGTCCAAGGCTAAATAAATGTATGGTGAGTTAGAGGTTATTAGCTCACCTCCTCACAACTTTTCAAAGCGACCTCACAACCCAAGAATGCAGATGATTTTTAAGAGATTTACCTCATGAATCTTAGTGCTAATTGAAATTGAAAAATCCCAAATCCCCAAACTTATCATTTGGAGTCTGAACAACAAAATACATAAAATACATCCCTCAGTTCTGACTCTGAGCTGTCTGAGAAGGGTTTAGAACACCAAGACACCACACAGGTCATGCTGGCATCTGTAATTAGCAGGTAATGCACAATTTGAGAGTTGGGGCTGGTTTTATTTCAGTTCTGACATGGCTGGCACCTTGAGTAATCTAAAATACCCTAAAAACACACCCAGTAAGTTGAACTTACCCAAAAATATCAAATGCCTCGTGGTCTTTCAGCTCCAGGGTGTTCTGGAAATCTGCATCTCCAAAGATCTTCTCCCAGGCTCTGCTGGAGGAGGTTCCATCTTCACCAGTTAAGTTGGAATGATTTTCAGGGCCTGAAATGTTTTAAGAACAAATATGAACAAAAAGATGCAGTATCTCCATTATCAGCTTGAAAAAAAATTCACACTATTGACAAAAACTTGCCATTAAAAGTTTCAAACAAACTCTAGTTGATGGAAAATATCACTACAAATTAAGATTGTACTTTTCAATATATTTATAACTTTTTTATTAATACCTATAAATTCCCCACCTTGTACTTCAGAAGGATGTTTCAGAAAAGAAATACATGATTTCAGTATTCTGCACAACACCACAAATTTTGTGTGAGGGGAAGCACTGAATGATTGCAGAAAGCTCAGAAGTTTGGTTCCTTCTTTTTGTAATTTAAACTAACATGAATAAAATATAGACCCTTTCCAATATTTTCCTGGGATTCAAAATTGACAGCTTCGATTTCTGCACACAGCATTATTTAAATTAAAATGTCAACCTGGTTGCTCATGATGTGAGAAATAATGTAGAGCTACATTTCTTGGGATGGAGACAGTTGAAATTGAGAAAGGTAACACAAAAGTGCAGACACAGTTATTACTTGTGTCCCTGTTTCTTCCAGTTCATATAATCAAGACTTGCTTCTGTAGCAGGAAGAAATCCTTTATTAGATCACTCCCAAATTGTACCAGAGACTACCAACACACACAATACAGAAACTTCCTCTGGAGAGTTTATTCTCTAAATATTCAAGCTAAGAGGGGAGCCAAAAGGGCAGCAGCAGAAGCAGAAATTACACCAAATAAAAAGAATTATTGGTGATAGCTGAAAAGAGGTAATTTTTAACTCCAAAGCCTATTCTCACAAAAAAACCCCTAAATACAAATATACAAATTAAGATGTAAAAATGACAAATTCAACAGTGTCTCCATTTTACACAATTAAAATTAACCTAATTAGCACCTGAGAACTGTGGCTGTCCCTACCTGGCCATGGCATCCTTGCTGCCATCAGAGGAGGAAGGTGATTTTGAGCCTGGAAAGCATTTGCAGCTCTGCTCAGTTGACTTTGCAAGACACCTTGAACTACAGAGTCATCAGCATATTCACTTAAGCTCCTCTCAGAAACCCACTGCCCATCTCCTGAAATCCAACATCAGCAGAGGAAATTATTTGCAGGGTTTGTGTTAATATGCATTTACTCTTCCTAAATTTGCTGTATTTAAAGTGTGAGTTAAAAAGAAGCCATACAACAAATTTTTTACAGATCTATAACAGACTAAAAGCTTGATTTCAAGTGATACATTTGATCAGATGAATGATGTTCACTTGTTGTTTCACAGACACCATGAAGAGCAATAGGGACCTCATGGAACCCTCTTCTCAGGGGATATATTTATATAAATAATATAAATTTATATCACTGGATTGCCTCAAGGTAGGGAGTTTATTTTATCCTTGCCCAGCACCACTCATGTGGCATGACTGTCACCCTGAAAGTGACTCTTAAAGCAAGCTGGATGGAAAGGAATTGAAAAAAGGTGATAAATATGTAAATTTTTGAGGATTTATTCACACAACAGTACCTGGAAAAGGAATCCTCCTGTCCCTAGGGCTGGAGGCAGCAGCCAGGGAAGAAGGGGCCTCCAGCTCTTCTTGTTTAAGGTTTGCACCTACAACAAAGAAACCTTCAAGTCCCTGATACGATGTGGAACCACATTTGTGTCTTTTGGCTACATCCTGTAACTTTAATAAAACAGAGAGATTACACACAGGAAAGGAAACAGGAAACTTTATAAATTATCCCTGCAAGTTTAGATTAATAAAATGCTCATTTCATAGAAATCTGACTGATTTTGCCAGCCAGCAGTAACATATTCATGAGGATGATGTTTTTGCTCAAGATATGCTTTAAAACCCTAAAAACTTCTCATGTTGTGAGAGTTTGAGTCTGTTCTTTCACTGGGGACATGAAAAGCACATTTTCTTTGTGTTCACTTTTGGGTACATAAAGGAAGGTGATCACTGTTTATCAACTACTCCAATGTCCCAACCTTTTCTATAATTTTTTGCTTTTAATAATTTTATTTTCAGCAAATGAGGACCTGACTAATTTGTTAAATAAGACTGGTTAATTTGTTAAATAAGGCTCGTTAATTTGTTAAATAACATTTTTTGGTAATTCAGTCAAGAGGTGAAGTACTCTTAAAACAAACATGGGAAGAGCTGCTCCTCCAACACCTTTTTATGTCTTAAATGAGTTCTCTTTATGTCTTAAAATTGTTCTCTTTTCCCTTTTTTTGAACATTAACAGAAAACTGGCAACACAAAGCAGAGCCTTTCACCCCCTACCTACCAAATATGGCAGGCAGTGACAATTCCCTAAATCTAAAGCAGATAAAGCAACATCCTTAATCTGTTTAACAATTAAAGACATCACAACTCACTGCTGAAGATTTTGTAGTTACAGGCAAGACCAAACTCTGACTGCTGCAGACACTGCCCAGTTCCTGTGGCTCTCTGCTGCTTTTCTGCACTTCTGTCTCCAGGAGGTCTCTGGGGCTCTTTAATTCAGCCCCAGTGAGATCTTTGCTCACTCCCTCACTGGGGTCAGAGATCTCAGGAAGTTCACAGGAACTCGGTGATTTTCTCTCAGCCTTTGGTTCAATATTCTCCTCCTGCACTGCCTTTGTTTCAAGATCACTGCAGACAATCAGGTTTTCTATAAGAGTACAACAAAATCATGAAAATAGCAATATTTGTAATGAATATTATTAATTATAACCTGCTATTATAACCTACATTTTCTTCATGAACTTAAAATACAAAATCACCATTAAAAAAGGCAACTGTTGAAATTTAATAAAATTTCCTCAAAAGCATTATAAGGTTTGAAATCCATCCTATCAGGCTGTGAATGATTCTGTAAGTTGGTTTTCTTTGTTATGTGTTTATCACAGTGCTCACACTGCCCATCAAACTGTAATCAAATCAAATTGTGATAGCCCAGAGAATAATAATATATAATTATGTACATAATTTAATAACCTTTAATTATTTTTCAGATCACTGTAGTTGACCACCCCATCCTACATGAGAATGATAAACTGAGCACATTTATATATTTTCAATGAAGAATTTAATAACTCTTCACATTTACCTTGAGAAATTTCTTTAGGAGAAACAGGATTTCTGTTGAGAGGAAAAAGTAAAAACTATTAAATGTCAGCTGAGGAAGTTAAATGGAAAGAAGACTTTCCCATTATACCCATTTCTCTTTCAAGGGGCTGATGCTGTGTTGTTCTGGTCTGCAAATGCTGAGCTTTGATAAGGAAGGGGAAAAGACCAGAAAAACACAAAAAAGCAGAACAGGTCACAGTTAATCAAATAAATATTGGGAGATCAGAAGAATTGCAGATGTACCAGTTATTGTTTCTGTCTGGTTACAAGGTTAGGTAAGTAAATCTAAAATGTGCACAGCACTGATCAGTGGTGAAATGTATGTGAGTTCCTGCCCCTGCTGAGGTAAGAGCTCAGGAAAGAGAAATTTTACTGAAATTCAGGACAAGAAAATGCAGAGAAATGCATCTTACATGGGTTAGGATTCCAAAGTGATGCCTCTCTAGTTACAGGCAAATAATATTCTTTAGTGGCTTTAAAACAAGTGCACACTTAACTCAAATATAACCTGCCTGCAAAGAAAAGCCTCCATTTCTTAGGACCAACCCCAAATTTGGGATTATTTCCTTTCTTCCCCCACAAATCTCTGCATTTCTGATACCTTCCACACTCCAGTGGGTCAGTTTTTCTTTCCTTATTCATCCCCACACCTCCAGTTTCCTTCACTGAAGAGTCTTCTAAGTCCTTGCTGGGAGGCTGAATAAAAAAACAAAAATAAACAGACTCACACTCAACAACAGATTAAAATTTTAAAAATAAATTAAAAATTTAAAAAGTGCTGAAAAGCTGCCAGACTTTGTGTAGAAATCCCACATAGTGCAGGTCCCTGAACACAACAGAAAAGAGAAATACAGGGAACTTTTGGAATGATCAATTTTCCACATTTGTATGGAAAAATAACAATGCACCAGTATTTTTCCTTATTGGAAGTTATTTAACTGTTGCTACTTTAAACTTTTAACAGATTAAGACTTGAACAAACCAGTTCATTGCTGGGATTTGTGAACTCCTTTCTCAGTACTCACATCATCAAGGAATTCAATTTTCAAAGAGCATTCTGCATTTTCAGAAGCAGTGTTGGATTCTTCAACTCTATAGACAGATCCCCAGTACTTCTTCACCTCTTCAGCTGTGAAATATGAATAATTTCCTGCATTTCCTGTTCAAAACACACTTGTAAAATGCAACATTTTTATTCTTTATGGAATAATCACAAATTTCTCCATTTATTATTGCTAATAATATTATTTATTTATGCTAATTAATTTATTTTTTTAGCAGAAACTGGTTAAGAGTGGAAACGTTCAGCAATCATAGAAAAGAAATCTCAAGGAAAAGGTATTTTATATGGAATAAAGAGAAATCTGTTACACCTGTTAACTCTTCAATGTCCTCATCATCATCATCTCCTTGTCCCCCTCCTTCAGCCCCAGCCTGGTGAACACTCAGGGCTTGCACAGGCCTTGAATCTTTCATGCAACTTGCAAAAAATTCATCAACAGGAGTTCTGAAACAGGAAAAAAAAATTAAAACCAATCTTAAAAAGTCTTATTTTTATAAATATATCACAAAAAAAAAAAGGGAAAAAGCCTACCAGCCTATTTACTGCAGCAGCATTAACTAACTCCTAATTTCATTGATGTGACTTTGCTCCTCAAGAACTCAGACAACAACTCTGTAATGTCCATAAAGGAATCCTGAAGATTCCTTTTCTCTATAAAACTCCTGTAGCAAATGCCCCAAAACCAAACAACCAAATATCAAAACCATTCTTCAAATTCTACAGTAGCAAAGAGAATCCCTCTAAATATCCCCTCTGCAGGAATTCAGAACTATGAAGTGATCAAGTGTGGTTATAATCATTATTTTATTAAAATAAACCCCCCTGTATACACTCCTCTTAACTCTTGATAATGTATTTAATATTTTTAAAGTTTCATCTGGATTTTGTTAATTGGGAATTCCTGAATTCCTTCATTAGGGGCAGCAAATTCAACAATACCTTCTGTATTTCTTCAGCAGGAGTTTCTCCATGTAGCTCAGGCCATCATTCTGGAATTCCACATGGATGGGTTCCTTCAGAGCTGTAACGTTGGTTTGTACCTCACAAACTCCTATGGGTTCTGTCAGAATTATTAAAATAAAAGTTATACAGCTGTTCAAGCTTATAAATTTGCTCTTTACCTAAATTATCCTTGAATGAACATCACATTTGGGTCTGTGCTTAGCTCAGTCTTTGCATAACTCCAAAATTAAATGGCCAGCAATATTATATTTACAGAACACAGTCAGTAGTGGGGGCAGCCATAAAAACTCATTTATTACAGATTATGACACTGGAACCATAGAAAGAGTGGGGGGATGGAAATCAAAATCCCACAGAAAAAAAAAAAAGGGAAAAAATCAGTTTACTGTTATTTTGTACAAAAAGCCACAGAGAAAAACCACCATCCGTGGACTAGAGGAACAAGACAGAGACTGGATTTGCACAAATCCAATCAGACCAGAGGAATTTTCCATATTTTTTCCATAAATACTTCAGCTGATTGCAGCTTTTCATTGGGACAAAGAAATATTAAGAGCCTGGTGAAGGCAAGCAGAAAATGTACTTGGATAGAACACACAAAATCCTGAGCCCTGCACATTCCTTAAACTGGTTTAAAACTGGTTTTTTGTTTGAGCATTGCAGTTCATGCTCAAGTGCCACGTGAAACACAAAGCCATGGGAAGGTACAGGGACATGGGCTGGACAACCTGGCCACTGCCAGAGACCATCACAAAAACTGAGCTAAACACTCTGCATATCATTAAATAACCCTTCAGAGATGATTTTTATTAATAAAAGCACGCTGAGAAAGAATAAAATAGGTTTTCTTAGCTTCACATAATATCTGCCTTCACTAATCTAAAATCTAACTCCCCCAAATGGCTCCCACTGCATTTAAAATGTCATTAAAACAGAGCCAACCATACCTGATGATGGGACCCCAGTGGCACATGGATCTCCTCCAGGATCACTTTGACCTTTCCTCCACTGAAGCAAAGCTTTCTGAAAAGACTTTGAAGATTCCTCCTCATCAAAGGCACCACTCAGCAATAATCCTTTGTCCTGTTTTCCAGGGCTTGCACAGGTTGGTTTTGAGGCTGGTTCCTAAATCAGTTCCACAATTGTTACTGATAAAGCTTTTTTGAGGAGCAGCAACATTTTTAGTGTCAGCTGTGCAACTGCAGCACTCAGATCTGGGCTCAGCTGAGCTACCTGGTAATCAAGATCACTCCCATTTTATGTGATCCTGCTCACAATTATTTGCAAAGATCTATCAAGAGCTAAATAAAAAAAAGTTTTTCTTACCAGGCACACAAATCCCTACTTTTAAAGGTTTTTGGTATCAGAAAGCAGTGGCCATGGACACCACATCCCATGCTTTGGATATAAAGCCATGGACACCACATCCCATGTACAGGAGGGATGAAATGAGGCATTTAATGCAGCATGTCTCACTTAAAGGAGTTTATGAGCTGTGTGCTTTACTAATGAAGAGCTGATTATTGAAGCTTCTCAGTGGACAGGGGCACATCTGGAGAGGTCAGCAAGAGGAAAATGGTCATTTAAGGGGCTAACTGGGATAGCCACTAAAACAGAAGTCCAGGGAAGTCCAAACTGTAATTGATGAGATTGACTGAAAACAGCCACAAAAGGAGAAAAAACAGTCCTACACTGGGGCTTTATGATTTTTCACCCTTTATTAGAACAAAAAAAAATTACTGTGGAAGGTTTCCATTACCAATTATTGGATGATTATCAAGCAAAACCACGAAATAATTTATGTATTTATGGGAAAAATCCTTTGTCTACACATTCCAAGTGAGGGAAAAACCACAAAAAAAGCAGCGAAGGTACAGGCAGAAAGTGTAAGGAGAGAGTCAAACATCAGCAGACCCTACACAATCAGGATGTTTTCCCAATTCCTTGTTTCCACCTGCCCTATGCTTTAACTGATCCAGGGACTGGTTGCACATCCAGCGGCACTTGTGACTCGCAAAAGCAATGAATGGTGGCTGTTAAAGGTGTCGGGGCTGTTTTAGGTGTCGGTGCCTGCACGCTCAGGGCGTTCCCCGATCCTCCCACTGCAAAGCGCGTTGAGCACAGCAAAGTTCGCTGTGTGAACACGGGATCAGCAGGGAACAACAACTCGAGCGCGGGGCCAGCGAATCGCAGCTCGGTTCCTCACAGCAGCACGGATTTCCAGAGCAATAATTCCCGATTTTATTCCTCCGGCTCCAGCGTTCCCAGCCCCGGGATTCCCCCGGGATGCGGAGCGGCTGCCGCGTCCTGCGGGGGCGCAGCGCCCTCGGGCGGCGCCTCCCGGCACTGCAGCCGCCCCCGCGCTCCGGGATCGCTGCCGGGCCGGGATCGCTCCCTAAAAAACGCTGGGAAAAAACAAACCACGCACGATCGGCGCTGTTGGGAGTGTGCGGTGCTCTTTGTTCCGTCTGCGTTAATGAAATTGAGAGCACGGGAGAAAAATCCCCATGGTTAAGTTATGTTAAATTCCAAATCCGCACGTGGTTTTTTCCCCCAAAGGAAAAGCATTACAAAAACACACAAAATATCAGATCCTTTTGAGGGTTAGCAGCTCCAAGGGGTTTAATAAAACAACAGAAATAAATCACATAATGTATTACAGGGTGAGGAGGGAGATCTGAGATGATATTTTTTTAGAATAAAAATGTTATTTTCTTATTTACCAGTGAAACTTTTCTATTCACATAGGACACTTTAAAAATCAAGTTGTATGAGGCTACACCACACTTTGGAGGCTGGGTTTCCTATTTCTTATTTATTTCCTATTTATTATTCCCATTTCCTACTTGCTAAAAGGCAAAACACCCTTATTTAAATAGAAATCACCTCATATTTGATAATAGAAATCACCTCACACTTCACAATAGAAATTTCCACTCTAACACAGCCAACAAGGTGCCAGCTTGAAAAGCAGTCAGAATTCAACATTTGCCCTGGGCTTTATCTAAGGATTTAAAATTACAAAATATTCCTGGACCACTTAATTTTGCCCCCTTTGCCTGCAACCATACATCTTATTTTAATCACAGAGAAGTGTTCCTTAGTTAAGGATGAGGTCAGCCTTCTTCAGTCATGCCCACATGCTGGGCAAATGAATAGAAATGCA
Source organism: Acrocephalus scirpaceus scirpaceus (assembly GCA_910950805.1). Lineage (NCBI taxonomy): Eukaryota > Metazoa > Chordata > Aves > Passeriformes > Sylviidae > Acrocephalus > Acrocephalus scirpaceus. The sequence continues at coordinate 3,276,885 of OU383781.1, forward strand.
GTTTAAATAATTTTTTTAACTGTTACTAGTTAAAGAAGTGCTCAAAGTTCTGGATTACAGAACCATTTAATGTTTCCTTGCATTCAGGGAGATCAGTCTGTAAAATTTCTTTTTACTTTATGGGCACTAAGTAATGATTAGAGAGAGAAAGAAAAATGTGTGTCTACATACTGACACAAAAAAAATTCTACACACATTAAATTGTGTTGCTTGAAAGTTATATTTTTAAACCATTTACTTACCAGCAGCCTACCCTTAATTTCAGGTAGCCCACATGCTATCCCCTTCACTCCCAACTTTTCATGAGCTACAACATCTCTTTCAGGCTTAACTGGTTTTTTCACTGGCTCTGGAACAAAAAAAAAAATACAAAAACAAACACCAAACCAACAAAAAACCTCAACTAATCCAGTGTTCCACGCTGATTTCTTCATTATTTAATTGCAGCAACCTCCAAGCAGCAATAATCCATCAGAAGTTTAAGTTTTATTTGGTTAAGAAAGATGTCTTTACCTTGAACCTGTTCCTTGAGTATGTGCAACTTCACTTTTTCTGGAGAAACCTAGAGGAAGGAACATTTACATATCTCTGTCTAAGGTTCTACTGATAATGAATAAAGAGTAACTTGTACAGAATGAAAATGGTTTTAGGGAATTAGCAGGGCATGCATTTAAAAAGAAAACTCCAGGTATTGCTCAACACAGCCATGAAGCCCAGGACCAGTTTCCCTCCCCAGATATGAAATATTGTCCACGTGACACTTCCATGATCTAAAAAATCCCAGTAATTAAAAATTTTCAGCATTTTTGTTCCTCAGTTTCCCCCTGCAGAGTTCACCCCACAGCCTCACTGCTCCTCATCCACCCCTCATTTTAATTTTGCCCTTTTTTAAATTCTGCCCCATTCATCTCCCCAGCTGAAACCTGAAGTCTCTGAAGCAGCAACAGCTCTGAGTTCTTTGTCTCAGAGAAGGGGGAAGGGAAAGAGGTGGGGAAAGAAAACCTTTCCATTCTGATCTTCTCCTCTCACAGGCAAGGAGTCAATTTTAGTGAAGTTCTCATTTTCTGCCAGTTTAAGAAAAATTGCCACAGACTTTTCCAAAAGAAGATAAGTACCCCATTTGTACACATGGAAAAGAAAACAGATTTTTCAAAGATTTGGCAGGAAAGTTCTACATCCCTTCCTTTAGGTCTGAGCAAGGATGTCATAGAACAAGAGTCAATAAACCTGAGTTCAAGAAATGACTTTAAGTGTGGTGTGTTTTATCTGTGAAAGCAGAGAATTTGCACTCAAAGTTTCACCCAGAGCCCTTCAGTATTTCAGATCCATCATGGGCACCAGCCAGCCAAAAGAGAGGTTCCTGATGACTTCCACCACTACCAGAGCCACTCTGACAGGATTAAATCTGTAGGAGCAGTGATCATTTGCTGTTTATTGCAACTAAAACCCCAACAGATCACTCAACAAAACCTGATGTTCCTCCAGCTCAAAGGGAATCAGAAGCTTGGCATGGAAAAAATAATTTTAGGAATTATTAATAATTAATAATCAGGAATGTTACTCGGACAGGACTTAACCTTTTGGTTTTCCAGTATTTGAAATTTTCCTGTTCTGCAGCATAAATCCAGTTGTAAATCTTGTTTTACTTTAAATAGCTTTACTTGCAAATATGGTTTCCTACCTTCCTCCTGTTTTCATTATTTTGTGCCACAGCTCGGGGTGGGGTGGTCCTTGGTCCTGCCTGCCCAGATTTCCAGTGATAAGCACCTAACTTCCTACAAACCAAAGCAAGAAAAAACTTCAATATTATGCCTTCTGCAAGCAAGAGAAGCATGAAAGTTTTCCTTCAGCTTGCTAAATATGAACAAAACATCACAAAAATAAAATTCTTGCCCATAGGATTATCAATTCCCCAAAGCACAAATACTCCCTTCCATTGAAACCTGCTTCACATCTACTTTAATAGCAGCAAATACAACAAATGTGTAAGAAAGTTCTTATTTTTAAACCATTAAACTGGTCCAAGTTTTTAAACTTACAAAAACAGTCTTATCAATTCTCAAAGGCTGGTTTCAGGAGAATAAAAACAGAAGTACATTTTGTGCAAGCCTCCATTGTCCCAATTTACTCCAGGACTTCATCCAGCACTGCTAAAAATGCAGGAACTTTCAGATCCTTTCCAGCCCAAACCACTCCATGATTCCAAATCATGGAAATGCAAATACCAAAGCCTCCTGTCCCCAGAGCTCACCACAGCAACCCTATCAGGGCCTGCAGGTACCAGGCCTTGAGAACAAAACAAGAACAGCTCCACAAGAATAACACAGAGACAAAAGTGCCACCCATCACCTGGAAAACACTGCCCAGCAGCTCAGGGCAATGCTCACAGAGCTGCCAACAGCTCAGCACCACCAAGGGATCCAAATCCAAGGCATTTGCATTCCCAGTGACACAGCACAGCAGGCAGAAACTCAGGGAAAAGGAAGCAGATGCTGCAGAAATTTGTCAGCATTCAGAGTGACTCAGATTCAAACCTCACCCCAGCATTTGCCTCATTACACCTTGCTTGGTGTTCCAAGCCTTGTTTGCCATCATGCAGAAGGTGCCCCTGGGAAGCCACACAAATGTAAAAGGGGATCAAAGCAAAAGTAACAACAGCATCCTCTGCAGAAACCTCAGAGGTAAACAAGGGAGCAGAGAAACTGCTCTGCCTCCTGCTTGAAAATCAAGGTGACAAATCCAGTCAGACAGGGAAAAGGAGAAGAGGGAATAAATGATGAAAATGGATCTGATATCATATGAGAGTTTAAAATTAACAAAGTCACGGGGAAGCAAGTTTATAATTTGAAAGAAAGACTGGAGAGAGAAGACTGAATATAATTGTGAATTCCAAACTTTACAAGAGATCCCATGTGGGCAGGTGAAGGTGTGGAGGAAGCATCTCACTGGATTCTTTTTTCCCAAAAGGAAATTGAACCTATTTTCCAAAGGGAAACCAAACCTACCTCCTCTCCTCTTTTTCTCTGCTCATGCTTGACTGCAGCTGCCGCAATCTCTCCTCCATCTCTTTGTTTTCTGTTTCTAACTGCATTTTCTCCATCTGCAATTCCTTGACAGTTCTGGAGGAAATATGAAATATTTGTTAGAAATCACCTGGAAGTGAGTAAGGCACCTGAAGAAGTTTAAAGCAGAAAAACAGAAGTTGGAAAATTTGTCATTACAGCCATGTCCCTCTTCTATCTCCCAGCAGGACTGAAAACAGCTCTGGAAAAGTTAGGACAGGTCAAGTGCAAATTCCAACAATACAAAAACAAAACTGATACAACTGTGCCTGTACTCAGAAAGGTTTGGGGTTTAATTATATTAAAATAAACAATCCACTGATTTCTAGAGTATGCTTGTATTATCCAGGAGTTACACAGGGTTATAAAACCTATACCTTAATCAAGAAGTAGATTAAAGTCTGAGAAAAGATAAAAGGACAGGGAAAATAAGAAATGCTAAAAAAGAAACACATCATGATTCTTCTTGTTCTTGCACTCTCCTAGTTAATGTTGCATTAAAACTTATTAAAAATTATGAAAACACATCTCAATCCCAATCAGGTAGAATGCACTTACTTTGTTTTTAATCTCACTGAGGTTCCAGCTTTTGAGCCTGGGAGAATTACAAAATCACTGACATTCATGATGCCCAGTATAACTTCTCCTAAAAAAGAGAATTTCAATGATCTACAGTTAGGAACCTGTTGAAATGGGCATTTGATTGAAATTAAAACAGTAAAAAACTCATTACACATCCAAAAATATTCATATAGAGAGGGAAATGGAGCACAGAACTTGTTTATATGAAGTGCCAATAAAATCCTAGAGCAACTCAAAATTAAATTTAACTGGGGAAAAAAACCCTTTTTTATTACATTTATGATACCAGGGAAAAGATTTTCTTGGCTGTTTCATTTGGGCAATTCCCTAAAGTTCAGTGCAAGCAGATTAATATTAACTAAAACACAGCTTTCTTGAACCAAACTCATAGACAGCACCAAGAAGCAGAAAATTGTACCAGTGGCTATGAAGTCAAACCATCTCACCTGATTTGGGAAGATAAATTCCCTTCTGTCACAGACAAATTGATACAAAGGAACACAATAACTCACAGAGCAGAATTAATCCTTCTTCTCCAGACTTCAGTGGTATTTCAAATACTTTTTTTTTTTTACATAGGTTGTAAAATAAAATACCCTTCCAAAAAGCAAGTTCATACAGCATGGGATTTAAATTGAAGGAGAACATCCAGACCCTTGCTGGGCTGGAATGTTCGTGGGGTTGCTGCAGCTCAGTGCAAAACTGGGCATTTCCTGCTGCTGCTGCTGGGATGAGCATGGAAAAAGAAGCAAAAGTTGACAGTCCAGAGACTTACAGCTGACAGGGTGCCTGGAAAATTCTGCAGCTCGTGGAGCTCAGCTCCTGGGGAGGGCAGGACCCAGTAAAGCACAAGGAGAAGCTTAGGATTGGAAATATCCCAAAAGGAAAACTGCCTGTTTACAGGTAAACCTGAAATTGAGCATTTATACAGATAAAATGAGTCCAAATATCTCCACCCATGAGGACAAAAGTTAAAACACCTGGTGCCACAGAACCTAAAATGCAACATTTGAGCATTGAAAAAGCATCAGATCTGTGCACAAAACTTATTTCTTACTGTGTCAGAAAACCCAAGCACTCAATTCTAACATCATTTCAAAACAGTTATTTTATCACTTTCCAAGATAAAAGGACATTTTACTGATTTTGAATAGAGGAAAGTTGTTCTCTTGGCAAATGTGTGCTGGCAGGACCAGCACAGCTGGACAGGAGGAGGTCACACAGTGGATTTGAGGTGGTTCAAAGGCTTTTTAATAGTAAAAACAGAGGCAAATGACACAGGTCAGGTGAGCAAGCTCAAGGAGGGAGAGTAGTTAATAAAAAAATACCATTTATACGAGTTAACTTTAACATATTCCACTGAAAGCAAATATTTAAAGGGATAACTTAAAAATGTGGTAATATCAGAGATAAATATCAGAGATGCTGTGTGAGAACATTGGAGATAAAAAGCCCTGTGAAGTTTTAGGAACACCAGGTGGGGAAAAAACAGCATCAAGTTGTAGATAACAGGGGATAGAGATAGACAGTGATCAACCCCCTGAATTATTCTGAGAAAATACAGGAATTCATTGTGCAGCATAATCCTGTGTGGGATAAAAACAACTGTTAAACATTGAGACTGGAAGAGTCAAAGTTAAACAAACCCCATGGGGAAATAAATGCACACCCTGAGCCTGAATGGCAGCCTGAAATATCCCTGAGCTGGGCCCTCAGGGCTGCCAGGAAAGTGCAGCAAAGGCAATCCCAAACCCCTCAGAAACAGACTTGGAATTTAAATACACAGAGGAGTTCCCTCTTTCTGCCTGGTTTTTGTTTAATGAATCCCTTTTCTCTCTCTAATAGGCAACACAATTTGCCAGTGAGGCAAACACTAGAGCAACTCATCAACATAAATAAATCAAGCACTAATTAGCCACATCCTTTCTGCCTGCTCCTCTGCCACACTAGTACTCAAATTTCATCATTCCAGCAGGTTCCTCTGTGCTGATAATGGATGTACAGTTCAAAGTAACAAAACAAAAACTGCTGTTTGGGCTAAACAAAATTTGAGCCAACTTTAAAGACTGCATAGCTAAATAAACTCAAATTCCACATAGCCTGTATCCCAGCTTAGCTCAAGCCTCTTCCTAATCAATTTAAAGACAGGTTTATAATTTACAGCTGAAGATGGGTGTAGTTTATTTCACACTACAAGAGTTTAACCAGGGCAGACTAAATTCCAACAGCTTCCTCACATCAATAAACCCATAAAATCCAAAGGGATACCACTGCCTATGCAATAGCTCACATCCAATTATCAACACCATGAACGTGGATTTCATGCTACACTAAGTTCCATCCACTTACCAATACTTCAAACCAAACTATTTCCTTTGAAGAATTATTCCAAGTGCAATAAAGAGTTTGTCTATCACTGCTTCCCACCCATTTGCTGTTAATTACAACAACTGAGACTTCTGGTCCTTCCAAATATTTAACATCATGCTAACTGCTTTAAAGAAAGAGCAAAAAGAAGGACGTTAAAAATAGAAGAAAGAAAAAAACTACATCACATAAGCTTTAATTCAGGTATGCTGAAATAATCCCAGCTTTTCAGAATAAATTCATGTTCTCCATGCCTCAACATCTGTGACACCAACAACTTCAAACACCACGTTCTATTTTTAAACCAATTATCCATTTCTGTGTGTAACACCATACAGCACACAAAGATCAGGAAAACAACATGGAAACAGCTAAATGCCACTTTCCCTAAGTCCTTTCACCATATTTTGCAATTTCACCACACTTTGGAAAGCTGCATTATCTTGGTACCTCTGCAAACTCAGCACCTATTTCCATGCCTTGCATATCTCCACTGTTCTAGTGGTTTGAAATAGCTCAGGTTTTAGTTTAGGGAAAAAAAACACAGTCATCCCACTACAACTGTTTAACCAAGAACTGTGATTTTGGCTGTATTATAAATAATTTCAGACACAAAGACCACGAGCAGGATGATCTAGGTCTCTCCACCCAGCCTACTAAAAAAAAAATTAACAAAATAAAATAAAAAAAACCAAACAAACAAAAACACAGAAAAAACCCCAAACTGCAAACCAAAAACCCCCATGCTACAAAGCATGTATCTTAAGAGAAAAACCTTCTTACTCACACTTTGGAGCTACAGCCACTGCCCTGGGAGCTACAGCAGCTCTACCCCAGCAGAGAGGGAAAAAAAAGGAGGTGGGGTGATAAATAACAGATGGGGCCATAAATAAGAGATAAGGTGATAAGTAACAGGTGAACCGATAACAACAGGTGGGTAATGGCAGCAGTCAGTACTTGCCTTTAAAGCTCCTCTCAAGCTCAAGGATGGATTTGCGGGTTGTGCCCGGTCCCGACGGCCGCTCTGGGGAAACAGAGCAGAGCATAAGAGCATATGTGAAATAAAGGTGTAAAAGACCCCGTAGTAAAGCGTGGGGTTGTTTGGGTTGGTTTGTTTGTTTGTTCGTTTTTCTTTCATTATCGGTGTCTTTCCAAGCTTTATGAAAAGTCGGCGGGGCAGGGAAGAATGAACTGCCTGAAGTGTAACCTAAAACCCGAAAAGCGTGGAGGGGCGATAAAGAGAACAGTGCCCGGGCCAACACAACCGCAGCTGTTCCAGGGCGCTGCTGGGTACAATCTGGGGACATTTACACAACTTCACCTGTCCCGAGTACTCTCAGCCCTCTTTGGGCATGGGCTGCGAGCAGGGACGGGAGCCTCGGCTCCTGAGCGGAACTCCCAGGGACCCCCGGCCGGTGCTGAGGGAGAGCCGAGGGGCAGCTGAGGGCTCACCCCGGCCGGTGCTGAGTGGGAGACGAGGGCTCACTCCAGGCGGTGCTGAGGCGGTGCTACTGGGGAGCCGAGGGCTCACCCCGCCGGGGCTCTCACAACCCCAATCCCTGTCCCGGTGCCCGTGGCGGTCCCGGCCCCAGCACCCCTCGGTCCCGAGCGTGGCGCCGTTGCCGTGGCAGCGCGGGAGAGACCATTGGGCACCGCCGGGTGGGGGGGGCCGAGGGGAGCGGCGATTCCGTGCGGGGGGCGCGGAGCTCGGCTGAGGGCAGAACTTGTTTTATCACAGAACCTGAAATAGTTCGAGTTCGGAAGGGACATTAAAGATCATCCAGTGCCTCCGCTGCCATGGCGGGGACACCTTCCACTTGTTGCTGCCGCCCCGCCCAGCCGGGCCTTGGACGCTTCCAGGGATGGGGCGGCCGCAGCTTCTCTGGGCACCCCGTGCCCGGCCCTCCCCGCCCTCACAGGGAACAATTCCTTCCTAAACTAAACTTGTCTCCCTGAATTAAAAACCATTGCCCCTGTTTCTCCAGGCCCTTCTAAAAATTCCCTCTGCTTCCTTTTAATGAGCCCACTCCCATCTCGTTCCAACTTTATTCCCAAACTTTTCAAAACGTTCCCATGTTTGTCTTTGAATCCAGGCTTTTCTATGGTTTCATTTTAATGTATTATTTATTCACCACTCTGGAGGAAGCAATCTGCTTTTCCTGCTCATTTAGCGCCGTGCTTTCAGTAGCTAAAATCTAAATCACGCTGAGCGCAAGGAGGCTTCAAATGGCTTTTTTTACAAGTTATCCCATCATCCACACTAACCTTTAGTTAGTGCTCAGGACTCACGGAGCTAATCCTTGCAATGTTTAATTTTTCACAAAAGCTCTATTTATACCCACCCTGTAGATTTGTGCAGCCGTAGATCCATGCATCACAACTCTGCTCTTCCAGACCAGGTATTTATGTTTCTGCCAATAAATGATAATCCCCATGCCACCCCCTCAAAGGATACCTGGAGTGCATGGCAATATTGAGGTTTTTATCAGTTATATTCTTGCAGTTTATTTGCTTCGAGTCTTGTCCATCCAATTTTGTTGGCTTGACCATTATTTATAATTGATGCACCTTTAGAGGATAAACAGCCTCCACAGAAAAGCTGGAGTTTCAGGGAAAAAGCACTCCATGATCCAAGCCTGGATTTAATAAGGACAAAGTCTTATCTGTTTGAAATTTATGCACTCTAAGCTGTATTTCATTTGGCAAATTTGCATTTGTCCCATATGTATTCAGGCTAGGAGGCACACAATAACTTACCCCGTTTTTCTTCACTATATAATCTGTCTGGCAGTAATTTTCCTTCATCATCCTGGTTACAGCACAGTTTTCAAGATTTTTTTTTCACCCTGACAGGCAATTTGAGTGGAGAGCCTGTGGAAACACTTATGGATTTATGGATTTTTTGATCTTGGGAAGGAACTCAAGTAGTTTGCATAATGTGTAATCAACCTGAAAATATTCTGTATTCTGGACCTTACCTGGAGTATTGTTTTGTAGCACTATAACATGTTCTTCCCTGTAGGAAAATCGTGTTCTTAGTAGCCAGATGAATACAGTTTTTAATATTCTATAATAATGCCTTACTGAAAGGCATCCCATTGTACATGGGATACTTATCTGTTATTTTCAAAGAAAATAGAAGCAATACACTACATAAATTCTGCCAAAATTCCACATAAATTATGTTACAATACTCAAGACTACTTTTAATTTTAAAGTTTCTGCTAGAAAAAATGTGATTTTAGATATAAGATAATTTCCTGCAGAAAAATTGGCACTCAGCATCCCAAACTTAAATGATTCACTTTTACTTTGTAAGCTTTATATTGAGTACTTCAGCTTGGAAGAGCATCAAGAGCCTGTTTTGTTGAGGTTTGTCCCCTTAGATTTACGTGCATGGGAGATGAAGCAATGCAGGATTTGATGCTGGCATTCTCTATGTCATCATATTTATAATTAGATTATTTAACTTTCAGCCATTTTATGTGTCTCCTCCGATGCTCAGTTGTATTTTTTGTTTCATTTACCAAGATCTGATTTTCATAAAGATAATTCCCTATTTTTGCAATCAGCTTTCACAAATGTAGATCACACAAAGAAGTCAATGCTTGCCTGATTTCTCCCAGAGTCACTTTTATTGGAAGTAAAGTTTATAAGGAAAATAAAAACTGAAATTCAACTCAGATCCTTCTGGTGGAGTTGTGCTATAAGTTATAAACCTTCTGTGTTCCTGTTGCCATTCTCTTCCTTTGTTCTCATACTGTTCCTGACGAAAATGAACCAGATTAATTAACTTTGTGGGACTTTTCACCCATATGAAAATATTTTTAACTGTTTTTGAAGCTCTGTATTTACAGCCACTGTTAGAAAGGACTCCTGAGCACAGAGGTGACTGAGGGACCGAGGGACTGACCAAGAGTGGTTTGTACCAACCCACATTCCTACTTTGATTTGCAATCCCTTACATTTGTTTCAGGCTTTAGATGAGGTTCCAGATCAAAATTTCTGAGGTTGCAGGGCTATGAGTTACAGTAATACTGGAAATGAAGGATGATCAGGAAATATAATTAAATTTTTTCACAAGCTGCCTTTGATCACTTTCTACAGACTTTGGTGCAGTTCAAATTCCATTTTCATGGCCATTTACCAAAGGCCACTTTTAAAATCTCATAAAGCAGAATCTGCAGGAAATGAACTTTAAATTTGCTCTGGAACTGCTTGTTCTTATGACCAGACAAGAAACAGAAGTAACATCATTTTACTTACCTGATGACTTTCAATAAATACACTTGCAATAAAAGGGTATTTTTCGTCCTCAGGAGGAGATTGTGTTACTTATTAATTGTGAATTATTTGCTCCATTTTGTCCATACAGCAGGAACTTTGTTTGCCCTCTTCTTCCCCTGTTTTTGGCTGCAGGCATGGAATGACAGCTACCAATCAGATGAAGATGTTTTACCTTTAGTCACATCAGGTCCCATTTAAGATGGTCTGGAGTATTAAAACTATTTAAATTCAGGGCAAAACCTGCACAGCTCGATCCCTTTTGCTTGATAAGAGAGGGCTAGCTGAGTCCCTTGGGGAGCAAAACCCAAGCAGGGTTTGATTTCCTGCCAAAATTTTCCTTCACACTTCCCAAAACAACATGAAATTGCCACGCTCAGTAATTTTTCAGCATTCTTCATAAAATAAGATTTCCTTGCTCAGCCAGAGCTCCTGGTTTGATCACAAACCTTGGCCTCAGCCAAGCACAGGCAGGAATGAACTCGACACCTCCAAGCAGCAGAGTCCCCCTGATGAAAAGAGATGTTGTTCACCTCGAGGTGTGCAGTGCACACCAGGCCATTAATTTGTGCCTTGAGCTAAAATCACACTGTGCTTTTATTGGCCCTGCTTGACCCAAAACTCACCCAAAAGTATCCAAAATTGGAGCCAAGTCAGAAGATTTTTGTGAGGCCGGGTGATTTTCAGGTTTCATTATCACGTTTCAGCCTCTGTGACCTGCAGCCTGCACATCTGAAGGTGAAGCAGGCTGAAACCTCCAAGGAAAAGCACTTTGCAGTAATAAATGGGAGGATTATCTCCAGTGTTTCCAGTGAATACAGCTGCTGGGTAGTGTTTTATTTCTTCACTTTATGAGGATAAATAAAAGGAACTTGTTTTAAGCCATTCAGGTTTAAGACAGGCCTTATCAGCCTGGTTGGAGGGAAAGATTAGCACTTATTAGAGCCTAATCTTAATGATATCCATTTATAAATAGGGCTTCAAATTGTCTAAAATATTTAAACACGATGAAATGTAAAGACTTAAGACAGCTGAAGTCTTCAGAGAGAAAAAAAAATTGAAAACCTGAAGATTTATCTACAAAGATTAAAGCAGCTTTAATGACAAAGCCCTAGGAAAATAAAAGCAAATACCAGGAGAAGGAAAACAGAAGCTTTTGCTGTGTCTGTACAAGGCAAATTAAGATATAGATGTGGTAAAATGGCTTAAGAAATTATAGAAATGTAACCATTTAGCTGCTGTTTCATAGCCAAAGACGACACAACTGTTTACCTTTGTTTTTCTGAATCTTTAGACAATCTTTGCTTTTCCTACAGAAGAGTGTTCATGCATTGAGGCATTTTCAGGTTTTAAAAATAGAAATTGCTATTTTTTTTCCCCTCAAACTGCAGGAAAGAGAGAACATAACTCTTGTTTGTGTGCAGGTATTGAGTGGAGCAGCAGGGGAGCTCGTGGCTGATCACAGGTTACAAGCACTGCCTTGCAGACATTCCTCACTTTAGCACTGAAATTTCCCCTTCTGCCCAGGAGCATCCTTCCCTTTGACTCCAAAGCTTCCCCATCATGAGTGAAATGGTGTTTTGTGCCCAACCCTCAGAGGAGCCTGGATGTGAGAAGCATTTTCCTGAAGGTTTTCAGTGGAGGATGGGTGTGAGGAGCAGGAGGACAGGTAAGTGCAGGGATCCTCAGAGCTGGGAGGGCTTTGCCAGCAGGTTCAGGGCCTTTTTCCAGGTGTGCCCATCAGGAGATGTCCCCACCAACCTGCACATCACCATGGCAGCACAGATGGATTCTTCCTGGGCACGCAGGGAGTGGGCAGCTGGGTTTTTATGGAAGGCTGGGCTGGATTTGCTTTGCTTCTCCTCACCTGATCCATGATGACACATTTTAAATGCTCAGGGTTATACAGATGCGAGCCTGAACTCAGCTTGCATCCTCCCTTCTGCTGCTCAGGCTCACAGCCCTGCTGCTCTTTCCTGGTATCCCAAATTCCTCAGTGCTGCTTTTCACACAACCACTGCTGGACTTTTGCTGTCTTTCCATGGTTTGCTGTTCATACAGTTCTCAAACAGCTCCTGGCTGGTTTAGGGCAGCTTTTACCTAAACTCAACAGAGAATTCTGTTGTTTGAAGTGGTTAGCAACCTTTTCCTTCCATTTTCACTCAGCAAACTCCAGCACCTCAGTTTCTTTCCATTCCACACCGAGAAAAACCAGGAATCAGGAATTTGCTTACAATAACATGCACAAACTTCCTAGAAAGACTGAAACTGAGAAATCCTCAGCTGAACTTTATCTATTGGCATTCACTTGGCACAGTTTGTGAGTGCACCTCACTTTTGCAATTCATCTCTGTAATAGGTTTGCAGAGCTTCTTCAAAGCCTTGCCAAGTTATTTCGGGTGTCATCATCAATATTTTCTTCAAAAATTGGATATGAGAAACAGTAAATGGGCAGTTTATATGTGAATAATGATTAGCTTGAGCAGCAATACCAAATCATTTCCCATAGCCCTGGTGGAAACAGTTCAACGATTCCACATCAATAAAAGAGGGTAAGACACAAGAATGCAGATCACAGCCCAGTTTTACAGCCAGAATGCCAACAGATCATCTTTTAAAGAACTTTCACTGGAATTGCTTACAAATATGAGGAAATGTTGCTTATTTAGCATATCTGGAGAGAGAGATGCTTCCCTGGAGAAGAGCTTTTTAATATAATCATTAAAATAATTCTGTCTTGCAAAAGTTTGCAGTTTTAGCAGACTGTGTATGAAACACGATAAGGATGGTTTGGTCTGCTTGTATTAAATTCCTTTTTGTAGCTAAACCACTGCAGTGGCTTATTGAAACATGAAAAATCAGCAGCTCAGATCCTGCTTTCCTGGGCTGGCAGGGATATCAGCCCCTGGAAGTCACATTGCTGTCCTTTGTGGTTAGCTGAATAACTGTGATCAACAGGCAGAGCTCGCTGGGGGCATTGGGATGCAGGTGGGACAGGAAAGGGGTTGGGTGCAAAATTGATTTGTGCATCCTCCAAATCTTGGTGGTGTTAAAGGAAGGACTCTCCTCATTCCTGGTTTAAGTTGCTGGGGAACTTTCCATTAAAAAAACCAGTTTTTCAAGTTCTGTGATAAAGGGAGGAGGGTGAGAGGGGATACTGGGGAGAAATTGCTCCTTGTGAGGGTGGGGAGCCCCTGGCACAGGGTGCCCAGAGCAGCTGTGGCTGCCCCTGGATCCCTGGAAGTGTCCAAGGCCGGGTTGGACACTGGGATTTGGAGCAACACTGGACAGTGGAAGTGTCCCTGCCCATGGGACAATCAATGAGGTGAGATTTAATGTCCCTTCACCATTCTGGGATTTTGTGAAGTTCTTGAATTTCTTGCTGCAGGCTGTCAGAATTCCGAATGTCTGGAGAAATGGCTTTTATCAGTTCTGTACAAGTTTGCAAGATGTAAACTTTGAAAAGCTTTTTCCCCTCAATGAATTTAATAACAGAAATGCTCATTTCGTGTCAGCACAGAGCTCCTGGAGTGGAACCTGGAGCTCTGGAGAAGCCACTTAAAGGCAGTGACAATGGATGGGAGAGGAAAACATCTCAGGGAGCTCATCTGAAGCATTGACTGCAAATTCTTTCATTCTATGCAAGAATTCCTTTCTTGATTTCATTTGAAGAACTACAGTCAATATATCCACCTCTCACATGGTCTGCTCCATATCCCTCTAAAAAAGGGGGAAACTTTATCCCTGGATCATCTCAATGGAAGAGACCTCCAAGATTTTTGACCTCCCAGCAGAGCTGAGTTTCTGTGATTTTTTTCATCATGATTTTGGCCTTAAGGTATTTCAGTTCTACCTGAATTCTGCTGGAGATGCCAGAGCTCTTTCCCAGATGGAATTCCTGCTGTGCTTTTCACTCCTGCCAGGATGCCATAATGGAATGTAATCGTTGTAAACACTGGTACCCCACAGGTGAGCCCTCTTTCCATGTGAAATCCCACAAAAAAAATGTACTCCTTGTCTCACAGCTACATAAGGGGTGTTTAAATTACATCCTTGCTCATGGTCCCACCAGAATTTTAGGGGAGAAATTAGCACATGGTCAGTGTTTGAACAAAAATGCCTTCATAGTGCAAATGTTGTGGTCTGGCTGTTGGGTCATTAGCAGGCACAGGCAGAAATATCCATCAGGAGGTTGCTGACAATCCTGCAAATAAAGAAGGAGAGGATTCACCTTGTGACTACAAAAAAATCAACAAAAAAACCAAACAAATACAAACCAACTGCTGGATTAAGAACAAAAAACAAAAAGGGGAGAAATTTAGCAGAGCTTCACTGGAGTCCTTTTTATTGTCCCAAAAAGCAATAGAAATTAATCATCTCTGCTGGTATGCCAGAGTCAGAGACTGAAACATTGGTCCTGCAAGTAAATACAAGTGAAGGTCTTGCTGTTAAAAATTCATGTAAAAATCATTCCAGCAGAGGAATAAGATCAGATATTTTCTTCCAGTTCCAGCAAGCTGACAAAGGAAAGAATTAGATACCAAGTCACAGCGTGCATGAATTAATCAATATGGATTTCAAATGCATCTCCATGAGAGCTGCAATAGGAGGAGCAGACAATTATTGCATGGCCAAAACCAAGCTGCTACAGAAACAGAATTCTTGTTCTGACATTTAAGTTTCTCATCTTTTTTTTACCACTTAATGAAAAAAAACAAAACTGTACTTAATGTTAATAATGAGATTTTAATTTCAGAAATTAGACCTTATAAGCTTTGTATTTCTTAAACCCAGTGATCTTTTTCATTCCCAAAAAACCACGGGGCCTGCATATTCAAAGGAAAGGGGAATTTATTTAATGCTAATCATTACTGTGAACTTTGGGTTTTCATCAGTTGCTAAATGGCCTTGGCATTAGAAAATACCACAGTGATAGGTAATGTCACAGAACATTAACAATTCCATTTTTCTTATCAATTAAGCTGACCTTCCCTACACTTATTATTTATTTGAACAAGAAAAATCTAAACACATCGTGGATATTACAGTCCAACTACCACAGAGTTCTCTAAATGCTTTTCCTTGCCCAAGGCTTTCCATAATTAATCTCTGAAGACCCTAATAAAAACAGCAATTGTGTAATCAGTAAAAACAGGAATTCCTTTTCTCTTTTCTTTATTCTTGTCTCTTACAAATGATCTACCATTTATTCAAACCCATAATTTAAGAAATAGCTCTGTTTCCACGTCAGAAAACAGCAGATTTTTTTTCATTAAAGGCATTTTGTCAGTAATGGTAGCACGGAAGGATGTGGGGATTTTTCTGTCTCCTCTCAGCACCCCTTTGGCAAATAAAAAGCATAAAATGGCATAAAATAATGGACACCTAAGTGACAGTGGAGATGCTCAAGCAAAGGGGTTCACAACTGAAAATGTGCTGGTTACAAATGAAAATATGATGCTGGCAAACTCCATTATAAAAACAAAGTTGAATTACCTCCAATTCCCTCCTAGCACCCATGCTGGACGTAATAAATCATTGTTCAGCTTTAAAACAAGTTGAAAAGCAGATTAAGGACCTGAAAACGAAAACAGAAATTAACTTAAAGGCAAAATTTACATTTCCAAGGTGTAACACAAAAATGGAGGCGACTGTCAGGGCCCAGCGGTCCTGGGTGTCCTGGAGCTGGAGGTTCTTCCAATTCTTTGTTTTTTAATTATGAGAAACAACCATGGACATCCTCGCAAATTTGTTGTCAAACCTTGTATTTTTTACACTGACAAACAACAAAAGATAATGGAAAGAAGTAAAATTGGAAAATATCCATTACTTCAGACTTTTTTCTCTTTTTTCCTCCTAAGCTTCATTAAGCCAGGCTCAGCTGGGCTGTAATTCCTTTGTCCTGCCCCTCCCATAGCTGAAGTGTTTGGCCTAAGTTGAGCTCCTCCTCTTTTGGGGACTATTGCAAAATCTGATATTTTGCAACAGCCCCATGATTGTGAGAAAAATGACTCGAATAGAGGCAGAAAGGTTTGCCCAGTAATTGGTGATGATGAAGGCAATAACTATCCATTACATTTAGTAATGTATTATCAATAACAGAAAATAATTCCTCAATAACATTTGATAAATGTGGAAAACCCCCATTTATATTAAAATACCAGTCCTTGTTCTCTGGGAAATTGCAGAATCTCAGGGAAAAAAAACCAAAAAATTCAGGTTGCAGCATGGCCAGGTCCATCCTTGGAGCACTTTTCCAAGAGAGGGACGTTTTGCTTGGCGAAATCCCAGTGTCCCAATTCCCTGAGCTTTATAAAACATCATTCTGCATGACAATATAAAGAAATGTTTCCGAGGGTTGGGAATCTAAAGAAAACCCCTGATGTTTTCTGGGCAGCCTGGAGTCCCTTCCAGATCAGCTGTGGGTGTGAACAGACGCTGGTGCTGCTGACTTCCACTGGGCAGTGCCTCGAATCTGTCATGGATCAGAAACTCTTTGCAAAGCAAACATTTAGGACATGGGGGAAAGGGGAGAATAACTGGCAAAGAAAATTATTCTGAAGCAAAAAACCAAACTGTAGAGGATTTACCATCTGTTTTGTTTTCCATCCAGGTACTTCTGGGCTCTGAACAAGCTTTTGTGCCTTGGAAATTCACCAGCTTTCTGAAAAAAAACTCCCTTGTTGCTATGGAAATACCATCCCTTCCCGATGAATCCCTCTTGAAGGTGGAGGACATTGGCAAGACTAAATGTAAACTTTTGGGGGTTTTTTAAAATGATGTGTCAGACAGAGGCAGCTGGAGCAGGGAGAATTGCTCACCCCCCCAAAAAAACACTTGTGGGATCATCACCTGCATGTGAGGAATGTGAAATATCTGCGTGGTGGGGTCATTATCCATGCCCAAAACTCATCCAGAGTCCCCTGGTGCTCCTGGCACGGCTGCTGAGGAGAGCAGGGCTGAGCTGAGGGCTGGCTCTGTGCCCAGAGCTCTGTTTTAATGAAACACAAAGTTGAGAGGGATCAATAACGCTCTCCCCTCCCAAACAGCCCCTTGGAGCGAGCTTGGGGAAGGTGATGGGGAAGGAAATTAGATGTCTGTGAAAGCTGGCAACATTCCTGGCAGGTTCACACCACGCAGGCTGCCTTGTCATTCCGTGGCAATCCTCAGCAGGGGGATGGAGAACAGAATGAAAGACAAGAGTGTGTGAAAAGAACATGAGAGAAAACCTCTCTCTTTCCCCTTTCCCCTTCCTCCCACTTGTTTTTTCTCTCTGTCTGCATCCCAGAAATGCCCAAGTGAAACTCCCCCAGATGTGACCCTCAAGATGAGCAGCCAGAAAACAGACCTGGTGATGTTCAAATGTTTCCCCCCACTCAGAGCCCTCCCATAAACACAACCTGATGGCTGCTGAGGCTGCTATCGACCCTGCAGGAGGAGAGGGGGAAATAAAACCAAGCCACCCCTTCAGAATTAAGACCTAATCCATCCTCCTGCAGCTCAGACCTGTGCAGTGATTTATGACCAAATTCCTGCTGCCCCTGCGATGCACTCACCATCACAAACAGGCTCAGGGACCACTCAAAAAAATTAAAACCCAGCTCAACATAAGCATGGCAAATCTGTCTGTTAACCTGATGAGTTTCTTCTAAGAGTAATACCCAATGAAAGTCATTTCAAAAGCAACACATGGAAAAAAAAACAATTTAAAGATGGCGTGCCAGTGAGATCTTGTGGTTCTCTAATAAATTGATGTCAGGAGCTGAAATGTTCACAGAATCCCAGAATGGTTTGGGTTGGAACATCAAAGATAATACAGCTCCAACCCCTGCCCTGGGCAGGGACACCTTCCACTAGCCCAGATTGCTCCAAACTCCATCCAACTTTGTTTAGGACTTCCAAACTTCCAACTTCCAGGGATGGGGCAGCCACAGCTTCTCTGGGCACCACCCTGTGCCAGGGCCTCACCACCCTCACAGGGAAGTATTTTTCCCTAATATCCAATCGAAATCTGCTCTCTGTCAGTAGGAAGCCATTCCCCCTGGCCCTACCACTCCAGGCCCTTGTAAATTGTGTTTTTCCATCTCTTCTCTCAGCTCCTTTCAGGTACTGAAAGGCTGTGATAAAGTCACCTCAAAGATTTCTCCTCTCCAGGCTGAACAATCCCAATTCTCCAGCCTCAGAGCAGAGCTGCTCATCCCTCTGATCATCCTGGTGCCTCTTTCCTGTGCTGGGACCCAGAGCTGGAGGCAGCTCTGCAGGTGGGGTCTCACCTGAGCAGAGGGGCAGGATCAGTGTGGGCAGCCTGCTGGAGACACAGGAGGGTTTTTTAAATCCCTTGTACTTTTGGCTGTTTTTATTGAGAACACTCCTGTTTTGAAATCTTCACATATTGGATTTTAATTTTTGATTTGTGAGCTGCAGTTCCAGAGCGCTCCCACTGATGTCACCAGCATTACAGCTAAGCTGCTTCGTGCCACTCCATCAGCAGTTCAGTTTATCACAGCTTATTTTCCCCTCTCTTCAGCTCATCTTACTCCATTCTTCTGAGACTCCTTTTCACAACCTTTCCAGGATGAATTCATTCCGTGTTTTTGGCCCCCTGCAGGGAGTGCTCTGCTCAGAGCATCTTGTACCAACAAGGCAGCCTGAGGAGAGCCCTCCGTGCCAGGGACAGCTGGCAGCACTCACAGCCCTGCTGCTTCCTGCACCTTGCTTGTTCAAATATTTCTAATGCAGCAGCTACAAAGCACCTGCCAGAGTGACCAGGCTTGCATCATAAACCTTTGCACAATCGATACTTGAGAAAAGCCAAGTAGTCCCTTGGTAAGTTAATTTCTTTTTCTGCGAGTTTAGAAAGGGCTGGGGTAGGAAACAGTTCAAAGGAGCATTCAGTGTGCAGAATACTTTTTATTCCAAGTGCAAATCTGTGACTGTACCTGTTAAGGTTGTATTAAAATGATAAAACCAATTAAAACAGACTCATTACCTTTCTAAGATTCCCTTTTGAGATGGAAGTAGTCCTGCTTTTAAAGCATGAATTCATCTGTTCCATACAGGTTGCACACATTGAAAAAGTATTGTCAAAAACCATAGGATTGCCTTTTGAAGTAATTTTTTAATCTTTCACTGCCTGCCTTGCTTGGCTGAAACAAGTCAGTAGAGAACACTTTTTAGGGAAGGCTGAGAGGAAAATGGAGCTACAGCAAATTTCTGATGTGGGGCCAGAATCTGACACCAGAAATCTCTTGTGGTAGAGCAAATCCTCACAGCAATTTTAGTGAGGAGCTCGTGGGCACAGTTTGTACACACAGCAACCCTGGGTTCAGATCCTCCCCTGCCTGCTTGTACCTGGCCACAGAACAGGGCCCCTGGGGGCCAAGTTGGTTTGGGATGCTCAGGGGAGCTCCCTGTGCAGGCTGGAATTGAGCTCATGCCTTCCAGTGCTTGAAGAAAGGAAGAAATTCCCCCTGACGTCCATCCTGACCCTCCCCTGCTGCTCGAGGCCTTTTCCTCTCATCCCATCACTGTTGGCCTGCAGGAAGAGCCAACCTCCTTTTTTAGAGTTATTTTCTACGTTGATTTGTAGTTGTCACCATGAAAAAAACACTTTAAAATAATAATCTGCTGCAATTTATGGCAGTAGCAGGAAATCCCTCTCAGAACAGCCAGCAGGACAGGAGATAGTCACCATCACCTCAAAGCTGCTTTTAAGTGCTTGTCCTTTGTCCCCACTGCCCCATTTGGAGCACTGGAGCAGCACCAGGGGGGATGAAGATCCCCATGGGGATCCACAGGGCCAGAGGTGGTGTCCCAGCAGGGACATCCCAGTACCAGCGAGAGCAGAGCTCTGCTGTCACACACTTGGCATCCTAACACTGTTTATTGCACCTTTTCCCTGCCAGATGATTGAAGCCAATTAAATTATTGGAAGCAGGGAAGTGATTTATCTTCAAAGTACTGCTCTTGCCTGAGAAAATTAGATAAAACTACAGACTTTTCTGAAGTTTTATTGCTCCGTGTCTTTGCTCGTGGAAGGAGCATGAATTCTCTCTTTTGGGAGAGTTTTCTCTGACCTGGAGCAGGACTGGGTGTAAATCTGCCTTCTAATGAAAGCTTCTGTATCTGAATGGGTGCCAGATCTAATCCCACAAAAATCCATGTCAAGGAAAGTTAAAATTTATACTTAGGGCTTTCTTATCAGTATTATTTGGCTTAAGGAACACATTCCTTTAAATACCCCACTCAGGGACACAATAAGAGAGTTTCTTTCCTCCTGAGAAACAAGTTCAGTGATTGTCTCATTTCCCTGGTCTGAGCAGCAAATGTTCTATCCACAAATATCACTCTTACACACAAAACCAAGCCCATGCATTGTTTCAATTATTGAGAAATACTCTTGAGAAACACTCTGTAGCAAGCAGAGAGTGGCTCTCATGGCAAATACAAACCTGCACTTTCAATTGTGTCGTGCCCCCCTTCAGAATTTCTAAGTCAAGATGACCAAAATCCTGGCAAACATTTAAAAGAATAAGTTTTGGGGGTTTTTTCTGATCCTTTGGAAAGCCAAGTCAAACTTTCCTTTAGAAAGGCATTCAGATATTGACTTAGAATTGCACTTCAAAAGGATCACCAACACCCACACCCCCTTTTCTTCCATTCAAAGAACTGCCACAACATATTTATTTTCTTTCACGGGGATCTCATTTATTGCTGGACAAGCAGGATACAAAGAAACAGGATCTCTGTAATGCCTTAACCCAGAGCATAAATGTCAATCACACCAGGGAGCTGGAAAGGGGATTTTAAAAGCATCTCAGCAGCTCTTGGGAGAATCCTGCCCCAAATCCATCCTGCTGTTTGTCACCTGCACTGTCCTAAAGGCAGCAGCTGAGAAGGAATAAAACCAATGGGACTCTTCCCATTTGCTTTAATGGACCTTGGATCAGTGCCCAAGCACATTAAGTTTCAGAGATAAATATATTTTTAATTCAATCAAGTTTTCCAAAGTTTCTGTCGAGATCAATCAGGAGCTCAGTGGTCTTGTGGGAAAGAGCCGAGGCCCACACAGAGCTCTGCCTTCTCCTAAAGCTTAAGCAAAAGTAACCCAGATTTAGGCACTGGGAATACCAAAAACCACTTAAAATATCCAACTTTGCTCTGTTCATGGCTGTCTCTGGCTGCTGTTGCAACCCTGTCCTGTGTGAATCCCCATCAGTGACACATTAACTGATCCCAAAAGCCTTGGAAAGGATTAACGTGCACAACTACCTGGAAAACACTGTCACACCTCTCCACTGTTGGTGTTCATGCAGGTTTGCCTTGGAAAATAAAGCCTAAAACAAGGACACAGATAAGCCTAACACGAAAAACAATTTGATTAATGCACTGAGGGCCACAACGGGCGAGCAGTGAATGCTGGGCTGTCAGAGCTGCCTTTGGAAGAAATTAATGGAGGGAACAAGGTTTCAGTTTAATGGGATTACGAGACCCTAAGAAATGCTCATTTCTGTCTCAATTTACCTGACATTTTTGTTTACCTTGCAACCTCTCCTGTAACAGAGTTCAGGGCTCTGCATTTGTTACCAATACATTACATAGAGTTTGTGATAATCTCATCCTGTGTGGCTCCCACAAGGAATTCCTCTGTCCTCTGCCCTTTTCCTTCCTTCCTGTAGGAAAAGAAGTCAGAAGCAGCCTGTGAAATCCCCCTTAGTCAGCACAGGGCTGTGGCTCAGCCCAGCCTTTACCCTGCAAATGCAAACCCATCCCTCACTCCATCACCGGCTGAACGTGAACAAAACAGCTTTAGGCTAAAAGCAATCTAATCTAAACCAGAGAAATATTGTGACATTAAAAGCACTGGAAATAGATGATAGAACATCTAGAAAGCTTTTAATCTGGATGGGTTGGAGATAAGGCTGTTGTCACTCGCGGGAGGCACGACAGGCTCGGTGTGACTCGGTGATGGATGGCCCAGCCTGCGAGCGCCGGGTCTGTACAGAAACATTATTTGTGGCCTTCTTGCAAACATTCATTGTCACTCTGCCTGTTTTAAATCTGAGCCTGCTCAAGCTTTAAAGGAAGAGAACGCCATAAATAATGGGTTGGAAACTTCTGAAATTGAGGAAAAAAGCTTTTCTGTGCATAAAGGTGGCACCGGTTTACAGTCCAATATATTGCCGTCTCCTCGGACTAGAAGTTGTGGGAGGGTGGGAATTTTCTTTCTTTAAGAGTATAAAGGTTTTATTTCAAGCCCTGACGACAGAAATAATCAGGCCCACAGCAAAGCAGAGCTGTGTCCCTGTCCTAGGTTACAATGTGAGCTGTGCCCACAGTCTGTGTTCCATCCCCATCCCCAGGAGCTGCTGGAACCAGCTGGGGCAGTGTTTCCCTTCTCTCCTGTCCATGCCCAGCAATGCCGTGCCCATGGCTCATGGGGAACTCCCTGCGGGAGCTGTCTCTGGTTCATGGGCCAGCAAGGAGCCACTGCAGGGCTCAGAGAATGAGATCAGCCCAGGGGGAGATGCTCTGCCCAGGGGGAGGAGCCAAGCATTCCCACCTGGATATATCCAGGGTTTGGGACAGCACAGGGAGCCCTGACCCACTGGACTGCCAGAGGACAAGAGCTGCCAGACCTTTCTACAGGATCAGTGCTTGGACAAGAGCATTTCATCTGCACTGCTGCCACCACCCTAACAGGGTGTCAGGTTGTATTCTGACTCTGTCAGTGCTCTTTTGTGCTATTGCATTTATTTTATTTTACTTTATTTTACTTCTTTTCTTTTCCTCATTAAATTGTGTTTCTGACTTGGAGTCTCTCACTGGTTTTGCTTTCAAACCAGCACAGTCCCATTTGCACTCAGCTCTGCACAGCTGATCTGGGGCAGGTGTGCAACGCTGCCTTTCCATCCCTGCCAGGTACCAAAGGCCATCGCTACAGCAGATAAGTCCCTAAAAATCGGCCTCTGCCTGAAACTCCTCAGGTCTGAAATTAAGTTTAACTGATACGAAGAGGAGAACATTCCATCAGGCAGTCAGAAGGGAAAGTCCCTGTGCTCCTGCAGCAGTGGCAGATTGACCTTTGTGTCACCTCCAGAACCACCATCGCTGCCTCCTGCTGCCCTGCAGAGCTGAGCCAAACCCCCTGTGCTCCCACCCTGCAGCTCAGCCCCTGCTGCTGCCCCTGCCACCCCAGTGACGCACCTGGGGGGCAGCAACTGCTTGATTCATTTCCCTGTGCCCTGGCATTGTTTTAATTATCTGACTCAGAGTTAAGAGTTTCTCAGAGCAGGGATAATTTTTCACCACTTAGAAAGCATCAGGCATCTACTCTGCATGTAATTGAGGTCCTAAAGTCGTTAAGGCAGTAACACAGGAGAGCTGTAAAAAATTATCAGAGAAAATACAGACAGAAGAGATAAGGTGCAGCTCTGGGAAAAGGAACAAAAGTACTTTAAAGTTCTATTCTTCGAGTCTTTGGCTTAATTAATTAATTCTTCTCAGCTTGCTTTACTTCATATAAACTCCCCATGCCTGGCAGTGTCCAGGGCCAGGTTGGACAGGGCTTGGAGCAACCTGGGACAGTGGCAGGGGTTTGGAATGAGATGAATGAGATGGACCTGAGGATCCCTTCCAATCCAAACCATTCCATGATTCCATGGCTCTCATACCCATGGCACTGATGCTAAAATGGCTCTGAAAGAATGAACACATATTTGACATTACCCATTATCACCTTGCTCTGCAAACATGTTCTTGCAGGAAGAGATTTTATTTGCTTTGAAGTTTACGTGATACTGGGGAAAAAAACCAGGCTTTGACCTTGTAAACAACTCTGCACTTAGGATTTATTTTTTCAAAAGTGTATGTAAACCTGAATAGTCCTCCTGAATTCAGCGTGACTCAAAGCTCTGCGGGATTTGGTCTGGCAAATTACACATGCAAATTATTCTACAAGAGGATATTTTGCAGATTGACTTAAACTTGAGGATGAGCCAATATAGTAACTATTGCAGTAAGATATGTAAATTGCTTTGAATAAAGCCCATTTTCTAGCGAGAAAATATTTTTCCAGGAGAAATGAGATGACAAACACTCAACCAGATACTGCAGAGAGCAGCATCTCCTGAGCAAAAGCTGCCTCTGAGGTAGGAAAGCAGCTCATTGTTTTCTTCCTGCAACCTGACCTTGCTCCTTAATGAATAGCAAAGTTCCCAGCAGAGAAAAAATTAAAGCTGGAGTTTTTAGAGAAAGTACCTCTTAAAACATTTCTGTCAGTTTAGGCAAGCACTGAATCCTCAATTACTTTCCCCAAATTTATCCAGAACAGGTATTAAGCTGGAAAACAGAGGAAATGAGGTTGTCTACAGAGATTTCTTGCCCTTTAAAGAGGAAATTAGAGTAAAACAGTGCCAGAATAGTGGGGGTTTTTTTCATATTCAAAGAGACACAAAATATTTTCTCCTTTTTTTTTAGTTGAAAAGATCCATTATTGCCATGATTAATGTTTTGACACCACCTAATGCAATCCAGCATCCAGCTCAGCTGCTAATTCCATTTGCACGTGGCTGATACACAGGGATGGGTTGGTACAAGTGGGAGATCAGGCTGGGGGTCAGCACTTGCTTACTCTGAATTAATGATAGCAAACCTTGGGGACAGCACAATCCTGGGAAGAAAATCTCTGCAAACACCAGGTTCTTCTCTGGGCTCACACTTGTGTTTTCTTTTTAGGGTTAGAACAGGAAACTCAGAGGAGATCTTAAGTTTGGAAGTGAATAACTGACAAGTAACTTCACTGCACTCAGACTGTTTGGTTTAAATCAGGTGAGGATTTGATCGCTCAGGGGTTTAAAACATTCCAAGAACATCCGAATGCCTGGAAACCTCAGCTGGATTCCAATCAGGGAAATTACTCAAACAGCAAGAAAAAAAAAGTATAAAAGTGACCTCCTTGATTTTGGTTCTTTTGATGAAATACCCAGGGCAAGCTGGACAGAGGGGATCCTAGTTAGGACCTAAGGGTTGTGTAAGGGTGGAATCCCAAGTGATGGCTGAAAACTTTGCTCCTAAGAAAAAAGGGAGCACATTGGAAAAAAACCTAATGGCACACAGCAAAGACAATTGCCCTGGATCTGCATTCTGTGTACACACCTTCCTTTGGAAGGGGAGGTTTATTTTTCTGCCAGCTTTGCTTGCTGCTTATTTCTTTTTCTTTTCCTCCGTACTCACTGACAGAGTTGCTTCGCTTGTTTTGTTCAGGATCATGAATTTCTTTTGGGAGCAGGCTCTCCTCATCAAATATTGCTTTCAAGGCTACAAAACAGGAGTGAATTCCACATCAAAACCAAGGGAACATTTGGTGAGGTGCACTGTGAAAATCAGGCTGCAGGAAGAACTTGGAAAAACGAGAGAGGCAGAGCTCAAGCACTGCCCTACTCCAAGAAAATCACTGGATTTTCTGCTTCCCCTTCTGCTGACAGGTTTAGATTTTTGGGGATTTTTCTCCCACTTAGGGAACTGAGACTTGTTCAGCCCTGAGGGCCGTGGTGAATTCATCTCTGCCTCACACCCTTTGAATTCATTGGCCAGGTCTAGCAAATCTGATGGAACAGAATCATGGAATTGTTAAGGTTGGAAAATACCTTTAAGGGCCTCATGGTCAATAGAGAACCACCCCCATTAGACATGGAAGGGTGCAGAGCTCAGGGAGCAGAATTCCTACAGAGCAGGGATGCAGAGAGGCTGGATGGATGAGGAACAGCCCTCCCTTGGGGATGTCCCCATTCCTGGGCAACTTTTTTGGGCACCAGGACCAAACCAGTCCATCTCAGGAGAGAAATCCCTGGCAATGTGCCTTCACCAGTGCTTTGTAATTGCTGACTCCGTTTTATTTCTTCTCCACTTAAAGCTTCGGGCTGAAAATCAGCTGTAGATTCTGAAACATCCAAAGGGAGAGGCCTCCCACCCTGCATGTGCTACCCCTTCCAAAACCTTCCCTGCATCGAGCAGAACTTTGCTTTTGACTTTTTCACTGGGGCAAATTAATCTCCTACTCAACTCAGGGAGTCTGCACTGGCTTTTTTTTTTCCCCCTCTTCCTCCACATCTCCATTTCTTTAATTTATTAGAACTCCAATCCTGCCATTAAGGACCACAAAAAAAATAATCAAATTATCCTCCACTGAAACAAGAGCTCTAAAACTGTTCCCTGAAGGCCTGCATGACTGAGCAGGTTTAGCCTGCAGCCATTTATTTACATGGATACAGCAGGATGATCTCCAAGGATTCCTCCAGTCCTGGACAAGATTCCTTCTCCTCACGTGCATCCATCAATCCCTGGTGCTGAAGCCAGACTAATTCCTGACTAGAAATAAATTATTTTCACTGAGCTGTTCCTATGACACCTGACAGGATCTCGGGAGCAGTGTGGGAGGCAGGGCTGTGCTGCTTTCTCTGGGAAAGGAGCCCCAGGATTGGCCTCGCTGGGAATTTCGCACTCTCGGATATCATTAACGAGATGATGATGAGCACAGAACGGGCACAGATCTGAAACTGCTGCAGCCACTTCAGCTGAGAGTGCACTTGCATTTAACAAGCCAGGAAAGCAGGAGGCAAAGGCTGGATTTGATGCCCGAGTGATCGTTATCACTGCGGAGAGCATTAAATCAAATCAAATCAAAAGCACACAACGCTCCTGGAGCCCTGCTCATTACTGGCCAGGCAAGAAACTGAGCCCTGAGTGCTGAGAGGAGAAACATCCAGCAAAACATCCCAGACAAGTTTTTGTCCACGCTCTGGAATCTCACCTTCCAGCTGTAATTACAGGCATTTAGCTCTTGGGAAAGCTACAGGACTTTATCTATTGATTTCTGGAAGTTTAGGACGAAACTTGCAATGATTTAAAGGATTAGGATTTTAAATGTGTGATCTGTGTTCCTGGATTCAGTTAATTAAAAGGTACATTAAACTCCCAAAAAACAAAAAGAAAAAAAAAGGCTAATTAATACATTACCAGGGCTTAATACTTAATTTCAGGTACAAGATCGCCATTTAAACACACCCTTAAATGAGAAAACTTTTACCTGGGAATTGTGTAAAGTTAGCAGCAAAAAAGGATCTGATGCAGATTCAGTGCTGCCCTGACCCTAGAGGCAGCAGAGGGGCTTTAATGAGCGATGGTTCAGAGGCTCAAACAGCAAAGCAGCTCCCAGTGCCACATCTGCAGCACTGCCAGAGCAGGAAAATCCTCAATATTCAGAGTGCTGGGGCAGGACTGGGGCCACGCGGCTTTCAAATAGAAACTGGCAGGGATTTGTGTGAACAATCCAGCTGTTCCCTCTCTGTAGAGGTCACTGAGAAGCCAAGGCCATTTAGAACTGAAATGCAAATTTGCCAACAGCTGGGCTTATTTACTTTGGTAATGGGGATATTCACACACAGCATCACACTCCACTCGAGTCTGGCTTTTAAAATTGCACTGCCCACATGATTTTAATGGCTTTATCCCTCATTTATCTCTCATTTTGAGCAACTCATGGTAACCTGGAAGTGCCAGACCGATTTTTCTTTCGCTTGATGAGGGTGAGGTTTGGACAATTAAAACTAAATTAGTGAGGAAGGTCTAAAAAGCTGGAATTGTCTGTACAAAAATGACACGGTGTTTACACCTGACCTTTCACAGAAAAGCAGAGAGAACATTGCTGCTCTCACCCTTACAGAGAAATAACAGCCCTTGGTCAGATAGAAACAGGCACCTGATTAAAAAATTCACAGCTCATGTGACAATTAAATCAGCCTCAAGGTGTTTAATTCAGAGGTTGCACACTTGGCCTGGCTGAGTCAGCTGCAAAGTGTCCAACACAATCAGGTTCTTTCACCTCATTTCTTTCAGGAAACTCAGCTATCGACCTTTGAAATCCATCTCAGCTAAAGTGAACGTGTCCCACAGCAAAGCTCCAAATTCTCACCTCCAAACTCCTGCTCCTGGGACCTGCAGCCCGTGCTCACCTCAGTCCCTCAGCCTGCAGGGTTGGATGTGCCCATACCCTCCATCCTTCCCACCGTGGGCAGGCTGGGAGCTGTCAGGGTTGGAAAGGAGCTTTTCTAAGGGATAGGAAGTGCCAAGCAAAATTCCAAATCCATCAGGAAACCTCCTGGAGGCTGCAAGGACACTGATGGATGCAGCAGTCAGCTGCTTTAGTGCATGCAATTAAGCAGCTGCACAGACCCTGTCAAGCGGTTTCCAAAAGGACCAAGGGAAGTCTCTCATCTTATTAAACAGAAATCACCTGGTGTAATCCCCAAATGTAATTTTCCTCTCATACTCCCATGCATTTCACAAATTAAAATCCTTTTGCTTCGATCAAACCCATTCAGGAGCCAGTATTCCAGACTCATGTTTTCAATTAACCTGTGAGGTCTGATCCGGTGCCTGATGAAGGAAGTTCTGATGTTTCCATCACATTCAGGGGTTCTGGAACATGCCTTTACAAAATAAGGAAGTGTTGAGATAGGATTAAGAGTCTCACCACTTACATGAAGCCTCAAATCAGCTGCTAAGCAATAAATCTTGGAGTTCTCTATTACCTTCATCTCATTTTAGCACAGATGGTAAAAGCTAGTGACCTTTACATTTTTTTGTCTTTCTGTGCTGAGAGCTGGAGTAATGAGAATATAATGAAGGTCTCTTTATTTTCCAGCAGCCTGGGAGGACACAGATTTTCCCAGCACTGCTCCTCTGACTTTTCCCGAAAGTATTTCTCAGGGAGAGGAGCAAAGTCAGACTCGTTCATGCCATCAGTCTGCTCCAGGGCTCCAACACTCGGTGACCTAAACACACCCTTCAAATCCAGGTTTGCTGGAAAACCAAAGGGAATTGTGTAAGTCAGCTTTTCTCATCTCATCTTTATAACACTGCTCTACCAGGCAGATAACGTAGTTACAGGCAAAGAGTGTTCAGAAACTCTAAATAGAGTAAAAATGTGTTTTGTTTGGGGTTTTTTCCTCCTTGTTACCTTTTCAGGGAAATAAAATGTTCCATTTCTCTCCTAAAACCAGCTTCTCCTCCTGTTAAAAAGCCCAAACTGCCTGCTCTGGTGGGATTCTTCCCAACTAAGAAGAACACAGGTAAGTGCTGGGAAACAGGGCCAGCCTCTTGAAGATAATTAATAGTGTTAATTACTGCTTTGCTTTGTGCAAACAATTCCGCCCTGAGAAAAATCCAGCTGTAGCACACCATTTGTTGCTGAGGTATTTCCATGGCACTTGAAACCACGACACCAAGGCTCAGCTGGGATTCAGTCTGATCCCACACCAGACACAGAAACGCTGTGAGATCGATGGTGGAACTGGCAGGTGAAATAAATCTGGGTTTCCTGTCAGTCCCAGCCCTGGTGGAGGCCCCAAGGGCAGGGGGAGGAAGGCAGTGCCTCCCTCAAGGTCAGGCGGAGGAGGATCCATGGGGATGGAGCCAGGAGCAATTCCCTCTCTGGTCCTGCCCCTGTCTGTGTTTAGGCCTTGCTCTTGCTGTCACCTTCAGTGTTTTCCTGAGCTTTAAACTGCCTGCTCCATCTGTATTTGCAGAGCATTCGGGGGCAGATTTGTCATACACGCACAGTTTATATATATTTATTTAAAATATTGATATAGTTACAGACATATGGAATTCCAGCTTGGAGCAGACCTTGAGGAAAGGCTGCAGGATGAAAGGTTTATTTTGCCTGCCAGCCAAGGAGGAGAGTCATGGAATGGTTTGGGGTTGGAAAGGGCTTTAAAACTCATCTCATTCCACCTTCCACCATCCCAGGTTGTCCCAAGATCTCCAGCCAGGCTTTGGACACTTCCATGGATGGAGCATCCACGATTTCTCTGGACAAGAAGCTGTTTCCCCCCTTCCACAGGAGGATGAAGGGATGGGACATAGAGCTGTGCAGCTTTTTCCATCAAACACGAGCGACAAATCCAGCTGCAGAAATTTAAGGTCACACCAAGAACCTTTTAAAACCCAAGAGAAAGTTCCATCATTTTGGAGAGCTTCAGCCCAGGTAAGGAGCAATCTGCAAATCAGACGTGACACGGCCTACTCATACAAATACAAGATGTTCAGCAAGTCAGCCAGAAATCCAACTCACATAAAAAGGCTTCTAATCATCTTTTCTTAATGAAATTTTAATTATGGAAAAATTAGCAACTGGTCTAGAGGTTTCTGCATTACCATAAATGGCTCCCAAAAAAGCACATACTCTGAGAAATACCTCCCGTTGCTGCAGAGCTGGAAAGTAGGACATGTTGATGGGATCCCACAGCAATTTTTACTAAAAGCACTATTTCTGAGCAATCTGGCTCCAACAAAAGAGAGAACCCCTCACGAGGCCACTTTCTAGTAAAATATTTACAAGAACACCCAAAAGCCAGTTTCTTCTTCGTGTGCTTTTGGTAAAAATGTACCAAAAGTGGAACAAGTTCATCTCTTTCTCTTCCACGCACTCTGAAAACTCGGAGAAGAAACTTTCTGCTTTTTGAAACTTTCCCCACTGGGCTGGGAGGTGGGAGAAGGGGATCACAGCTCTGCTCCTGGCTGGCATGGCTGGGAACAGGCAAAAAAATGGCAATTCCTTGGGAAAATGCACCTATTTGGCCATTTTCTGTTTTTATATCAGAATAATAAAACCTGCAGTGCTGGGCCCAATTCTGGTGTGATTTCTGACAGCTTTGTAGAGTGAAATCAAGGGAGAATCTGGAACTGGATTCTAGATTGAAAGTTTATGAAAAATACTTTTCATTCCATGTTCTTTTTACTGCTGCTCAGTCTTCAACAAATATCCCATACAGAATTAACCCCACAAATTTAAGAATTAACAAAGAATTTAAAAAATCACCTTCAATTCTAATTCATTTTGATGATTCAGATGATGGAGCTGGGAAATTCCATTTTCTCTTTGCCCATCACATGATGGTTCAGTTCCTAACTGGGAGGTGGGGAAAGCAAACTTGAGAAAGCAAGAATTTACTTAAAATCTAATTTCTGTCATGTTAACAGATGAATGGTTCAAATTGAAGGCAGCTTAAGTATTTTCTTTTAACATCCAATCTTGTCTTCCACCATCCTCAAAAAAATTTGGTCTGAAACATCCCTTTTTTTGGCTTTTTACCTAATTTTGATATGTCATAACATACCCCTGCATAACCCTCCTTGTATAAGTTACTTATGACTAAAATAATTGTTTATCTCCAAAATCAGAAGATTCTTCTTCAAAAAAAAAAAAAGTTGCTTTTCTTCTTGTCTTCATCCTCATCAGCCTTTGTTCTTGTACTTGTTTTTTGCAACATCCTTCCTGTGAAAGACAAGCAAGATTTTCAATGTGCTGATTTTCCTCCCCAAAAATAAAAAGGAGGAAATGTTTGCTTGAAGCTTGAATAATTTCTTGTAGTCCTCAAATAAAATCGGCAGACCCTCCTACAGATAAATATATCAGTTGTCATCCTTTTCCTGGAAGGAAAAAGAGAGGAAGAAAGCACATCTCTCCCCTGAGACATCTGCAGAGCCATAGTATTTATTTCTACCAGAGAGGTTCTTAAAAGTGTTGTTTTTAGAAGTCAGGAGAACTCCCAGGCCACAACTGCTTTTTATTTATATTTCATCTTTCTACCCAACTGCTGCTGAAGAGGGAGAAGTTGTTCCTAAGATATTCCAGCCTTCCCATGAGCTGCACAGAGAGTGGGGCTGGGACTTTCTCACTGGGAGCCAGCCCTGAAAAAACACTTTCAGGAGAGAAATGAAACTTCCAGGAGGAGTTTGGAAGCTCCCCAGGGCCCAGCCCTTGCTGTTTGTAATCCTGGCCCTGCAGGATGGATAAGGGAAATCTCTTCCTCCTCATCTTATTTGGGTGGGAGTGGGAAATAGTTTTTGTTGAGCTGCCTGCTGGGCTTTTGTTGGGGTGAAAGGAACCCCTGGATTTCCCTCAGCAGCTCAGACCTGGAGTTTGAAGCTTTGCTCCATTTTTGCTTTTGCTGAAACCAAACAAAACACCAAAAATTAAAGCCATGAGTAGAACCTGATTGATTTGCCCTTTGTCCTATAGGAAACAAAAATAAGTGGGTTGATTTCCTTGCACTCTGCCTGGATTTTCCATCATTTCATTAATTGACTGATCTGTCAGGAGATCCTGACTGCCTTGATCCGTGGCCATCCTGCACCCAGCTCCAGCCTGAGCATCCCAGCCTGCCCTCAGCCCCCTCCCAGCACTGCACAGCCTCCATGGGAGCACAGCTGGCTCCAGATTTCTCCTCAAACACCAAATGGGCTGAACAATTCTGCACGGAAGCAGCTTCATTGTTCCAGTCATTCCTTAAACATTGGCTGGGACAAACCTGCAAATCAATTCCCTCCACAGGAAATACATCCTGCAGGTGGCTGCTGGAAGGATTCAATTCCCTGCACAGTGCAAAATGAGAAAGAGTTACATCAGGGAAAAAAAAAAGAGCTTCTTTCAGAGCTGTGCCTTTATTTCCTATTCATGAATGCACTGCTCCAAAGGAAATCTCACTTTGTAAACAGTTTTCTTTATAGGACTGAAAGTACCTGGTGAAACTGGATGGGGAGGGGGAAAAACTATAAATCAACAGCCCAATGGACAGATCTCTTTGGGTATAGTAAATAAATTTGCATGTTTTCAATTTGTTTTACAGGCACATGGTGCAGGTTCAAAGAATGGCCAGGAGAAACAACAGAGAATATATTTCACTTTCTCCAGACAGAAATCACCTGAAGATCCCACACAAACACAGAATGTGCTGTCACTTATATCCTGTGCAACCTCAGTGGCTTTAGGACAATTCCATGGGCTGGAGGCTGCACACATTAGGATTCTGTGTTTGTTGCCAGGCTGGGTTTAGACTATTTAAATTCCCTGTCAGGATCAGTTATGGTCAAATCATTTCCCATAAAAAGAGAAATGGATCCGTAACGAGACTTAATGCTTTGTTGTTTGAAAAACTATTTCAGCACACTATTAAAAGCTCCAAGGACTCTAATTGAACTGGTTTTTTAAGGAGGAGACAATTAAAGTTTGCTGCATAATTAATATATCATAGCCATTAATAACTCCTAAATGATCCCTAAATTTCATTTTATTCATTATGGACAAATTGAGCCGACTCATTGTACAGGAAATACTTCAAAACACCTGTCAGTGAAATAGTCCTTCCACCATCTAGAAAGAAAAGCCTCCTAACAGCTCCCTGAAATTGGTGTCACTCATTAAAATCATCTTCAGACATTGTGTGCCTTCCACAAGTCCTCTAAGCACGATCATGGGGCTCTTTTAGTCACCGCTTCTCTCCAAGAGATATTCCCAGCTTTTATCAAGGAGCTTGTGTTTGTAAATAGGCAGCACAAAAAAGCCACAGCTCATTTCCCCACTTTTGTCCTGAGCTGCTTCATGAATCCCAGCCTCTTTTGAGGAGAATTTGCACACTCACAGGGTTTTATTTTAATGAGCTGAATCCTGTCATCCCCTCCAGGCTGCTGAAGAGATTCGGAGATTAATCACGGGGTTGCAGCGGAACCGTGCACGGAGAGATGATCAAACCCCACAAACAAGGCAGCAGGTGGTGGCCAGGGGAGCCTTCCAGGCCCTTCTCCAACGAGCACAGCCCCGGCTCTGCCTCCTTGGCACATCCCAGGAGTTGTCTCCACACCAGCTGCAAAGGATTGCCTGGACCTCAGCCCCTGTAAGCTGACCTGGCTCCTTCTGCAGCCCCAGAGATGGAGAATTCCAGGGGGCTTTGGGAAGCACTCCCAGGCACGTGATGGGGTGCTTGCACAGCCAGCCCTGGGACCTCTGCAGGTCCATTCCAGCTCAGGATATTCATAGAACCATGGAACGGTTTGGAAGGGAGCTTAAATCCATCCAGTTCCACTCCTGCCATGGCAGGGACACCTCCCACTGTCCCAGGCTGCTCCAAGCCCTGTCCAGCCTGGCCTTGGACAATTCCAGGGATCCAGGGGCAGCCACAGCTGCTCTGGGCACCCTGTGCCAGGCATCACCAACCTCACAGGAGAGAATTCCATCCCAATATCCAATCTAAACCTGTTTTGTCAGTGTGAAGCCATTCCCCCTTGTCCTGCCACTCCAGACCCTTGTGAAAAATCCTTCTCCATCTTTCTTGTTTGCTCCTTCAGGCCCTGCAAGGCCACCCTGAGGTCACCCTGAAGCTTTTCCAGGCTGAGCAACCCCAGCTGTGCCAGCCTTTCCTCCCAGCAGAGCTGCTCCATCCCTCTGCTCCTCCTGGAGCCTCCTCTGGATTTCTGCAGCAGCCCCAGGTCCCTCCTGTGCTGGATCCAGGACTGGGGCAGCTCTGCAGGTTGGGCCTCACCTGAGCTGGGAACAGAATTCCCTCCCTCACCTGCTGCCCACGCTGGCTTGAATTTTGATATTCCAGGATTTTACAAATTTCCATCACCTCATTGTTGTGTTCATGACTTCTGGAAAGGTTCTGTGCAGAACAGCACTGGCAGTCCCTCTGCAGCAGCTCCCAGCAGCAGGGTGAAGAATAAACCCCTAAAAGCTCCACAAGCTTATTGTTCCTTTGACATATCCGTGACATTCACAGCCCCATAAACCTCCCTCATCTGAAATATTTAGCTCCTTAGCAGCAGTCAAACAGACATGCATCCTGCCTGGCACATCCACACCGTAGATCACTAATTTATTTCTTACAGCCCTCCTGGGTGCTGTATGTGCTGAGACAACTGCATTCCCAGAAATGGGCATAAATATCTGTATTTATTTTCTCATCACACTGGCTGGGGAGTTGGGGGGAGAGGAGGAGAGAGCCAGAATAAGAATCATACAGAGAAAATGGCCTGACAAACACTCGGGGTGCACTTCCTCCAGCGGAGTGCTCGGCATTATTCCTCATCTGCTGTGCCACAGCTCAGAGTGGGCCGTAATTATGGATTTCCAGCTGGCATTATGGTTATTATAGATTAGATGTTCGTCTGTAAAGACTGTCAAACCAATGAAATTTTCAGGTTTTGAGTAGCCTCCAGGGCAGGGCTCTGCAAGGCTCTCTTTCCCGAGCTGTTGGTTTTATTTATAGTCCAGGACTAAACAAGGCAGGAATTAAGGGAATGCTCCTCGCTGAAGGTAATGGTATGGAAATGCTGATGTAGGTCTGTGACAGCAGACAGGAGCAATAGCCTTGAGGAAATATTGGAAGTGTGGAGCCGAGCAGAGCAAGCAGCACCTCAAGGCTGCTTTTTGTCACTCTGACAGGGCAAAGTTGTAAATAATCCCCCCCCCCCGCAGCCTGCACTCAATTATCAGTAATTTAGTGGCACCCAGGATATGATGTGCCCAGGAAAACACAGCAGTCACCTCGAGTTCTCAACAAAATCTCTGGGATGAGTTGCTTTCTCATCTGGTTTGGATCACAGAGGTTTTGGAGGATTGAAGCACAGCTTAAGGTTGGCACTTTCCAGCCTGCTATTCTGAACAGCTATTCCACCACAGCTCCTTGGAACAACATGAAGTTGAACTGAATCAGCCAATCTTGAGCCAAAATTACTGGGGGGGAAAAAAATTAATAAATTCTTATCATATGTGTGTGCTCTATGAAAGTTCCCCCTTTTTTAAGGCAAACAGAACTTGCAAATCCACATGGGTTTGATGCTGGCCACCCAGAAAAAACAGGAGAGCTGGAGAGAGACTTTTCATCAGGGCTTGTGGCCACAGGACAAGGGACAGTGGTTTTAAGCTAAAGGAGGGGAGATTCAGGATAAATATAGGGAAGAAATTCTTCCCTGTGAAGGTGGGGAGGCCCTGGCACAGGATACCCAGAAAAACTCCATCCCTGGAAGGGTTCAAGGCCAGGTTGGATGGAGCTTGGAGAAACCTGGGCTAGTGCAAGGTGTCCCTGCCCACAGGAATGGGATGATCTTTCAGGTTCCCCCAGCCCAGCCCATCCTGGGATTCTGTGATTTGGTCACACCTGGCCAGTGCCAGGCCCTGAGGATGGACCCAGCAAACAGGGCCAGATTCCCACTGATCCAGTGGCAATGGAGATCCTGCTCTCTGTGCCTGGAGCCTGTGGCAGCAAAATGAAAAAAAAAAAAAAACAGTGTATGACACTGATCCTGACCCCCCTTCCCCTCCTCCAGGCTGAACAGAAAACTGCTTCCCATTATCCAAGTGGAAGGTTGTAATTACCCTCATAAAAGATGCACAAATAAACCAGTCCCAAACAAATTAATCCAGTCACACCTTACTACTTCACCAGAGTGTTTTGTCTGTACTGGCTTAAACACGATTACTATTTCTAATAGGTCGAGCTGAATTCTGAACAGAGCTGCCATAAAAGTGCTGCTTGCTGACAAATCAAAGGTAAAGCAGGAACTGCTGCAAACCCAGCACTGAACAGGCCCCCAGCATGTTCTTATCAGATCATGGCTACAGGGACTCCAACTGATACAGAAATCATACAAATATCTGATAACAGCTATTAGAAAGTACAATGACACCCTGATCTCAAAGAGGCTCAGATCCACGGCACTGGGATGGAAATCTTCCCACCTGAAGAGGTGGGGATGCTTTCCCAGTGATCCATGCCCAGGAGGATGCCAGGACTCACACAGAATTCTCTGAAAGCCAAGGGGTCTCCAGTGAAGCCTTTCAGTGATAAAATTCTTTCCACTCCTGTGTATTGATTGGAAAGAGACAAACGGAACCAGACAGCAAAATTTATATCTCCCCAAGGAGTCCCAATAGCAGGATTGTATTGGGTACAGGTGGACATGGCACAGCTACAATCAGGGAAAACAGATGGCTGCCTTTTCACCAATGGGAATTTAATGAGACTTTGCCTGATAGAAATAGGAAGCAGAAATAATCACTGACAAAACTCTTATCTTTAATTTCACCATTTGCTTTTAGGGAGAAAAAAAAGGGTGAGTCAGCAGAGTGATCACAGCTGAAAAGTGACAGTGTTCAATGGCTTGGTAGGAAGAAAAATACATTGATCTTCACCAAAATAGAGACTTTTAGTCCTGTTTCGTGTGCAGAATACAAACAGAATTTAGTCTGTCTACAACAATATTTTACAGAGTGCAACAGTGTTTTGGTGTCTGTAGATTATCACTGACTTTCTCCTCACTGTACCAAGTAAAGCTTCACTTTAAGAGTCCAAAAATTAAGGAAAAAATATATCAAAACAAGCATTTATATGATGCAGTTTGAATGAGGTGAAATTTAGACCCAGCTCTCTGTTGAACACGAGGTAATGATGAACATCATTCTTGGTTCACTGCAAACAGCACAGACACAGAGGTTCAGAGGGAGTTTTGGCTACTTAGGAGCCATAATTCCTGTGCAGGCACATGTGGACAGCAGCAGTTTGTTCCCATCCCTGGGAGCAGCTGGGAGTTATTCCAAAAAAGCAGTAAATACCCTAAATACACACTACAAACCACCGAGAGAGGCAGCACTCACCTCTGGCACTAAAGGCATTTCTCTCCCATCAAGTGCACAGCCCGAGTGTTTTCCTTCCTGAATTTCAATCCTAAAAGGCAAAGGTATTTGTTTGGAGAGTTTGAAAATAGACAAGGACATAAAAGCAATTTATCCCTTTTTTATTCCTCATCTCACACTGAACAACTGCTGTGCAAGTCTCCTCCTTAGCCAGAGCAACTTCTGCATTCCTGGGAATTCTCAGTTTACAAATAAAATGTTTGAAAATTATGCCTATGAAATATTTTTCATAATAGTGGCATAAAAACCTAGCAGAGAAGTGCTCTTTATCATTTCAGTGCTTTGATGGTCCTGAACCATTTTAAGGTGCTCTTTCCTGTCTACTGCAAGGCAGAGAGAACAAAGCCTTAGGAAGTCAATACTGGGTCAATCCAGTGCAGTAAACACCTGGACATGGATGGATCCATGGCTTGAAATGGGATTTATTGGGTACAACTGCTGCCTTCATTTGCAAGAGATCTGGGAGGGCAATTCTTCAGTGTGCTGCAGCTTTTAAGGCAATTTTGTGATGTGCAGCCAGACCCCAATCTTCTTCCTGCACCACATTGCCAACCAGCCAAGGGAGTTTCTCAGCTTAGAGGAAATCAGGCTTTGATGGATTCTTATATCTGAAAAAAACCCTGAAGCAAACAATACATCCCAGCAATCCCTCTTTGCCTGCTTTTTCTTATAACATGCATGGTACCTGCACCAGCACCTCACACTTTTCATCCTCTTTAGTGCCAAGATCCAATGGATCTGTTCTTCCCAACGCCAACTTTATGGTAACAGTGAAATCAAACTGCTAATTAAGAAACTGAAAAAATAAGGAATTAGCATTGGCAGAGCAGAAGAATGCTCTGTTATATTCAGAGTCAATAAAGCAGTGAAAAAATTAAGCAGAAAACAACAGATATAAGCAAAGAAAAATCAGGTGACAGGACTCAGTAGCTGCTGTGGCTACATCACATCCCCCTCACTATGGATTTTTTTGTCTGTAAAACAGTTTTCCCTGCACTAGTCCATCATCAGGCTAAAACACAACAAAAATAAAGTCTGTACCTTGCTCTGCATCAATATTTGCTTTTCCTAGGCTGTTTTTTGGTTATTTTGCAGCCTGGCTCCTGCAGATTAAAACAGCTTTTTAAAAGATGCAGTTTGGGGAAACACTGGTAGCACATCTCATTTAAATGCAGTCTAATTCGTGCAGTGATAATTTATATTGACAGCACTTTGAGATAGGAAGTATTTGCCATTATAAGCTGGAATGCATTTCACCTGCTGGAATTCCAACATATGCATATTTCATGGCATGAATCGATTTCAAAGGTGTTGCATGTGTTTGTTTTATGTCTGTGAGGTGCAGGGAGGCTCCGTCTTCAAGTTTTATTTACAGGACAGGAAAACTGAGATAAGGAATTCCCTTGCTGCACCATCCCTGCTGGATTCACTCAACCTCAGCTTCTGGACAGAAATGTAAAATTCTGACTGTTCTTAAAATCTGATCTTCCAGATTATTCTTTGAAGAGCATCTCCACTGCACCTGCTTTTTCATTATTATTTAAAGCAGGGTTATGGTTTTGTAATGAGCTTTTTCAAAGTGGAATTGGAAGGCAGGTACAATACTCAGAAGACCTGATGAGACCTAATGTTCTAAGGCAGAACTTTTGTATTTAGACAAGCCCTAATGGAGCACTAAGAGAAGCCTCTTTTCCAGGAAATGCATATTATTATTACCATTTATTAGGGCTTCTCTGAAATAACCTTCCTCTGAGAGCACTTCTAATTAGACAAAGCCAAGAGCTTAATTCACATTAACCTCAGCTCCTGCATCCTGGATAATGGGCAGAGGCAGAAGGGCACGGCCTGGATCTTTGTACAACAAAGAGAACAGAACATTTTTAAAGAGTTTTCATTAGGGAGAGAAGTTTCTGCCTGTGAGGCACGTCCAGAACCAGAAATACATTACAAACCTGTTAATTGTTGTTACCTTTTAAAGCTCCAGCACCTGGCTGCACACAGGCAGGGGAGGCACCAGCACAGATCCTACTCCAAACCCTTCATCCTGCAGGGATAAATGTTTGAATCACTTGATTCCAGCTCTCTCTAACTGAGGATTCTCCCCCTAAACCTCCTGCTGGGGTTTTCCAAGAGTCTCAAACAATGCAGGGTTTTGTGGGGACTGCCAAAAAAAAGGGCAGCAAAACCCACGGAGGTTTTGTAAGGTTTCTGACACAGCCTCTCTCATTTAACTGGAAATAACAGAGTTAAAATCAGCAGGATTTCCACCATATGCTGGCCAGTCCTTGAATGGAGGATTACAGGGTTTTTTATGAGTGACTTGGGGGTTTAGGTGAGTGA
Source organism: Acrocephalus scirpaceus scirpaceus (assembly GCA_910950805.1). Lineage (NCBI taxonomy): Eukaryota > Metazoa > Chordata > Aves > Passeriformes > Sylviidae > Acrocephalus > Acrocephalus scirpaceus. The sequence goes on from OU383781.1 coordinate 3,317,052, forward strand.
TAAAATCAAACTCCATTTTCCCAACAGCTTCAACGTTTCCCTGAGCAATGCAAAGGAAGACAACACCCAGTTGTTTGTCCATTTCACACCAGTGTGGATGAAACTGTGAGACAGGAAAACACCTTGAAAGGCTGAAGGAGAAGGAGAGGCTCTCCCCACACCTCTGCAGCCCCACTGATGCTCTGGGGGCAGAGCCCAGCCCTGCTGGCATGGAGGTGCTGCCCCTCAGCATCCCCATGACAACAGCTCGGGTTTCCTGCCCACTGCCAGGCAGCCAAGGCAGCAGCAGCTCCGTGGCTGAGCTCATTACCTGGGGGACAGCAGAACTGCTGAAATAGAGACTCTGCCTCCATACATCTTCATTAAAATCAGCTCATACGTTTGTGCTCCGGACCTGGGGAAGGCTAAAAGCTGAAATGCAAATCGCAGAGCGCTTGGCATTGATTTTTTAAATTATTATTATTTTCTCCCTGTTGCCTTGATTTTCAAAAGCTTTCTAATATTTACATATTTGGAGTCAGAATTCCCACACTTTTCTCAAAACACTATGTGTTTTTCACATTCTTTCTTAGAAGAGGAGAAAATTGACAGACTGTTCAACTAGCTAATGTGATTCAGAAGAGATATGTTATCCTCCAATCCACTCTCATTTTAGAGAGTCTATAAATTGTAGAAACTGTAAATAAAGTTCCCCCTTTTTTGCCTTGGGCAGCTGAGCGTGTCCAGCGTGCTCCTTCCGTGTCCAGCGTGACATCTCCCCACTTTTTAAATTCATTGAAAAGATTTCTGATCCCACAGTGTTGGAGCTTCCAAGGGGACAGCTGGGTCACTCCTTTGGAACAGCAGTACAGCCCCATGGAAATGGAATTTAAGGAGGCTGAGGAGACAGCAGCTGAAATGAGAATTTACTGATAAGATCACAGCTAAAAATTAGGAGAAGTTTCATTTAAAATCCACAGTCATTGTTTTTTTTACTGTGTTTTGGCCCAAGGACAACAAACTCTTCCTGTTGTTTGCTGCTGGCTCCCATCAGAGAGCTGGGGTTGCTGCTTTCCTTCAGTGCAAAGACAAGGAGTCACCATCAGAACGTGTCATTTTTTTACATTTTTGTGTTTATAAATTTACAATTTAAACTGTCAGGCACTTGATACTCAAGAGCATCCCTGGAAGTGTCCAAATCCAGGCTGGATGGGGCTTGGAGCAGCCAGGGACAGTGGGAGGTGTCCTTGCCCATGGCAGGGGTGGCACTGGATGGGATTTAAGGTCCCTTCCAACCCAAACCATCTGGGATTCTGTCATTACCTTCCAAATCCTCTTCACAAAAGCTTCTCACTATTTCTTGGGACTTTAAAACCCAAATTTAAATGTTGCATTTCTTCCCAGTACCAGTCAAACCTGAGAATTTATCCTGAGGTTTGCAGCCAGCACATAAAACAAATGTGCTGAAACCTCACAGCACAAACCAACATTTGCTCTTATCATCTGAAGCCATAAATATAACACTGATCTATTCTAGCAAAAACTGGTCAAAGCCATCAGAAATCTCTTCTTGTATCCTTGTAAGAATTCATTGATGTGAGGCAGCATGATGCTGCCCTTTAGAAATTCTTATTTAATTACTGAAGCCCATTTGAGAAGCAATACACTTCATACTTCCCCAATTACAAAGTCTGCTTCTGCCCTTAAAAATAATCTCAAGCAGAGCCAAAACTAAGCCCTGATTATAATTAAATTTCCTTTTTACATGAATGTTGGTATTTTCTTATGCATTCTGAGCTCTCTGCTGATTATTGTAGGATACTGAGAGGATACAGGGGACTCAGAAATGAAAGGAAGATAAAAAAAGAGAAAATATTATTTGATATATACTAAGGACTCATGCACTTTTACAAAAATATGCAGGAAAAGTTATGGGGGAAAAAAGTTATTTTAAAGAATCATGGGAGCTGTCATGATATTATCACTAATTTCAGAAGGTTTAATACATACATCTATATAGATATCAATTTTTATGAGCAACTAGCAGAATGAAGAGCATTGAAAAGTACAATTGCATAAACATGAATGGATAAAAAATATTTTTTTAAATTAGAAATTAATAAAAAATATATTCCAAGGCAAAGTAAGGCAAGAACAAAGACAACAGGAAAACCAGGGGGAAATGTTGGTTCTTTGGAGAAAGATTTCAGGAACACCAAGGCCAGAATATTCAATCCATTGTTTAATTAGTCTCATTAAAGATGTCAAGCAGGGAGTTAACACCAAGGACAGGAGGGTGAGGGCTGCCCCTGGAACAGGCTGGATCCTAATGGGAGAGGACAGATGTTTGCAGAGTCTGGGCACTGGACCTCAAACTCCAACAGTTCTCCTTGAGGCATCATGGAAACCAGCCCAGGAGCAGGAAATTGAAAAAGGCAATTGTTCTCCCTGCCTGCCAGCAAAGGGAGGATGGAAGAATGTGACAGCATTATTTCCATCCAGAAAAAAAGAAAAATAATCAGGAGTAACATCATGATATGAGTGGGCTGCCAGCACAGGGGACGGGAGGTGAGCAGTGGCCAGGACACCCTCAGCAGGGACAAAGCTCCTTCCACAGCCCAGGGCAGCACAGGGAAATTCATAAATCTGAGCTCTGGACAGGCCTTCTCCTCGTTATTGTCAAGATTAAAGTGCAGGAGAGCAGCAGGGCAGGTGGGGTTTACCCCAAGGGGAGGCTGAGCTCAGATCCTCGTGTCAGGCAGGTCCCTCTGGTGGCACCTGGGTGATGGAAAGGACCTGGTGACACAGATTTGGGAGGCACCACCTGCCAGCAGAGACAGAGTTAGGGATCAGGAATATTTTTATATATAGTTCTTCCCCAAAACGCAGAGGTTAAGGATATATTTAAATATCTAAACTTATATACACACATTCATGCATATTTATTATATCATATATAATAATATATGATCATATATATCATATATTTACAGTGCTGGAAAGAGGGCCAGCAAATCTGTGGATCAAGGAGACAACAAGGCAGAGCTCTGTGGTTATTTTAGCTCAGAGGGGGCTGAGGGAATCTGTGACAACAATTCCCAAGTACCTCCTGCACTTCAGGGAGGGAATTACCCATTTCTGTGTCCAAGGAAATTTTAGGGACCTCAAACTGCAGGAAGGAAAATTCTAATTCAACACCAGAAGAAGCTTTTTTAATTTTTTTTTTAAGAACATAAGTCTCAAAGAAACTATTTGAGGAATTAATGAAACATTATGAAGTTTTTGATATGTTAGAACAACTTTTAATGGCCCAGGGCTGCCTCCTGAGAGCCACTTGTCCTCTGTGGCCAGCATCCAGCACCAGATCACCCAAGGTAATCTGAACAAGCAGTGTGAGAGGGAAGTTCATGTCTAGCAGTGAAGAAATGAGGAAAATAAGTAAAAAGATAAATTATAAGGACTGACATTGAGAAATGTAAGTTGCTGTTGCAGGTAAAAGGCACAACACCCAGAAAATGGGGCTGTACCCAAGTATAAAGGTCAAAAGGGTGGGGAAATTTATTCAGGAATGGACAGTTATGGTCACAGCCCCAGATAACTTCTACAAACTAGAGTTTCACTATTGCTCTGGCAAGATTTGATTACCAAAGCAGTAAAATTCAGGATTTTCTTGCCCTGACAAGCATTTCATAGCCAGGTTACCAGGCTGGTTACTCCTGGGAAGGTTCTCCTCTCCAAGCTCGCATTCAGGATGCTGAAGGCAGCTTTGATTGGAGCACTAAATCCAAATTTTCCTTCCCAGCTTGTGCAAACACCAGTTTTCTGGATGAGAGGTTACACAAGGCTTTTTCCCCCTCCTTTTAAGCAATTTCAAAGAGGTGTTTTTAGTAACACATTTATTGGCAGTTGCCACCCGTTTTCAGTGTCCAGCACAGTTAAATCTTGCCTTTTCAACCTTGCAGGGGGTATCCCAAGTGAAAAACTCAGATTTTGCAGGACCTGCCTGTGGAAATGGAGCACATCACCCAGCTCTGGGTGTGCTGGCATTCCCAGAAATGAACTTTGATAAAATCCAGCTCTGTGTCTAACAATGGCTGGTGTTGAACACACCCAACTCAATAGATGGACAACAGACACTGTTCTGTTCAAGAAAATCAGCACCTAAAACTGGAATATTAAACAGCAGAGGGGAAAATAAAACACAGGCCAGGGAATATCAAAGACCAATAGGCCAGAGAGGGTGAAAAATGCACATTTGCTGCCCAGAAAACACAAGTTTCACATGTACCTGCCCTAGATGTATTTATCATCTTCACAGCTATGATTCCAGATACTAAAAAGCAAAAATAGCTTTAGTAATAAAAAACACAGGCCACAGGGCAAGAAAATAGGTTTAAATCTAGATACTAAGAACTCTAAACCTCTGAGGAAAATAAATCTGTAATCTAAATCACATCCATTTATAGATGGGAGACAGATTTGCTCTATAGAAGGAGCTGATTCATCTAAATAAACTACCAGGCTTGTATTTACAGCTCTGCTGAGATGACTCTGTTCTCCTTCACGTGGGTATTACTTTATTGCCAGCTTTCTTGGAGCAATATTTCATTTCAGAAAAATGAACTGGAAGTCCAACATTTCATGTCAAACTCAGGATGATCATTCCAGCCAGGATTAGCTGCGGTATTTAAGCATCTCTTCCCAAACCACCATGAAGCAACATCTCACCTTGTTCCCCTGTGAATTGTGGGGTCACAGGATGGTTTGGGTTGGGAGGGACCTTAAAGATCATCCAGTGCCACCTCTGCCATGGGCAGGGACACCTTCCACTGTCCCAGGCTGCTCCAAGGCCCCATCCAGCCTGGATTTGGACACTGCCAGGGATTCAGGGGCAGCCACAGCTGCTCTGGGCAGGGCTGCCACGGATGCTATTTCAGGACAGGGATATCCCCAGGGACACGGAAAGCTGGAAGGAAAGGGGGAATTTATTGGTGTTCCTCAGGGATAACCCCAGGTCCAGGGGTTTGTGTCTGCTGGCACACAGCGAACACGAACATTTGGTGTGGCTCTAAAACACAGAACCTTTCTCAGAACTAAACCCCACTCAGGCAGGAGAGGCTGGAGGGCTCCAGCTGCAGTACCAATTCCACTGGAACTGAGGGGAAAGCAAAGCACCCACATTGCTCTCCAGGGAGTGCCACAAAAACATCACAGTTAGGAGCTGTGGCTGCCCCTGGATCCCTGGCAGTGTCCCAGGCCAGGTTGGACACTGGGGTTTGGAGCAGCCTGGGACAGTGGGAGGTGTCCCTGCCGTGGCAGGGGTGGCACTGGATGAGCTTTAAGGTCCTTTTGAACCCATTCCATTCCATGATTTATGATTATGAGATAATTTCCCATTAAAGTAAGGGCTTGTTTCTTTTCACCCCTCTGACATCTCTGAAATCCTTTCCAGTGACACATTTTCAAACTCTTTTTTTTTTTTTTTTCAGGGAAATGCAGAAAGATCACTTTGCCTTTTTCCCTTACCTACTCCAAGACCGAATTTCCCAGGATCCAACCTCAGCTTTGCCTCTGACCCTGCTGCAAGTTTCCAGCTCCATTTACAGGAACATCAGTTCATTATTACGGGAGATAAAGGGACACCTCTGAGCTTCATTAGGATAGAGAGAAGAATGGGATTTCAGATCTCTGGGAAGAAACCAGCAATCTTCTGGGTGCACAGCTGATGCTGAATGCCCCCGATCCTCAACACCTGTGAACAGAACAAAGAAATCACCAATTATCTCCAGGTTTTGCCTCAGAATGGGATTCAGGAACAAATAGCTCACACAGCTGAAGGTCTGCCTTGCTTATTATTTTCCTCATTTGCAACTAAACACATTTTGGTTGGCTCTATAAAGAGTTGTTATTTGTTTTGTGTCAACAGCCAGGGTCCTGCTGTACTATTATTCACTGCATAAACACACATTTCTTCCAGCAGTATCCTGCTCCTACTCCAGCACATTTTATTCTCTGGCTTTCACATTCCTTTACCAAAGAGGAAGGGAGCTGCAGAGAGGTTTGTGGTTTGCAACACTTGTGCGTCTCAGCTCATCAATCACACTCATTTCCTTCCCCACAATCTGTGCCTTTCTCATGTGACGTGGCTGCATTAAAACATATTTGTTTTATGATCAGGTGAACGAGAGGCAGCAAAGCTGTTGTGTCTGAAGTTTCTGCCTCATACACTCAGAAGGAAATCAGAATTGTCAGAGAGAAGCTGGAACATCAGCACTGGCAGACCTGCATCCTGCAAGGGTCTCCAAAGACCTGGGAATATCAGGCAGGAGCTGTGCAGCCACTGAGATCCAGTAAAAATTCCCTGTGGAATTGTCCAGGGGCTCATCAGGAGGCTGAGGTGGGAATATCATGGTTCAGGAATGAGCAGGCAGACTCTGAACCAATAATTCCTGGTGTGCTGTGAGGAGCTCTCAGTGAGCTGCTGGTCAGAGGAAATGTCCTGTTCCACAGGGGCTGGGATCTCTGCAGCATTCCTGGAACATGGGGCTGGCAGGGATCAGTAACTGGGTACAGACAAGGAATAAAGCTCTAATCAAAGAAATCAAAGAGGGTTTGCCACACACCTTTCCTGGATCACACTCTGGCATCCAGAAGAGACAGAGATTTCACCTCATGAAATCTCCCATTTCTCAGGAAATGAGTGGATGGCTTTTTTCATCTATTATATAAATGCAACCATTTTTTACAGTGGTAATAATATATAATATTTTTTTGCTCTTAATTCCACCTTCAATTATGTGTAATTTCACCCGGCTTATTTTCCAAACTCCATCTCCTCTTTTCTTCAAGCTGATTTATCAGATGAAATCACAGCCACCCTCTAAGAGATGCAATAATTCACTCTGATGGGTGACACACACACAGGTGCAAAAATATTGGCGCAATACACAAAGTCATCTTAATAAATCATGGTAAATTAGTAGGGAGAAGTCATTTTCAAGCTTTTAGCATAACAATTAAGATGAGATGAGAGTGGAAAGCAAGAGCTCAGGGCTGGGTTGGATGGAGCTCTGAACAACCTGGTCTGGTGGAAGGTGTCTGTCCATGGGAGGGGTGAAGTGAGGAGATATTTAAGTCCTTTCCAACCCAAACCATTCTGTGATTCTGTAAAACTCCTTGGGCAATCCTGAAAAACAATTCTTGTAAACAAGACTCTCTCCACACCAGCACAAGCACAATAATATTGCTGGCTGCACTTGAAATAAAGGCATTTAAGGAAGAACTACATACAGCTAATAAAGCAATTCAAGCAATTGATCCATACAGAAGCAGGCAGATCATTTTAAAAGATATTAAACTTCACCTGCAGGCTGGTGGCAAGGCCATGAAGGAATTTCCCCGTGATGAACTGCATTTAGTGGGAATTAGAGCTGGAGATGTTGGATCCTGTGAGTTCCCCAGTGCTCATGCTTCAATTCCAAGCTGTTCACATGCTAAAGTGTGCTCCTGGAGACCTGCCAGGGAGATTTTTGCATGAATTGGGTGACTTTGTAGAGAGCAAGGATATGAACTTGACAATGCCCTGGATAATGGATGCTCAGTCCTGAGAGGAGTCCAGTGGCACCAATGCTCCAAGGCGTGGGAGCTCCTCTGTTTCAGAATGGACCAAGAAGGGATCCAATGAGGGGAATCACTGCCCTGCCATGCAGGACACAGCTTCTGGAGCTGGGATAAGGAGGGAATGCCTGTGTCTTGGTTTGGAAAGACAGGTGTCTGCCAGGGAAAGGTGGAGCTTCCCTTGGAATGGAGAATGTAAACCCTCATCCCTCCAAATGATTATAATTCTGCAATTAAGGGCTTTCAGGAAAAGATATGGGAAAAGGAATAATAGTTCTTTACTAGGAATATTAAAAAATACAAACGTAATGTACAAAAAGAAAAAAAAGGCAAACAAACAAAAAATCCTAGAAACACTGAGTCAGAATACAACCCTGTTGGTCAGGGTGTTGGGAGAAGTCCAAATAAATCCTCCTGCAGTGACAGATGTGGTTCTGTTGGAGCAGGGATGATCCTGTAGAAGGGTCCAGTGGTGGTGAGATGGGTCTGGTCTCCCTCTGGGAATGCAGTGCACACAGGCTGTGCTGCTGTTCTGAATCCCAGGTTTTATCCAGGCAGGAATGCTTGGCTCCTCCCCCTGGGCGGAGCATCTCCCCATGGGATCATGTCATTGTATCAGCCCTGCAGTGAGCCTGGATGGCCCATGAACAGCAGATATCCCTGGAGGGAGGGTGGGTCCTGGAAGAGATAAAGAAACACTGCCCCAGCTGGTTTAACAGCTGCCCATTAACACCTCCCCACTCTGTTTCAGCAGATGATAATAGAATACACTCCCCTGGTTACATCCTGCATTACAACCCAAGACAGCCTGGTCACCACCACTTCAAACCATTCCTGATTAATACCATTCCCATTTCATGGAAAATACAGCTCTGCAGGGATTTCTCCTCATTGACCTCAATTTTCTCCATGCTACTGCACACTTCCCTCAGCACAGCAAACCTGGTACCAAAGTTTACAAACACACTTTATATTCCCCCACAAATGCACAGTTGTTCTATGTATGATCAGGACAGGTTCAAAATGCACGACTTTCCACTTAAAACCCAAGTGCCTTTGTAATCTTTTGCTCTGCAGCCTGTACAGAAAGACAAATAAGGAAGGGTTGAAGCCTGATTGTTGCTCTAGGACTCAAATCTGCAAGGCTGTGAGAGGCATTTATGAGAAGTGGTGTTTCATGAGCTTGGTAATTTGCAGTTTGTTACAAAGACAAATTTGTTCCTGACTAAATTGTATTGTAAGTCAGGCTCCTCAGGGAACATCTGACTAAAAGGTGATGTTAAAGTAATTTCCATAACACCAAACTATGAGACAAATTATAAACTTCACAGAGGAGAAAAGTGGGGGAAAGGAGCAGGAGCTGAGATGGAACGAATTTCTTCATGGTGGTGCTCAGAATGGGGAGAACTCAGATAACGCTGTGAAAACTGCAGTGCTAAAGCTGCTTGAAAACAAGCACAGCCTTGGGCTTTCAGCTGTTTGACAGTGACTGACTTCATCCTTGAAATCATTTTTCAAACCATCCAGACACCCTGCAAAGCCTTCTCCAAAGAGGAGACTCCTGGCAGGGACAGCAGCTCAGCCCCTGCTTGGGAATTTCCCCGCACGGGGTCCAGCCCCCAAAGCTCTCTCATCATAAACAAAGCAAAAAGCAAATCCCACAAATCCCACAAATCTCACGTGCTCAGTGAAGGACTGAATCTTTGAAAGGGGAAGGAGCATTTGATCCAGTGCAGCATTGCTCTCCAGCAATCCAAAAAGGAACCTTTCATCTAAAAAGGAAACCACAGCAGTGAGCACAGCTCAGACCTGACACAGAAAAAGCTGATTCAGAATCCCAGGATGGTTTGGGTTGGGAGGGACCTTAAAGATCACTCAGTGCCACCCCTGCCATAGCAGGGACACCTTCCACTGTCCCAGGCTGCTCCAAGCCCTGTCCAGCCTGGCCTGGGACACTGCCAGGGATCCAGGGGCAGCCACAGCTGCTCTGGGAATTCTATTCCAGGGCCTGCCCACCCTGCCAGGGAAAAATTACTTCCCAGTATCCCATCCAGCCCTGCCCTCTGGCAGTGGGAAGCCATTCCCTGTGTCTTATCCCTCCATCCCTTGTCCCCAGTCCCTCTCCAGCTCTCCTGGAGCCCCTTTAGGCCTGGCGGGGGCTCTGAGCTCTCCCTGGATCCTTCTCCTCTCCAGGTGAGCAGCCCCAGCTCTTCCAGCCTGGCTCCAGAGCAGAGGGGCTCCAGTGGTGCCTGGGGTCCCAGAGCTGGAGGCAGCAGCACAGCTGGGGTCTCACCTGAGCAGGGCACAGAATCCCCTCCCTCACCTGCTGCCCACGCTGCTTTGGGCTTGAAGAGGAAAACCAGAACTTGTCAACCTTGGAATTTCCAATCAGGGCATTTATCAAGGCCGTTGCACCAACTGCAGCACAGAGATCCCATCTTGTTAACAGTCCTCACCCGGCAGGTTTGTGCATTTGAATATTTGAATCTCACTGCTGTGGTTGTTTTCCTTAATGAGGCAGAGGGGGTTTCTTTCAGGAGGCTGAAAGAGCTCGGTGTGTCCAGCCTGGGTGTGACAAACAAGGGGGTGACAAAGTGTGGCAGTCATTGAAGGCAGCCAACACAAATAGAAAAATCCCTGTTTAGTGTAGTACAACGATTATAAATGTGAGGAATGGTATGCAGCAAGGATGAGGGCAATTTATCCTGAATATTAGAAACAGCTCGAACAGCGAGGCTGAATTCATGTTCTGAGTGCCAAGGGAAAGGACTAAATGACATGAGAGAGTTCCTTTTCCTCCTGTAATTCCCATCACCTCATGATTCAGTGATAAATTCCCTTCCCACCTCTGCATTTCATTCAGGTCATGCACAGACACAGCAGCAGAGCAAACCTCCAATGCCACTGGAGCCTCTGATGCTGTGAGCAACAAAATACAGAGTCTCCCCCAAAAGTTAATTATCTCTCACTTTGCTCCAACATCAGCTGGGTATTTTCTTGCTGTTTGCTAATTTCTATTTTCTTCCTACAGTTCCCACTGGACAGCTGTACCACTGACAAGCTGCTCTAATAAGAATTGCATACCTGAATTATTCAGGGCCCATTTATATTTATGTATATAACTGTACCAGTACTGGACTTTTACCTGACTGCATTTTCCCCACACCCTTTATTACCCAAAAATATAAATGAATGCCATCACAACCTCCCTCAGCCTAGGAAAGACTCGCCAAAAATCCTCTAGATTTACAAATAATACAAGAAAAAAGGGCAAGAAGATAAATACAGTTTGTCTTCTGCTGCTCACAAAATTAAAATTGCATTTACCAAGGAGCCAAACCAGCTTCACTGGGAGTTGCACCCATGCCATCAGTTCTTAAAGTTCCTAAAATTATCTGGATTGTTATTATGTTTTAAAACACTCATCTATTTTTAATTGTCAGCACAAAATGAACCAAATTGAAATAATAATTGTTGACAGGTTTTAAATCTGGAGAGAGAGAGAGAGCTTTGAAGTTGGCAGAAAGGGGTTCAGACACAGAAGACCAGTCCTGATCTCACTGCAAGCCAACATTTCATAATGGTGCAATAAGATCAGTATTGGAAAAAAAATTAGGAGACACATAAATATTTAGAATTTTAGACAGAACTGACAGTTCTGGAGCCGTTCCTGACTTTGAGGGATGAGTTTATCCCCCTGCAAGGGATGGAGCAGATCTGCCACTGCTCACTGGAATCTACAGCTGTAGGGAAAAGAGGGAATTTCATCCATTCTGTTCAGCTCAAAAAGGGAAAATTCCAGCCCTTTCCATTCCCTGGGGAATACACAGTGGTCATTGCTTCCTCTGTGGGACAATCACTCCAAAAGGCATAAATTATTTCCAGTTCTACCAAAAGGGGCTGGGTTTTGTTTTGAGCTTTGGACACAAACTCATTTCAGCCAATCCACTGAGCAAAACCAACGAGTTTTGGTCCCTTGGTCCATCCTGTTCTGGCTGGAAATTTCTCTGTCTCTTTAGGAAAGTTCCTTCTGCACACATTTGACCTCAATTTCTGCAGTTATTCCTTACCAGCAATTTTTACTGTACTTACTTTGGGCAGAGGGCAAGGGGGGCAGTGGGGAGTGAAGTCAGGAACACAACCCCAGCTCTTCAGGACAAGTTCCTGGCTGTGCTCTCAAGTGCTGACTCATTTTTCTGCTCAGTAACAATGCAAAATAAAGGGAAATTCAGCTCCATAATGCTTGTCTAGAAAAATCACAGCTAATTCTTGCATCAATTCCACAAATATTTTCTTACTGCTGTTTGTGCCAGTCTGTATTTTACATTATCATGTTGGTTTAGACTGCAAATGATATTTTTGAAGGATAACTTTTTTCACTCATAACACTCAGGATCTCTGCTTTATAAAATGTAGATGCACCCTGAATTTTTAAGGTGCTGAGCAATACCTGCTGAATGCTTTGCTCTCAGTAAGAGCAGAGGGGACAACTCAGAGTTAGAAGGAAACAGATCAAAATCACTTTTCTTATCACAATGTATAAATAATCTTCAAGATGGATCAGTTTTCTTCTGCTAGAGATGTTTTAATTCAGATTTAAAGAAAGAAAAACCAATGCCTAAAATTTAATTGTTCCTAAAAAAGGATAAAACTTTCTTTTGCAAATGTGGAGCTAAGTAATCTTGATTTTTAATAATTTTCTCCCCATATACACTCTTCCATTTTTCTAGTTAACTACAAGCTTTGATCCATTTTTAGAGCTAGATGCAATCTGTCCAAAGTGACATTTTTTTTTTATTCCAAAAGAATTTTGTGCTGAAGAAGCTCACTTAGCTCTGCACCAGAGTGGAGCTTCAATTGATCCCTGCATTAATTATATCAGCACTTCCCTGGGTCCCAGCCCCCTTCCAAGCAATTTACAATTTACAGGACCTCTGTAGGGGGATGAAGGGAATTGCTGCTGTCCTGCAGCACCGTGTGCACACACAAAATGAGTTTATTTTAAAAAATAATAAACTGTGCTTAAGCATTTGCTTCACTTGGCCCCCCAGGCCTGGGCTCCTGCAGCCAAATCTGTCACTCAGAAAGTGAGGAAAGCCCAGACATCCCCCCTGCCACAGACACACCCCCTAAAATAAATAAAAATCAGTTACTGCAGTCAAAGAGGGAAGAAGAAGAAGATTCTGGCCCCAACCAGTGCCCAGCCAAGGCATGTGATGGGCACAGTGAAAATTCTTGCAGTGGCTCAGCAGCCTTTAAACCTCCTCCTGTAGGTTTAGATAAGCCCCAGGTATTTATAGACTTGATCTCATTTCCTGTCCTGGGTGAGTTACACAATGCTTCCCAAGGACTCACATTCCACCTGAAGGCCACTGGGGCTCTTTGTCCCTGCCAGGTGTCCAGCAGGACACAGAATTCTCCCTGGAAAAGAAGGATCTGCCTGTGCCAGGAGCCAACACAGCTGTGGGCATCGCCACCACCGCAGCTCCCTCCGACAACCCCATCAGCTCCTGGCCCCAGCAATTCTCTTTCCATCCATCCCAAATATTGAAGGAGAGATTCATAATCTCTCTCCTGACCTTGAATAGATTTCAAATGAGCCAAAGACTTAATCTCTCATCACAAAAAGATTAATCAATGCCCCTGATCTCCTTAGCAGCGCTTCTCTGGTTCCGATTCCGGTCACGGCAATCCCATTGAGCAGGGGGAGCCTGAGCCACACATCCACTCTCCCAGCTCATCTTGCCACTGCCCCTTAGAGCCATAAAACACTTCCCTAACTCTGCTGAGGGTGCTTCATCTGCTCTGCTTCAGAGCAACACCATGGGAAGCTTTCCCACAGCTCTTACTCCAGTGACCACAATGGTTTTTGGATCAATACATCCCTGAGATGTTCTGTGTGTACCCAACCAGGAGTGGGAAAAAATCAGCCACTCTTCCAGCATGGGAATCTCCAAGTCTCATCTTGAGGTGCATCGTGGTCAGGCTGCTTGGAAGTGTTACTTAGGAGTGCCTGTAGCAAAGAGAAAAATAGAGTAATTGTTAATTATTACATATTAGGGCAATGATTTGTCAAGATAGGAACCACAGTTTCATTTTTTGTGTTCAATAAACAGCATTTGTGCCTTGCTTAGGCAAACCCAAACAACCTGGCACAGTGCAAGCACAGGTTGCCCAGAGAGGCTGTGGATTCCCATCCCTGGCAGTGTCCAGGACCAGGTTGGACAGGGCTTGGAGCAGCCTGGGACAGTGGAAGGTGTCCCTGCCCATGGCAGGAGTGGCACTGGGTGGGCTTTGAGGTCATTCCCAACCCAGACCATCCTGGAAGTCTCTGATTTTTTGTTTAACCCCAAATTCAGGACAGGTCCAAACTTCTTAAGTCTAAACTTCAGCAGTGCTTAACATAACAACATTTTCTTTTGTCCCCTCTGTCACCACCTCTTCCTCTCACTTCCCTCTTTGGCCATTCCACACTTCTTTGGTCAACTCATCTCAATTACAAAACGTAATTTTCAAATTCATTTGTCCAGCAGAATTGCTGCCACGTCCCTCAAAAGGCCTGGGAAGCAAAAGCTGTGTTGTTCCAACAGAGCCAGTTTGTCCTGCTCTCAGGCAGGGATTAGGAGGAGCTGGAATATTTGGCCAGACCACAGCTGGAAGTCAGAGGTCGGTGTGTTCCCCCTCACCACCACACATCGAGGGATTTTTTTTTTAATTATTAATTTTATTAAATGTGATACTTTTATTTTGTGTGTATTATTTATTTATTTGATTGTTACGTTTATTAAATGTGATAATTTTATTGAATGTGTATTACTTTTGCATGATTTTTCTGTGACATTCTAATAGTCACTGAAATCAAACAAGAGGACATTTCCCCCTTACAGAGGCAGCTTTGTCTATAAAGACAGAATTCATCAGTTTAGACAAAAGAAACCTACTGGTTTCTACTTACATTATACCAGTGATTTGGGGCAAAACTCTTTCTGTTTTGAACTCCAAACTCTTTCACCCCTTATCTGTCTCATATCTCTGCACAGAATTAAGCATGACATGACCCAAGTCTCAAATGAAAAATTTCAGTATTACAGTACAATAAATAATCCTGTGTTTCTGGAATAAATTTGAAATTATTCCTCCTAGGAATAATTTTTCATAAAGATTACAGCTTCTGCTGTAGCCTTAAAATAAAGATGTGAAAGGATGTTGTTGAAGTGCCTGAAATCTTTAAAAATACCCCACAAAGTTCAGCAATTCTATCTGTGAGGTAAATAAAACTTATTTAACCATATAGAGAGGGTGACTAAGACCCTTTTTTGAGTTTCCATCCCTCTCTCTGGCAAAAGGGAGCTAAAACATCACAGAGCACCTGGAATAAGGCAGCATTTCCTGGCAGGAGGATTTGTGTCCAAGTACAGATGCCACTGCTCTGCCCCAGGAGAAGAAGGAGCAGTTTGAGGTACCTGAGCATTTCCCTGCTCCAGAAAGAAAACATTCAGCTGACAGATGAGTGAACCAGTTAATATTTTAGCCTTCCACACAACCATTTCCTACAAATTATGACAATTTTCCTCCAGTATTTGCTTCTCCAATTTTCTCCTGGCAATATAATCCATGCAGAAAATTATCCGAGCTCTTTAGCTAAAAAGACACTGACTTATTTATTTTATCTCAATGCTGAAATATTTAGAGGATACCATCTAATTCTGGAGTGTTCCCACACTGTGATTTGCCTTTGCTCACATTAAATGTTTCTCGTTCCAAACACTGCAGAACTCTGCAATGTGACATTCCCTGCCTGCAAAGCTTTCCTTTGTGCTTGGGAAATGTCATCATCATCAATAATAATAATAATAACAATAATATTAGTTTTATTATTGTTGGTATTATTACTAATATTATTATTGTTATTATTACAAGCAATGTAGCTGAAATCAGGGCCCTGTTGAGTGCAGTCCCTAAATGAGGAACAGGGAGGCTGAGGCACAGAAAATCCAGCAGGCTGATGGATTTTCAGGTGAACTTTGGGATGGCTGGAACCATGTTCCTGTCGGGGACAAGGCCACCTTTGTCCTCTGCCAGTGGGGGATAACAGATATGAAAGGGGCTGGGTATTTATTTCTGAAGTGAACACTGGGGCACAGAGGATGGATTTTTCACAATAAGGTGACCCATGAGAAAAAGGATTCATTTCCCTTTCTCCAAAACTGCAAATGACAAAATGATTTGATTTTTTTTCTTCCAATGTAGAGTTGCCTTTTGAGGGATGCTCTACACATTGGGGAGGGGTGGACACAGTGCTGGCAAAACAGAGATACATCTTTAGGCACCACAGGTGTATCAAAGCTCAGCTGAACTCCTTTCCCAGGAAGGAATTGCTGTGGGCAAGGCAAGAGCAGCAGTTCCAGTCCCACCAAAACCAGTGCAGATTTCCCCACACACCAACACTCCCCTCCAGGAACAGCCCCCAGCCCTGCCACAGCTGGAAATCTTTTCATACCAACAGCAGCAGCTCTCAGGAATGATGTTCCAGTGCCACACTTGCTGTAAGGAAAATTTCAAGTCTTATTTTAGTACTTAATTACATAAATTCCAACACTGTCCTTCTAGTTTTCATGCTCCATTCCCTGCAGTGTGAGTCTTTGTGTCCAGTTTTAAGTTATTTCACTGAGATAAATCAGCCTAAAAGCAGCTTTTTACCATGGAGACTGAAAGAGGATTGTAGGTGTATTCTGTGTGAGAGATGTAGATTGAGTGTTGGCTTTTCCAGCTCTAATAGCTCAGGGGTAAAATTCATACAAAATGAATTTTTGCTGCTTTCTGCTGCTAATTCAGCTACAAAAATTTGGGAGATGAAACAGCTTTTACAACTCCTTTGCTCCGTGGGAAGGGGAGATTTCAGCAAAGCAATGACAGCCTTGCAGTGAGAAGGGCAGCAATATCATCCCAATAACAGGAATTTATATATATATATATATATATAAAATATATATAAACACAAAATTTTTACCCAGCTTCCACTGTGGTGAGTGACCCCACATTTATGGATTAATATGGAAACATCTTGAGACATTATTTAAAGGTTTAACAAATTTGTAATCATCATCTCCTGGCCCCCCACCAAAAAAAAACGAAACAAAAACAAAAAAACCCCAAACCCACAAGACTAACACTCACCACTTGGGATAGTTTTCAGAGGTCAAGAAAATAAATGTTAAGTCCATGTTTTTCATTAATTTCTACCACATAATTCTCCTCCAAATGGTTTTTGGAAAGAGAGAAGTAACAAGTCTTGCCTGCAAGACACTCAAGCAGCAGGAGGTACAGGTTTTGAATTGGCTTTTAAGGAGTCAGAAAACCCACAAAGCTGCCAGCTGGTAAAATTTAGTTCCAGCTCCTCAATTCGGAGAGACAGACAATCTCGAGATGAACAGAAGCAACAGCAGTTTGCAGCTGAACCGTTCCTAGCAAAATCCATTTACTTTAGGCATTTTTGATGATGAACTTTTCCACTTGCTGCTGAAGTTGGGCTCGGAGGACAGTGACTGATAGCTCGGGGAAGAGCTGAAATTGGAGCTGGCAGTCTGAGCACAGAACACAGCCCGGTGGCTGCTGCCGTGGAAATAAATGTGTGTGGAGGTGTTCCTGTGCAAACCGGGGCCATCCATCCTCAGCAGCCTCAGAGGCTGCAGCAGAAGGGTTTGGGAACAAACTCAAAGTCTGGGCTGGAAGTTCTCCCCTGAGAAGGGGCAGGGACTCGGGGCACTCACCCGCCCCAAACGCGGCGACCCCAGAGCTTCGCTGAGGGAAAAAATTGCAGCCTGTAGAAATAAAGGATGATTTTACACCAAATTCATTAAATAAAGTGTCAGGAGGGGTTTTTGCACCTGATCTCTCTCTACCACTCAGGATTGTGATGCCTGAAGTTTGATCTTTGCTGTATTTCAGGTTCTGTGCTGCCCAGGGTGCAGCTCTGAGCTCACAGTCAGGGTCACTCAGCTCTCTGCACACAGCAGGGACACAAAACAAATCCTGGCCCTGCTGCACACCAAGGACAACTTTCAGCCCAAAGCACAAACAAGGGTGGCTGGAGGGAGGAACAAGAAGGATGGGACCTCCCAGCCTGGAGCTGGGATTGGACAATGAAACCCCAAAATGCAAATGGACCAAAACTGATCAAAGTGTGAGACCTCATGACCGGTCAGCCATTTTGGGTGCATTTTGTGTCCATTTTGTGACCATTTTGGGTCCATTTTGTGACCACCTTGGGTGTAGGCCTGGCCAGGCCCTGTCCTGCCCAAGGTGTACCCTAAAGGCCTTTCAATAAATCTCTACTTTATTCTCCAGTTCTGTCCAGTCTCTGTTCCAGCTCAGCCTTCCCAAGGAATCAACTGCAGCCCACATAGGTGGAGGAGGATGTGGATGCTGCTTGTTTTGGCCCTAGCACGGGGCAAACAAAGCAACACCAGCTCACACTGGAGGTTTTTACTTTCCTCCCTCACTGGAGACAGCACAAGGACAGCAGGAATGTCCCCTGGGCTCCACATCCTTGTGGGCCAAGCCCTGGGACAAGGTTACACATCACACCTGACACCTCAGGAAATGAGAATTGGCCAAGGGGCAGCTTTGATCCTTAATTACTGCGGCGTGCCAGCCTTGCTGTTTAATTCCTGTCTGACACAGTACAACGGGTGCTTTCACACCTCAGCTCTATTTTCCTCATGCATTACTCTGCTAATGCAAGCTGCTGCCTTCTATTGGCAGGGAATTAGAGAACCATTATTGCATGTTCATGAGAAAAAGCTCCAGATAGCAAGAGGTCAACAGGTTGAACTTCACTCACTTTGGCACCGTCAGCAGTTGGTGTTGCTCGTATTTCACGATTAAAAAGTCCCTCCTTATGCTGGAAAGAAAAAAAAAAAAAACCCAACCCATACTTTGCTTTTATGTCTTGGTAATGCAGACATTTGGTTTTGAAAAGAACAGCTCAGTTCTCATTCAAATAAAAAATACTGACTTGCACAAGGCCTTACTGTTAAACGTTTGCTTTGGGTTTTACATTTAAAGACATGTAAAAAAGGCAGGTAAAATTCAGCTGCAATTACATTTTCTTTGCCCCTTACGCTCTGTAATTCTTACTGAATAGAAATAAGGTGGGATTTTTTTTTTTTCTCCCATTACCTGCAGCCACCATGGCTCTTTGTGGGGCTTCAGAGTGCATTAAATCTGTGTCTGACAAGACTCTGCCCAGGCTCCCTAAATGCTGGGGCTGGGCTAAAGGATCACAGGGGAATTTTACTTAAGATATGGCTGCTGCAGAGATTGTCCAGATCCAGAAGATTGAGTGGAGTCCCCATCCCTGGAGGTGTCCAAGGAAGGCCTGGAGGTGGCACTCAGTGCCCTGAGCTGCTGGGGATCACTCAAAGATTGAGTTCAATCTTGGAGGTTTTTTTCACAACTTCATCACCTCTGTGATTCTGAGAGGTTTTCTTCTTAACCTTCCCAGGCAATATTTATTATCCTTGCTGCATTACAGCCTTGAAAGGAATCCCTGCTCTCCCATTCCAAACCACTTCAGAAAATTCTGTTTGTCACTCATTAAGCAGCTGTAGAGAACCACACGGAATTATTAATACCACGCGGCTGTGCAAACAGCAGGGAAAAAATGGTTACCACATTTTCCTCAACAAGCAAGGCAAAATCCTTCCAATTAACATTTTAGTTAGGAAATTCACTCACCATGAAAGTGTCTGCATTTTCTTAAACGTTGTAGCTGGTCTTTTAATTTTTTTCACAGCATTTTTCACTGTGGCTCTATTGGAGATTAGATACCCAGCAGCAAGAATGGAGACTAAGTGAATTATACTTTTAGCTCATACTTTATTCTCTTTACTTTAAAACTTCAGGAACTCAGGCATCTATTTCACCCATCATTTATCCTTGGAGACTAAGGCAGCTTCAGGGAAAAAAGCAATTACCTGCTATGGAAAGTCTAGGAGTTACAATTATGAAATAATAAAATGTCAAAGACACGTCTAATTTAGATATAGGGTTTTATACTTTTAGCTTAGTGAAATAGTACAAAATATTCTCTGAAATTTTCCTATCCATCAGGTGGAATCACTCCTTTGACTGTGATCCCAAATGCAAATTCACAAGTGTTTATACAGCAGATCTGAGCGTGCATTAGAAAGCAGCAATTGAAAATCTATTTTGCTTACCTTGTCACCAATAATGGAATTACAGCACTAAAAAACACTTTTCCCGCTTGGATACACCAAGGAGAACACTTCTGTCTCTAGAGTGGGAAGAACTCAACTTCCCTTCCTCTTGGTTCTTGGAGGAATTTTAACTCCTAGACTTTCCATAGAGGGTAATTGCTTTGATTCTTCTCAGTGCTTGAGGTGTCCCTGACAGCCCCCACAAAAACACCTCAAGCTCTCCCCATGACCCTGCCTGGTTACTGCTCAACAAAGGAAATCCTTGTGATTTATAAACCTTTAACAGTAAGAAACAAATTCCAAAGGAACAGCAATAGCAGAGTGTAACCAAACTTTTCACTGAAGTTGTCTGAGCTGAGTGATCTTTACCCAACAAGACAATGTTCTCTGGGATGGTCAGCTCCTGAATTCTGCTGCCAGGGAAATCCTGATCCTTACCTGGTGATAAGCAGCACTGCAAGGTGGCAGAGATGGGGAAGAGATAAACTCCTTTATCCTATAATCACAGACTCTGATAGTGCCCAGGTGTGGCAGTGCAGCCCAAATTTACAGCCTGCCACCTCCAGTGCTGCTGAGCTCCACTGCTGACCCTTAAATGAACATTAAGGCTATGAACGTGCCCAAATCTGGCAAAAATAATTGTGAGGATGGCATGCTAAAGTGGGGAAGAGATCCCAAGTGACCACCAAGGAGTCAATCCTGGCGCTGTCCCCTGCACTGCAGGAGTCCCTGGTGTGACAATGGAGCTTCAGCTCCTGCTCCCCACACTGTCACAGCGGCCAGGCCTGGATGGGGCAAGGGGCAAAATGAGAAGTCAGGGAGAAAAATGCTCAGGAAATCCAGCAAGCAAACCTAGAGGGAAGCATCCTGCATTGTCTCAGACACCAAGGGCTGCATCACAGCCAGCTGTGGGGCAGGAGAGGGACAGAGAAGCCAAGGGACATCCCCTCCACAGACATCTGCAGGTGAGCCAAACCCTTCCCCTCTGCCTTGGAGACACCAGCACCAATGGGTTTTGTAGCAAAATTCAAGCTTGGGTTACAGAATGAAGAAAAAAAATGTTTTGTCTCAGCCTCAAAGGAGCAAATTTAGCATTGCCCAACACCTTGTTCTGTTTAGAGGTCCAAACCCTTGGGATTGTGCACCTGTAAGAAGTGAAGCCCATGGTGGTACAAAATTCATCCCAGAACTAAGAGGGAAAAAGAACAATTGGCTTTGGCCAAGGTTAGTGAATTCTTCATCATAAATTAAATTTATGCAGCATATTAAACTTCAATATTTGAAGGTTTTTTTATTCTTTCAGACTGTTCTAAAATGACATTTAACAAGAGGAATGAGGACAAAGAAGCTGGCTTTAAAATAGAGCTGGGCAGATTTAGGGCCAACATTGTACAGCACCTTCTAACTTGTGTAAGAGAAGCCAAACGACCCAGGAGCATCTTTTCAGCCCTATTTTTCAGCACTAAGGCTGCTGCTGGTCCTGAACAATGTTCTCTATTATTCTCTTGCAAAAGCAACATCTGCCCAGATGTGTAGGAGGAAAAGCCAAGGCGTGGAGTGAGAAATGCCCCAGTGCACCAGTGCCCAGGATGTTTATGCACAGCTCAGGGAGTTCCCACACCTCCCAGCACAAACTGCCTGCAATGTTTTCCCCAGAAGGTGAATCCTGGGGGAAGATGAGCCAGGCTGAGCAAGGCAAAGCAAGATTCTCAGGCAAAACTGCCTCCTCTGGCAGGGATAATCACTGCTGGGCCCCATCCAGTTATTACTGTTGCACACATTACTCCAGTCTGAAGGGGAAATCAAATAAATGCAGCAACCCAAAGCTTAGATTTGTGGCAAGTTTGTCCTGACAACCTTCTTCTCCCTTCCCCACCCAACTGAGAGAGGCAGAGCCTCTGTAAAATGAGGAGATAACAACTGCAGAACAAACAAGGCTTCCCTGGACACGTAGAGTGAGACCTGAAAAGCACATTAAGGAGCACTTTGCTGGTAATCTAGATAAGATCACATGGAAAGATAAAAAGTTTGATCCAGACTGACACTATCTGCTCCTGCTGGCTGGAGACAAGGAAGGTCTGACACAGGGACACCGTGAGATTTCATACTCACCACCTCCTGTCAGCTCAAGATAAACCTTGCTCCCAGCTGGGCACCTGGCCCATCTCACAGACTTGGGCACAAATCTGTGGATCAGTATTAGAGGTTCCAGCCACAAACAAGGCAGCCTAAGCTTTTCTTCACTTCTTTAGAGGCTGAGGAAAATCAAAACAAGTGATTAAGACGGTTCTTTGCTTCATTAACAAATATACAAAGTTTTATTTTGTTTATTAGATTGGTTTTCTGTATGTTAACATTATCATAGCAGTTATAACCCACATTCACAGCAGAAATTTTCTAAGAGCATTTCGCAACACTAACTGCTGCATCAGAAATCCTTAAGAGAAACTTATCTTTTAGGTACTCAGGTAACTTGAATAATAAAGTGCAAAACCACAATAAAATTTGACAGACATATGTCCCAGCTCATATTCAGTGGAAAAGAAAGGTTTGTAAGACCACTAGATATGGATTCACTGCACACAACAGAAGAGTGTGACCTGAAGACACCAATTTTCAAGTTTTCCCATTACCAGACATTGATTACAATGAATAAGTTTCCATTACTTTTAAGGGTAACATATAGAAATCACAATGAGGTTAAAAATAAAACAAAACACATTGGCCAGACAACCTGAAGCTTAGCCCTGTATTTGGTACCTTTTACCCAATAAAGGTTTTGGGAAGAACTGATGAACAGGAACAGTTCATTTCTTGATGAAATAGCCTCTGATTTGACAAGGAATCAACTGGCAGGACGTAACACAGCAGCTTGTTTGGGACACAAGTAATAAATGGATTTTTTTATATTTTTTTTTACCACCCATAGACATAAACGTGGTCTCATCCAACTCATGATTGCCAGCATTAATTACTGTCCTGCTCAATCCAAAAAAATAGAGAAATCTCAGGATATTATGGGAATCAGGTCCAATTCATAAAATTACCCCAATTTTTTGTGTTTCTCTCTCTCTACAGTCACTGCTGCAGCCTCTCCAGTACCAAACACTCTTTCCAAGACAGATGAAGTATCCCAAACTCCAGGGGCCTTTCCCTTCCTTCTCCCTGACTCATGGATCTTCATGAAGCCCTTTGGAGCTATGACTGAAGTGAGCATCATCCACAAGGAGACTACTCAACCCTTTTACTTACAGAATGCAAAGATGCAAATTAAATATCACTCTAATTTCCTCAGCTCTAACATCGCTGCTCTTCTACCCCTTGCCAAAAATTGACAGCTCAGCAGGCCAAGCTTTAAGAAATAGCAGAAATTTTGAACTATAAATTGATTCTGCATCCCTTTACTAAACTCACTTTGCTAAGGACACAAGACACCACTGTCAGAACAGAGAACAGGCTGACCAGCAAGCTTTAAGGACCACGTCCTGCTTTATAGCTCTATGTGTAACCAAAACATTGCACAACGTACATTCCCAAAGAACTCAGTTTTACACAATACTCTCCTTCACATTGTTCTATTTCACTACAGTCAGTGCTCTCATCGAGGAAACAATTCCATGCACAAATAGACAGCAGAACATCCAGTGCTATGTGGGAGGCTGCAAGTTTGCATCTTTCCCCCCTTTTTGATCCTTTCAGATCAGCAAATGCAAGGACCCAGCTGTTGTACCTGGGATAAGGCACTTGCCCCAGATGAGCAGTACAGCACCAGGCCAGTGTGCCAGACAACCTGCAGGGACCTTTTCTTCACCATTTAGAGCCAAACAAGGAAGAGTTCTGTAGCAACTGTGCTCCTCCTGCAACAGCCTGTGCAGCTTCAGGAGCTGCTTCACATTCTTCCCTAACACTTCCTAGTAATGGCCACAGATTTTGCAAACTTCCAGAGGTTTATTCAATTTCCAGATCAGCTCGAGGTGCACTTCTCCAAGGGATTCGTCAGAACTTGTGAAACATCACCAGGAAATCACAAAGAGAAAATTTCCACCTGTCCAGCAGCAGCTCTTAACCACCTACACAGCCAAGGTTTGTCAGTCGAGGTCTCACATGATTTCAATTCCCTGAAAAAACAAAGTTGCCTTATGGCATGCATAGTATAGATATCACTAGTGCTACCTGGAAGAGTTCTAGCTCCAAGCCTCCTCCCTCCCAAAGGGGACAAATTCAAACCCACTTATCTGAATAGTTTAATTTCAATCTTTGCTGCATATATTTCAAATAAACCTGTGCTCCAAACCTTGGAATAGCCTAGGAGTAAAAAAACCTGTTAACTCACCACTGACAGAAGACTAAGAAAGAAGTGAGATCTAGTTTCTATCAAAAACAAAAGCACATCTCACTTCTGGGTTTATTTATTACTTTCCAAAGACATTTTAATATAATTATTCTGATATTCTGGTCTAGTTAACAGCCAAAATCTCAGTTTTAAGGAAAACCCCTCATTTTACATTGATTTGAACTCCCGGTAGCTTTAAGCACCCAAATAATTTTAATTTTTTTTTTCTAGTGAATGAATGTTCTGCAGTTCTAGAAAGATGAGTTATGCACTTTTTGTTCACATACAAAAAGACAGTCTAACAGATGTAAACTATTTATTGAATATTTGCCACCAATATTGTTAAATACATAATCTTGCAGTTTTCCGCTTTCAAGTTAAAATGTCAGAAACAGAACACCAAATATTTACAATTCTTGTAAGGAATGTTACATAATGACACATTAAGGCGTAAATTCTTTTGGCTTATAATTCTGAAAAGAATGATAATAGCAAAAAGTGATGCAAAATCTTCCTCGTGAGATTATGATTAAGCTACAATGTTTTACAAAAATATGGTGTAAGATGGCAATAATCCCATTCAAAATCCTGCATTAGGCCCCTCGAGAGAGGGGCTGATAATTTATACAGTCAAAACTTTAAAATTTACATATAAAGGAACCCTATCCACCATTGAAAAGTACAACTCTCAACATATACAGTTTTCAGGCCACAGTTTTGAAGGTCTGGAGTATCAAGTTGGTTTGATGAATTAGTCGGTTGGCACTTATGAACACATTTATTGCCCTGTGGAAAGAGAAGAATATTGCTTCAGACACTTCTAGAAACATTGGCATTGGAGAAACCCAGCATTATTGGCATCCAGGCTTGGAGAATTGGAAGCACAGGGATGTTCCACCCTGTGCTGACCTACCTGAAGCTCCCTGCTGGCAGCCAGCCAGGCTCATTTGCATAGCTAATCCCAGAAAGGCTGTGTTGATTTGGCAGGAATTTAAAAAGAATTTGGCTCTCTATCATCACTGACATCTCAATCCTTTTTGGGATTCAGATAACCAAGGGAAAAACGTGGAGCAGATGACTGGGGCTTGGAACCAGATGATCTTTTAAGGTCACAGCCATTTTCTGACTCTGTGATTGTGAAACACCTTTCCAAAGCTGAGCTCTTCACCCCCCAGGAATTCCAGAATTGGCAACTCTTCCCTCAAGGAATACTAAACGTGCACACATGTGACAGCAGCACACTATTTTAGTTATCTTTTTGCTAAGAAAGGTGTGGGGTCAGGGAATTTTTCAGCTCAGTAATGAGGTCTGAGCTTGTGTTCAGTGCTGTTATCTTCTGGGGGGAGCAGGGCTCTCACTCCATGTGCAGTTCAGAGAGACTGAAATTCCTCCTGACTTCCCAAGGATAGGAAATACAGGCCTGATGGAATTTCTTACACTACTGCAAATCATTAACACACAGTGTTCTGTCCAGGATTCAAAGCTACCAAAGCCTAAACTTCTCATTTTGGTATCAAATTTGGCCCCAATTCCAGGAAAAGGAAAGAAAAATAAGAATGCTTTGATGGGAGCAGGACTGTATTCCCAGCTGGTCTCAAGACTTTTCTCTCCTTTAGTAATGCACTATCTCCTGGGTGCTCTCAGCCTTTGCCAAACTCAACAAGAGCTGACATCAAAGTTGGTTCCACCTTTAAAACAGAACATTTTGGCACTGTCAGATCCACTCATCTTCCAAAAGAATCACTACAGTGAATTAGACAGGAACAGTGACTTCAAAACCCAAGGTGAAGACCTGGAAAAAGCTTCAGTCTGAAGGCTAAAATGTTCAGCTAGGAAAAGATTCAGCTGAATCATTCCAGATACTGCACTGTGAGGGTCTATAAAGAAAGGCCAATAAAAATGTAAATCAAAGAGAACCCTGCACAGATGTTTTGTGTTTGCAAATGATACTTCAAATAGGTAAATCACTTTTCTCAATAAAAAAATACATAATTTCTTTGTCCTTGTATATGCACTGAGAAAACCCACACAGGGACAGGAAATTTAACTTCTCATATTCAAAATCAAAACACAGCACAGGGGTGTTACATGGTGGTTATTTAACAAATTTCCCTTTCCTCAAAGGCATTACAAAAGAAACAGCATTTTAATGCAGCCATGGTAATGAGAGGACACAGGTAAGGAAATAATTAGGCAATTCCTAAAAGAGGCAGCTTACACCCCAAAGCTTGCTCTATTTTCCTGTTAGTCAGCAAAGCCTTTCATTATGTAAATCATCAAAACAACAGGACAAAACCAAAAGGACAAAAGCATACTTACTTTCCATCTTTAAAATAAGTTTTCAGAGTATCACTGAAACTTTTGGAGTATTTTACAAACTCTTTCTTTTGGTGCTCAAGTGCCTACAAAAACAAAAACACCAGGAGTCTTAGTTCACATATTTCTGGGTAGAGTGAGAACCTTGAGGTTAAACTGATCAAAAAATCAGTGAATGTTACATCAGGAATACAAATTTTTGGTTTTTCTTTCTTTAGAAGAAACAAAGAGAAATCATTTTTTTCTCTACAACTCCTGAGACCTATCACACAACCCTTCTGTTGTTAAAGCATGGTGTCATTGACCAGCTAAGCTCTCCTATTCATCCCCTGATCCAAAGGATGCCTCCTCTTTTGCTATTGGAAATATTGGATAAGAGCTGGTGCACGTACCCGCCGGTTCTGGTACTGGTATTTCTTGAAGACATTATTTACTGTGTCAAGAAGCTCCTTTATTGCACTTGCAATGTCCCTGTTGGGCAAGAAAAAAGAGAATTTGAATATCCTCAGGAGATGCCATGAAATGCTGCAATTAAATCCCTTTCTAACAAGTATTTCTTAGGGTAGTCTCTACAGAGGAAGTGTCAAGATGTAGGAGACCAAATGCAGAGAGCCACAGCTGCATCCTGGGAATTCAGCCTTGGAACCTGCCAGTTTGGTCAAGTAACATCCCCATCATTTCCAAGTGGGATCAGGCTCTCTTGCAATGGGAACAATGCTGCTATATCTACAGAATTTCAACATTCAGGCCTAAATACAAGAGGTATAATACAAGAGGTCTGACCTTTCCATCTGCAGCAAAATCCACCATATTGTACTTACTTGATTGTCTGAAGAAACCTCACTCTGTCATTGATCTCATCTGGAATCTTACTAAGAATCTGTTTAAGTGCTCGTGCCTTTTCATTAAGATCTTGGAATTCAGGTTCAGGTCTTTCAATCATATACTCTGGCAAAAAGAACATATTCAAAACCACCATTAGTTTGTCCTCAAGTCTGTAGTGACAGCTAAAAACATGACATAAAATGCACCAGGGTGAATTTGAAGGTGAACAGCACAAGAACAGCCATGACAGTGAACTGCAGTGAATCAGGACAGTGCAAAAATCACCTTTATTACTGCATGGTGCAAAAAGAGCCCATCTTACTTTATTTGAGACATTAAAGTCATCAAATTCAGTATTAAAATAACTTAAAGCCTGCAGTATATTCTCCTTCTGTGACAGTGTAACTGCTGCTTTTAATTTGAAACAAGGAAAAAAAAAGAGGATGTTATATTCCATATTTGCCTCTTCCTGGTTGTTAGCATTGCAAAAAGTGAACTATGCAGCCATAAAAACACAGCTCTAAACATTCATTTTCTTTCTTTCCTTCTCTTATTAGTCAAGTATGGTTTTCAGGGAGATTTAATTTCTCCAGTAGTGGTATTCAAAAATACAAATTTTCTTCTACCACGCTGAAAAAATTCTACTAAGATACAAATAATCTCTTCTGGAAAAAAAAAAGAGAAATAGAGAATTGCATGTTCCTAATTAACAATGTAATTAAAAATACAGTTATTCAACACAGGATTTATTACCTTCTACATCATCAGCTGCCATACGCAGAAGAGACTCTGTGAAATTCACATCCACACTTTTCTTCTCCAGAATTTTCATGATGATGTCCTGTGTAAGACCTGGATTTTCTTTTTCAGCCTGCATAGCAGAGAAATTTTAGATTCTTAAATATGCAAGACTTGGACATTGCAAGCACAAAGACTTTCAAGCAAATTGCTTCAGATACTGCAGGAGTTTGCTAGGAGCTTTGAAAGTCTAATGGCTTTAGACCAGTAGTTTACATTAAAAACATTTTTCCACTACAAAACTCATTTTTCTTGGGCTACATCACTGATTTTGTATAAGTAACTTTTCCAATAAGCCCTTGCACTCATTTTAATTTGAGTAAGAGAGGTTTTAATAGATGTCTCTATCCTGTTATATTTTCATAAACACCAAGCTTTGAGACAAAGCTTTTGTATCCCCTGGAATTTAATTCGCTCCAACACAGGTGCTACTCCCCCACCTTCCCCATGACATTTATAAATGTGCCTCTCATGAATCACATCATATGCTCAGACATCACCTGGGAATTGCTCTTTCAGAAAAAACCCAGCTTTTGATTGATGACATATCTAAGTACAGAGCTGGATTAACACTGGAGCTGTTCACATCACCTGTGCTGCTACCAAAAAACTGCTCAGTGTGGAAGAAAAATGAGCCTGGGTGGGTTTTTTAGCTGGCACCACCACTTTTACCAACATCTCAGTTTAACATTATTTGCATCCAGCTTAGCTCCTCACCACCAATTGTGAGAACACACAAAACCAACCCACACTTGCAGGAGCTCAATTTGAGACCTCAGACCATCAAACACATTAGATTTAAATGCAGGAACAGGAAAGTAACCCAGAGTTGCACAGCTCAGATATGTCATGCCTGCCATTATTTTGTTTCAATATTTCAAAAGATCACCACTTCAATAAAGCAGTGTAAAGGAATATCACTATTTTCACACTTCAGGAATACAATGGAAAAGTCAGAAGAATCTTTTTTTTCCATTTACTACTGGATTTCTGAATTTGGTTCTTGAATTCTGAATTTCTGGATTTCTGAATTCCGAATTTCTGGATTTCTGAATTCTGATTCTGGTTTGTTTTCCACAGACACTGAACTTCATCTACAAAAAAAATCCCATTACCACTCACTTTGTAAACCAATTTCAAAATCTGCTATGTGCCTATTGCTCATGAGCACCTATTCTACAAATCTTGTGGGATTTAGACTAAGTTTATTATTTATTAGCTGACTGCTCCCTCATTTAAGCTTTTGTTCTCTATGGACAAGAGAAGAGTCTGTTTAAAATTGCTCATTCAGATTTCTACTCATGACATCTGCAGACATCTCAAACTTCCAGCTCATGCAATTGTCCACTTTATTTTCAGACTACTGGATCAAGGATGAAGTCTTAGGTAAAAAGACAAGGAAACAAGAGAGCTGACCTTTTAGCTTCATCATGCACAGCTTACTTTTGAAACAACCATTTTTCACTGCAAGTTACTTCTCACCTTAATAAAAGCTGCTCTCAGTGTCTGAGCTGCAGACAGATTTACTCTTTCTAGCTGCAATAAAAGTTTAGAATTAATTATTAGCATTCTGTTGTTATCAGAACAAAACAAATCAAGTAATCACACCTAGCCCTATAAAACAGAATGGAAAGGAGGATTGACAGAAGCTTTCAAATTGCTGGTCTCACTTCAGAGATACTATAAAGTTAATCCCAAAGGAAAGAGTTCCCCCCTCAAATGAGAACAAAAATCACTGGATGTATTTTGCAGCAAAAGTCCGGCAGAAGATTTTGAGAACATCTTGGCAATCTCTGATACTCACAGAAAAACAAATATCCTATGAAATTACAAGCATTAGCAGTAAAATTAAAATGCATCAGGCTGTGCACAGGTTCAACTGTGTGCTATTTCCTGCCAGGGAATACCAGAGCTGGCATTTTTGTGAAAATCCTCTGTTAAAGGTAAGAGAAAAGCTCAGGACCAAGCAACACTTGATGAGCATGAAACTATTCATGGCAGGAAGGGTGAAACAATGCAGAGAGAGAAGATGTGTTAGAGCTTTCATAAAATGAACAACATTACTGTGGCCACATTTCCCAAAATAAAGGGGATGATTGCATTCCAAGGTAAACTGGAGCTCACCTCGTTAAAGACAGGGTACATAACAGCATAGAGAGGCATGGAAACCATAGAAGTGGTCTCTGCTTCATTCTTCATCTCTTCCATTGTCATCCTCATTCAAAGAGCCACTTCTCAAGGAAAACACTATAGAAGCAAAAAACTCCTCATTCACTGAAATGTCTCTTCCTTCTCCTCGTTGTGCAAGAATACTTGAAGACCTTGGAAAATCTATCGTCCTTGGGGTGTGTGGGAAAAGAGAAAGCAAACACAAAATTACAAATGCTTGTGAGAGACAGGTTCTAAAAATGACAAGGCACAGATCAAGGTGAGTTTTACTGCCTAGAAACCAGGGATTTCTTTACATGAGTCAAGTAAACATGCAATGACCACTTGGTGTAACTTCAAAACCTGAACTGAAATCTATTAAGTGAATATTTTAAAGAAAAGGTGCTACCACAAGTGTTTTTCCCTTTATGTTCTTATGGAATCAAGTCTCCTGAAAGCAGGGATTTTATGTGATATTTACAAAAACCTTGCCACCACTCACAGCAACATAAGGATCCTGACAACTCCCATCCAGAAAAAGCTTGGAAAACACTAAATGCTGCAACCCCAAACCTCATCCAGATGCATTGTGACTATTAAAACTACCTATAAATACTCCACATTTTTGCACATGCATCAAAGCTGTGATTCTGCTGGAGATCAGTGCCTACTTTCCACCCATCTGAATGTGAATACTGCATCTTTGGTTTTATATAAGCTGAAGTCATGTTTCCACTCAGGGTGTGTCACCAGCTATGTTAACTCAATGGAAAATTATTGTTCCAGCAGCTGAACCTCTGTTTTGGAAGTTCTCCACCCAGCCCAGCACATCGTACCCAACATGGAAGGATCACTGCTCAGACCCAGAAATTATTTGGAAAAGAAAAAAGGTCACCTTTACAGTTGATAAAAACCCCTTGTTCCAGCCTGCTATATTTTCTATTCATCAGATTCTTCTAAAATATTTTATATTACATACTTGAGTTTAAAGACCTGAAGTCCAAGTCAGAAATAAAGATGAAAAGAAAGATATTAAGGGGTTTAATTTTTAGATTTGCTTGGAGTATTTAATGCACTAGAGGAGGGATTTTTCCTCCTAGAAGCTCCAGACACCAGGCATTTGCATGTCTGTGTAATTTAGTGATATTTTAGTAAGAAGTGAAAAGAGTGAAATGATAAGAAACAGCAGAAACTACTCCAGCAATCAATATTTCTTCCTGAGAGTATGAACAGGATAGGAATATGCCAAGACATTTCTTCAAGCCATATTCCTCATTATGCTCTGCACTGGCTAAAGATCTTCAGGCTGTTTAAACAGAAGAACAGGTATTTTTTGTCCAGAGCAGATATATAATTGTTTAGCCATAATTAGACAAGTGAAATTTGTTCCTGATTACAGTCAGCAAAGAGAAGAAATTGGATGACTACAAATATTGTGCACATCTCATCTGAGCTTGTGAACAGTAAAAGTTGAAGAAAAATTAAACATGACTACAGTAAAAACTTTATACAAACTTCTAACGTGGAGTGCTTATTGCAAAACCTCACTTTGTTTCTCTTGCTGTTCCAACCTCAAAGTGCCACAGATGAGGAGCTGATTCCTCCAGCCCCAGAAAAGGATTCCTGAGACTTTAGAAAAAAGGGGTCTGGAGGGATGAAATCCATCCACATGGACGGAACTGCAATAATCAGGGGTCTCACAGCTTTCTCACCCACCCCTGGTATTTTACAGCTGTCAAGAACGTGGAAGAATACAAGTGAATATTCATCATTCCTCAAAAAGTTGAGTGTTTTCCCAAGAACTTGTTTCAGTTACATAAATTCATGCAAGGTCTGCTCACATGGGGGGAGGGAACTTGTCTGAACAAGTTTTCACTCCCTACTGCAGGTACAAGCTGTCCCATTTATTATCCATGTGTATTCCCTGCTGGATGGAGATCTGTTTGTTTGGCTGTTCAATTCCTCCTTTCTGGAAGTTCAGTAAATATCCACTCACACATCTGACAAGCACCACCTGCTTTGACAGATGAATTTATAGCAAGTTTTTATCTGTATTCTCAGAGTAAGTTTCTTAAACAGTTAAATCAGGTCACTGAACATTGTTCTACTCTACCCAAAAGATTTTTATCGCAGGAAGAAGGGCAAAAAAGGACAAAATTGCCATTAGATATAATTACTTTGTTTTTATGGGTTAGCAGTATCCACACACACACAAAAGGAAATACTAAGTGAAATGATGGATTTTTATGATGATGAAAACCTATTACACTGTGAGCTACCATGAAGAACTCATTTTCTCCTGAAGAACCATAAGCTATTGTTACTAATCCATGCTACAGTTAAAACCCTCATATAAAAACAATTATACATTATCTATTACCCCTTTTCCAGACACTGACACTCTTTAAAAAAAAAATACAACACTTGGCTTTATATTAACACAAAGGATACCAATTTTGCAACTGAAGAGGTGGGTTTATATATACATGCACACAAGAAATATTTAAGAACATCAAATGCTTTTGTTGCCAAGGTATGAAAAGAATTATATTCAGTGTATCACGCTGCTTGTTCATTGTTTCAGAAATCTTCCCAGATTTCCAGAAGATACACTGGGAAGCATCACAGTGTCATGAAGTGCCCAACTGCTACAATTCTCAAACTATTTATCTTTACAGTTAGGAATCAACTTCACATCTTTTGGATGTAACTTATTCACTTCAGTGTTTGCTAGTGTTAAATAGAAAGAATAATTATCTTCACAAAAAACTCCGTGTTCATTGTGTTACTGAAAGCCAGTTTGTCATAGCTGCACTAAATCACATCCAAATACCCTTGAAGGAAGTCTCAATCCTGATTAGAGACCAAATCCTCATGGAAACTGAAGTTTCTGTTCTATTTGGATCAACCATCAGCAAGTCCACTAACCTTCAAAATGGCCTGACTCAAGCCAAAGTTTAATGCACATTATCACGCAGCAAGGAGGAGCTTTCAGCATTTCTTTTAGGATGTGATCAAAAGCAGCTCTGCACAGCTGCCAGACTTCATGACAGTGTCTTGTAACAGCTTAACTTCAGTTCCTCCAATCTCCAAAGAGCCTTTTCTTTGAGAGGAGTTTACCCTAGTTTCATCTGTCATCTGGCTTTTTTTACAGCCTCAAAAAAGGTGGAATAAGATTCCATGAGAAGGTGATTTATTAGGACAGCACAGTGGAGTGTAGAGTGGAGAAAATCCTGGAAAACTGAAGGATGTATAAAAGGTGTTACTCTGCTGGCAAACTTGTTAATTGGTCTGAGGGGGCAGATGAGGAGAAGACAGCAGGACACTGCCAAACACTAATCTGAGCATCAGCCTGATCTTCCTTTTTGTTACAGTGACCCCACAGATCCGAATCTATGAGTGTGCAATGAGAATCCTGGGAGAGAATGTCCAGAATGATACAGGGAATTTAAAGAGCTTCTAGATTTGTCCACTGTGCTAAAATACCAGTTAATACAACCCTGACTACTCAGTGCTGGCCCATCAAACACATCAGGCTGTACTCCAAGAGATGCACTGACATGGAATACGTGCTTTCACTGTCAGGATAAATCTGACATTCTAACTATTAAGTCTCAGCACTAAAATATGATCCCAGCCAGTCAGCAAATACAGAGACCTGGTATATTTTAGATGAGGAACAGATTTGGAAAGGTTCTTTGACAGACCTATTCCCCCATAGCCACCCAATGACATTTTAAATCATTCAACTGAACTTTAGCAGAAAAAAAAAACCCAAAACCCAAGCCCTACTAAAAAGGGTGAAGAGCACAAACCACCACACTGCCCAAATGTACAGCCACCATTGTCAGCGTCTAAGGTGAGAATTTCCTGTCTCTAACATGTGTCATTTACTGACAGACTTTTGGTCATGCCCTTAAATCAAGCAGAGCTGCTTCATAAGAACACAACCATGACCATGTACCATGCATCAACAGCAGCCAGGATCTTCCCCAAATCCACACCTGCTCCTAGGCCAGGCTGAAGGTGAGTGAGGTTTCCATCAAAGAAAGGTGTTTGTGTAACACACTCTTCTGAAGCAGTGCTTCAAGCAAAGAGAGCAGACTCTCATGATTTCAACTTTTCAAGTTTTAAACCAACAGAAACGTTTGCTATCAATTGGCAGGGTTTCAGCTCTACCATCAGCAGATCTACCTCTGCACTGATGTTGTCTCTATTCCCTTCTCCAGGCTCCATCTACCCTAGATCTGGCAAGTGCTTAGACATTAATATTCTTTTATAGAAAAGTACTACACAGGAACAAGGCCCAAGGCAGTGATTACAAATATTATTATTATTTCAATGGTTATTTGAAAATCACAGCTCCATTCCTGCTAGAAAAGACTACCTTACAGCCAAGAGGTTCTGTTCCACTTTTTGCAGTGAGGATTCAAAAAGAGGTTTCACCTTTAACCTGACCTGAGATCCCTCAGTTACCAGGAAAAGTCCAGTCATTCAAGTCCAGGAAGAAAGAATGGGGGAAGGGAAACAACAGCATAAATTCCATCTGAAATCAGAGGCAGAACTTGAATCAAAATGTTAGACCAATGTGCATGGGAGGAAGGAGGGTAGGTAATTTACTATTGCTATTGTAAAGTTTATGGAAGTAAAAAAAAAATTGCAGAATATGCTCTTTTAACTATATACACACCTCACACTTGGTAACTCTGTTTCTGTCATTAGTGGTCATTTGAATTAAAAAAAACTCTAACCCATACTTTTTTTTTTTTTGGTCAGATATTACTTTACCTACCACTGTATTTTAATTATCAATTGCAATTATTTCCCATTGTATAACTTAGATTATTTGATACAGAGCTTCAAAGCTTTGTGCTTCAGATAGAGAATTACTTTCCTTCTTTTTAAAACTGAGTCTGGGTGGATTCACTAGGATTAGCATACAGATCAAGTATTAGGATAACAATCTTTATTTTAAAATCAGCAACGATAACAAGAGACTTAAAAGGCAGCCGACTGAACTGATTCCATATCCTACTGATTCCTACACCAAATAGTTAAAAAAAGAAGAGTTAATAAAAGGAATGTCACCAGCAAATAGCATTAAAGTTTTAAAAGTGTCTTCAAATGCCTCTCACTAAAACAGAAGTAGTTTTCAAACATCTCCACACACGTGTAACAGTCACCTGCAGTGAAATTCACTCTGGCAAAGCAGAACTGCTTATGCATTTGATTACTGTAAGAGCAGTTCTATGACTAATTCAGAAATGACACAGACCTGTGATAAATCCAAGATGTCTATTTTTAGAACCGTATCAACTTAAAAAACAAAAACCAAGCCTAGCCAGAAGTCAGGCTTATAATTAGTCTGTGTTTTTTCACTGGACTTCAAAATGGAAGTGATTTAATCTGTCCTGCTACACCCAGTCTGTGTCTCCCAAGAGACCCTACAGCCTGTGCTCCAGTTCCACCAGTCAGCAACACCAGAACTGTTATACAGCATAACTGAAACAGGTCGTGAATGTTGGAATAAATAAACACAACAACATAGCCCCGTTTCTCTTTCTTTTTCGCCTCTTTGGGAATGTGAAAGTGAAGCCATTACTTTATCAAACACGAACAGGTATGACACAGCTCCAAAGGGACAAAAATACATTCCAACGTGTGAACAAATACCAGAGGTGAATTAGTTCCTGTGATAACAGGAACAGCACAAGGCTTCAGCCACCCAGTCTGAGCGAGCTACAGGAAAAACACCAACCCAACCCACCAGTTCAGTGAGCAACTTAATGGGACACCCCAGCCCTGAACACCTCCCCTGCCTGCTCAGTCCCTAAGGGGGGCACAGCCGGGGGACCTTGAGGAGAAGGAATCACAGAATCAATCAGCTTGGAAAGGATCTCCAGGATCATCGAGTCCAACCTTGGAACAAACACCACCCTGTCAACCGGACCATGGCACCGAATGCCACGTCCAGCCTCTCCTTAAACACCTCCAGGAACGGTGACTGCACCACCTCCCAGGGCAGCCCATTCCGATGTCTAATCACCCCTTCTGTGGATAATTTCTCCCTAATGTTCAATCTACGTCTCCCCTGGCGCAGGAAGGGGGAAGGAGCCCGGGCGCCCTTTCTCCCTGCCCGCCGCAGCCACCTGACAGCGCTCCGCTCCGAGAGGACGAGCTAAAAATAATACACACAAAAATAAAACACATCCGGGCCTGCGCCTGCCGGGCCCAGCCGAGAGAACCAGCACCAGGCCAGGAACCCCGGAGCGGGGCCAGGCCCCAACCCCCGCGGCCGCGGGAAGGGCGGGGAGAAGGACAAGCCCTCGGCGGTGCCTCGGAGCCGCAGGAAAGAGGTCACCGCCCGGCCGGGAGGGGAAGGGACACCCCGCGCACCTTCCCCGCACGGCGAGGCCGCCCTCAGCCGCTTCCTCAGCCCGGCCGCGGTGCCGGGGGAGGTTCGACCGCCCCTCTCGCAGCCCCGCAGGGCGCGGCGGGCCCCGCGTCCAGCCCGCGGAGCGCCGGGCAGGGCAGGGCTCGGCACCTCACCTGCCCCGGCCCGCCGAGCCCCCGCTGCTCCCGAGGGGCTTCGCCGCCGCCGCCGCGCCGGAAGCGCCCGCGAGGAGCAGCAGCAGGAGGAGGAGGAGGAGAAGGAGGAGGAAGATCCGCGGTGTTACCACACACCAGGCGTTGTCCGGAACCGCGCGCGGGGCCCTGGGGCTCGTAGTCCGCCCTCCGCGACCACAAGCCCCACAATGCCGAGCGGAGCCGGGGGCGGGAGCGCTCGGCGGGGCGGGCCGGGGCGGGGACAGCGGCCGGGCGGAGCGGGGCTCAGAGGAGGCGAGCACAGCCCAGCACGGCAGAGCCGCGGCGGAGCGCGGAGCGGCGGCAGCACCGCCGGGCAGCGGACGGGGCGGCGGCGGCGGGAGTGCCGGTGAGTGCGCCCGTCCCTTCGCGGGGCTGTGTGACCAAATAAACCGGGCGGCTCCCGCTTATTTCTTTCACCGAGCCCAGCTCCGTGCCGGAGTAGCGGCGGTGCGGAGGAGCCGCTGCCCGTGCGGGGGTCGCCGGCGTTCCCTCAGCGCCTGAGGGAGGGGGGGACGGACGGGCTGCGAACGCTGCGGCGGGAGAGGAGGCGGTCGGGATCAGAGCTGCCCCTCGGACGTGGGATAACCGGTGGGGAGCGGCAGGCAAGCCCGGCAGCCCCTCAGGTGCTCGCTCGGCTCCTGCGGGCGGCCAGCGCAGGGACGCGCTCTCTCCCCGGCCCCGCGGAGCTGAGGCGCCCTCAGCCCGCGCCCCGGCGGGAGCGCCCCGGCCGGAGTTGTGCTCGGGTGAAGAAAGTGTCGCGGTGCCGTGCCCCAGAGCCCGCCCGCGGTGTCCTGCGGGTCCCTGCGGCCGGTCCGGCCGTTCCCAGCCCGCAGCTGGGCTTCCAGAGCCCGCCTGTGTCGGGCTTCTCCCGCCTGTGTCGGGCTTCTCCCGCCTGTGGCAGCCCCGTCCTGGCGGCTCGCTCGGCGCGCCGCAGACCGACCGTGCGCCCCGAGTGTTGGCCATTAAAAGAACTAAACTTGTGCATTATTTGTCGAGGTGATTCTGCTCCTGGTAAGCTTTGAGGTTTGGAGTTTCGAATTACATTGCAGGAAGAGGTCAGTGATTAAAATTTTGTATTAATATTAAAGCATCAACTCCGTTCTAGGTTCGAATTTGCATTTCTGATGTGTCGCTGTTAACGCTCACTTGTTTTAAAATGCTGATCGCTATTACCTGATGTTAAAGCACACGAATTCCCCAACGTGAACGTGGGAACGAGCAGCTAAAGCATTAAACTTGTCAGGCATTGGCTGTAACTTCTTGCGGTGCTGGTGGCAAGGTGGGAAGAGTTGGACGCCTGTGGGAACAGAGGGACGATGTGCGGATGTCCGTGTGTGTTACCCATCCACATCTCCTCCTTAGGGGTGAG
The DNA here is from genome assembly GCA_910950805.1 of Acrocephalus scirpaceus scirpaceus. NCBI lineage: Eukaryota > Metazoa > Chordata > Aves > Passeriformes > Sylviidae > Acrocephalus > Acrocephalus scirpaceus. The sequence goes on from OU383781.1 coordinate 3,355,246, forward strand.
GACGGGCACTGGGTGGGGGAAAAATAGGAAAAAAAGGCGCCTGGATTGTTACACATTATTACACGTGTGAATTTTCTCCTTCCCACGCCACCTTGTTTTAATCAGATCGATGGATGATCTCTCACATATCAAATACTCTATGCATCCTGCTATTAAAGAGCTGCTTAAGACCTGCATAAAGTGTATGAGTTTTGTGCTGTTAATCACCTCTGAGCTCAGATTTTTCAATTTTCCCCTCATTTTTGATGTGATCTGATGATTTAGTCTAGTGGAAAATTACGCTCTTCTGTGTAGGAGAGAGGTGTTTACTAAAATGTTGTAGCACAGATTGAGCCAAATATCTGTTTAATGATATTTTATCCTTTCAGTGAAATTAGTCTGTTTTAAATAAAGCTGCAGTTGTAGAGCTGTTAAAACTTGAGATAGCTACCTCTTCCATCAATTTTGTGGTACTTTTCCAGATTCTGTCAGGTCTTGGTTGGAGTTCTCGGGCTGGAGTTCTTGGTCCGCACTTTATTATTTTACGTCCATTGTATTTTTCAGAATTACTCTGGCTTGGTTGAGTATGATGAAGAATAATTGCCAAGGGAAGGGAGGGAGCAGGAATGGTTGATGGTTGTTTTTTTTAAGGTGTGGGTTGTCTACAGAATTACACAGGGCAGCCTAAGATATAATACAATGTGAAGGTTTGTGGCAGTGTAAAGTTTCCTGTTAAAAGGCAGTCATGAGTTCCAAAATTTGACCTCATGAGACTGTCTGTTCTGTATTTTCACATCCTCTAGTCCAGTTTGAGTTGGGATTTTTAAATTTGCTTTGAGTTTGTCTCTTCATCTGCCATTGTCAGCGATTTGCTCACACGTAGATGAAAGTTATTCATGAACATGTCAGTCATCTCCTTTCATATTCAGGGGTGAACAGTTCCAGGAACACCATTGTTGTAATAACTCTCTTGAAATTCATTCTATTGATGTGAATGTTGTGTTTTGTGTAGCTGAGTTCAGTTTATAACCTTGTGTATCACAACACATAGCAATGAAAATGGGTTAGTGCTGGTAGAATTGTTCACAGCAAGATCTGACTCCTCCCTGCTCTTTAAAGGCTTTTTCAATTAATATTTTCCTTCTCAAAATTTCAGATTTGTTTTTTGGGTTGCTCATCATCAGTGAAGACACATTGTTGGCATGCCTGAATACCTTTTAAAATAATTTCTAGCAATTTGTGTTCTGTGTGGGCAATACATTATTCTGTCTGTGTAAAGCACAAGCTGAATTAATGTAGGGTACATTTGTCCTATACTCAGTTTTCAGGTTGTTGCTATCTGAATTAAGCTGTGTGTTCAAAATAACGTTAAAAATTGGTGTGTAAGCATGGTTTTCAAAGTTAATGTTTGGTTTTCTCTATTTTATATATGTTTGCATTTCTCTGATACAGTATCATGGGCAGATGGTAGGGAAAGATGTCTGTACAGTCAGCTGTAATTAGTGATAAATGTGTCTTTATGAACATATACGTTGTATGTATGAAAAAACAAAGTACTTTAATTTGGAATCCCTTAAAAAATTTGGGTTTAATTTGTGTCTTCCCGGCATGGTCTTGTGAACTGGATGACTAAACATTAGCAGAACTTGGAGGTGAGGGAAATAACAGATCATGTATTCCTGCAAGAGGAAAGGAAATACTTTCTGAGTCTTGAATTATTGAATTGACAGAAGGACACATTTTCTGTGAACTTCTTTGTGAAGTAGTCCTGGAAATAGAGCTATAGTCACTTCAATACAAAAGAATTAATCCCATAGTTCAGTAATACTGGTGAAGTTTTTGGTCCTTGTTTTCACTCTGTACATGGCATTTAAAGCAGTAGAAAATGACAGGGATGTAGGGATGCATTGATCCCATTAAGAATGTCTTTATTTCTGGTGTAAATACCTTTGTGCAGTCAGTAGAAAGGTTGTGTTGGAGAAGGGCTGTAGCTATGAAGTAATGTGAGAGCAGTTCCTTGCCTGCTTGTGCCTTGGGTAGTTCTCAGTAGCATCTCGTTTGGTGGCCATAATGAAATATCTGTGATAAAGAATTGTTCTTATGTGGTGTGATTAAAATATCAGCTCTAAGGTCATGTTCTGGTTTGTTTAATACACTTCAAAGCTAATGATTATGAGAACTGCAGACCGTGGATAATGGGATAAAAGCTGCGTGAGTTATCCGTGTCCTTTTTGAGCTTTTGGAGTCATTGCAGAGCAGCTGTGGCTGTGAGATGGGAAAAGAGGAAATTTCTTATTCATACAAGCTAATGAGTTAAATGTGTGTATGGCTTTTGGGTTAATGAGATTTGACCTCGTGTGTTGTGAAAGATTTTTGGTTTCGTTCAGTTTTTAAATATTATGATAATTCTTGAGAAATATTTTTGCAGACCTTGAGACTCTTCTTTCACGAAGAATCAATAATGACGAGTAATTTACTGCCTAGAAGAAGAAAGTTAAAACAATGTGGCTGTATTTAGGTTTAACCAACTAGTTTCCAATTTATAGGCTGGCTGTCTTTGCACTGATTTATAGACTCTGTGTATTTCCGCCCTGAAGTCTTTCATCATTCCAGCTAAAGAAATAATTGCTTAATAATGCTCTCTGTTCTTACTCTGCTGTGTGAGTTCCAACCCCGTGATGGCTTGATGGGCCTAATGGACAATCTGCTGCTTCTAGAAAGATCTATTCTGTCCAAATCAAAACTGAAGCCATGCCATATGTGCAGGGGGGTGTCAGATGTACAAACCAAGCACTTGTTAGCCAGCAATGATCTCTCAGACCATGGAAAAGCTGCGGTTCCTGTGCTTTTCTCTTTCCCTCCATTTTTGTCACGCGTGTTTCTGTGTGCACAGTAAGTTTGGGGTGATTTCCTCATCTCAGAAAGAGAACTCTCATTTCCTTTTTAACCTTTCTGCATAACACACTAAAGGCTTTGTTTTGCTCTTGCAGTTCGGAGAATTCTGCTCAGATACCACAGAAAGCAAAGGTTTTAATTCCTTTTGCAATAAGAAAAAAACCCAAACAAAACTGCTCACCAGTTGCATTTTGCATCTGGTACTGTTTGAGCAGCAACGCCATTCCAGCCTTGATTCTCCTGTGGAAGTTTGGAGTGAGCTGGAGGACTTGGACATCTACTTTTCACTGTGATTTTTTTAAGTGCCCTTGGCATGTCAAGGTAGTGTTAAGAGCGTGGGTACTTTGCCAAAGACAGCCTGTCGGAACTCCTCAGCATCACTCAGCCACTGGAGATTGCCTCCTTCCCTGGCAGAGCAGCCAAGTGCCAGGGTTTGGGGACTGTCTCTGTGTCTGAGGTGATGTTTGCTGCCCTAGTTTTCCCCACACATCTCAGTTATGTAAGTTGGAGTTGCAAAGAAAGGTTTAAAGATTTAAGACATTGGTTTTTTAATTGGTACACCAAAACTGTCCTTTTTCAATGTTTTTTTTTTTTCCCTACGTTTAAATTAAAGCAGCTCCTGGAGCATTTAATGACTGTGTACTTCACACAGCAATTGGAGTTCACTGAAGCAACTCATGTTTTCTCTCTCAGATATCTTTTTCTCAAAAGAAGCATTTGCTCCAGTTTCTAAACTATTTAAAGCAATTAATCAAAACCTAAGATGACAGGAACAGCTTCTGTAATATCAGGTCTTCAACTTCAGATGAGGTTGATGCAGAGGGAAAGTGCCCAAGTCCCCACGAGTGTGTGTAAAGCCTGTAGGTGAATGATGACCTTTTCATCTGCTAAGAGATATGAGAAGTGGGAGGAAGAAGACAGGGGAACCGAGTTATTTTTACTGTAAATATGTCAGTTTATTGACTTGTTAATTTCAGATTTATTCAAAAAAGCAGGAGGAGGAAACACTAATGTCTGCCAAAACCAAAGTAATTAGTGGGAGTTGAAAGATGTCTAATGACTCTTACAAGTGCTAAAGAGGAATAAGCTAGTCTCTTATTAAACTGGATATGGACTTTTAAAACACTGTAGTAATTCTATTTTATCTTTAAAACATGTGCAATTGCATATGGTAAATAAAAACCTCTTTATTAAAGTAACATTGTTTATTCGCAGTAACATTACAGGCAGAAGGTGGGGTTTTGATTGGAAAAAAAATTCAAAAACCAAAGCTGACTCTGCACTTCTAAAATAAGGGTTCAGATAACACTTGACAAGCTGATGTTTGAGTTGAAGATGACAGAAGAGTTTTAGATTAATGCTTAATGTGCCTGCTACAGCTCCTTGGTCTAGAGTGACAAACAAGATCTTGTTTCATGACTGCATGTGCTGTGGAGCAGCTTCTCTTTTCTGTGCCAAGGGACTCTGGTTGTGATTAGTCCAGTCACAGGATTCATTGACACATCTGCTCTCCTGGTTCTGTCTGTCCAAGGGAGCTGTTGGTGGAGACCTGCACTCTGGGGAGCTGGGAAGAGGACAGCAGGGTCTGAGAATCTGAAGAGAAGCGAGCCAAGGGTTAGGAAGAGCAGCAATCCAGCAGTTGGCAATTAAACCCGGGAGATTCAGAGCTGCACCTTTTAATTCAGCCCTGCTCTGGTCTGTGGTTGCTGTGATCTCATTTCCATCCCGCAGTAATGCTGACTGAAGTGTGACAGATCGGGATTATGTGTTGTCCCCAACTGGTAATAGTGAAAGTCTGGGAGGGCTCTTTTGCCTTTGCCTCGGGTCATTCCTCTGCATCTGAGCTGAGCCTTCCCTCCGATCCTCTGGGCTGCTTTATCCACCCCCCTCCATACCCAGGCCTGCCCACAGGGATCTCCCTCTCCGTGCTCTGCTGTGCCCACAGTGCTCTGTGCTCCTGCAGTGTGTGCTCACACATCTCTGCTTCTTCTCACCTCTGCTGACTTCTCCTGACTCCTGCCACTGCTGCAAGGACACAGAACTGTGCTCGTGGTGCTTTGTAGCTGTAATTATTCATGTTCTTCCTGGTGCCTTGTGCTGTGCATGCCTGGCTGCAGCTCCCCAGTTCTCTGTCACCTGTGTGGTCACTGCAGCTCTGCTTGCTCTGGGTTGGCTGCAAGACACTGCCTTGGGTTAGTCCTCCCCACATCCCTGAGGCACAGGGAATGTCCTGGTGTCACCAAACCCCACGGGGATTTTGGAGCTTTTGGAATCTCCACTTGCTCAGAAGCTACTTGGCATCATCTATAGCTGACAGTTCCCATCTGCTCTTCCTACCGTGCCTCTGTTAAAATACTAAAGAAAGCAGGATATTAGAATATATGATTTCTATACCAAGGAAAACAAATACTAGGAAAAAAGCAAGCAGAAATATTTAATTACAGGGGATGTGGAGCAGCAGGGCTTATAAGATACCCATGACAGTGAGTAAGAATCAAATTGACTGTAAGTAGATCTATTTTGAGGGGATGATATGCATGAAGCGAAAAATGCCATTAGTAGTTTATCATATAGAAATGTGAGGGAGGAAAATGTGCATGCAATATTAGAACACAGTGCACTTGTGGATTTGACATAACTGATAGCAGGTCCCCATATATGAAGTGACAGCAAAATACCCTTTAGCTGCAAAGGGACAAGCTTTCACTCAGTCACAATGCAAGCAAGTTCTTGAAGTGATGGAAGCATATTTCCCAAGAAGAACACGAGGACATCCCATATTTGGAAGGGGAGAAAAGCAGCAGAAATTCAAACGTGCATCTAAGAATTGTTACAAGGAGCTGGGTCTCATAAGAGTCTTTGTTACCTTTAGTCAAAGCCCTATGGAGATAGAGGTATGAAAATGTGTTCCCACTATTTGTCATCTCAGCATTGGTAGAGACTAATTAAATTGATTTGCACCATCCTTTCCTAATCCCTATCCATGTAACTATCCTATCCTGGAGTTATTACTTAATTCCTTAGGAAGTAAAGGGCTTTGGAAGAATCCCTGGAAATATTGCTGAAGTACTGAGAGAGCAAGAACAAAATTAATTTTTTGCTTTCAAAGGCTCTAGGATTATCCCAGGAGCTCAGAGAAGGTAACACCAATGGATAGGATAGTTTTAAGGGAAGAAGGTAAAAAACTTCCTTGTTTTTAGATCTTTTGGTAGTCGACAAGTCACTTAATCTTTACTTAACCTACGTTTCTCCAGTATAAAATGAAAACAGAATCTTCCTACTCATACAAGCTGTGAAGCATCTGGGGTTAATTTGTTAAAAGTAAAGGTCTATTTGACTTTGATTAATACTTTTAGCAACCTCAGTCTATATAAACCATGTAAACAACTAGCTGGGCATTTCATTCATCAGGCATGGTGATCCTTGCTGGCTCAGAGCAGCTTGGTATAGATTTTTAGAGACACTGGATCGTTCCTATTACTTACTTGAAGGATAAATTGCAACATTTATCATGGCATTCCCATTTTTATTTTGTAAATCTTTCAATACCATGATTGAAGAACACTTTGAAAGGCAGTAAGTGCAAAATCCCAGATATTGTTGGAATTGTAAGGGTATTTTGCACCATCCTAATCAAAGTAACAAATAGCACCAATGGACTTGCCCAACACATAAATATTTTCAAGGAGGTCATTAGAACACAGCATTCATTTGGAAAATATTTGGAATAATAACCTATCATTCAGTCATAGAAAATTTCAGTCTTGAGTTGCATTTCAGTCAAGAAAATATTGGATATCCTTTAGGAACAAGGAATTGTGCCATCCCTGAAGCCTTGCAAGGTTGTGCTGAGGCAGGAAGCAGCATATTAATGTGAAATTTCCATCTTTTTCACGCTTAAGTGGAGCAGATCTGAAGTCAGTTCATTCAACAAAATGGCAATTTGGATCTATTTTACAGAGCTCACTTGAGGCAATGTGCTCTTCCTAGTTCACTTTAAATATGGATCCTGAGGCTATGGAAGATTTTTGCATATTTCAATTACCATTAGTTCTGTTTGCTCACATTTTACCTGGTTGACTAGAGAAATAAAGTTTTCCTGGGTATCTTTTGGCATATACAAAATCTAGTTAATTAAGACATGCTATACTTTCTCCCCAGAGTCAAAGTATAATGTTCAGCTGGCCGACTTGCATGAATAATCCATCACTGTGAATCATTAATTTAGAAGACAAGCTATGGTAATTGATGTCTTTATGCAAGCTATGGAAATGCTTAGGGAAATTGCTTATTTTTTTCTTGTTAGTTCCTTTTTTTTTTTTTGCGTTTGCTTTGGAATATTTCTAGGCCTGAATAGTGAGGATTCTGAAATGGATTCATCTGAGATTAAGGGTCCTGTGGGAATGGGATCTCTTTCTTGGGTTGGAGTAAAACTGAATATTTTTCATCTGCAAAACTTAAAATCATAAGACTTAATCTTGAGCTAATCTTGTGTGCATACATTGGATAAACCACTTTGGGTTGTGGAAGTTTCTGGGAAAAGCACCTGGCATGGTGGTCTTAGCAGTGGCTTTAATGTGGTAAAAATGCCTTTAAAAATTCCTGTCATAATTTGGTTATGGAAACAGGGATTGCAAGCACTACCTACCAGGTAAATTGGTATTTAGACCTTCCTGTATTCCCCTCAGTTGCCAGCATGTTTTTGTATCAAACTAAGCATATAAAAAAGTATATATATTATATATAAGCATATAAAATATTTTATATATATATTACAACAAAATATACACATCTGATGATGTTTATGTTTTGTTGGACAATATATATATATTATTGGGATATGTACATTTGAAGATAATTTGTCACATAGTTCATAAAGCTCACCTATATGTTACATTATACTGATGTAACCATGATGTCTCTGTGGCATGAAAAGTTTACTCATTTTGTTTCCTTTCTGGGAATCTCTTCACTTTCATTCATGATTGAAATATAAGGGTTTGTTACCAATTTACAATTATTTTGTCTTCCTTCAGAACAAGGAAGAGGCAGCTGGTTGGTATTGAATGGGAGCCAACAGCTTGGTGGCATTTCAGAAGTGGAATATCAATAATCCATATATGACTTAAAACATATATATGATATAATAATATATGCAAAATATTATAAAGTCTTCCCATTGATGCTAATGAGATTTAGACTATAACTACATAATACTATTATGGTTTTTATTCCATAGAAGAAACTTCCTAAATATTTCTTGTGTGTTTTGTAGCTGAAATGCCAAGTGGACCATTTCTACAGATAGATTTGAAATGTAACAATCCTGAAAATGAGCAGGCAGGCTTATTTTGTGTTCTTTTTTTTTTCACCCTTGAATATTTACTTCCTATTTAGGCATCAAACGAGAAGCTTATTTGATCTCATGTGCTTGGCTGCTCCTGTTTGTTCCCAGCTGAGCCCTGATGTGCTGCACTTTGAGAAATCTAGCCCTGAATTCTGACATTTTACACAGGAGCAAAAAGAGAACATGTTCCCAATAAATTCGCATTTGAGCTGAATTCAAATAGGTTTTGCTGTTTGGGTTCAGTTTCATAAGGTAGGAGAGGTGAAATGCTGCTGATAGCTGCAGTTATTGAAAAATGGTAATCACAACTTTCATAAAGTGAGATAAGCCATGTTTATTAATGCTTTCTGTGGACACAGAGTGACTTGGCCCTGGGACATTAAATGCCTAAATGGGTTGTGTAATTAGCTTTTTTCCACTTACAGATCAAGAAGCTAAACACACAACTTTTTCTGAGCAGCTCAAATTATTTTTGTCGTGTTAGTTTAAGCCAAGGGAAAACAATTCTAATTTTTCAGGGTTTTTTAAATAAAATCAGAGCTGCACAGTGAACAGAACTGGGGTCCTGGGGAGATTTCTGTGCCAGCCATAAAACTCATAAACCAGGGGTGACTTCTGTGTTCCCATCCCTGACACAGAACAGAGGTTTGAACCTTACTGGCCTCCTTTGGCAAAGAATTCCAAAATCATTGAACCAAAACCATGGCATGTAGTGGCTGTGGGTAGAGACCTCCCCAGGCAACCTTTTCCAGAGCTTTCTTGTGTTTGCCAGCAAAATTCTATTGTTTAATAGAATGTTTGAATGTCTGATGTTTTCTTACTACAGTTTGAAACTCAGTTTGTCCCATCCACTGCGAGTACACAATCAGAACAATATTTTAATGCCCTTTTTCTTCTCCCTCCGTGATTGATATCAAAGAGAGGGATTGAAATTAAACATCCCCAAACTGGCCAAGTTCGAGCTTTTAAATCCATATTAATTTCATACTTGGCTACCTCAACTGGCATCATTGTTAGTCCAATTAAAAAATAAACACCCGCCCTAAAGAATTTGCAGCCAGGCTGTGTCACACTCAATCCTAAAGGAAAATGACTTAGGCATAGGGAATTCTCCTGGTCTTTCAAAGGCACTGCTTGAGTGCTTGCCAAATGTAGGCTTTTTTCCCACAGTAACCACCTCGACCTCTTTGACAGTATCATAAACCAAATAAATACACAGCAAAATCCCCAGTTTGATCAGGACATTACAGGGGAAAATTTCTAGTCTGGATTTCTGGATAAAGTAATCTCAGCAGTTCCTGGAGGGAGTGAGTGGGGAGTTGCCAGTGTCAAATAGGAGGTAAATATTTCTCTCCCTGAAACAAATCAGCTAAAAGACCTCTGAAAATCAGAACAACCTGAGGACTTTGAGGTAGTTAAGCTCTAATTTTATAATGTCATGGTTTGACTCTTTCTGTATAAGACAGGTTAAACGAGTAGGACCTTTAAAATGAGAACAAGGAAATGTTTGTTTAATAAGGCCCCAGTAAAGATTTTTCCCTAATGCAAACTCACTGAATGGGGGTGCAAAAGTGTTTGAGGTTTGGGATCAGCTGTGGCCATTCAGGCTTGTAATTACAGCTGTGATATGTGTGTTTTCAAGTCTTGCTGTGCTAGGAGTTTTCTTAATCCATTATTTTACTAGGCCTTTCATTGCTCCTCCTAGTACATTGTAACAATTCCTGAAAAACTTCTGAATCATGGGAAAGCAAGTGTTAGGCTATTAATTTCTGCCTCTATAGAGACATAAACTTGAGTCTTGCCTGGGCAAGTGCATGGCTATGTCTGACATCACTAATATTGTGTTTGAGAGGCACAGTAAGCACACAAATATTCCAGCTCTATGTGGTGAAGACTGGACTGTTTAAAGTTGAGCTTTTTAAAGTAACTTTTTTAGCTTTTTTTTTTTGAGGAGAAAAGCATAGTGAACTTCTGGTCTATTTTTACTAGCCTTGGTTACTGTGGGCTTTGGGAGCTGGAAAAGAGATGTCTCCTGGGGAAGGCTGGATGTCTTCTGCTGTTGGCTTCACTACATTTTTATGGGAACAAGCCCTGATGCCTCAGCTGGTTGCTGGTTGCCCTTTAGTGCAGAATTTCATGCCACTGGATGTCCCACAGGTTTGGACACTTGATCCAGTGGAGCTGCTGTCACCTCTACACAGGGACCTTACTGCTTCAAACAGCAAATCTCAGTGTTGCCCTTCACTTCAAGGCAGTATAATTCTGTATATTCTGCAATGGATGAATTGAACAAAGAAGAAATGAACCTAGAAGTAACTTTAGGTGGATGATTTCATGCTCTGAAGTGGGCCAGCTGTAATTTTAGTGTCTCATATGTCCCAATGATGAACTTTGAGACAGAGGTGGCTGTGCTGCACAGTCCACAAGGTGCACAGCTGATCTTTGGATGCTGCCCCAAGGATTCACAGAGTCTGGGTGCAGTGAGAGCTGAGCTGTTGCCCATTTACACCTGGGGGTGTATTTGGATCCAGTGGAATAGCTGTCCCGTGGTGACTAACTAAAAAAATGTGCGTAATTTGGGCACTGCTTCTCATCCAGCTGCACCAGCTCCAGGAGGTCTGTGTGAGGCAAGGCTTTCTGCCTGCCTGTTGCCTAATGAGTTTGCTGCTGAGACAGATTGACTGAAAATTAAAATATTTTTTCTTCTGTGACTATATTGATGGAACTGCTTGGCACAAACTGGGTCTGAATTCCTTGCTTTGAGGTGCAGCTGTCCACCTTGCCTATTTGACAACTTAATTTAGACATAAAAACCAGATAGCCCATGTAAATCTTGAAGATTGGGATCTTATATGTAGGCTCAAGAATTCAGGTTAACCTACTTAGTTTTGGAAGCCACGCTAATTAAACAGATTAACCTCATTTTAAATAAGTGTGTATGTTACCCACCAATGGAAAATATTGGACACACATGAATCATAGCTCATCATACAAAAACTGGGAGTAGTGTCATAGTCTTTCTAACAAAAGGTAGAATTAATATTAACTTGATATAAGAAAACACCTGATGGAAAACAGGCAATTTGGTTTGGGGAGGGGAGACAATGAGGTTTCAACCTTCAGTTTTCATTCTGGGTGTTGGAAATGATTCCATTCCTTTCTTTAAGGTATTGGAGTTTTCAAATTCTAGAAATCTTAAAAGAAAACAAAACCAAATCCAAACCACTCAACCAAAAACACCCCAGACATCCTCTGAACAACACAGCACGAGCGTGTTCCTGCAGCCTCAGGGAGGGTGTGTAGATGTGAGCCAGCAGAGCACAGCACAAGTGGTCTGTTCCTCCAGGGCTTTGTGATTGCTCTTCTTCATGGGAATTGCTGCAGCATTTACAGGCAGGTCTAACGTGATGCAAACTCCTCTGTGTGGGAGAATAAGCAAGATTAAGACAAATTCAGCTCCCTCCATGTGGTGTTTAAATGGCTCATCATGGAGTGGGTACTTGGAACAGCGTCAGTTCCCATAAACACAAACCAATGAGGCTTGAACAGTGAGCACAGAAGTGAGCTCCAAGGCCAGATTCCACCTTCCAGGCACAGCTTGAGTCCTGGACTCTGAACTGAGCTGTTTTGTCCATGGTGAGCCAAGAGTGATGTTTCAATAGCCACAAGCCTCCAAGGCCAGGATAAGCGAAACTATCAGGACAAAACTGTGAATATTTTATTCCCCCCCCAGTAAAAAGAGGCTTGTCTTTTCCTCTGACTGAAAAATCTATTTGGTTGTTGTGTATCTTCTGTTGTGGATAAGATGCCTGAACAGCAGGAAGCAGCTTTTCCTCCCTGCCTTTCTGTTTCTGTTTCTAACTTTCCAGTTTATCCCTTAAAGCTGCTGTTGTTCCCGATATTCTCTCTGAACAATTCAGAAACACATGCAGGGCACCAGGCTTACTTCTTGTTTTCATGCCCTGCCAGCTCTCCCAGCTGGAACAGCATGAGGCTGCTACTGTCCCATTTGTTGGCTTTTGTGTTTTTTTTTCCTTGAGTTGGTAACTTCATGGATGCTTGTGAAGAAACAAGAGGGAGAAAGGATGTGAATGATGATGTGGAGATAAAAGCAGGAGGATTTTAGTGGCAATTCTGTCCGTTGTGCCATACTGGGTGGTTCATTCCTTCTGTCTAGGTCTGACTTGTCTATGCTGGTGTCTGGAGTCTTGTCTATAATGGGGCAGATGTCCTGGTTGCTTGCTTTTTTTAGATATTTGCAGAGCTGCTCTCAAGTGCAAGCAATATAAAACCAGAGTTAGGGAGTTGTAGAAACCGTGGAGATAAGAGACAATTAAAAATATTTGAGAATATATGAAAAACACCAGCAAAGTAAATAGCAGTGATGCTGAGGCCTGAGAGGCAAGAATTGGAACTGGCCTTAGGGTAGGAGGAAAGAGGAGTTTAATTTTCTTCTCCACGTGGAATTCCCATGCTTCTCACTCCTTTGGGAAAATCAGTGATAAACATCCTTCAGATCAAAAAGAAGTTCTTATGGAATGCCTCGTTGGAGGTTTGCACTGTGAAAAATACAGAGTGAAAAAAATCCTGCTACTGGCTGAATTTGGCATCAAGATTATTCTGTAGTTTTTACAAAAAAAAGTCTGTACTTTGTAACAGATGTTATTCTGCTATGTTAGAGAAATATTTGAAGTGGAGAGGCTTAATGCTAATTTTTTCCCTCAGTTACTGATTTTGCTGAAATGTCCTTGCTCAGTGACTCCATTTTGCTGGTTCAGAACTGAACCCCCTCTGAGCAGCTCTTCTTTCTCACCCTTTTGTCTCTGCAGACTTTGTGCTAGACCAGCTTTGGAGCCTTTTGTCGTTCTCATTTTGTGCCTCAGCCGTGGCTCTGCTGGTCGGACTGGGCACACTTGCCAGGACAGCTTTGTCAGCTGGGTTTAAACTGGGCTTTCCTAGGCTGTGCTTGGCCCTGGCCGTGCCAGGACAGCTCTGTCAGCTGGGTTTAAACTGGGTTTTCCTAGGCTCTGCCTGGCGCCAGGACAGCTCTGTCAGCTGGGTTTAAACCTGGGCTTTCCTAGGCTCTGCCTTGCCCTGGCTGTGCCAGGACAGCTCTGTCAGGTGGGTTTAAACTGGGCTTTCCTAGGCCCTACCTGGCCCTGGCCATGCCAGGACAACTCTTTCAGCTGGGTTTAAACCTGGGCTTTCCTAGGCTCTGCCTGGCCCCTGGCCATGCCAGGACAGTTCTCTCAGCTGGTGGCCGTGTCCTGGTCACTGATGCCAGGGCTGGGGGGCTCAGCACTGAGCTGGTGCTGCTGTCAGCACTGGGGCTGTCAGGACAGGCTCTCTGAGGTGTTCAGCTGCTCCCAGGAGTGGTTGGGGCTGGCTGGAAGCTCAGCAGTGGCTGCTGCAATCCTGAATTTTCCATGAAGAAAGGGACCATGCAGCAGAGAAATGTTGGAGGAACGGTGTCCGTGCATTTGGAACAGCAAACCTGGTGATGACGAATTGCTGCTGGTAATTAATCAGGGTATAACATCTACTTTGAGTGCTGGGGTTAATTGTTTTGGGGTTTTTTTTGTAAAGCAATCTCTGTCTTATTACTGTACTGTAAGAAAGTAATTCTGATCTCAGAAGTGTTAGCAGAAGTGAATAATAACTCTCCTGGCAAGAAGGACGTTACCTAAATGTAAATGGAGCCCAGTGTTGATTGCAAGGCTGAAGCCAATATTATTTTGTAAGAAAACAAGCTGGTTTGTATGTCATGCTTGCTTTCAGTTCATGCACTGACAGACTCCTCTTCTGAAATCCTGATGCATTTTAATTAACTTTCTTCATCATCTTGACATGGCTATACCATAGCCTGATCTCTTTTCTTCTGGAGTCCCTGTGGAGGGAGCTGGACAAGGTATGGAAGAATTAACTTCTACTTTGGTCTTTTGAAATGATGTTTCATGCAGTGCACTTTTTCTATTTAGTTATTCTGGGATGATTTAAAGATTGTCATTGTTCATTTTGTTTTGTTGAGGATATTAAACTTTCCTGAGTTGGTTGATGGGCTTTTAAAAGACATTCAGCAAAGTCTCCTCCAGAGATGCACAGTTTCTAGGTACTTCTCATGCAGTTTTCCCTATTCCTGCAACACTTAAGTAGTGAAGGGTTCCTGTTCTGTTTTTGTTTCTCCTTAATTAGTTGTGTCTTTTAGTCCTCCTACTTTGGAAGGTTTAAAATTGGCTGTGAGAGCTTGTATAATGCCAGGCAAAGTACACAGACTAATGTATCTGAAGTGACTTTATGTATAAAAAGGGAGTTGCAAGAAAAATGCTTGAAACGCTGTATTCCAAACTCACTTGCTGTAAATGCTTCCCCAGGATGTATTATTAATATATTTTGGTGCTGCTGAAACTGTAATATCATCATGCATTACAGCAATATCTGTGACATAAGTGACAGCTTTCATCACTTATAAAGCTACGCTCCAGTACATGCAGGAATCTCGCCTTTAGACTCCCAACTGCAGTGATTGCATCTGGCAGTTGCATATGGTGAAACTTAGCTACTGCCCTTTTAATTAAATTATAGTGGGAGCTTGTTATTGGGAGCTTGGTGATCAACTGAGTTTCACAGGAAAATAACAGAAGTGGGACTTACTGCAAGAAAGGAAATTTGTGGTACATGCAAGAGCAGGCAAGAAGTTGTTCTTGTGTCTAAAATAACTGATTGCAGTGTTCTATCTCTGCTGCTTCTGATGGAAAGAGACTATTACAGAATTAGATCTCACCCTTCCTTTGCCAGATAGCCCTAAGGAAATCTGGGGGAGGAGAAGGAATGCTGCTGTCTCATTTGGGGTATCTTCCCTCAATGGCTGCACCCTGAGTGGAGTACTGCATTGGCCTTTCACTGAAAAGTCATTGCAGAGGTAAATGTGTCAGAATTGGCTCTTGAGAGCCTCTGAAACCCAACTTCCTCTCCTGGGGCTGGGCATTGTCCCTCCTTGCACAGTCAGCTCAGCATCTGCACCACCAGACCAACGTAGATGAGAGAAACCTCACTCAGAGAGCTGTGCAGGGCTGAGAGCCCTCACTGGGACAGAAATGGATGGTGAAAACCACCAAAACCAAACTCTGTGCCTCACTAAGATGCTTCTGTGGAACTTGCCAGGTAGATCCTCCTTTTGGTCTGCTGAAAGCAGATCCTGTATTACTACACAGTAATTATGATTTTAGTGGCAATTTGGAGTATTTCAGTCTCAAGCCTTGAAGCTCTCCCCAGTCAGACTGTGTTGACTTTCTCAGATGAGCCACAGGCACACCCTCAGTTCTGAACCTTTCAGAATCCCCAGGTTCCATAATCCTTCAAATTTTCTCCTTCACAGAGCTTGTGGGTTTTGTGTTTTCTTATTTATAGCTCTTACTTTGTGGGGCACACTGGAGCTGTCAAAAATGAGGCACTCTGCCAAAGTATTTCTAAAAATTTGTTTCTCCTAGACAGAAGAAACAAACAGAGAAATTGCATATGAGTCCTCCCAATTGCAGGCCTTACAACAGTAGATCTAGAAACAAGACCACCTTTTTTAAGTGTCTAGACATGTATTTAGATGTTCGCTTTAGGCTATTCAAATTTAAGTATTTTGGACATGGCTTCTCAGCATCTCTTTTTATTTTTTAATTGGAGCTGAGGGAATATGCTTGAGGAAGCGCAATTAAGACAACTTTGGCTTGCATAATTGCCTCAGCAGGTTAGTGACTCAGTGCCAAGCTCCATGAAAGTTTAAAAACATTTGGGTTTCAATGGAAAAAATTGTCAATATGAGATTTTTCAGTGTGCTGTTTGCCTTTCAGGCTTTCTCAATGCTCCTGGTGCCATGGGGTCATTTAAAAAACAAAAATAAAGAATCCTGAAGGGCATGACTTGACTGTGTGTTGGAGAGCAAGGTTTTAGTGTGGTCCAAACACTTCCTAGGGAATGACACTTCCTTGTCTTAGTCACTCTATACTAGAGGTTTAAATGCCCCACTATTTCCTATATCATTATTGTGCTGCTCTCTAATGAAATTAACCTCGGGGTTTCCTCCTCCAGAAGGCAATGACACCATAATTGACAGATGGTGATAAAATCCTTTAACTTATTAATAAGTGTTTGTGCAGATTGAGATATAGATGTCACTGCACTGAGACAGACCGATTCCTCATGTCAGCGAGCTCAGTGCTTCCACATGGGTCTGCAGAATCTCTGCTTGACAAGGTCAGATGCTCACATAGGCTAAGGGTAAATATTTTTTTAGGGATAAACATTTTTTGCAGCACAGAAAATGTAAATGCATGCCCTAACACAAAGGAGCTGCCTTGCTGGCTAAATGGAACACATGTCATAGTGAGCAGTGATGTGCCTGCCTGCTGTCCAAGCAATGTAGAATTTCCCAGGGCTGTCAGCACTTCCAGGGACTGCACTACTAATACCAAAGTGCTTTGTAGATCCCTTCATGTGCTGCTTGCAGTCCTCCATATCTGTAGCTTAAAACATTTAATGGACATTTAGTTATTGTCCCATTTCCTTGGCTGTATTCTGCTGGTTCTAAGCAATAATACCTGAATTGTGTTTGTGCTGCTGTGAGGAGTGGTGTTTGATTTGCCTGCTCTCACCTCCAGGCAGGCTCTGTGTGAGCACATCCCAGTGTGCTGGGAGAGCTGGCTGGGGGTTCCCCAGCAGGATGTTTGATGCCCTTGCACTGCTGTCCCCTGGACACCTGCCTGTTCTCCTGGCTGTGGAAAGAAATTTATTTCTCAGGTGGAGCCTGGTTTGAGCTTTATTTCAAAAATAAAGCTGGAGAGAAAGAGGGGCTGAGTGCTGGGGTGGGAAAGGGAGATGAACACAGTGAGCAGCTGATGGGAGGAAGTGTCACATTACTTCTGTGGTGTTTCCCTGTGGTAAAACCACCGTGTTCTGGAGGTGAGAGTGCTTTTGCTCCAGTAGTGCTGGCTGGAGGTGCAGGTTTTGCCCAATCCTCAAACAAAAATCTGACAGGTTGTATTGCTGGGCAGAGCAGAAGGGACTGGAAAAGCCGTTCTTGTGTTGTTCTGCAGTGGATCAGGTGGGGTTGTAAGCAGCTTGAGGTTTGTGGCAGCAGCCACATTCCCCTGTTGTTGTAGGGCCTGAGGCAAGCCTGAACTAGCTGGGAGCAAATCGTGGACATCACTGGGAGCCTCCTCTGCACATCCTTCAGGGTAGCCATGACAACCATTCCTGGTCTGGGGAACAGCTGAGGCTCTCACCACTGCTCCTGCATCCCCTGTGCTCAGCTGGGCTCAGGGGCTTCCTTGTGGAGGGGCAGTTGGGCTCATTGCCCAAGCTGTGTTCATTTTCTAAATTCTTATTATTAGTTAGGTGGTGCCTCTCTCTGATCTTCATTGGAAGATGTGACAGCCAACAAGAAATCATTCAGAGTCAAGGTGCCTGCAGCAATTGTCATATTTATCAACTGGCAGAGCAGTAGTGGCTGAATTTCACCCAACTTACATCCTTCCATGACTCACCTGCCACAAGCATGATACTGTTCTGCTTGGGTTTGGGGGAAAGAGAATCCCCCAGTTCCTACCTGGATCCAGAGTGGGTTTTTCCTCTGACCCAGCAGGTCTTGTTCCCTGAGCAAATCCATCTGTTGCTTTATCAAATTGTTCTGCCAGACTTCTGTCTGCTCCTGCAGCTGCTCTTTACAGGAGACAATGTAATCAGTGCTGTTACCACACTTGTTTTCCTCCCAGGGTTTTTTTTTTAACACACTGATCAGGAATCAGCAGTTTTTCTCATTTGTACTTCCCACACCTTTGGTGTTTAGCTTGCAGGTAGCCAAGAGTAATCTTGAAGGCAACTAATCTTAGTTTAGTCTCTGTGTGCTGAGGAACCAAGGCAATGTATCACAGCTTTATTTTGTAGGTTTTTAAAGCCATAAATTAGTTTCTTTATAAAACCCTCTGTAAAGGTGTAAAAGAAAAGGAAATTATAACCCATTTTTTCAACCTGTCTGACAAGTACAAGGTACTAGAATTCAGCCCTTAATTGAATTTTTGGCACCTTCCTACGCCAAGTCCAGGTCTCGCTGTTCCAAAATTCGTGGTACCTCATGTCTGTGAACTCAGTTGGAGTTTGTTGATAGGATATCTCAAAATATCTCAGCTTACAGAGAGCTCCTGCCCCTTTTGCATTTCACTGGAACCGAATAGTTCAGGGTTTGTGGGTGTGAGGAGGCGAATTTGTTCTGCTTCCTCTTAGTCATCCCAGCCTTATGCTGGGGAAAGGCGAGAGCTGGATAAGCAGTCCTGTATTCACCAGATGAATGTTTTTCTTCAGACATCACAAGAATGGGTGTCCCTTGGGCCCATGCACAGGACCACATCTGGGCTGGCCCTGGGTTGTGGCCATTTGGGGAAATGTGCTGGGCTGAATTTTGGGATTGATGACATCTTTCCAGGTGTTTTCTGAAATGCTGACTAAAAAGGTTTCCTGGGAATTGAACCAAGTGTGACCTCAATGCCAGTACCTACTGAAGGATGGATACCTGGAATCCTGTTGGTTTTAATGTTCCATGGCTACTTTTTCCCCCTGAGAACAGCTGCAAGCCAGAACAAAACTGATACACTCTGACAAAGCTCTGTGGCAAGTGAGGATTTGTGATACACAACTGGTTTTCAAGAAGGAGCCATGGCAAGGAGAGTTTGTTTGCACTGATTCCTTGATTGCCTGGTAGGAGAGAGGTGTTCATGCATCAATTGGTGAAATCAAACAAAACTCACAATCTGTCTGACACACCCTCAAATGAGAAGCTCATACCTTTGGCCTTAGTAACTGTGTGGCTGAGGAGTGAAAGTGTTTTTAACAGCTTTTTTTACTCTTATATTTAGCCAATGAAAGCAAAATGTACTCAGTAACATTTGAAACTGATGATTGTTGATTTTTAAACATTGTTCAGTGGGGACGTTGACTCCTTTCCCACTGCTGCAGGATTATTTAACCAGATTGCATTGATGCAAATCAGCAATGACAGACTGTACTGGGGATGTCTGAGGAGGACAGAAAAGACTGACTAAAATTTTGATGATACTCCCAGGGACTGTTTAAGTTCCTGGATGTGCATTACATAATGTTCAGCTTGATTTCCTCCACTTGAAGTGTGTTTGTGAGTAGAGTCCAGGCAATTTAAAGATGCTCTCAGTGCTGCTGCAGAGACAATTGAGGGTGCCCTGGGCTCTGGCTGGAGAGAGCTGCTGAGAAGATGCTGCACCACAATCAGCCTCAGACCCAGCCCTCCTGCCTGGGGAAGCACAAACCCCAAAGTAATCCAGCCTGGAGGGAGGCAGGATCAGAGGAGCAGGAACTGCTCTGGCTGGAATGGTAATTAAGAGCTGGATTCCCAGTTGTCAGCAGAGCAGTGTGTGCATGAGCCAGAAGTGTGAGAGGAATTGAACTGAGGAATTTACCACGGACATTTCCCATTAGATGGATGAGATGAGACCATTTTCACACTGGCTGGCAGGGATTGATCAGGTGTCAGTGGTGTTTTACAGCCTCCTCCCCACTGACCAGCACCCACAGATCTTTAGTTTGCTTTAAAGCATCTTCCCTTGTGTTGGACTCATTCATTTATATTTTTTATTTTCACTTCAGAGAGCAAACGAGTTGATAAATTCTCTGCCTGTGTCCATTCCTGCCTCCCTATCTTCCTTTCCCCTTGGTGTCTGTATGGTGAACTTCACCGTGAACTTCATTAAAAAACCTCTCCAGACTAAAATGATGTGGAAGGGCAGGGGAGGAAATCGAAATTGTTTGGTTTTAATTCATTCCTACTGGGAACTTTTATTCTGCACAGTTGAGCCTCTTGTGTTGCCATCAGCGGGATTTGGCTTGTAGTTAAAAACCTAAGTTTGGTACTTTGTCTTGTTAAGAGCATTTCAGTATGAATTTTATTTGTCTCCATCTGTGGGCTCAGTATTTTTGGGCTTCAGGAATTCTGCTGCTAACCTGCTGATTCCCATGGGAAACTGATACAAGTTTCCCATTCTCAAAACACACTCTGATTGTTCTTGTAAATATTTATGTGAGCCTGACTCTTCTCAGAATTTTCCCAAAATACTCTCCTTCACCTGTTGTTTACGAAAGGGGAAGAGAGTGAGTCCTTCCTTGACCAATCCCTGCCCTTTTAGCAGAGCATGTTATAAAAGGGATGAGAAAAAATAAAGGAAAGCTGCCTGATCATCTTCAAGAACTTGAATCTGTGTGTCTTCATTGCGTGCTCTACTCTGACATCCATCTCTGTACTTACTCTATTTTCTGTCCAACTTAATAGTGAACAGTAATACAACTTAATTTTTTCACATGAGGAACTTTTGGTGAGTGGTCACAAAGAAATATGATTTTGATATAATGTTGGGGTTCCAGCATTGTCTAATAACAAATATTTTATTAGCTTTCAGACAGTCTGACCTGCATGTTAAACACTTAATTAAGATGTATAAATTTCTCCCCTCCTTCCCCTGTGCAATTATTTAAGCCTGTCTGGCAGTAGCACATAGGACAGAGATCAGTGATGGAGTGCTGAACAGCTGCCTCTGCCACTGCAAGGCTGGGGAACTTCTCTTTTTGAAAATTGCAGATTATTTCACATCTGTTTGAACCACGTCAGGTCTCCAAGTGAGCTCAAGCTGTTCTTGATCCAGGAGTGGAAAGCTTTAGCTCTCTGAATAATTACATCCACACGGAGCTGCTCAATTTGTTTGTATAGATTAAGGTGGGAGAGCTCCCAAATTTGGGCTCATCCTCAACAAAAGAAAGATGAGCTCCTGCTTATCTATTTCCTGAGCACTGTTTTTGGTACTATAGACTTGTGTGATGGAGGGTTGTTAAGCTTTTCTTGCCTTGTGCAGCTTTTAGGATAAGAGAATAATACCTGGGCTCAGTCTATCATGGTGATGTGCTGGCTGAAGTCTTATGTAACACTGGCAGAGGCTTGCTCCAGGGCTTTTAAATAAAGAAATCTACTATGCCCATGATCACAGAGCAATCCAGTTATTTTCTATAACAGAAACCTTAATATCCCTAAGTCAATAGTTTCAAAATGGGCAGGTTAAAAAAAATGAACTGCTATTAAGCAGTTGTTGGGGAAGTTTGTGGTGTGTTGATAATGTTTGGGGTTATAAATAGTGTCTGAGCGTTTCTGAAATAAATAACAATGGTCAGACTGGTGTTGTTCACTGGGCAGCAGTGAAGTGCTGGGTAGTTCTGTCAGTGCACTGGAACATGCAGACAAAAGGATTAAAGTGGTGCTTTAGGCTTCTCTGACTTATTTGTGCTGTTCCTAAATAGAATAAGAGCCTTCAGTGGACATTTTTGAATTAGTGGACCTTGACATTAAGAATCAGAGGAAGATTGATCAAGTAATCCCCAGAGGTGAGGTGATGCCACCATAGATAATTTATTGGAAATTCAGAAAGGGGAATATTTCTTATAAATGTGGAAAGAACCCTGGAAAAGGAGATGAGGGGCAGGGGAGAGGCAAGGCTCTCCTTTTCCCCTGAGCCATGTGGGATTGCTGCATTGGTCCATCTCTTCCATTTTCTCAGTTCAGGACTGAACAAAAGGCTGAAGGTGGTTGGGGGACAGGAGGAATCTTAACTAGTGCTGGCACCAGTGGCTGCCAAGGCACGTGTGTGTACCCTGTTGTTCTTTGTATTTTCTCAGCTATAAAATGCGAGTAATAACACTTAAATTATGGATCATTCAGTGCCGTGTGAGTGAATTAGATAATGCTACATAGGCCTTTGAAGATGAAATGCAGAATATAAATGTTGTCTAAAGCTTACTTTGTGTCGTGTCTATAAAACCCCTGGTAATGCAGCCCCAGGATTGCTGGGAAGCATAAGGAGAGGCACTTGGGTTGGCTGCATGCAAATTGATTCGGTGGAGCAGCAGCATTCACACAAATCTGTGCTGTGCTGACGAGCCCTGCAGCCTGGCACAACAACTTGTAAACACTCGTGGATAAAGCTCTGAGCCTTGTCCTGTCCAACCCCCTGCTTCAGGAGGATTTGCTCTGCTGTGTCTTGGAGACAGAGTGGCAGAGGGAAGGAATTGAAACAGGAGCTCTGGTGGTTGCTGTTTCTCACCCAAGCCTTGCAGCAGTAGTGGGTCGCATGCCAAGGTAGCACAGAGTTAAAAGGAAAATAAAAATGGAAGGATGGAGTTACACATTCCCTGCTCCAGGAGCTGGAATTCTACTATCAGTAGTTGTGTGATGAGCTAAACTGGGCTAGAGTGAGAACTGTTGCTTACCCCAGAGCATTTCAGCAGAGCTTGGAGGATGGATTAGTCAGAAGCATCAGTGCTAAAACCCTTTTTTAAATTTAGTTTCCTTCCTTGTTCCCATTGCTGGATGTCTCTCACTGTACACTACCTTTGTGCTCCGAGGCTCTCAGAGCGGGGGTTGACTCCCAGCTAACAGAGCTGCCCAACTTCCCACTGTTATTTACTAACAAAAGGGGGTTTATTTGGTAACTAAGGCATGATTGATTTTTTTTCTTTCTTTCAAAGAATTTTTGGCTGCTTGCCATGTGTTTTGCAACTGAGCAACATCACGGAACAGTAACTTTGTCACGGGTGTCAGCCAGCTGTCTCACAGTGTTTGAAACAGTTTTACCTGTTGGGACCTAAGAGTGACTTGGATAAATAAGTTGCATCTTACTAGAAGGTCAAATGAAAGAAATAGCAGATTTCTGGGTCATTTTGGTGGAAAAGTGCAGAAACACAAACCAATTCCAGGTCAGCATTGCTAAACAGCCACAGTTCCAAAGGGAAGTAGGGAAGGGGTTGCTGTTTTGGGGGCTTTTTCTGTAGAAGCTGTGAGTGTTTTGTGGGTCTGGGGCTGGAAGGTTTCACAAACATACCATTACATAAGGGAGGAGGTTATTTTTGTGTGAGAATACATCACTGCTTCTGTTTTAATAGTGTCTCCTCCAAATAACTGCATTGTGCATTGAACTCTAGGATTTTTCTTCCCCCACAGATTTAAGATGAAAAAGTTGACTACTCTTCTTTCTCTCAAGTTAAATTTTCTGTTATTCAACCAGTCTTGTTTTGTCTCAAATTTACCTTGCAGACATTAAAATCCCAAGACATGTATTTCCTTGGCCTGCTGTCTTTGCTTGCTTTGCAAAGCGAAGCCTTCAAGACCAATTTTCCCGATGAAACCATCGCGGAGCTCTCTGTGAACGTTTACAACCAGCTGAGAGCCACCAGGGAGGATGAGAACATCCTCTTCTCCCCCCTGAGCATTGCCATAGCCATGGGCATGGTGGAGCTGGGAGCCCATGGAACTACTCTGAAGGAAATCCGACATTCCTTGGGCTTTGATGGCTTCAAAAACGGTGAGACTTTCTCATCATGTCTTTCTTTTTGTCTTATTGAAACAGGAGCAAGGCTGGCAGTGGCCTGCTGATATCCATGGGTTAATAATCACTGGTTTTTTGGTGTCCTTGGTGGCCTGGGTAGGCTCAAACCTGTGGGTCTGCATGAGCTGGGAGATGCTGACATAAAACCCCAACTGGGGTACCTGAATTTTCAACAATTGCAGCTCACCCTACTCGTCTTGGTTTCTGCTGCAAAATAAACTTGCCTCTAGAAAGAGGAGATTTTTTAGGAATCTCCTTTTTAGGGATTATAGTGAAAGCTGGTGAGGAGAGCAGTAGTTTCAGCAAAATTACTTCTATTGATAGCCAAGTAACTGGTTTGAAACCTGAATGAAATTTCTTCCTCATGCAATGTGCTGGACTTTGGAGTCTTCAGTGAAAGGATCTTGGGGAGGAATTTCTGAACACAGACATCAAACTGTGTTTGTCAGAACCACTGCAGAGCTGATACCTCTCTGTGGAGGTTGCAGCACCAGTTGGGTTCCACATTTTGTCTCTAAAACAACAATCAATTATCTTTTAGCTGTAATAAAAGGAGTTGTGGAGTTGATTTTTCTCTATGCTCTATGTTCACTGGGATATGAGTGGCATTCAGTAAAAGCATTCCCATGATTTCTGCTTGGAATATATCATTGCAATCACTTTTTAAGGTTTATTTTGTTGGGTTTTAATTATGATGCAGTAGTACAAGCTTCCTATTTTAAAGCAGACTGCTTTAATCCTGTCCAGGATTCCTCACTACCCACCAAGGATCCTGGGAAATTCTAGACCTGCTTTTGGCATAGAAAAAGCTGTGGGAGGTCATTAGTTTCAAGATTTAAAGTTCATTTTTCCTTGAACAAGTGGCATTTAGGATGGAACAAAAGTTCTGTTAAGAATTTGGGGTGGCAAGTCTTAGAAATGGAACCTGTAGGAAGAATTTTTAAATTTCTCTTTTGGTGTAGAAAGGATTTGCATTGATAGCTTTGCCTCTGGTGGGACTCAAATGTCTCATTAATTAGACTAATTATAGCTAGTAGAAAAAACAGGCTCTAGGTAATGTGATCTTGGAGATTATTCCTTTAGATCTGAAGGTGTGTGTAGGTTCAGAAACAAGTTTGTTTAAAAAAAGATGACTTTCCTTCTCATGAAACATTTCTGTGAATTTTCAGCTGGAAAGCCATGGAATATTTTTCCTTTCTGAACCACTGCAGCTGTTTTTTCTTTCCCCAGGTGAAGAGTTTGCCTTCCTGAAGGATCTTTCTGACATGACAACTGCTGAAGAAAGTCACTACGTGCTGGACATCGCCAACTCCCTCTACGTGCAGAATGGGTTTCACGTCAGTGACAAATTCCTGCAGCTGGTGAAAAAATACTTTAAAGCTGAAGTAGAGAATGTAGATTTCAGCCAAAGTGCAGCTGTTGCTACTCAGATCAATAAATGGGTGGAGAATCACACAAATAGTAAGTCCATGTGATCCTTTTGTACACTTCCTGCTGCAGGAAGTGTTTCTGCTTCCAAACTTGTGCAGTGGTGTTGGGTTGGTGCTTTGGCTTTTATCTGTTCTGTCTGAGACTGAAGTTTCTCCTCCCAGGAAAAGAATTCTAGTATTTCTATTTTTTCCTGTGTAGGAATGATCTGTCATAAGTAATATTAGTCATTGTTAATCATGTGGCTTGTATTTGAATATTTGTTCTCTGCTCTTACCATCTGTAACATTTATTGAATGAGACTGTTTTAATGGTAGGCATTTTAATAGTATTTTAAATTATTTTTTAAAAAATGATAAGTATTATTGAAAAGTTGTCTGCAGAGGGATTATTGGCTCATGCTTTGGATTTGTAGAGTATCACTCCTCCTCTGAGGAACTCATACTCACAAGGTACTGAGAAATAGAATAGTAGGGAATAAAAAGATCATTTTGAACCACAAAATCAGAGTGTGTAATGTAATATTTGCAATGTGAGGAAACGAGATAGCGTGTTGTGAGGGTAGTTGATTTTAGGAACGCTGTCAACAGTTTCACAACACAAATTTGCAGCAGGGGAGTTAAGCACAAAATTACTGTTGTAAATATTCACATTGAGAGCTGCATGGTGCTGGCTTGGCTTGGCAGCTCCCAGAGAGGTGGCATTTCCTGGATCCGTGCAGAATCCCAATATCTGGGAGTCTCCTGGTGTAGGGATCAAAGCATGTTCTCATTCTGGTTCCTCTGGCCCACTCTGAAGGCCCACTCAGACCCCCCTGAATTACTCTCAAAATGGGCCACTCTGGCCCATTTTGAGAGTAATTCAGGGGGGTCTGGCTCTGACACAGTTGTACCATTGGGAATTTGAAGGGATTGGAATCACCAGGAAGGAATTAACAGATCCCCATGTGGTCTGAGCACTTAAGAATCCATAATGCTTTATGGAAAAATATGGCTCCAAAGTGGAAAAGCACCTCCTGTAATGCTTTTATTCCATTCTGAAAATGGTCTGGTTTGTTCCAAGGGAACACAGCAGCCATTCTGTTCCTAACAAACTGCCCATTCTGTCAGGCTGCAGCAATAGCTGGGTGTAAGTGGTGCAGCAGATTGCAGAGTGTTTCCATGGATGTGGGGTCTGTTTGAGGGAAAAGGAAAAGCAGAGCCCACCAGGGCAGCTTGGGGGGCTCTTGGCGTCAGGTTGGGATGGCTCCAGCCCCTCAGCTGCTCCCTGCCCACCCTCCTCTCTGATTTCCCCCTTAGGAGAGGGGCACAGCACAGGCAGTTTCCAGTCCCAGCGTGTTCAGCATGATGGGAGGCTCAGAGCAGAAAACAGAACCATCAAAGGCTTCTCTGAGCAGGAAAATTCTTAATATTTCATTAATGTATTAACAAGATGTGGCTGAAAAAACATAAATAAACATGAGTACCAAATAGAAATCTGGAAATGTTTTCCTCCTTAGTTTCCCTTTTGTTTTTTTTTCCAGCTCCAGGTGAGTATTGGTCACACCTCCCTCCTTAGAACATTCCAGATAAAATGAAGTACAAACAGCAACCCGGAAGAAATCCAGCCCTGTGATACACAAATTTCACACCAGTTAGTCAGGATCATATGCTCCAGAAAGCAGAATTAATTTGTTTTTTAAACCATGGATTAAGGAGTAATAATCAGACTGAGGAATGTGTTTATTTTAACACTTTGCATTGCAATGTCAGCTAAAAATAGAAGTGAGCAAGAGAGCAATCTGATGGAGGCTGTAATTCCTGAAGAACAGTGACAGATTTGGTCAGTGCTCCCAGTTTACCAAACTGGGAATGATTTTGGTGAAATGCAAGGCATTTGAGATGAGCTACAGCAGGTACCAGACTGCATTCTGATGTAAATGACTTATTCAGGATGGAGGAGCAAAGCAGCTGCCATGCTCAGCTGCTGTACCTCCCATGAATAGAGCAGATGCTAGATGGTTTTCCTCTTGCTTTTCAAGAGCTAATGTCACTGGAACAAATGCTGGGAATTGATGTGGATTTTTGATGCTTAGTCCTGGCTTTGAATTCAACAGAACATCCCTGAAGCTCCTTCAGAAGTGGCCCAGGTGAAGCTGCAGTGGTTGCACTCAGCCCCTTTAAATCAAGCACCCATTTAAGTGCTTCTTTGGATTGGAGCCAAAGTTTGTACAAGTTCTGACCTTAAGATGGAAGTGCTGAACTGTTTCATAGCAGCAGGGCAGACAGTCCAGATGTGACCCTTTCTCCACGTGGCTTCCTTGGAGGTATATTTAGTGGTGATCAAGAAACAGTTGCCTAACACATACTTGATGGAAGGGTTTACACACCTACACTGTGATTTAGGTTTACAAAACACTGGCACTTTAATTGGAGATTTAATGAAACATCTGAATTGGAAATTACATGTTAACACTGCTTTTTATTTTCTTGCATTTTTCAAGCTGCCTTAAGTTTGGATTTAATGCTCACTTTGACACGCAGACTGACAGCTGGGTCTCTTTTTAGGTATGATCAAAGATTTTGTGTCTTCAAGAGACTTTGGTGCTCTAACTCATTTGGCTCTCATCAATGCAATCTACTTTAAAGGCAACTGGAAGTCACAGTTCAGGCCTGAAAATACCAGAACTTTTTCTTTCACTAAAGATGATGAAAGTGAAGTGCAAATTCCAATGATGTACCAACAGGGAGAGTTCTACTACGGTGAGTTAGACCTTCAGCAATTTAGAGCTCCTAAATCTTCACTTAATGGGTTTGTTGCAGTAATATCCATTTGTATTGTTGTCTCTTCTTCCACCTAGAATTCTTAATGTGCTGTTTGCCCAAAGAAGGGACTCAGAGTTTGTTGTTTTTTTCCCTAATGTGTGTATTATAACTGGTAGCAACATTTATAATGACTTGCTTGGTGCCACAGGATGGATTTCAGAATGTTTATCCGCTGGATTTAAGCTCTTTACAATTCTTGAGCTAGTCTTGCTTATCACAAAAATATTTTTCTTGTGCTAAACATTCAGATGAATAATGTTTGCTCATTACTGTTGGACTGGTAAAATAGAGGTTCTCTGAACAGCTGAACTAATGATCATTTTTAGTTGGAGCTTGAGCTCCAAGTGGGTTCTAAAATGTCTGGCACTGGCAGCATTTTGCCCCATCTCATCCCTACAAAATCCTCTCTCCTGAATAAAAAACTCTGCCCATTTCCCTGGAAGTCTCAGCAGCCTTAAATTCCAGGCTCTTCTCTGAAATTATGTCCCAGAGCTGTGCTTATCCACAAACTGTGTGATAGCCTGAGCTTGTATTCTTTAAGAAATCAAATGTAAGCCTCAAATTCTGTGATGAAGAAACCAATATAAATTTTATATAGAATAAACTGGGTCATTTTTAGTTCCAGTATCTAGTAAATACTGCCTAAGATTAGGCCTATTTAAACTAAAAACAAAAGAAAAGTTTTAAGAGGTTTTTTGTTGTTTTCCTTCTCTAGGAGAGTTCAGTGATGGCTCCAACGAAGCAGGAGGGATCTACCAGGTCCTGGAAATACCCTATGAGGGGGATGAGATCAGCATGATGATCGTCCTCTCCAGGCAGGAGGTTCCCCTGGCCACACTGGAACCCCTGGTCAAGGCCTCCTTGATTAATGAATGGGCTAATTCTGTGAAGAAGCAAAAAGTGGAAGTGTATTTGCCCAGGTGAGATCGTGCTCCCATGGAAGGGAGAATTGCATCCAAATTGATGGAGGAGCAGAGTGGGGAAAACTGGAGCTCATCTTGCTCAGGCCTGGAGTGCTGCAGCACTGGGAGGATGCAGTGCAGGGTGCTGGGTATTTCAGCAACACACCAGCACTGCATTTGCATCCCTTTCACAGGAGAGCTCTCCAGACAGGAAAGTTCCCTCATCAGAAGTACATCCACCCAAAATGATGCTTGGAGTAGTGCAGAGCTCATTATGGATAAGTTCCATTTAGACAGGAGCCACAGAAATATTGGAAGTCTGAACTACCAAATGTTTCATTTAGGTGCTAATTAGGTTTCTGTGTGCTGCTATTTTCAGTAGTGGTGTGTGTCTGTGCAGATACAAATGGTTGAGTGTTGAGAGGTAATTCCAGTCAGTTTGGGGTTGGTTTTTTTCCCAGCTGTAAGAAGTGCTGCTTTTTCTCCTTAGAGCAGCAAAAAATAACAAGACATCACTACCAGAAGGGCTGAAATTTCTGTCAGTCCATTTGCTGTGTGATCAGTGCAGAGTTACCCACATCCACCATTTGGATCTTTCCTGGAATCCTGCTTCATCCACCTTCAGATATTTCTCATGCCTGTGCTCTGCCTGGCTTGGTAGCAGAGTTGTTTACTACTAAATGTCACTAATAATGTACAGCTGGATCACACTGTCCTTCAAGTGATTCATGATGATTTCATGGAAGTGTTTATGTAACAATAGAGCATCTCTGAAAGGAATCACTTCCACTTATTCTATTTCTGTTCCACTGTGCAGTGGGTATGTGGCTGCAGAAAAAAATAAACTCAAGTGAATCCTTTCATCATTAAAACAGTTCTTTGATTTCAGGTGACTTGGAGATCTGAGCTTGTTGCATTTCACAGGTTCAGGCTCCCTGCAGTCTTTCCAATTCAGAGACCACTGTCCAGGAGCCACCTGCAGCTCTCCAGGAGCTGAGCACAAGAAACAAGGCCAGCCAGGATAAATTAGGTTGAGATGGACTGGTGCTGTCAGCGTGCCCTGATCCCAAATTGGGATGGAATGCACTTCTCTGTAGAGCTTAAAGGCAGAGTGCTGAGGGTCCAGCAGCGTTTTGGGGCTGTTTTTCACTCCTCACAGTAAGAGTTTCTCCCTTCTTTTAAGCCCCAGTTCTTTGAAGAATCAGGAAGAGCAGCAAAGAGCTGCATTGCAGGTTTTGTACAGACTGAACCTGCTGTTCTCTGTTCCTGGGATTTGTTTCTTGTTTGTTTTCTCTTGGACCTTCAGGTCCCAGAGGCCTCAGTAAGTCCAGTAAGATACATGGGAGGGGAATTTTCTCTTAGGCTGCTTTTCCTGCAGGCTTGGGCAAACCTGGATGTTAATGAGATGAGAAATCTGAGGATTCTTAAGCTTCCCTCTTACACCTGGGACAGCAGCCTGTGCACCAAGTGCTGAAGTGGGGCATCTCCTCCAAGAATTTCTAGAGTGGGACATCCACAACAGATTATGGAGGTCCTCTATTAATTATGGAGAAAATCTGTAAAAACCAAGTTTCCATATTTAAGTATCTTGGGTATCTAAACACATGAATGGCATTGAAAACATTAATTATATTTATGACCTGAGTTCAGTTTATATTGGTGATTTGGGGTTTTGTTTGCAGAGACTCCAGGGTTCTCAGATGGGAATTTGAGGCCTGGGGGTTTGTGTGATCATAAAATGTCCTTATTTATTCTGCCCTCGGGCTGCTTGGTTCTTATCCAAGAGCCTCAAAGAGTGGGACAAAAACACCTGCAAATTCAGGCTGTACAGAGGCAAACCAGGTAGAAACACATGCTAATCACCTTCAGTGTTTCCAGACAGCAAAAGATAACGATCCTGAGCTTGGAATTCTGTGTAGGAATTGTGCAGTCTCCTTACAAAAGATCCAGAGATTAATTGCATGCTCCCAAGGTGTTGGATTTCCATTAGGGATTCAGAGGTGATCTACAGGATTTTGTCAATGCTCTAAATAAACACTTCATAAATATTTGATGCTGTGACTCAGAAAGGCATGTTATGAAATGTGGCCTCCAGGCTCTGTCCACTGAGAAATTGAAAGCAGCAGTGGAATAAAATTAAATTTTTATATCTTGAAAGATGCTATCCAATTATAAAGTGAACATTTTTTAAACTTATACATTTGTAATGGGAACTGAATGACTTGCCAAAGCAGAGTTAATCACAACTTTGCAATTTCTGTCTGCATTATCTGTGTGCAAATGAAATTGTGTATTATTCCTCTTAATGGCAAAGGAGAGATTTGCACAGAATTGTTAAATTATACTTCCTCATTTTCATTTCCAAATCATTGTTTTCAGCTTAACCCAGACTAAAATGATCAACATTTTAATCCACTTTTTGCATAGGAGTGAAACAGACCATGAATCTAATTTACAAAGCTGTCTCTCCAACATAAATTACTTGAAGAGCATGGGAGGAACTGGTACCTAATAGTGGTGCTACAGTTTGCAGGTCTCCTCTTAAGGATTGCTCCAGTGTGCCCAAATCTCTGTAACAACCTCCTTGCTTCCTTGTGCATTTCAAACAGCTTTAAGATCTTTAGATGGTGCCAAAATGATGAGTGGTGTTAGCTGAAGGTTGTTTTCTTTAAAAGAAAAAACAGCAAGCACTGAAAACACCCTGCAAAACCCAATAGAAATCCAAACCACAATGAAAAAAATCCTTGAGCTTTCTGGTTTTACTTTTTAACCTGCTGCCTCAAGTCCCCTTTTGATGAGGAGTGGGCCAGTGCTGATTGTCCTTGTGGTACAACCACAGAAGAGGCACAGAATTGTCCACTGAAACACATTCCCACCCAATTCCTGCAGATCCAGCCCTGGAAAGAAGGATCTTGCCAGAAAAAAACCCACAGCCTGCTTTGCTTCCCCTTGCCCAGAGCAGCTGAATGGAGTTTTTTGCCTGGTTCTGCTATTAGTGGGGTTTTTTTTTTCTCTCTTGCTTGTTTGTTTTCAGAGTATTAAATCCTGGAGGCTGCTTCTAGCACCTGGGGACAAGCTGGCTGAAATTCCAGCCAGGATGCTGGAACTGATAGCAGCTGGCAGCTTGGCACTGCAGCCTGGGTGCAAACAGTGCCTCAGTCCCCAGGGCCTGTTCTCCAAGCAGGAATATTGATGTATTCCTCTGTTTGCCTGTCCTTCTGCAGGATTTCAGCCATTAGAACCAACCTGAAAACCTGGAATTTTCTTGCTTTGGCTCACTCAGAACCCTTAGGAATTTTTGAAATGATGGCATTTGGGATGAATCACTCCAGGCTGCTCCTGGATGAGGAACCTGTACCCTCATCCTTCTTGGCTCTGTGGATCCTGAGCATCTAAAACTCACAGAAAATTCAGTGTTTGAAGGGTTGCATGACACCATAGAAGATGAACACATCTTTTTTTTTTCTATCTAAAAGGCTCTAAAATAGAAGAAAGATGGCCTGATGGGCAGTGTTAATGCATAACTACAGAATGTCAGGGACATAAATGCATCATTTTATTCTAATGCTTGTGCAAGTTTTAAATTTCATTAAAGTGTCCTGACTCTCTGCTAAAATCTCCAGAGAATTGCTGGTTTCTCAACCTAATCTTCTCTTCAGTGTCTGTTTCTCAGACTTCCCAGTGTGGTTTTTAAAGCTCTCAGTCGCTATTATTCCATGATTTTTGATCCTGAAGTATCTAAATCAGTTTTTCAGAGTATTTTTAGCATCAGGAGCACCTAAAAGATTGTGGAGGAAATCAAAAATTACAATCTGGTTCATTGTATGCAACAAACAGTGCAAATAACCAAGTGTCAGGGGTGATACTGTGGAGCTCAACATTCCCAAAGTGTGGGAAATGAGATGGAATGTCAGTTCTGTGCTCTAGGCTGTCAGCTTTGGTTTGGAATACTACCCTCACTGTCTGTAAGGAGTGCCCAGAAATCCACATCTGACTGAGGGGTAACTCCTGCTGAATGTTTATGTCAAACTGCAGAGCCTGAAATTGAATTTCAGAGTGTGAAGCTGCCCTGTTCCTTTTGAGCAAAGGCTGGTTCTGATGTCAGCTAAAATATTGGAAATCTCATTAAGAATTGATCTGTAACTCTCACTGCTTTTCAGAGCGTGTGAGGAAAGAGGGGGGATCTGTTTGGAGAGGGCTTTTACCATTTTACCACAAGACAAAACTCCAAGAAGGGAAGTAATGAGGTTTATTTTTGTGAAGGCATCACTTGCTATTTGCACAGCTCGTGTGGTATTTTTGGTCTGTTTTGTTGGTCATAAAAAGCAGGAACTCACCTCTGTAGATACTGGGCAGCCCTTCCCTCACCCACCTGCTCAGGATTTGCCTTTCCTGAGCTTCCAGGCAGGGCTGGAGCCTCTGTCTCCAGTGACTCTGCTCTCCTTCCCCCAGGCATCCTTTGGCATTAGAACCAATCCCTTTGCTTTTCCTTGCCTCAGATCATGCTCAGGGAAGCTTTCCATGTTTCTCTTTTCCCTAAACCTCTCCCAAGCTTCCCTTGCTCAGTGTGCAGGAGCATCCTGTGCCCCAGCTGCTTTCTGGGTCACACTGAATCACTGAGCAGATGTGTGTTTGCTGTCTAATGGTCCAGAGACTTAAACCCACCTGATTTCCATTTCTGTGCTGCTCTGATACTCTGCACTTGGAAAAAGATGCTTTTTGCAGTTATTTTTCTTATTTTTTACCTTAAAGTTTGCTTTCCATGCAGACTTTACTTGCTTATCCTGATATTCCTCACTAATTTGACACTGCTGGCTCCTACCTAGATCGTGTTGAAAGCTCGATGCATTTAATATTGGGATGAAATAAAAACCAAAAGGGCAAACAGACAGCACTGAAATTTTTATAAAATGCATTTGAACATTCATTTGCATTCTCTGTAAAGTAAGTACAGGTGGAAGTGGTTTTCAAAACATTTTAATGTAAATATGATATAGAAAGAAATATTTCTGAGTTTATTTTCTGTGGACTTCTTTAATGTGCACAGACAGGACCTTTGGACTGCACTGTACTAACTCTGGCATTGGGAATCAAGTCTCAATTCATCTTTTTTAGGGTTTTTACCAAAGTCTCTAAAGCAGATCTGGACATGTTTTACAAGTGTGTTGTGAGAGTAAAACTGGTTTTAGTGTTGGAGCCCAAAGGTCAGGGAGATTTGATTGAATGAGCAAACTTGTAGAGTTGTTACCACAGTAACTGATGCAGAATCTGCCAGAACACCAGGAGAGGCTTCTTCAGTACTTAAATTTTTGTTGGTCTCTTCTGATTCTTTTGAGAACTTCCAAGGCAATAAAATCACAAGAATCAGTTCCTGTGGTTTTTATTCCAGGCATGCCCTGGAATTGTTCTGGACAGGGTGCATGAACAGTGCTGATGCCAGCAGTGATTTATCAGTCCTGAGCTATGTCCAGATCCTATTTTAAGTCCTAAAATTCTCTGGATAATGCTAATTCTGGATGATATCCATTCCACCCCAGATTTTTGGCTTCTAATGGCATTTATAAGTTCATTATGAAAGTAGATTATGTACTGGAGGTTTTTTCAGGTTTGTGTAAATGAGGAAGATCCACTTGACTCTTCTCCAGTTCTGTTTGATGTCCAGATGATTCCTTTTCAAGCTGCCAAGGCTGGTGCATGCCAAGGTGTTGGACATCTCAGCTCTTCATCAGCTGTGCCCTGCCCACAGCTCTGGGCCTGGCTTTCACCTGAAAAAAGAACATGTTGTTCTTCCACGGGGTTGGGGAGTTTAATCCCCAAAAAGGAGATTGCACAGCAGCACATTTATTTGCTTCTAGCACTTCTTTGCCCCATCACCAAGGGCTGAGCTGTGCCTGTATCTGACTCAGTGGCTGCAGAAACCAGAACTTCGTCCTACAGACCATGCTTTGTGTTGGAAACTTCCAGCCAGCAAATTGTAAATCACAAATAATTCATCTGGTCACTCTGCAGAGCACCCAGAACTCACCCCACACAAGCAGCTCTAGTCACTCTCCTGGGTTTGTCTGTAGACATCTGTTATTTTCTGCTTGGGGCTGCCATTACTAATATTTTTCTGCCATATTTCTGTGCTTCTCCAGCTGTCCAGTCTCTTTCTGGCCACGCATAAAGGTCTTTTTTGTTGTTTTACAGACACCACTTTTTACAATGTTTGAAAATCAGTGTGTAAATGGAGCAAGCTTTTGCCCAAAATTTGCCCTCAGGGTAGATCTCAGTTTGTCCTTCCAACACACCAACCCAGCCTAGAACAGGGCTTTTGCCAGGTGATACTCAGTGCATTTAAACTAACAACTATTTGTTTTCCCTGCTCTTTACTCACAATCAAAACCCAATTACAGTTGTGCCACCACACTCATTAGAAGCTGAATCAGAAATGCTTTATATTCATATTCATAGCTGGTCTTTCTTACACTATCAAAGTAAAAATGGAGTATCTTTCTTACTCCTCCTTTGCCAGCAGCTCTCTGGGAAGTTCTGCTGTCCTTTGCCTCATTTCATATTCTGTTCTGGTATCTGCACAATTAAATTCAGGTTTTAGAGAAAACCTCTTGTGTAAAAAGTAAGCATTTCCATTAGCTGCTGCATAATTTTGCACTGCAGTTTTATGGGCAGGGGCTGCACATACCATTAGCATATTTTTGATTGCTTCTGTATTAGAAAAAATCCAGCTGTGAGTAAACTCATTTGTTTATGAGCTTTTTTTTTTTTTTTTTGGAAGGTGTCACCAGCACTGGATCTCCTACTTTGCGTTATTTATCTTGGTGTTTTCACCTAGAAAATTTAATCTTCTAATAACAGTAAGTAGTGCTTACATCTGGCTTTTTGTAATTTTCTCTTCCATCCTCCAGGTTCTCAGTAGAACAGGAAATTGATCTGAAGGATGTCTGGAGAGGTCTGGGAATTACAGAGCTGTTCAGCAGCAGTGCTGACCTCACTGCCATGTCTGGTAAGAACTTCTTGTCTTGTCTCTCAAGGTAGATGAGGAAATACATTTTTCACCTGGGAAAGTTCACTCTGAGTGTTTCAGAAGTGAGTCTCATTAGAAACAGACAAAGCTGCACACTGGAGCAGTGCATGGCTGCAGTGCCTGGCTGGCAGATGGGATTCACACCCAGGGGGGTCACAATGTGTCCCCAGTGCTGTTTGTTCCCAGCATGAGGACAATTAAGCTGCTGCACAATTAATTCTTCTCCCCAGATACCTGGAAGCAGCACAGGAAGGAAGAGTTTGGAGATAAAAGCAATTTAGTCACAATGCCACCTGCATTCAGCAGAAGTTGAGATATCTAATACCTTAAAAATCCACGTGGAAATGAGATATTTATGGTTTTAATACCTCCTGAAGCTGTTCATAGAGTCACAGAATGGTCTGGGTTGGAAGAGACCTTTGAGAACTTCTCATTCCACCCCCTGCCATGGGCAGGGACACCTTCTGCTGTCCCAGGTTGCTCCAAGCCCTGTCCAACCTGGCCTTGGGCACTTCCAGGGATGGGACAGCCACAGCTGCTCTGTATTGAAGTGGCACACTGCCACCTGAATGATTTTTGGGGGACTTTTTAGCTCCTTGTGTTACTCCCAAGCCATCCATGTAGGAGACACTGACACTAAACAAAGGTTTTGGCATTTTGAGATGCACCCAGGCACTGATCAAAAAACTGTAATTATATATATTGGCCATGAGTGTGTATGCCTTAGAAGTTCTTGTGCATTTATAGAGATAGATGGGGACAGTGTATCACTATGCTAAAAATCATTTAATTTCTGTATCTGTAATTTTGTGGGGATTGTCGGGTGTGACTTCTCATATTTGGTGCCAATTGTATCCCACCAATTGATCAAGTCTAATTACACCACCTACAACCAATTACTATCTACACCCATTGGAATGAACCTGACCTTAGTAAAGCAATTAATGAAACATGAAGACCTGATGAAAATTGTGAAAGAGGAGGCTTAGCTGGTGGGAGATCCCTGTTCTCCATGGTGTGACCCTGGCACAGTCACACCTGTGTGCCTTAGGCAAAACACTGATCATAAAGGCAAATCTTCCTTCCTCCCACATGCACAGAGGAATATTTGTGATGTTCAAATCCTTTCATTTTTAAGTTTGAAATATTTTTTATAGTGTATCACGTAGCTTATTCCACTGGTTTGCCACTTTCACTTTTCCAGTGAAACTGGGTGAAAAGCTGGCTTTAGCTAATATGAAAAGAGTTGAAATAAATGAAAAACTCCTTTTTCAAAGAAATAGCATTCTTTTGAAGAAAAACACCTTCAATTTCTCTGCCAGCTCAATGAAAAGTCAGCTTCCCACTAAATTCTGGTCTATTTATAGGAAATTATTTACTTGAGAAAAAGCTCCTAGGAGAATGGAAAATGCACAGGGAACCACAAAGGCAGCATCTGGCTTTTATTTAGTTCCATGTAAAATTCATTTATATATCAGGGACATCTATTTATCAAGAGGTTGGCAAAAAGAATCATGTGCTTGTGCCTTAATCCATGTGACTAATGATTTGTTTAAAGTTTTATAATTCTGACAATTTTACTGTACAAAATCAAAACACCACATTCTGCATGACTGAAATAACTCCTCTGCCATTTAAAGATTTACTTGTTATTTAAGTGTAGCACAATGTATAGAGAAAATTCATGAGTTTTACTGTAGCTTTCCTGCTTTTCACTGGAAATAGGTTGTTCCACCTGGACATGGAAGGTTATTTGTAAATTAAGCATGAAAAAAGTGGTTTTGAAGTAATGTCTTTAATGAAAGCCCCACAGTTGATGCTGTCTAAATGAAGTTTTAAGTAATTAAAATACAGAATACTTTCCTCCTTTCTAATTTTCATCATTTAAAATATGGGTAGAGGAAAGGAAAATAAGTCATGAAGACAAAATTGT
The DNA here is from genome assembly GCA_910950805.1 of Acrocephalus scirpaceus scirpaceus. NCBI lineage: Eukaryota > Metazoa > Chordata > Aves > Passeriformes > Sylviidae > Acrocephalus > Acrocephalus scirpaceus. Next base: position 3,392,995 of record OU383781.1, read on the forward strand.
TTAAAGCTGACTTTTACAGACCCCCTGAATGAGACATCAGGTAGCAGAGAAGTGGAAGCTGGAAGTTTATGTGCATCTCAGGGTCAGCCCTGTGGAAAATCTGGCACTTCATGAGGCCTTAAATGCAGATATTTCAACAAAAAAATCCTTAACTGGACACTTAATTTAGGAAGATATAAATCAAATCAAATCTAAAGAGATTTCTGAGGAATTTGGTTGTGTTTAAAAATCCTCTCCTCCTCCTGTCCTGTTGCTCTGGCATTGCTGCCAGGGAAAGTCTCCTGCAATTTCAGCAGCGACCCTAATCCTGTCATCAGATGCAGATTGGTGAGCTCAGCTAAATTCTGGGTGGCCTTAGTGGATATAAACCAAATTACAGGATTATTTTTCAATATTCAGAATTTTTTGCTGTTTTCCCTCAATCTGAAAAACGGAACCTGAAGGACCAGCTTTACCTTCTGGAATTCTGAGCAACCAAAGAGAAAGTGTTAATCCAGGTGCACTTTTCAAATGTTGCTCCCTTGCAGAAATTAAGTTCTTTGACAATTGCCACAGGTGAGTAGGAGGACGTTCCTGTTGGGCTGTCAGCTCTCCTGTTTTCTGACTCTCAGAAAAGACTCTGGCAGTATTTACTTGCACCTGATTCCATCAGTTGTCCAGAATAATCTTGAAACAACTTTTGCTATTTGAGATGTTATCATTGTGATTTTATCATATCACAGAAATTTGCTGCTTGAGTGTTTTAACACCACTCAAGACTTAGCACTGAACCAATTTCAATACTAAAACTCCCCTACTCCTTCAAATAATTATAATATTTCTGGCTGGTTTATAGAGCCTTAAAAGCAGCTGCTTTTACTGCAAGGTGACCTGGGTGACAGTGAGCAATGAAGGGATCTCAGTGACTTCCTCTCACAATATGAAGTAGTTAGAAGAGTATCAGTGCAGTAAATAACTCTTGGAAGTCTTGACTGACATCCATATAATTTTTCTGGGACAGCCTGAGCGAGAAGAGCCAATAAACCCACACGGTATTTTTTTGAAAATGAGACTTGCAGAGCAGCCAGTTGGCAGCTGAGTGGGAGTTTGCAGACATATGGAGAGTAGTGACAAATGAAGTGTGGTGCCAGCAGAGTCGTGTTCATTAGGGGGCAGCTCCAGCTCCCTCCCACTCCCCAAGGGTCACCCTTGGGCCTGCACAAAGCTGAAACTTTGGCACCAAACCCCCAGGGGACTTCCCTGAGATCTTCACAACCCAGTCAGGTTGGTTCTTCTGGAAATCCACATTCAGAGTAGCTCCTGGAGAGAAATGAAATGATGGGAGATGCTGCTCAGGTGAGCCCAGCTTGTCCCCTGTGAAAGCTGTAAGGGAAGGTGGATATCCTGAGGAGATGGGTGAGATGGGCAGGGATGTGACAGTCACAGCCTGGATCAAAGGAAAGGCTGCCTGAACTCTCAGGGACAACATTATGCTTTCCTAGGAAAATAGATTCGTTCACTGTAGGGAGAGATGAACAAGAGGGATGTGATAGCAGCAATATAAAGAGAAGAATCTAGAGAAGGTAATTTGGGATGTGGAATTGCTCTTTTCATCATCCAAGGACAAAGATATCCAATGAAGTGAAAGGCAACAAATGGAAAACAAATAGAAAGTGCTTCTCTCATGGAAAACTTAACCACAGGGATCTTTGCTGGGTGTTCCTTGAGATTGGCAGGACTGCAAAAAATGAAATTGCTCCAGAGCAATCAGAACTCTCTACACTACACTGAATAAAGGCACTCTGTGCATAGAAACTTGGGCTAGGGTATAAGGCACAGGCTGGGTGAGAGGATATTTTTCTCTTGTACATTGTGCTGCAATTTTCATCTCCAGGACTTTTTGTGTCTTCTTCTGAAGCAACAATTCCTGAGCTGGTGCAGTGGGCTGGGGTAACTGGGTGTACTGGTCTCATCTGCAGGGGCACTTCTGTGTTCCTGTCAACTTGAAATGTTGGGTTTAATACTCAGATCTTGAAAGCATTCACAAGTAGGCAGATTTTAATACCTGATGGCAAATGTTAGCAGTGTTTGTGTTCTCAGAATGAGGGGCTCTGAGCCCAGCAGTGGGGAACAATCTTCTGAGGTGCTGTTTCTCAGCAGGAATATGCCTTGGAGTGCCAGAAGCATCACCAAACTGCAAAATAAAGCACTGGGAGCGAAAATGTGGAATATTTCTGTGAATATTAGAGAACAGAATCAGACTTCAGTGCTGCAGTAATAAAGAATTAATTGAAATACATGATTTTAGGCTAAGTGGGCGTTTCCTTATTATTGAACATTAAAATCCATTTGGATTTAAGATTTTTGCTTAGTGTTAAAGACAAGTGGGTGCTGCATGTGCCATGTTTTAAAGGAACAGGGTGGAAACTCCATCCCAGCTTTCAGGACAGCATTGCTGAAGGCTTGGGACTGAACTCTAGAACTGGTCCCAGTTTTAGCAGCCTCATCTATGTTTTATTGCACACAATCCCTGAGAGGATGTTTAGGGGCTTTTGTTGGTGTGACTGAAGTGCAGCAGCTGAACAAGGAGGTTTAATTCAGTGCTGAGTGTACAGAGCAGCAAATGAGATCTGCTGGGGAAAGACTTTTCCAACTGCAGCTCCTCGTGGCTTTGCCTTGCTTTGGTATTACAGCTACTGAGTGTTCCAATGGAGCTGATCCTTCAGCACCCGACAAAAACCACTGAAACATTCACTGCCTTCAGCAGGAGCAGCCTGGGACTGAAATTAAAATACTGACAAAGAAGGATGGAAAACAAACGAGATTGGAAAGAACTAGCTCTGTGGTAGTTCTTGCAATAAATATCTATCTTCAGCTTCTTGTAAATATAATAGAAGAAGAAAGAAAAGACCTCATTTTCCTGGAGGAAGTCTGTTGTACCTAGTGCAGAAATGAATTTTTTTTTATGTCTAACTATTAGCCTATAATGTAATAATCTTTTTTCCCACTAATTGTATTTAAGATCTTGAGTCCAAGGGCTGTTTTTACCCTCTCTGCTATACTGGGCTCTGGGCAATCCTGAGCTATTTTAATATGTAGGAGAGCACTACAAATCTGAGTGAGGTAAATGATGTTGTTAAAAGGGATTGGCAGAAGGTGTTTCAGTGCAAGAGAGCTCTTCTCCTTCCCTGCCTGCTGCAGAAGGTGGATAATGGTGTTGGGTTTTTGGCAGTGTTTGGGGAGGGTTCTTTAAATGCTTCAATCTTATTGTTGAGCCACTTGAAATATGTTCCCCTTTCCTCTGCAGATAACAAGGAACTTTACCTTGCAAAGGCATTTCACAAGGCGTTTCTAGAAGTTAATGAGGAAGGATCAGAAGCTGCTGCTGCCTCAGGTACCTGACTGAAAAGCAGAATTAAATCAAATGTCTGGGTGTTCTGCACTAATTAATTTTTTACAACTGATTTGCTGTACAGCCAGGAAAGCTAAATAGCAGCATGGAGACACAGCATAGCGAGTGTGCTGCTTGCAGAAGAGAATCCTGCAAATCAGAAGTGTTGGCATTTTTGTAACATGTTTTACAAAGAATTGTGAGCATCCTGTGAAAAACCTCTCCTTTATTTTCTTTCTGATTGTCAGGAGAGCACAGACTGCAGTTTATGTTTCCTTTATGAGGAGAGGAGCGTTCATCATTTTTCACCTGCTAATTGAGATGGTCAGGGGCATTTGATCCAGGAGAGTTAGAAGGAGATTGAGGGTTGTTGTGGCAGCTGCATTTTAATAAGCTCACATCCAGAGACACAAGGTGGGAAGTGCTGAATGCACAAGCAGAGCTGTCCCCTGTTAATGCTGGGGGCAGGTGCTTGGTTTGCATGATTGTCACACAAAAATAAGTTTCATTTGTTGCCCATATGTATCATTAGGTGATTTCTAATTGCCTCTGCTTTGCCAGTCTTTGAGGAAAGGAAGAATTACTTGCCAGGTCTGGGTTGAATGGTGCCCAACTCTCTATGCACGTGCTCCTGTCTCTATGAACAGTGGAGTGAAAATTTAGAAGGAAATGAAACACTAGGAATTAATAACAATATCCTGGAGAAATCTGTGCACCTCCAAATAAAAATAACAAAGGGCCAAATTCTGCCTGATTCACAGTTAATTTTACCTTCAGCTCTGCATTATGTAAAATCACCAGCCAAAAGCTGCAGGATCAGCCTATTTAATTTTTGCATATTCCCTGGTTATTAAGGTTCCCTCTCCACTGTGTGAAACAGGTCAGCAGTGCTGGTTAATGCAGTGCACTTCCCTCTTTGAGTGAGCAGGACTCGTAACTCCTCTGAAGGTTCTGGATCTTAAAATTTATATGCTGCTCCCTCAGCCTGGGAAATTGCAGCACTCTGCATTGTTAATCATTTTTAAGCCAGAATAGGCAATTACTCTGCAGGTCTCTTTCCTTTTCAGTGAATATTTTCCTGCTATTTTTTTGGTGTTGAGTGTGGGACTTCAGTGGCTGCACAAAGGTCTCTGCTGAAGAGCAGAAGGGGCAGAGCTGTTTGACAAGTGTTTGCCTGTGTTCTGTTTCCTCTAGGAATGATTGCCATCAGCAGAATGGCAGTGCTCTATCCCCAAGTCATAGTGGACCATCCCTTCTTCTTTTTGGTCAGAAATAGAAGAACAGGTGAGATTACTGCAGATTTCTCTGAGTTTTTCACAGCACATCCTCAAGCAGTCAAAGGAAAATTGCATGTTTTGAATATTATGAATTTCCCTTTGTTTGTTTTAAAATACCCAGCATTCAAAGACTCACCTTTTCCATGGCCTCATATCTCTCTCCAAATAAAACACCAACATCTGACAGAACTCTGAAAAACACTCACAGAAAAGAAAAATTCACCATTTCTGTTGTGAGAACAGAGTGTTGCTGCCCCGAGTATCCATAATCATTGCACTCCCCGAGAGCTTGGCTGCAGTCACACCAGTGAAATATGTTCCCAGTACCAAATGATTTGCATAATGGAGGGACATTACAAGGAATAATTCTCTTGTGCTCTCCAAGTGCTCTGTGGCAGGTGAGGGATGAGAGCAGCACTCACCAGCAAGAGGGGCAAGGATTCAGTAATTCCTGAGGCTCACATTTGTAATTTGCTGTAATGATGCTGATGTGACTGGGTGATCAAACATTGCCATGCACCCACAGAGTTTTTATGGCTCTGTCTTTGTGCTCCCACCACAGGATCAGTGTCTACTAAACCATTCAGTGGCAGTGATGTTTAGTCTGGTTAGGAAGAGTCACTGAGAAGAGAATAAACTCCATCCCAGCTGAAACCAGGCCAGCAAGGCAGGATACCAACTCTTAGGGGCTTTTAAACCATAATAAAATTGAATATTCTTACTGCTGTAGATACATTAGACAGAAAATATATCTGGAGGAGGGTATCTGGCGTTTACTGCTACTCAATATCCAAAAATCTCCCCAAAAAGAAAAATTCAAATCAGGACAGAGTGGAACTTGGTCTCTTTGGGGCTGTTCTTAAAATTGCAGAACCCTTGTAGAAAGAGGAGTTGCCAACAACTGTAGCTAAAGCCTCAAAGCTTGTTACTAATCCAGAAACCTGAGGTTGGAAACCTTTTGAAAAAATCCTCATGGTTGTCCTTCTCCAGACAAACCCAAGTGCTCAGGTTTGGTTGCTGTCTTCAGAAAGGGCTCCTCTTCAGAAAGGAGCCATTTATTCCTGTAACAATCACACAGCACTGCTCTAGAGATTATTGTTGGTATTCATCATCCTAAATCCTCAGCCTCTGCTGGTTCTGACACCTTTCCCTCCCTTCCTCCTTTCCCCCTCTCTCCACAGGTACCGTGTTATTCATGGGAAGGGTAATGCACCCTGAGGCAATGAATTCAAGTGGCCACGACTTTGAAAAGCTTTAACTGCCACCAGCTACCAAAAGGAGGAGATAAGCACATAAAGTTTGAAGTTAATATATTTAAGGTTTGCTGTGTTTTTCCCCCAAGACACTGTTTCAAAACGCTTTCGGATCTAACTGTGTGCAAGTCAGTTCCCAGAGGAAAGCTTACAGTATTAAAGTAATGGTTCTGTTTCTGTCATTGTGATTGCTGTGTCCTTAAAATAAAGTTGTGTACATGTCAACAATTGTTTCTTGTTCTAGTGGGTTGTAAAGCAGAAAACTGCAAATCCATTATTTGTAATTTTTTTACAGTCCAAAGACTGACTTGATCAATGAGACAGGAGCAGAATGTGTGCAGCTCTGAATAATGCAAATGGCAGAGCTTGGTGGGCATTTCTAGAGCTGAAGAAGCACATGTGGCCACTGTGATCTCATCCTGTCCCTGGCAGAGCAGGGACAGCACAGCCTGTGGTGCGCTGCTTGATCAGAGAAAACGGAACAAACCGAGTGGATTGGATTCTCTGACTGTGGTAGACTTTGTGTGAACTCTCCCACGTGATTCTCTCAAGTGCTGCTTTTCGGGATGCTCCTGCATGTGACTCTGCCACTGACCCCCCTAAGTGTTGATGCCAATAAAAGCTGATCGCATGAATATTCGAGACCTGTCAGTGTAGAAAGCTCTGTGTGTGACTGAAGTAAAGGAGTTCCGTAGAAATGCCATTTGTGTGGACATATTTTTTCTCCCCCACAGCAGTTCTACTCTTTAATATCTCATTTCAGGGCTCCAGAATGTTCCTTCTCAAAAAAAAAAAAAAGCCTACCCCAACCTAAAGTGTCTAAAAATGTTCAATTCATAAATAAATATCTAAAGGAACAACATCATCCTTTTCATTTCCTAACTTTTTCTTGGGAGAGGAGAATGACATGTAGCACAAATAAATATTAGCAGGGAAATTAGTTGCTGTTTCCATTTGGAAGAGGAAGAGCAGTACCCATTGTCAGCAGAGAGATAGATAATTATTTCCTCCCTCATTGTGCAAAATACAAAAAGAACAGAGGTTATCAAAAAGGTGAGAGAGAAAAGGAGGGAGGAGCTCCTTTGAAACAGATCATAAATACAAACCTTTGGGTAATAAATGGGTTTTTGTCAGTCAATAGGAGTTTTCTCTTTGAAATTCTGTAAGAACAAATGCATTTTGGCTGAAGTGCAGTTCCAGGCTTCCCTGGCATTCACTCACTTCAGAACAGCAGAGATAAATTGCTCCCAAAGTTATTCATGCAAGGAGAACTTCCAAAATCTGACACGTTGTTCACTTTTTTCCTACTGCTGGTGCAGCTCCTGCAGGTCAGACCGGGACGTGAGCTGGGAATGCTCCCTTCAAGAAAAGGCTTTGAACACATTTCCAGCCCTGCCTCCTTGAATTGTTTCACAAATGGGGTTCCTGAGTGTGTTGCTGGTGCTTATTACCTTTCTGTATTATAGTCTGGACTGGGTAAGACAGCTTTTGTATTCAAATTTAGATGAAAATGGTAATTTTAGCTTTGTGTAGTAGCTAAAAATGTTGTGCTGGGGAGGGAAGAGCAGGGGCTAATTTTACCAAGACCAGAACTGTCTCACTGCAGGTAAAATGAGCTTTGAGGTGGGTTACACAAGGGCTGGTTCTTCACATTTAAATAGTTCTGTGGACATCCCCTCATGTCCGTAAAAGTGCTGAGGATCCCCTGTGGGGTTAATCTTAGAGGAGCTTTTTTTTTTTTAAGCTTTTGAACGTTTTTAACAATTTTTTTCAGGCTAATTTTTGTGGTGTTCACTCTGACTGAGAAGGAAATGAGAAACCTTCAGTCACGTTTGTTTTCAGTCCATCAAAAGTTCTTCCTGGCCAATTTTGTCTTTTCTTTGTATCAGTTCCTTGCAACAAATATATTCCTTACTAAGGAAAGGGCTGAAAACGGATTTGAGCTAAAGCTTTGAATTTTGGAAGGACAGCTGCCAGGCAAAAGTGTTTATGGAGGATATCAGGCAAGTGCACAGAATTCCCCTGCAGCTGGATTGAGCAAAAGTACAATGGAATGATGCAGAATCACAAATTCCAAATGAGATTCCCAGAATTGCCTGAGTGGGCACATAGGAGAACCAACAGGAACAGAAATGCAAACACTTGTGATTTCACCTGCTGCTCTCCCAGGCCTTAGAGATGCAAAATAACCTTTTTCTGTTTCTTGAAAATTGAGAATTACCTGGTTTACAACAACATGAATTGATTTATTTCCACAGTTTTCAGTGGTAATAACATCTTAAGTATTGTTGCCAGTTCATAGGTGTATGAATGCTGTTCCATGATGGTTTTTACTCCAGATTTTGTATAAAGTTCATTTCAAAGATGCTACAGCTTCTTCACTACAAAACTAACAAAATAATTTTGTCTTTTTTTGGCATCTTTTTTTTTTTTTGGTAGGGGGAATTTGTCAGCTGTAGCTCATCTGTGAGTTTAGGTGTGTAGTCTTCAATTTAAAACAGTTTTGTGTTGGAGGCTCCATCAGCAAATAAATCCCTGAAATTCTCTAATTGTGCTGATGGAGTGACCCGTGGTGTGACACGGCTCAGGTCCTGCTGGGATGCAGCTGCAGTTGAAGCCTGAGGTGCAGTTGCCTGGTGGGATCATCTTCTCCTGCTTTTACACCTGTCCTGGAATCCAGGTGGGAATGATTTCCAGAGCTGCTCGGGGAAGGTTTTCCCCAAGAATCCCTTCAGCAGTGGGGCTGCCACTGAAGATGGATTTATTTGACTGCTAGGATCCCACTTGTACATAACCTTGAGCACCTGAGGGGTTTTGTAGGTCTGTATTCAACCAAAATTTGTCATGTTGTGTGAGTTAGAGTGGGTTTGTTGCTGTTCCAAACACGGATTTTCATTCTCCTTCCACAAGCCTTGGTGGCAGGGTGAACTTCTGTATCAGCATGTGGGAATCAAGGACATGAGATTCCTCAAAGAAATAAGATTTTGGTGTTATACCAGAGACAAACAACCCCAAACTTAGTCAAGGCTCTTCTGGCTAATTTTTATTTGTCAGTGGTGGACAAAAGAAGAAACCACAAGATGTCACTCTATCCTAAGGAGCTGAGAAGGACTTTCCTTTTGACAGGAATCCTGTGGGAGTGTTGCAAAGCTGGGTATCCCGAACAGAGCTCAGGGACAGGCAGATCTCAGCAGAGTCAATGAGAGATGCTGAGTTTGGAGCACAGTCAGCCCCAGGTTCCTGGGATTAATAATCCCAAACACCTGCTTTGTGTTACAAACCTGACTCTGATTCTTGGGAAGGGATGGCTGGACGAAGTTCATTCCTCCCAGGGGAAGTTTTGTCCTGCATGATGCCTCGTGTGCCTGGTGTGGGGTGAAATGGCAGGAGTGGGTTGTTCTTTAACCTGTCCTGGGGTTATTTCAGAGAGCCACTGCTACAACAGGACATAGAATTTATTTTCTACAAGAGAGAAATAACCAGGATTACTCATTGATGTGCTGGGCCTATTTTGCTGTTCTCCTTTCATTGCCTCTTAAATTTCCCCCTTCCCTCTCTGCCTTACACAGCCACTGGAATTCCTGCACGAGCAGATTCCTTGCACAGTGAGGTTCCCCCACTGCCAGAGTTCCCCCTTCCTGGGAAGGAGGCAGCATTGTTCCTATAAGGATTTTCTTAAAATGACCACAAGGCCTACTCCAAAAGTGATGTTTTCAAGTTCATTCCTGGGTTGTTCCTGTCCCTTTTATGGAGCAATCCTTGCTTTTGTCCCCGCAGTGGAAAATAGGAGTACATGGATTAGAAAGAGGTGGATGAGCTACTCCCAAGGCTTACTCCAAAAGTGATGTTTACAAGTTCATTCCTGGGTTGTTCCTGTCCCTTTTATGGAGCAATCCTTGCTTTTGTCCCCGCAGTGGAAAATAGGAGTACATGGATTAGAAAGAGGTGGATGAGCTGCCCCAGCCCCAGTGCCAGGGAGGAGGAAAGCAGTGCCTGGGTAACTCAGGTAACACCAGCAGGGAGCTGAGTTCCCTGCTGAGCTGCTCTGCACCTCCTGGCACAGCTGGGGAGGAATTTCATGTGGCTTCCTTCAGCCTGGAAATCTGTCGGGAATTCCCGAGGGGTTTGGATCCGGCTGCGGCAGTGCCGGGGGTGCAAACAGACCGGAGGCTCCGGCTGCTCGCTGGGACCTTTGCTAAATGCTCCAGCGGCTTCTGGGGCTTCCAGCTGGGCTGTGAAACAAAGTTCCACATGAGAAACCCTCAATGCACACCGGCGATGCTCTGAAACTCATTAACACTCCGTGCCTGTCCCCCCTCCGCGAGGGCTTCTCAAATGACGTTCTGTTCATACAGCGCTGCCTTCGACAGCATCCACAGGAAGATTTTTTTCATTTCACAGCACTAATTAGAAGCCCAAGTCATGGGCCAGTTGCTGTAGGCATCAGGCAAGCTGAAGGAAAAGCTAGGCAGGAGTAGGGGATGGAAATGCAGCTGGAGTTGCAGTTTACAGACAATGGCACAGAGCAGGGGCCGGGCTGATGAAGGACATCAGGCTCAGTCGGGCACTCAGGCAGGCAGGGAGATGGAGAAAGGTGGAAAAGATAAATGCACCAGCCCAGATACAGATATTGATTGTAAAATTCTAGCTCAGGCTGAGGAAAGAATTGGAATTGTTCCTGCAGCTCAGCAGTTGAGCCCATTGCCGGGGTTTTTATCTTTCCAGCCACGCTGAATCACAATAGGAATGATGTCTCAGATATGACCCAGGCTCTGCTGATAACAGGTTGTTTTACTGTCTCTCATAAACACACATCCTCCCTGTGGAAGAGTGATCTTTTTGGACAAGCTGAGGGGAAATTCCTACAGGAAAACCATTCTGTGCTCGTGTAGAAATGCTTTTAAGAAAGGAAGGAAAAAGATAACTGAGGAAATCTGGATTGTGTCTAAATGGTGGTTTTAATGTTCTCATTAAGGGATTGGAATTGCCCATGGAAAAAGATGAGCTACAACCATTCCTTTAAGTATTCTGATGCTACCTAAAGAGTTTGAAGCCAGTCATAGATTTTTACTCTATTTACATGTATTTATTAAAAGTCACATTTGTTTTTTGTTTTAAACCCAGCCTGGCATTTTTGCAGGTGGTACCTGGATGATAATTTTCCCTGAGCAGAGTGAATGAAATATGTTTAAACATGATAAGAAATAAAAGATATCAGGAAGTCCCTCTTGCCCAGAGACCTGTAAGGATCACACTCTGGGCAATGCCAAATCTCACTGGTCACCAACAGTGTGGCACAAAAACTCTGTTTATTTGGGCCTTTTTTCATTGTCAGTGTATTTTGTAAATGTGTGTTTCTAAAGGCAGCAGCCAAAAAGCCAGCATAGCCTGACACAGGGGTAATAACATTTCTGAAGTTTATTACAAGACAAATACCTCTCTCAAAATTCCTTGGCTCTGCTGGGAAATGTTCAGCTTGGGTCAGGCTGCAGCTTGGAATCACCAGGGTGTAGTGACAGTCTGTCATTTTCCAGGAGCAGGGCCGTGCAAAGCTCTCCTGCCAACTCCAAACCAAGGAGATGTCTTCATCAGCTGAGCTGCTCCTGGCAGGACACTTGGAACGAGCTGAGCTTCGAGGTCCCTTCCAACCCAAACCATTCTGTGATTCTATTGAAGCCCTCAGCAAAATCCAGAGAGGTAAAAGAGGTCAGTGCTGCTGCTGCTGCCTGGTTTACATCTGTCTCCACTGATTTTTTCCTCCTCAGAATTTTCTCCTTGGTCTATACAAAAAGAAAATCAGAGACAGTGTGCTCCAGTTTATAAGCTCACTTCAGATTTTTTGATCAGAACTCATTTGTGAATCACCCCAATATTTCAGAGCCAGCCTTACTGCTGCAGTTCCATGGGGAGCAAGGTGACCAGGCTGACTGCAGTGATTTTAATTCATTTATTTTCCAGTGTCATTCCACATTTAGTGTGCATATACTTGTAGATTAAAGTCTTCTGAGGAGGTGATCTCTTAATTACTGAGCTGTAAAATCTCAACAGAGGTGGGACAGAGAGTTTGGAACCAGCCTTGTGACAGCCCTACAGAAAGGCAGGGCTGTCAGCAGCTCTGATGAGCACACCCAGGCACAGCATCCTGAGGGAGAGATGCAGTGAGCTCTGAACAGAAATCAGGGAATGTCTCATTCCATAACCTCGAATGCTTAAATCAAGCAGACAATCTTGTAGTGTCCAAAGGACTCAGAGCAAAGAGCATCATCAGAAAAAGCTACATTGTCATCTGCAGCCTGTTCCTAATCCCTTTGTGGTCCCTCACAAAAAAAAATTACCATTACTTCCAGTCAGTTCTGGACCCTGTGCAGGTTCCTCTCAGGCTGTGCCCTGAAGCCTGAGTTCAAACAACTGGCTGGGACTGACACACCTGGGATTTTCTGTGACTAGAAAAATCTTACCCAATTTGCAAAAATTACTTCAGGACATTTACCTGAAAATATGAAATGGGCTTCTAATCACAGTGTTTCTACAGGGAAAAAAATGGTGAGGGCTGTATGCATACAAGATGTAGAATTTAGAAAATTGCATTTTGTCTGTGCACACATGCACTTATTAAATGTGGATGTATTATAGGAACCACAAATCCTGTTATTATTTTGCTATGGAAAATGACCAAAACCTAAGCTATTACTGCATGAAACCCTGAGATCATGCAGTCCAAAATAATGAAGCCACTCTGTGCCTCTTGCTTTAGAGGCTGGAGGACTTTTCCTTGGTGCAGGATGCCTGTAAGGGAATAAAAAGGGGTTTTTTCCCCCTCCCTTTCTCAGTCACTGCCTTGGCTGGGTTCCTCTCTTTCAGTGCCCCAAGTTAAATGTTGAATTCTGGCCTCTTGAAACTGATGGCAGCAAATTCCTCTGCCTGCAACCACTGCACAGGGAATCCAGCAGGTTAATAGGAGCAGACAGATGAAGGCAGAGGGCCCTGGGGAAATAAAGGGATATCAGTGTTTAACACAGGGGCAGTGGCAAAGCTCCCCAGCCACTGCAGCACTGAGGGCCCTGAAGAGGAGCCACAACCCCCATGGGAGGAGCTGGCAGAGCTCTCCTGATAGAACTGACAGAATTGCTTTGGTATTGCTTCGTATTTTCTAGCCAGAACAACTTTCTAGTGGATTTATTGGCAGTGCAATAAGTGTCCTGAGCACAAGTTAATTCAGGCTCTCTTAGCCTTGATAACACTTGCTTAAAATGTGCTTCCTCCCATGGATGACAAGAGTACAGAGATTATATTTTGATAGTTCCGTGACAAGTGACATCCAAAAAGCAACAGAGAAGGCTATTTTTCAGAAGGGCCATTAACCAGCTGGCAGCCTGTTTCCCACCCTTCATGGCAAGCATGATAATCTGAACAGCATTCAGGAACAAGGCTGATCAAAGTCTCTGCTCTTTTCCCAGGAAATGCATCCTGATGTCTCCACAGAGAAAGGTTTTCAAGTGGAAAGGTTGTTTTACATTTCCATCTCCCTCGGTGCTGCAAAGCCTGGCTTATTTTTTAGGGTTTCTGTACAGAGCCTTATTTTTTTTCACTAGAGCTCGGGGAGTATAAATTTTGCAAGTGTGTTCACATTCAGCACAGACATCTGAAGACACCATCTGATAAACCAAGGGGTATCTGTGACAGCCTTGTGCTTTTGTGTGCCATGGCAATGGTGACTTCAGCTGCTGTAACTCTATCTAAACCTGCACAGGCACAGCAGCTCGGGCTCCTTCCTACCCAACACAGCTGGCAGAGCAGATAAAAATCAGGATTTATTCCTGGTCTCAATCTCAGAACTGAACCAGCACCTTGCTGTTAAAATTTGGCTTCCATGGGGCACAGGGAAGTGCTCTTTTCCCAGCTGGTCACATCTGCAAGCCCAAGGGAGGTGCTGGCTCAGCCTCTGCTGTGGGGATGGTTCCACTTCTGTCCCCACCCCTGCCCCTGCAGTCCCTGGCTGGAATTTGGTTCAATCCAGGGCTTTGCTTGCCTGTCCCTCCTGTGGAAAGGAGAGGGGATGTGGGGTTTGACTCCAGGGTGCAGCTGAGGCCGTGCCAGGGCTCTGCTCTGCCCCTTTGGCTGCATACCAAGGGACCCATTCCTCAGGAAACAGCAGGGAACAGACAGGGTGACCCTGAGGTGAGGGGCCAGCAGGGACAGCTGGCCTGATGCTCTGGGGGAGAATCCAGAGATGGGAGAATCCAGGGATGGGAGAATCCAGGGTGGGAGAATCCAGGGATGGGAGAATCCAGGGATGGGAGAATCCCGGGGTGGGAGCATCCAGGGATGGGAGAATCCAGGGATGGGAGAATCCAGGGTGGGAGAATCCAGGGATGGGAGAATCCAGGGATGGGAGAATCCCGGGGTGGGAGCATCCAGGGATGGGAGAATCCAGGGACGGGAGAATCCAGGGATGGGAGAATCCAGGGTGGGAGAATCCCCTCTGGTTTGGCTCTGGGCTAAGCTCCCTGCTCTGGTACACTCCCAGGGTGTCTCTCTAATGCTGAAAATGGGAACAATATGATGCTGTTAAATTGCTGACTGTAAAACAAGATTAGGGCTGATGTGCAGAACAGGCCCTGTCCCAACCTGCTGGCCAAATCACCCAGTGGCCAAATTATTCACTGACCAAATCACCCAGTGGCCAAGTTATCCACTGGCCAAATTATCCACTGACCAAATCACCCAGTGGCCAAGTTATCCACTGGCCAAATTATCCACTGACCAAATGACCTGCTGGCCAAAACACCCCCTGGCCAAATTATCCACTGGCCAAATCACCCCCTGGCCTGCTTTGGCCCGAAGTGCCAGCGGATTTATGCAGCAGGAAAATCCAGTGAACAACCAGAGCGTTTCAAAACAAGCTGACAAATCTGCAGCACTTGGGAGCAGCAGCTGATGCTCCCTGAGAGATGTAACACGATTCCTATAATCACTGAGATGTATTTAATTTTTGTTTATTTAAACCAGCCCCGTGTTTTGCTGTGAGCATTCATCATCTGGTGTCGCACGGCGGAGTACGAAATGTCACCCCTTGAGTCACATCCCCAGCGACTCTGTTAGCAATGCTCTGGCTCTACTCCACAGCTGGAGAAGAAAAGGGCTTCATGCCTTGCTGGCTGTAGAGCAAACAGGCTCCTGCAGCTTCATTTTGCATTCAGCAGCTCTCCAAAACAGTGAAGGCAGCATGAAAAATGAGGAGGAACACGACTGGAGCTCGGCTGCTGATCTTTCACAACTCAGCTGCGAAAAATACGAGGTCTGAAAGGAGACTTTAAAGTACAGGTAGCAGCAGAAATATTGAACTGCCTTAATCAAGGAGAGAACACCTGGTCACTCAGTCATTTAACAAATGAAAACAGGGCTCTCTTCTTCCCCCAGCACGAGGTACAAAGAAAATTCTGATTTCCCAGCTGGGAATACAGCGTGGAGCTGGCAGCAAAGGGAAGCAGCTGGAGATGGGGTAGTAATGGTTGAGACTGGTTCAGTGACCTGGCAGGCCTGGACTGGAGAATCCTGTGACATAAAATAGTTTAACAGCACTTTCACAGCCCCTCCAGTGGGCTTGGAGCCCCTCTGAAGCCCAAAGATCAGGATGGATGGGAAGTGTCTGGGGTTTAACCCTGTTTATTTCCCCTTAAAGAAAAGCTGCCTCTCCTACCACCTCAGCTCTGTTCAAGCAGAAATGTGAGGTGGGGAACGACCTCTGAAACACTGAGGTTTGTCTGCAGAAGGGATTTTGGGCTGAAAAGAGCTAAAGCAGAGTGAGGCACTGGATGAAATCATCCCACTTGAAGCCCCTGGTTTGCATTCACCAGGCCCTGATTGAAACCCAGCCTTGGGCAGAAGAAGCTGATGCAGATGGATGGAGCCCTGCCCCTCTCAGGGATTGCAGGCTGGGCTCTGGGAGGTCCCAGCAGCAGCCCTGGGGTCCTGCAGGGCCAGAACTGCTGTGGAAAGGCAGCAGTGAGGAGAGTAAGGGCCAGGTAAATCACTCAGGTGAAGATGCTTTAAGGTCCTCTTGGCTTTTGAACATATCTGAGTACAGAATCCCTTCTCTACTGAAGTCAGTAGACTTTAAATTTAAAATAGATTTAGAATATATATTTATAGCTGTGCCTTGTGGATGGAAAATGCTTGTAGCTGAGAAATCCCTGCTTAGCAGGTACAGCTCCTCAGCTGCGGGACAAAGTGGAGGAAAATCATCCCAGGAATGGTTCAGCTCCCCCAGCCCTGCTGGGAGGAGAACGTGGTGTAGCCCTCAGGACACAAGGATGTGATACAGCAAGTGCAGTCTCTGACTTTGAGCAGGAACACGTTTTCATTCCATTTAATTTCTCTTGGCAGGCCGTGCCAGCTCCTAACTTTAGATGCAGGAGTTGTGGACAGCTACAGCGTGTCTGTCTCCTGCCCATAAAAGAAGCACTGGAGAAAAGTTCATTCTTTTTTTATGTAACACGAGGCTGCCATTTGCTCAAAGTGAAAGCAAGTGGGAGTAAATTATTTGGATTTCCTGACAAAAGCTGCACGAGCACAACACCTTTAATAAAAACAGTTGATTCTTCTCATAATGCTCCTCTTCTCTTTTCCCCACGATCACAGGAGGCCTTGCTTGCTGCTTTCAGCTAGAGAACATCTTTATTATCCTTGCAGACAGTGAATAACAAGGCATTCATTTGAACTTAATTTTTTTTGGCAATGGGACTCAGGGAAAGAATAGGGATAAAAAAATGGGAGATGTCAGGAACAAGTTCTGCCTGTAAATACACGTTCAGAGTTCTCAGTTCCTTCTTTGATTGGAATGGGGACAGGCAGCTCTGAATTTTAAACAACTGAGTTATGTTTGTCATTCAGCTGCATTGTTTTTCCATGTTTTCCTGTCCTTTCCCTCCTTTCTAAGTTCATGCAGAGCTGGGTACTTTTTGCCACCTTGGCCCAGCAATGCAATTATTTTCCCATCCCACACTTAAAGAGATTATGTCTATTTGTCTCAAATATCTCACACATGACAACCAGGCAAAGCCACTTTAATAAAGAAGTGCTCTGGTGACTCCCAAGTATTCCTGCATTTGCAAGATCTGATTTTCAGGCAGGCAGGGGTTTGATGGATGAAATAAACCGATTTTTTTCAATATATTTCAGGTAATCAATTCTAAACAAAAAAAAGGAAACATAACTCTTTAGCAGCTGGCAGCAGTTTCAAATAAATACAAGAGAGTGATGGAAGTGTAATGGCATCTGCAGTGATGGAAGTTAGAGAGGAGAATAAGCAGAGATGCTGCTTCCAACCACACAGGGGAAAAGGAGCCTTACGAGGCTGCAACAGGAAATTGTCTATCAAAATGAATTTAGAATGATTTTCATATGATTAAAATTACCTGATGAGACTTATGTTTGATAAATTAGGAAGTACTTAATGAATCTTGTACTCCATCAGGGATTATTAACAATTAACTGGTGAGAAGATGAAACATGAGATCCGTAACGAAGACGTGGATGGAGGAAATGAGGCTGACCTGGCACTGGAGGTTTCATCTCTGGGTGGTTCCATCAAATCCCTGATTTGTTTATTCTGGCAGCTTCCGATGGGTTTAAATGTTGAGGATCAGACGGGAATGGCAGCTGGGGATGTGCAGAGTGACAGGAAGCTGACTGAAATGTGGCAGTTTGTCACTGAGCTCCAGGGAGCTCCAAGCCATGACCTGTGTGAGGTTCACTCTTTTTGGGGAGATCTGGCAAACCTTTGGGGTTTGTCCACATTCACACACGGGTTTGGTTCTGCTCCAGCTGAATTCTGTGGCTTTGCTCCTGGGGGCTACGAGGTTAATCAGGATCTCATGTGCATCTCTGGGGTAGGGATGCAATGACTTCATTCAGTATAAAAGCCATGTTTTAAGGTAAAAGGGAAAATAGACCTCATTTCAGTGATTTAAGTGTATTTAAATAATGGGAGGAATCAGCAATCAGGCATGTTGTGTGCCACCAGCTCCACTTGGGATGCAATTCTGGTTTTCCTACAGGCAAATGAAGAGACAGTGAGTTATGTCCATTGTTTCTTTTGAAAAGAAAGTTTTGAGAAAGAAAATCTTGAAATGTTACTTATTTGTGGTCTTCTGTCAGTGTCAGAAAAAGTTTAATTCATCCAGAAACTGTTGACCTTCATTTTGTTAGAAAAGACAGATTTGACACTGGAATAGGCCTCTCCTCAACCAAATAAAAATGCTTTCTTCATTCCATAAACATTTTTTTTATACCTTTATCCAAAGACTATTAAATCAAGAAAAGTCTCCCTCTTCAGTGCCAGACATTGTCATGACTTCCAAGTCCATTGTTTTTCCAGAAGAGAGAACCAAATTTCAGTCCTTGTTGCCTGGTTACAGCCCCTCCAACCCTCTTGGAATCCACGGGTTTGTAACACCTTAGAAAAGCAGACATATAAAGTTTTCACTTCAATTATTTATGCAGCTAGTTGTTGATTCCTTTTTGTCTGGTGACCCCGATGAAATGTTTCACTAACTCTGCTCTCCTCCTGCCCAAGGCTTTATTCTGTTGTCCTTGGCTTTTCCCTGGGAATGCTCTCCAAGTCCTACCAGTGGGAATCAAACACTTTCCTGGAATCCTGAATGGACAGGACAAAAAGAAATGTGTTGCCTGGGTAACTCAGCCAAATAACCAGTTAGTCTGGGTGAGTGTTTGCCTGTTTATCTGCTGAGGCACAGATGAGCACTTGTGCATCAAAACTTTTTCCTTTTCCAGGGCTGTGCACATCAGACCTCTGAAACATCCCAAGAAATTCTCTTTTTCTAACTGACTCATCCAGCATGAATGCTCTGGACTCCTGGATAGGTTCAAACCAGGTAAGATCAATAAAAGTTCTGATAAAATATCAGAATAGTAATATAATATATAATACATAATATATAATATATAATTAATACATAATATATTGTATATTGTATATTTATTGTATATTGTATATTATATATTGTATATTATATTATATCATTATAACAATAAAACAATCAATAAAAGATCAATAAAGGATCAATACAATATCAATAAAAGATCAATAAAACCCTTCTGCTGGTGCTGAAGGGTTGTGATGTGCTTAGGTCTGATTTTACTGTTGCCATCAACCTAATGATGGTTTGGTATCACCAATATGTATCAAGTTAACACCAAAAAAAGGAATTTTACTTAAGGAACATAAAATTATATCAAAGAACTGATTTATTCCTGAATCAGAAAAAATGTTATAACAGAAAAATGTCTTTTAAATATTCTTTAAATGATGATTTGCAAAATGTCAGCTCAGAAACTCAGCCAGTAAACGCAGACTTTAAAGCCAGACTTTAAAGCCAGTCTGGCCTTAACGAAGTCAGTGGCTGGGAATCCTGTGTGAATGCTGACCCTGGGCACAGGAGCAGAATTTCTGCTGCCACAGTGCCAGGATTTCATGGTCTGAGCATCTCAGTTATTTCTGTATAAAAGGAGGAGGGATAATATAATTTCCTTTCTTCCTACCCTTTGTCTGTCTGCTCTGTTCAATTAAAGCACAAACTCTCTGGAGCAGACTCTGTTTTCCTGACTTTCTGTGGTGCCCAGAACAGCGGGGCCTCCGGTGGCCTACAGCAGTGACAATAATTGGGATACTTTCTGTCATTAATCAGACCTCAGGACGAGCTGGATTCTGCCTACTTCCCACATATTTCATGGACATGCAGGGAAGAATCCAATGGGATAAAAAAATCCCTGTGTGAGAGGCACAGGGTTGAGACCGATGCCCACCCTGTATTTACCCAATTCAAGATAAAATTACTGGTCAAAATTAGATAAAGTGGGGAAAAAACTATTTCTTTCTTGCAGAGCTGGGACACTGCTGCTGAATTTCTTGTCAGAAGAACATTTTTATGGGCAGGTTGTAAAGATCTGAAAAATGGTGTTTATAATGGAAAGGCCGACACCATGTAAAATATGTCGTTCCTCTGAAATAGCACAGAGATAATTTTTCATGGGCTTTATGAGGAATGCATTTGCCATAAAAGATCTGAAGCCCATTAGGCTGTGATGGGGACCAATACCTTTCATTTTATAGACAGAGGAAAAATGGTGAGTAGAAAGGCCCCAAATTACAATCTTGTTTGATTTAGATATTAATTTCTTTATTCTTAGCAGACAGAGAAATGATTCGCTCAAGTGACCTGATGAATCTCTTAATACCCAGTCCTCGCCCACCCCGTAATAAACTCAGTTCTTAGCACATGAAGTTTTAATGAAACCTGTGTGGAGTGAATACTTTGTTAAATTTCACATAACGATCTGTCAGTTCAACATTTGGAACCACAGAATGCCTGTGCAAGGAGCTGAAATTCTCTAATTACCATCATTCCCCTCTGCTTTCCTGGCACGGTGAAATTTGCCAGCAGAATTTCTAAGAGAAGGGTTTGAAGCCTTCAGCAGCCATTGGGGAAAGCACAGACCTTTCTGTACAGAAAAACCTTGTAATGATCAGCCTTTGTAATGACCAAAAAGAGAAAAGAGAAATGGGAAGGAAAAGGAGGAGAAGGAATAATTTTTCTGTGAAGAAGCTGAAAGGTAGAAGTGGAAACCACAGAGGTTCTGACTATATGGCATTTCCAATTGAATATCTCTGGGCAGAGGGGGTTGTGTACTTTTCCCACATTGATTTTAAGCTGTTTATCCCTTCTCTTTTCAGTGCAGAGCCCAGGAGCTCCAGTGAGGAAGGAGCTGTGCCTGTGCTGTGCGAGTTGCAGATCAATAGGGTGAGATTTACAGCTCCACTGTAACCTTCCCCTACAACCTGCTTCCATCACTGCTGCTGGAGTTTAAAAGCCACCTGTGAACTTCAGCAGGGATTAACCAGTGCCCACAACCACACTGGGCTGCTGCAATCCCACCCTGGAACCCTGCCAGAGCCTGCACTTTGTCTGGGTGAACAAACAAAACTCAAACGCAAAAATCAACAAAAAATTTTGAAGGGGATAATTCACTGGGCTGATTCTCAGAACCTGCAGCTGTAATGTTTTAAGAAAAACATAATGTAAAAACAGACACAAACCTGGCCTGCTGGTTCCCACCAAGAGAAGAATCTCTTGTTTTCATTCTCAGCTGCAAACTTGAAGAAGGAAGCCTGGAAGATTTTCCTAAAATGGCTGAGCACGTTGTAACGAGGCAAGAACGCCCAACAGAGCAAAGAGGTGCTCATGAAGAACTTTCCTGAACATTACATAAAATGTGAACCTCTTTAAGTAGTTTCTTTTCATCCAATAGAGGTACATTAACAAGGCATTTAATGAGCCATTAATGAAGCAGGAGATCTTTTAGGCAATGAAAAAACGAGCTTCAAGTGGGCAAAACTGTGAAAGCAATTGGTGAAAGTGCAGTCGCGGGAGCGAGCGGAGCAGAGATCCAGCTGGATGATCACGTATCTCGCCACAGGTATCACCAACCTATCTTTAGGCACCTCCTGGGAAGGCAGCTCACTGATACCAGCTGGATCAGCCCAGGGATTTGTTTGATGTGCTTAAGGGATCGGTAACAATAGCTCCTAACGTGACTGCCGCGTTGCGAGGTGACAGCGTTCCCTTGGAGACAGTGAATCCATCCAGGATCCCGGCAGGTTCCCCCTCTCCAGAGGCCCTGGAAGTCCCTCCCTGTGCAGGGGCAGAGATGGGAAGATAAGCTCTGCCTGTAGACAAATAGCCCCGTGCAAGATGCGAGGATTTAATGCAGCAGCCAGACATGTCTGAAAGGTAGGAGGGTGCAAGGAGACACGAACCTGTAGGCATTGCTTGACATGCTTTGACAACGAGGATAGAGTTACAGCATTGAGTGTCTTTTTAAAATGTACCAGCCTGTGTTGCTGAGGGAGATTGCTGTGCAGGGAAAAGAGGAATCCAAACAGAATTGGTTTTCCTTGGTGTCATTGCCTGATTGCTGAAAGGAAAAGCTGTCCCAACAAAAAAATGTTGAGTTTGTTGTGAAAATGTGTGAAAGGCACGTGGATTGAGGTGTGGGCTTTGTACCAGCACAAGTTGGATCCATGAGGAAAATGCTAGTTAATATGCTAAGAGTGTACCATTATGGTGATAGGACCTAATTAAGTTAATTACGTCTTGGGGGGGGGGCAATTTTATGAAGCATAAAGCAAGATAATTGATGCTGCAGCTATCAGCCAGGATGCTTTGTAGCCATAACTTACAGGTGTGTTTGTCACTAAATTACGCTCAAAAGAACTGCTTCAAAATGTTGCATAATGTCTCATAAAACTCCTATAAAAATAATTGAAAGGTAATAGAGCATGCAAACACTATGTCCATATCTTCTACTCTCCCAAGTTCAGAGAGTTCTCATAATAAATGTTTGCGTACAAACAGAGCTGCTCTGGAGCAGTAAATTGTGTGCATTTGAAATGAAGCACAGCCTGAATTCTGAGTTTGCCATCTTTTAAATACTTTCACAAATTGAGCTGGTGAGTTACCCCTGCAGTTTGTTTATGTGGATGGCTTTGGAACTTTCCATGGACTGGGACAACATAAAGAATTGGGTGTTTGGGGTCTGGGAGCAAACACTTGTTTGTGCAGGTGGTTTGGGCAGATCCAGAACCAGCTCTCTTAGAGCCTGCAAAATCAGCAGCTCTCACCCAGTGATACAAACTCTTTGCTTTGGGAGGATTTATTGCTCTTTTCTTAGTTTCTCAAGTTTTGATTTTTTTTTTTAATTCCTTAAAGATGATCTTAAAACACATTTGATTTGGTTCCCTCCTTTAGTACGGTCCACATTTTTCACTTCCGTAGTATCAGGGCTGAATGCACTGAGAGCACTTTGCTGCTAAATAAGAACCTGACCAGATTTCACTGAGATCAACCACATGGAAGCCTTTCCATCAGATATGGGCTGTGATTTGGTGGGATGTAGCAACACCATGGGAATTCTGACTCTGGATATGTGCAGAGTTAGTATAAATAGCCCTACCACTTGTTCCCAAACCTTTCATCCAGGGCATTCAGATTTAACGGGGAAGCAGCCGTGGTTCAGTGAGAGCTAAGCCTGCTCAAGGACGCTGATTCCTGAAGAGCAGCTGGGGATAAGGCTGTGGGAAGTTAGACCAAAACTGCTCAAAAGGCTGGCACAAAAGCCTTTCAAATCCCAAATGCAAGAGTTTGCTCATAACCTCCTTTATCTTTACTCCTCTCTAACTGAGCTTCCCATTTTCTGTGCAGCAGAGCTGAACCTGAGCTGCAGAGTCTCAGATGTTTGTTTGTCGAGGCTGCTGTTTTATCAGGAGAAAGGAGTGACTGACACTGCTTTTTTAACATCCAAATATCTAAAATATACACAGGAGGGCCTTTTCACTCCGTTTCTCACTCAATATCTTTCACTGGTGTCGTTTCAGAGGCAGCTCAGCTTTAGCTCTTCAAAGTCTTTCCGTGGGCTTTTCATGTTTCCTGCACTTAAAGGCAGCTGGACTCGAGTGTACTCGCACTGCAGTCAGGAAACCTGGAGCACTCTGGGCTCTGGGAAACCTGGCCAAGGTGTCAGAGAGAGGAGAACATTTCACAGCCACACAGCCACACTGACACCTTGCTGAGGTGGGGCTTTGATCAGGGAGCTCAGGGTTTTCCAAGGAATGGCCTGGTCTCTCCTCAGTCGAGTTCTGAGAAATGCAGGAGCTGTTCTGTTCTCCTTGCTGACAGTTTGTAAAACTCTTCAGGCACTGAACTCCTCACTGGGACTTGCAGTAAGGAGAATAATGTAAAATGCAAGGGGTTAGCCATGAGTGCTTCCAGCCACCCCACAGCCTGGGCTCCCCCCGTCAGCTCACACAGAGCACTCCAGACTTCAAGGTGCCAGCAAAGAATTGTTTGGTACAATTTTGTGGGGTTTTGTTCATTATTAAGAAGAAAAAAAAAGTTGTACCTGGATTTGGTGTCAGTGGCACAGCTGTAATCATGATAGGAACTGGACTGAGGGCCAGCCTCAGAAATTAGAAGCTGGTCACACACAAGATTTTTTTTTTCCCCCCATTACCTTTTGAAATTTCCTTTCCAAACCTCTATTATAGAATTCTTAAAATATAGTCAAGTACCTCTGCTTAAAAGGCATCATAAATACTCCCCCACACCCCCCAAAAAGAGGGAGAATGGAGGAATGCAATTGCCACAGAGGGTTTCCATTAGTGAAATTAATTCTTCTCTCATAAGAATTTAGGTCCATGATTTATGATAACCACCAATTTCTCACTGCAGGCGAAGTGAGAGGAAATGACTCAGCCTGGACAGACATCATGAATCTCATTTTTTTCCCCTTAATGCTTGACATAATCTAGTGTGCTGCTCCCTGAGGTGCCATTGGAGATTCATATCCAGCCGAAGGGCCTCACAATCAAGGCAGGAAATTTTGCTCCTTTCATGTATTGTGCGACCTGTAATTGCTCGGAATTACATCCTGCCTCCTTCATGGCCACTCCTTTTGCATCAGTTTTGCAGCAAAACAGGAAGGTAAACAAAGCAAGGGAGAGAAAAGCTGTGTGGCACTGGCTCCTCCAGAAAAATCTTGTGTGACATAATGTGGGGGTCCAGCTGGTGCTTATTAAACTCAGGCAGTTTTGAGATGAAAAACATTCATTTCTGTCACTCTTTCCCATGGAAATCTCACTACCCACCTGATTGGGGAAGTTGTAGCCATCACTTTTTTCCTTTATTTTTTTCTTTCCCTTTTTTTTTTTTTTTTTGGAACTTTATGTTTTATTTGCCATCACAGATACAAGAATTTTGTGAGTGGGTTTCCTGCCAGGAGATCAGCACAGATATCATGGTAAATGGTTCAGCTAAAATGTTTTATCCCACATTTCCAGGGACTGGGAGTGTATATTCCTGTCTCAGCAGAGGAGGTAGTATCTAGCTGAGAGGAAGGTAGGTTTTTGAAAAGTCTTGCAGTTATAAATAGTCATTTGAACACATCCTAAAAGATCACTTCCAAACCGAGAAAAATAACAGATCTTTTTCTTAAACACAAAAGAATTTCCACAAATTTCTTTGGTCTGATCTCATTTAAACATACAAGGAGGTAAAAGCAGAACAAACACAGAGATAGAGCTAAACAAGAATTCCCAGTATTTTTTATTTTCTGGGTTATTTTTTTTCCCATTTACCCAATGTAAATCCTCTTTCCACAGGGTTTACTGTGTGTGAACTCTGTAACACACACACCCCACAAGGGGCTGCTTGCCTCCAGGTGACCTCCAAGAGTATCTCAGTAAATAGCTGCTATTTTCCAAAATGCTGAGCTCACACAGCTTCCTGGAAGTCACCTACAGTTCACTGGGGCTGCTGTGACCCCATTAAAACCCCTCCCTAAAGCAGAAGGGAGAAGAGCTCTTTATCAGAGCTGCTCCTGCTCTGAGGTCACCAGGACATGTCTCCTCGTGAGGGTTTGCCAACAATCTGTAATTGTCCTTTTTGACCAATGTTCTGTTCAGCCTGTCTGTTCCTCCCACCATGAGACCTTCTTTGCCTTCCTCTCCAAACCATCTTAAAGCTGCATTTTCATTCTGTAGTTCTGCTCCTGACTCCAGGTGTTTTATGATGCTGACTGACAGCTGAGGCTCCCTGGCACAAGAGCTCCCTAAGCCTGTAGAGTAAATGTCCAATTACAGCATTGGGTGCACACCCTGACTAAATTAAATCATTGTTTTCAAGTATTCTGTGGTAAATTCCTAAATTTCAGCTGCCACTCTGCAGGGTCTTCAAACCCTCTGGAGCACAACTGGAGAAATTGCCCATTTGGGGTATATAAAATGTAAATTTTGGAGGTGTTCATAGGCAAGGGACTAAGAGAGAACACGAACACAGGACTTCAAGCTGAAGGTTGATTTGGTAACCTTGGAGGTCTTTCCCAGCACTAATGATTTTGTGATTTGAAGACTCAGCTGAAGAAAATTCAGCTTTTCTCCAGATCTTAGAGAATCCCCTAGAACATATCCAAGAGATTAAAATAAATATATTCATATTACTAAAGTAATGAATTAAAACACATGTACAATGGAATTAAATAAATAACTGAGATATCTTTTCATCCAGCCCAGATCCATAAAGGCAGGGCTCTCCTGGGTAGAAGGGAACAAACACATCATGCTGTTGAACAAACTCAGCTCTCAATTTTCTCCAAGACTCAGTTTTTCTAACACACTGCCAGTAAATTCCTCTTTCTGGTGTTTGGACACATCTGTGAAAGGCTCCTGTGTGTGAGGAAGTGCAGCTCAGGTGAGGGGTGAGGGGATTGCCCATGGTTTGGCCTCAGGACGTGGCTGTTGCCTGCTGGCAAGTCCTACCCCAAGCTATTCTCTTTTTCTCTAATTATTTGCTGCTATTATAAAGCAAAACCAATAAAATTTGCATTTCTCTGGACAGAATCTGCACTGGCTTAACATCTCCTCTCTAGCTCCTCAGGTCTGACCAGCAGCAATCAAAAGTTCTTTCAATCCTATTCCTCCTGCTGCTCCATCCTCGATGATGCACACAATATTTCAGTTTTACCCCAAAACAGAGGAATCCTCAGGCACAGCTGGGACTCCAGGCTACCTTTCCCAGTAAGTGTTGGGTTTGCCAGTTTGCCACAGGTTTGTGGAAAAGAGACTTTGACAAAGAGTAGGCAAGGCAGAAATCTCTTACTCAGCTTTCAAGTGGATTTTGTTTGCCTCCTTTTACCTTCCGAAACTGGGGTGGAACAAAAATAAGATTCTGTTCTTTGGGGCCAGGGGATTTGCCTCAGCCTTCGAGCCCTGAGCACCAAACTGATGCCGTGGGCAGGTGGATAATGAGCCCTGAGAAGGCTCTCTCCAACATTTGAGCCAATTTCTTGGAGCTGACCAGGCTGAGCTATGGCAAACTCCACTTCAGTGTGAATTCTCACAGCATTTACCAACTCCTGCACATGGCTCTGACTGGAGGGATTTCTGCTGTAATAAAGCCAGAAAGAAGAGAAAGCACAATGTCAAAACCTCAAACTGATTCTTTTACATCTTTATTTTGCTTTTTTCTAAGCTTCCCTCTGACTCCTTCAAGTACCTTGGCTGGTGTGACTTAGAAGAACACGGTGTTCGAGGAAATCAGCTCCGCTGTCCCCGAGTGAGGGAAGGTAAAGATCAAAGAGACACTTTGACATTTCAGCCCCAGCTCCACTGAGTCAAAGAGTACATCCTTAAAAGTGATGAGCTTAAATCATGGAGCTTGCCATTCTTTTGAAAAGGGGGAGGATTCCTCTCATAGTGCCCATGCCTGCTGCTTTTTTAAAAATTTTTTAATCATTAGGAAATTATCCTTTGTCATTTCCAAAATGAAAAACAACTGACTGAACTGCAAACTGACAAATTTAAGTATTAATGTGGTGCTGATTACTTCTCTCAAAAGTTCATTAACATTTGACTGCTCAGAATGCAAGAAAGCCAGAGGGAAACCCAGCCCTGCAAACAGTGGCACATGTATTGTATTTTAAGATTAAATTGGCTCAATTACAACCTATAGACACACTCAAGAACAGATGGGTTTTAAATTCCAGTATTTGCATGTTTGGGAGTAAACAGTGGAAATTTTCCAGGCTTTAATCAGGAATTTGAAGATGTCCATAGCTCTAAACATTTCATTAAGGATTGAAGTCCCCAGTGTTTATCTGTCTCAATACAGATGAGGTTTGGAGTGGGGCTGTTGATCCTGGTCACTGCTCTGGAAGCTGCAAACATTTTCTCAGGACAGTCAAAGACTAACTCAGCATGGCAAGGAATAAGAAGGATTTCAGAACTCAGATCCCTATGAACAACTCTTCAGAAATAGTTTTCACCCTGAGCTGTGGCAGATCTGTCATTTACCCACCATGCACAAAATCATCACCACTGTGGATTGCTGGCTGAATTATGGGCCTGGGAATGGTAGAAAAATTTTCCCATTAATTTATATCTCCAAGCCTGGAAACTTACACACCTTTAATATTATATATATTTCTTCATTACAGACCCTTCCCAGCAATATATATATGTATTCTTCCAGGAAGTGACTAAGTGCCAGTTCTATATCACATCCTCAACTGTAAATCTTTTTCTCTGACCAGGGCCCTCAGAAGAAGAGCTGTTCTTCAGAAAAGAGGAACACACTCTGAAAAGAAGAAAACAAGTAACTGACACAGAGAAATGGGAAAAGAGGCTGCAAGAGAACTGGGAAAACTGTGCTGTAAAACTTTCTCATTAACACTTTGGACTGTAGTTGTAGAGAAGCCAATAATGACGTGCTGGCTGCTCACTGCATTGAATGGGTTAAAACCTGCTGTAAGGAAGGTGTCCCTGGTTATGGCAAGGGGTGGAATTGAATGAATTTTAAATTCCCTGCCAACCCAGACCATTCTGTGAGGACTCTATGAATATTTATATCTGGCTGCTGGGCAGCACTTTGGTGCCAGATGAATTTAGAAGCCAAACCAATAAGCCATGGTCCCTCCCCACTGGTAACCCCACTCATGGAGGAAGGAGGAGATGGACACTAAAATTCATGCTTGAGAGATGGTTTCTTTCTTCCTCTCAAATAATTAAAGAGCCCATCACTATGATTCTGAGGTGAATTTGGCACTTGGTACCACCAGTTGTTATAAAAGCAGCAGCATAAAATGTATTCTCATTTTAACTACCTCTGACTAATTCTATATTTAATGATATAGCTATTAAAAAGCAAGAAAGAAAGAAAAAAAATGTGATTTCTCCTATTTTTCCCTTTCCAGGAGTTGAACCTTTCCTTCCAGGACCTGGGTGACCTTTACCAGGTGGAAAACTTCAAAAGAATCCTCCGAACATTAATCCGTGTGGAGAAGCTTTGGTTGGTGGACAACTCTTTGACAGACCTAAGTGCCATAAGGTTGCCAAGGTAGACAAAATGTCCCATTTCTATTTTTGTGTAATAGCACAGAAATCAAAATTTTACTGAAGTGACAGCTGGAGCAGGCTCTTGAGAGCTGCCAAATCTGCCCTTGGGGGGTACTGGATTGAGAATCCATCAGTTTATTGCTGTTCTGAGTTCATGTCATCCCCAGGCTGGAAATATCCAGTGAGGAGATCAGATGATGTCCCCTTTATTCCTGGGGAATAATTAATGAGTCCTGTCAGCTTCAGGGAGATCTGTGCCAAGAGGGGAAGTTGTTGAACACAGAAGGAATCTCTGTGAAGAGGCAGTGGAACATAACCCAAGCAGAGAGGCCAAGCACAACCATGACAACTATAAATTTATTTTACCTTCCATCTGCTGCTGCTCTGCTGTTGAGTATTTAGGTGTATGGAGAGCTGTAGTATTGAGAACAGAAATAATAATGCATCTGTTGTACAGTAGAAAGAAATTAGGGAATAAAAGTGTAGGGATCTGATCTGGCAGTCCATGACGAGGCAAAAACAGCACAAATGTAAAACCAGTGTATAAACCCCATCCCTGTTGGAGGGATTCTGTCCCAGATGTGATAGTGATGCCATACACTTTGTACTTTACAGATGCAGAGAGCTAAATGTAAATAAAAACCACTTTACATCCTTCAAACAGCTGCCAAAGATCCCTCAGATTCAGCACTTATCTCTCGCTGACAACAACATCACGACCCTAAGTGGGATTTCAGACTTCAGGCACACTCCACTTGAATCCCTCATCCTCAGGAGGAACCCCTGTGAGTTCCAGGAGAGATACAGACAACTGTAAGTCTGACCCTCTCGTGGCTAACACAAAACACAAAACAATGTTTGTCAGAGTTTCAAAGGAATAGGATCTCAAATCCAACCAGCTTTCTAAAGAAGCTCTTCATTTTCCCACAGTTTCAATGCTCCAGGAACGTGGGTTAGTGAGTTATTATGTGATAAAAGCCCCAAAATATTCAGAAACTGCCTATGATGCTTTTTAATGGCATGACTGGCAGCTCTGGAGCTGAGCTAAGCCCATGGATCAAGTTTAGAGACAGTGAGCAGGGCAGATAAATTAGATTCCCTTTTATTAATAGAAACTACCTATTACTCAACCTCTCTTCAGTCTCACTGTACCCTTGGTGGGCTCTGCAAGGAGCTGAAATTGCATTACATGGCAGAGATGGGATCAGGAGCAGGTCTTGAAAGATGGGAGCAAAAGCAGGGGAAAATTAAGTTCCCTTCATTTGATTTTTCTGGATTCCCCTCCCTGTCCCTGTGGCAGGGCTGTGGAGGCTGCTCTGCCTTGAGCAGCCTTAGAATTTCTACTGGAAATGGAAATTCTAACCCAAGACATTACAATCCAAGAAAATTCAGGAGAATATCATCTCTTCTAAGCCTCACTCTTAGAAAATCTGCATGGCTGCACGTTTTTCCCCACTACAAACACAGCCAGGAGTTGATATTTTAAAGATAAACCTTGCAGAACGTGTCTGAAATGGGACACATCTCCTCCCATTGCTTCCTGGGAGGGGGAAAAAAGAAATGAGAAGTTTAAAAGGAGTTTTTAATGAAAACTTTTCTGAGTTTCCAGTATGTTTTCCCTTGAGTCTTGTCTTTGGCAATGTGATGCTTTCTAAAGGCAGGGGGGCAGATATCAGCATGGAAGGGGAAAAGTGAATTTTAAATGGATTTCACATCTTATTTGCATACCTCCAAGTCCAGGTGAACAAAAGCAGAAAACCACCTTTTAACAATTCCTAATTGTGTTTCTGCTCTCAATCTGCCAGCTCTTAGGGCAATTAAATATTGGTATATCTGGTATTATGTTCATTCTCAGTGTTGGAAGACAGATTCTTGAAGTGCTTTATTGAGTCTGAGGATATAAAAGTGGTGCAATAGAGTGAAATCTGAGAGTTTTAATTAGCTCTTTATCAGATAAATTCTGCAACAAACGACAAATCAAGATTTCCAATCTATTTTAGATACGTTTGAATCCACTGTTTCTTTTTTATCATTGCCTGTTTTGTTCTCAGCATTTCCCAAGATTATTTCTCTCAATTTCTATTTTATCTTTTGTCTCTCTTTAAGAGTGTTCTCCAATTTGCCAAACCTGAAAATGCTGGATGGTATCCCAAAACTGCCAGAGGACTGCTCACCCCCTGCTGTCAGGTTTTTTTACAGAATGTGTACTATACTCTGACACTGTATTTTTGTAGGATCACAACTGTGCTACAACCACCTTGCTTAAAAGACAGAATAAATCCCTCTTATTGAAGTTCTATTTTTTTTTTTTTACTGGTCAAAGAGATATTGAATCAGAAATAAAACATTTTTGAGTGCATTTGTGGATATGGATATGTAAATAAGACATAATGTTATACTGAATATCATGAGTTTGGTGCATTAAAAATAGTTTGTGATTTTCTCATCTAGGAACTCTCTGTCGACAACAACTCACAATTATTGACTCCCACTGCATTCAATGAAAACATACCCAAGCTCACACCCCAAGTTCACTGTGGGAAAAGACACAGGGATGGACATCCAAAAAAAAGAAAACCCCCACCAATGTCCAAGTGCTCTTTAATGAGCTTTGTACATGGGAAAAGTTGAGCCACCCCAATCATTTTGACCCTTAGAAATAAAAAAAAAAAGAAGGAAAAAAATTAAACAAGATCTTGCTTTGGAGTTTGATGTGGCCAGAGAGAGGAAAGGAGACTTTTGTCTCACTGCTCATTGTTTGGGGATGTCCTGTTGCTTAATAGAGGCTCCTCAAAGCAAAGCCACAGGAGGGAAAGACCTGTGGAGGCTGACAGGGATTTGTAAAGGCTCACAGGATATCTGGATGCAATTATCTTTGAGAGGTGTCTGTCCCTGGCTCTGATTGCTTTGCTGTCCAATCCTAGGGTTTTTTTTTGTTCCCAACCAGCACACAAATAGCTGTGCCACCAGCAGCGCAGGGAAAGAGTGACAGAGGCCTGAAAATGAAGCCAATTAAGAGAATTGCCTCATTCCAGAGCCAGTCAATGAATTCTCTGCTGTGTGCTGGCTGCAGGGGCAGGTGGGTGCAGCTGCAGGGAGGAGGGATGAGAGCTCAGCCCTGCAGGGCTCTGCAGTGCCATGACCTACCAGCAGAAAGATCTGTTCAACATCTCTGCTGCATCCAGGCAAGAGAAATCACCAGCCTGGAAAGATTCCAGGCTCTCCCTTAGGGCTGTCCTTGCCTCTCCCATAGCTCAGCAGCCCAAAAAAGGTGATCAAAATATTGCACCAAGGAAATCATAGGATTTTAAATGTTTTACAGGGTCTGGCTTCAGAGGATTTTCTACAGCAGTGACAGGAAAAGGCAGTGGAGCACTGCAAAGAGCTGTCAGCTTGATGGTCACCCTCAGGAAATATTCCTGGATTTCGGAGAAGCAGAGCAGCATTGACATGCTCACAAATCCAGTCAGTGGGATCCACCCCAGCACTGGGAACAGAGCAGACTGTGGCAAACCCCTCCATAAACACCCTCCAGGATCAGGAGGGAAATTCAACAACACACAGCAAAGAGCTTTTATAGGTCCAGAGAGAGATGATGTGGTTTACACAGAAACAACACAGCCAGGGCTTTGAAACTGGGAAACAGAACATTGTGTGCTGTACCTGGCAAACAGAGAACAGGAATCTTTGCTATGGAGGGGATAAGAACAGAAAATGTGAAGGCTTCCTATGGACTGAGGACAGTGGTCTACCTCAGGTCTAGAAATGAATCCAGACACCCTATAGCACATGATCATTGTAAAGAGCCCCTGTTGTGTCTGGGAGTGGAAGGTGGAACACAAAGGATGAGGATATGTGTGAGAGAACACTCATTCCCCTCCTCTTGGAAATGAGGCAGGGAGCCAGAGCAGAGGGGAAAGAGAGCCTGAGGGACCAGCATTACTGACCACCTTATCCTCACTGAGCACCTTGTCTTCACTGACCACGTCACCCTCACTGACCACCTCATCCTCACTGACCACCTCACCCTCACTGAGCACCTTACTGACCCTGAGCTGGTCCAGCCAAGATCAGAGAGCAGCTGGACACTGCTGTGGGTCAGTGACTGGAAACAAAAAAGGGAAAAGGCTTTTCCCAAAGCCTCAGCCCCTCAGGAGAGTTCCACCCAGGAGTGCAGAAATCCCAACACGAAGCACTCAAGGCTCTCTTCCCAGCACTCAGCAGCAGAAAGGGAGGCTGAGATGGGAAATTGCTCCAGTCCCGTGGGCAGACGTCTCAGTTAGCAGCTCCTGGTGAAGTTACCACCCACCTCCTGCAGATGTAATTGGGAGCTGCTCCAGTCTCTCCTGGGAGCAGCTCAGAGGCTCTGCTGCTCAGACCTGAGTGCTGGGTCAGCCACGAGAGAAAGGCACAGACACTGATTTATTCTTTCTGAACAGGAAGTTGGTTCTGCTCTCATAATTTTTCATTTCATTACTTTAATGCTCTGGCTCTGGGATCCCAGGGAAGTATGAGGTAATTCTGGGGAGCCTTGCTGGTTTTATTTAAAGTGCATCCAGGAGCAGGAATGTGCTGGTGATGTTTGAGTCATTTTGCTGCAAAGAGATTTAAAGGAGTTCACAGAACCACAGAATGGGGTGGAAGGGACAGAAAAGCCCATCTAAATCAACCCCCTGCCATGGGTTACTCACAGCTCCATCCAGCCTGGCCTGGGACACTTCCAGGGATCCAGGGGCAGCCACAGCTTCTCTGGGAAACCTCTGCCAGGGCCTCCACACCTCCACAGGGAAGAATTTCTTCCATCCATTCTGAAATGTAAAAGAACAGCTGCCACCAGGGAGCTCAATAGCAAAGTGTCATGAAATCAATTTCCAATTACTTACAAAGATTCCTTTGAACCTGACATTTCGTGAAAATTTAGCAAAGTGTTCCCAAAATCTTGCTTAACATCCTAGGACAGGTTCAGGGCTGATGAGCCCAAAATTGTCTTATTTAGCTGTCTCTTCACTTCTCATTATGTCTAAATCTCTCAATACAAATTAGCAAAGTTTGAATAGAAAAATTTGAGCAATATCAAATTAAAAAAAATAACTAAATGAGGAGAAAGAAAGAAGATTTTTTTTCATTTAGTCATTTATTATGATCCCAGGAGTTTCAGAGCAGGGTTTAAAAGATCTGTACTTATTACAGTTCATGGGTCGTGGTAGCAAAGTTGCAGCAGAGAAGAAAACACCAAGTACTGATGAGCATTTCAAAAACCATCTGCTCATACACACCTCACCTTGCAGACAAACATGAAGGACAAAAAAATGAAGGATAAACACTCTGTGTTCCTACTGGTCCAAATTATTTAAATCCCTCAGGAAATAAAGGCTTTGAGCCAATATCCTTCCCCTGGACTGTTCATTGCAGCCCTGACTGGGTGTGAAAACAGCAAAGCAGTGGCCTCCCGTGAGAAATGAATTCTTTTATTGCCTTCACTGGGCTTCAGAGGCTGGGAGAGTGCACCAGAGGCAAAGCAGAGCTGATCGGGATTTTATCATCAGGAATTTTAATGCAAATCCTTCCACCCCAGATTTCCACACTGCTATGGATTAAATAACTCATCGGTGAATCCCTCGAGTGCTGGAGCACAGAGCAGTTCCAAGGACATCACAAGAGGCTTCCTGAGGTCCTTGTCAGCTCTCAGGTTGTTGTATCCATGAGAAGTTGTCCTGGCACACCCTTTGGAAGGTGCTGTGGGAAGGGAGGTGGGTGCAGTGGTCAGTCCTGGCTGTGCTGTGACAGCCACAGTCCAGCTGTCCCTGCAGGGGCCACCTGCCCATGGCCAGGAAGGGCATCTCCCCTTTTCCCTTTCCTGCCCTGGCTCCTGTCCATGGTGTTTGGGTGCTGACAATGCCAGGACAGGGGTAGTTTGGAATTTTTTCCCTGACACAGCATGAGTGAAGACCCAATTCCTGCCCACGTTGGATTCACCTGCACAACTTGCAGGGATTTCAGAGCTGCAGGAGCACATCCCCGTTCTGCTGCTGGAGTGGAAGGGAGGAAAGCCCTGACAAAGCAGGGATCAGGTCATCAAAAAGGGCTCAGTGAGGCTGTTAACCCCAGAGAGGCAGAGCACTCTCCCCTCTCCCCAGAGAACCCATAGTCTGAACATACCAGACTGTGCTCACTTATTTCACCATTTCCTTCCTGGCTGATTAAAATCAAATACCTCCTGGTCTGTGCAAGGCAGCTTTCAATCCTCACCACTTAATTCTTGCTGTTCAATAAAGCCTTTTCAGCATTTTTGATGATTTCCCTGCTATCAACAGCAAAAGGAAAAATGAATTTATTGAATATGCTGACTGACACTTTGATCCATTTGGATACATATGTGGGACATGCAGAGGCACATGGCAGGAAGCATGGTGGAAATAAGCTATTAAGTTATTCCAGATCACTCATTTTTCATTTGTAATCTGTCATTCCAGACAGAGTTGTTTTGGAATTGCCAGGTACACACTACATTGTGCAATCGAGAGCCCTGAAGGTAAGGAAAGAAAGCCATCAACAACAAATGCTTTGGATAAAAACAGCCTTCAACATAAATGTGATAACCTAAACAGGGATGAGAGAAGCTTGGACAGGAATAAACTGGGAATTACTTATCAGTCAAGCTGCAGGAAATGGTCCAGTCAGCCTTGGGGAGTGAAATCCCAGCCAGGGTTTTTTTTTTTCTGATTCTTTTTCATGTTGATTATTTTACTTTTCCTACGTGATAAAGTATTTCCCATTCTTACTCCACACAAAGTCTGGGTTTTTTTTCCTAGTAGGTTGCTATAATTACTCCTCACAACCTGAGCACTGAACCAGTTTAAGGGTGCTCCTATTAAAAGGAGTGGATGATGAAGTCAGTGTTCCTTTAGTGCACTTTAATTTTCTGTATCAAATGCACAACTCTGAGCCCAAGGATATTTAAGCAATGTCTGCACCTGTTCTCAGGGCTCCCAGCCCTTCCTCAGTCAGCTCCTGGCTCTCACCTCCTCTCAGCCCTGCACACCTCTGAGCTGTGCTCTCCCACCTTTTGTCCTGCTGCTTTTTCTGTGCCAGCTCAGTCACTCCTGTGGCTGCAAAGCCCTTCCCCACCTTGGGCTGATGCTCCCCACGAGCCTCAGGCTCCATCCCAGGATGCCTCTGGGTGCTGCAGTGTGTAATAAGTTAGCCAAGACTCCATTATCTTCATGCAAGAAAAGCCAGTTCTTTATTTTCACAACTCATTTTATTCGGTTTTTACAGACCTCGTGTGCAACTTTAATTGGTTAATAGCTTTCTTGCCAATTACTCTATTGGCTAGTAAAAGGTGTTCTACTTGTCCATCAGATCTCAGTATTCTGGATTGTTTGCATGTTTTATTTACTGATTCTCATGGGACAAATCCCTTGTTATTGCAGGTACATTTGTTTTTTAACTCAGGAATAGGTTGTTACGCTAACGAGTTTTCATACCAAGATTGTTTTTGCATGGGAACTTGCAAACTGCTTAGAAGAAGTGACAGGCTAACGCTGGCAATTTAGCAGAGCAGGCCTGATTTTATGAGACCTTTCTTTTATAATTCTTTCACCTGTCCCGACACTGCAGGACCAGCATTTCCTCCAATACTGAGCTGTTCTCTCCCTGTCCATTCCCTGGTCCTGCCCTGCAGCTCCTTCCAGGGCCACCACAGCATTTGGGATGTCTGGTGCTGTGTGGACAAAAGGAAATTGGTGGTGGAGCAAGTTCTGTGGGATTAAACATCATCCTGTCTGTACAAGACATCCCTGTTTATCTTCCAGATGCAGAATTCCTGGTGAGGACAGATGTCTGAAGTGGGGCACATCCTACAGCAGTGTGTTCAGCTCGGTGGATATTTGGAATCTAAAAGGCAAAGAACAAGGTGCTCAACCCTGCTGCATTTCTGGTACACACAATTCAATGTTTTACCACTGGCTCCCACTCCAGGTATCAGCAGTTTGCTCCCCTCTGCTATTTTGTTTTATTTTATTGTCTTTCTTCAAGCGTCGCAGCAAATACAACCATAAAATCAGAACTGAAGCTCCACAGGGTAGATGAATGCCTGGGGGAAAAAATGGAATATAATGTTAATTCTACAGAGGGGAGTGCTCAAAGTGCTTGTCATGTCCCATGACACAAAAATATCCCAAGATTTTTGTCCCTTTTTTTGTTCCTAATACAAACTGGCTTTGCAGTGAGTGAATTCAGTGTGCTGTGGAGAAAGGTGTTGTAGTGAAGCCGTGTACCCAAGGAGAGCTGTGCCCCCCTGGGAATAACTGATGGAAATTCCCGTGCTCCTGGTGTATGGTACCCCAGTGTCTTCTTCCTGCAAGGGCTGTGGAGCTCCCTTAGGTCTGAGCTGAGCTCAGCCTTCCTCCTCCAGCCTCCTTCTGTTGTTCTAATCAAGTTGTAACTCATCTCTTTTTAACAAATTGTTTTCCTCATTTACTTGGAGGTGCAGCCTCTAATTCGAGCTGGGCACTGTGCTGTTTGCAGGAGAGCCAAGGTGCAATTCCAGAGAGAAGGAATCACATCCCAGATATCCTCAGCTCTTGTCCTTTCCTAGAGGTGAAGGGAACTCTGCTGTCACCAGCTGGGACAAGGCTCCTTCTGACCCATGGGGCTTTGCAGATCCCTCAGGACCAATTTTAGCTGCTCCCTAGAGTTTCCTTTTCTCCATTTCACTGTATAATCCTGCTTGAACAAACCCCATTGACTGGAAGAGAAGAAATCCACAGAATTAGGGGCTTATCTATTTGATAGATGTCTGTCTGAGCACTGGGAACTGGCACAGCCATTAATTTTGTCTCGGGTGAAATAATATGACCTGAACAATCCAACAATGAGAACTGGAGAAAGCAGAGCAGCCATGAAACCCTGGCCAATGAACTGAAGTGCAGCTGCCAGAAGTTCAAATGAATTAGGAAAAAAAATGTGTTTTATTCAGTGGAATGAACTGCAGCCAAAAGAAACATAGATTTCACAGAGAAACACTGAACTTTTTGACAATAATAACCAGCTGCAATTTGCCACTCTTTCTTCCTTAAGCCATTCTTGGTCTCTTGGTTGTTGAGGTTTTGCTGAAAGTTGTACCCAGCATGTCTGAAAGAGCCCACCTGAGGGAGCTGGCACTAGGTCTTGGCTTTAAAGTGCCTTTTTTCCTCTTTGTGCTAATTTTTTGGGTTGTGCAAATTATTCTCCAGCGCTTTCTGCAGGCCTCAAAGAATTCCATTTCATAGGATTTCTAAAAGGATAACATCCTCTTATTATGGAGCTCCTTAAAAATGCCTAGATGTTCATGTTAAAGGTCTCTTTTAGAGTCACAATGTGCTGGCTCTGTGCAGAGAGACTCCCAAAATCCTCTGTGGGGCTGAGCACACTCAGAGCACCCCACATATCCCTCCCAGGCTGTTCCTGCTGGGCACTGTTTAACCATTTCTTCTTAAGAATGATGAAATTTAAATTTAACCCCACCTCTGATTTCACCTTCAGATGAAGTTCAATGGATATTTTCACTCCCTGGTTTGGGGAGGTGTTTCTAAGGGGCCCCAGGTGCTGCCTGTGCTGCTATCAGACATCACTCCCTGTTGCCAAAGCTGGGGGCTGAGCTCCTCTCCCAGGTGTGATCTCCCTGCTGGAATTCATTGTGGTGGTCAGGCCAAGGTGACTCAGTGCTGGCTCATGGATGGAAGGGATGGACATCACCTGGTGGGACACTTCAGGCTGGGATGGATCCTTCTGGAGTCCACCTGGGCCAACCTTACCCAGGTAAGGGGAGATCCTGCACCCAGAGGTGCCCAGGTTGTCCCACAAACTGCTGGAGCTCAGCAAAGTTCCAGGATCAGTGCCAGGTTCACCAGGAGCTGTTTCCACATCCCCTCTGCCCTAATGGATGTGTTGGAAGAGTCTGTGGTGAGTGCAGGGCTGGGATTTGGGAGCAGCAGTGTCCAGGAATGCCAGGCTCTGCTTTGCTCAGGTACCAGCTCACCAACACAAAGGGGCTTTACTCAACAGGGATTTATTTACCCAGCATTTTTCCCAGATGGAATAATGTCCAGTACAGCTTTTTCACCCCCTCAGCTGCCAGTGGGGATATTCAGAGGAAAATTGTTCTCATAATCAGTTTTTGAGGGCTTTTGTTGCTAAGTTTTTATTGTATGATGGAGACTCTGTGCTGATTTAACATTACACAATGTCTCAGTTCCTAATCCTTTCACGATGAAGCAAATGTATTTTGCTTTCTTGAGAGACAACAGAAATCATGCTTAAAATACAAAGCAAAGACAACAAACACAAACAACAACAACAAAACTCATGTAAATGAAATTGCAGGAGTAACACTGAGGAAGCATTTCAAAGGTAGAGAAACCTCTCCTCAAAGGTAACTCCAGCCAGCAAACACTGTCTGCAGGAATGGATTTAAAGTATTTCCACGTTTTTCATGCTCTTTTCTTTGACTTCTAGTGCAAGGCCATCTGTGCTGAGCAGCTGATTCTTGTGGTCCCTTGAGTGGCTGCCATAGACAGGCTTCAGAGTGTATAATAAGGACTAAACCCTGCTGGAAGAATACATTTTTAAAACTTCCCCCCTTCCAGATAAAGTTTGCTATAACCAATTTAGCCCCTGAAGGAACAAGTCTATTAGCCCTTTGATAGCTAATTTAATTCTTGGTAATTTATTGTGCTGGGTGGGTTGGGAAAACAGCTTTAAATGCCTTTTGGAGGATAATAAGAAATCATCAGGGGAACTAAAACACTGTGGAAAAGGGAAATGGTTGAAAGATGAGGCTGAGAGAGCTGGAAGTGCCTCCCTGGTGTGGGTTGTGTGAAGAAATTGGCAGCTTTAAAAGGGGGATCTGAAGGCAAATGCAGTGTCTGGGGAGACGATAAGGTGAAGAACCTGGCTTAAGGGAAAATAAAGTTTTTTAGGCTGGTTTGTCCTTTCAGTTGTTTGGCAGTTTCTGCTTTTCACTGTTAGAAAAAAAGGTGTGTGATGAGGTAGGGGGCAAGGGTTAAATCTGAGGTTTCTTTTCCATAACCTCAGGGATTTATGTCACTTATTTAATTTTATCTGTTGTTCCCATAGACCTTTATCTCTAGGTAAGGCCACAAGGAGCTGATTTGTGCCGATCCCCTGCTGGCTTTTGTTGTTGACTCTGGAGCTGGCACTGTGCTCCCCCAGTGCCCAGCCAGCATCAACACCAGATCTGTGCCTGGAAATCCAAAAGGAGATCTTTTATTGGCACTTGCTGTGTTTCTGGCACACCAGGCTGGGGAAAGGTTCTGCCAGGGAGCTCAGGGAGGAGCAAAGCTGCTGCTGTCTGCAGGACATGCTTCATTTTAACCTGCAGCGCCCTCAGGCTCGGCCATCCCGCTCCCGCAGGCACGGCACACCTCCACCCCACCAAAATCC
Organism: Acrocephalus scirpaceus scirpaceus; assembly: GCA_910950805.1. Lineage (NCBI taxonomy): Eukaryota > Metazoa > Chordata > Aves > Passeriformes > Sylviidae > Acrocephalus > Acrocephalus scirpaceus. The sequence continues at coordinate 3,433,306 of OU383781.1, forward strand.
ACCTCTCTCAGAATTTCCTTTCCGGGAATCCCCTAAATCGGGTTTTTTTCCCTCACAAAGTCCTGTACCAGCGTGCCCTGGTCTCCAACACACCTCTGAACTCTGTGTATGCTCCTCCCCTGAGGAGTTCTGTAGGCCCACAGCTGCTGCCAATCCCATGTGGTGGCGTGTGAGCAATTTCCCTGCCATAAACCCAGCCAGCAACCACTGCTGCTCTGCTTAGGCCTGGAGCAGGACAAAATGTCAAGGTATGTGGAAAAAAAACCCTTTTCCTGTTTTCTTCTGTAGCTTTGTCACAGTGGTTTTTTGGTTTTTTTTTTGTGTGTGTCAGTTTTCAGGCAGGCTTCTTTTCCTCTCTGTCCCTCTTTTAGATGCAGCCAAAACATCATTAGGGAATAATTTGTCTGCCTGAAGCAGGAGGTGCTCAGAGAGCAGAACACACAGAAACAAACCCAACATTTTAAAGGAGTCTTTGCACAGCTCAGTCAGACACTGCACATTTCAGGGGGATGAACCCTGTGAGGCTTGAGAGGCTTTCAGTGCCACCTCAGAGTGCACTGAAACCTTTGATGCCTCGGGAAGGCTGAGCTGGAACAGAGACTGGACAGAGCTGGAGAATAAAGTAGAGATTTATTGAAAGGCCTTTAGGGTACACCTTGGGCAGGACAGGGCCTGGCCAGGGCTACACCCAAGGTGGACCCAAAATGGTCACAAAATGGTCACAAAATGGACACAAAATGGTCACAAAATGGACACAAAATGGCTGACCAGTCACGAGCTCTCACACTTTGATAAGTTTTGGTCCATTTGCATTTTGGGGTTTCATTGTCCAATTCCAGCTCCAGGCTGTGAGCTCCCATCCTTCTTGTTCCTCCCTCCAGCCACCCTTGTTTGTGCTGTTGGGCTGAAAGTTGTCCTTGGTGTGCAGCAGGGCCAGGATTTGTTTTGTGTCCCTACTGTGTGCAGAGAGCTGAGTGACCCTGACTGTGAGCTCAGAGCTGCACCCTGGGCACCACAGAACCTGAAATACAGCAAAGCTCAAACATCAGGCATCACCTTGTGGGGATATCGCTTCCCCTGGGTGATTCTCTCTGCTGGAGAGGAGCTGCTGCCCACAGGAACCAGTCCAGGGCATGGAGGCAGCTCCCAAAACTCCAGCCCTTGCAGAGGCACAGCTGTCAGGGCTGACAGGTTGTTAGAGATTCATGTTCACTTATGAGCCATGAAATAAAGCTCATCTCCCCTGCAATTTACTGCTATGCAGTGCCATTGATTTTTATGGGAGCTGCCTGGTGTTTCATAGCAGAGTGTAATTCTGCTCCTTTTTTCTTGGACATTTCCAATTTACCCATCTTTCACTTAATGGCTCAGTCAAGAGCCCACTGAGCTTTTTATAGTATTTAAATGGGAGACATTAGCATGGCATGGATGCTTTAATACACCTATATATGAATCTTTAATACATTCTTATTGACCAAGTCCTTACATGATAATAGAGGACCAACCTCCCTGTTTACACAGACAGAAAACTCAGGCACAGAAGGGAAAATTATTCAAATGTCATGTGGAAGATTTATCACCAAAGGACTCAAACCCACTTATTCTAAGCTGTACAATCCCAGAATGGTTTGGGTTGGAAGGGACCTTTAAGATCATCCAGTTCCAGCACCTTCCACTGTCCCAGGCTGCTACAAACCTGTCCAGCCTGGCCTTGGACACTTCTAGGGATCACTTGTAGGGAAAAGCCAATTCTTTATTTTCACAGCTCATTTTATTCAGTTTTACAGACTTCGTGTGCAACTTTAATTGGTTAATAGCTTTCTTACCAATTCCTCTATTGGTTAGTAAAAGGTGTTCTACTTGTCCATCAAATCTATCTATTCTTGGCTTGCTTACATATTTTATGTACCGATTTTCATGGGTCAAATCTCTTGTTATTGCAGGTGCATTTGTTTTTTATTGGGTGCACAGCTTCTCTGGGCACCCTGTGCCAGGGCCTCCCCACCCTCACAGGGAAGGATTTCCTCCCAATATCCCCTCTAACCCTGCCCTTGGTCAGTTTAAAGCCATTCCCATTGTCCTGTCACTCCAGTCCCTCCTGAACAGTTCCTGTCCATCCTTCTTGAAGCTCCCCTCAGGTACTGGGAGGTCACAATTGGCTCACCCCAAACTCTTTTCCAGGCTGAACAACCCCAGTTCTCCCAACCTTTCCTCACAGCAGCTGAGCTCCATCCCTCTGATATGACTCCTGGATCCTTTAGAAGGTTTTTGTTGCTGTTTTTGCTGGAGTTTTTGTGCCCAGGGGTGTCGTAGTAGGACACAAAGATAGTTTGACTCTAGTTTTTACCACCAGAACAACAGAAGGCTTTATTTACAATCTTTTTGCTTCTCATGCTTTGCTAAAAAAGGTATTCATTGTTTAATAGGACTAACAGTTTTTTCCCATTAGTTAAGTAATGAAAAACAACAGCTGGGGAAGATTGTGATGAGAAAAAGGCACTGTTTACCTAGAGACATTATGAGAAAGTAGTTATTTATCAAAAGGATATTTTGGGAAGAGAAAACTGTTGACAGCTTTCCTTTAGGAAAGGAGTTAGCAATAGTTAGCAAGATGAAAATTCTCTCAGGCTCAGAAATATTGAGCCCACACAGGAGCAGCCTCGTGCCTCTGCCTCTCTGTTACTGGTTTTGCACAGCTCTGTTTGGGCTGGTGAGGTTTAACCCTGCTCTGCCCTCAGCCTCGATTCACAATTAAATGAGAACAGTTGCAAAGGAGCTAAAACAGGTCAGAGGGTTTAAAAGGCCCTAAAGGAAATAATTAATTTATGAGGGTAAATTGTTGGTAAGATGATGTGAGCGTGTGGAAACAGCTCTTGGGGTCATTAAAAAACAAGAACAGATTTATTGACTGATCAGATGTCAATAAGCTTCCCTTACAAGCGTGGACATTGTATCCTGTGAGGGAGCTGCAATGGGCAGGGAAGGGATCTGCCATTGCTAATGCAATATTAAACAGAATTCCTCTCTACTTAATCCTCTTATTAGGTATTGCATTACTTGGGCTGTCAGTGTTGGTGCCTGGAGGGGAGGGTGAGGAAGGCAGGGAGCTGTCACCTGCTGAGCACATTTAAATAAATGTTTGTGCACACAGGGGTGCTCCAGCAGCCCACCTGCATCGGGACCCAAATGGGCCCAAATCTTGTGAGGAATGGGGAAAGTTCACTGAAGGTTTGCCATTCCCCAGCCCTGACAGTGGGATGGGTGTCCTGCCCTGTGGGATTATACCCTTTTTTGACTCAGAGATGGGACAACTGAGAGACATTTTAAAAACTTTTATTCCATTTTCAGTCTCATGTGAAGGGTGAGACAATACAGATGTTACAATTCATGCCATCACAATCAGAAGCCAAACTATTTCCTAATTACAACACATTATAAGCATCTCTTGGCCTATCAGCTTTTGCCACACAATGCTGTTAATGCCTTAAAGCCAATCATCTAAAATCACCCCTCCTGGGTCCTACAGTGCACCTTTCACAGTTCTGTTTCTCCAGAGTATCTGGTCTGTTTGCAAGGCCATCCTTTGAAACTTGTTCCTAGTTCCATTTCTCTCCCAACAATGTCTGTCCCATTCCATGGCATTTCTAAGTCAGCATTTTTTATCTCAAAGTTTGCATACCGATGCACACTATGTGAGCCTTCTGTGAGGCTTTGAGAACTCTCAACAAATCCATTTCCCACATTGCCCTGCAGAGGATGGACGTGCTTTGCTCACTGGTGGCTCAGTTAGTGAGTGTGAGCCTGACAACACAAAGTGAGGATGGCCTTTCCCTCCCCATCCACCAGGAACCAACCAAACCAAGCTCATCCTGCCAGGCCTGAAGCCTTGATTCCTTGTTTTTTCTGTGTTTTCCTTGCCTGCATTCTCTGAGATGAGATTTATGGGCTTTGGAGGTTCCAAACCCCACTGCCCACACCAAGGGGTCAGTGTGTGGCTGAGGGATCAGTCAGCACAAACAGGCAGGGAACTTGTGCAGCTCCCCTGGAACCTGACCTGGTGCCAGCTCCTTTGGATCTGAGCACAATTATCCCAAGAAAACACCATCAGAAGGCAAAATGCAGCTTTGTGGAGGCAGGGAAACAAAACTGGAAGCTGACTCTGTGCTCTTACCCAAGTTGGATGCTGCTTCCCACAGGACGCACCTTTAGCAAAGTCCAGCTGCTGGGAACAGGAAGAGGTGATGTGGGATAAGCAAATCATGATCAGGTTATTCACCAACAGAACTGGCAGTTGTGGGATTGCCCTGTGAGGGAAAAAAGAATGATTTTTATTTATTTATTTTATTTTATTTGTCCTCTGCTGCTTAAAATATCAGCAACCCAAGCTAGAGCCTAATCTGTGATGCTGTACCTGGAGTGAAAAACCACATCTGTTGCACACCAAAGAGATTTAAGGCACCTCTCTGGAAAGCCAGGGCTCTTTGAAATATTCATGAATCTTCAGCAGCTTCCTGAGATACAGAGGAATGTCAAATAATCTCCTCTTCTTTTTCCACACTCTAACGTTTAATAGCTTGAGCTGTGCAACCTTTGCTACCCAGCAAGATGGAAATGCCCCCTCCCTTGTCTCCTCAGGACACTGAGTGTAATTCCTGTGATGCAGATGGCACCCTCAGAACAGAGTGTGAGCTGAGGTTAATTTATTGGGAATGTTACCTGCAAAGGCTTCGATCCAAGAGGCTCAATAAAGCCTCTTGGAATAAAAAAATAAATTTTTTAGTGATAAAGGGAGGACCTGAGGTGTCAGTGCCATTCATGTGGATCCACGTGGAGCACAGGAAAGCCAGAACAGCTGCTGAAGGCAGGAAAGCTGAAGAGGAGGAATAAAACAGGGTGAGAAAGGCTAGAACTGGGCTTTGTGCTGCATTCAGGCAGTGCAAGACCAGAGTTTTCTTTGAGGCAAGCTGACAGGAAGCTGTGGATGGGGAATGCAGCAGGCACTGAGGTAAATTGCAAATTTAATGATGTTTGCTGTGAGGACAAGCCCTGAGGGGGATGTCTGACAGTGTGGAACCACCATGCAGAATAACCTGGAGAGCTGCTAACAACAGCACAGCCCAAAGCCACGTGGAGAGTGAGGCAGGCTGAAAGTTCTGCCTTGCACTGAGTCCCCTTGCTTTGCAACAGAGCCCCCAAATAACCCACAGAAACTCAGGTTTTTTGGGCTTTGGAGATGTCCTGGTTGGGCTCCTGAAGCTCTGTACAAAAACACCAGTAAAAAACTCCATTCTGAGAAATTTCTCAGTTTTGAAACTGCAGAAGAATTTTCCAATATCCTAATTTTAAACTTTCTCCAGAATAGATCTCAATGTCTCTTCAGGAATGACATGGATTGAGGCTTTGCAGAGCTGTCACTGTGAATTATAACACTTCCACAAAGACTTTCTTCAAATCACAGCATTATTTTCAACAAATTTATTTTAAAACTCCTCAAAATATTGATTTTGAGGTTGGAAACGTCTCAGCATTTTTCATTATTGCACCACATCCCTTCATTTTACAACCAAATCGATGCATTAACACGGCCATCTGGCATGGCATACAACAGGGAGGGGAACCATTTCCATTTCCAATTTGCCTTTGTTTCCTAGAGCATTTGGCAGCCCAAGGAGTGCAGTTGGCTCTTCTGTGCCACTTCATGCTCCTGTTCCTCAGGGAAAGAGGGCAGTGGGATACAGATACTCATAAAGGTCTGTCTTGGGGTGCAGGAGAGTCTGGAAACTCAGAACTGAGCTCATCTATGAGAGCCTTTTGCCCAAGGCTCTGGTAAATAAAATTCTGCACAAATTACTTCATGTAATGGATATTTCTGTATATCTGTATATTCAGAGATGTAGGATTCCAGGATGGTTTGGGTTGGAAGAGACCTTAAAGCTCATCCAGTTCCACCTCCTGCCATGGACAGGGACACCTTCCACTATTCCAGGGTGCTCAAGGTCTTATCCAACCTGGATTTGGACATTTCCAGGATAAGGAGTCTACAACCTCCCTGGGACACCTGTTCCTGTTTCTAACTTCCCTCACAGCAAAGAATTTCTTTTAATAACCAGCCTAAAATTTCCCTCTTCCAATTTGTACCTATTATATATATTTATGTGAGTATATATATATATAAATAAATATATATGTATATTAATTATATGTATATTAAGCCATCTCAGCTTAACACATGGGAGCAGTCACATTCCTCACCTGTCACAACAAATGACTGCAAAATTGGCTGCCTGAAATGCAGGAATTCCATTGGAATGCATCTGTACACAAAGAGCTCATGGATCTGTGCAGCCAGGAGTGTCCTGCACAAAGAGCTCATGGATCTGGGCAGGCAGGAGTGGAGTGTCCTGCCCAGGGCTGCCCTGGGCCCCCCACCACAGCTGCAGCTTTCTGGGGGTGCTTTGCATTCCCTGCTGGCTTTTCCACAGGTGGGGCAGGCCCTGCAAGTCTTGCCCTTCTCTCTGACACCAGTGGGATAATGGATCCCACCCAGTCTGGGAGTTAATTCCTTTATATCATTTTCACAGAACTGACAACTTTGTTCTGCTGAGCGCCCAGCAGCAGCATTTGTTCATTAATTAAGGCTGCTGCCTTTTCCAAAGTGCCATCTATCTATGACTATTTTCTGTTCTCTTGGTACAAAATCATAGATAAAGCTCCCTGGGAGATTTAACCTTTCATTAAAGCTCACCTTTGTATCTACTTCAACTCATTGTTACCCTCATAACTGCACCAAAGGCAGCTCACTGATCCTGTGGCAGCTTTTCCAGGCTCTGGGATGGGCATTCCTTGGAGGGGCTGCTCCTGTGGCTCCTAGGGCACTGGGAGCATGTTCCAGATATTTTTGGGGTGCTGTGGTTGACAAATGGAGCATTTATGATCGAAAAAATGTCCTGATAGCTTTGCTACATCTGAAACTTTGGTGGAGCATTAATTTGTGCAGTGGAAATGCAGATGTGGAGCTGAGGAAACACAGCTGGCAGCAGAGGGGAGGTGAGGAAAGGCCAGGAGCTTGTACAGGCAAGGGCTGGGGACTAAAACAGTGAGAGATCATCCCAGGTGAAAACTCTGCTGCAAAATAGTTTTGTGAACTGACAAAAGCATTTGCTGTGTGGTTGAAAACATGCAGAAGCCCCAGTCTTATATTGGTGATCGTGCTCAGGTGGTTCAGCAGGACTCTGGGGCTAAATTTGGGCCCAATCTGGAGGTTTCCTGTCAAAATCCTTGCCCAGATCCCTGTGCTGGCTTCTTTCTGCAATAGGGTTTAGCACTTCCTTAAACTGTTTTGAGAACAAAACATGCATTAAAATCCAGTGATTGTGTTTCAAGGAATGGTAAGTTACTGATCCCAGAGTGCCTGTGGATTTTCTGTGGGGTGTTTCAGCACACAGGAACAAATTAAGCTGTGGTTCCTCTCATCATCTGAGTCCCTGACTGTAACAGCTGATGGATACCTGGAACATGTTGAACTTCTGAGGAAAAAAACCCCAAAACTTTACTAGCAGAAATAGCAAAATTATCTGGGCTTTTTATTCTCTTTAGCTGTGATGGTGATGATGAACAGCTCTGCATTTAAACCAGCAAGAAGGGAACCCTGTTTGGGGGCTGCTGCTGTGTCAGATGTACCAAAGGAACTTTTTATCTTGCTCTGGCTGCACAGCTCTGGTTTGTCGCCGCCCTCAGCCTGCAGATGCTGTGTGTGCGTTTATCCCTGATGCAGCAGAGCTCTGCAAACACGGGATTTACGTGCTCAGACTGGCAAAGCCGAGGGGAGGCCGTGCTCAGCAGGGAGTGCCCTGCGGCTCCTTCCCTCGGAAACCCGAGCCGAGGTGGATACAGGGGGTCAGCCCCGAATCTGTGCTTGGGTGACAGATGGATTTAGGGCTGCGTTCCCAACCACAGCCTCTCCTGCTGGCTTCTCAGTGCCACACGGAGCAGCCTCAGCCAGGTGAGCTCTGGAGCCTTCCCTGACCCACGGAATGAATTCCACTGGGTTTATTTTTTGCATTGTGTTATTTCTTTGTGTGTTCATGGCCAGAGCAGCTCTTACCATGCTCTTCACTGACCTTTCAGCCTGTGCTGGGAAGGATTCTCTGGTGATGCCCAAGCTGAACCAGAGAGGCTTTTCAATGTTGTCTTGTGATCAACAGTTCATCACAGCCTTTTAATTAATTGCTGCAATGACTAATGAACTCAATGACCAAACAGGCAATTCCTGGTCAGAATTTCATTGTGGGGTTTTGTGTTTCAGTGGGAGGCTGGGGGCTCCTGCCTCACTGGGTGTTTCCCCATGTGTGTTCTCAGCCAAACCACCAGGACTCTCCTCTCCTGAAATATCTGTACATGGATTTTCCTTCCACCAGCAGGGCTTTCCCAGGGCTCTCCCCCTGCTCCCTGAACTGTCTCCAGTATTTTGAGGAGTCACAGGATGCCCATGGCTGCTCTGCTGCTGCCAAATCCCAAAGTGAGGGAACTTTTCCCTTTGAATTCCAGCTTCCCCTCCCGTTAGTCCTAAACAGAGCATCAGGCTGGGATCACACTCTGGGAGCTGCAAACAGAGCATTCCCCTGTACTGTTCATCCTCTGCTCCAAGGCTGGGGCTGCAGCCTAGCTCCACTTGTTTTTAGGTCATGGAAACTCATTAAATTCTTGATTTAGCCAAGCATTTGGCATTCCCTGAATTCCAGGGATCCTGTGGCAATGAGGACCAGCTCAGCTGCCCCGTGGTCCCCCTGGGTCTGGCACTCTGACCCTTGTCAGGCACAGAGGTGGGAATATCATTAACAAAAATATTCCCCTTCCCTGAAAATGCTGCCAGGGCTCCATCCCATCCCCTGCCTGTCCCTGCTTCCTGTATTAAAATGAAATCCAAACACATCATTAGGAAAACTGACACAAACCCTCACGCCTGTGAAAGATCAGTAACTACATTCTAGTTTATTGACTGCAGTCAAGTTTTATTATGCCTCAAATAATTAAATACTGCAACCATGACATTAAAAATACAGGCCAATTTACCAAAATAATTGTATTCTGAAGATTATGTACATATTATACATTTTACAGTCTCATGTAAACTTTTTTTTTATACATAAGGTAAATCTGATTTATGGTAACTAGAAAACCCAAAATACTCACTGACAAAAATCTTCCTATGAAACATAAGCACTGGATCTGGGACAATTAGGAAAATTGCAATGAATGGAAACCAACTATAAAACATAATATAATCAAGTTAGTAGAAAAATGAATTAAATTACATTCATATAAAAAAATGAAACTAAAAACATTGTTATGCATCATTATAAAAAAAAAAAAAAAAAGGAAAACCTCCCCCACTCCCTCTCCCTTTATATATTAACACAGCCTTTGATGGGGAGCTCCCCTGTGCCTCATTTCCAGCAATGGGGCATAGCCTGGGAAATCCAGATTCCCACTCTCCTTTAACATATATTAAATAGCTAGTGTCTGTACCAATACAAATATTGTATAATTCATGCACTGGGATTATGTTCAGGGTAGCCCACACCAAGGCACAATTTTTGTGTCATTTCCCACCCCTCCCCTCAGGTTTCAGCATGCAGTGCTGGAAATGTTTGCTGGGCTAAACAACTTCTGTGGGCTTTGGTTCGAGTTTGAGTCTCACCCTGGGGCACACAGAAATCCTTCCAGCAGATTTTTGTAAATAAATAAGGAAAAGAAGGTAAAGGCCTTAAGTTCAACATCTTGCACCAACTGTGTCAGCTCAGCTACCACACCCTCCAGAAAATATGGCACTGAGGCAACATCATTTTGGTTCTGGTCAAATATTTTATAGATTAACTAGGACAAGGAAATTGCTGCTGCTGTAAATCTTCATCCCTGTGACAGCTGTCGTGTTTTGATTTGGCATAATGGAGCACCAAGTCTAAATTGGTTTTTAGCTCCCAGCTCCTCTCAGCACAGCCCCATTTGCATGAGCAGCCAGGTACTGCTTGTAATTGAAGTACCTGGGAATGCTCATTAAAATAAATGCATAATTGAACCGTATCTAAACAGCTGCCAAAATTAACAGCTGGTAGCTTGGCTGCATTCTGAAGGCTTGTAAAATTTGCATATTTCATAACTGTTCTGCACCTAGAAAAGACCTGGTCCTGCAAAGGGCTCGGCCCATGCTCGACTTTGTGAGGTTACAAGGAATAAGCAGCCCTTGGTCAGAATAAATCCATGGAAGACAACGAGCTGGAGTGACTGAAGTCACCTGGATTTAGGCACTAGGAATATTCCTTCAGTGTTTAGTGCACCTGACGTGACACCAAACATTCTGGCAGGCCTGGACAAGGTGAAAATATATCCAAAAATGGCCTCTATAACCGTGCCCAGAGTTATTAAAAATTCAACCTAGAGGATGTCTGGTTATGTACAGCCTAGATAAAAAAGAAATCCTAATTTAGAGTATCAAAATAGTGTATTCATATAAACACAGGACAGCACCTAATAGAAAAGTAAAAAGCGGAAAAACACAAGGGTTGGGTTTTTTTTTTTGGAAATTAAATACCCTAAAAAAAGTTGGTTTAAAAAACACAACAGGAATTTGTGTACTGGAAAAAGAAAAATGAAGGGAGAACTACATCTCCCCTCGTCTGCGAGTTTTTGCTGCAACAGCTCTGCCTTCCTCCTCCTCTTCCTCCTCTTCCTCCTCATAATTTTCTTCATGAATTCCTTTCTGGTTGTTGTCTTCTTGCATTTCTTGCTCTTGGTCTGTCCCTCTGTTATTCTTTTCATCTGCCTGATTGGGGAAAACAAAACAAAACAAACTTACAACAGATTCAGTGCCAGTTTCCTTATAGCTTATTTTAGGGCAATGAAATGATTTTCAGCTGGAGTTGTGAGAGCTGATGGGCAGAAATAAAAAAAGAATGGTTTTCCAAAGTCTCTAGGGAGCAGGAATTGACAAAGAGGTGGAAGGGTGAGCTAAAGGAAGCTGAGACAGCATGAAATGTTACGCTGTAGGATCCAAAGCAAGCTGGAACAATTATTATGTCCCATCCCTGTGCCATGACCAGCTGTGATCAGGGTTTGACTCTGTCCCTGACCCCTGGGCTTGCACAGGACTCACATTTTCCACATTTTCCTCGTTTTCCCCATAGGGCTCCTCAGCATTGTGCTCCAGCTCTCGCTTCTTCTCTTCAGTCAGATCCTCCTGCACCTGACAAGCACAAGAAGAAATGTTCTGAATGGTTTAATTGCCTTTCAGAGAGTGGCCTGTGGCACAACTGGGCACATTTTCACAGTGATATTTTTACAGAACAAAGATTCTAGAGAAGGAAGAAGAGAGCAGGGAGAGGTTAAAGGAGGATAAAAAGAACCATAAGCACCTAACACTCAGGAAACTCACTTCCTCTGAGGGCATCAAACTTTTGAACACAATTTTCACAGACAATCTCTTCCAAAGCTCTCCTTGGAGAGAGCAGGTCATGCTGAATCTGTGTCCCTGATGTTCAGCTTTTGGATCTCTCATTGCTTTCTGTTCTGTCAGCACTCTCCCTCCACTTCGTGCCCCACTTCCCATGTTAGGTGCAAATTTGGAAGAGGAATGTTTTGAAATAAACTTGATTTCCTTTTGGGAAGTGCTGCTGTGCTTGTCTGCTCCAAACAGTGTCCTGTGAGCTGGGCCAGAGGCATCCATCACACCAGGATCACTTTGGGAAAGATCTGGACAGCAATGCATCATATTTGAGTCCACCTACTGACAAAACTGATCCCCACTGCAGGATCTCCTTTCTCTCTTAATTGCTCACTCCATCCCTGCTCCCTCTTCCCTACTTCCAGGCAGCACAGTGGGCACATCCTTGATGAGATGTGTATCAATTGCTTCCTGGAAGCCAAAGAGCAGCTGCCAAAGGCCAGCTCTGCCCAGCTCCCAGTGGCCTGCTTGGATGTGAGCAGCAGCATTTTGCACTGCTGAGTGCTAAGTGCATCCCAGCTAATCCAAAGTGCTCCCCGTGAGGGAGTGACAGCAGCCACTTCCAGGGCTTTTGTGGGAAGCAGAAATAGGAATTATTCAGGTACTACTGAGGGGCTGTGGGGTGGCTCAGGGTGGTGCCTGCACATGAAGGAAGAAGTCCCTTCCCTCCCTCTCTCCTCCATGAACTGCAGCTTGGATTGCTCAGGAGGAGCACAGATAAATCAAAGTCAGAGCTAGAGAGTAAGTGGCCAAGGAAGCAGTTTGCTCAGAACTGCAGTGTGTGATTAGAGATTAATGAGGTTTTCTGTGACCTTGAGGTTTCCAGGAAATTTTCCTTGTGTTTTGAAAGGCTTAATCTTTTCAATTATTGCACAATTAAAGCCGTGTGGCATGGAAGACTAATGGATTGCAGCACAGGAGCATGAATAACCCAGAGTGTATCCAGAAGAGGACAGCAGAGTCCTGGCAAAGACTTCCCAGGTTTGCTAAAGTCAGACAAAAGTGATTTGGGTTCATCCTGCAGTTGTAAAAGACACCAAGGCTGAGTTAATGGAGTTGTGCTCTGCTGCCTGAGCCTACACCTGCCTTGGGTCTGTGTTCTTACCTCCTCTTCTCCCTCTTCCTGGTATTGTTCATCCACATTATCCTCCTGCTGGTCAGGATTTCCTGCCATCTGCACAGAGATCACATAAAAATTCAGTTCTGTGAGCTTGCCTAATAACCTGAGGGCTGAAGATTAAAGCTTCTTGTTCTGGAACTGAAGCTCTCTGTAAAGCTGAAGTAACAATAATGGCAGGAGAAGTTTTAGTGCATTCATTAGCAGCAGTGAGAGCCCAGCTCTGTGATTTAAAATTGCCCTCAATTAAAAAATAGCAGGATGAATATAAGAGAAATCACTTCACAGAATAAAGCAAGACTTTCCATACTAAGCAGGGAGACAATGGAATATTCGCCCCATTGAAGACCAGTACTATAAAAATTCAGACTCTCTCTGCCTGGAGGAGTTTACAGCTCCAACAAAGTTGAAATGTGCAGCTTTAGCCTCCTGAAGGAGCCCCAGAGGTGCCTCTTTTGCCTTTACCCACCACCAAGTGCTCCTCCATTCCTGGATGTCCTTGTTTCTGACCCGTTTCCTTGTGCTTTTCGTTTTCATCAGGCAGGTTTTCTTCTCTCTCTTGCTCAGCTTCTTCAAATTCATCTTCTCCCTGATTATTGGGGTCATCAGCAGGATTCACATCTTCCATGGCTGCCTTCTGCAATTTACAGGAGTGAGTGTTAAACACTTTTAGCTCATGGCCCAGTTGCATTTCCCTTGAAAGAAGAGCAGCATGAGCTGTCAGAGCCAGCTCCATCCCCACTGGCAGCAGCTGGAATCTCTGCATCATCAGGGGTCACTGAGGTACCTCAGCAGTGAGCAGGACAGAGGTGCAGGTACCTGTCTGCTGAAACCCCCAGGATCTGATCACTTCTGTCCCAGAGGCTGCTGAACAACTTGTGTTCACTGACCAGCTGACAGTGCCTGATAAGGCCACCTGAACAAAGATAAGAGTTCAATGCTCACAGCTCCACAGAGCTGATGGCATCACTCAGGATCAGCCTGTCCTTCTCTGCTGACCTTGGCTATGTCTACAAGAAAACAAAACACTTTTCACCTTTGCCATGCAGAAAAGGAGCATTTTCTGCTTATCATTCAATAAAAGCAGTTTTCTGTCTTTGCAGACAAGTTAAAATCCCTTAGAATATTCACTGTACACCTTAATTTGCTGAATGGGAGGGGAGTAAGGAAGATGCACTTGATGTTGACAGCACCAGGTGAGCTGGAGTTTGGGGGAAGGCACAGGGTGATCTCTGCAGTCCATGTCAGGGCTCAGTTCAGTGCTGACCTACATCCTCTTTCAGCACCTCACACCTCTGTACTGACTCCAGCTGGCTACAGCACCTCTTGAGCTGGCCTTTAATTAATGACAGCATGGAAAATACCATCCCCTCTCGTTTTGACTGGGCACTGCTGGTGTTTTTTGAAGCCAAATGTACCTGTTCAAGTCCCAGCTAAGACCAAATCCTTTATTCCACCGAAAGCACAGATCAAAGGAATGTGGAAATAAACACTTTGCTTCCAACAAGGAAGCTTGTTCCTTTTATTCCCAAATGAGTAAGGACACCTTTAAATAGATTTTAGATGTTGTTTTCAACTGTCAAGCCTGTCTTCCTAGCAGACCTGTGCTTATCTCATTTCTATAAGGTGCAATTATGTCAGACGAGACCTGTGGGTTCTCACTTCACTAACACTGCAACCCTCAGCATCTTAATTCATACTTACTGATTCATCAGCCTGCTGATTTTCTGCCTGATGTTCTGCTTCTTGCTGCTCATTTGCATTATTCTGTTCATCATCTTCACCTTCATCCTGGTGCTGGTTGTCATGTTCATAAGCTGAGGAATTTTTTTGGTGATTATTGGTTTACAGCAGTTTTTAGTTATTCTTTTAAGAGTCTCCTACAGACAACTACATAAACAGGTAGTGCTCACAGAATTGATTTACTCCTAATAGGAGATAGAAATTAAAAGATCAGGCCAGGTTGGATGGGGCATTGAACAACCTGGGCTAGTGGAAGCTGTCCCTTTCCATGGCAAGGGTGTGAAATGAGATGAGTGCCTTCCAACCCAAACAATTCCATGGTTCTGTAATTTAAAGAAATCAGACAAACCCATAGGCAAAGCCAGGAACATAACCAAGATCCACAGAGCCTGGTAATAACAGCTCAGTCAAAAGGACACTTTTCCCTTCAGGAATGTGGATATGATCTTTGGTAATTCCTCTATTTCACTCAGTCAGTTCAGCCATGGTTATTTGAGCTTCTGGTTTTAAATTGCAAGTTTATGTTTCACTTGAATCCAATCTGGATATGAAATGAATATTAAAGTCTCCCATACAAGGCAGTACACAGGGACTTTGTGAGCATGGCAGGGACAGAAATTCTCTCTTACCTCCTTCCTCTTCCTGAATACCTTGCTCTTCCTCCCCTTGTACAATGTCCTGGTCCATGTTATCATAATGTGCCTGTTGGCTGAGAACATTGAAAGCCAAGCATCATTTCAGTTTCAAAAGTGTGTTTTCTGCTTTAATAAACAACCCCCCCCACCTGCAGCTGTTCCTCTCTCAGCAGCTGCCAGAGCAGGCCCCAGTTTCATGCTCTATTATCTGGTATATTCTCACATCACCTTTCCTGAAAAATGCTTGATAGAACAGAGACTTTCCTGTGCTGCTACACTGACTTTGTGTTGCGTCTCTGTATGTGGAGTTTGCAGTCCTGAAGGAGATGGGTCAGGCACAGAGTAAAGTCAGGACTCTGAATTTTAGGGAACAAACCTCCAGCTCTTCAAGGAATCAGCCAACAGGACCCCCTGGAAATCTGCCCTCAGGGACAAGGGCGCAGAACAAAGCTGACAACATAAAACCCACAGCACGACAAACACACGAGGGAGAGTTGAACCTGAGGCTGGTTTTATGGAGTTTCTCCCCTTGCTCTGCCTGTCTCTGCAGCTGGAGCTCTCTGTCCTGGAGCTGCTGCTGCCTCAGGAGCTGCCCTCTCAGCCTCTGCTGGTGCAGGGATTCCTGCTGCTGCCGGAGCTGCTCGGCCTCCTCTGCTCTCTGGGCTCCAAGCTGCTGCTGCTCCAGCTGCTGCTCGTAAGCTGCTTTCTGTCTCTCTGTTGGCATTACCTGTCACAGAAATGTGTTAGTCACAGATCAATCACCCTCTCAGTGATCAGAAACAAGCAGGGAGAAGCCTGTCCGGAGGGAAAAACAAGCTCCGTGCAATCACAGCAAAGTTATTTTGAAGTTTTTGTGTCCCTGCTTGAAGTTGAAATGTTTTTTGGAACACAGACTGGAAGTGTTGGGGTGTTTGTGGATTGTGGGCTAAGGAAAGCCATGCTTTTCCTATAAATAATAATAAACCTTCCAAAGCATTACACAGTAAAAGGAGGTTTTGATGGCTGATGAGACAGCAAAAGTCTCCATTGATTTAAATGGTAATCTCAGGGGGAGTTGCTTTTAGCATTAAGTGAGACTCTGCACATCTTTTTATACTCAGCAATAACTTAGACTAACTCCAGTTTCACAGTTTAACCCATTGCTGCTGTTCTGACTCTCTGCACCTCTTCAGCAACAGCTTCTCATTACTCCAGAGTGACAAAATTAACCTGCCAGGACAGAAAGTGTTTACAAAGCCTAAAGTGAGACCAGTGAAATACATTTTCCACTGCAGATCAAATCTAGGATGTAAATCCAGGATTTGCTGTTTTATTTAGAGCTGCACACTGATTTCCCCTGGCTATTTTAGTCATGTTTGTGTGGCAGTTAAACTTCCCTGTCAAACAGTGAGCACTGAGCTGGCAGTGTGGTTGCAGAAGGCAGGTACCTCTGACAAGGAAACACTCTGTAATTTGCTGAGATGCATCAAGTTACCAAAGCAGAGCAGTTCTCCATCCCTGCCTCCCTCTCACCTGCTGAGTTCTTCATCAGCTACCATGGGCCTCAGGTTTAAAGTGGGAGCCAGCATTCAGTCTGCTGCTCTTTTTTTGTTTTTCCATCTGTTGCTTTTTATCAGCAGAATTAATGTTCATTAAGGTCTGGCCAGCACTGCAGTACAAGTGTGCTCAAGTTGAGCCTGAATCTTATTGCATCCAAGTGCTTTGAATCCCTAATTTCCTATAAATATGACAGTAATTTTATCTAAAAACCAGTGAGTGCTCTGAATCCCAAACTCTTTATAAATCTTTACTTTGTCTAGAAAGAGGTGACTGCAATACAAGGCCAGCAGTGATGGAGAAGCCTCCATTTATTTAAACACTTAAAAAAGAGCTCCCTACCTCTGACTGCAGGTGATCACCCAACATGTTGGTTTCCTCTTCCTTCTGTTCCTGCTTTTTCCATTCGTGCTCCTCTGGGGCTTGGTCCTGTTCCTCCTCCAGGTGCTCAGGCTGCCCTGCCTGCTCCATTTCCTCCTCTTCAAGCTCCTTTTTGCGTTCCTCTTCCATCTGCTCTGCCCGTTGCTCCTCATCCTCTCCAGCTTCTCTCTGCTCCTGGATGTTCAACTCCTTGGCATTCTGGCCCTCGTGAGCCCTTCCCTGCACATGGAAAGGTTCAGCCCTGTCCTGTTCCTGGGTATTTATTTCCTCTCTCTCCCTTGGCTTCTCGTTCTGCAAAACAGACAGAGGATTATGTGTGTACAACACATTTATGGATTTCAGTTTCAAGAGAGCCAAGGACAGACTTGGATCCTTTATCCCTGCCCAGAGCTGTTGTCAGGAGGGCCAAATGCCTGGTTTGGAATGAGCTCCTCCTGCCAAGCTGGGTCATTCCCTGGTTTGTGGCTGCACAGCTACACAAGGTGTTGTACAGTTCCACCACAAAGTTAAGCCTCATTTTAGCTGAAGTGGATAAAAACTCCTACAATTCTAAAAAGTCAGCTTTGTGTTTTAGAGAGACAGTTTGGTGCTGGCTTTGGCAGAACTGGGTTCACAGCTGGACTCAAAGATCTTGAAGCTCTTTTCCAACCTAAATGATGCTATGATTTTTATTTCTTGTAGGTTCTGCTGGCCAAAAATTCTTGTAAAACAAATCACAACTGGTTTTTCTTAACTTCTAGATTACATGTTTTCTGCTTGAGCCTTGCTGTGCCAATTTTAAATACACTGACTTCAATGTGCCACTGGAACCTAACAAAACAAAGATTTCTTCAGAACTTTCTAAAAGCTTTCTGGAACACTTGAGATAGCTAAAATTTTAGATTACTTATTAAAAAAAATTAGATTTTGAGCAACTTCTTAAAACAGCTGGCATAAATACACTTAAAACTGAACTAGTCAGGTGAGGAAAGATTATTGTGAATGGATTTTCTTACTACTCAACAATTCAACCATTCCTCACCGCTTTCCTCCAGAACTGACAAAGGTGCACAAATACACATTCCTAGGAGACATTCAGCACATTTTGCTGGATCAGAACCATTCCTGGGGTGTCTGAAGTTCCTGATCACTTTTACCTGCTGCTGCTGCTCAGCCCCAGCTCCGTGCTGCTCCAGGGGGCGGCTCTGGGGGGACGGGCCCCGCACCTCGGGCTGCTCATTCCCTCCTTCCACCTTCTCCGGATCTTGGAAACTTGGGATTTTTTTGAGCGTGTCCTTCAGCTGTTTGTATTCCTCCACCTGAGTCTAAAGCCAACATGTTAATTACAGTGTGTCCAAATTAATTTCTTAATCAAATGTAGTCACCTTGGAGGGAAGTCACTGGCAGGACACGTGATAAAAACTTGATATTCCAGGGAGGAGAAGGGATGGGAGCTTTTAATACAATTTTTTCCTCCAAACATTAGATGACACTGATCCATCAGGATCTTTTCAAAGTGCACATGCATACAAAGTGTATCAAAAACATCTTTGTGGGACAAAGAAGAGGAGTTGTTTTATTCATGCCAAGCAGGAGAAATGTCAGAAGGGGATGATGCAGCTTTCCTGGCAGACCAAAGCGAGGGAAATCGAGAGCACCACAACTTCTCCTTTGCTGGTAGAAAAAAGTGCAGTTCTCTCAGAAACAGAAGTTTTAAAGTACATCTATGTGTCATGAAAATGCCAAGTCCTCAACATTTAGACAGGTGTTAGACAAGACAACAGCCAACATACGGAACTGAGGCAAAGAAAGTCACGGTGGTGAAAAGCAAGGGGAAAAACAGAAGGGTAAGAAAGAAAAGAAGTAGAAGGAAAATGTAAATTTCTAAAGGCTTCTTGAAATGCAACAGAAAAATGCTGGAATTTGATTTGCTTGTTTAACTTTCAGGATCAGGATCAGGAAGATTTAAAGAAAATCCAGCAGGGTTGGTACCCCAATCCCTGGCTCTGCAGCAGGAAGATTTCCAATTAAAATGAGGAGAAGGCTCCAGGGAGAGCTCAGAGCCTCTGCCAGACCCTAAAGGGGTTCCAGGAGAGCTGGAGAGGGACTGGGGACAAGGGCTGGAGGGACAGGACAAGGGGAAGTGGCCTTAAGCTGAAGGAGGGAAGGTTTAAATTTGATATTAAGAATAAATTCTTTACTCTAAGGGTGGTGACATCCTAGCAAAGGTTGCCCAGAGAGGTTGTGGACTCCCCTGGAAGTGTCCAAGGCCAGGTTGGACAGGGCTGGGAGCAAAGTGGGATAGTGGAAGGTGTCCCTGCCCATGGAAGGGGGAGGAATTAGATGAGCTTTAAAATCATTCCATGATATTTAAACAGTGCCCATCCAGATCAGAATTCAAGTACTCTGTTCTACTGCAGAGTCACTAAACTGAACATTCTGATTCAAGGCCACAGCTTAAAAGCTGCTGATACTGGCAGAAAACAGGGTTTATTAAAATATATAATTAATCTGCCTGGCTGGGAAAAAGCACAAAGACTAAAAGGCTTTATTTAAAGATTCAGGTTAGTGCAGTATTGACTATTGGTGTTCAATGTCCAGAATACACCTAGAAATAGAGGGGTCATTTATGGAGCTGGCAAAGAATCCCTTGGGGACTCTCTGCAGCTGGTTTGCAGCAGGAACTACACAAAAGTGTGAAATACCCTCTGTATTCAAGGCATGTGCAAGACCCTTCTCTGGAGGGTCCCCACAGGACAAATGTCACACCCTGACTGCAGACAGAGAGGCTTTGTGTGACACAGGCTTTCTAATTAAAGAGCTGAATCAAAGCCAGGAGTGTGGGGAGCTTCCCTTTGGGTTTGGTGAGCCTTAAATCAGCCCCTCCACGTGGCCCTGTGGAATTTCAGATGTTATCAGCACACACCACACAGCAAACGTGGCCAGTGGGAGAAGAGCTCTAAATTAGCTGCCAGTGTGGTTTAGTACTGCAGATTATGATTCTTCAGATATTCAGTCTACGAGGGACCTTCCTGATCTTTCCCTATTTTTTGAGTATCTACAGATATTGACAGGCACAACAAGCAGAACTGGGGAAAAAAAAAAAAGATTCAATGTTCTTAATGCTGCTAACGATTTTGTGAGCTGTGAAAATGCCTAAATGAAGAAAATCAGTCAGGAATAAAAATAACTTCACGCTGCCTCATTGCCTTTCCCTCTGATCTTTCACCAAAAGTCTTCCTCTGCTGCAACATCACTCCCACTGTCAGATTCCCTGTGGCCTCCACAGCTTGTATGGGCACAGCTGACTGAGCCTGCAACAGTTTGTGCTTCATGGATAGCTCACTTGAAAATGACATTTAAAAAACTTAATGCTGCTGGCTCTTCTAAAAACTAATTTGAGTTCCACCTGGAGTTTACACACCTCCATACACATCTCCATCTATGTTCTGCTGCTGCTGCACTGATCTGTATTGCCCAGAGAAGCTGATCCCTGGCAGTGTCCAAAGCCAGGCTGGATTAGCTTGGAGCAGCCTGGGATAGTGGAAGGTGTCCCTGCCATGGCACTGGGTGAGCTTTTCCCAGACCACTCTGGAATTCCATGAAAGCCTCACAGCCTTTGCAGTCACACACAAGAAGAGATTTTACACCAGCACCCAGGTGAAGGTCAGAGTGCAGGATGCTGACAGCAGTTCCATCAGAGAGGACAGAGACAGAAAGGCACTGACAGCTCTCAGGGAAGCAGAGACTCTTTTCTCAGAACACATGCACTGCTGGGCTGGCCCACAGCCTGCTCTGAGCCCCTGGGAGCTGCTGCAGCCTCTGGGGAGCAGCCCCTCCGTGCCATGCACCTCCTGGGATCCCCATGCCAAAGGCACATGCAGCCAGGAGAGACTCGGGAGACAGAGATTTGGGAAGCTAAGAGCTGGCAGGAGCTGCTTTCCTTCTGACCTGAGCAGCAGCTAGTGCACTCTTGTGGTCTTCCAATGTCACCACAAGCTCGTTGTGCTGGGACAGTAAGTTCTTATGCTGTTGCTACACAAAAAGAAGAACATCACACGTTTCACGTAAAGTTCATTCTAAAGATCAGGTAGGGAGGCTGGGGGGGGTTGAACTAAGAAGATTATTCCATTTATTTTGAAAAGGAAATCCTTAGCTGGAATGACAGCATTTATTTCACATGGAATGCATATTAAACAGGCAGAGGAAGTAAGCACACCAGGGAAGGCAATTTGGAGGCCAGGATTTGTGTAACTAAAATAAAATTAAAAGTAGGGGTGGATGTTGATGAACATTTAAAAAAAACAGAGCTGGAAAACATTAGGCACTGAGTTTTACCAAAACCCAAATTTTAATTTGTAAAACCATATTCTAATTTCTAAACCAAATACTTTTCCTTTTTTTTTTTTTAATGGGCATATACCTGAAGTGCAGGTGGCCAAAGACAAATCCAGTTCAGCCTATTCCTCTCCTTTTTTCCACATAACAGAAACTACAAATCTACAGCACATCTTGCTTTGGGCTTGGGAAAACTTAGGAAATTTTTTTCCTAATGAACTTGAAAATTCTCCTCAGAGCAAAGCCTACCTTGACATCCTGGAGCTGGGTGTGAATGTCTTGGTGAGCTTTTCTCAGCTGCCTGTTCTCCTCCCGTAAGTTATACAGGGATTCTGTTAAAAAGAAATGAGAAGAAATACAGAGTTTAAACTTGGATTTGTAACACCAGGCTAAGCAGCAAAATTAAGACTATAACACAATCTACATAAAATCCCACATGAGTACTGTAATAAAAATTAGGTAGAATAATTGTATGGTTTGTTTTTCTTACCTCACTCCCCAGCCCTATCAAAAGCGTTCCATTTTCAAGCAGAAAATTGTAACATTTGGTGAAATTTCCTATCAGTGCACCCAGCCTGCACCTGGAATTCTGCATCACTGCTCCTGCTGGGTGCTGCAGATGGCAAAATTCCCTATGGAAATCGGAACCCTGGAAAGGCAGGCAGGAAGGCACCCACCTTTCCACACATCACACCTGGTGAGTGAGAATTTTCTGTCACAGGACCCAGCTATTCCTTTGGAAAGGATGCCCAGATGGCTCCAAAAGCTTCTGGGATTAGGGACAGAGGCTTCTATTCCCACTTTTTACGTGATGTTGATGTGGAGCCAACAAACAACCTCTGCAGTGCAGACAAAGCTGCAGACAGCTCCAGAAGCAACCCCTGTGTTAGGGATAGGTGGCAGAGAAGGCTCTGATGGACACAGCCCCATCCTTTTGTTCTAGAGAACTGTGTAATGAGGATGGAAGAGGCCTGAAAACTGCCCAGAATCTTCAAGAGGAAACTGGATGCCAAGAGTAAGAACTGAATTCATCACCCAAGTGTAGAGGTGCAACGTGCTCCAGAGGAGCTGGTACATACAGGGAAAAATGAGGTATAAAATGTAAATAAAGTCACTTCAGAAAGAGGCACCATCGCATCTCTCTAGCTGTGGCAAATATTCTTAGACTGCCTTTCAGTTACAAAAAAGAAGAGGTAAACCTTTTTTTCCAGGTTTATACGTCTTAGAATTAAAAATTAAAGACTGTCTCAACAACCTCTGACACTCGAGAGGCTTCTAAGTGCTGGGTTTTTGCTATTTCTGTAACCCAGACAGGAACACAGAGCACATATGAACAGAACTGAGAGAGAGGCCTCAGGAAATCATCAATAAAATGTAACTTGTCAGGAGGCAGAAGATGTATGAATGACCTGTGAGTGAGAACAGAGAAAATGCCTCTCTCACACCACCCAAAACACAATGCCAAACACCCAACTGAATGTGGGCAGGCAGACACAGGTTAAATTTACCCTTCAGCTTGGAGATCTCCTGCTCCTTTTCCTGCTGCAGCTGTAGGTATCTCTCCTTGTGATCACTGAATGTCCTGCTAAACTCTTCTCCCTGTTTTCGGTGATCCTCCTCAAGGTCAGCGTGCTGCTTCTTTAGTTCTTCGTGTTGACTCTGCAAATACCAAGTTGGGACACTGGAGCAGCTCTGTATCTGCAGATCTGGCTAATATTGTCTTTGGCAATTTGTTTAGTAAGTGCAGATGAATAGGAAGCATTCATAACAGGAAGGTTATTATTCAAAGCATGCACATTGCAGCTCCTTCTGAACACAAAATGATCTCTGTGATGAGCAGGCTCCTGTTCCAGGGCTGTGTCACCTCACCCCAGAGCTTCACCATCCCCCTGGGAGCTGCTGAATGTGCCTCAGAAAATCCCTACGTGCCAAACTACATGAGGGCTGATAAGTCAGCATTCCCTACAAGTAATTGCATCTGATAAGGTTAAATTACCCACTGGAAAGCCTGATTAGGAAAAACTGCAGGAAACCATCTTTTAGAAGTAAGGGGAAGGCACTGCCCACCCCCTGAAGCTCTGCAGTGATGCCAGAAGCCAGCCAGGCCGTGTGTCCCCAGCACAAGCAGTTCCAGAGGTGCTCTGCTGTCCCACTCACCCACCTTCAGCATCTGGTGCTGCACGCTCAGGGCGCTGTATCTGCTGTTGGAGTCTTGCTGGAAAACAAAAGCACTGGTGAGAAACCCCTGGCACTGCCCTGAGCTCTCACAGGCAGCTTCTGGGAGTCACCAGCCATGGGATGCAGCTCCCCAGGACACAAATCCATCTCTCCCCTGGCTTTGGAGCAGAGCAAGCCCCCACACTCTGCAGCAACAGCCTATTTTAACTCCTGTTCCTCAGCTCCCAAACTGCTCCCCAGTTTCAACATGAAATAGCCATAAAATCCTAATTTACTTGCTTTATAAAGAGTTCTCTACAGGTCTCTGGGTCCTCTGCCAGATAGAGCTTTCCTTCTGGCACTTGGTATATAAAACAAAGTTTCTTGATGTTTTTATACTTTCCAGTTCAAAGCCCATATGTTAGAAAGCTGTCACTGTTCTTTTCCCTGGGGGCTAAGCTACAAAAAGATTTCTAACACCTTCTTACTCCCCTTTCCCCTTAAATAAAACAACATTACGTTTGAACTACCATAATATAAACAGGGGATTATTTTCTAAATTAATTTTCTGGAGAGGTATTAGTATCTCCCACTATAGCTCAAATAATTAGGAATTGGAGAGCACTTATGAATGCAGAGTAGAACTGGGATAAGTGAGAGCTCTTTCAATTAATATTTTGCAAGATCTCTTCCTTTGAACAGTCATAATTGCAAAGTATTTCCTTTTCCTTGCAACTCAAATAGCATCAGCTATTAAAAACTTGTACTAGGAATGATGACTTACCCTTCCTTTATTTAGTGTTTCCTGTGCTTCTAGTTTATAAACAAGAAAATCTGCAACATAAAAGGGAAAGGATTGATGAAAAGAAAAACATCAGGAAGATAAGAATCTGTGCTTGAATAACTTGACTGTTGAGTACATAAATTCGCTTTAAGAGATGAATATTCATGCAGAAACAATTTTCAAAGGATCTTTAGAAAAAAAAAGAAAAACCTATAGAGAATTTGACAAAATGAGCAGATTTTAAAATGCACAAACTTTAAAAGGTTTCACAAAATATTTTCACTTAAAGGTTTCATACCACAGTGAGAAATGCAGAGTTCAGGCTCAAATCTACACATGGATAATTAAATCTGATACATGAACTCTCTCATCAGAGGCCCAAGAACACCATTCAAAAGGAAAAGGACATTTATAAATGGTGCATTCTTGAAAATAATAAACCATTTCCTCATTTATTTCTCGACCTCTCTTTCCAGGGTTTGAAAAGGTGTCTCCCCCTCGGGCAGCAGCAGGACCGTTCTACACTAGATGGCACCAGAAACCCACCGAGACCTGCACGGTGAGAATCGTTTCTTACTCCTTGTCAGCTTTGCTAAAGTTATATTTTTAATTCAGCAGCTGAGTCCTCGGTTCTAGGAAGAACAGAAAATCTACCCTGAAAATCGCAATGAACTTAGAGGCTGAGGAAACTCAGAGGATTGAATCCTGCTGAACTTCACAGAGGTGTAAGAAATACAATTTGTGTCTGCCTCACACACACCTAGAATTTAATTTTAATCAGCAAAAGGCATATAAGCATGTGCTCACCCTAAAGTAAATGTGAAAGTACTGATTCCAAGTTTAATTTCAAGCTGATGGAATGCAGGAAAAGATCCCATGGTTTTGGTACAAGTTTTGCATTTTTGGCATGCCAGGACAGGACTTATATGTTTGTGCCCATACCCCACATACGTGCTGGGTTTTTTATGTACATGGATACAAACATATTCTCTGTGCATATTGCTTCATATGGCAGCCATCTGTAAATAGCATTAAAAGATGATTGCTTTTAAAAAGATCCAGTTAAAAAAGATTAAATAAAAAAGAACTACTAGAAAGAGCAGCACAGCCCTGCCAAGTAGATCCTAATATACTGCTTATATATTACCCAAGTGATTTAAAATTGAAGAGAAACCATTTGAAATTACTTTCTACTATAACCGAGTTAAATGTCAAAGTGAAAAGTACATTTTTACCTTCTTTTGCTTTCTTATGTTCCAGCCTTTCCTTTTGCAATGACTTTTCTAATCTTGACCGGTGCTCATACACAACTGGAAAGAGAAATTTTGTACACAACTCATTTAAAAAGTAACATACACAGACCTCACCATCCACCCCAACACACCCAGGGAGTGCTGGCACAGGATGCACCAGGAAAATACAACTGGAATGAGGTCATGGGATAAAGGGCTGTTTGTAACCCTTGTGTCAGTAACTTTTCCCCTTTTTGCACCCTCCATCGATCCCAAATCCTGGGTTATCTGCATTGCTAAACACGGAATGTGATAACCAGGTGAGGGATTTGTTTGTGGAGGCAGCCAGCTGTGGTGGAGCCACCAAACCCTCTCTGCCTCTCAGGAATGCAGGGACATTTTCCATGTTTCCATCCTCCCCTGCCTTGTTTGCACAGAGACAAGGAAATGAGACAGGACAGCTGGCTGCCAGAGGAATTTCTGGCAGCACATGGAAGTGTAACAAGGAGGGAAGGGAGATGCCCAAGGGCAGGAGCTGCCGAGGCTGAGGCATGGGGAACCTGGGAGCCACCCCAAATCCTTCCAAAAACTGGGAATACAATATTCCTCTGCACAGTCTCCCAACAAAAATGACTCCTAAAGACTGTCCAAGCTGCCCGTGATTCCTTTGCAAACACCATCCCAAAATGGGGTTTACATTTATGACTTTGTTTGTTTGTATCCAGGTATGTTTAGGACATCCAACATGTTCTTGTACAAAGTTCCCCTGTCTAGCTGCCAGTAAAGCAGGATTTCATTCAGCCTGTGCTTTGGACATGGATGTGGCACATCAGTCCCTATTTACCCTTTCCTCACCTCTCATTATCTGAAACAGCCAAATTTGCAGCAAAGATATCAGTTAAAACTTATGGAAATGTACAATTATATATGTTTAGGCTCAGTTTAACACAAGTATCTTTCACTGCCCAAATTACAGTTTGCATTCTTTTAATGAGTTATTAATTTGTATTAAAACAATGAGTGATTTTTCCATCAAAACCAGGAAATTCATTTTCTGAGAATAAACTGGTGAATGCAAGCCTTCAACAAGAAGCATCAAATAATGATTTGTATCTTGGCAGCCACAGAAAACTCCTCTTGCACCTTAAAACATGTTCTTAATTCCACCAAGGTGCATTCTGCAGCCTTATCTACAAGTGTTTATGTTTCAGCTCCAAAGTTGGATTGCTAATCAATCCCTGGCACCTATCTCCACTTTGCTATTTATCTTCTAAAGTCAAGGGCATCAGTCAAGATGAGCCAATGTATCAACACCCTCTGGAAGAAAACAAGCAGGCAGTGAATATTCAAAAAGTCAGCAGCAAGCTTGGAGAATTGAGGGAAAAAAAAGGCAGCACTGCACAGCACCACAGTGCTGGTTTTATTTAGGCCCTGAAGGTGGTGAATGCTGAATTATTGTGCAAAAGGAACAGTGGCAGCACAGCAGCTCAGGAGAGCAATGAAAATCCATAATGGGCTTCCCCTCCCAGGCAATCAGGGTGGAACAGGGGTTTTGGCAAACACACCAAACCACAAATGGATTTGGAGGGAACATTTTCCATTCCACATCTCCGTCTGCAAGTGCACCTTCCCCAGCTCCTCCTGGTGCTATAACAAGTGTGAGGGGGGTAGGGGGAACCATGCACAGCCAACCCATCACAGGGGCAGGAGGAAAGGGGCAGGAGAAGGCAGGATTTGGGATTTAGGGATCTCTCAGAGCTCAGAGAATCCCTGCCGAGGTCAGGGTTCCACCCTGCACTTGCAGGGTCTGAACACAAGCAGTGCATCCTCTCCTCTACCTGCTAAGTGCTAATCCTTGAAATACTGGGACAAAGCTGCAGAAGTCCTAAAACAGCCCCTCAGGTGACTAAAAAGGACAAAGAAAAACCTCCTCCCTCACCTCTGCCCTGTGAGTTCAGTTATTGGTTGGCCTAGCACGTTTCTCTCTGATGAAAGTCCATAAAGTCCAATGTACTGAAGGTGTTGATTAAAAATAATTGTTAACGAAGCACAGCTCCCATCTTTTCTCACTTGCTCCTTTGGGGATTAGGTTGCAGGTCAGATTTTTTAAGTACATATTGCAGTTAATCTCCCATAAATTTGAATTATTTCCACCAGTTAGGAAGTTTAGGAAGAGCCCAAACAAAGGGCTTGTTACTACAGCAGGAATTTCTCCCTCTTCACTGCCAGCCTGGATATAAAATGTCTGAGCAAGAATCTGAAAGAAATAAATACACTGAAAAACAGGTTTTATAGAAAAGTCCACCCCATGAGGTGGAACCTATATAAGGAATCTGACAAAATTCCACTGCTGGGATGCACAAATCATTTTTCCTAGGTAAGCTTTTAATTTTGCACTGATCTTTGCACAAACAATTGAACTTTATTTCTACATTATATTTAATAGAATGTAAGCGGTGGGGGGGGAATGCTGTCATTTAATGGCTAATAAGCACTATTCCAAAACTGGAATTACTGCAGGTGTCAGCTTAATTCTTGAACTTACCTATAGAATGTAACCCACACAAACTCACAGAGCCCAGAAACTCAACTGGTAACCTCACAGATCAATAAAAGACCTTTCACCTTCAACACACGGAAACACTGAACACTCCTGGAACTCATCCCAATAAAATCAAGTCCTCAAGATTTTCTCCATAAAGAAAAGGAAGTGAGGGAGCAGGGAGGTGTGGAATGCCCTGCACGTTCCCCGATTACACCACTCTGACCAGTGCTGAACGTTAATTACAACACAGGAGTCAGGGAGGTGATGAAATTGAGATTACATTGTAGTCAAGGTTCCTTCTCTTATCTTTGCTCTGCACCTCTAAGCAATAAAGCTATTATTAAGCAAAATAAGCTTAATATTTTGTACATTGTACATTTAAAAGAAAATATTTCCTAGTTTACATTATCAGCAATTTTGTGACCTTGTAATTTTAATCATTTGGTTTGTCAGAAGGATGATTCAGGGTCTAAAATGCCCCAGCTCCCTGAAAAATTAAGATTACATTGGGATTTAACTATACATGATACAAGAAATTTTACTAATTTCAACATGACTGCTTGTTACACAATTCTGAAATCTCTCTCTGAGATACAGTAATACCTTTCCCTTAAATCAGTAGTCTTGGCAACACTCAGCCTTGTTTTCCCTCTCACTGTGGCAGAGTTGAACTGAAACAGCAGCGTGGGGTAAAACCACGCTGGCACCACTCTAGTGACACTGCGAAGGTCTGCAGAACACAGACTTGCTATAAAAATAGTTAATTCCCCATTCTTGTCCCTGCAAATAGAACCATTTAAAATGTGAACCCATGGAAAAAGCTTTTCTGCTGAGAGGAAAGCATTTCCATGAGTCAAAGGGGAATCCCTTCAATATGGGGTGCAGGATAAAGTCTCTAATCCAATGACAATAATTAAAATTTTGACCTCAGATGATATTTCATGACTCCTCTGACACATTTCATACTGGGAGGAGACATTAATATAACAAGACCTGCTCCCCAAGCTTCCAGGCCTGTATTTAAACCAGTGAATCTGCTTTCAAACAAGATCCACTGATTTCACTAGTGATAATCTTATCAGAAACAGATTATCAAACTGCAGCAGCAGGATTCCCCATACAAGCCATGCTGGCCTCAAGATCACAGTGTGAGCCTCATCTATTTCAGAGAATCAACTGAGGGTTTAGCAATAAAGGGATATTCCTGTGACACTGCAAATATCTTGGAAAAAATGGAAGTATTCCCACAAAAAAGGCTAGGAAATCTCTGTTTTAAGTATGGAGCAAGAAAACAACATTACAAAAAACATCTATTTATCATAGAATGGTTTGGCTTGGGAGGGACCTTAAAGCTCAGCTTGTTCCAGCCCCCTGCCATGGGCAGGGACAGCTTCACTTCCACTAGACCAGGTTGCTTAAAGACACAATATTTACAATATATTGAACAAAATATTTAATTATTTATGTCCTTTAAGATTTCTGGTTTAAATTTCCACAAAAAGGACAGAAATAGAAGCTAAGGTAATGTGAAACTGATTGTATGTGAGGCTTCATTGTGGAACAGGGATGGACTGCTCTCATTTTGCTCTCTGCAAACCACAGCTGGCACTGTGTGGACTATGAGAATTACCTTTACTCCCAAACTCCTACACTTTGCAATTTACTCACATGATCAAGTAATGGTTTTGTCTAATTACAGCCAGTCATGTACAAATTCCTCCTGGAAAACCACACCATGTTGTGTGCTTAAAAATGACCCCTGCTTCGACTGAACTCCCTATTCGTTTATTTTGCTCAGAGTAGTAATAATTTGAAAAGTTTCTATTTAATATCTGGATCTTTACATTCAGGGGATTTTTTTTTCAAGAGAAAGCATAACGTGTTATCAGAGATCTTGCACCAAAAATGAGCTATCAATTAAAATAAACCTGTTCCTTTGACTTACTCAAGTATTCCAGGAAGAAGTTCAAACTAAAAAGTTCCAATAAGCAGTTCTAGTTTTGCCTTCACCACATCTCTGAAAAATGGGGAATGCTGGAGAATTTGGCACGTTAATGCACTTTACCCCAGAAACACACACTTGTATTTCTGAGAGATCATTGTGGCCTCTATTCAATTGTAAGGATGACAGGAACATTAATTCCTAAACTGGAGCAAACATCTACATTTAATAGAATCCTTTTACTGCACCCTGCCTCACATACTGCCTTTCTTAGAAGTCAATAACACCTCTAGGAAACAACAGATTTAAGATAAATTGGGACAGAAGGAAGGATTTGTTATGTTCAAAGAGTAAACTGTAATAGCTGCTGCTAAAAATAAGTTGGAGAAGGGGTATTAAATGTGATTAAATATTAAATCCCTCACAGATAGGCTTCAGACCTGACTTTTATCAGGAAGAAGATCATGTTTTCCAGAATGATTTCGAGTGTACTCCACAAAAGGTTTCTTCCAACCCTTGGTACCACAGGTAGGATCAGCATCCCAACCTTGCATTGACGTTTTCTATACACCAGTAGGTGCTAAAGGATTTTTTTTTTGGAGTGATGATAAATGCAAATAGTTCAAACAAAACCTATGTAGTGATTTTGCACTAAAATTAGCAGAAGAACACTTAAACATTGATAAAAGCTGCAGAGATAAGTTTTCTCCTCACATCACCTCTGAATCTCTGGGTCTGCTCAACCCTCAGCTCCAGGAAACAAGGGCCTGTTCTTTCTCTCAAAAAGTGTTTTACATCTTTTCCAATTTTAGGAAGGTCTATAATGACTGTATCTACACGGTGGCAGGATGTACATCAATATCTATATTCAGAAATTAGTAAAAAATACAGCTTAAAAAAAACCCCTCCAATCTATAGATGCACAAACTGCATCCAGAAATCAAGAGCTTGAGCTAGTGATTCATTTCTTGACTGAAAATGGTTTAGTTGAGTGTGGTGGTGTGGATAGGAGCAGGCTCCTTACCCTGCCCTCCAGGAGCTCAGGCAGGCCATACTTCTCTCATCATCTCTGTAATTAAGCCCTGGAAATGACTGTCAAACTCTGGGACCTGAGTCACCTCAGGAAAATAAGGCAGCAGGCTAATTTCAGGTACCTCAGGGGAGGGGGAAAATGCAGAGGACAAGATGGAGCAATTGCAGTTTCTTTTATTGCTTAATTAAAAAGACATAGTAGAAAATCTCAAGAGGTTTGGGTGACCACAAAAAGATCAGAAGTGCATTCAGCTCACAAGACCCTTCTTTTAACAAGGACAGCATCCAAACAGGTTGAATTCCTCAAGTGCTCACCTCAGGTTCTGACATGACTAGAAATTCCCATCCCTGAATCTCAAAAATCCCAAGAAAAATCACCCAATGAAGGATTCAGCTTTAATTACTTGCTCTGTAGAGCTCATATTTTCCAGTAATCTGATTTATTTAGCTTTCATTACCATCAAACCTCAAAGCAGCACCTGACTTTCAGCAGGGCAGATTAAATGACTTTTTCCCTGCAAGGATCCCATTCCAAAAGGAGCAAAGTGAACTCTGTCAGCCACAAATTGCTGGCAATATCCTCAGCAGCCCATCAGAGAAGCTATAATGGGCACTCAAATCTCCTAGAGGGAGGAAACCTTACTCATAAGTTGCCCCACCCAAACTCACAGGCTGACAAAGCAGCCAGCCCAGTGAGACAATGTGCTTGGAACATCATTTTTAAGGCTCAGGAATTCAGTCAGTCAGGAATATGTGGCAGGAGATGACTGGCCAAGAAGCCAGAATGCAAACTCATCACCCCCAACCCATCCTGCCTCCCTCCTGCTGTCCCAGCTCTGAAATGCCCACTCAGCTCCATCACTAACAAGCTTTAGGAGGCTCAAATCATCATCAAAAATTTGGATCTATTTTGCATCATGTTGGCTACCAGGTCTTGTGCCAAACTGGGGAGGGGGAAAACCCAGGGAATAAACCCACCCCATTACCTCATTCTGCTCAGTATTCCTTCAGACTCCCTGTGATCCTCAGCCAGGGTCCAGCTGGGCTGCAGAGGGAATGCTGCAGCACTGGCAGAAATTTATCTTGGAACTGTTATGTCCACAAGGAAAGGGCACTTGGGCATGGATTACAGCAATGAAAAACTATAAATGTGGGCATGTGCTCAATTTATCTTTCAAGTCAGAATTCAGCTGCTGGACATGGAAATTCCACTATGGACCTGGAAACAAACTTCTCAGAGTTAACTGATCTGAACAGAGCTCCAGCACCTTTTCTGTACTTGGGTTATGAGTAAAAGCTGGATAATTCCAGATAACCCAAAATCTTGAGGTTGAGCTGCAAAACAGACACATATCTAGTTTATACATACTTATATGCAAATGCATATATATAAAAATATACTTTATACCATATACTTCTTCCATACTAAAATTCTGCACAATTTCAAGTGTTTCATGTATTTTAAGTATTTAGAACATTAAGTATCTATTGAAAATATGAATGGGGGTATAACAGCCAGGTGCTCAGAGGAGGTTACAAACCAAAGCTTTCCATCTCAGGAAGCCAGGCAGAATTTGGGATGCTGCACTTGCCATTTCAGGGAAGTAAACACAGAACCAACCTCTCCTCTTACAGGGCTACCATGGATCTCTCAGGCAGCAACAAAACACTACCAAAGTGCTGCAGCGTTCAGTGCAACCAGAAAGGCACAGGAATAACAGGAATTCAGGCTTCTGTTATTAGGAAGAACAACCAAACACACAGGAGCTGCAGGAGATGCAGCTCTACTTGTCTGATGCACGTGAAGAAAAAGCCATTAAAAGCAGTGCTAGTTCTTCCCAGCTCTGCCAATTCATGAGGTGTAAGTTTAAGGCACTAAAGAGGGGTGTAACAGTGAGGTACACCCGGAACTGTGTGATGTCAGAGCAGCTCTGGCACCTGTGCAGTCTGCATGCAGACATGATAAATATTAACCACTAAAGTGACACAGAACTGTGATCCAGTGCTGCAGTGCATTGTGCAATTCCACACACATAAGGCTACCACAGACCTGACCAACTCCCAGCAGGTCACCCCCTCAGGGAGCCTTGATTTAGGACAACTGGCACAACAGGCACAGAGGAATCTACATTTGCTTTACAGCAGATCCTTTCCAGCACTGGATCAGAAACCTTTGAGGAAATCCACACCTCATCCACAGTAGGGAAAACTCCCAAGTCCACAGTCCCTGCTGGGCTGGCTGCCAGGATCACAGGACAGTCTCAGGCTGCACAGAGATTGCACAAAGCCATCAGACACGTTAAGACTCTACCAGAAGAGCAGAAAAAATTAAGGTAGTAAGAGGCACTAACTGCAGGCTGTTATTAGGATTAGGGATTAAAACAGATTAAACAGATTAAAATAGTACCCGAGGGGTTACTTAACACCCAGAGGATGAGAAGACAGAAGCTGCAAGGGCTAGAAAGACGTCTGTAGATACTTTCAATCCTGCAGCAGTCACAGGAACAATCAGGCTCACCTGCAGCTCTCAGTGTGGTTCTCTTTTAGCAACTGAAGCCTGCTCCTGCACGGCAAATAGCTCAAGACTTAGTTTGACACAGTTTTAAAGGAGGCAAAGAGCATCAAGTTTTGCTTTTGTCACTTTAAGAAATACTAAGTAAGATTATCTCTGTGTTTCAAATGTATATAGTGCTCAGAGAATGAGACTTTAAAATAATCAGCTTACTGGGAAGATCAGCCTCTCTATGAAAGACCTTATAGATAACAATGACTAGGTTTTCTCAGCAGGGAAAAAAATTTGTGTCATCTCTAAATTCTGCCCCTGGCATTCCCTTTGTGGATTACAAAAGCAGCTCTACTTTCTCCATGCCCAGCAGAACTTCGTCAGAGAAAAGTGCCAAAGTTTGATATTCTACAAAATCTGCAAACTGATCCTCTAAAGGGGGTGAGGTTAAGATCCCAGCCTTTCTAACCCAGTTATTGTGTTTCCCAGGTCTGCCATCCTTCCCTTTGTACCCTGGGCTTATTCCAAGGGGCACAAACACTTCTCAGCAGAGTGGCTGAAGCTGTGAGCATCAGGGAGAGCAGAACCCCCAAAACCAAGTCCATGTGCAGCTCTCTTCAGATCAGGTGTGTGTGTTAAATGATTCTGAGACTCCTCCTGCACCATTTCCCAGTGATCTGTGCATTCTGCCTTGGTATTTTCCCACGTATTCCCAGGAGCCTCCTTATGTGTAGCTGTGTTTGAGCAAAACAAGGCAATGAAAAAGATAAAAATCTAAGACAGCTGGCTTTTCATGGAAAAACAGAAAGAACAGCTCATTCGGGCATGAAGAACTGGCAGGTACCAAAAAGAAGGTTGTTATTGCCTACAGAGATGAAAAAAACCCCATCAAAACATGAAAAATAATAGAGGGGACAGCAGGAAGTGAAGGGAGCTGCACTCTGAGTTACAGCTGAGGATCTTCACTCAGATTTTGGGCAGACCAAAGGCATCTAGGTCTTAAATTGCCACTGTGTCCATGAACTCAGGAGTGTCCATGAACCTCAGGCATTTCACAAATGGACTCAAGTTTCACTCACAAGCCCTGAGAGGGGCACTCCCAAGCTCCTCTGTGTGCAATCAGGAAAGCAACTGCCTTTGTAGGCTCCAGCAGCCACAACAAAACCCTACAAGAAGTCGGACAACAGGTGGTACTTCACTGTCCTCCAAGAGATCCACTCCAGTCAGACTTCCAGGGGCACAGCCAGCCTGCCACAATACAGCCTCAGCATTCTCAGAAACACCACTTTTAGAAGTTGCCTTTTATTTTTGTAGTTTACATTTAAACCTGTAAAAGCCTCCTGATGAAATGGTTGTTCAGGAAAGAGAAGTCCAAGGTATCCTTTTCTGCCAAGCTTTAAAGTCTTATTCAATCACCCAGGAGAGCTGTGAACATCAAGAAATCAATGCCTGTTGCTGCAGCACCCTCCTTTCCTCTAACTTTGCCCTTTAACTGGCTTCTTTTTAAAAGATTTCAGAGTGCTTCCATCATATTTCAGGCCCCAAAGTTATCTCTAGTCCAGGATCTATAGAGAAACTGGTTATGCAGCATGGAAAAGATAAGCTGCATTACTTTACCAATATTTTAATTTTATTGTTCTCATAAAGCAATAAAGTCAACGAGTAATCTTTGGATAGCCAAGAGATGTAACTCAGATATTCACAGTTTTGTGGTGTTGTTTTTGGTTTTTTTTTTCATTTGGCAACAGGAACATTGTTGATTTAAAACCCAGGTCATTTAAAATCAAGAGTTCAAAGTGCAGTCAGATGCTGCATCTGCAAACTGGATTTGCTGTCAACATTTTATGTTGTTTCCAAGTCTCTGCTTAAAGAAAACTCCT
Source organism: Acrocephalus scirpaceus scirpaceus (assembly GCA_910950805.1). NCBI lineage: Eukaryota > Metazoa > Chordata > Aves > Passeriformes > Sylviidae > Acrocephalus > Acrocephalus scirpaceus. Next base: position 3,468,610 of record OU383781.1, read on the forward strand.
TCCTGTTGTTCCATAACAAAGAGTTAAATAGGACAGGTTCAGATTTGGTGGTGGGTATCAGCAATCAAGCTTGTGTCTCTCCAGGTGAGCTGGGCATAGGCACAGGCTCTGAATTCTCTGTATTCTCCTTACTAACAAACTCCAACTGCAAAAATCCGGGTGATTGTGCAGGGGAGGCCACTGCAGAAAGGCAGGGAAGAAAATTTTATTTCCCAAATCCCCTGGAGTCCTTAGGAATATTAACTTCCCTTTTACTTTAGTGGGACATTAAGCAGCTAGGGGCTGCTGCTGCATTCAGTATTTCTCTGGGCTCTCATCCTCTCTTAGGTCTAACAGCTACTTCCAGAGCACAGGAAAATTTAAAGAGCCATTTTTTATTGTTACATTTTATTTTTCCTTCTATTCTGTGACTTAATTGCCAGTGATTATTTTTTTTAAACAGGGTTTACTGCTCCCGTACTTGGCATAGATAAATTCTCCTGCTTAATGGGCTTGATACACTGGCATGGATCCCAGAACCATGTGAGTTTATTGCATGGACCATCAAATCTATTAACGTTATCAGATCCTGGTCCACATTTCACATTGCCCATTGATACACGGAAACAACAAGAGAATCACAGAAATTGCAGCTCCCACAATTGCCTGGTGCTTCCATGAACATGCTTGGATAGATGATGGCTAATTAAAATGATGTTTCAAGCAGGGCAAGTTCAAACCAACAGTCCAGACCTCACATATCTGGTGCAGAGAATCTCTCCTCTGTGTCAGGATAAAGTTTGTTGCACGCTCCTCTTTGGCAAAGCCGGAGCAACAGGAAAAGCCAACTTGTCAAATTTTAGCTAGAGAACAAGATGTTCCTGTGTCCTCTGTTGGCAAATGCACAGCCTAGCAAGAGTAGCCCTTTAGCCATCTGCCACACACCCCCTGCCCAGCCAAACGTTTACACCTTTTCTGTGACTAAAATGAAGGTTTCTGGCAAAGAGCTCCCTGCTATTACCTGGAAATGGCCTGAAATTGAAATACTAAGTAAGGATGGTGTCAGCTGCTGACTAAACACGTTGAGAACAAACCACTGTAAGAATCTAACAGCACAAACCTAACTCTGTGCTCTGCACATAAACTGTGTGCTGCCAGGCATGCTTTGATGGATGCTTCCACAGGGAAAAGAATGGTTGAGAATCACCCTGAAGTTTAGTGCTGCTACAGCAGATCCCTCTGATTCTTCTTTCATGCTATTTTGAGGAAGAAAACTTGAAAGCTGGCTCTGGGCTTTGTCTGTGCTGACCTGATAACCTTGCACTTGACAATTAGAGAGGTGCTGAGGTCTTTCACTTCCCAGACCATTGATGTTTCAGGTACATCCCTGCTGCTTTGCTTCTGATTTCTTGGCATGCAGATGTCAGACATGGCCAACTTTTCATCTTCAACTACAGGACACCCACATTGGATGCATCCTTAAACTAAGACACACAAGGATCTGTATTTATGTGGCACCTTTAAGCCAAGACATTAAAAGTTATTTCAAAAGTAATAGAATAGCCTTACCCAAGTAACTTACTTGAACTTTACTTTTAAATCACCCTTTAAAAGCAGTTTATTAGAATACTCCTCTCCTCTATTGTGGAGCTATTTAAGGTTTATACTGCCCAGGAGCTGCAGATGGATGCTCAACATAAAACCCTACAAGACAATAGAGAAGCCCACAAAAACCCCAGACTGGACACGGTCTGCACTGCATGCCTGCCTTTCCCATTCATGCCAGGAATTGCAAAGTGATGTGCAGTCCTTTGGGAATAAGAGGAGCGAGAGGGCATGAGAGCTCTCTAGGAATCCACAGCAAAACCTCACCCTGACCTCGGCAGGGCTGTGATCTCAACGCGGAAAGACCCTACAACCTCACAGGCTGGAGGAGAAGAAGGGGGAGAAGGAGCAAAACTTTGAGAGAGGTGGGACAGCCGGAGGAGGAGGAGGAGGGTGTTCTGCAAGCCTTGGGGAAGGGCAGCAGAGGCTCCTGTCGAGGGAGTACCTTGTAACTGAGCCGAGAGCGACTCCTGATGCTGCTGGTACTTGAGCGCCGTGGCCTCAGCCTTCCTCAGCTGGCCCTGCAGCTCGTAGTAGAGCATCGCCCCGTAGAGGAACCCGAACACCACGGTCAGCAGCAGCAGCGTCTGGAAAATCCGCTTCTGTTTCCGGGAGCACATCCCGTTGCCCATGTCCCCGGCGGGGTCCCGAGGGCCCCCGCCCGTCACGGCTCAGCAGCGGGCGGGAGCTGGCGGCATCAGAGGCCCCGGGAGGAGCAGGAGGAGGAGGAGGAGAAGAAGGAGGAAGGGAAAGGAGGGACGGCGGAGGCGGGGCCGGCCCAGCGTTTCAGCCCCTGGGCACGGCCGCGGCGCCCGGGGCGGTCTCTCCGGTGCGGGCAGCGGCGGGGCTCATACCGGGGATGCTCCGTGTCCCTGCGGCCGTGTGCCGGTCCCTGCGGCCGGGGAGAGCTGCGGGCCGGGGCTGCGGGGAACAAAGGCAGATCCCGGCCCCGCACTGACGTGTCCCCGCTCGGCCGCGGCTCCCCCGCCGCGGGATCCCCGAAGGAAGTCCCGCTCCGGGCGCGGCCTCATTGGGTCGGGCCGCGGGGCTCTGCCCTCCCTCCGGAGCGCATTGGGTGCCCGCCGCGTCCGTCCGCAGCGGGCCGCGCTTCCCCGCCCGCCCCTCCAGCTCCAGCTTCAGTCCCCTCAGCCCCGCATCCCCTCAGCCCCGCGTCCCACAGCCCTCAGCCCCGCATCCCCTCAGCCCCTCATCCCCTCAGCCCCTCATCCCCTCAGCCCCTCATCCCTGCATTCCCGCATCCCCTCAAGCCCTGCAACCCCTCAGCCCCTCAGCCCCGCACATTCCCTCATCCCCGCACCCCCTCAGTCCTTCATCTCCGCATCCCCCGGTGCGGGGCCGCCTCGGGGACGGGGCTCGTGTGGTGATGAAGGGAGTCGTGACACGGGGGGCTGTGACACCGGGGGCTGTGACACCGGGGCAGTGACACCGGGGGCTGTGACACCCGTGGGTGACATCGGGGCTGTGACAGCCGTGGGTGACACACAGAGCGTGCCCCAGTGCCACCGCCGGGACCGTCTTGGTCTCAGGGGCACCGGGAAGGCAAAGCCCCAAAGAGCCTCTTGCAGCCAAGCAAGTGCTCATGAGGTGAGGTGTTCATGGAATTGCAGGATGGTTTGGGTTGGAAGGGACCTTAAAGATTACCCAGTGCCACCCCTGCCATGGCAGGGACACCTCCCACTGTCCCCGGTGATCCAGACCCTGTCCAACCTGGCCTTGGGCACTGCCAGGGATCCAGGGACAGCCACAGCTGCTCTGGGAATTCCAGCCCAGCCCCTCCCCACCCTCACACGGAAGAATTCCTTCCCAATATCCTATCTAAACCTACTCATCACATTAAGCTATTTTTTCATAGCTTGTTGGCTGCACTTTGTTTTGGGGGCTGATTGTCACAGCTTTCACTGTCCTTGGCCTTTTCTGCCCCCAGCGCCCAGCCCAGGCCATTGGTGCATCTCAGTTCAGGCTCCCAAAATTGTGTCATCCTCGTTTAGTGCTCCCAAATCCCTCTGTGGTGCCAAAAAACGTGAGACGGGTCACGTATCCCTCACTGGCATAAATTCAGACTTAGCCTAAATACAGCTCCCTCTCCTAGTGTATTTTATTACAGGACAAACAAAACCCAACCAACTCCCAAGGTAAACTAGAAGAATAAGCAAAAAATTCAAATTAATATGCCAAAGTTGTTTTTCTCCTAAATACATTCAACTCTTAAATCTGTGTTTCGCATAGGCATTATTCTGGCCTTAATAGAAAAACAACATCAAAGAAGCTTAAGAAATTCTTATTCAAATATTCTGCATATTCTAGTAATTAATAGCAGTCAGTACCACAAGCTAATATGTTTTCTACGTGTATTTCAAATATCTGTTTGATATATTTTCATTTAATGGAATCCCTTACTCTCAGTTTGAGGACCAAAGTGTTTGAAATTATGAGTTAGACACCCAGGAAGGAACTGTAATTGCTTTGAAACAGTGATGATTAAAAAAAAAAAATCATGACCTTTTCCCTTGTCTTTAGGAAGCTTCCTGGGGTACTCGAAGTTATATTTAAAATCTTTTGTTCCAACCATGAGTGTGTCAAGCTGAGGTATGTTCATGCTGGTTTAGAATATCCATTTCTCTCACAAAAATATTTCCAGGAAGTTTCTTGGTATCACCCAAGCTCAGCTCCTCTCCCTCTACCCAACTCCTTCAGAGCTGTCCTGTGCTTTTTCCATTTCCAGGCTCTTCAGGCTGAGCTCTGCTGAGTAAAATGAGATCATTCTTTATTTTTGGACTGAGACTTTCTAATCACTGGGGGTGATTTCAGTATTACAGCTCTTCAAATTATTTATTTTTTTTTGTTTCCACTTGTTGCTTACATCACCTCTCATAAAACCAGTCTGTGTCTTTAGTTTTGATTATTTTGCACTGGAGAACAATTGGCTGACATTTTAAAGCATTTAAAATGATAAAATGTAAATTTAAAAGGACACTGAACCCACAGTGTTATTTAATATCTATTCCAAATACATTTAATTGATTATGGTGTAAATATACTTTAACTGCTTGTAGAAATTTGCAATATCATTAACAAATACTAGGGGAAAAAAAGCAAATTACTATCTCATTTTGTTTAATCAAATATTACTTATATTCAGTAGCTACTAGTGATAGATCTCTTCAGCTCGTGTAAATTGTGATTCTCCATGAACAAACCAATTAAAGTTGAAATGAGGAATTTATTGGGAGCAAGGGACTATTATGCAAAGCTATTAGACAAATTTGAATTGAAAGTCCCAAAATAGAAAGGTTTGGCCCTAAAAGAGGCTGTAATATATTAAAAAGCATTAAATTAGTTGCTAGGAGAGAAATGTTACTTGGCCTAATCTCTGGGTACGTTACAGATCTAATCAGGAGAGATGAGGGATGAGTGGTTTCTGAGCCATGGGAAGCTGGGAGGCTGCAGAGGGAATTTGTGGCAGGAATTTGCACAGAGCCATTTATCAGCCCTGGTTTCATTTCCCAGGAAAAGGAGATTTGTGCAACCCAACTGCCTGTGAGTTTGTGTTGCTGCACCAGCCGTTGGCCAAAGCATTGGCCAATTCCATCAGATTTAGCCAAGAAATGCTGAGCACAATGAAGTTCCTCTAAGTTTGGAGAAATGTATAAATTATAGCACTGTAAGTTCCTCTCCATGTGCTCAGACCTGGATAACTGAGAACCTGATCAGGGGAGAGATGTCAGAAAAACCCATTTCCTTTGGGCACAGGTTCTCATCATCAACCACAAGATGTGGGAGGTGCACCCCTCTGTAATTTGGACACCACAGAACTGCATTTTTTTGTTTGTTTGCTTGTTTCCTTTGTTTATTTTCCCCCTCATAAGATATTTTTCTTGTATTTTCTGTCATTTTTTTTCACCGTCAGTTTCACTAAACTCGATGCCACAATTATTACGTCTCTAATAGAAATGACCATTGAACAGCTCTGAGTTTTTCCAGAATGGTGTAATGAGTACAGCAATTAAACAGATCAGGCAGCAGGTCTTTTCTTTATTTTATTTTATTTTAATCTTCCCCATCAATGGATCAGGGATCCCAAGTGATGGAAATGCACGGTGAAGGTTGTCCCACACAAGTCACAGCCCATTCCTTTGGTTGCCAGAAGTGAAGGAATGTCCTGGCAAGGCATCTGTTATTACCTCTCCAGCTACAAAGTACATTCCAGCTGCAGATGTTTAACCTTTTTGTCCAGTGGCTAAAGCTTGCTAAGACATACAAAGATTGTTTTAACATGCTGTGTCATCTATTGGTGATCAGGAGCTGCAGGAAAATGAGATTGGACTAGAAGAGGTGAATACTCCTGGGAAAATTGAATTTACCCCTGCTTGAGGTCACAGTTTGTGACATTGGGGGAAGTCAGGATTTTTATAGCTGAGCTGTGTCTGAGTGTCCAGCTTGAGTAATCAGTTGAACTCTGTTTGCTGATGTCCAGATTGGAGGTGAGAACAGGAGGGCTGTGTTTCAATAGAGAAAGTTTTATGCTATTTAATATTCTGGGAGGAAAAATAATCAAACATAAGGCATCCCAAACTGGACACTCCAAGGTATCAGAGCTTTATTTATTTTTGACATTATGTTCTGGATGTGGAATAGGAGATGATGATTGACTTTTACTTCATGGATCCACATCAAGACACTTTTTTGTAAATCCTTCAGCATTCCTGGTAGGAATGGGGATGAAACACCAATGAGAAAATTCTGTTGGGGTACAAAGAGTAATTTAAACACTCCCCCACTGAGGTGAGAAATGTAACTGAGGAAGCTACACTGTGACTTTATCTTGTTTCTGGCGCTTCCTGACTTAAAACAGTCTTGTCATTTTACTGGCTCAAACCCATTATCCTTTGTAAATAATTCATGCAGGTAAAGAGATGCACTCAAATGTGCAGCTGTTGCAGCAGGACTTGGAAGCAGTGGAGCTGTATTTGCCACAGAGCTAAAAATTCACTTCACATGTGATACACTTGGATGTACATTTGGATATACAGGATGCACTTGGAACAGCCCTGTGTGACTCTGTGTCACTGCCATGCAGTCACCGCAGCTGAACTCCGGTGTATGCTGTGCCATTAGTTGCCTGTCAAGGCAGAACAACTTCTAAGAACCACTGAAATTTGATCAGCCTTTTGCTGCAATCCCCAGAGGAAAAAAAAAAAACAACCCTCTCCTCATGCCATTACATGCCCCATTGTTCTTGACATGACAGCTTCCATAAAAACAGTTGTAAACACCTAAAATAAAGAGTAGTATCCCATATCTTTTTAACATTGAATTGACTTTAAACAGTGGTCAGGTGATCCACCTGATGAGAAATTCGCAATTGGAAACGCTTGTTCCTGAGGAACAAAAAGAAAAATAATAATGATTGAGTGCTAATGAAAATCTGGATACTCCTGCAATTAAGGGGAGGATATTTGAGCCTTTGGGCACTGATCTAACAGCACATTTTGTGCATTTTCACAGGGATCTGTTTGCATTTTGCTTCTGTGTGTTTTTTTGATGCTGCAGATCCCTCTGAACCAGTGGGTGAAACAACAACTCGAGCTGCCCCGAGGATGAACAACCGCACATCAAAGCCCTGGGGCTGTGCCTGCAGCCAGGTGGGAATGGGAGGGAAAAATCCTAAATGGGAGAAAACATCCCTGACTCCTGGGGGAGCACCAGGCAGGTGTAAGGACACGGGAGCCTGGTGGGTTCTCCATGCCTGGAATGTTGGGGAATTCTCTGTCCTATCTGCAAGGGAAGGGGGCTTCCCCACTTTGCTGTTTCAAAGGACAGCAGTTGCATTCCACTTTTTATGAGGAAACTGTTGAGCTTGGGAAGGCTGACTGCAGACATTGTTTCTCTCTCATACATAGGATAATCTCCAGTGATTACTTTTTCCTGGTGCATTTCCCGTTGGGCTGTCCAGGCTGGAGGCCGTGGCAGATGCAGGAGTAAATAGGTCAGTGAATTTTGAATGATTCCATCCCCTGCTTTTTCCAGTCTTGTCACACTTATCCACTATTTTTTTTTTTTCACAGTCTTTGTTTTTCCAGCACCTGAATAAAAGCCAGGGTCTGATACCTCACAGCTGTAAAGCTGCCTGGCCTTCCAGAAATCCCATCTTCATAATTGTTTACGTTATCATTGCACTGTAAGATAGTGAGTGATGAACTAATGTACATTCCTTGATGTTTATGTCTGGGATAGATATCCTCGTGATTTTTAAAGGACTTGAAATGGAGACTTTCAAATGGAGTTTGGAAACTCTTACTTTGTAAAGTTAATTTGAGGAAAGAAAAACAATCACTCAGGAATTTATGTTTAAAATCTGAAGAAAAGTAGATAAGGAATTTTAAATGAGCTTCAAATGAACTCAGGATTTCAACAGCCATATCCACATTCATTTTCATGGGACTGTTGTCTCTGTTAATGATATTATCATGGCCTGGCAGACTCAGAAACAGAAGCTGTTTTTCCAGTCAATAACAGAGTTATCCCCAAATAGTAGTTTTAATTTAATTGGAGTTATTGACTTCTAGCTTCTTCCTATTCACCAGGAAAATGTGTTCCCAAAACATAACTATCTTTCCTAATTGTTAGTCTTGGAAGGGCTTTGCTGTTACATTACAAACTAAAATTAGTTCCAGTCCAGAGGAATTCTACATATTTGTTTGGGAATGTATAAGAGTATGGAGGAGTGGAGAAAAGGGCTGAATTTGAGAAAAACCTGCTGAAAAATCTCAATCTCTTCTGAAAGACATCCAAAATTACTTCAGTCCTATCAGTGACTATTACTCTTGACTACTTCCTGTTGAAAGAATTATTGTGTTTTATTTGCTGCCAAAGCCTCATTTGAGGCATTTTCTTATTTCCTGGAAGATGGATGGCTGCTGGCAGCTCTCAGTCACTGCTACATCAGTTTTCCTCTCAGCTTTCCCTGTTTCCCAGCTCCCTGGTCTGTCTGGGATCGGGGTGTTCCTGTAGAGGTCAGGTTTATTATGCACATGAGTGAGGATGACAAAGTAAAGAACCTCTAAGGACTCGAATGATGAAGGTTCTAAAAGAAATAATTAATGGCTGTACCAGTCAGACTCCTGAACCAGCTGTAGAAACCACACTGGAAATTGATCTTTTTTGTCTGTGAAAAAAACATAACTTGGCTTTTGGCTTGGATCCATCTAGCACTGTAAGGACAGGAAAAAAGATCCCAGGAGCTGTTTGTTTTCGTAGTTATTAAAACCGATGAGCTCAGAGTTTGGAAATGCTGAAAAAAAAAAAGGGGAGAGGAGAGACCTGGAGCAAAGCAAGGGGAATTCACACGCAGGGTGGAGAGGGAATGTTGGATATCGGTGCCACCTAGTGGGAATTCTCCAGAAGATCGAGGCGAGCCAGGCTGGCTGCATTTCACCTTTAAAAATCTCTTAGAGAAATAAAGAAATCATTGATGATGGTGTGGGCGCTCAGCAGCGTCAATAAGTAAGGCCGGGAGTGTGTGAGATGGAGGCTACAGGTGGTGGATGGAAAGAGTAAAGTTAATTAAATCTCTGGTACAGCTCCTTACAAGGAGACTGTGTCTTTTAGAGTTAGGTAACAAAAAACCCCTAACACTGCTCAGTGGGTGCAGGGGAGCTCTTTGCCTGGGGAATATTGCCCTGGAAGGTTGGGGAGGGGCTCGAGACAGTGCACATGCAGGATTTATTAACCATACCTGGACTGGAAGTGCTTGGAGGCAATGGAGCTCATAAAGTTTTACAAGCATTTACACAGCACATTTACATTGTGAGTAAAGAAGTGCTACAGCTGCTGGTAAGAACCTCTGCACGGAGTTACTGCCTTGTAAATAATGAGCCTTGAGAGCAAAATCTACTCACCTACAGTATCAGACATTCTTGTGCTCTGGCCATGAGATGAACAGTCCCTGAGAGACCCAAAGTCCAGCTCAGTGCATGCCTTTCCCTGTTTGATTAAAAAAAAAACTCATTTCCTTAGGAAATGGTGTCCCAATCAGCCAAGGGTGTTGTGTTTGTGTGTTGTTCACTTTCAAACCTTGCAATTCATTGTCTAACTCAAGCACATTTGCCAGAGGGCAGCAATCTCAGATATGACATCCCTGAAAGTTTCATGAAAATAAGTGTCCAGGTAGAGGAGAGTCAGCCAGGGGGAAAAGTGCCATCAACTGGCCCCTAATAACATGGAAAAATACTTAATACATACTGCTAGCACAGAAAAAAACCGTATCATTACTTTTCATAGTAAGCTATAAACCACAAGATTTTCAAAGATAAGCTTCTGCTGGAAGTATTTGTTTAGGCAAAAGCAACAGAGAGGTGGTAGTAAACCAGGAATGTGAGTGGGATTGGGGCATTGAGCAGCACCAGGGGTTTTACTCCTGGTTCCTCTCTGCAGTGGGATCCCAGCACACTGCCTGGCACCCTGGCACCACTGAATGCCACCAGGATTCACAGCTGGAATGCATTTAGATCCTGGCAGAAACCCCAATTTTTTGCCTTACCTGGATGGCTCTTGCTGCTTCAGAACAGAGAAGCCTGGTGCACTCTGAACACGTTCTTGTTCTTGCTGTTTGCCACTCGTTCTGCTTTACATGTGAGATCACCTTGTCTCCAGGTGGGGCTCAGAACTGCAAAGTGTGACTGCCAGAAGGGGCTGATGGCACTTTGATTTAAAAGAGGATGGCAATTCCCAGAGTCCCAGGAAAAACAAAAAGGAATGGAATGAACTCCTGATCTCTGCACTGCCCTGGGACAGCTTTGCCTCTCTTGTCTCTGGGCTCAGAGGGGCCCTTCCTTCCTCCCCATTTAATGTGGAAAGAGGAAGATTTTTGTTTCATGGGCAGTAAGGATCAAAGATGTGTTTGCAGGAGGCCAATCCTTGAGGAGGAGAGGGAGAGAGGAAGAGATCCCAGCAGCCTGGTGATGCAGATCACAGAATCCCACAATGGTTTGGGTAGGAAAGGACTTTAGAGCCCATCCAGTGCCACCCCCAGCCGTGGGCAAGGACACCTTCCACTGTCCCAGGATGCTCCAAGCCCCCTCCAATCTGGCCTGGAACACTTCCAGGGATGGAACATCCATGATCAATGGAGACAGTCCACATGTTTCAGCAAATAATTCAAAACCCCACAGCATCAGGCTGTGGAACCCCAATTCTCTGTGGCTTCTCTTTGGATATTTTATGGACACTTTTTGGAGTGTCACTTTTGCTGACCTGCTCCAGGGCTGGGACATGAGACTTTGGAGAGGAGCTGTAAATGTTATTTCTTGCATGTTGTTTATTATCATCAAAAGGAATCGCCTTCTCAAACAGCCCCACAGAAGTTCCTGTATTTAAAAATAGCAACCCTAAAGGGCTTGAATTTTCCTTTGGGCTTAGCTTCTTCCAGATTGCATGAGCCAAGGAAAAGCCTGAACATACAGGGAGGAAGTGACATAGACATATTGCTCATGATGAGAGCACTCAGCAAATGGGAAACAGAAATTTGGCAGGGGCAGTAAGGAAGATTAAAATACATCTGGACTAGAGCTGTGGTATTCCAAGGGGTGAAATAACTAAAACAATTGGAAATCAAAATGCATTATTGGATATTTTAACTTTCAAATGCCAGCAATGAGGAGAGGGAATTTTCCAAATTTCAATAAAATAGTGTTTTATTATGGTGAGCTTTGTGCAGTGGCTCAGGTAAACTTCCTGGTTGCTTAAAATTAACTTGTTTTATCTCTAAAAGGACTGAAAGAATGGAGAAAGCTGATCCAGAAGGCAATAGAGCTTTTGAGTTCATGTAGCACATGTAGAAGAAACCTACTGTTGGGAAGACCTGATGATTTTTCTCCACTTTCAGATGGCTGAAATCTCCAAATCTAAAGGTACAATAATTGCTGACCTCTTACCCTTAAGAATGATTGATTAAAAGTGCAATTCCTAATCAAATCAAGTAAGAACTGTGTTTCCCTAAGGGCTGCACTTCTCAGAATTGCCATTTAATGTGTATAAAACAAAGACTGGAATTCCTACAGACACTTTTCTGGGTGACACCCTCCTTCTGCTAAAGCCAACATCAGGTTATTGACTACAGCATGCTCCAAATTTCACTTTTACTTTCTTTTCCCTTCACAATTTAAGAGGTGATTGCTTTGTTTTGACTTGACTCATAACCTGAGGCATGACTAACGCTGATGTGCAGCGATAAAACTTCCTGTTAGGGTAAATCCCAAGAAACTCGAGCAACTTTATTGTCAATTTGGACTCCTACCAATGCTACAGTGGAGGATTTTTTTCATTTTTATTTCCACAGTAAAAGTAAGAGGCCCCAGCTGAAAGATGACAGCCAGGCTGCATGTTAGAGAAGTTTAGGTCCAGAGCCAGACCTGTATTCTGCAGCCTGAACCTTTTTCTAATTAAAATACACTTGATCTACTGTTACAGTGTTGGAGAGCTTTTGAAGTCAGACTCTCCCTTTTCCACTTTTGCAGGGTATTTTGAGAAAAAAAAGGTTTTTTCTACTTTGGGACACATAAATGGAGCTTGGTTAATAGATGAGACTCAGCATAGGGTAGATGAGCTTGTAAACTTCTTATTCCACTTTGATGTGTCCATCCTAAAGCCCTGAATTTTTTACAGCATTCATCACAATGGTATTTGGTGATCTATCAGGTCTAAGAGTGGGCTTGCTGTCTTTTTTTTCCCCTCAGCTCGGTGTCTACTGTCTTTTTAGAGCTCTCTTCATGTGTTTCAGTGCAACTTTTGAAACTTGTTCAAGAAATAGGTTTTATATGATTTTCTCAAGACATGAAGCCTTAGGATCAGTCAGGATTATCCATTTTCTTTGTCACTTATAACCAAATTTACCAGTATTTCTCTATAAATACCAAGGGCACATGGCCTCATCTGAAGCAAAGTTTTTTTTAAATGGAATATAAATTTCCATGTTTTTCCCCCAGGAATCACAGTATTGAGGACATTTTTTCTTGAAACAGGTTCCTTCCCTTATTTGAAGGGGAGAGCTAAACCCCTGACTTTAACAAGCCTCACACTGTTAGCAATGTGCTTTTTGGAGCTCACTCCAAAGCTGTGCAGATATAATGTATTTGATATATTCATGGGAATGCAACACACAGCTGAAAACTTCAGTGTTCTCAGAGGCTGGGTGACACTCCTGAGTGTCCCTTCTTGGAAAACAGTTCTTCTAGAACAGCAAGAGTTGGTTTACACTTGATGTTTGCCATATTAACCTCAGAGGATGCTCACATCAGCCTCATTTGGGTTGAGGGCTCCCCTGGATCCCTGGAAGTGTCCAAATCCAAGTTGGATGGGGCTTGGCCAACCTGGGATAGTGGAAGGTGTCCCTGCCATGGCAGGGGTGGAACTGGATGGGCTTTAAGGTCCTTTCCAACCCAACCCATTCTGGGATTCTGTGATAAACCTGTAAGTGGCAGATGTCCAACACTTCCAGTTAGTGCAGGATTTCCTCTGGCAGTAACAAACACTCTTTAAGGTGCCAAAGCTGTTACCACTGCTCACAACTCCTGCAATGTAGAATAAAAACTGCAGAGTGCAAAGCCACAGACTAATGATCATCCTTGGAGTTTTTTTTTCACTCACCAAACTGCGCAGTTCAGCCTGGGTAGAGCAGTCCCATTTAACAGGAAACTCTGCCCAAGGGATCTGGCCATAGGTCTTGAAATCCCTGGAAATCTTTTTAATACTGCCTGGGCCCCAAACCCTCCCATTATAAACCAGATCCAGAACGTGCCTCCAAGCTCTCTATCCTGTTTCCATGCCACAGTGCTTTGTTGGGACACAATTTAAATCCCTTTCAACTCCAATTCTCCTTGACTACAACAAACATTGACTGGGATCCTGCCTTTAAAAACAGCCAAGCAGAGGAGGCTCTGTGCTCAATCCCAGCCACTCAGGCCTCTGTGATCTGAGCTGCTTTCCACACCAACATCTCCTACAGGAAAAGTGATGGATAACACCAGAGGTGCCACATGGAAGTTACAGAATCTTTGAATCAGGAGAAGGGAGAGCTCAGCCATGGATTCTCCACATTTTCTGGGCACAGGCTGGGGAGAAGCTGCCCCATCCATGGAAGTGTCCAAGGCCAGGCTGGATGGGGTTTGGAGCAACCTGGGATGGTGGAAGGTGTCCCTGCCCATGACAAGGGGTGGAACAAGATCTTTAAGCCCTTCCAACTCAAACCATTCTGTGATTCTTGTCTATGGTTCTAAGACTAAAATATTCCAGACCCTGGGCTTCTGACTGTTTTGGATACCTTGTTGAAAAGTTTTGTTGTCATCCCAAACCAGGTGGGGACTGCACTGTAAATCTCCATTTCTTTTAGGTTGGGGGAAGAGTTTCTTCCTTCAAATAATGAGCTGCATTTACTGAAACAACCAACCAGGAACGTGCTCCTGCCAATTGAAGTTATTTTGCTTTGCACTTAAAGATTGAGTCTGGAAAAAATGGGGGGTTTTTTTTATGTTTTACTTTGATCATACTGCTTCTCTGTCCAATATCTTATAAATTCCTTTTGCCTTGAAGTTTATGTGGACTTTACTTGGAGACCATATTTACCCTTGAGATCAGGTCTCTGTAGCTGAATGGAATTTGGAAAAGGGATTAGAAAATACAAGGTATGAGGACACATGTAAAATGTGCAGTAAAGATCTTTAGCTGGTGTCTCTGCATCTCTACAGCCCCTCCAGAACTGGCCAACAATGCTGATACCTCTGAAGAGAATGATGAGGGAAACAAAGAGACAAAAGGAAGAGGCAAAGAGGCTGATTGATGATCCCCAGCTCATTGGTAACCTTTTTAAAAGGAGGGAAACACACCAAAAATTCGTCACTCCAAGCTCCCTGGCGTGTCCTATTTTTTAAGCTCCTCCTAGAATGCAGCTGCCTTCTGGACAAAGGCCACCTATGTTTTGCCACATTTTAGGTTTCTGAGTCCTGTTCATCAGCAAGAAACTTATCCAAGCTTTTTTAGGAACCTCTATGTGGATTGAGGGCTGTGTAACCTTTAACTTCATCTTTCCATGGCAATAAGCACCACAGAAGTAAACGACTGGAGTACATTTGTGACAAATCCAGCAAATCCTTCTGGGGTTCTTAGTAACCTCTCAAATGCTGAATAATAAACAAGCCCTTTGAAGTGAGTACATAATCCTTTTTGGGGGTTTTTCAATGAAATATGACTTCATGTTTTAGACGTGGCGGGGAAGCCTCTGTATGCAAATCACCTTGTGCTGATGAGGTTTTGCTTTACTTTTTAATGAGGGGAGAAACGCTGACTGAAGTGCAGCCGTGTTCTACATTCAAAAGGAGCAGTATATTTGTAAGCCAAATTTAGCACCTTGTAACAAGAACATCCACTGACAGAAATATTTCTTGCAAGTGCAGCCTGGTGGGAAAATGCTGAGGTGTTCTGGCTCTCAATTTGCACAGCACAGTTCTACTTTCTGTGAGTATGGGCAGTGTCAGGATAGGGATGGTTGCTCCAAAACTATTCAGGTGTGGTCCCAATGTTCATTTTGCATTATTTTCATCCATTACAGTCTAGGGATGGCACTGACATCTAAACTTCTCAGCAAACACAGCCAAGTGGGTGTTGGTCTCCTTCCCAACAAGTGACAGGATGAGAGGAAGCAGCCTCAAGCTGCACGAGGGGAGATTTAAACTCGACATTAGGGAAAATTTCTTTATGGAAAGGGTTGTCAAGCAGTGGAGCAGGATGCCCAGAGCAGTGGTGGAGTCACCATCCCTGGAAATGTTTGAGGACTGTGTGGCTGTGGCACTGAGGACTGGGTTTAATGGTGAGCACGGTGGTGGTGCTGGGCTGGCACCGGATTTATTGACCTCAGAGGTCTTTTCCAACCTTAAAGATTCCATGACTTTATGATCCCTGACTGGAAGAAACTTCTCCAGTCCACCTGGTGCTTCTCTCTGGCACAAGGGAGATTTTTACACAGTTCTTCTCCTCTCTACCATTCAGGCAGAGTCAGTTTGAGATTTTTTTCCTTCCTCTTCTTTCTTCTCTCCCCGTTCAATAATCTTTAACCCTGAATTATTTAAATTTCTCTTCTATTTACACCTAATATTCCCCAGCCCGTGTTGGGTAACCCTGAGAACTTTGGTTTATGTGGCTGTTCAGTCAATGACATTCCGGACTCAGTGCAGGGCCAGGACCTTGGATTTTGTTCCTGCGGTGAGCAGGAGCCTCACGGCCGCCCTTCAGCCACCAATTCCAGTTCCAGAGGCGGTGGGAAAGTTCCACCAGGCGCTTTCCTGGGATCCCCCGCTCCCGGTGCCTTTTCGGGATGCGACCGCCAGGTGACACCAGATCCCTGATGCTGGGGGACATCCCGGGAATTCCCGCTTTTCGCGGGCGTTCGCGCTTTTCCTGCGATTCCCGCACCTCCCGGGCAGTTCCGCACCTCCCGGGCATTCCCGCATCTCCCGGCCATCCCCGCATCTCCCTGGCATTCCCGCACATCCCGGCCATTTCCTCTTTTCCGAGCATCCCCGCATATCCTGAGCATTCTGCATCTCCCGACATCCCCGCATCTCCCGGCCATTCCCACGTCTCTCAACACCCCCGAAACTTCCTACCATTCCCACATCTCCCGGCCATTCCCGCACCTCCCGGGCAAGGCAGACCGGGAGAGCTGGATTCCCGGAGATGGAATGCTGGGCTGAGCACGGAGAGCTTTGGCTTTGACTCCTTTTTGTCTGTCCAAACAGAGCCCTGGGAAGGTAAAACCACTTTTGTTTAGATTTCGGACTTAATAAAATGAAAATTCCCCAGAAGGTGACCACGGAGATGGAACTAAACTCCAAATATTAAACTTGCTGAAAAAAAAACCCAAAAAAAACAAAAAAACCCCCAAAATACCCCCCAAAAAAACCACCCAAAAACGAACCCTAAAATCGTGGTTCCAGGATTCCCTAAACCAGCACATTTGTTTTGTGGGGATCCGTGGAAGTGCTGGCTCATGGAAAAGCCTCCTGGTCTGAAGGATCTTTGGGAAGATCTTTTTGGAATCTTTGTGAGAGGATCTTTGATGTGCCCTTCACATTCCAGCCTTTTGCTCTCACCCTCCTATCCCTAGCTTCCTTGGGTTTTTTGTGGCACAGAATTCCTTCAGGTCTGCAGCTGGATGGATTCTGCTCCTCAGGTGTGTGCATCTGCCCTGAGCTACTCACGGTTTCCCGTTCCTGTCTCCACACACCTCCTGCTCTTGGGCCATTCCAGGTGTTGGAGGAACATCTGGAATTTTACAGGGCCTAAAGAACTTGCTATGGAAAGAAGCAGTGTTTCCTCCTGCACAAAGTAGTAAATACTGCACTGACACTCTTCTTCCACTCTTCTGCCCTCTTCACTGTGAGTAGAATCTGTTCAAGGAAAAGTGAGTTGGGAACACCTGTTGTGTTTTATTTCAAAGGGGTCTTTTTATTCACCAGTTTTACCTCAGAGCCAAAAAAAAAAAAAAAGGAAAATAGGAAATAGGAAAAAAAATCCTTGACCAGTTTGTGGCAATTTCTTCACTGAGTTCAGAGATGTTAATTATGTCACAAAACATAAAATTGGGTATGATAATGTTCACCTAAGCTTCCCATGATCTGAGGCATTGGTGTGGCCCTCAAGATAACTGCTCTGAGCATCCCACTTCTGCTTCACTTTGGACATGTCACAGGCTGCCTTTTCCTCCCCTGGGAATGAGGGATGGTGATCTTCTTTTTCCAGTGTGGACTTTATTTAAACCATAAAAGTGTAATCTCCCACTGTGTATTTTTTTACAACTGATTTTGTTTCAGTGGACATCTCTCCACATTAATATAATGGAATATAATGGAAAAAAATATTTGCTGTGATTTTTTTGTAATAGTTTTTTTTCTGTCTGTCTATGAATTGCTGATAACATCCAGGAAAACTTTTCCAGAACTTTTAGGCAGCCTCTGCCGGAGGTTTGTGAAGTGTTTTGAGATCTGCAGGAGGAACACACAGAAGTGCCAAGTGAGATGATTAACAGTGGATGTTTATTACCTTGAAACAATCCACAGAGTTCCATTGGAAACAAGAATAAAGTGCTTGTAGCCAGCTGATGGAAACTGGGGGCTTACAAAACATTTTAATTCCCTTCTCCCCCCTTTTGTCCTGCTTTTCCTTGACCTGCTGTTCTCGGAGTGCTGGTGAGTTCCTTATTTTCAGTGCAAATTTCATCCACACAGCCCAAAGTCTGCACTGGAAGTGAAGCTCATGTCGCCTCATTATTTTTCTCCTGGCACAAGAGGGGTTTTGCAAAGCTTAATTGAAACCAACAGGTTCCTGTCTCTCCTGCACTCGTTAGAAATGCCTACCTGGTACTGAGTTTGTGTACTTGGGCTTGTACAAAATACAAAAATATCGATGGCAAATTGGTTTCAAACTTATTACAACAGGGTTCCTGTGGCATCATAGGGTTGTTTATGCCTCAGAATTTCGCCCCTTAAGGTCCAGGTTTTATTTCACAACTAAAGATGCATCTGTTCATCTCTGCTAAATGGGCTTTTTACCATTGCACAGCCCCACAGTCACTGGGAACTGCTCAAACAGGAGGCCTCAGTCAGGACCCTAAAAGGAGAGGAAAATGGAAATCTGTGTAAATGGGATTCTTCAGGGCAGCTCCAAATGGGGCTTTGGGTCACTCGCCATCCTCAGGAACAGCTTTTATGGGAGATGCTTGTGGAGGGAAAATCCTGGCACTCTCAAAAGCATTGGAAACATGTTTTTCTTTTCAATGGACATCTGTTGTGCTAAAAGCAAAACAGGGTTAGAAAATAATGATGACTCTGTGGCTCCAGATTATCTTCACTGTTTGTCCATTCCCAGAGCAAACCAGATTTGTCAGAAGCCTTGCTGAGCATTAGTTAAGTGTTGATGTAAGTACAACACTCCAAAGTGTGCTTGGAGAAATCCCATCACAACTCAGGGAAACGTGAGCCAAAGGCAGAGCATCCCCAGCAGCCTGGAGCTCACCCTGCTAGAGGGGAGCTCCAAATTCTTACAGGAGAAAGAATAAATAAATGCTCCTGGTCTGCAGCTTCTGCAGCTTTGGTTTTGTCATCTCTGAACACGAGGGCTGTGCTTGAGTGGCAATGAAAAGTGAGTCAGTTGTGGCACGAGGAATGGGCTGGACAAGGTCAAAGCATTTCAAGGCAGCAATTTCTTTCCTTGGTAGCATGAGGCAGAGATGTTTCACCAGCAAAGTGGAGGTCGGGATGATTCAGGGTCAGACTTAAAAGTGCCAGCCTTGAAAGAGTGATAAACACAGAATTTTCCACTGTTCAACTGGTTTTACAGCTGATTACTCCAAAGTGAGCACAGGTAGTCAGAAATCATAAAAAACCCTGCTGCTTTTACACCTGAGGGGAGGAGAACACAGTGAAAGTTTCTTTGAGTACTCATTTTGTTTTGGTATGTTGTAAACATGTCAGAAAAGCTCTTTGCAGGGTGAGATTTTCCCTCTGGGCTCCACGAGTTGAAAACTGGCTGGGCTGGGTAGTGACAGTCTTCCTGGAGCTTCAGCACGAGTTGGACACAGTCCCTTATTCTGGAAGATAAGATTGTGGGCATTTTGTTTGTTAGAAGCAGGAGATTCACTGAGTGAGAATAATTCATGTTTCCTAAGCATGCCACATTTCTTTAATATGCCTTTTCTACAGGCAAAATGTGGCTGTGTCCTGTCCATCATCTGTCCAAGAAATGGGGAAGTGAGTGACAGAAACTATTTGTTAAAAATGCTTTAAATTGTTCCACAAATGCTACGGGAAGGAAACATTCTTTATGTAGTTACACTGTGATCTGTACTTAAAGTGAAATATACTGGGGGGAAAAAAAACGTGGTCAATGGGGTGTGTTAAAGGGCTTTTATTTGCATGGATGATTCACTTTGCCAGCTCTGATTTATAAGTCTGTGGATTCTGACTAAATATTCATTTGAATAGGATTTTCCCCTCATAACCACGTACTAGAGCTGGAGTTTGCTCAGCAGAACTGTCACCCCAGCTCCAGAGATCAGATCTTTCTCAGCATCCTGATCTGTCTGGAGCTTAATGGTAAGAAATTTATTTTACATATCTAGGGCTAATAAAACAAAACCGCTGCAGAAGGGAACAGGTGGAAACATTCATGTTCTCTGATGTTTAGACTTGTATATCACAACAGCTAGTGATTTCTAGAGACTGATGGTTTATTATTAGTTTATTTCTCATAATTAGGCTGTCTGTGTGCTCACACGGACTTTGTGAGTCACATCTCAGCTCATTATCTTGGGAAATAGACCTATTATTTTTGAAAGCCATCCAGTCAATAAATTAGCTCGGAAGAAATGATAGTCCAAAACACCTTTTCAATAGATTGCTGTCATGCTTGGTTCCTATCAAAGAGAAGGCTGGATTTTTTGTCATGACATATGGATTAACTGAGCCTTTCCTGCCGGGAGAAAACAAAAGGCAATTGGTGATGCATGGAGCAAAAAAGATCTTAAAACAGAGACATCAACAAAGAAACACGACAGCATGAAAAGACAGAGTACAGTCTGCTGTCCACATTTACAAAGTCATCCTGCCTGCAGCTCCAACACGCAGCTCCTGCCTGGTTTTGCCTCAAACTAAGTGACAGTGCTCCTCCACTCCAGCATCTCAAACCCTGCACACCCCAGACAGGAGGGAGGAGATGTTAACCAGAGGTTTTTTGGCCTTGATGCTGCTTTCATGCTCACTGTCGAGCCACAAGAAGCTCACCCAGAGTTAACAAGGGATAATTCTCCTTTCTTTGCTCTGGCTTCCATTTGCTCTTCCACACTGCAGGGGCCACATGGAAATTTCAGTGTGATACAACAGAACAAGCTGACTGCTGTATTTCCCCCTCATTATTTATGCATGAACATGGCTTTTACCGGATATAATTTTTTTTCCTTGTGTTTTATGCAGTTCTGATGTATTTAAATAGCTCATTACATAATGTTTAATGTGACTTTGTAATTGCCAATTACATCTTGATGCTGGATGTAGATATAATGCAGAGATTTAACACAGCTGGTTCTCATCTGGTGTGAGACAAAAGCTCATTCTGGAGCAGCTCACATCCTCACCAGATCATAAAATCACAGAATATCCTGAGTTGGAAGGGAAGGGACTCACAAGGATCATCCAGTCCAACTCCTGGCCCTGCACAGACACTCCAACAATCTCAGCCTGTGCATCCCTGAGAGCATTGTCCAAAAACTCCATGGACAATTCCATGGGGAGCCTGGGCAGTCCCCACCACCCTCTGGGGGAAGAAACCTTTCCTAATACCCAGCCTAAACCTGCCCTGGTACAGCCTTGTGCCAGATCCTGAGGCTCAGGGGTTGTTACACTGTGGGTGAGGGAAAGCCCATGTTTGACAGCAGAAGTGACACGGCCATGAGGATTTTCTTTGTGAGTGCAACTTCAGGAATTTTGTACTTCCTGATGTGACCTTTAAAATTGAATCAAGTGAATCTTGATCATTATCTCGTGCCCTTGCTCAGGTGGTCTGAATTGATATTTTGGCTTTTACCCCTTAAGGATCTGAGCATTTTTGTTTCGGTGTCTTTAGTTATAAATGCTTGGTATTTCCTTGGTTTTCAGAGAGGCAGATATTTTATCTACTATCTCTTTAAAAGTGTGTCACTTCTCTGAAATTCGGGCTATTTGTGTGAAAAATTATTCATCTATTGTGCAGTTGCTGTCATTTTGACTATTGCCTTTAAGTGTGATTGATTCTTAAAGAACAGCTAATAGAGCTCGTTGCCCACTATCCTCTTGTCATTGCTGGAGATAGAAAGAACTCTTTCAGTGAGAGAAACTATTGATTTTATTACACCTTGTACAGACTGCCATCAAAACAGAACCAGGGAGCTTGATCCTTCCCTTTCTAATCCCTATTTTACATTGGTAATTCCTCCAGGTTGTTTCTAGGAGAAATGAGAGAGGCTCACACAACCCCTTGTCTTGGTTTGGAAAGACAGGTGTCTGTCAGGGAAGGCTAGAGCTTCCCTTGGAATGGAGAATGTAAACCCCCTCCCCTCCAAATTATTATAATTTTGCAATTAGGGGCTTTCAGGCAAAGATATGGGAATAGGAGTAACAGTTCTTTACTAGGAATATTAAAAAAAAAAAAAAAAAGAAAATACAAATGTAGTAGTACAAAGACAAGCAAGCAAGCAAAACAAAAGTCCTGGAAAACCCTGACAGAGTCAGGGATATGACCTGGGATATGTTGGTCAGGGTGTTGGGAGCAGTCCAAATAAATCCTCCTGGAGTAACAGATGAGGTTCTGTGGAGTAGAGATGATGGAGTAAGAAATGTCCAGTGGTGGTGAGATGGGTCCAGTCCTCCTGGAGCCCAGTGGAGAGGCTGGAACGATGCCAGTGGATCCTGAGTCTCAGTTTTTATCCAGGTAGTAACAGTTGGCTCCTCCCACTGGGTGGAGCGACTCACAATGGGATGATGTCATGTGTGATGTCATTGGTGAGCCTTCATGGCCCATTATCAGCAGATATCCCCTGGAGGATGGTTGGGTGGTGAAAGAGATAAGAAACACTGCCCCAGCTGGTTATAATGGCTGGGACATTATCAGAAGGCATCCATCCCCCTCCCCCTGGAGTTACAAGAGATAAAGAAAAAAACATCTCCTCAGCTGCTTTCCACAGATGAAACAGAATACACATATTTTGGTTACTTAACCCAAGGAAGACTTGGAGCTGCCATCCCTTAAAACACTGTCCCTGAACATTATTCAGAAGAAAAGCATAAGGACTGTGGGGCTTGCACAGAAACCCTGAGGGGGTAGAAGGAAATGGTCAGGTCTCTCCTTTACCCACAGAGCCTTTAATTATTGATGAGCTCTACCTGCTTACATAACTCCCATAATGTAAACAGACCTGCACATCACAGGGATTAATGGATTTGTCCTTAGGCCACCTTGGCAAGGCAGGGAGAACTTAAAGGGAAATTTGAAATTAAAGCACAACCCCCCAGTGCCTTAAGACACAGAGGTGAAACACAAGTGCTTTAATCCTGGCAGTGCAGTGAGAATTGCCAGCCCAAAGCTCACAATGGCCGTGATTTTGATCGTGATGTTTCCCTGATGCTTTTAACAATCTGTTCCAGCTTGTATTCAGAGCTGCCTCTGTCGGAGCAGGGCTCTGCCTGCCCCTTGCTGACACCCCTCTGTGCTGCCTGAGATAACCTCCCCAGAAGTCATGGAGCCAGGATTTATCCTCAACAGGAATTATGCTGGAGGACACAGGTCTCTTGTTCTTGAGAGAAAATATCTCTCTTCAGTGCTTCCTGTACTTCTGCCAGCCTTCACCTTCGGAGGCACCTGACAAAGGAGAAATTGGGACGAGAAATTGCTTATTTCTAGAAAAATGTTGAGAGGAGGAGGGAGCCAAGACTGGGATGGAGATGGGTGGAGGTGCTCAGAGCAGGAGGAGAAGAAGGCACTGAGCTGAAAAGGAGGTAACTTGGCCTTGACCCCTCATCTAAAGGTTGCTAAATTATCAGTGATCACTCAACAAAATGATCAGGGTAATCCTGGACTGCAGAGCCCAAACAGGGATTTGTTCATTGTCCAGTATTTAGGCCAGAGGAAAGTGAGATTTAGGTCACATCTTTCTCCCTTATGTTTTCCTATGGGATAATTTACCTGGCTTCCTTGTAGTGAATATGTGGATCCACTTCTCCTCTGCTCCAAGTTTAGATACTGCAGCTCTGCTTTAGGGGCTAAACAGCCTGAAGTTATCATTCTTTTACAACTTTACAGCTCTTCTCATGACTCATTTCAGGTCACCTGTGAGCTTTGGGAGCAAGAAAATAAACCCAATTCCCATAAACTTTTAATTCCTAAGCTATCAAATTCTGGTTCCCATCTGCATTTGCTGACCTTTCAGTGAGTAAAACCAAACCTTAAGAGGGACAGAATGGTTTATCAGTAAATAATGTATATCTGAACAATATCAGTGCTGTTCTCAACACTTGAACAGACAAAATACCAAAAAAAACCACCTTAAGTTTAAAGATTTTGGCTGCAACAGCCAAAATACATCCCAGCAGCTGGGAAGCAAATCCCATTTTCACTGGATATAATGTACACAAGGAGAACCTGCTTTCAAATTGGGTTTTAGTACATTGATGCAATTCCTAATCACAGGAGCAGTGTCCTGTGGGGCTGCTGCTTAGCTCAACTCACAGAGTGAAGTGACAGGGGAGGAGCACCTCAGCTGCAGAGCCACCCTCCTTTATCCTCAGGGCATCCCCTTTATCCCTATCATGCCCACACCAAGCTCTGCCTGTCAATTTTATGTCAACTCATGTTGCCCTGGCCCAAATTATCAGCTATAAAACTAATTGATGTTAAGTGAATGTTGTCTACCACACCAGCTTTATGAAATTAAATGTTTCTGTCCAATTTTCCTCTCGTGAGTTCAGAACAGAAATGGGGGAAATGCTGTTGCACAAAATGTTCTGCAGTTGTTTAGATCCACAAAATCAACTTTGTAATTGTTGATCAATCCACAGCCTTTTTTTCCTGCATGCATCATTGCTGGAGATAAAGGAAATTTAGGAGGCAACTTGCTGATGTGATAGAAGCCTCTGACAGCCCTGCAGTGATAACCTTGAGCAGCAAATAAGGTTAAAATAAGGTTAAAAAAGAAGGTGCTGCTACACTGAAAAGAAAGTTGGCATGTATTATTTTCTAATTCCAACTGAATTATAAAAACTGCTAATTTCCCAATGTCAGGAACCCTGCAAGCAAGCTCAGCCAGCAGATTTGGGCTGCCTTGGCACCACTGCTGTAGTCACCCGTGCTGTCATGAGATGGGTGCAGGCAAATTTGCCTTTGCAAATTGCAGCTGCTCTTTGCATTTATTCAGCCTCTGGGTGTTCTTCTGTGATCTAAAAGACAAACACATTTCTCTGCTTAGAGAAAACATCATGGCATGCTCTAATATTAGGGCTAGTTGTCTGTTTTTTGGTTTTTATTTGGATTAGCATGAGGCTGAACATCCCCAAGCAAGGTGCAGGATTCTCTTGCACCCAGACACAAACCAAAATGATTATTCCCATTTCAAGGAGCAAAAGGCTTAATTGTTGGTAGTCTCTGAAATTTAGTTAAATTGGCCTCCTCCAAAGCTATTTCCTGCAGTTACTTGAGGCATAGCCCTGTTTTGAGCACAGGAGTTACCAGAAGAAGATCAGTGTTGTTCTTGTACCTGAGGCACACTTTGGTTATGGTGATAGGATTCAAAATTAAACAGCTGAAACCCAGCAAGGAGCGAGGGGCTTGAAAGGCACTGCCTGGTGACCAAATCCAGTTCCCTGTTATCACATAAAAACATATTTGAGAATTCTTTTAATGAATTTACAATTTTTCTCCACGCTAGCTCTTAATTTTGCTGCTATTGCTTGCATGAGGCCATCCCAGACACTCTCTGCTCAAACATCTGTGTGCCTGCTCTGGGCTGGCTTGTTCCCATGCCAGACTTGTCTTTCACTGTGCCAACATTCCTGGGTGTCCCTGAGATTTATCCTGTCCCACCCCCCTTTCCACAGTGAGCTTTAAGAGAGCACTCACCTAGCAATCCCTCTTTCCTCCCTCACCTTCACACTGCTGGTTTATCAAGCCTTAGTTTTGCTCTAGACAGATCCAATTCCTTCCCTTTTCCTGGCTGTTTGGTTCATCCTCACAGTCTTGTTCCATATCTGCATCCTGTTGAATTCTCCTCTCCAGCTCCTCAATTGTCAAAATTGGATGAGCTAGCTCAGAAGATCCCTCAGCAGGAGAAATTATTCTTAGTCCCCAAGTGTGACATCCAGCTTTTCATGGCTTTAGATTCCATCCATCCATAGCCTTCAGCCTCAAAGTAATCTTGTTTTTCCAGCAGGAGATTCTCATCCTCATCAGCCTTTTCCACAGCAAACTCCACGAGGCTTCTTGTGCCAGGGGCAAAGATATTGCTATCTTTTCCTCGAGACTCATGACTGGAAGTTCATTAATGAGCTTCCCATAACTGAACAATTCCCCTTTTGACACAACTCACCATTATATCCTCCTTAGCTTTACCTGCACTGAGAACTGCTCCAGGTTAAACAAGTAATTTTCCACATCTAAGAAATGCTTTGCTGAAGTCTGTATAGATCAGAGTTTGCATCTAGAAAGTCAATAATAGAAGAAAAATGTTGAGTTAGTTTGGCAAGGTTTAGCTTCATAAACTTTTCAGAACTTTCCAGCGTTTCCATTAATCTTTAATTATAGTAAACTTCAGAAATATTTTTGATTTTTGCACAAATTAGGAGGTCAAGTCTAAAAAGCCTGTAACTGCTGACATTGCCTTTTCCCCCTGTATATCTAGGTGCTTAATTTATTATTGTCTTGATACTTGAATTAATAAAACATGCTCAGTTTGCAGTACTCAGCCCGGGCAATGCAGATTTTCTTGGAGGGCAGGCTGCTTTTTGGACTGCTGTATTTCTTTTTGTGTAATTCTTCATGGCAAGCTGGGTTTCTCAGACACTTCCTGTGTAAGCCTTTGTTGGAAATGGGTTTCTCCACGAGTTAATCACAGAATTATGAGTTGGGGATTCCATCCCAACACCATTAATTGTTGCTGGATGTGGCCATGGCGCTGTAGATAAAGAGCCACGCAGGCATGTGTGAAATATTTAATTGCCACTTGCTTGCTGCAGCCCCGTGCTCGCTGTTTCCTGGAGCATGGGCAGCACAATTCCCACATGCACCATGATTTTATTTGCATTTAGCAACAAATACTGCTGATGCTAATATCTGCCTCCCCGAAGAATTTTAAGAGAAAGCTTATTAAACCATTTTCGGTTCATCAGCTCCCTGTGGACAGCAGTGTTTAAATCCTGCCGTAGAATATGCAAATACCCATCTCTGTGTGTGCATGGCAGTATGGGGTTAACTCTGTGGATGAAAGGAGCTGTTCCAGGGCATGCAGAATTCCTTGAGAATAAAGGAAATTAAATACCTTTTTACTCATCAGAGTTATGACAGTGACAAGAGTACTCTATGCTTCTCAGGTATCCAGGACGAGGAAAACAGGATCTGTGTACTGCTAACTTTTAAATAGTTCATTTATTCTTCTAGGAGAACTTGGTCATTAACATTTGAATGTTTATTTTTCTTTCAAATCATGGACCTTGATGAGTACTTTTGGACTATATGTTTTAGCATGGGGCATTCCAGAGAAGCTGTGACTGCCCCATCCCTGGAAGTGCTCAAGGTCAGGTTGGATGGGGCTTGGAGCAACCTGGGACAGTGGAAGGTGTGGAACTGGATGATCTTTAAGGTCCCTTCCAACCCAAACCATTCTGTGATTCCCTTTCCTCCTGTCCTTGGTCTCAAACTGAAGTCAAACTGAGTGGTGGTGTTTGAACCATATTTTCAGGCACCTGAGCTTGACCTATTTTGGTTAGAAATGAACCTGGATAAATTTGGGGGGTTGCAGATCACACAGGTCATTCTTGTTTGTGGAGAGCAGATCCAGCAGGAAGGAAGGAAAGAAAAAAAATCCCTTCTTTTTTGTAAAATATAACAAAGTTATCTTAATATTAAAACATCTGTTTAATTCTAAAACCATCTGAAAATTTGAGTCAGGTCTTTAAGCTGCTACTCACTGCAAATACACTCTACAGTCTGTGAGTGTCAATAGGGGGAAAACAAATTCAAAATCTTAGATTTCTTTTCTTCTTAGATTTCAGTATCACCACTCCTATGAAATTATTCTGGTTTCTGTTAATTGTTGAGAAATAGACTTATAGTAGGTGAACTGACAGGAGGAAAAAGCACATACAAATGCTCCTTTATGCCACGGATAAAGCACCTTTCAAAGGCAATAAAAACATCAAGAATAAGGGAAAAAAAATCTCCTTTTTCATTTCATCCTTCCCTCCAAGCCACTACATTAATTAGCTCTCTGACTGATTACTCAGTCAAGGACTTAAAAGATCAATGGTGACAGTAGCCAGGCAGGTAATTTGGAGGAAAAACCAGTGAAGTAATGCTCAAACGTCTTTGGGAGAATGAAGTGTGGTCTAGTTGTGTCAGCAGAACAGACAGAGAGGGAAGTTACACACAGGAACCCACTACTGAGTTTCAGTTCTGTGACAAATCACCTGGAAGTGTATTCCTGGGGTTTCATTAGCTCCTAATTGGAAGCAAACAAACAAAGCATTTATTCCTTTGAATTTTGGTGTTTTAAGTCTCAGTGATGTGCTCAGCACCGCATCAGACAAAGGAGGAAGCTCAGGCAGCTCACATCTGAGATCCACCAGCAATTCCAAGGGGACGGGGAAACCCTGAGGAGAATCCAACTTCTGAGCACTTTTATTCTTTGATTTATTTTGCAACTGCATTTTCAGTGATGTAGATGAGAGTTACCAGCTTGAACATCTAAAACCCAAATTTTGAGGGGGCTGCCTACCCCGGAGGATAAATTAGAGTGATTGAAGTATCAGTGCTGGTTGAGGCTGGAGTTTTACAGGCTGAGGTTGCTGGAGTGTTGTTACTGCCTGGTTTGTGTGATTGACTTCATCCCTTTAGTGCTGCCCTGTGCTATGAACCAACTGAAAAATTCAGCAGGGGCAGCAACCCTCTTTTATCACATATTTTAATTTTTTTTTCATTTATTTGTTTCAATTTTCTTAGAAATTTCTTTTTGAAATTTCTTGTCCTCTGGATGGATCAGGAATATTTGATAATCAGATTGTGCTGCCTGCCTCTGATTGGCCAAGTCTCCAAGGGCTCTGGTATCTCCTGACTTGATGAGCTTTTAAACACTCCTAGCATGAATACCCCAATTTTGACTTCTCTGAATGCATGAAGATATTCTGCTGAATTTTTGAATGAGTTGCTTGTTCAGCTGCTTGCAGGTTTTTCAGGTGGGTATCAGCATGGCCAAAAAAAACCTGTTAAAAACCAAATAAAATTATTCCTCCTAGAAGATATTTAGTAATACACTGCTCTGCCAAAAAATTGATTGCTCTAAAGTTTCCAAACTCTAATTCTTTCCTTTGGAAAGAAGAGGAGATGAGGCTGGAATAGCTGCATTAAATTTAGAGTTACATCTGGCTCTCACCTGTGTAGGTCAGAGAAGATGTGACTTGCCCCCTAATGTGTGATTTTAATTGGAATGTACACAAGCACACCAGATTAGCCACTCATTGGAGTGTCGTTATCCCGAATCCAGAAATAGATGAAAGTACTCCCAGTTGCTATTGCCTGCCAACATAAAACTTATTTTAGGATTATATTGTCAAGAGCCTGTTCTTACCAGAGTTTTGGTTAACTAATGCTAAAGAGAAAAGCTCAGCAATGAGATCAGTGGTCTTTATAGTAATTGTGGATGTGGGTAACATTTTATTTTCCCAATCAGACGTAATAGGTCCCTACAGAAATATCCTCCTGACTTGAATATCAATGGGCTCCTCCTAATTGTGTCAAAAAGAAATACTTTGTTTGAGCGTTTTTGCTTTTTGGAGAGACTGAGTGGAATGAGGAGACACTTATTGCCCTCTAAACCCACCTGAAGGGAGGGTGTACTGAGCTGGGGGTCAGGCATGTCCCAGTGACAGGACAAGAGGAAAAGTTTTGCCAGGGGAGATTTAGAGCTGATATTAGGGAAAATTTCTTCATGGAAAGGGCTGTAAGCATTGGAACAAACTTCCCAGGGCAGTGGTGGGGTCATTGTCCCTGGAAGTGTTCCCAAAGTGTGTGGAGGTGGCACTGGAGGACACGGTTTAGTGGTGAATGCAGTGGTGGCTGGCAGTTCATTTCGATGATCCTTAAGGTCTTTCCCAACCTTAACAATTCGGTGATTCCCTGATTCTACTGCTTTGAAGTCCAATTGTTCAGACTTTTTATTTTCCCTCCCTCCCGACCCCTCCTGCCCTCTCCTCCCAAGGAACATGAGGGAAAACCTAAATTCCTGTTACACTGGGAGACTGCAGCTGCTGACTCGGCTTGGCAGGGAGGAGGTGGCCTGGGAAGGAGCAGGATGATGACAGAAAATTGCCACAAAATGCAAACATTCCCTGCCCCTCACCATCCCCTGTGCTGGCACTGCCCAAGGCAGGGCCACGAGCAGTGTCCCTGTCCCCTGTCCCCAGCAGTTTGCTCCAACACTGAGTTTGTCCCTCCTCTTGGTGTCTGTGGATGGTTCTGCTGCTCCCAAGTAATGGGGGAGAGGGTCAGAGGGCAGAAATGCTCGGGAAGACAGAAATGAAGCAGGAATTTCAATTCAAAGCTAATGGATGGGGATCGGAGGCTGCTATTAGCAGAAATTATCACTGTGTTAATGTACTCCAGGCAGCATTTTTTACAGTTGAATATGGTGTTATTTTCCTAGTTATCCATTCCCTGACAAGTGGTTATAATCAAAGCTGTCTGTGAGCACTATTATCAGAAACTTACTATTATGTGGAGGAAAAAAAAATATCACAGGATGCTGCAGTGCCAGAGAACTATTGTAGGTTTTAAAGATCTACTGCAACACGGAGTATTTATTTATGTACTACTTTTACCTCCTGTGGAAGAAAATCATTTTAACTTAATTTTCTTGTCTCCCCCAACTACTTTAGAAAATGCACCTCCCCAAGTAAGTCCATAATTATGATTAACAACACAGGCTAGAGCCTCAGTTGCTGTAAATTAGCATTCCCCCATTCCTTGCAGTGGAGCAAAGCCAATTCCTTGCAACAGAGAAAGCTTCCCGTGCCCTTGGCGTGCTGCTTTACATCTTTAAGGGTATTCACAAACCTTCTTTAATGGAGCATTGGACAGAATTTGCTCTGGCCAGAACAAACTTCAAAATAATAGTAAAAAAAAAAAAAAGGATAAATCTGGCATCACGGTCCTAAAAGTCTTTAAAATTATCTCGTAAACAAAATGAATCCTTTCAATATATTCTGTTGATGAATTAAATCAACGAAACTGCTATTGCTCTGTCATGTGATGTGGCTTCAGAGAACAACTTTATTTTCTTCTTAATTTTCAGGTTGGCCATATACTTAATAATATTACTGTAATTCTGGCACAGCTCTGTGAAGGAAGGAGCTCCAGTGAGACAGCACAGAAAGGAAGCAATTAACAAAAGATGTTTATATCTATAGAGTTGACTACAAAACATGAAGGAAAAAATCCCCTACCACAGGGATTTTGAGGTTTAAGGATATGAATAGGCAATGAAAAATTCTGCACTTTTCATTTAATAAATCCTCAATAGTGATCAGATTAATTTGAGCATCTGAGTAATCATTTCTGAAAACATTCTCTGTTTTAGGCTGCTCTGCCATGCTCTCCATTCAGTTGGTGCTGATGAAAATGATGGTCCAAGGCTAAGATGAGTGAAGAAAAATCCAGAATTCCTGAGGATACACTGATAAGACACTTTACATCCGAAACAGGTTCTATCCCTGCAACTTCTTCTTCCCAGATCTCCCCTCCTCAGCTTCCCCTCTTTTTTCATCTTACACCTGGGAATTGAACAAACAGAGTCCAAAAAGGGTTTTGGAGCAATCCTAAATCAGGGATACTGTGAAGACAAATGGTAAATGTCTGTTACCCCAGCTGCTAAGTTAATTACTGTAATGGGAAACATCTTGACAGAAGCATTGCATATGGTTATTAGCAATTAACCCACCACTCCAAAAATCACAATTCTGCTAATAACAGAACAGAGCTCAGCCTTCCTAATTACAATCTCTGCACGAAAATTTCTTTATGTCAGAAGGGACTGTTAAATCCTGTAACTAGCTACAATTTAAAAAGACTGGCAATGGAGATGCTGAGAATTAGAAAAATGAAAATAGAACAGGATGGTGTGACACTGACTCAAAGTTTTGGGCAACACTCGTTCATGCTTGGGGATACACAACAACTGTCACAGCCTGTTTGTAGGAAATTATACATCAAAATTAAAATGCTAATGAGGGGGGAAATATGTTTTAAAGTGGAGAGGATGGGATGGAACATTGTGAGAGACACCAAATCTTTTACAGAATTCACGATCTGGACAGCGCTGTAAATAACGTGCTGAATTTGGATTGCATTGGAATCTGACAGAACAATTTTCTGATCAACAAGAGAGGAGAATAATGCAATTTCCATCCCTTAGAAAGTCCTTCAGTACTATATGGAGGGCATGAGCTGTTTTTTTTTCCCTAACCACTTGTACTCTAGGCAATTGCATCCCATTATAACTGCACACAGCCACCAAGGGGAATTGGCACTTTACCTGCTCAGTTCAAAAGCTGGTTTAGCTGAGCAAGATGCAATTTAATTTACCCCTTTCCCAGTCAGGAAGGGAGCTCTGGTCAACTCATCCAGTGACTGCTTTGGTAGTGGCCAGGGTGTTTGTAGATGCCAAGGTCAAAGATGCAGAACTTACAGCAAATAAATTTCAGGACAGCAGGAATGTGCCTGGTTGGTCATAGCAAGGATGAGGAATATAAAGAAGTCACTAATGCTGCTTCCAGTGCCCTTTGTACCAGAGCCCAGTGTAAGAACTGGAATAAATGAGTCAGCTTCTCCCTCTGTGTCAGGTCTGAGGGTTTCACTGACTTGGGATCCCAGCAGATCAATTATCTCAGGAGGCTCTGAAACTCCTTCCACCAATGCTGCAACCCTACCCACGGGAATCGTCCCATTAAAGTCAACAGCCCTGCAGGATATTCTCAACTAAAACACAGCAGAGGAGAAAACATCAGGTAATATTTGTAAGGAGAACACATTGCACTGACTGGGTTGGCTTTGGAGTTCAGGACAATGTCAAGGTCACAGCAGCCAAAGCCTCCTGCCCAGAAAGCAGGGATTTTTTTACTCCAGGGGTTGGCTGCAGCTGCATTTTGCTGTGTGGCCCCCAGGCAAAATCTCATCTATTAAGTGGCCTTCACTCTCCCAATCTGCATGTTGCTGGTCCATTATTCCTAACAACTGGGTATAATAAATGTTGGGTATAATTTGTAATGATCACATACAGCTTTGAAGAATAACGTTGAATAGTTTATTTTTAGGTTCCTTAAGATGGAAAAAATTAAAGTGTTTTCTTAAGACTAATTTACCTCTCCTGGAAAAAAACCCCAACAACTGAGGAATGAGATCCTTTGCTGTTTTGCCATGATGTGATCCTGAAAATAATCCAGGTTGGGATGACATCACAGGACATAATGAACACTCAGCCTTGACATAATGAACGTCGATTATTTTATGAAAAAAGATTTTCTGGGGTTTAAGAAATAAAATGATTAAAAACTATGTGCTCTGTGGGAGGTAATGAGATTAGCTCAACACAAGGTCCTGTGGAGTTAAAACTACTCCAGACACAAGAAAGGCTCAGCCATTCATTGGAAATTTCAGGGTACAATTATTCTGCTCTAAGGCCAGATAAGGGCTGTGTGTTTCCTTCCCCATGAAAAAGAAATCAATTGATAAAATCTCAAAGGGATCATGTCCACGCAAGCTTCAAAGCAACCAACAATATAAAACCAGTTTTCTTGTTATGAATGGCAAATGTTTACCTACTTCAGCAAAGGCCTTGGAAAATAAAACCATGCAGGAAACCACTTGTAAAGTGTGTGTAAAATGAGAAGTGGGTGTATCATGTTACAGGGCAGAAATGGAGATAAATTAATGCTCTGTAAAACAGAGGCTGACCCCTGGCTGGTGAGGATGCTGGTGTGCCCATCCGGTTGTGTCTGTCACAAACCTGGGCAGGAGAATCCTTCAGAGCCAGGGGAGCCCAAGCCCGTTCCATCGGAGTGGAAAGGAATCGCAGTTTTTAGCACCGCTTGGCTCAGGGCCCATCTGCTGTTCACAGCCCAGTGCCTGGTTAGTCACAGCTCTCTGGAGTCAGGGAAACCGTGCTGTAATGGACCCGGAGACCTGCATTAGATCATAAAACGCTTAAGGTGTGTTTTTCTCATTTTTTTATTTGCTACTATGCACAGTTCCCTTTCCAGGTCAGTTGGTCTCCCTTCTCTCAGCACTAAAGGAGAAAGAGTTGCGTGTTGACAGCAGTAAAGGTCTGGAGAGATCATAAAGATGAGAGGATGGTCTAGAGGACAGCAGGCAGCTCTGGGATTTAAAAACCACTCCTCAGTCCCCAGTTTTATCTTCCTGCTGTCACTAACTCTCAGCAGCAGCGCTGTTATCCCTCCCTCAAGATGTTAAACGCGTTTATTTTCACGGTTACCTCTCGGAAGTGCTCCGATATGATAGCAGTGGGCATCCTGTACAGAACAAAGAAGGACCAGAGGAAATGAAGAGCAGCCCGGACGCGTCTGTGTCAGCGCGGCAGGACGCGCTGGGCACCCCGGCAGCGCAGGGACAGCGGGGCTGGAGCTGCCCATCCCTAAGGACGGACACTGAAAACACCCCCTGCCTGTCTGCTCCGCTCATCTCCTCCTGCCAGCTGCTCGCAGCGGGTCTGCGGAGCAGGATGAGCTCCCTGTGCGGGCGGGAATGCAGCGCAATTCCCGAGGGGAGCTCCCGGGACGCTGCGCTGCGCTCCGCGGGCGGGCGCGGCTCTGCCCGGCGGGGCGGGGATGGGGCAGGGCCGGGCCCGCCCCGCCCGTGGCGCGGCTCTGCCGCTGCTTTAAATGATTTGGGGGCCGGAGCTGGTGCTGTTGCTGCTGCTGCGGGTGTTGCTGCCGCTTCAGCCGGCGCTCGTCCCCCGGCAGCGCCATGGGAGCCGGGCCGGCGCTGCTCTCCGTGCTGCTGGGCTGCGCTCTGGCCGCCGAGCCGCGGCTGCAGCGGGGCATGTGAGTGAGTGTGCGGGGCTCGGCGGGGACAGCGCGGCCGGGACACACCGCCTGTGGCCCTGAGGGGATGCTCATGTCCCTCTCGGGTCCCCGGGGCGGCAGGGAAAGTTTGGGTGGGTAACTCAGCGCAGGTCCCGGAGCCGCGGAGTTGTTTTGGATGGGGCTTGCGGGGCTCCCGGGAAGGAGGGAGCGCTTGGCTTGGCTTTGCCGCGGGAGGTGAAGGCATCCCCGGGGCTGCTGCTGCTGCCGCCTTCGCCTTCAAGCAGCGGAGCCTGGGGAGAGCAGCAGGATAAAGATGGGGGGTAGCACCTGGGGATCCGCGCAGGGAGCCGGGAGCATCCCCCGGGATGCGCGCACAAAGAACTCGGGGCCGCACGTGTGCGGCTGCCGCGGAACTTTCTCCGAGGGGCTCCGCACGGCATGATACACAAATGCCTTTTGTTGTCAGTGCGCTGGAACGTTTTGTGTCCGGAGGTAATTTTCTGGTCGGGTTCTAAAAGAGAGTAGCGTGCATAAAAATCTGCGGGTAAAGTTTTTTTGCGCGTTGAAATTGAATGTTGCTGGGAACTGTTTCCTGCCTTGTACCTTTCTCGCCTGGTGTTTTAAGGAATGTTGTGCCCCCCTGATCCCCCCTCTCAAAGCAGCCTGACAATAGCCTTTTCAAATGTCTGTCTATGCCCTAATTTCTAACCTCTCTTATCTTCCCGGGTTTTATCTTCATCAACTTCATCCCACTCTTTCATAATTAATGTCTTGTATTTGCTTGTAGTTCTTTATTCTGTCTGAAAATTGAGATTTCCAAGCCTATTGCTCGCTGGCTTTCTATGCAATACATACTTACACGGTATTTAGCAGAAGTGCTTTTAAGGTGGTTTATATTACTCCATTTTGCTGGAGCACGAAGTATCCATCACAGTGCTTAGAGAAGTTAAGCTCATTCTGTGGTAAAACATTTTCCTTTGTTAAAAGTGCTCTGTGTTCCTTTCAGGCGTGCTTCGTGCTCTCTTTCTGAGCAATTACTCTATCAGGAGGAGGAATAGCATTGGCCTACATTAATCTGTTTGCATTTGACATCAGTAATAACTATGATTCTGCACTTTTGAAGCTGGAGGTGCTGTTAACAGTGAATTGCCTCCAAGCAATTTCTGTTAGCTTTTACCTTTCTTAAAGATTGTGTCACTGAAAGAACAGAGGAAGCATTTCCTTCTGGGAGTGATGCTGTGTGAGGATGTTGCTGCTGGGCTGGAGTCACTGGGAGCAGCAGCAGCAACCAGGAGCAGCCACCCAAACCCCCAGACCTGTGTCAGAGCCTTGAGTGCTTTTCCCAGGGGTCATATTCCTGAAATTACTGCCATTCTTCCTGCTTTTCCCAAACTGGGGCAAGTGTGAGTGTTACTCCAAACTTCCTTGCTATTTAGGGACTTTACCTTTGGTGTAAGCAGAAATGCAAGGTGTCACCACCCTTTGGGAGTGAGTCTGCCAGCCTTCACCAAGAAACAGTGAAATGTCCAGGAGGATTCTATTCTATCCATGAATCACCTTTTTCTAACAATTCTGGTTTGTTCTTTTGACGCTGGTTGTCTGCAGTCAATGAAATCAGAACAGCAAATGTATCCCTTGGAACATACCATGCTGAGTGTGTTCTTTGCTGTTGTTTTGATTGAGATCTTATGTGGCTGAGGCTGTACAGGATATTCTTCAGGATTGTTTTTGTTCTGTTGCTAACTTGAGCGTTTGCTCCTAGCTGGAAATGCGAGGGATCTGTGTGGATGTTGGAGCCCCCTGAGGAGATTTAATGTAGAACAGATTACAGAATGATGAGATATTTCTATCAACTGCTTTTCCATACAATTAGCCCTTGGTGATCCTCTAACAGAACTTCAGAGAACTGTGGAATGACCATAGAACAGAGATGCTATTTTCATTGTAAAGCATATTTGGGCCTTTAAATGAGGCATTAACTGTGCCTCATGATAAAAAGCACATTTTTAACACTTTGTAGTGAGCTCTCCAGCCCAAAACTGGGGTGTGTAAGACAATGTGAGTGTGATGTGTGGTTATCTAGCATTGGGTTCACATTCAGCACTGGGCTTCACAGAAATCGGGGGTAGCCATGGGACAGAAATGGGAACTAAGAGATGAGGACTTGATTTGCTGTCAGAAATGGTAAATCCTCTCCTAGAGAAATGTTCCCCTGGGAGTTTGAGCAGTACAGATGCCTGCCCAGGGTTAGGGATGTAGGACAGAGCAGAGGCAGGAGTGGTTGTGTGAGGTATGTGCTGGGAACCCCGTTGGTGCAATAAATATCACCTTTCAGAGTCAGGACTGGGACAGGGCTCAAGAATGGATTCCTCTGTTCCCAGGTGAGATGAGTGAGGACTTCCTGAAGAAGCCAGGAGATCAGTTTTGTTCTGTCAGCATTAAGCCCCTTGACTCGCTCTGTGGGTTTGCAGGTCCAGGATGACATCTAAAAAAGGGGCTGGTTTGCTTTTAGAGGATCCAGTCTCAGTCTTGCAATAAAACTGTTTTGCTTAGGTTTTTTCTTTACTGCTCACATGTTGTATCTGCATATTTTCACTTTATCCACGAGCAATCTGGTCGCATTCCAAGGAGAACACCTGGATGTAGAGCTGGATGCCTGGCTGAGTTTTCCCAGCTTCTTCAATTCTTTGGGGCACTGTCAGCTTTCTTGTGCTCCTCCTGATAAATCACATTCCCAAGAGCAAAATCCAGCATCCACATGTTATCTGCATTTCCAAACCTCGAGTAAACTTGGCCCTTCAGCTGTCCCAGCTGTTGGGTGCAATGACACAAAGACTGGTTTTGCACCACTGCAAACAGATGTGACTGTGGATTCTATTTTCAAGTGACATAAATAAAAATTCCTTTCAAGGTATAATTAAAAAAGGCAAACTCCACTTTTTTGGTTTTTTTGATGGGATGCATTTCAAGAATTAACTGCTGTTGTGCAAAGCATTTCCATATGAGGGAGATGCCTCTGAGTTGTGATTGCTACAGCGGAACAAATTGCATGTCAATTTGAGTATTTGGAATGCAATGCAGCAAAAAAAAAGAGAGAAATGCTTCTATAAAGTATATGGAGGTACAACTTAAGCTTGGAGCCCGGAATTTTGTTATAATACTGTCCAAATGATGTGAAAAGTAGATTGTGTAATCATTTCTTGGTGAGAAATTGTCTCAGTGTATTGGCTGTTTAGCCAATATACTTTATTTTCACCTCCAGTGATGTCAATTTGCAGGTGTGAGGAAAGTTTATCTTCCTAGCATTAAATAAGGGCTTAAAGTACATTTACTTTTTTGAGCTGAGCTGAATAATGTAGCAGAACCTCCTTCCATTTCTTTGGGTGGGTTATCTTACGCTTGGAGGTTTTGTAGTTAAAAAAAATTGCAGGTTTTTCTGGTGAAAATAAGGACCTGGTTTGCTAGTGGTGCATTTAAATTTGTACCACAGTTTAATTTTGTATTAGATTAGTGCATCAAGTGAGATTAAGTATTTCTCTTTAGACCTTGATTGAAGAGATACTGGCACCTGAGAGAGTCATTGGCAATTTTTGATTTAGGCTACTGAATTTTACCTAACTTTTCTTTTCAGCTGAGACCTCAAGCCTTTCTTCCCATTCCTGTCTGCTCAGAATCCATAGGATTGCAGTAAACCCTCACTACTCCTGAACAGCAGCTACTCCAGCCTTGGAGGCTTGGATAATGTGATTTTAGTAAGCAAGGTTTAAATGCTTTGGCATAAAAGTTTATGGTGGTTTCATCCCCTCATTTCCCCATCCCTGTCCCCCAATCCTTTAATTTTCAGCTGATTTCTGCGATGTTTCTCATCTTTGTGAACACGAACATCACACTGAACAAAAATAATCTTTTTAGCCCGTGCACTACAGGATGCTGCCACCAGATAGAGCTCATGCTGGTCAGCATTACAGCACAGAAATCATTTCTCAAGACTTTGCACTTAAAGCCTTCTGTCTCACAGCTCCTAGAGGAATATTAATTTTGAATTTAGTCTTTTAACAGATGGCAAAGTGCTCTTTTCCTCTTTTTCTGCCCCAGCCTATTCACTGTCAGGAGACTTAAAGATAATGAATGAGCGTCATGGTGGTACTGTACTTTTCCTGATTTATGATGTTTTCCTGCTCTTCAGGATAAAAATGAGATCAAGACTTTCTCCTAAACTCTGAAATAGCTGTAAGACAGGACAATAAAATCTGATAGCCTGAAGTTGTTATATTTATCAAATATGAACTTGAACTGTAAATATTTTCCAGTTTTTAGAAATCCCTGGGTTTGTATCAGAGACATCATAAAATGGTTCTAAATCTCACCAGAGGTTTAGAAATTTCCTGCTCATAATCACAGTACCTTACACATACTGAATGATTCTTAAATCTGCACATTTAAGTTAATGGGATTAATGGGATTTGATGTCTCACATTTCTCTCCAAAAATACACTGCAAGAGGAAAAAAACTTGTCAGGTTTCTTTAGGTGTAATTGTTATGGAATGTTGCTATAGTTTAGTTATTTATGCAGTTAGTTTAATGTGCTTGAAATGTGTTTTTGCAGTATTTCTTGGGAAAAGAATGCCACCCCTATACATTTCTTGGGAAAATTACCTGGCTTTTGCTTTGACTTTTCTTCTGTGTTGTTTATATCAGCATTGCCTGATCCTC
The DNA here is from genome assembly GCA_910950805.1 of Acrocephalus scirpaceus scirpaceus. Classification (NCBI taxonomy): domain Eukaryota; kingdom Metazoa; phylum Chordata; class Aves; order Passeriformes; family Sylviidae; genus Acrocephalus; species Acrocephalus scirpaceus. Next base: position 3,507,802 of record OU383781.1, read on the forward strand.
CTAGTTCTAGGCATGCCATGATCTAGGTATGACAGACTGTGGAATATTTTGAATAAATTCGAAGAAACCCCCTGGTGAGGAGGGATGGGATGATCTGTGGTGGCAGACCTGGTCTAGAGGTGACTTTTTAGCAGAACTTTGATGGAAGTGAGGCTTTGGCTCCCAAAGGGTTAACAGCCCATATTGCAGGCTTGTGTTATTCACCAATTAAATACCTTCTCTCTTTGAACACAGTTAATAGATTTCCTTCCTCTGAAATCCAAGCCTGTTATTGCTTACGTTCCCCTCTCAAATCTATTGCTTTTCATTTATTTCTGAGGAGAACGAAATTTCCTTTCATTACTGCGAAATCAAAGCCTTTGAAAATGATGTAGTGAACATATGTAGTTTGTGCTTTGGATTCCAGGCTAGCCTTGGTTTAGAACTAATCATTAGTTGTTCTGGAGGGGAGTTTGATATTTCTGCCTTTGGTGTGAGATGATGTGGGCTTTAAATGTGTACTCTGAGCTCCATTGCAGTGCCTTTGACCTGTGGATGAATATTGCAGTGTGGAAAGGGGAATGCTGTTTAAATCAGAGTGCTAACACTTGTTTGTGTTCTTTAATAGAAACACCTTGCTGTCTTCTCTTTGTAAATCAGAGCAGAACTTGGCTCAAAATCTCATTTAGATGAGAATGCCATGCCCAGACTATGGTTTTATGTACACAACCTAATTCAATATGAAAATTTAGCATAATATCTCAGGATTTTCCTGAGAGGAGGCTTTATAGGCTGCTCTGTACCATTTTTAAAGGAAGAATGCCCCATAAATTATGAAACAATTGGGTATTTTGGACCTGGTCTTCTCAGGTTGGAATATTCCTCTATAGGAAATGAGTTTTTATCGACCTGAACCCTCAGGAGGCTCTTCAGTGGTTGCCCTTCTGTTTGTAATTGCTGGTGCTCTCCCTGCCTGACCAGTGCACCCTCAATGGTGAAAAATACACCTTTATAAACTTCTCTCATCATTATATTGCTTATATCTTATAATTGTGAATCAATTTCTGTCCATTTCTGTAGAGTAACACTGGGAACTGTGGGTTATTTAGAACCTCAACAGAAGTTTCCAATCCAAAAGATACAAATTGAGATTTTTCAATCTAGTTTGCCACTGCTGAACACTAATCCACTAATGCATGCATGTTAGTTTTTCTGTGGTTAAAATCCATTAAATATTTAGCTTAACCAAGTTTCTTTAGTGTTAAAGCAAACAAAAACCCCAAACCAAACAAAACCCCTCAAAAAATGGACATTGGTATCAAGCTAATGATTTATATGGGTGTAAAAGCCCTGGAATATTTGCAGAGCTAAAATGTTGGCATGTAGGGATTTTTCTTACATATATTGCATACATTAGATGTAATCATGCCTGTTTCAGTTTGACAGGAAGCTATATATTACATGTTATTTTAAAAATAAGCTTTATAAAAGAAGTTTTGCTTTGAAACTGTTAAAATCTGGCAACCACCAAAAAAAGCAGTTAACAATTCCTAGAGATGGTTGCTGAAATAGAACTGAGGATTTCAGTACCTTGTAACTCATTTAATTGTCAAACAGTGTGGCACTCGCTGTAAACCAGAGTGAATGACAAAAGTGGTGTGACACTTTGAATGATTTTTATGTTCATGTTTTAACATCAGGTCCCTCTGTGCCTCCCTGCCAAAGGAGGCTTAGGTGTGTGCACACCTGGCAGATTCACTGGGGGATCTGTGTTTCACACCCCTCTGCAGGGGAGTGACCATGGCAATGGGTGTGATTAATGTGAAATTACACCTACAGGTGACTACTGCTGCTCAGGGCTTTCCTCTCATTTCACACTTCTACATCCTCAATTTAGTCTGGATTTTGGGCCCTTATCTGCTTTGTCTTAGTGCATGCCAACTATTTCTTAGCCTTCTTTGAGATCCCATATGGTTTTCTAATTAAGAGAGAGGTCCTTGGGACACTGGTCCTTAAGTTGGTAAAGCTGAGTGTTTGTGCTGCTTTGCAAGCCTGGCCATTGGCAGTGGTGCTGGTGCTCTCCTGGATGTAGTAGACAAAACTATAAAACTGGATGTTGCTGGGGATTGAATTAAAACTAAAAGAAATAATAATAATAAAAAATCACTACCTGATTTTAAAATGAAAAAAAAAAACCCAACCCAAAAAAATGGCTCAGCCAATCATGGTTAAATGATCTGGATGTGCATGTTTACCTTTTTGGCTTCTCTTGCCAACCCAAATAGATTATTCTGTCCTGGGGGAGGGAGGAGGATGGTTAAGTAGAAGGTAAACGACAGGAGCTGCACTTTGATAGTGGCAAGAACTAAAAATCTTATTGTTGTTATAATAGCTGAGTGTGTAATTAATCATCTCCTATTGATTTGCTCTTCATCTGGATGCAGGGCACAAAGGCTGAAGGAACTCTCGTGTTGTTTAGCTGCTCCATCTAATCAAAGGGAGGATGTGAGGAAGACACAGCAGTGCATTAGTAACCTGTGGGATGAGGGGAGCCTGGTGTGGTGGACCTTCCTCCACAGAGCCAGAGAGCAGCAGTGATAATGAGACCTGATCTAAATGAGCTTGGTGCTTACAGCCCATGTCCCAGAGGGGCTATGAACATCACAAATATTGATACAGGATCAGGAGAGAGCAGGGATTGATTAGTGGTCAAGGGAGCAGGATGTCCTAATTGTCTCTGGTAGTGCTGATTAATTTTATCAGGGAAATGAGCCTTAAAATAGATTAAGGGTAGAAAGGGGAGCTTGGCAATTTAAAAAATAAAAGCCTTCTCTGTCATTCTGGCCTTTGTGAATTATTAAGCAATACGTATCTAGAGATAAAATTTATGTATACAAGCAAATATATTTAACTTGTTCTTTGGACCTTTTGTTTCTGTGGCCTGTTTCCTGATTTAACTTTTCTGTGTTCAAATAAAATTTGATTTTTTTTTCCTTTCCAGTTGAGATCATATAGATTAAAAACTTCTAATCAACATCTCTTTTGCCTACAACATCATGCAGCTGGTTGTTTCTCCTCTACAGTGCCAAATGTTTTTGTAGGGTGTCACCTTATCTTTCTAGAGGTCTTTTTTAGAAGATAGTGGTGATGCTTTGCAGGGATCTTGAAGGTGTGAGGGGATTCAGACAGTTAACCTGAAAAGTTTCTAACCAAACCCTTTGTAGCAGTTTACAACTATTTTCAGATCAACATCAGTGTATCTCTAGTGCAAAAACAGTTATCATCACAGCAGTGGAGAATTTAGCCCTGACTGTAATCTTGCTTCCCTTCAGAAAACTTTTATTTGATCTTTTCAAACTAAAACTGAATAAGCAGGCTGTGGTTTTCTAAACTTTTTATAACAGCATAAGGGGAAGGAGCAGCAACCAATTAGTGTTTTGAAAATACAGAATTCCAGCAAGTCGCTCCTTGTGACAGGCTTCATCTATTGACTGATTTATGGGAAGATCAATAGTGTTCAGGCTGCAAATTCGTCAGCTGAGGCAATGCAGGCTGCAACATCTCATTTTTAGGGAGATGTTAGCAGCTCTCTGACTTAGTGTAGAAGGTGGTGTCATTCACAGAGTCTCTGTGGAAAGACCTGAAATCAGGCAGCCAAATTCGTATTCGTTAATGGTTTGATTTAAAGTTTGTGCTGTTGAAAGAAATCTTTAGGGGTATCTTGATGTGTGTTTGCTCTCTTGCTGCTGTTATATCTACCTACCTTTAGCTTCTTGTATTGAGCTGGGAAAAAGTAGATGGGTAGAATGAGAGATTTACTTTGACATTGCAGGTGTTGGGCAGAAAAAGACAATATCCCTATTGCAGAGATATGATGGATCTTTACAAATGGAAGTGTCCAAGGCCAGGTTGGACAGGGCTTGGAGCAACCTGGGGTGGTGGAAGGTGTCCCTACCCATGGCAGGGGGCAGGAACTGAATGATCTTTAAGGTCCTTTCCAACTCAAACCATTCTGTGATTTCTGTGGCAGATCCATTCCTTTTCTTTTTAAAATTCCAAACACAGGGATGAATTACATCCCGCCTGGAGACGCTTTTAATTTTCTCTGAACTTTTCCCGTTGTGCCGTGGTTCACAGGCACCACAGCCATGTGATTAGCCCAGGCTGCTCTTGCTCCGTGTTGGTCTAATTATCTGTTCATTAGAATCTCAGGTCTTGAGCTGGAAGTGTGTAGGGTGTCTTTGTTTAAAGGGCAGTCTCCTAATGCAAATATTAAGAGAGCTTTCTGCCTTGCCTGAGTCAGACTGACAAGCTAATAATAGCCTTGGTGTTAGCCTTGGCCAGCACAGAGCACCAGTGCAAAAAGGCTTTGGGGGACCGGTGTATCAATCAAATCGTGGCCCATAATATTCCTTTGAGCCTTCTGCTTGTTTTAATGCTTAAATTCCCTTTAAGAAATATCTTCTGAATGCAAAGGGCAGGGCAGTAAAACTAGGAGCTGTCCTCCAACACACCGATACATCCACTTGAGGCTTCAGCTGGATTGTAGTGATGCACCTCACACCTGAGTAAGTGTTTCCATATAGGGAAAGGTTTGGGACTCACCCCTTGTATTTCTTATAAGGTAAAGAACCCAGAAAGTTCTTTGCTGTCTGGACAGTAATTGGTTCAGTGCCAGCACAGAGGCATTGATTGGGTTTGGAAAGTGTAAGTCAAAGCCTGGTGCTAATTTCATTGGGCCAAGGGTCAAACAGCCCACCTGAACCATCAAATACCTAGGAAAGAACACTAAAGAGCTTTTTAGGGTGTCTTACCAAGTTGTCCCAGAGGCTTCTCAGACACCTGTGCTCAGCTTTCTTTTATTTCCATAAAGTTTATTATTTTTGCATTTATTAAGCCTTTTGCTTTTACAAAACACCTGAAGAGCCATCTCGCTAATTATTTAAGCAATTTCTCTGCAAAGGCTGGACCCTCAGAGGTATGGAAACACCCATACTGGATGGCCTCTACTTAGCAGAGTCCCACAGGGCTAAATTGTACCTTGAGAAGCTGTAGCCCTGTTCCAGAAGCTGCTCTGGGGTTTAGAGGTAAGGTGTCAAGTGGCTCAGATGGTTTAAAACCTGCCGTGTTGACTGTGTGTGTGGGGGGAGCTGTGAAGGTGCTGAATTGTTGGAGAGGGCATGTTTGATTCCCAGCTTTGCCAGCACAAGGATTACATGTTATGCAATTGCTGCCATTTAATTATAGTGTCTCAGCAGTTTTGATATCTGCCTTTAAATTATCCCATGGGCATCAAGGAGGAACGGCTTACTCTGAATAAATCTTCAACATATGACTCTGCTGCTGGCTTGTTTTGCTCCGTGAGCGTCATTTGTTCCCATTAACTACATCCTAGAAGTCAATACTACTATTCCTGGAATCATGGCAATATCACATGAGGAGGAACTTGTGGGATGGGCTCAGTGTGTCATTACAACAATTGTCAGCTCCTCTCTTTTATTTATGGAAGAGCGATGCATATGAATGTACCTTTATCTGGAAAGTTTTAGGCAATTCTAATAAAAGGAGATATGCATGAATTATCAGAACACGATGTTCTATTCACTGGAGGGAGAGTCATTTTAAAAAGCCTGCTAAGTGAGGCATGGTTGCTAAGTAAGGCAAGGGTTTTATTAGACCAACTGACGTAATGGAAGGAAAAGAAAAAAGCAGACAAGATTTTGGGCACACAAAGATCTTCTTTGGGTGGGAAACAAATGGCAGAGTTTGTGCTAAGAATGGCTTGGGAACAATGGCTCTGAACTTAAGCTAACTGTGTTAAACGGGGAGGTAATTCTGGAGGGAAGGGATAGCTGGACATGTGGGAAGGATTGCTAAGTATTGGAGATGGCATTGGGGATGTGGGGGAAGGCTGATAGTGTAAAATTCTGAATGTAAAGGCAGCCGTGAAGCTCATGAGCAACCCAAAACACATTAAAAAGTCACATTCCTTGAGGAATTTAAGGTAGTCTGAAAATAGGCTGTGACCATGTCCTGCTCTGCTTTGAGGTGTTGGCAGCCAGGGCAGACCTGAGGAATGGGAAATAGGAGCAATATTGAGCATGGTCTGTGCGTTAGAGGAGGAAGAACATGGAGGGATGTCCACTGGCAGTATGGTTTAGCATGATGGACATGATTGCTCTAATTGCTCTAAAGCCTGGGAGAAACAGATATTTTAGTTCAGGAAAGTAACTTCTGTCATGGTCAGGTGTTCCAGTATAAATGGAGTCTTTACTTTTTTTTCCATGGTGATACAGGACAACCAGAGCTCAGAGCTGTGGGCTTTCTTCTCCTTTTTACATGGGCTACCTGAATTCCTGAGGGCTGTTTGGGCTGTGTTTCAGTCTGCTCTGTTCCTCCTCCTGAAGTGTCCTTGTTGGGCAAAGGTCCTCTTCACCCTGAGATGATGTCCCAGTATTCCCTTGGGAGCTGTGGTGCCTTTAGGAGCCCTGGCTGGATGTCCCATTGTCCATGGGCTGGTGAGAGTGTTCTGTACAGCACTGGGACTGTTGTGGATTTAATCCAGGCAGGGCTTCTTCCAACTGCTCAGCTCAGCAGTAAAATTGATCATGATTATTGTGTTTTCTTGTTCTGCACAGGCTTAATTTAATGATATTTGTAAACTACTTGAAGACCTGTGGATGAAAGATGATCTCTCGTTAGCAAGGCTGCCTTCTGTGGTGTTCAGGCTTAATAGGGAGGCTCAGAGATAAAAAGCACCATAAATCCTGAATGAGATATGAACAATACCCAGTGTAAGTGCTGATGACCAACTGCCAGGCAGCTCTTGGGCTACAACTGCTCACTTATTAGTGCCACCCCCAGGTTTTCTAGTGACACAGGAAACAAGTGTGACAGGGTGTTACTTGATCACCCTATAGCTTGGACAGGGCTCAGACTGGAATTTGGGGAAGGGCTTGTCTGCTGAATGGTGTTTTACCCAGGGTGGGTGTAGAAGGTCTCTGTTCCCCCTCTGTGTTTGAGTTATTGAGGCTTGTGCTTGCAAAGCCTCACCAGGATGTCCTGGGGAATTGGTGATTAAATTATTGCACTAACGATCTATAACCTACTCACAAAAAAAATCAGTGAGTTAATTTCATTCGTGCCACAACAGGTTCTTGCCTTCAAAGATGACAAAACCCCTCGTGCTTTATGGTTTTAGTTAGACCCTGAATGTTTGATGCTGTTTTCTGTCACGCAGAATTTCCTGATTTATACCAGGGCAAAGAAATTGGGATAAGGCAGACAAAATCTCTGCAAAACCATCAGCATGTAACTTTTTTTTGACCCTCCATCCTGCAATCCTGCTATTTCTGTAACTCTGGCTAGGTAGCAGGATGAAGATTACATATCATCCTCCAAAGCAGCGCTTTTATTTTGGTCCTGTTATTTTAGGAATAATCAGCAGAGAAACAAGGATACTTCCTCTTACGAGTTTTGTGTTTCCCTGAGGGGACTGATAGCGAGGGGAGCTCTTACAGAATACACAATTTCCTTAGCAATAGTTTAGATAAATCTTATCTGCCCTTGAATCTGTGGTAAATCTTCCCTTGACTTGTGTGGAGCCTGAATTTCAGTACATTGTTCACATGCTGCTTTCTAAGGCTTGGAGCTGCAGTGTGTGCAAACAACAGTAAAAACTGTTACACACTGCATAATTTTATGTATATTTCTCTAGGTGGCTAAATTTGGTGCTAGAAATAAAAAATGATCTTTTTCTTTCCCCCCAGGCCGAATGTGTGCCCAGTGTTGGAGCTGGCCCTGGTGGGGCACCAGGAGCCCTGCATTCAGTCCTTCAGTCGGATGGTCAGGATGTGGAAGCAAGGCTGTACAAAGAGGAGGTGGTGTGTGAGCTATGAGAGAAGGTAAGCCATTATCTCTTGGTATAAATGGGTTTTGTTGCTCATCTTTGTGCAAGTTCTTTAACTTTTTTTTTTTGTGAGAGAAGTTGTGAGCTGTTTCATCTGAAATGTGTGGTTATGGGCGTAGTGGCCTCCTGAGATTTGACTTGAAATCTGTTATTGCTGAGTAGGAAATGTGACTTTTTAATGTGTTTTGGGTTGCTCATGAGCTTTGTGGCTGGTTTTAGATTCAGAATTTTCCACTATCAGGAAATGTTCCTGTCTTGTTCTTGTTCAGGTGAAGCCCAGCTGTCAAGTCATTGACTTTGAAAAATTGAACTTCTTTCTATTTCTGTCACATGCTTAGAACTGATGGGAGATCTGACTCCCCCAACAGCTAAACCCAAAACTGATTGCCAAAAAAAAAAAAAAAATTACTCACCTTTGGCTAGCCTGAATACAAATTCTTCAAAATAATATTTGGCCATAGCATATCAGAGCTATTGGATGTTATCAGGATGCAGTTTGCTGTATTTGCTTTGAGAACTTCTGATGGAGGCTGAAAAAAAAAGTCTCCTAAATATGAGAGATAAGTGCAGTGTGCTGCTGGTGAGGTGGGAGTGAGTGCAACAGGAGTTGGGATTGCTCTCTTACCCTCCCTCTCCCCACAGGTCTGGCTACTACACGGTTTACAAGCAGGTGTACAGGATGGAGCAGCAGACTGTCTTTAAGTGCTGCCCTGGCTGGGCCCAGAGGGACAACGAGCCCGGCTGCCTGCACTGTGAGTTGGGACAAAACTGTGACAAACCAAGAGGTGACACCCTCAGGCTGTGCCTTCCTGCTGAACCCCACCTCTAGATACAAGGGTTGTGTTTCTTGTGATTTTATAACTGGGAATTTCCCCGGTGATGGGAGAATAAATGTCCTTTAAAAATATAAAGGTGCTCGTGTGAGAGGAGCAAATAGCTCTGATTTTAATCCACACAGCGAAACAGTTGAGATTAACAGTCTGAACTCTTAATTGCAGCATTTTTGTGCCAGACTGCCTTTGACAGGCCAACCGAATTTATTGCTGTCACCCAAATTATGTGGAGAAATCTGCTATGAGGCACTTGTTTCTTGGGTGTAGCACTCGCTGTGGAGTCTGACTGGCTTTGGCATTTTCACTTCTGCTGTTGCATTTCTGCCCTGTGGTTCTCCACCTGATGAGAACCCGTTCCTGTCACTAATTTCTAATCATGATTGGATATTTGCCTAAAAGATGGAATTTAATTGAAGTGATAAGGCAGCACTTCAGCCACTGTTAACAAGACATCAGTAGAAGATGGCAACCTACTCAGTGTTTGGTTTTGTTACTGTTTAGTCAGTAATTGCATTTTCTATATGAAAGTTAGCATCTGTTCTTATTTATTTTTTAATCTTCATACCAACTTCAGGGCTGCATTCAGAGAGCTTGCTTTTATGGTTGTCTCTTTGTAGTTAAAAAAGTAAAACAAGCCTGAGAGGTATTCCTGTTGATTTCAGCCTGAATCTGCATATTTAGTGTGCACCTGTTTAATTGTAAGAAGTCAAAAATATGTTTACAATCTGTGTTTTAATCTCTGGTGTAAGGGAGTTTAAGGCATATGAGCACCAGTGGCAAAATGAAATTTTCTTCCTGAAAGAGCAGTGCAGATTTGCTTTGAATTCTTTAAGGCACCAAAGTGGTTGAATTACTCTTCTATATTTGATACTCTTTGCAAGCTTGGCTCAAGCATGTGGAATTTAAGTTATTGTAAATAAAACTGTTCTGTGTTAGAGGAAGGGAAGAATTGTAATTCCCCTCCACATATATAATATCTCCCAGTGCATCAGTGGTTTTTAACCATTCCTGCATTATTGTCTGGCAGTTTTTCTTACTTTTTTTTGGATTCAGGCAGTGCTTTGAGTCCTGTCTTCTGCCTCTGAAGCACCTTCAAGTTAAACTGCAATATCTAAGTCTTATTTTTATTAAATTTCTTCATGTCAACAAGGTAGTTACACTTACAATACCAAGTCCTGCTGCAGTCCAGCCTTTGCACTTAAATAAAAATCTGGGTTTCTTCTTATTTGGAAGGTCGTGCTGCAGCAGGACTGTGTCAGGAATGCAGTTCTGGGGGATCCTTGGCACAAACTCAGCTAAAATACCCTGTCCCATTCTGTTTGTGTGCTCTAGTGCTCTGCACTGCTGGCACTTGCTTCAATGGAGGGAAATGCTCTGCAGAGGGATCCCAGGTGTGCCAGTGTCCTGCAGGATTCCAGGGTCCTCGCTGCCAGTACGGTGAGTGCAGTGGGAATTGTCTCAAGTGCATCTGGTGTTCAGATAAAATGCATCTTCAACAGTAGTTGTTAAAACATGAATATTTTAATAATGTTGACCTACAATTAGAGATGCCTTTGCTGTACTTTTAAGTGGTTTTTTGATCATTCTTTGATTTTCCATCAATTTCTTTTTTTTTTTTTTTGGTACTGAATTTTAGTGAAGCAAGGTGAAAACCTAATTTGATTGATATCAGATGAGTGAGTGTCTGTGGTGGATTATATCCTTGAATATCAGCAGTGGTGTCCAGTGGAATATCTATTGCTTCTCAACTTCAATGTTCCTGTAGTGCTCTTAAATTTCTCAGCCTTGCTTTTACCTTTGTGAGAGGAAATTCTGAGTCTAAACAGGTGGGCAGTAGGTGAAGAATGGAGAAAGTGAACCACTGTTATTTGTTCATAGGATTTTTCTTGTAATGCATCTCAAAGTAGGAAGGTTTTATAGCTCACTAGCAAATATTTCATAGTGTTCCTGGAATAATGTATGCACCAATCTTTCATTTCTCTGTGTTCTAGCATACTGTAGACTGAATTCTGTGTGACTTAAGGCTCTATCACCCACTCTCAATGGGAATCTTTTTTGTCTCACACACTGGCTCACAATTTGATAAACCCACAATGGGTTGTCTTGTAATTTAACACACTGTGTAAAGCTCTCCAAAATTACAGAACTGCATCCATTTGGCTTCTTAAGGGAGGGAAGAAAGTCATTCCTTCAGAGTAGGCTGTGATTGGGACAAAGGGTTTCTTTTGTATTAGGCAAATGATAATTTCCTTTTCAACTGAAGCATATTGTGCTTTGTTCAAAGGAAGGCAGATTTTTAAGTGTTTCGTTTTTTCCCCTTTTAAATTCTAATATGTTCGTGTCCTCACCTGGCTTGTCTGTCAGGCAGTATGAGTCAGGAGGACTCATACAATAAATAAAATGCAGAGCTGTTTACAATGGAACTGCTGCTGCCTGCAGACAATATTAGTTCAGTTGAGCTGTGATTGGGTATTTCTTTACTGCCCACAGAAACAAGTTTATGTGGGTGAGTTGAGATGAGCCAGAGTGACACCAAGGCAGGTTGGTTGTGATAAACTTACAGAAGAGCTGCTGCTCCAAGGTAAGCCAGGATCACAGTCTCCAAGAGGAGCTTTTACCAAATGGAATGCATCTCAGCAAATTATAAATTGTCCTTGCCATTGTAAATTATCTTTTGAGACTCTTTTTGCTTGGAAATACCTGTGGAGCTGAGGCATTCCCAACAGGCAGATTGTGTGGGTCAGATTTCCAAGCTGAAATGAGATTGTGCAGTCTCTATTTCACAGCTTGGTGACTGCAGCCCCTGTAAAAACAATGGGAGGTATCCTGCAGTCCTTGCTCTTTGCACTTGGGTGGAACTTTTATCTTTGGTCGTTTGTCTGCTTTCTATTGATTCCTGAGGTTTGAATGGAATTCCAGTAGTCATCATTTCCAGGTTTGTACAGCAGCTGCTATCGCAGCCTGGCAGGAGTAAGTTTATAAATTGAATTCTGAAGGGAAAAACCTTCTTTCAGGAAGGATGTTAGGGACCATTCACCTGCCTAACAAAAGCAAGGTAATTTAGAGTGTAAGGCCTCTTAACTGTTGCAGGTGCCTCCTGTCAGACTCTTCTGAGGTTTGTATCGTATTTGTGCAAGCAAAAGGAAAAGAAGAAATGTACTGTGGGACTAACAGCCATGGCCTCTAGTTTTCCTGGCTGATGTTGGAATATTGCTCTTGCTTGGATTTAATGTGGCTGCATTAATCAATACATTCTGGGCTTAAATGATCATTAAGCTTAGTCTGTCCCTTCTTCCCTACTTGTCTGTGTGACCTTGCTGTAAATTTGACTGTTTCCTTCCAACACTTAACCCAAAAGAAAAAGGGGATCTGTTCTTCCAGCATCTTTTTCTTTGGGGATTCAGTGGAAGGGATGGATGCCAGGGAAGCCAGTTTGGTTTTGGAGCAGGTGCTGTAAAATGTCAATGTCAGAGCTGGTGCTGAGATGTGAGGCTGTCTGAGGGCACAGGGGCCGTGTCCTTGTGCCTGGAGGCTCTGTCCCTGTGCTGCCAGGAGTGTCCAGGTGTAGCAATGTGGGATTTTGGTGGTGGTTGCTGCTGCCATTCCCAGTAACCATCTCTTTTGGGAAGGCTGCTTGGGTAGGCACTCAGGACAAGCAGTCAATTCCCCACACCATGGCTAGCTCAGCCAAGAGAGGCAAGAAGGGTCTTTTATGATAAATTCCAGCAAAGGTTTATTCCAGCATGCCAAAGGGATCAGGGGCAAAAGGTGTGCACAGGGTTGAAGTATGGGGTCAGGAACCGATGGTCTGAGGGCACAGGGGTGGTGCAGAGGGCAGTGCCCTATAGGGGACACTATAGGGGAAGGCCACCAGGGATGCCACAACCAATGGGGAACCAGGGAAAGGAGAAACCACGAGAATTAGGGACAAACAGGGAAAGCAAAACTGAGGTGGATCACACAGTGCTGCAGGGCACCATGGGGGAAGTCTTTTCTTTCAAGCCCACCTGGGGTTTCTCTATGGTTCATTTTTCCAGGGCAGAGCACTGGGGGTTCCTCTGAGGGGTTCAAAGGTTTCCACATCCAGGTGCCCCTCTGGGGGCTCTCAGGGAAGGGAGGCTCTGATGGATGTGGGACCATGAGCTGCTGGCAGCCAGCTGCCCCTTGGGTGTTCCTGGTTGTAATCTTGGCTTCTGTCTCTTGTGGTTATTGTGGCCTCCTGTCAGTCTCCTGACAGAGGAGGAACCACAGGCATTTCATGTCTGCACTCGAACTCATTTGAGCAAAATTGCTTCATGTGTCCCATTTTATATCTCCCCTTCCTCCACCCTTTTGGCTTTTCTCCTCTGTTTTTCTCATCAGTGTTGGCAGCTGATTCTAAAGTTTCACAGCTCTCATGATCTCCTTGCTGGGTGCTGTGAACTACAGACAATAGACAAGAAATTAGTATAAAAATATTACTAAATTCAATTACTCTGAGAAGTAAATGGGAATGTACATCTCAATAATCTTCTAATTGTTCTTATTTTTGTGGAGTTTATATTTGGCATTGAGTTAGGGTCAGTGTCCTGGAAAGGAAGTTTTGTCCTGAAGAAAGTTCGTGATGGATCCTCCAGGATGACTGATGGCAGCCCAGTGCCTCACAGTGATCTCAGCAGAGATGATTATTCACTATTGGCATGATAGCAGCTAATGACTTTTTAAAGCAATCATGGGGAGGTATTGCAGCCTGGGACACGGCATATTCCTGATTAGATGCTGAAAGGGTCAGGGCTCCTGTAACAAACTTAATGTAATTGTGTTTAGAAATGTGTTACTGCATCCCTTGTACACGTCACTCCATGGTTTTATTATTTTACCCACACAGGCAGCAATGAAAACTTAGGGGAAAGATTTATGAGTGAAATGGTCGAGTTCTTCATACAGCCATTGCAGGGACTGGGTAACAGATTGAGCTGTCTCTTGCATTGTCTGCTGCAATTTGTCTTGTAATAATAGACTTATATCAATTACAATGTAAACTTGCAAGCTGGATTTCTTCCCATTTTTTCAACTTGTTTGGAAGTTGTGATCCCCATTTGTCCCAGTGAAAGGGAGGGAAAAGCTGTAAGGAAAAGGACAGAAGGCAAAACCCAGTGCCAGGAATAAATTCTGCTGCAATGCTGGTGTCATTGATATTCACTAGTTGTCCTGGTAATCTTGTTCAAGGCCTGGTAGCCACCTGAGCTGGACATGGAAGTAAATTAATTTCATTTAGCTTGTTTAATTCAGCCCTGGGACTTTTACTTGGACATGCAGCCAGTGAAAACATTCCAAATTCTACAAACAAGGGTGTATTTACTTAGTCCTTGTGTACATAGAAATGTTCAATGGGAAATGAGGGGTTAGTTTTGACTCTTAAGTGTTTTGCCATCAAATCTCAAGTTGTTGCTGGTTTTACCGAGTGCCTCCTGATGGGTTTTAAAACATAAAGTAAAAAACCAGAGTGAGAACTGGACAGGCTTTATGATTTCTTGAGTGATACAAAATCTGAGCATGGTTAATGTTTTGCAAGAGGTTCCCATAATTAAGAAAAAAGTCTAATTGAGTCTGAGAAATGGGTGTGATTGGAAGATGTTTAAGATAGGTGAGGAATGACCAGGGAAGACCTGTCAGGAAAGTCATCTCATGGTGTTTGTCCTCTCAGAAGATGCTTGTCCTCTTTAAAGAGAGCTGAATACAACATCCCAGTGTTTAACAGATAAAGTGTCAATAGATTCAGATTTTACACTGGTGTTTACTGTCACACAAGTTTCAAGTTTTTTTGCAGTGCCTGATGCAGATTATTAAAGACTGCAGTGAGTGCTCCCCAAGCTCACACCCTGAGGGGCAGAGTGCTCTGCACACCTCATCAGAGCTTTCTTTTCCACCTGCCACTGACCTTGGATATTTAGTGCAGTAACTTTGAGCAAATTACCCCACTCTGCCTGGGCTTTGTTGTACATGAAATGTTGATAATGGTGGCTCATTCCTCGTCAGGTGCTTTGAGACCCAAGTAATTAAGTGTAAGATAATAGCATTGGAATGTGTGTATAAAGGCAAAATGCACAGGGCATGGGTAGCTAAATGAAATGCTTATGAGGGAGATATCCATCAGTTCATTGACTAGCTGTCAATCTCTGCCTTCACTCTGGTCACACACTATTAAGATATTGAACTATATAAAGATTCTGGTAAACAAAAATGTCAGCACCTTCTAGACCAGGTAGATCAGAGTTTACACTATAAAACTGCTTAAAACAAAGGTGGTTTGTTTTTGGTTTTTTTTAAACCATTGATTAAAATGGCAGGAATTCTGATACATCTTCTTGCAAATAAAAATACTCTTTTCTTTCGCTGTGAAAAAGAATTTTCTTCCATTTCTCTCCAGGAAATGTTTCTTCCTGCAAAGAGCTGTTTGATACAACTTCTGATTAATGTCCTGTCTGCCATCCTGGTCTCTTGTAGGGATGAAGTTTTTCTTCTTTGAGGCTGAAGACCTACACAAGCCTTACAGGGCACTGTAAATCCATGAGCCAGTGCTACAAATTTTCCTTCTTTAAAATAGCAAATGGCAAGCTGAAAGCTCCCATGGATCTGTTGCCCAGAGGGATGTCTTCAGTTTTCATGGATCTTTGTTTCCCACTGAAACTATAGAATGTTTAAATATTTGTGGGGGTAAATTAGTTCTGATAGCTGGGCCCTCATTGTGCCAGGGGTTTTGGCATTTTGTTTTCATATTTTAGCTATGAGTCCCTTGAAGTTTGACCCAAGACAACCTTTTTAACTTGAAAATTTGCCATTAGCCCATAGGGACACTGGAAGATGATGGCACACAAGATAATTTATGCTCAGATTGCTCTAGTTTAGTGCATATAATATCTTAAAGATACCAGGTTTGGGTTTTTTTTTCTGTTCCAGCACAGTCATTCTCCTGCTCCAGATGACTCAGTCTCATTAGTAAAATGCCAGCCTGTCATGGCAAGGGAAGCAGGGATGACTGATGAGGCTGCTCAGGGTAGGAGAGCACCTGTCCTCTGGCAGAAAAAACCTTGGGATCACCCTCTCTCCTGGTGGGACCCTGGGTTCTGTTCCTCCTCCTCTCCTTTCTCCCTCCCAGGTGCAGTGACCCATCAATCCTGTGCCTGTTTTTTTGGCTGCCACACTCTTCCTGAGATGGAGAAGCACTGGCAGGCAGCACACAAGGAAGGTGGAGAAGCTTCTGGGCCTCCCTGCAGCACTGAAGGAGCCCCAGTGAGATCTTGACAGCTTGAGAGCATCCTGTGGGCTGGGAATGTGCTGCAGTCACTTTCTCCTGCATTAGGGACCGTGGTAATGAGCCCTTTCTTAGCACTTGTCAAGCTAATAACAGTGCTGTGTATTTAGAGGCTCCAAAACCCTCCCAAGGAGTAAAATTTGAAAACATTGAGTGTGTTTTGAACAGCAAGCAGTGCTAACAAGGTGTGTTGGCATGTTTATCTCATCAGAAGTTAAGAGTAGAACTTCCTTTCTGTCTGTCATGTGTGAAGCACACAAGGAAACACGAGCAGTGTGAGGCACTTTCAGATGATGCTGCTTAAATGTCTTCACTTTGTGCCTGGCAGGTTGGTTGTGGCCAGCAAGCAATGCTTGATCTTGGGTTGAAGATGTAGCCACTGCTCTAAACCCAGCCAGTTCTGTGTGAAAAAATAGGCAGTGTAGGTTTTAAATATTAGTATTAATTGGCCATTTTGCAAATGCAGAAGCCCTTGATTTTGATGACGTGATCTGAGAGCCCAGTAAATATTTCTCTCTTTGCTATAGTTCTTTCCTACACTGAAGATTTCAGACATTTAAAACTGTTTCAGGTGATTTTTATTCAGTGTTTAAGAGTATTCTACTGCCCAGCATGCGCTTGAAAAATACCCCTTCTATAACTTCAGGTGGTTTTGGATTTAAAGCCTGACTTCAGTTGCCTGGACAACTCTTGCCCTTGCTAAAACCAGCCTAAAATAATGATGACCTTTTCAAACTTGCCCTCAGTATCTCATTTCAGATGGAAGCGTTGCTCTTTTCAGGTATTAGTCCCCTTAGTCTGCATCTCCTGTGTGGAGCTCGGTGCCATCAGGTGAGCTCGCAGCAAATGCAGCTCTGTGTCTCTGTGTAATCCTCAGGGTGTCATCAGCCCTGTCAGCTCGGGGTTGGCAGGGCTGAGCTGGTGTCCTGCTGTCACTGCTGCCTTCACCTGGCTGCCTCCCCTGCCTTCTCCTCCTGCTCACCTTGGAGCTGCTCTTCTTGCCTCAGGTGGGACAGCAAAGCCTCTACAAAGCCAGATTGGGCCATTGCAGAGCCACAGGGAGAACAGGGAAAGCCTGATGTCTTTCAGATTATAAGTAGTTTATCAAATCTGGTGAAAATTTAGGTGCAGTAAAGTCTTTAATTGCAGCCTTTTAGCTGATTGTGGCCTCGCTGGAGAGTGAGTCCTTCAGCACTCCAGTGACCTAATTGCCTTGAAAATCTGAGAAACAAAAAGGCACTGCTTGATTTTTTTTTTAACCCCTAAACCTTGATGAAACCTATAAACTATTCATTAGATTTTTCAATCATTTAAAGAGAAAAAAAAAGATTTTGAGGATTTAGAAAAAAAAAATCTGTTTCTTATCTACAATGTCATCCCCATCATGTAGGTCTGTCAAAACAGGGTTTTGTCTCATGGTGACACACCTTTCTGTAATGTCTCCTGTACTCTGGTGACAACTGACAGGTATCTTGACACTTAAAACATAATGGGATTTGTATATTTAAATTATAGATGTATATAGCTACAAATTAATGGGACAGTAACATTGGACCTCAATGTAAAGTGTCACAAGTCTAGAGCTGATTAGAAACCTGTGAGAAAGTTGAGTTGGATGTTCTTTGGGCAGAGATTTGCAGAAGACAAATGAAGTGCACAGATCACTGCAGGAGGTCCAAGCTATCTGTGATCTCCCAAGGAAAAAAGTTCTGGTTGAGATAAAATGACATTATCTGTTCTGGTGATAGATCACAGTTGATTCAGAGATTAATTCCACTTGTGAGCAAGGCCCTAGGCAGGATTCAAAAAACCTGAAAGCATGGCTTCCTCCAAACTTTCCATCCTTTCTTCTTGCCTTTCCTCCTCACACCCACCTGCTCTTTGCCAGTGCTGTCCACAGAAACACCTTTCATCACCGGCCAGACACGAACCTCTCCAGATAAAAAGCCCTTTATAAAGCAGCCACTAAAAAGCTGTGAGGAATAAAAGCTTTGCCATCCTAAAGCAGGAACGGTGAGGAACGCTGATTGAAAAATCATGCCTGGCTCTCTCCGAGGTGTGACAGGATATAATCACCAGCCCATCTTGCTGAAAGGCTCTGCAGTGCCTGGGCTCCACAGCCATCAGGAGGAAGAGACAGGTAGACAGACAGCAAGAGCTGGAGCTGCAAACAAATATGTCAGGAGTAAATGAACCTCAGAATAACCACTCGAGAGAGAATTCACCCCTGTTGTCTCTGCCACAAAAGGCTGTTTACTCTGTGCTTGCTGCAGAAGGTAAAAGTGGAAAAAATCATGGGGGGAGAGCTGCTGTCTGGCTGCTGGCATTTATTTTTGTTGGGTGAGGAAATGTGGTTACAAGTCACAGCAGAGCTGAGTGTTGTGCAGAGGTGCTGTGCAAGTGCATTATTCCCCCCCCCACATGAACAAAAGGTGAATGAGCACTCTTGGAGTCTCTAGAAACATCTGGATTCTGTTCCATGACACCTGCATGGCATCTGTGTGGCTGTGGGCAGGTTTGTTTGGGTTTCCAGCTTGCTTCAGGGATTTGAGCTGGATCACAATGAGTTTGATCAGGTAATGCTGATGAATTTAATTAGCCCAGGGTACCATGGCTAAGCTCTGCCAACACCCAGCTCATGCAGTGCTTACGTAGCTCTGGGTGCAACCCCTGCATTAAAGCATCCAGACAGTGTGGAATTTTAACTGATTTGGCAGAATGTCCTGCAGGTTATTATGTCTTTAAGAATATTTTTGTTGCATTTTGTTGGCTTTTCAGAGTGAAGTTGGAGATGGTTGCTGTGCCTGCAGAGAGCTCTCCCCTCTTCCAGCCTTCCCGTGCACTGAGCCAGAGGTCAAACACTTCTGCTGCACCTTCCCTCCCAATCCTCAAAAATCTTGGGGCTGATGTGTGTTTCCAAAGAGGCACAAACAGCAGGAGAACCCTGCACAAACAAAGCTGGGCTGGCTGTTGTTTTCTCCTTCAGTGGCACTAATGCAGTGTGTGTGTCACTGCTGATTGCTGCTCCTGCCACGAGATGCTCTTGAGGCATTGTCACTGCAATGTTTCTTGTGGAAGGGAGGGATTGCAGCTGCCTTGAGCAGCACTGCGAGGGCTGTGACTGACAAAGTCAAATTTGGGCAGCTAATTTTTTCTGCTGACCAAAACACTCTGACATACAGCTATGAACAGATTTGCACTGTGAAAGGAAAAAGGGATACCTCTAGAAATGGGTGGGTTTGGCTGTTCAGCCAGGACTGTATCATAGCTTTGGAAGGCACCTTAGAGAACATCTTATTTCAACCCCCTACCATGGACAGGGACACTTTCCAGTGGACCAGGTTGCTCCAAGCCCTGTCCTTGAACATTCCCAGGAAGGGGGATCTACAACTTCTCTAGTCTGGTACCTCTAAAGCTATTTTAAACCAGGAACAATGGCCTTTAAAAATTATTTTAGCATCAAAGGAAAGCCTGTGGTGCCTGTCCTGGTTCCTTTCCAGCCCTTGTCTGCAGTTCTCTCAAGCTGGGTCTGGGTATGTGCAATATGCCAGAGGCTGTGTTTTAAGGCTTAGGAGTAGATGTGTTAATGTGTATCCTGTCACTTTTTCTACAGCAAACTCCTTCCATCCTGTGCCTCGTGTCTCCTTGGGTGTCCTCTCAGTGCTTTTAAGGAAACAACTATTTGTTGTCAGCCATCATCCACCTAGAAATTTGTTTTCTCAGGTGTAATGACTGCAGCAGAATTCTTCGGCATAAATAACCATTTTACAGTCGTTTAACAGCATTTTCAGTGCTGATGTTTATTTCATCTAAAAGGGGCAGAAGAGTTAATTACATTGTCTAGAAAGGGAGGCAGGATCCTGCCAGCAACCACGAGGCATTGCTGCTCACTTCGATAGAACTGAACTCGCAGTAGTGGCAGCTGGATTTAATTATAAGTTTGCAACCCTGTGGTTTCAGCAGCAGCTGCTGAAGAATGGATAATGCAAGTAGCCTTCGAAGCCATTCACATTAGAGATAAAACCTTGTCATTCACCGAGACAGCTGACTGAACAAGTATTAAAATGAATAAAGATTTCCCCGGGGAGGTTGCAGGACGAGGTTTGTTGGTTTTTTTGTCTCGCTGGCTCTTGCTCAGATATGTCAGGCGTGCAGGGTTTTACTCTGCTTCCACCCAGAAATATGAGATTACTCACAAATAAAAGTCTTGGATTATCTAATCTAAGCATTGGTTGTGTGATTTAACTCAACAAGTTAGGAAGGAAATGTTACTTATTGGACTTTTCTGTATTTCTGTAGGAATCTTAAGAAAGCACTATCCCTGCCTGGAGCAGGGATGGATGGGAGAAGGCTAAATATGTGCCAAAGATACCTTAAAAATTCACTTTATTTGTCATTTTATTCAATGATATGTCAGTAATAGACTACCACAACTGAAATGGAAAAGTATGTGACTACTGAAGTTACATTTTCGTTATTTTGTTGTTGATCTATTTCAGCTTTTATGAATGGAAAATTGAAAATTTTGAAGTGAATTTGAGCCTTGTAAAACTGAAATGAATAGCTAGAATCTCCATAGGCAAATGAAAATATTCTCCAAGTCAGACTGGAAGAAGAATTTGGTCTAAATGGTTTTTCCAGCATCATTGGTCAGTGGCTTCCTAAAATGACTTCCCATGCTCTGTTAAATTTTGAGGTGAATAATGATTTGGAGTACTGGAAACCCTTTTCTGTTTTCTCTGCCATATGATTTGGTATCCTCTGAAAATAACTCCTGTTTAAGATTTTGTTGGTCACATAAAAAGCTGTGAAGGTTGGGTAAATTTCAGATTTGACTGAAAATTGAGTCTTTCTTAAGTCTCCTCTTGGGTGCTTCCTTTTTTCCCCAATAATAATGAAAGCACAGACTGACTCGGCTTAAAGGAAGTGCAGCTTTTATTTGTCTAGGCAGATATTTAATTTCTGCTTTGTTGCATCTCCTGGAAGAAGAGGCAGCGATGGGTGAAGTGCTCCCTGCAGGCACTGGCCCTGTGATTCTTATAATTTCTTTTATTTTTGAGCATCTTTATCATTTTTTTTTCCTTTCCCCTCTCCATTTTTTTTCCATCCTTGCTGCTTTCCAAACCTCAAGTTGTGACTTAAACTTTAGATCCAGTTATTTCAGAATTGTTTTCTGCTTCTTCAGGCACTTTTGAATAATCTGAGTACGCCAAAAGTTGAAAAGGCCAAATTCATTTTGTAGCCACCTGGAATAAAAGTGGCTGCTCCTGTTTTTCAAACGTTTGAGAGATTCTCATGGTGCTGCTGAAGTGGGGGAATTGGTGTCTGTGCTATCCTTTTAAAGAAAACTTATTTCTTACTGTTTCCTTTTTTGTAAAATCTGATTGCTTTTGCTTCACCAAGAATTCACAGGCAATTGCTTTTCTGGCTGCTATCCGTGCTGCAAGGGTAGCTTTTGTGTGCAGGGTTGCTGACCTGAATCTGTTTTTTCTCTCTGCAATCTCCCTGTTTGGGAGCTCAGAGGGCTGACAGGAGTTAGGGGAGGCAGTGCTGATCTGCTGGATGTCTGACATGGTTTCCTTCACGTGTGAGTACTGGAAATGCTGTTAGCATTAACATAATGTAACATGAGGGGAGAAACAGCCCATTCCATGGAAATTTTGATGGCTAGATTTTCACTTGTCCATCCATCTCTTCTTCCTACACCTGCTCCAATCTGACATGTGCCTGCAGTGTGACTTTATCCTTCCCTACTGACCCTCTGCAATTCCTACTGAGGCCTCCAGATCTGTGTGCTGCATTTATGTTGTAAATAATCCAGAAGCTGTAAATGTGACTTTTTGGGGGTTGGGGAAAAAAACCCAACTCAAAATGAAGTTAAACTTCTTGGATGTTTTCTTATTTTGAATCTTGGTATCCTCTGGAACCTATAGCCTTGAAATAGTGTGTAAATGTTGTTTAACTGACTATCCTTGTTTGCTTGTTGTGCTGCTGCTATAAATAGGGGCTGTTTATGTAAGTGATGTTTTCCAAGCTGAACCTGCAGTGCTTGGATCCTTCTACAGGCAAAGAAGTCAAGAATTCAGTTAAATCCTCTCTTCCCAGATTTCTGTGTTTCGTGGTTAAAATCTTCTTCCATGCACTGGAGGGTGGTACTGCATGAGTAGATCTGGGAACTGAATTTGGAATTGTTTTCACACGCAATCTCCACTTGTAATCATCTTTCTTTAGTTTTATGTGGTGTGGGAAGCAACAGGAGGGAGGATGTGCTAACAGAGTAGATGAGAGAGATGTTCATCAGAGGGCAGACTTAATAACTGTGAAATAAGTGAATATATTACAATGCTTGCAGAATTCTTTGCGTGGAGAGCAAATTCATCTGTGGCATGACTAGGCAATTATACATTGATTGCAGCAGAGTTGTGCTTCACATCTCTGGAGAGTTTTGCCACAATTTCTTCCACGTTCCACCTTTGTTCCAACCAAGTAAACTCGAGACAGAGGAAAATTGCACAATACATGGGGAAAAATGGAAAGGGAGAAACTGTAGGTGTAGCTGTGAGTGTTGCTCTCGTCATCATCTTTGTATTGCAGAGAGCTTTGTGTGAGGATCCATTTATCCTGGCAGTTGTTCATTATCCTGCCAGCCACTTGGCATTATCATTCATCCTGACAAGCACATAATAAAGCCAGGAGTTTCAGAGCTGATGAACAACTGTATCTGTGAATAAATACTTCAGGATTTTTGGGTTGGGCAACTAATTCAGTTCCGCTGAAAACATTTCTCTTGGTTTTGTCTCATTCTGCATGGAAATGGGATGGCAAATAGGTTCACCAAAACCTGAATTCCATCATTCCTCTCAGGGGCTATGAACAGCTTGCTGGAGGTGAAGGATAAAGCTAACTAGCAATTTAGAGGAGTGTATGAAGAGTAGCATGACTCATTAAAATATCACAGAAAGTTACAGTTATCCATTCAGAGCAGATCAAACTGAGGTGTGGATGCTACCTGCCTCATCTCATTTTTATCAAAACTCCTGTGTATTCTTAGATAAGTATTGGTAATGTAAGAGTGCTGTCTTTATTTTAAAAAAGTCAAAAAACCCAAACAAAACCAAAAAAAATCCCCCAAAAAACCAAAAAGGTGCTGTGCTACAAGCATGTTGTTGTAAAAGCCTGGTCAGGTAATTTGTGAGCTCAGCACTTGAGAATTGTTACTGCATCCTAGAAATGGTTCTTTTCACTTCCTTGAGTCTTGAAAATAAGGAATACTGTCTAAAGAAAAACAACTGAACTACCCCAGAATATCCAGACACCCATATTTGTGAAGCTTCAGGTGTACCTAAACATTTAGAAAATGATGATGCACAGGTTGGAGTGGGGGAGAAGAACTGAGAGAGGTTAAATCTGCTCTGACATGGTTAGCCAGCATGTTTTGAACCAGGACTATTCTCTTAGTCCAAGTTCTCCTTACTAATTGATACATTGCTCTCATGGCCTCTTCATAAAAGTTCATTTATATAAGCTTTCAAAAATGCAAATTCAATGCCAGTATCTTTCTTTTTTTTTTAATAGAATATTTTCAATGCATCAAGACAAAAGTGTGTGTAGCAGCAGCACATGTTTATTCTATTTTATAAATATCAAAATAGATTTAGAATTTGCTCTCTGGATATCACTGTGCCTGGGATTCAGGAGCAGAATGTGCCTGTGGTTCATGCCACAATGCTGTGAGTTTTGTTTGCCCTTTACCCTGACACAGGTACTTAGTAACTATCACCTGATTTATTTTATTGGGCTTGTTCCTGTCCAATATCAAATTTCCTGACTTAGGGGTTTTAAGCAGGCCGTATTTTTTGCTCTGTTGGGAGGCCCATATTTCTGTCACCGTTTCAAAGGTTTTCTGTGTGGTCATTATTAACCTTGTTCAGTGCTCACAGCAAACCTGTGAGATTTTTTAACTCGTGATGGTGAAGATCTCTTGCCTGCATTACCCACTGCCTTGCCAGATGTGCCAGTCTCTTCCTAGTGGCACTCTGATGGCTGTGGGCCAAATTAATTGGTGACTTACAAGGCTTTGCTGCACTGAAGCTGGAGGACAAAGGATGGAGGGGTTGTACTCATCCAGAAACCACATCAGTGTCCATGGCAGAGTGTGCACAGTCCTGGGGAAAATAAAATAAATAAATTTATGTGAGGGGAGAGTGACTGGAGGTTCCTCCTGTGTTGTCATCCCACTGGAGGGACAGAGTCCTGCTTTATCCAGTGCTTTCCTCCAGTCCCTTTCCTGCCAGTGCAATCCAGGCTGGTGTTTTATCCCCTGCAGTGTTTTCTCTCACTTTCCCTCTGTGTTTCATGCTGCAGGATGTCAGTGTGAGCTGTGAGGCTCAGGGTGGGTGGCTGTGTGTGACAGTCCCTTGGACAGGGACGTTGCAATCTCCTGGGAAGCTTTTCTGGTGTTTCACTGGGGTGTGAGTGCAGTTGGTGCAGAGCTCTTGCAGAGCACTGTGAAGCACCAGTAATGCTCCTCCAGAGCATTGTAAAGAGGCATTGGAAGTCCTTCTGCTTCCCAAGCCAGGAAGGATTTGTTACCTTTCTGCAGGTCTCCAGGTGTTAAAGATTGTCCACAGCCCTTGGGGTGGAAGTGATGACTTTAGGTTCTACCCCACAACACGGCCACAGTTGTGTGTATTCCTCAGGAACATCCCTGCTCGTGGCCAGCAGAGCTGCTTGTGATGGCTTTGGCCTCTCACACCCTCTCTCTGAAGGTTTGCTGTGGCAGGTGTTTTGCCAGGTTTAACCTCTGCATCAGGCTCGTTTTACTTTTCTAGAGAAAATGAACTCTTCACCCCATTGCCATGGGTCTGTCCTTGGCTTGTTCTGTGTCTGGGGCAAGCAGCTTTCAGACTTTCTCGTCTTACCCATCTGTGAAGTACATATTAGAAATGTTGATGGTTTATTTATGTTAATAATTGCAAAGCCTTTTGAAGCCCTTACAGAGAATTTCATCTGTATGGAGAAACACTCATTAAAAGCCTGTTCGGTTCACACTGAAGAAAGTGAGATTCTGTGGTTTAAAAAAATACTCATTTCAAAAATTCTCTTTAAAGTATTGGAGCAACTACATTAAAACTGAGGAGGGCTATTGATTTAATACACACAATATGATATTGTGCTGTTAGGTTTTGCTTTTGGTAGAAATTTGCTATTGATTGTTTTCACTTTGACCAGATAGTAATGAATAGTGAAGTAAGTCTGCACAAGTTGCCAATATAAAAAAAAGGTTTGAAAAGTTTCTTGCCATTTTTGATGTAGTGTACTTGTAATGATCTCATTCTTTCTCATACTTAAGTAAATCATTGTCTTCATTTTCTTGAGAGTAGATTTAAGCTTGAAATGCAAGTTTATATAAATGGCAGTGCTTCGTGACTTGCTGTTACAATTCATAGGCAGGAAAATGTGAATATTGCAGATACTTGAAGGGACTTTGGCTGAAATTACCCTGACTTCAACTCTTTTCAGCCCTGCTGACCTTGAGGGAGGGATTTGAGGCAGCAGAAGATTGGATGCACCATTAACCACCCTAAAATAGAGGACCTTCTTGACTTAGGTTCTTGCAGCTCAGACTGGGATCACTGGGAAGTTTAAATGTGAAACAATGCAAATTCAGGTCAAGATGGGTGAACCTGAAACAAACTGTCCCAGCAGGATTGGGGAGAGAGCAGGGGCAAAGTGTTAAAATACCACTTTATATCCAGTGGCTTTGTCTGGCAGGGTCCCTCCTGACTGCACACACCCTAAGCATGTTTGGAAGCTTCATAATTGCTAAAAGATGTGCTGTCACCGTGGAGAAAATGAGAAATGATCACCTCCTGCTGGAAGTGCTGGGAGACCTCACACACACACGAGGCGTGACTGAATCTCTCTGTCCAGGGACTCCAGGCTGGTGCCAGTCAGCATGGCAGAATAAAAGCACATCCTAGTTCAGGTGGAGAGGATAAAGAGCAGAGAGAAAAGAGGAGTTCTGACTTCAGTGTCTAGCAGTGCTAAGTGATGTGGAGTGGCAGTTCTGCAATTACGTGGATCTGGGACTATGCAGGCAGAGGGAACGGTCTTGGAGCCAGAGGAGAAATTTAGGAATAGGTGCCAGAAGAATGGATGATTGTTTCATTTTTAATTCTTACTATTTATACCATTAATTTTTTATAGAGTTTTGTTTTTTTTTTCCCCCTGTCTGATGCCTGAAAGTTAGTGGTTTCTGCTATAAACTGAGGTTCTGGTCTTGGCAGTGAAATGCAGCGAGAGGATTTTGGCCGGTCGGCTTGCTTAACTCTGCCCATCTGTCATCAGCATCCTCTGTTCTGTGGCAGAGAGAAACGGGGAGTTTGACTTCAGAGATGCTTGTTATGCCTGGCATGTCACTGCTGGTGACAGATCTGATGTACTCGTGTAGCAATTAATGGTGGTGCAGCTTTTCTTTTGGCACCATCGTGCTTCGTGAGTTTTCATCATCCTGCGCTCGGTTTGAAGTGAACAAAACACTGAATATTAGAGACAGCGAAGGCTGAGGTTGCAGATGCCTTTGCAAATAGTGTGAGAGAAAAGATGTGCTGTGGTGTAGGTCTGGCTGGGCATCAAGGTTTCTGTTCTGAGCTTGTTTTCAGGATCAGAGAGTTGTTGTGTCTTCATCTCGCCCCGATTTGGAACAGAGCAACAAAATTCAAGTGATTATGGAGCTGAAGAGCTCCCTTATTGTGCTTCAGGTGGAGAACACCTCTAACTTCAGCAGAGCCCTGCTCTGGCAGTGCTGAATAAACCTGCAGTGATCACTGTGACTCCCTTTAGAGCTCTCAGTGGAATGAGGAGCCCTTCAGTCACACAGCGTGACTGCCCCTGGCTCTGTGCAAGCCTTGCAGCTTGGCTGGTGCCAGCACAGCATCCCAAAATCATCCCAGTTGTGTGACTGAAGGAAAAACCCCTGGTGCTTTGGGGTCCATAACCCCTCCAGATGGGCTCTCAGGGTTGTTGCAGACAAAGGATCTCCAGCTGCTCTCCGAGCAGCTCTGCTCTGCATGAGCATATGCCTCCTCCGTGTCTCACCAGAGCTGGGTTCCAGCTCGTGTTTTCTGTGAGATGCTTACTTCATTGAATGATCTAAAAACTAAACAAGCTTGTTTTTCTTGGAAAGGTCTCAATAGCCTTTATTGTGAATTTAATTCTGCTGGTGTTTCTGGGAGATCTGATTGGCACAATCCACTGTATTCTTCTCATCTCAGAGATGGTCAGCGGGATGGGATTAGTACAGCATTAAAATCTCCTCTGCTGAGAACCTGACCACCTCTATTCTAATGTAAAACCAGTAAAATAAGACACTAAGTTTAAACTACTTTGCCTCAGAATGAAACTCAGTATAAATATTTAGGCTAAAATATGAAATGTTTTACAGCAAGATACAGTATTCAGCATCTACGCACGTAAAAGAAGGTAATAAAACAAAGATAATCTTTATCTTCACCAAATGAAAAAAATCCACAACGCTGATCTCACTTAAGCCTGTATAAATAATTACTCTGAATTAATTTTGGGTTTGTGTTTATTCTGCAATGTGATTGTCTGACAGCTGTTTATATGCAGTTGTAGCTTTACAGCCTAATTCTGCTGCTGCTGATGGGAATGTCAAACTCAGCTTCCTTCAGTGGGTGGACAATTGGACCCATCTGAAGAGTGAAAATACGAGTTTTTACTTCTTAAAAGTGAAGTGAATTGTTACAAACCCCCTTCCTGTCTGGGTTTTCAGTGACTAGAATGTCTTTTCCATAGTCAAACTGTGACAAGTTGAAACTTGCATTATTATCTGTGCTGGTTTTAGTGACTATTACAGCATATTTCCAAAGTGTTTTACAGGCATAATGTTTCAGGATTTTGCTTGTTGTAGTCTTTAAACTGAAAAATGCCCTTCTAGAGCTGAGCTGTCCAAGTCCAGTTTGGCAGCTGCTCTGCTGCAGACTTGGACCCGTCCCACTTCACATCTTGTGGATGGAGTTATTCCATATTGTATTGCAGATTTCTTCCATAAATAACTCCACGTCTCAGAGGGACTGAAACAACAGCTCTGGGCTGTGACTTTTCTGATCTTTTATGCCTGTGCTGGCAGTGATGTGTGTGTGGGTCCTGACTCAGCTACTGCACTCCTCTGCCTGCTTTTTTTTTTCCTTCTTTTCCATTATTAATATCAGAGGATCAGTTAGGCACCTTAGCCTAGGTCTGAACCCCCCGTTTGCTGGCCAGTTTTGGTCTTCCAGCCTGGAAGGCCTGGATCATCTATGCTTTAGAAAAAGAATTACAGTAAATCTTTCATATGGGAAAAGACTGTTTGGAGCTTGGACTTTGTTATTTTATTCCCTTTGCATGTATTAGGTGTGACAGCTAAAGTACCCAGTCATAATCATTTCAAACCATCGTTATTTAGATTATTTTTCCCAAAGGCTATGTAATTCTTTCTGTTTCTCTGCTGTTGATGGGGATGGAAAGGACAGATTTTAAATGTGGCTTAGTCACTTCACCATTTGCATAACAACAAAAAACATTTACCAAAAATCACTTTCTGCTATACAATAATTTAATATACAAAAAGAAATATCTTTAAAATACCTTGAAAAGCTGTTTATCTCCAGAAGACTTTAAAAGTTAATTTTAATTACCAGTGCTGCATGCTAGTATTTTCACAGTGAGGATTTTCTGTAGAAGAAATATTTCTTTTAATGCTTTCTTTTGTGGATGGGGTGGGCCTCAAGATATATTTGTACGCTCTCAAAAAAAGGATTTTACTAAAGTATGTCTGCAGAAAGGTGGTGATGCCTGTCACTGAACTGAGTGATTGATTGATGTCTGTGGTTTTCAAATTACATTAGAGGAGATTCCTTTTCTTAAACAAATCTTTCTGGTTTCAGTAAAGGAACGAGAGCTGCTTTTGGATGCTGTGCGAAATTCCGAACAGTTTCTTGATTTTCTTTTTCCCAGCCACCAGTGTTGCAAGGTGGGAATCCTGGTTTATTCCAGCTTTCAGGATAGTTCAAGGCACTTAGTAAAGTCAGCATTGTTTGCTCATAAATCTGGTGGGGCTGGAGGTTGTCTCTTAATGAATATGTAATTTTGAGAGGGGTGTGTGTGCATGTCTACGTACACATGTTATCAAAAGGTAAGGAAAAAAGGTTAATTCTGTAAATTTGTAGAGATTTTAGTCAATCTTAAAGGTGATAGTGCTGTTTCCTGCTTTGCTTAGAAATTTTGTTGACATATACATACAAATAAACTCCAAGTTCACTGTCACTAAATAGCCTGGGCATTGTGAATAGACACAAAGACATTCTTTAAGGGTAGCTTCTTCCCAGCTATCCTCCTTACAAATGCTCACAAAGAGCAGAACCTTTCCAAGATGAGCTTTTTTCTGAGGATCTGTGTCTCAGCTGAAAGTCCTTTAGGACTAATGCTTCGGCCCTAGCCTGGATATTGAAATCTCAGCACCATTAGCTGGAGTGTCCCAATTACTTTAATTGACACAGACATATTTGAGGAGAGAGGCTGTTTCCAAGGTTACCAGGATTTGAATTACAGCATCACTTTTTAAAAAGAAGAAATAATAATAAAAAAAAAACAAGATAGAAAAAGCCACCTTCCCTCTAAACTCCAGTCCTATTAAAAGTCAAAGAAATTGTAGTAAGAGTGGAGTAAGCTCTTCCCAGCCCTAGTAAATATGGTCCTAAGCAAAATTATTCAATGTCTTAGCTAATGCTGTGGCTGCTTTGATTTGATTTATTCAGAAAGTACCAGTGTTATGACTAAATGCTCTTAAAGGATCAGTTTCTGGATCACAGCTGCAGCCACTGGGGAATACCGTGAAACACTTTCTTCAGTGTCAGGTCCATGTGCATGTCTGGCACTGAGAGAAAACACATCTTCTCTCATCACCCCATTTCAGGAGAAATGTGTTACGGTCGATAGAAATGAGAGCTGAGCCTTCAGCTCTGTTCTATATTAATGTTAAAAATGTTCATCTTGTTATAAGTTGGCCTAATTCTAGAAATAGCGTGTCTTCCAAAGGCTTTTAAATAATTCTTAAAAATCCTCCCAGCTCTGTGATGCAACTCCTGGTTCCACTGCTGCACTCCAACATCTGTTTTCCTTTAGTGGGAATTTCAAACACTTGCCCTCCATGTGCTGTGTGAAGATTGGAGAGTGTGATTTTATCCAGTTTCTGAGGGTCCAACACTGGAAATGGCAGCAGGGCGGGCATGGGTTTTAGGCTGTCCTGAGAGGGGAAGAGGTGCAGAAAAATTAAAGCCTAAAGTTGTCCTTCTTCCCCCCTGCTGCCACTTTATTGTGAATATTGCACCGTAATGCTCTGCTGTGACACCTGGAGCTCCTTGGCAGGTTGGTTCCTTGGGCACAATCCCACTCTGCCCTGCAGATCCTTCTCTCTGCCCCAGGCTCACTCTCAGGCATGGAAACCTGCAGGACCTGGCAGTGGTGGCTGTAAATGAGGACAAAACATTGGGAGGATGCAGCAGGGGAGAATCTATAAAATATATGTTATTCTTTTTCCTCTGGCAGTCAGTTTTGCTTTTAGCTTTGGAGATGAATGCTGGGAATTGACTCAGCCAGTGCTGGAGCTGTTGTCTCCCCTTCTGTTGTCTTGTGGACCAAGTTGTGCTCAAAAGTTCAGGGGATCATTTTGTTCTTCGTTCTATATTTTCTATAATGCAGAAAGTCTCTCTGCCCGTAAGTTCAGCCAATTAACTTTCTGTGAACTCTCCTGCTAAATTTTCCTCTATTTCCATCACTGTAAATCAGGAGCAGCTTTACTGGCCCCAGTCTGAAGTCTCTTTGTGTAATTGAAAGTGGAGAGTCTGAAAAGCAGTCTGCAAAAGGTTTTGTGGCAGAAATTCTCTTAGGAGAAGGAGCTTTTATTCCTCCTGTGCTGATGCTATGTCAAGCAGTAGCCTGTGTGTTGTGGAACAAGGATTGGTACCCGGTTAATTTACACCTCAGAGTCTCCTGGGGATGAGATACCTCCCACTGCTCAGGTTGAGCAGGTCCAGTACCATTTTTAACCCATTTTAAAGGATGCTCTGGCACACCTGCATTCCCCAAATCCCTGCCTGACTGCAGCACAAAGCAGCAAAAGGCACCGAGAGCCTCAGCCTGGTGAAAACCTATTGATAAGCATTTGGATGTGGAGCCAGAGGAGTTCCATGAGAACTCCAGAGCAATTCTGTAGCTGTGATGGGTTTAAATAAAGTTCAGTAAGGCACACTGGGCTCTCAGATCATCAGTCATCTGTGTGGATGGGACTGCAGTTGTTACAGGCTGTCCAGGCTCTGGAATACTCTGCTAAGGAATCATTCTCAAGACAGGTTCATAATCAATTTTTTTTATATGAGTGAGACCAATTTTTTTCTTATTGGACCAGACTGAAAGATCTGTGGATCTTATCCAGCAGATTTATTCATTTCAAGCCATTGTGGATTATGTCAGCTTTATTGAGCCATAACCATTAAAGAAAATAAAAGGCTGTTCTCAGAGCCCAAGATCTTTTAGTTAGAGAATTGGAGAATGGGTAGGAAGGGCTTGGGATGAATTTCCCCTCTAGTCCGTGGTTCAGGTGTTTGCAAGAAATGGTTTGTGTGTGAATCCAGATTTCTGACTGTGTTTGGCCAGGAGAAGAGGCAACAACCCCCTCTGAAAAGCATAATGAAAATAAGGCATTTAATTTTTTTCAGTGTTTTCATTAAGTGAAGCCTGCCAGTTCTAGCCATATGTGCCATTACTGTTTTAATCATATAAATGATACATACACGGAAATGATACACAACTCACACACTTGGAATTACGGAGTGTTCTTTATGCCACTTCTGTGAAAAACAGCCTTTTATTTTAATCTTTTAGGGCTCTGAATATAGGATTGCATTCCTCAGTGTTGAACTGGGGTTTTAGGCACTGTGACTTGTAGCAGGAGGGTTGTGCTGAGGAGTGGACACATGATGAGTAGAAAGTCTGTAGAGAGAAGGCTGACAAAGAAAAGATTCATTTTCTCTGTGAAAACAAATCTACCAAGTGCATATTCTACTGAGCATATTCTTAATTTTAAAATTCACTCGCCTCTCATTCTGTATAGAATTGAACACTTGGAATAAATGAATTGTAGAAAAGGCCAGTTCCTTTGACTGCACAGGTACGGTGTCCTTCCAGTGCCTTTATACTGGGACCAGTACAGGTTTGTGTTGGGCTGGGACCCAGTGCCAGCCCTGCCAGCAAGGAGGTGTTTCTGGGTGTGTCTGGAAGGGTGTTGGATGCAAACTGACCTGGCAGCGTGGCCCCACAGCCCATGCCTCCCTCACAGAAGGGCCAGGTAGGTGCAGAAACATTTTGTGGTCTGGTTAAGGGTTGATACAAATCCCACCTCTGAAACCATCCCATTCAGAACTCCTGTGGTGGTGACTTAAATTGCAGAGAGGCCAAAGGGAAAAAAACTCAGAGTGCACTTGCAGCTTTTATTTTTTTCCAAAGAGTACTGTCTAGAGATCTTATTGTGAGAACTTAAAAAATGGTAAATTCTCAATGAAGTGCTTTGTTTGACAGAAGTATTGTCAAATTCTTTAAGTATTTAAATATTAAGTATTTTCTCTTTCTGGTAAATGTGGTTGTGTGTAGCACACACACATGTGTGTTCACCTCATAAATGTGCTGTAGGAGTTTCTTATCAAATCCATGGAGGCTGTTCAGTCACCCTTGAGACATCCCCACACCCAGCCATGATCTAATTCCAGTTATGTAAAAACCATTTTGGGGACATGGAATGAAAATGCAAACTTCTATTTTATTGCAACCCATTGAAGAATTGCTTTAACACAGTTTTCATCGTTTATCTCCACATTTATATTCGGCTGCTGTTCTGGGATTTGCCAGGCTCAAAGGTTTTTCATTTTACTTTCTCCCTCCTTGTTTAAAGGAAAAAGGAGATGTAGTATTTGGTTGCACGTAATAATTGTCTGGGGGTGAAGTCATGGCTCCCTTAAAATTGATAGAAGAGCACTCATTGACTGTAATTAAACTGAGATTTCCTTTTGAAATCTGTTTTTAATTATGAAAACAAACTTTCCCTTTTCTTTTTTCCTTTGCCCTCTCCTCGATGTTTCATCCTTGCTCACTTGCAAGGAGTTCAAATGCTCTTGGTTGCAATTTGTAGTAAAAACAAGAAACTTCATTTCTTTTGAATGACCAACACAAGGATCATTCAGTCCAGCTCCTGGCCCTGCACAGACACCCCAACTGTGAGAAATGGATTTGTAAAGGATTTTTAAACTGTAATTGAAAATCTATATAGCTTTGTACATTTGTATGTAAACTTTGAGATAAGGTGTACTGACTTTAAAAGGCTATAGAATAGAGAAGACCTTGTTAAATGGAAAATTAAACTAGAAACAAGTTTCAAACGATGACCTTAGAAGCAGACCAGATATTTTAGAGAATTAGAACTTTGAAAAATGCATTGTAGCAAGGCCACCTAGAGTAAAATAATAGGTGATTAGTGTTGGAAATATTTGCAACATTGTGTAGCAAAAGCTAATGGGCTAAAAAACATTTATACAGTATTGTAACAAAAAATAGTTTTGCTTCTGATAGAACAGCGTTGAGTTTTACATCTCTTATGTCTCACCCTTCTACAAGATGAGTAATAGAATAAAATCTTAAAAATGCCTCTCAATTGCCCCATCTTTGTAAAACAAAGTTTTTCCAACACCCAATAATCCCACCCTGTACCTGAGGGTGTTGTCCAAACCCTCCTGGAGCTCTGGCAGCCTCAGGGCTGTGCCCATTCCCTGGGGAGCCTGGGCAGTGCCCACCACCCTCAGGGGGAAGGATCTTTTCTGATATCCCACCCAAACCCGTCCTGACACAGCTCCAGCCCTTCCCTTGGGTCCATCCCAGCTCCCCAAAGAGGTCAATGCCTTTCCCTTCACCTCCTGTAGGTTCCTGTGAGGTCTCCCCTCAGTCTCTCCTCCAAAAGAAGCCAAGTGACCTCAGCTGCTCCTCCTTTGGCTTTCCCTCCAGACCCTTCATTGTTTTCATAGCCCTGCATGTTCAGCTTTCCTCACTAATTCTTGTGCCTTCTGAAGAGGAGAAATAGCCCTTCAAAAGCAGTTTTTGTTGCTGGCAGCAAACAGAAAGTGCTAAATGTCTGTTAAAAGGACTGGGTTGCCTGTTCATCCCTGGAGCTGTTCCTGAGAGGAGCTGCAAGCCCTGACTGGAGGTATTAGAGTGCATGGAAGCCTTTGAGGTCTCACCCTAAATGTCTCATGGATCACTCTGTTGTCCTGCTGAGATTATAAAATTAATTTAGCACATTCTGGACGTTCTGAAGCAGTTGGTGGAGTCAAAGCCTGTTTTAGAAATACCCTGTTCTTGCTTCCCCATCAGAAACATTTTGATGCCTTCTTTGAAGAGCTGGTTCTGGCTACAATGGCCACCAGGTATTTGCAGAAACCCAAGAGCAGTGTTTTCTAAATTTGTGCACTGTAAATAAGCCCGGTGGTTGCTTTAGCCAGCATTGTTGTGTGGCGAGCCCTGGGTTTGTGGGGCCTTTGTCGAGAGGGAATTGGATGTACAAGTTCCTCCATTGTTAGGTAACCTCAGCAACCAGCTCCTCTGACAGTGAACATGAAAGGGACTCGTGTCTCTAGACATTGCCTGGCTGCAGTTGCGTTTCTATAACAACTTGAGGAATCATTAATAAATTTGAAACACAGCTTCTCCCCCAAAGCGTTTCTTGCAGCAGAATGGGGGCTCGTGCTGGATTTCAAAGAGAGCGTCGTGTCTACAGTTTATTTTCAGAGTAAAATATATTTCTTTTTGAACCAGAATTGAGCTGATACACTGAATTAAAAAAATGCCTGATGGCTCTAAAATTTGTCCAGTGGGTAGCTTGCTTAAACAAGTAATTATTTCTAACATTCTGTAAATTATTAACTCCTTTAAGATATGAACACATTTATCAGTTGAACTGTTCTTGTAATGTTTTCCCTTCCTATGTTATTTTTCCGCTTCTCTTGTATCTGGAGATTCAAAAATAACTGAAGATCTTGCAGGTTTATGCCCACTTATTTTTATTTTTAGATTTTTGTATTGCTCACCTCTTAGGATTTTTCAGAGATTGCATCTGAGAAAATTCATTAATGATGCTTTTTTGAGATTCGTATTTCATGGGATTATAAAAAGCAGCTTCTGAGCCCATTTCTAACAACCAATTTGTTCTTGGGGCTGTCAGTTAATTTGTCTGTTCCTCGGTTTCTGAAATAAAACTGAGCTTATCTTGTAATGAGGTGTTTGACAACTGTTACATAGCTAACGAGAATGAGGAAGTGTAGTCACAGAAAGCGCTTTAGGAACTCTTCTAACCTCGTGCATAATATAAATATATTGCTTTTTTTCAAGGGTTGTACCTCAGTGACTGCTATCCTTGGGAGTAAAAAAAAAAAGTCAGCATGTAGAAAACTGTTTCCTAGGTTTTATTTGTTGCATTGCCACCTGTAATCTCCCCAGAAAAATTACATTAAGCTAAGTGCTGGAAGAATTTATGCATATTGCAGCATCTTCTTGTTTGTGGTTTGACTTCATAGTGCTCTATCTGTTCTCTGGTTATCATTTACAGAAGGACCTGATTTAGGGCTCTAATAAATATTGACCAATGCTCATACAAACCTGGCTTCCAGTTAAAGTTATTCTTCCAATTTAATTTTTCAGATAGAAGATCTCATTGCAGGTGTGCAGCCCCCTCCCTCAGTAAAGGCAAAACTTCCTTGGTGCAAATGGAATGTTCTGAAGAGCCTGTAATTATGACAGAGGCTTGATCAATATTTATTTCCTGCAAGATCTACTGTGGCTTTCTTGGTGGAGGGCTGGTGAAGTGATTTACCTTCCGTTGAAATGCGCCGAGCGCAGCATCGTAAAACCAGATAAGACAGTTAATCTAAAAGTCCATTGTGGAATAACAAATGTTATTATTATTATGGCCTGTGCAGAGCAGCCCAGTGTGTTCCTAGAGAGCAGCGTGGATGATTCATGTGGTCCTTGTTTCCATTCCAGCTGTCCGGGATGAGTAATGGTGTGCTGGCCAGAACCTGGGATTTTCACAGCTCCTCCCCTTGGTGAAAATCTGGTGTTCCACACCAGCTGTATCTGCTGTTACTTGAATGTCTCAAATCTCTGCTTTCAGAGGACAAAAGTACAGCTCTAGGCATTGCTGAGTGGAGTAGAGAGGAACTCTGCTAATTCTTCCCTTAGTTCATTCAGGCTCATTACTGAAATCAGCTCAGGATGCAGAGCCCAGCTCAGTCCAGTTGCATCTCTGTTGAATATAAAACACCGACATGGAGCTGTCTCTTGTTTGCCCTATAATTTTCAGCCATTGACTCTCTTCTATGATGCCCTCAGGAGGTTATTAAGAAAGTAACTCATTATGGGAATCCGAAGTGTAGCGATAATCACTCGCCATAAACTGCGTAATGGAAGAATTTTATAGATTGTTAAAGCTCATTTTAACCTTCTTTATTTCATCTTCTGCTTTGGGTTAATGCAAAGGCATTGCAGACAAAGAAGGGATGATTGCTGCTGGATTTGTGATCTTGGATCAGGGTGGATAGGAGGCGATGAACAGAAGCAGATGGTTCCTATTGGGCAAACAGGGTCAGGGAAATCAAATTAGTGTGTATTTGTACTCATTTTTTTGCAAATAGTAAGAGCACCAGTCATGATTTCAAGGCCTCTAGTGTGCTTTTACCAGATGCTTCCAATGAGAAATTCTTTCTTTTTCTGGCAGTAGGATTAATGCACAGTGCCTGCCCAGCACACTCTGTGCACTCCACAGTTAAAAACATTACAGGAATAGAAAATATTGGTCATAAAACCATTTTAGCATAAGTAAGTGCATTGTCCTTCATTGTGATATTGAAAAGGCTTGAGGTGGTTCACTAGAAAATACAATACTTGTGTATAAAAATGCAAAGAACTGCCAGATCACAAAGGTTAGGTGGGAGCCAGAAGGAGAAAGAGAAGGATGTTCCTTGTGATTTGGGGAGAAAAGTGACAAAATACAGGAGTTGTCAAACTCTCCTGAAAGATGTGATTTTGCAGATTTATTTCTTGTTTAACTTGTAGGGATAAAAAGTATTTTTTTTAATGATGTGTCACTTAAACACCATTACTGTGGAGTTCAGTTATGAGTGAGGTCCTGAGATGATGAAAATAAGAAAGAATTTTGCTTATCACTGCTCAGAATTGCACCTTAAATGTAAAAGACAGTAGACAGGTAGAAAACCAATGAGAATTTAAGGTATTTATTGGGCTAGGTTGTGCTTTTTGTCATATCCACAACCTAATCTTAGCAGAGCTTCTTAGTAAAAGAAGTTGTTAAAGAGGTTTTTGATTTAGCTTTGTTCAGGGAGAGTTGAGTCCCTGGTCCTGCAAGGTGAGAGACAATGTAAGACAATATGCAAGGAGAGTTGTTTGCTTTTATTTTTATCATATGGGTAACGTGGCCTGACACCTTGATTGATGGGACAGAGCTGCTGGGGACCTTGGAAGGAGGGAAGGGTGAGAAAATAAATTCTTGATGTCGCAGAGATGGAGCAGCAGAAGAAAGAGTGCTGAGATCTGGCTGCAAGTGCCACTTACCCAAACTGGGGGGTTTCCCAAGTCTGTGTGGATATGAGCAAGGGAAATTGCAGCACTTGGACTCAAAAAAACCAAAAAAGTGATGTGCAGAGTTGGAGGTCACCTCCCAGGACAGCAAGGAGGTGTCTGGTAGGCAAAAGAAGATGTAGCAGTGGCTTTTGTTCTCTCCAAATAAAACCTGGACAGAAAACAGGGCAGCCCTGTTCTCCCCACTGCAGGAAAATCCTCAGAGGAGTTGGAGTCTCATTAAAACATCACAACAATTTGTTAATTAGCTTCCCCATTCAAAAGTGCATGCAAGGAAATAATTGGAATACCTAGAATTTGAGTTTCTGTGGAAAAGCAGATTTAGAATTTTATGTCTAAGTAAGAGCAAGCAGTAAAGTAGCTGCTGTTTTGAGGAGAACCATGGGAGAACTAGGAAAATACAGATTGGAGTTGATAAACCAATTCTCAAGCAGTTCATTTAAGTGGAAAAGTTACCCCAGGGACTGGATGGGTCTTGGTTTTTCTGGCGAGTGCATGCTCCCTCTTGTTACCTGCAGTCACGTCTGTCCTCACATTGTTTTTCTCCTTTTAATATTTAATTATTTAGTTGCTAACAATTATTTTGATCTCCATTTTTTTCCCACCCTGTCAGTTTGAGAAAATTAATCAAGTGCCTGACAGTGACCAGAACTATTAATCTTCCGTGCTTCATCGTGGACTTTTTTTGTATCTTCTTTTCTGAAGCTAAAACATTTTTTTAGCTTCAGACCCATGTGGTTGACACATTCCCTCTCCATAAGGATTCTTTATTTTGGAAGTCCATTGAGACTTCTAAATAAATTGAGTTGACCTGTGCAGCTCTGTGTTTGTCTCCTGCCTGACCCTCCCCTGGTACAGCCAGCAGACAGATTGGAGTGAATATGATTATGCAGGCAAGCAAATCCTCTGGCTATAATTGCTTTTAATTGCTGATGCTTGACACTGCAAAGTGCCAATTCTCTATTTTTTTTTCTTCTCCAGAAATATTTTTTCTACGGGAACTTTTGTTTGAAATGGAGATCTGGGTTGTTGAGTGACTTATTCCATGACTGCATCCTGGCTGCTATAATTAGTAGCTAATTACAACCTTTGATTGCATGTCTAACACCCCGTTTATTCAGGAACAAACGCACCTTTTCTGTGGCTTAGGTGAAATGAGTAGCTGGGTGTTTTGTTATTCTGCCCTGTGATCATGCCCCTGCACCAGGAGCTTTCCCTTTCATGCGCTATCAGGAGGAAATTTGTCTCTGTCAGCAGCATTCCCCTGCTCTGCATACCCAAGGATGTGTCTCTGTTTTATCAGGTGCTCCAGAATTAGCCCGAGTGGTGGGGGAGGTCTCAGAGGAGGAATTTGTCCAGCAGTTTGGGTCAGGAATCTCTTCCCTGGGCAGGATTTTCAATCCAGCCATCACAGCATTAATGCAGACACTCGCAGACTGGAAGCTGGAGCGTGCTGGAGAGAAGGGGGATGTTTATTAATATACTTTGCCTGTGCAAGCTGTAGATAACAAACAACAATAACGATGCCTTGTCTGATACAGAGCTGCCAGTAAAACTGCTTTTTTTGTTGTTGTTGTTTAAAAAAGATGATCTAGATAACTCCTCGCAAAAAAAGCTGCAAGGATTTTCAGTCTTAAATTTATGTATGTCCTATCATCCTTAGATCTGAATCAATAGTTAAATACCTGCAAATTTTTTTTTTTTTTTTGTCTGTGTCACTCCTGATAGTGGTACTTGCAGGACAGTTTTTATATCTGAAACTCAAGAAACAGTCATTTGAATGAAAAAAAAAATTTTCTGCTATAATAAGATCCAGTTTTGTTCTTTCTCTGCATAGACAGTGCTGAATTATTTTTTCCTTTCAAGCAGCCTCCTCTGAAGTAGAAGGAAATGTTAAGTGCTTCAGATAGCTGGAGCAAAGGCAAAGGTTGGATGGAAATCTCTGCCTTGCTGCTGCCGCCAGCGCTGACAGTGGCTCTGATATTTCCCTGGCACTTTGTTTACTGCATGGAAACATTTAATCACTGATATCTTTTTCTTTCTGTTAGTCACAGAGAGGAGAATTGGACTTCATCCCTTTTAATCATGGTTAGTAGAACTAACACAAGGAGAGTCACGCAGTGGTGCTGGGAAGGCTGGTGAAGTTAGAGCTTACTTTTTGAAGAAAAAATGCACTTAGACATGTGAAAATGAAACTTTTTTCTCACCTTATCTTAATGTTTAATCATAGGCGTTTGCAGCTCCCATTTTCCCTGTCTGGTGCTTAAGGTTTTGATATGATAACTCACACTGTTCTACAGACTTGAAAGCTCAAGGAAATGCCTGTAAGCACATATTAATGATAGAGGTTTTCTGGATTAAATTCACTTACACCGTTCCAAAAAGAGGAGATAAGTTTGAACTGCTAAATCTGCCCAGTTTCTCTCTGGTGCAATGTCTTCTTTATGCCTCAGAGAGGGGGAAAAGGGGAGATGTGGCTTTATTTGAACTGAAATGTCTGTCTAGGAAAACAGGGGTGCTTGGAGTTTTCCTGTGAAGAGGAGCAGACTATTTTACTGAAATAACTTGACTGTCACAGGGCACAAAGTTTGAAGACTTAACTAGCTGAATGCTGAATTTACAGTGTTAATTTATCCTGTAGGTTAAATGTGTATATTTTTGTCCTAAGTGTTGTCTTGAGTTTATTTTAAGCATTTGAACCAAGAAAGGGCTCATAAGGACCTCACCATCATCCTTCAGAGTGAGTGCATCCTCCTAATTAACCACCTAGAGAGCCCCATCAGCAACATTCACAATGGTCACAGCACAAATCCCAGGGATATTTAAAGCCCTGGCTCTGCTGGTTCCACATTTTATTTTACACTCCTTGTAAGCATGGTTGTTGTGAGAAGAGAAACAGAACCATGTGGCACATCAGCTCTGGATCCCCCCATCTGTCCCAGAATGGGAGTAGGGACTCTGCCTTCCAAGTTATTGGACCACCAAATGTGCCTCAGTCGTGCTGTTCCTGGTGGAAATGTTTCCAAGCAGGGAGCTGCCTTTGCTCCCACTTCAGGCTTCCAATTTGTGTAAATTGGGGTTATTTTCAGCCTGGTGAGGTATTAGCTGTAATCTGGGTAAAAGCCATTTAACTTTGGAAGCAGTATTGGGAGTACAGGATTTATTTGACTGGGAGCCATCGTTATGTTCAGTGTTTGCAGAGTAAAATAAACCTAACAAATACTGGTTATCTTTATTTCTTGCCACTCTGTTACAAACAGCGGTGCTCTCAGCACTACACGTATTCCAAAGTTCAAAGGCTGCCTCACATTAAACAGTTTTATCCTCTGAAAATGTATTCTTGTGCCATTACTGGAATCTCAGACCTCCCTGCTTGGTCATAAGTCCTCGAAGCTTCCATCACCTCTTTGCAACGATGCTTTTAATGAGACTCTGCAGTTCACATCTGGCTTTTACTACTGTGGATGTGTGACAGAAAACAAAGGGTTCCTTGTTTAAAAATGAAGTCCTGAGGCTTGTAAGAAAGCAGTAGGAGTTGAAAGTGACTCTAAACAAAATCCATTTTAAATGGATCCAAGTCTGTAAGAGTGTTTCTTGTATATCAAAAACCTTATTTCCTTGTTTATGATGGGTAAGAACTGTGTAGACCATTGCTCAGTGTTGTTTTGTCCTTCTTTCACTGTATTAATGCTTGGTTACTTTAGGGCAGCATCTATAAATCTATTTATCTTTATCCACAAAGAGCCAGTGGATAGACATTCTCTGTTCAGGAGAGTATCTCTGCGTTTGCACCAGGTTTTGTTGTCCTTTGGTGACAGATCATGGATAATATTTGCAGGGGGAACAGAACAACCTCCTGTGCTGTGGGCAGAAGGAAAAATGGGCTGTGTCCCCTGGAGAGCTTCCAGGCACTGCCAGGGAGGAGGCAGAGAGGGGCAGCTCCAGAAGGGCTTCCCTGGCTGGTGGATCCAAGCAGTTGGAGGAGGGCAATGGCATCCTGGCCTGTGTCAGGAATGGTGTGGCCAGCAGGAGCAGGGAGGTCATTCTGCCCCTGGACTGGGCACTGGTGAGGCCACACCTTGAGTGCTGTGTCCAGGTATGGGCTCTCAGTTTAGAATGGACATTGAGTGCTGTGGCCAGCTCTGATTTAGGATGGACATTGGGTGCTGTGTCCAGCTCTGTCCCCTCAGTTTAGGATGGACACTGAGTGCTGTGTCCAGCTCTGTCCCCTCAGTTTAGGATGGACAGAGTGCTGTGTCCAGGTCTGTCCCCTCAGTTTAGGGTGGACATTGAGTGCTGTGTCCAGCTGTGTCCCCTCAGTTTAGGATGGACATTGAGAGGCTCAAACACATCCAGAGGGGACAGCGAGGCTGGTGAGGGGCTGGGAACACAAACCCTGTGAGGAACAGCTGAGGGAGCTGGGCTTGTTCAGCCTTGAGAAAAGGAGACTCAGGGGTGACCTCATCACTCTCCACAGCTCCCTGAAAGGTGGCTGTGCTCAGCTGGGGTTGGGCTCTTTTCTCCAGGCAGGACTGACAGAATGAGAGGACACAGTCTTAAGCTGTGCCAGAGGAAAATATAGGAAAAAGATTTTTACAGAAAGGGTAATAAAGTATTGGAATGGTCTACCTGGGGAGGTGGTGGATTCACCATTTCTGGATGTGTTGAGGATAAGACTGGAT
This sequence comes from Acrocephalus scirpaceus scirpaceus, assembly GCA_910950805.1. NCBI lineage: Eukaryota > Metazoa > Chordata > Aves > Passeriformes > Sylviidae > Acrocephalus > Acrocephalus scirpaceus. The sequence goes on from OU383781.1 coordinate 3,550,255, forward strand.
GTGACACTCGGTGCCGTGGTTTAATTGAGGTTAGGGTTGGGTTGGACTTGATGATCCTGGAGGTCTCTTCCAACCTAATGATTCTGTGAGTCCTTGCTAATCCTGCAAGCCAAAACCCCTCGTGTTTTGGGAAGGGGGAGAGAGCAGGTGTTGGAGGGAGCAGCTTTTCATCCGCCAGCGACATCTGTGGAATGGCTTTGGAGCTGTGCAGGCTGTTGGGATCCCTTGTGCTGCTCAGCAGAAGGTGCTTGCACAAAGCTCCCCTTGCAAAGTGCAGCAATGCATCCACTTCAGGCACACGGGAATTTTTATAACAGGCTGGCAATCCTGCAGAGTCCTGCCAATGGTGTGGCAGATCTCTGGGGCAGGCCAGGGCAGTCAGGATAGCCTGGCGTGGCTGTAGGATTGCTTTGTGTGCTCTGTGTTGCAGAGTTCCCTTGGCTTTGCTGTGTTGTTGTTTTTCACCTTCAACCACTCCTTTCTGGTTTGTTTGAACTGATTCAGGATGGGGACATTTTCTCACTGTTGTGTGCTCTCAGCTGTGTTAACTTGGAATTTCCCCCAGACTCTGTTGCTATTTTTTTTTAGCTAATTTAGCCACTCTGCTCCTGGTACCTGAGCTAACATAACACAAAGTGTGTGGGAAGTGCTGGAAATGGCAATTTGCTGTACCGTGTAGGCACCTTGCTTGCTTTTGTACAGGTTCTTACAGCTGAGACCTCTCAATGATACCATATATTTGCTGGTTTGATACAGGCTGATTAAGATAAAGTCAGGTTGTGTCTTTTTGTACTTTCCTTTGGTCTCTAATTTGACTTACTTCTCATTACTTACTTCATACAAAAAGTAAAAAGTGATTGAAATTAATGGCATGTGTAAGGCCATGAGAATATGGTATTAAAGTAATGATACTTCAGGGAAAATAGAAAATTTGTTATTGTGGAAATGTGTACAGTCCTACTCAGAGTATACTGAAAAGCACAAATGAGAAACCTAATCCCAGCCCAAGGTTTGAAGGAAATAACTTTTCTTTTCTTCTAATTATTTTAAGGAATACTGATGTCAGCCTCCTCAAGGATTTCATAAGAAAGGTTCATGTCTGTAGCAGATAAGCTCTGGTAGCTGATCCATGAGATGAAGTAATGAGGGGGAAAAAAGCAACCTCTTGGTTGGGCCATGTACATGCACTAATTTTGGTTAAGATAAATTGTGAAGCTTCAAACCATAAAAAACAATGTAGGGGAGAAAATGCAGTAACAAAGTATGTACCTTCACAGATGGTTTTAGTTAAAAGGTGCCTCCAGAGCTTTTCTGTCACTGTTGTGGGTGCCAGGAATCCTGGGTCTCCCTTGGCTGGCTCTGCTCAGCTGAGGTCTTTGCTTTGTTTGCAGTGTGGGGCTGATGAAGGCCCAGAGAACCATCTGTGAGGGAGCTGCTGGGATTTCTGGGGCAGGTACAGTGCCCTGCACCTGCACAGACTTCAAAATTCACCTTCAGCATAACAAACTTCTCTGCCAGGGATTCACTGCAGAGTGACAGAGAGACAATTTGTAGATGGACTCGAACGAAGCCTGAACGAGTGAGCTTCACTGCAGAGTTTCCGTGTTTGTTTTTCACCTGCAGGCCACTGATGGGCACAATTTGTAGGTCGGGGTGTGAGTTTTGCTTGGCAGCTCATTCCTGGTGTGCTTGGCTGGGCTGTGGCCCTGGCATCCAGCGCTGCTGCCAGCCTGACCTTGGCAGGGCTGGCAGTCTCCAACCCGGCTCCATCTGTGAGAGAAAGCTCTGGGAAGTCTCTCTGTGCCCACAAATGCTTACTCTGCTCATCCCCACTTTTCTGATATTTAACAGATGAGGTCCTGCAATTTTGTTTTCTTGGAAGTGACATCGTATTTCCTTTCTACTCGTGATTTACCTCTTGTATTTCTTGCCAGGAACGGAAATTCAGAAGACGTGGTTTTCCAGAGCCAAAGCAATCCCTGTGGTTTGGCATCTGAATCTGTTCCAAAGCAAGAAAGGTCTACCCTCCCCTTTGGGTTTGGTCAGAATATTACAAGATCTTTCAACCCAGAGAGAAAAATTGTAAGAACAGTTAATTTGAGCAGATTTTTACGAATGCAGCTTGCCCTGTTCTTCTGGTGCAAGTATGGATTTTATTATGCAGATTTTTTTTTTTGTAATAAATGTCAGAGACTTCCAGTATGCATTAAATTTTGTAATTCATTGGTATATTTATCAGGCAGCATGAGGTGCCAAGGAGACATTTTCATCCTTTGTGGTATCTCTGTTCCTGTTGTGCCATATCCTGTAGCACTGGTGTTCTCAGGGGCTTTGGTGGTGCATGCACTTTGTACAAAATACTGCTCACTGTGAGTGAGGTTAGTGTAATCTGTCCTTAAAATTCAAGATAAGGAGTTTCAGCACCTCCAAGTCCTGAATAGTTGCTTTTGTAGCACACAGCATGATGAGAAATGGAGCCGAGCAATTGAATGCAGGAAAGATCACCAAGGTCTAAGGGAAACAAATACAAGGAAAAAATACTGTGCTGAACAAGCAGAAGCCTTTGCATTGAACAGGCACCAGAAACTTTATCTTCTGGGGGCAGGTTGTGTGATCTTTGACTGGTTATCTCTGCTCCAGAAGCAGAGAATACTTCGGCCAGGCAGGTTTCTTTTCCCTTCATTCAGTCTCTCATTATGTGGCTTGATTTTTTCCCTGCTTAACCTTTCATGCTCACACAAGGTTAGAGCTTCAAGGATATTTTTTGCTGTTCCCACAAAAGCTGTGGCATGAGGGAGGTGCAGAATGCAGCCTCATCTGCTGCAGCTCCTCACTTAATCCAAGCTGCTGCAGAGGCACTGGAACTGCAGGGCTGGGTGCCAAATTGTTTTTGTCTTCCTCTCCTCTCTCGGGGAGCTGCAGGCATCAATACACTCGTGGTTTTTAGATCTCAGACCCTGACCACCCCATCTATAAACATGTGGCCCCTCTGTTGTATAAACAGGGTCAGAAATGAGAGAAACTGAGGCACGTGGGTATTTAATGTTTGTGGATGTATGAGTTGGTGAAAAGAGCAATAATTAAGCCAAATTTGCCTATCTTAAGTTACGTTTGTAACTCCTAGGTGTTGGTTTATGCAGGGTTTAACCCTTGCCATCAAGGGGTGTCAGTTTTGTTGGTACTTTGCTCCCTTTTCTGAAGGACAGGTCCTGGAGCTTGGCTTTTCAGAAATGCTGGTAACATCTGGGAGCTCTTTTGGGGTGTGTGAGCTTGACAGCTTTGAGAATGAGACTTTTGGGTTTTAAAATGTTGTTCACAGCCTTTGAAGTTAAGTCACAGAGTGGGTCAGGCTGGAAGGGACCACAGTGGGTCACTGGTCCCAGCTCCCTGGCCAGGCAGGGCTGTCCCAGGGCACAGGATTGTGTCCAGATGGCTCTGGAACATCTACAATGAGGGACACTCCACACCCTCTCTGGGCAAACTGTTTTTCTCAGTTCCAGAGAAGTAGTTTTTCATTTACTGGTGCTGTGGCAGTGGTAAATAATCAAGTGTTCAGTGCTTTGGTTGGAGTCAAGTGCAGTGGGGCAGAAATGAGAGCTTAAACCAAACCTGTCCAAAGCTAAAAGCTGAAATACAGTTCCTCCCCCTCCAGATTAATGACACCATAAATTGAAACAAACCTGCAAAGTGCACCCAGGTCAGGCCTTCTTTGCTCCTTCTGTCTTCAGAGTGAGCCAAATATTCTTTAAGTCTTTCCATTGCTACTTTGGGAATAGATCAGGCTCTAATTGTCCCTGTAATGAGAAGTTGACCTCTTGACTGATTATTTTTCTTTTACTGAATTAATTTCTTTTTGTGTTTGAACAGAGAAGAGACTTTTCGTGCCACTAAAGTTGACTGTGTTAAATAAGGCGAACTGATACTTTAAAATAACAGTGGTGATGCTTCCCTTGCACTGGGTTTTGATGTCCCCTGTAGGAACATTCTGGCACCATCGTGAGTGGAAATCAGTAGAGTCTTCCCATTAACCCCTAACCAAGGTCACACAAAAAATAAATATTATTGAATATATTAGAAATAAATAGGAATTTTTCATGAAGCTTAATAAGGATGAGCTGTATCTTCAGATACTTTTCTGTGTTCCATAGCAGCTTGATGGAACTATTGGCTACAAAGAAACTAAAATATTTTTGTCTATTCCAGCCAACTTTTTTCCAAAACTGAAGCATCCTAGGTTGTTGGGGTTTTTTTGTTGAACCCTGACTGCATGAAAAACTCTTGTGCTAATGAGTGTATAGTTATTATAAATGGATAAAACTTTGAGTAATTAAAAGTTAGCATTAGAAAACCACTCAAGATGAAATGTTTTATGAATAACAGACCTCTATTGTGACTGTGTGACATCTTAATACTTTAGGTAATAATTGTTTTCATTGAGAATTCCTGGAAGCAGGGACCCATACATGTCCTTTTCTGAATTTTTACATCCAAGGAGGATTTAGAGGTCACCCACTTCCTTGGAATGTCTTCTCTTTAGCTAAATCACAAGCATTGTTCTTTGAAAAGAACAGGAGCAGTAATGAGATGCTGCCTTCTTTCCAAAGAAATATGGAGCCTAGAAAGAAACTCTGTGGGGAAACCAAACGCAACCATCTAATATTTTATGAAGAATTATTTTTCCTCCAGGGTTACTATTTCATGTTTTTATTCTAATAGATCTTGTTAAACAATGAGGCAGGTAACTCTGTCCTTACTTTTAATGACTGCTTTCAAAAAAGTGCAGCTGTTCATCAAGTTAACTGCTTAATTATAGTTCCCTAGGCCATTTACAAATATGCCCAGAAACAGTCTATCAGAATAGAGATTAATTGAAATCTTTTTGGTTGTCTGGGGAAAAATTTGAAGTAATTTTGTTGTCTAGAGAGACTTTCAGAAAGTTTTCTCGATTTTTTTTCCCTGGCTTTATGAGTGAGCTCACAGGTGTCAGGGACTTGTGTTGGGGTTGTCATGTGTGACAATTTTTTCTCCAGCTCTAGACAGTCTGTCACTGTTTCTAAAACTATACCTTTGTTGAGGAGCTGCTCCAAAGTCTGTATCTCAGACTTTCAATCAACTCATGGCTGTGTGTTGGCTTCCTGCTGTGACTCAGAGGACCAAAAGAGCTTCCACTTCAGTGATCAACAGGCTCTGATAATAAGGCAGAATGAAGAGACAGTGATTTTCTCTTTGAACACCTCGCTAAAGTTGCTTCATTAAGCCATCATCAGCACAAAAAAATATCTGTTCAAATAGGCAGTGCCTACCTGCTAAGAGGTTGGCATCCTGAACAACGTTTTATATTTGATGTATATTCTGCTTTTCATCAGCGCCTGTGGGCTTTATGAAGTGTTTATGAACTTCTTTGCTGCTCTCCTTGTGCAAGTGCATTAACCTGCAGGCTGGAGTTCCTCAGTCATTACCTCACATAGCTGTAGCCTTAGAGAAAACGGAAAGAGAACTTAAAAAATAATTTTTTTTCCTCTTTTGGTAGTGTATGAGCTCAAGCTCCTGTTCTGCTGAGCAATGTAAAGCTACATAACAGGGAGATAATTTATTTCCCAGATACAATAATAAGATAAATATAAACTTAACAATAACAGGTGGAGGCAGCAGATTGAGAGAGCACAAGTTAATGATGATGTGGCTATAATTAAAGTATTAGCAGTGGTTATTTTACAACAGCTGCTTCGTTGTCTGGAACAACCTCTCCAGCTTAAATAACAATGATATAAGTGAGAATGTAGCTTCTAATAAAAAACCTCCAAAAGGCATTGCCATCTTGTCACTAATGCCAACTCATCCTACCATTTCTGTGCACTCATTACTGATTTATAACAATTACTGGACCTCTTCAAAATCTGGTCCAGGAGATGGATCTTACGTGGCAGAAATGTTGTAGTGAGATGGGGATTTGCTTCTCACCCATGTTACTTTTGGCATGCATTTTTAAAAAATTTATTTAAAAAAAAAAAAGTACTTGTTCTTTGGAGAGAAATTTTGTTAAGGTTTAAATCATTATTTTAAGAATTGTCCACTCTCAGCCACATTCTTAGATTCTATAATTTTAAAAATTGATGGAGATACCAGGCTAGCTCCTGTATCTATGGAACCCTCACAAACAACAAGTGAAGGTGATGCTAAGACAGACATCCACTTCATTGCTTGAAAAGCTTGGGAGTTATGAGGCCTCAGGGGGAAGAAAACCAAGCTCAATAATGCAGTGATAAATGCCCCTACAAATACATTCCAGCATCTCAGTTTTGACCAGAACTACGTCACTTAAGAGGGGCAATTTTCCATTCAAGCAAATCAGCCAAAGAAAGTTGAGGCTGTTGTGGCCATAAAAACAGGAGCAGCTCTGAGGGAAGTTCCCCTTTTGATAGAACCTGACATGAGCTGGATTTTCTTTCTCTGCTCATGCAAAAGCCACAGTGATGTTTTAGTTCAGATTTCTACAGGTGGCAGGTGTAGGCAGCTCAGGATGAGTGGCACAGGACATAAGGGAGGTGAGGTCCATGGTGCTCTCTCACTGCTGTGGCTCTCTCTGAAGATACCTGCTATAAAGTTATAAAAGGTTTATTATTGTGGTCCTTGCTCTCACTGTGGTCTGTCTGGGAAGCTGATGCCTTGCCATTGAGGAGGCAAGGGATCTTTCAGTGTGAAAATCACAGAATCTTGTAATATTCTGTTCTCACCAGGAGGGAAATGCTTCTGCCCTCAACCCATGGGTTTGCGTGTAATAAATGATTGGAACAAACATGTTGTGAGTAACTGAAATATTCATCATATCCCATCCTAAAATAGTGACAGCTTCCAACCTGAGCCAGTGGAAGGTGTCCCTGCCCATGGCAGGGGGTTGGAGTGAGATGATCCTTAAATTCCTCCCAACTTCAGCCATTCTGTGATTCCATGATGATTCCTGGAGCAGTGTAGGGGAGGCAGAGCTGTAATATACCAACTCCTTGGTTTTTGCTTTGCTTCCAAGCACTGCTGCCACGGGGATCTGCTGAAGGTGAGCTGGAGAAGCTCCTGGCATCAGTCCGAGCCAGCAGAGTCAGCAAGTGCTCATTAATCATCCTGACCTGCTCTGTCCTTGCAACTCTTCCGTGGTTTCCAGTGCTCTGAGCTGCACCTTGTCCCTCTGCAGACAGAGCTAAAGCAGCAGCTGTTCACAGAGAACAATTTCCTGGGAGAAGAAGTATCTTAAGGGTTGAAATTTTTTTTTTTTTCCCAGCACACAGTAGAAAAAATATTCAGGTCAACAATTCACTGGGAGAAATTTCTTGAAAAGGCAGTCAGTCTCCTTGGCTTTGGGTGATGCAGCTTTGCAACCACTTCATTCTGCAGTGTAAGCTTGCAAGACCTCAAATGTGTTGTCTTTGCTCAGCACATCACACGTATTAATAATTAAAGTTGGATTTCAAGGGACAACTGGGCTTTGATATGCAACTCCTCTGCGTCCTCCCTCTTCTGTTCATTAGGGACCTTTGGAGTGAGAGAGGAAAAGGGAGAGATTTTCATTCCACTTTTGCTTTGCACAGTGAAAGGGCAGTTTTTGAACTGCAGTAACAAATTTATTTTTTCATTGGTCTTGCTGATTGGATTAGCAATACTGCTGGCTTTATTACCCCTGATTAAAGTCAGGGCACTGGGGATCTGACAAATGAATTCTGTCTGTAGTTCACCCAGCACACACTGTTTAATCCTGTTGCTTGCAAGGCTTACCAAAATTGTTTAGTCACAAAGCTGGGTCTGTAAGTCGGCGAGGAGAAGAAAGGTAAATAAAAGATGACTCAGGAGGAAATGTGTTTGCAAATTATATAGACTTATATAAGCTCTACTGAAAGTCCAGAAAATCAGAGTGTTAAAAAGTTAGAGCTCTGGGAGACCTTTCAGTCCTCTGGTCTGTGCCTGGACTGATGCTGGATTATTTTCTGTGCTGTACATCTTTTTAAACATTACAGAAGGGAAATGATGTCTGAGTACTCAGCTCATGAAAATTACTCAGTGGTAAAACAAAAATAAGAGCAGTACATATTTCACTGCTTTCTGTATTCCTTGGATCTCAGATCTCCTTAAATGTAGAGGAATGATTACATTATTTTGCTTCCATAAACATTTTTTTTTCCCCATAAGACTGAACACAGCAATCGCTCTTTGCTAACAGCGTTAGTGGTAGAAAAATTAGTAAGCTCCTGGTTTTGGTTATAATTATCTGTGGGGTTTGTGGTTTTCATTGCTCTCTAAATGCCCAGTGTCTGCAGCCCTCAGTTTCTGTCACAGTTTTCAGGCTGCAGCCCTGCTTGGCTCCCACCTTGTGCTGTCGTGCAGTCAGGCAGAGTGCAGCCAGATTTTGGGGCGATCCTTCTGCATCACCAAGGTTTTTACAGTGAACTGTTCAGCCTGCCCTGCCAGTCCCTGCTCCTGAGCTTCTCTTTCACTGCCAGAGAGCCTGGTTTGGTGGAGTTTTTCAGAGTTTTGTTCTGCCAGCCTTTGGGAATCATGAGAAGGAAGGACAGGTCTGAGCAGGGGTGGAGGAATGAAAGCTGTGCTGAGCAGTTGGGTGCTGAGAGTGCAAGTTGTACAGCAAAGATGATGTATTCTGTGACCTCTTAAAGAAAAGCCCAGTCTTAAAATAGCTTGCCAAAGCCTAGAGGGGCATGATGAGCTTCACCTGAAAAAGTGAAGTTTGGAGTCCCTGTCACTCTGCAAGTGGAGGTCGTGACTGGTCATTCCTGCATTTGTGCTGCTGGAGTGAAAACTGGGAGGTGAATGTGAGTCTTTCAAGTCTGTTAAAAAAGTCTTGGTTGTGGGCTCTGCTCAGGATTGAGAGTTGGCCTTGACTTTTCAGTGTTGCTGCTTAATTCAGTACAGTAACATTGGAAATCTTCTGTTAGAAAACACTAAATTAGCTTTTGACTGTAAATGGAGGTTATATAAATGAGACGTGATAAATCAAAGCTTTTTTTTTTTTTTTTTAAGGGTGTAATTTGTTCTGAATAATCTTGGAATGAGTTTTGTGGATTTGGAAGCCGAATATTACAATTTCAATGTGGCAGAAATATGTTTTGGTGGGAATTAATTCCTGAGTAACAGAATTATGTTTGTCTACTCAGCCTCTCTTCTCTCCAAGGCAGCATCTGGCTTATTCTCCTTCCCAATTTTACATTTGGATAAAGTCCGAATGAGAAAACTCTGGGCTGTACTGCAGATCCCCAAGTAACTCAGGGAACCCAGAGCTGCTGTAGTCCTTCCCTCTGCTGGAACAGGTCATGGGAAGTCTGTGAGTTCACAGATAGAGGGGATGATGTGTTTGTCTCTCTGATCTTCTGACTTTTGGTGAGAACAGATTCACAGAATCAGTAAGGTTGGAAAAGACATCCAAAACCCACTGATTCTAACCTGATGTATTTATAATTTCTTGTGTAGCTTGACCAGATGTGCAGAGCAAAATCCCAGTATGGACCAAAAAAATCCAGGAGAGTTTTAAGTTCTCCTCTCTTGGTGTTTGGATTTGTGTCCTGCTGTGGGCACAGGCTCTTCTGCCCCTTGCTGTGCCCTCCCCAGGTGAGAGCTGTGGGAAAGCTGGCAGCAATGAGCTGCCTCTGCTTCCTCAGCAGCTCCTGCCTGCTTAATAATCCTGCAAAAACAAAGCAGCAGAGCTGGGAGCATCTCTGCTCCTGTTGAGGTGGGCAGTGCTGTTTACCCAGCAAAGTTGTTTTCACCTTGTTATCCTTTTCCCATTGCTTCTCCCTGTCGTGTTTGGGGACTTGGCTTCTGTATTTTTGTTAATAAATTGAAAATACACAGTGGCATTCAAATCTGGTTAAATGATGTTTGGGTTGCCTCATAAAACAAGATAATTGTGCAATCACAAAATGGTTTAAACATCTGATTTGGATTAGAAACAAAAATGCTGTGTAATTGCTCCCTGAAACTTGTAACTCACGTGAAATGGATGTTATCAGGCAGATGTTCTTTTATTCACCAGCACACTCGGAATCTCTGGCTCTTAAGTGCCAGAATAAGTGAAACATGGTCAATTAGCTCAGTAGGCTGTGGCTAATCCTTCTGCCCAGCCTCTGCTTCCCAGGTACAGCTCTGCAGTGGCTCCTGACAATCTCTTGATGGTGTTACACCAGTGCCCTGAGCCCGGGCTGCAGGACAGAAAAAATGGTAAAAATTTGGGAACAAAATCTCTCACAACTGCCCCCTGAAAATGGAGGATTTTGTGATAAATAGGCTCTAAAATGGTATTGATGTGTAAAACCACTCACACCTTGCTATGGAGTTACTTAGATGGAAACCTCTCAACAAGACCGTAAAGATTTTAAAATCTGGATTCTTTCAGGAGTTAAATTTTAAAACCCAGCTTAATTTTTTGCTGTCCCAAATTTAAACCATTCATTTTTGTGCATGCCTTCTCGAAGGTTTGGGACCTGTTTGCATGTTCTGAAGTAAATTAAGTTACATTTCCTAGGGAAGGGCCACAAACTCTCAAGTGAATGCCACCCCTTCCACCAATCCAAGAGCGAATTCCAAAGAAACTTCAGCCTTTAAGTACTTTGTGAGGGGGTTGCTGACAGGTCTGAAAAGATCACCCTGATAAAATACAGCTCCAGCAGTCCTGAAATCTCTTCTGAGAGAATCTCAAGTGCTTGGAAGTTCTCAGGACTGTAGAGTAGGAAGTTGAAGATGACTGGAAAAAAAATCTTTGCTCACCAGAGTATTTTTTGGTATTTCTGCTGCGTGTTAGTGGCTTTCCCCTTGTCCTGTTGCATGTCCTGTTGTTGCCAGGCCTTCAAGTCTTTCTTTAGGCCCAGGATGAGGCAGAAATGGCTTTTTAAGGTAGTGTGAGCAGAGATTGTGTCTTGAGCAAAGGCCAAACCCTGGATGTAAAAGGGTAGTGGTAGGTTTTAAATCCAAAATTTGTTTCTCATTGCCCTTTACTGATGCATTAACCAGCTAGGACTGAGATGCTTAATTTGTCTGGCTAAATTTCCCTTCAGGATTCAAATTCGACTCTTCTCCCAGCTCTCTGTTGCTGATTGCTGGCAGATTTTTCCTTCTATCCTTTTGTCACTCATGTAAGAAGAAATTAATATCCTCAAACACAAACTCTTTTTATTGCATGGATGGGACCATATTCTTTCAAGTTCATTTTCTTTGTGGCTCCTCAGCTACTAAAGGCATCGTACATGAGTCTAAAAAAAGAGGCAGAAATGGTGACTGAGGTTTGCATTTCTCATTATTCTGAATAAAACACAAGCCTGAGCTGGAGATGCAGAGGCAGCACAAAGGATGAATGCAGATATCTCTGTCTTCTGCAGAGAAACTTCCAGGAATCCTCCTACCTCCAGCAGAACTATAAAGTCCTGTTGTTGAATTAATTAATTGCTAGGAAAGGGAAGTTTAGGTCGTAAAAGCAAATTAAAACCATAACCACAGAGCACCTTCTAATTTTATCAGAAACACTGATCATACTTAGAAGCATTTATGGGATCATTTTTCAAGTAAAATTATGGCAAACGGAGGAAAGAAGCCATGTGCAAGCAAGGCTTCCAAACTAATTTTAGGAGACTAAAACAATGAGCAGATCCCAAGGTGCAGCTGGGACTGTAAAGGGATTGTAACTTGTGTAGCTGACAGTCTGAGAATCCATGTGCAGTCATCCTGAAATATTGTTAAATTAACTTAAAGTTGCCTCATGACAAAAATTGATTTTTTTTTTTCCTCCTTACCAGGCTTGTCTTTCCTACAGGAGAAAAAAGCCATTATCATATTTGTTGCATTTAAAGTGTGCTTAGGCACCTTGAAATCTAGTCCTTGGATTAAAATGAACTAGGGATGGGCAGAGGTTTATTTCTGGTCAAAACTGAGTTTGCCAGGTGAAATTTTGGTGGCTGTTTAGGGGTCAGCTCTGGCTGTGCTGGACAAGGCTATTGCAGACAGCTGGGGCTGTGCTGTGCAGCAATGTTGGACTCCTGGTTCTCATTAACCTGCACAGGATCTCTGACACGGGCAGTCAGGAGATCATGGAAATATGGCATTGCCTTGCAGGACCTGTTTAATTAAAAAATACAAAAATATTTTAATTTTTTATAATAGAAACTTATATGTTACATATGAAAATATAACTTGTACTGGACTGAAGGGGAGATTTAACCTTTCCAGCAAATTTAGGTTTACCTGGCAGTGAAATTGGGCCAAATCTTGGCAATGTTTGTGCACTGTCACAGCTGCAGGGTGCTGGAAGTGGGAGCTCCAGGGCTGGGGTGATGAATTTCCTGCATGTGAAGCTCACCTCTGGAATCAGGCTGTGAAACAGGAAGGTGCTTATGAATCTGTAGCAGCTGGAGGACTAAGATAATTTTGCAGCTAATTTTTCTGAGGTTTTTTTAGTGCGTGATTGATTGCCTTGGAAAGAACTTTAGAATTAAAGTTTAGTTTAAGCCACTCTGCTGGTTCCTTTAACACATTGTCTTCCTCTGGGGTGGAAGAGGAGCAGCTGAATTTGAGCACAGAGCCTGATGTACTTAAGTTCATATAAACTGTTCTGATGCTTGTGCAGTAAACTGTAAATTACATACCAGTATTTAAAACTCTTCCATCCAGGAGCTGTTTCTAACTTGTTAATAAGAGTAGGAAGGATTCAGGAAGTAATTTTGATAGTCATATATTGTGTGCTGTGATAAGGGAGTTACACTAATGAGGGCTGACTGAGATTCACTGATCTTGGGAAAGGCAGAATTGGTAATTATTTCATCAGAGAGAAGATGAAACCACTTGGGGGGAATGGTTGGTATGGTGAGAGCAGCTCACGGTTTAGGGGAGCTCAGCATCCCTCCTGGAGGGTGGAGGAGTTGGAAATGTGCTAAGTGAGAGAAGGGAAGAACAAGCAGCTGGTATTTGCTAAAGTAAATAGTAATAGAGATGAGGTTTGTGGGGCCTGGGAGGACTTGAAAGCACCAAAAGTGTTATTGGGGTTTGTGACACTTGGGAGAGCTCTGAATGCACACAGTGTGCAGGTGGCTGGCAGCAGCCAGGGGAGGTGTGGAATCTGAGCCTGCACTGCAGGTACAACAATGAAGGGAGTGTTTTCAGCAAGGAGGCTTTGGGCAGGACTGAAAGGAGGGAATGTGTGATGGTGCTGAGGCTCTGCTCGCTGGGGCAGCTGAATTCTCCTCCCCTGGGAGCCCAGATGGGGCTCTCAAGCTCCCCCTTTCCTGCTGACATGGAAAGATTTGTGTTCCTTTACCTCAAAGGAGAGCTCTGATAGTAAATTAAGAGATCCTCATGGAATAACATAAACCTGGGACTAGAAGAAGCTCTGGGGCCACTGACAGAGTTTCCAGCTAGAGCGAGCAGATGCGTCTTATTAATCCCTCTATAAACTTGTTAAGCAATTGCTTTAAAAACCTTATGTTCTAGTATTTGTGTCTTTCTTTCAGATCCTACTGTCATTAAATATTTTTTTCATTGCTGTTGCTGGTACACCATCTGGCAGTGGACACAGATTTCTAGTTTTTTCTAAGGTTTTCTTCAATTTCTCCTGTTGGGTTTGGGGTTCCTGGTTTAGGACCAGATGTAGCTGCAAAGAAATGAAGTACTGAGGGACTAAACCACTATCTGTGCTTTTATTTTATGACCCAATTGCAGGCAACACTCATTTAAACCACAGATTGAACTTTGACTGTTGAGATGGAAATTCTGCATTTTCATATGTGTTTAGTAAAACACACAGTTCAGAGCACAAAATATTTATAGATCTTGGACTTGTTGTGTCGAGTCCCTGCTTTTTTCTTTCAGGAAATAAAGTCAGATAAATCTGGGAAGGGCAGCAATAGGAGAGTGAATCACAGGATATCAGGTTGGATGGAAGGAGACCTCAAGAACCTTGGTCCAACCTTTCATGGCAAAAGCAAGCAAAATGCTGTGGTGATGATGAACAGGAATATCAAATGTGAGCAAATACAACATCAAACAGGAAAGAAGAAAAAGTGATGGAGAACGAGGATGAAATTATGTTTGAGGATGGTATTTTGGTTGCTATGACATTTCATTTAATGGACATTTTGCTGTAGGTGAAATGCAAAATATTTTTAAAAATGCAGGCAAAACTCTGGATTCTTCTGCACAACATTTATGGACATGAGGTACTACTTTTCATGGGTTTTTTTCTGTCTATTTACATGTAACTAAACCACAGTACATCAGTTCTGGTTTTCAGAAAGCAGATTTGTGGCATTAATGAAACACTCCTTGGTACTATCTCACTTTATCTTAAATCCAATCATATTTATCTATGGAAAGAAGAGAGATTAGCTGTGTTAGAAGACCTTAGGTCACATTTTTCCCTCCATTCAGGCTTGAGTGCAGTTCTTTCCCCTCCTTTTCTCTTTCTGGTTCAAGAGGAAGCAGAAATGGCTGCTGGTCTCATCTCATTTCTCACCTCATCTTTTAACTGGCTATCTTATGTAAGTTCATTTTTACTTGTGTTGGTGAAGGTCGCGCTCCTCTCTGATGTCATTAACTGTGTGACACTTCTTATCAACCTTCATTTCTGTAATAAATCCCAGAAATGCCAGCTGGAATGTGGGATAAAGTCCTTTTGCTGTCCTTTCGTGTTTGCATGTTTGTTTTGTGGGGACTGTAATTACGCTCTCTATTTTCTTTGTTTACAAGGTCAAGGAATGACCCCTGTTTCCACCTTGCCATTCTTTGGAACTGCAGCTCCAGCAGTTAAGGCTGATATTAGATATTTCTGCTTCCCCTCCAACAGCTCTGAGAGCAGAGAAGTCAACTGAACACTGATATCAAGTTCTGTTGATGCCACTTTTTCTTCAGGCCACTTTGAGTCACTCTCCAGATAAACATTTCCATCCCAATTATTTGTATGTGGTTTCTATCAGCGTAGCAAATTTTTCCTCGTATTTGTATTCCATTTTGATACATTTATTTGAGGCAGGATTGGCTATAAGTGTAATTCCACACCAAAAAAGGAGCATTTTTCTGCTTCAGGCTGCATGAGTTTGTTAAGCATCCTGTCTGCCACTTGGATTTTGGATCCTCTCACCCAAACTAACTTGCAGACTGGCACCAGCCTTCCAAGAAAGTCTTGGTGTGAGCCACACTGCCTCCACCCTGGAGCTGTGAGCTGTGCAGCTGCGCTGATCCGCTGTATTTACAACATGATCAATGTGAAAGAAGAGACATCCCTGTGGCAGCTGCTGCTGTTCTGGGTTCCTGGCCAGGATGGCAGCAGAAGAGCACATCAGCATCCTTGGTGCCATACGGCTTGAGACCGCTGCGTCGCACGGCATGTGCAAGATGAGAGAGAATAATTTCAGCTGAGTATTTAGGGAAGGCTGCTGGGTGTTTGAGGTGCCTCTGTGTCCTCGTCTTGACCCTTTCTCTGCAGTGTGTCTGCTTAGTTAAATCTTGTCAGCGTGAGGGTTTGTGACACAACCCCTTCCTGGTATCAGGTAAATTAGTCTTGTGAGAATATTACTCCAGTGATTGATTTTTACCCCATGTCTGCCTCTCGCCATCTCTCCTTCCTGTTGTGAGCAGGTTTACATCCTGACAGCCCCTCTAAGTGTCTTCACAAATGACTGAATTAACTTTCTTTTGTGAGTCTTACCCTGTGTGTTAGACAAGGCTGGTGGTGTTGGTGGAGCTGCTTTCTAGTTAAGCACTCAGATTTGATATCAAATGCCCCTTTTTAAATGCAAACAAAACATATTCTGCCAAAACGAAAACAAAGCTTCTTAAGCAAAGACCAGGCACACAGGGCTTGCCTGATGTTCAGAAGTTACTTTATTTTTTTCTGCTGTGAGCTCCTGTCAAAGCCTAGAATCCATGAAAGTAAAAAAAAAAAAAAAAAGAGCCTTGATTCACTTCTTGTGCCCTTGGGGAATATAGATGGCAAAAAGATTTAAAATTCTGATCCAGCTGCTTCAGAAGCGTGCCATCCGAGATAAATTACCTTCACTCCACAACAGCAAGGAAACTTTTAGACTGGAGTTGTTCCTTTTGAACTGGTGAGGGGTGTGCAACACGAGTGTCTCGAGCAAATTCCCAACTCCAGCACCGTCGCCTTCCTGGCTGGGGCTCATCCCAGCAGCTGCCAGACTGCTGTCTGTCCTCTGCTATTGATCACTTGCCTGGAAAATGAGAAGATAATTAAGAGTCTGGAACTTAATAGGGCATTGTTTGAAAAAACAAGGCGAGGGCCTAGATGGGAAGGATTCCTGGTGGAAATCACCTGGAGATGGCGTGTGGCGCTTTAACGGCGGGTTTGCCTCATAAATCTTCGCCCTTCTGCGCCGTATTGAGTGAATTTAGTGTCAGCAAATTTCAGAACTCTGCCTAAAGTGTCTAATGAATTTATAAGCCACTAGAGAAGATGGGATGCTTTGCTTGCAGCGTGGAGCTTAATTTGATATTCAAGGTCAGCACATCAAACTTCTTAATCAGGACCGTAATGAGGAGAACATTCCTGCTCAAGCAGAGGAGCAACAAACAGGATCAGAGAAAAAAAGGAGCATTTGCACAGCTGATGAACATGTTCTTGTTTTAGTCTCCTGTCAAAAGCAGTATCAAAATTCCTGTATGCTCTTCCATTTAACTGGTGCATTAAAAAGTAAAAAAGTTTCCAAGGGGTTGGTAAATGGCTCTGAAACCACATCATCCCATTTTATTAGCAAGGTGACAGCGTGCTGGTGCCCTACATTTCAAATGGAAAATCTGAAACCTTCCAGTTCTAATGTATTAAATGCTCTCTTAAACTGGGCCGCAGTAGAAGTGGAGCATGGGGAAAGAACTTTGAGGAAAGCTCTGCAAAGGAGCTGGGAGCTGCTTTGGGGAATTAGTGAAGGTATTCTGTTTATATTAGCAAATGAAGATAAGAACTCCTCAGTTCTTTTGCAGCAGAGTTAAAATCTCAGTCCTTAGGGCACTCTTTTAGATGGAAAAACAGTCTGATGCTTTAATAATTTTATTTGTACAGCTGATAACAGGAATTGCTTCTGTCTTCACAAGCTGATGTCCAAGGGTTGAAGCAATAGTGGTTAAGTATAGCTGCTTTCTCTCAGTGCTTCAGGCATTTGACCTTCACTTTGCCCTTCAGCTGGGTGTTTTTGGCTCTGCATCTGCAGACAACACAGGCGGAATGTCCAAAATTATTTCAGGCTGAGATACTGTCAATATGTCATCAACTACAGCCCTACTGGGGAGTTTTAAAATTCCTTCCAACACATAATGGATATATCTGTTTAAACACTTCTTAAAATTCTGAGGAGACAGACAAATCCGGCAGAAAATCAATAGGGTGTTGCTAGTGGCTCTATTATTTATTAATTTCAGCACCATCCAGGGCTGCTAGGTGAATACCAAAGGCCAGGATTTTTTTTTCTTTTTAGTACATTATGAAGATAATATCTTATGGGAGTGGGAGGATAATTTGAAAGTCTTTTATCAGATAAATATCTCCAGAGGGTCCATCAACTCAACTCCATTCCTTTGAAGTCTGGGGTTCATTTTAGAGTAAAACCTGGGTATACAGACTAATATTTGCATGGATTTCTGTAGAGTTACTTTTCTTCATGGTGTTTTATTTTCTCTGAAATTAGAATATGTAACCTTTGGTGTGATCCTTGTGTCCATGATGTTCTGTAATCTCTCTAGGAAATGAAGTGAAAAGCCTGGTATATAGAAATACTTCCTTTCCCTCATTGGGCTATCTGGCGTGCTTTATAAATAAAGAGTTAAGAAAAGCTGCTGCAGTAAGTATATTTATATTGACAATAAATCTATTTTATCACAGTACGAGCCATTAATACTCATAGTGGGTGTCCACTATAAATTGGCAATAGCTTGGGGCAGCTTCTCAATGGTAAGTTGTGATTATGAAGGTATTAAAGCCAGGCACTCTCCTCAGAATAAGCAGGTAGTGATGACTCCATCTGACTTGCAGATCTACTTCCTGCAGGTATTTACAGTCCACCCTGCTGATGGGAGAAGCTGAAATGGGTTCTGTTTGCTGACTAGCTCCTGGAAATGGAGCTTTTCCCAGGGCTAAGCAAATCCACCCATCCTTCCTGGGAAAGCTCTGGTAGCAGGATCTTTCAAGGCCAGTAATATATTCAGCATGAAAAAAAAAGGAAATTGATAATGCTTTTAGATGCAAAATGAAATTGCTGTGCTGTTGAAAACCAGTGTGAGGAAGCCAATAAACTGATCAAGTTAAACAGAAAGATCTCCTGGGAATGGGACAATCTCCTGGACCGTTCAAAAAAGTGCTGGTAGGAGGGAAGTAGATTCCTTTGCTGCAAAAATGTACCATTGTAGGGGAAAAGGTGGCAGGTTTTGTGGTTTTATCTTTCTTTTTCAAATGTGAAGTGCAAATCTGAATTCTGTGCAGAGCGTGATCAGCAGTGCACAAGGCTAGGAAGGGAAACTGAGTCTAGAACTAAAACCTGATTTTTCTGATATATTCCTAGAACCATGCTGAGGTAGGATGCAATGGCACTTTCAGGACCATGGTGGCCAACTGGAAGTGCCCACCTGGGGGGAATTCAGGGCAGCTGGATCAGTCTGGGTAACAGCTCCAATTTTCTGCTGCTGTGGGCCAGCCATGCCACCCAAGTCCTTACATATTTTTGTTTTCAGACCAGTGTTGTGTTTTCATTTCGTTCTCTTCCCTTTCCTGTTCCGTGATCAAGTGACCACTCTTGGAGCTCCCTTTTCTGGCCATCCCCCCTCCCTGCTCCAGTCTGCAGCAGCTTTCTGAGCCTCCTCCCAGCTGGGAGAGTGTTTCCCATTTCCCACAGACCTGGCTGATGTCCTGCACTGTGGGAATTCTGGAAACTTGGATTTTGGGATTTTGGTATATGTGGGGCAAGATGGAGACTTTAGGGTGGAGGTTGGTTGTTCTTTTCTTCACCTTCTTTTTCTTCTTCATGGGTTTGGGTGGTTTTCTGTAATTGGGTGAAAAAGGTCTGCGCTGCGGGCCTTGGGTGGTCATTTTTGGGTCAAAAGTATAAATAATATGGGTGTCACCTCATTATTGGGTGATTAGTGCTTAAATAACCTTAGAAAGAGTTAGAAGTTCTCCATTTTACCTCATTTCTCTGAGTTGCCAGTTAGAGCTCATGGCTCTTGAGAAATAGATAAGAAATGATAAACATCCAAGTCTGAACATGAACTGTGACTCCCGTGTAATAATCCTGATCCTAGGAGGGAAAAAGAAGCCAGAACCTTCACACTGCACAATGCCAGACTTCCATGCCCCTGGTTAAATGGATCAAGGGATGGATGGAATTGAGCTCCAGGTGAATGGATTTGGCTTGTGGCTGCTGTTCACCCCGGAGTCGTGGCATCCCCTTGGCCCCTGCCCGTATTTTAGAGGTAGGTGCCTGCTGGTGTTCACAGAGTGGTGATTAGTTATTGCACTGAATTTCTGAAATGCTTCTCTGAGAACTTTCCAGCGAGAGGAGGGCAAAGTGTCAGCTTTCACAGCAAGTTTCACCTCCCTGGAACCAGCTGGGATTCAGAATTTACAGTTCATTCCCACCCTGTGCTAGGGAATCTTGTGGCAGGTACAGCAGTGCTGAGCTCCTCTTTAGCAGTAATAGGGTTGTTAACTAATTGTTTCTAAGACTGGAATTATCCTCCTGGAGCCACTTTAGAACTTTTGTTTTACACCATCCTTTTCCTTCTGTGTATTGAGAATGAAAACTTTTTGGAAAGTTTTTCTGTCATTATAATAGACTGAAATATTTTATAGTAAAACCATAGCACAATATTTTAATGCTGCAGTTTAGAAGGAAAATTCTTATGAGGTTTTTATATTGTATTATTTCAATATTATTTCATTCCTGTTGTTGGGAATGTGCCATTCCCATTTTGGCTTCCATGCTTGATCTGTTATTTGTAATGGGGGTATAAATTTTGTTTGGACAGTTTTATGTACATTGTAGGTTCTCTGACTTAAGATAGAGAAATGGTTCAAACTATCTAAAACGAGTGGAATCTGATCCTGAACTGTGGAGTCAAAGTCAACAGTAAAAATGGTTTTATTCTCATTTATAAAAATAAAAACATAAAAAAGCACATGTGATAGTAGTTTTTAGAACCCTCTTTGGAGTTTGAATCTCAGAGTTGTTTTCTAGTATAATGAGTCTAAGTACTTTACTATCTATTCCTGTGTTTGTGTACATAAAATTCCCTTTAAATCATGTATGGATTAGGTCAAGTTCAGTCAAGGAAGAACCTTGCCCAAACACAGTAAATCATGAAGTCACACATGAAAAATAAGCTTTAATCCACTTAGCAGGATCTCTGTACAAGAGCTGTGAACCATTTTATGCACTGAGTGATGGGCTGTGGACGTAGGACTCCTGTGGGAAATTTATGAGTGGATATTTGGGAGAAGGTGTGTGCTGCACAGGCAGGAAATCTCATTCTAGTATTTCTTAGTGGTTTTAACAGTAATACGCATTTTCGAGGAGGTTTTGTGGGCATTTTTTGTTTGTTTTTTATTAATTCTGTTGGTGGTTTCTCTTTGCCAAGTGGACTGTGTAGCTGTCTAAGTCTAGTGCAACTTATTGGAATTCCAATTTGCAATAGAAAGTAATTTCTTAATGTCAGATTTGAATTAGCATATTTTTCTGTAATATATTTGAACATGCAAATATTGTATTCTAGTTTATGGTATCAGAATACCTGCTAAATACACTTTTATCTTCCCCTTCACTAGAAAAGTCATTGTTACCTGAAATATATTACTTTTGTTGGAGACAGATATTTTTCATTTTCAATAATTTATTACATATAAATCTTTGCTTATAACTTCATGAAGCCTTCAGGCTGGAGGCATTGTTGAAGAAGAGTTATAGAAGGCAATAATTTTTTATATGTTCCTAATAAATGGAACTAGGCCAGGTAAGGGTATAAAAAAGTCAATCTGCAAGAAGCAAAGACGTGGAGCCAGTGGATTGCATTTGTGTTCTCATCTGAATAAGAAGCAGTGGAAATGCTACAGAGAGTTCAAGTAAGGTTTGTTGTGCATGTGGGTACATAAAAAAACCTCAGTGAAAGGAGAATTCTTATTCTGGGTGAGTTATTTCTTTCTTCCAAGGAGCCCACGAAGGGGGTGTGTGTCAGGTGGTTGTGTCCCAATGCACTTTGGTTTTCTTGGGTTTCAGATCCACAACAACCCCTTAAATCTTAAGTTTGCAGCTGAATTGTGGATGTCATTTTTCACCAAATACACTTGAAATTATGTATCTCCTGACCGTGTGAAGCTGATTTTCCTCACACAAACCCATGCACAGGGACAGTTCTCATGTTCCAGCTCCCCATGTGATGCCACCATTAAACCTGAACAGTTACTGCTGAGTGACAGGGACAGAGAGCCAGGATTATAGAGCTGGGAGGGGGTATAAAATACAAATCAGATTCCATGTCCATTATAAATGTATATTTGTACATTTGTACCATTATATTAAATGTATATTTGTATATTTGTACAATTATAAATGTATATTAAATAGCCCAAGGAGAACAACAACAAAAACTCCCCCCTCAGGACTTCTCCCCCTGCAGCACGTGCATCTTCCTGGCTGCTTCTCTCACCATTTATTATGCTAAAAAAATTACAGGTGCACTCTGACACCATGTTGGAGCTCTCAGAGCAGCAGGTAAGAGCCTGCAGTGCCTGTGCAGCTGTGTTGGATGTAAAATCAGATTTTACATCCCCAGGGAGGGCACAGACTCACCTGAGCCGTGTGCTGGTGTGAATGTCCTGTGGGATGGCAGAAGCCAGAACCTGGGGAAGATCTCAGCTCCTGTAAAGCCTCCTGGCTGCATTTGTCAGGGTTCACTCCCTGCTGTTGGCAGCACTTGAGGATGTGTCCCTGTTGCACCCACGGCTGGCACTGTGTCAGGGTCACTGTCCTGTCACCTGCCACCTCCTGTGCTTCAGTGGCAGCTTCTGCTTGGCACCTGCACAGCAGCAGAAATCCTGGTTTGTTTTTAATGGGAACGCAAGGAGTTGAAAAATTCAGAGTTCTTACTGATGGAAATGATGGTTTTCAGCTTACTGAGTACCCTGAGAAAAATCTGTTTGTGTTTGTGCTAAAGAGGGCGAGCATCAGGGTCAGCCTTGGCACGAACACAATTGGGAGCTGTGGGAGAGTTCAAGGCTCCTGGAGTTCAGTTATGGAAACAACATAGCAAAAAAAAAAAGAAAATAAAACTCCATCTGGATTATTTTTTTAGGGGGAAAAAAAATAATTACTAACTCTTCCAAATCCAACAACTCTTAGACAGAAACAGGGTGAGTAGGAGTGTGACCTTCCCCAGTGTGGGGATGTCTGGCCTGTCTGTGTCTCCCCAAGTCAGGGCTTTGCTGCTGGGAGCAATGCTCAGTCTGAGACACTACCTGAAGAGAAAGATTAATGTGTCAGTGCTGGCTTAAGTTGTCAAGCACGTAATATTTCTTTTTTTTTCTAAAAAAGTAATTACTAGTGAAGTAAAGGATGGGTTTAGGCATCCAGAGGTTTGAACTGACATGAAGTATTTGGTGCCACTATTCTAAGAGGTGATTTATCCTGGTGGGTCAGGAA
The DNA here is from genome assembly GCA_910950805.1 of Acrocephalus scirpaceus scirpaceus. Lineage (NCBI taxonomy): Eukaryota > Metazoa > Chordata > Aves > Passeriformes > Sylviidae > Acrocephalus > Acrocephalus scirpaceus. Next base: position 3,572,925 of record OU383781.1, read on the forward strand.
GGCTGGGGCAATGAAAATATTTCTGGTTACTTTTACTGCTTACCATGCATAAAATCCCTGAAAGAGAAGTATCTGAACCATCCTGAAGAGTAATACTGGAAAGAAAGCCAAGATGCATGGCTCCTTGCAGTTTGTATTCATCATCTCATTCTCATTGTTTTCTTCTTGTTACCTGGAAAATTCCAGTATACCATGAATAATATTTACTGCTAAAACACCCCAACGTTTTCACTGTGTTTATAAAACTACAAGCTGCAGGGCTGTAAATGAAGTGAAGGGCAGATTATTTGGCTGATTACCCATTTTCACAATGATAGGTTTCCTTGTTGCGTTTGAGAACTAAATGATGATGTTTAAGTCACGACTGCACCTTGGCAGCCTTTGAATTTGGATGTGCAGAGCTTTCCTTGAGGTAATATCAGAGCCTGGTAGCACAGAGCAGTAATTGATGGGACTGATCTGCCAGTGAACCCTGCAAGGTGGAAGAAGAATAGCAATGACTTGCAGGAGCTGCAGTAATGAGCCAGGCTGTGTTTTACCCTGCTTTTCTAGGTGTGTGCAGCTGCAGGTTGCACAGACCCACTCTGTGCTGCACAGTAAAGGGCATCCTCATCCAACCCCCCAGAATTTTAATTTTCATTCATTTCAAATAGATCTGTAAACGGAGAGATTTTGTGGGTGGTATAAATTCTCTTGTATATACATTGTGCTAAAAAGGGATTTTTTTTTTTTCTTTTCATAAATCTTCCTTCTGAGCAAAATCCCTGTGGTGTTTGGAGCGTTGCTTTTGTGTTGTTTCATACCAAGTTACAGGATGGTTTCCTGTATGTAACAAAGCAGGTTGCTTAACTCACTCAGGTGTTTAAAAGAAAGAAGAGTTTCCTTCTGCTAAATAGTCCATAAACTAATAAAGTACAAACTATTATGTATGGTTTAGTACTAATAGACTTATTTCTGAGTTTACTGAAAGAACTCTCTGCAAAGAGCTGCCTTCAGACAAGGGCTGCAAAATGTCAGACTCACATTCTCTTATTTCATTCCCTAGCCAGTATATTTCAGATAGATTTCAAATGATGCTTTTGCTTGCTGCTTGATATAAAACACTTCACCTGAAAAGCACCTCTCCTTGGCAGGCACTGCTGAGGAGCTTCTGAGGACTCTGATGCTCCAGGAGGTGCCTTCCAGCAGGGCTCACCTGGGCAGTGCTGAGGTTTAGCTGAGAGTTCAGGGGTTTTTTCAGTCTGGTGAATTTGGAGCTTTGGTGGGATGTGTCAGAAAAACCACCAAGTCTCGCAGGCCACGTTGAATGAGATGTTTTCTCGTGGCTTTTTCAATTCTTATCAGTGAAAGTGCATGAGAGAGTGTGATGTGAAAGCAGAAAATTGAGGGGGATTAATGAAATTGGTAACAGACGAGCTCATCTCTCTGCGTGTTGTGTAACACACCAACGATGGTTTGCACAGAGCTTTGGCTATATGAGGAAAGTGGATGTTTAATCCTCAATTTCCTTGGTTTTCCCTGTCCTCTGCATGCACCTCCAGCCCTGGCAGCAGTGCTAATTTTGAATTTGTTTGTTAGAGTTAAGGGGAGGGGAAGGGGAGTTTGTGCTGCTGAAGATCAATGGCAGCACTTCCATTGACTTCCATGGGGTGAGAAAACAGCACCCAGGACTCAGGGCTGGGGGAAGGAGTGATGGGCCATTACTGTTTGCATCTGAGGGGAGGTGGGAGTTAAAAGGGTCATGAAGTTTATGCATTATTGACAGAATAGCCATAATGACTCCTAAGGAGCTATTACACGGTGATATGTGAAGGCCTTAGTTGGGGATGGTTTAATTTATGAATCATTTCTGTGATGGATTGCCTGCTCTGTCAGCCTGGCTGCTGCACTAACTCGGGGTTCTTAATTCATTATGGAAGATTTCATGCAAAGTAATTGCTGTACAACACCACTCTTCAGGATGAAATAATGTGGCTGCTTTTCCCCCCCTCGTGCTGGTGAAAGCTTTTGTTCCTGTTCTGAGCAATGCCCCATCTGTGAAGTATCATCTGGAAAAGCTTTGCAAGGGAGCAGCTCTGCTGAAGAAAGGAGTTCCTGAAGTGCCCAATGTTTTTGCACTTACAGGTCTAATCTTTCAGGTTTCAGCTTCACTTGTGTCTAATGAAGTCTCATGTTCTCATGTTAATTCCGGCAGAGGGAACATATTGAAATTCTTCCTTCACAAATCCTCCGGGGATTTGGTTCTGAAATATCAGGGGTGAAATTTAAAAAGGTCTTTTTATTATTTTGGTGGTTTTCCTGTATGGTCTTGAATGAAGCTCATAATCTTTCTCTGCTTCTCTCTTCTTACTGCAAAACAAAACTGCCCATGTGTCCTTTTCTCAGAGAAAGTGAAAAATTACTTTTTCAAGCAACACAAACTGAGGGAACTCAGTTTTACAGAGTGTAGAGCCCCCAAAAAGTACAAATTAGTTTGGAAAAATTAGACAAATTCTGTTCCCACTTGTAACACTTGGATTCTGTGGCCCAGATGCAAGTTTTGTCTTGGGAAATCTTGAAAGAATATGAACAGAGTTTAGAAGTATGGAGCACCCTTCCTATAAAGAAAGGCTGGGAGAATTGGGGTGTCTAGAAGAGAAAAGCTTTGGAATGACACAATTGTGGCCTCCTACCTAAAGGGAGTACAGGAAAGATGGAGAGAGACTTTACACAGACCTGGAGTGACAGGACAAGGGGGAATGGCTGCAAAATGAAGGAGGGCAGGGTTAGATGAGTATTGGGAAGGAATTTTTGTCTGTGAGGGGAGTAAGGCCCTGGCACAGGGTGCCTGGAGAAGTTTTGGCTGCCCCTGGAAGTGTCCAAGGCCAGGTTGGACAGGGCTTGGAGCAGCCTGGAACAGTGGGAGGTGTCCCTGCCCGTTTCAGGGGTGGAACTGGATGGGCTTCAAGGTCCCATCCAACTCAGGCTATTTTATGATTTTATAATTCTTCCTTTCCCTCCTGATGTGCTGATTTCCCAGTCCTGAGCCAGCCAGGCTGCTGACCCAGGTCAGGCTGTGATCACCAAGGGCACCCTCAGGACTCTTTGCCCACCTGGTTCCCCCTGTGAGCCCTTCCCAGCAGGGACTGCCCTTCCTGGAGGGCAGGGCAGCAGTGTGAGGTTAAAATCCTGTTCTCCAAGGCCTGGAGGAGCTCTACACACAGTGCAGGGCCAGGCAGGGATGTTGGAGTCAGCCCCAGAATAAGAAGCTTGTTAATATGGCACATGCTTAATTTATTCTGCTCCTCAGGGGGTGAGTGGCGAGTCATTACCGAGCAAGAGCACAAACACAGAAATCCAAGGCATGGTTTTGATAGTTATTTTAAAAATCTTAATTCCTTCATTCTGCTTTCCTAATTCAAAGCAGGGATGGAATTGTACTATATTCTTCTGGGAGACACAAAAACGGATTCCTCTGGGGGAAAAAAATTCAAATTTGAATATAAAAATAACTCGAGTGATCCTTTTTCTTTCCATTAGTATGTCCTATTTTTGAAGTCTAGAGATGAAATCTTGTAAGATTTTTTTTTTCCCTTTTCCTTTCAAATGAATGGATGAATAACTTAAAAGTGCAGTCCCAGAAATCTTGTAAGAGGGTACAAACTCTTCTGCCTTGGACAAGATTGATGAGGTTAGCCTGACTGGCAAGTGTGCAGTTTACATGCTAATAGCAAGTAGGTTGTCTTGCAGGGAGAAAATACATTGCAAAGTAAGTGTGGAATGTTTATTAGTCCCAGCAAAGTGCAACGGAGACGGTGCAGATGGTGTAAGAGGAATGTTGTGCAGGAAATATCAGGCATATGTGTTTCTTGGCCAAAACCCCTTTGTTTTATCACGGCTCTGTGAGGCCTGGGTGCAGACAGACGTGGCCCTCATCATCCTCACCCCACGCTGGGTCCAGACACTGCCCAAGCAGCCCCATGGCTCCAGAAATCAAGGGTGGGTAAGACCTCGTAAGCAAACTCTAAGGCGACCCATACTTGGTTTCAGGGGCTGTGGGCGCTCGTCTCCGATGCTCACAGAGAATCCAGGACTGAAATTCTGCCCCTCCCCTGCTCCCAGCAAAGCCTGGGGCAAGGAAAAGTTGGATGGAGAGTGGTAGAGAGCCTTCTGCATTTGGGGGGATACCAAGCTTGCCTTTCACTGGTGGGGAGGGTTTGAAATCTCACCATCTTTTTTGTCATATGAGTCGTAAATTTGAGGGAGATTTTATGGCACAATGACCAGAAACAAAATGAAATTTATGCTATCCTGATGCTTGATAGATGGTACTTTTTTTGTGGAAAGCACCTTGGTGTCATTGGCTGCAGCTGCTTTGTTTCCTTTTCCATTTTACATAACCTCCTACTTACTAAAATCAAAATGTGATGAATTTATATTACTGTAATCTTAGGATGTGGATGGGGATCACAGGTTTTTTTTATGCTGTACCTACTTTTGTCTAAGTTTTCTTGAAGAAGAGAAAATTAAATCAATTTTCCTTTTGAGAATGTTGGTTTTATACAAGAAACTCATCAAAAACATCCTGTACTAATGACTGGTTGTCTTAACCTTCCAGTACCCAAACGTCATTTTTTAAGTTTGTTGGACAAACCATTTGAATTTTCATTGAGCACAGCTGAAGATTTACTCTCATTTGTATTTGCCAAATTAGAGTGGAAATTTCCCACAAACTATTGTGGTGTTATCCACTGCAAATTAACCAAAGGAAAAGCTGGCAGGAAGCAGGAGGAGTCTGTGATGCTTGGTATTTAAAAGGGTTATTTTTCTCAGTGAATGTGGCTCTTATCCTTGTTAATATTTCTCCTGGTTGTGGATCTGATCATATTTGCCTGGTGTTGCTCTCTGCACTAATTATTCCAATATATCTTGGATTTTGAGTCCCTTGGAACAGGTGACAAACGTGGTGAACCAAGGAATCAGCACTTTGCTAGAGAAAATCCACTCCATGTCTTTGGGTTTTGGTTTTGCCTCTGGGTACAGACAGAAAAATATGAATCAAGGAAGGATGGACAAATAAAAGCATCTCTTATATGATCAGTTGTTGACAATAATCTCGAACAAAATAAGCCACCTGCTCAAAATATGCTCCAAAATTCACTATCAGTGGCTTTCCAAGCTCAAACACTTGGAAAATAAGGAAAGCCTTAAATTGATGCCTCACTATAGAAACAGAAAGCTCAAAAATTGGAAGGCTCTAGCAAGAGCTTTAAAAAATAAAGAAATAAAATCACATCTCTGCATGCCATTTATTCACATCCTTCCTCATTTGCATACTGGCAATCAAAATAACCTTCTCCCCAATCCTCTGAATAGGCTTTTCCAGACTCTTTCCTTTTTTATTTTTTTCCTTAATTACCCCATTTCCTTCTGGCGTGTAACATGGGGTATTGACTTTTTTTCTTACCTCATACTTGAGGTGTAATAGTTTTCAGAGACATGCTTTTCTAGAAATATAAAATTTTGGGTAGTATATTTTTAAAGCTGATTTACTGTTTTTCTTTTATTAGCTTAAGGGTTAGAAGCTTTGGACAGATTTTAAAGTGTTTGATCTTTCTTTTTTTTTTTTCTTTCCTGTGAAGATGACAGTTCATGGCAATTAGTGAGCTTTATCTTTCTGGGTTTTCTGCAAAATAAGTATCTCTTCATATGAAAATATAGTTTCACATTTTAAACAGGGGCCATTTCAGAAAAGGCCATACCTAAAAAATTTTTGAAACAGTGGTAGCTGTTGATGTTGATGAAAGATAATCCTTAAAAAAATAATATAAACTTCATTTTCTCCTTTTTCTCAGTGCAGATTTTGCAATTTGTAAGGAGACAGCCAGTGTAATATCTGGGATTTGTAAATCAAAGCAGGAGGTCGGGCATGCTCAAAAGTGTGAATGGATGTTGGTTATGGAGAGGGCTCAAAAGAAAGGAAAATGTTCTTATTTACAGAGGTCTCATTCTGTTGTCTGTTGACATGCCTGTGTTTTCTGTTCAGAGCACACACCTGCTTTTGCAGAGGTCTCATTTTGGGTTGCAGCAGTTTCCTGCTCTGGGTGCAGCCTCAGTGGCTCCAGAGCTGTTCCCAAACCTGGCACTGCCCCATAACAGCCACAGGGCAGGAGCTGCACGGAAAGGCTCAGACTGTCCCAAGTGAACATCTGAAAGTGTTCACTGCTTCAGATTCAGCAAGGGAAAACTGCTCTTTTTCTACTTAAAAATCAATTTTCTTCCAGTTCCCTGCTTTGCTTTGTCCCCCGACTGTCTTGGGCTCTCCTGATGTGTTCTGTTGTAACTGGAACATTTCTTTGCTTATCTTTTGAGCCCCTTTCCCTCCCTCTTTTGCACTTTTCCTTTTTCGTTTTCTGTGTGCTCAGCCCTCCCTGGATGTGTGCTGTTCCTGTTACCCCAGGATGGAAGGACCAGAGATGTTCATGTAACAAGGCAACACCTCACATCTTTTGGGTGTGGATAAATGACATTAGATCAACAGCTGGTGGTGTCTGTGGAGCCTAAGGAACATGGTTAATCTGGGACACATCTCAAAGTGGCAGAAGTATTACTCTCACTTAAAAATTTTTTACTGTGCTGGAGAATTATCTGTAAGGATTAATCCAATTCCCCTTTCCCAGTGAAAAGGAGGAGAGTCTCTGTCTTGCCTCTTTGGAAAGCATTTAACTATTCAATTAGCAAGTTCATCTGGAAGTATGTGAAAAAAGACACAGGAATCCTCCTGGGCATGCTGTATGAATACAGATGTATTAATTAAAATCTACCTAAATATGTCACTATTGTGCAGTTGGAGCCATATCACGGGGCCATCTTTATGATAAAGTTCCACTGTACACAGTCAGCATTAGGTGTTTATCCTTTAAAAAGCACTTTATTTCTGGGATGTGTGTGTAAAATTCTGGCAGGCTCCTGGGTTTATAAAAGTGTCTCATTCCTGCAAAGAACCATATTGTCATTCCAGCAGGGAGATCTGCTGGGATGCCCCACGCTGGGCCCTGCAAAGACAGGGTCTGTTTGGGTTTGTCCCTCTGCTCTCCCCTCTTTGTTTAAACTACGAAACAACACAATGTAAACACGTGGCTGAAATAGCCAAACCCGAATGTAATCTATTAATTTTGTGTTGCTTTGGGCTTAGGGTTTTTAAAATGCTCTGGAGTGCACGTTCCCAGGCTCCTCGGACTTTGTTCTCCTCCCTCACTGCTGTGCTCTGCTCCACCAGGCTCAGAACTTGTCACCTTATCTGCCTCCCCTCCACTTTCTCGTACTTTCTCCTGTTCTTTTTTAATTATCCTCCCTTTTCCTCTAGAGAACTTCCTACTCAGCTTCTAAAAAATTGCTATTTTGGGACCCCAAATCCGTGTGAACTTACAGCTAGAACAGATGCTCGTGCTTTGGAGTCCATATTTCCCCTGACCACTATGAAAAAGACTAAAAAAGACTAAAAGCCAGGATTTCCCTGCTGGCTAGTGGCAGGAATCCAGGAGAAGGATTTTTTTGGGGGGAAAATTAGCAGCTACTGCAAGGCTCATGCTAAATTCCAAGGGTGGGAGACCTCACGTAATACTCTCAGTTGTGGGGTGAAATCAGGTGCTGTGCTGGAAAATATTTAAAACATGCTGGATTTTATATTAATTTAATACTAATATGTGCAGAAGGGGTTTAAAAGATGTATGGACCTGGCACACAGGGATATGGTTTAGTGGTGGGCTTGGCAGTGCTGGGTTAAAGGTTGGACTTGATGAACTGAGAGGTCTTTCCCAACCCAAAAATTGATGATTCTGTGGAAATCCAGTGAATCCCGTGGGCAGGAACATCAGTGCACCAGGACACACATTCAGCCACCATTCCTGTCCCCAGTGCCACATCCCATTTGTTCCTTTGTCCCTTTGGTGCAGGGGATAGGGAGCAGGGCACAGGTACAGGTGTTTCACCTGTCAAGGATGCTGCTGCCTCGCCACTCTCCCTTTAAGCCCTTCGTGCCTTCTGTGTTGCTTTATAAAGTTCATAAAGTTTTCCCATTCCATTTGCTGTTGCTAGGTGCTGGATTTTTTTTTTTTCCCCTCCATTGTGCTTGTTATGAAGAAGCCTTCAGCAGGCTAAGAATATTTTATAAGGTTAGAAAATGGTGTTAAATGTTAATTAGCAGTTGCATAATCCCAGGTGGCATCCTTTCACATGCACTCGTCAATTTTTAATGAGTGTCACTCGTGCACATCAAACTCAAAATTAGCTTTCTTTCCCAAGTACTCTGTTTGATTTTCACACTCACTTCCCCTCCCCTTCTCCTTTGATGTTACTGACACAATATATCATGCTGGCATTTGCTTTGGTTTCATCTCCAATGCATATTGTCATGTAGCTAGTTAGTTATCTGCAACATAGACACACACTCCTACCCGCAGGAGCGCTGTTCAGAGAGGCACAGGATGAAGCTTGACTTTTATTTTTTCCCTTCTTAGGCGTAGCCTCTTGTAGCTGCGATGAGGGAAACCTGATGCAAAGGCATTTTAGGTTTTGATCTGAGAATTCTGAGTGCTGGAGCTGCTCTCTGAGCTTAGCTGGAGGTGCCCCTCGCTGATCTGCATTGCATCTGGGAGTAGCTGATCCAAATTAAAAACTGGAGCAAAAATCTCTCTGCACCCTGGAAATTCATCACCAGCTAAACACTAAAAGGTGTTGTACTTCCATATATCTGCTAACTGGTGGGATGATTTCCCACTTTATCAATGCATTGTGCTGCTGTAAAAGCATGATTGCTCAGAGGTGGAAAGGAGATTTTTATCCCCAAAACCTCCATAACCCAGTACAGGAATGCCCTCAGAGGAGTGATTTGGTTTCTCAAAGGAATCAAGAATGGCAGTGCCCAAGCCCAGTGCTGGTTTGCAGCAGGTGGAATAGTGTGGGTGAAATAACCTGGTTATTGCTGCGCTCAGGGGGAGCTGAGCAAGCTGGGGGAGAGATGCCCCAAGGGCTGGGGTGGGAGGAGGTGCACACCTGGGCATGGGTGCAGGTCAAAGGGCAGCCAGGCTCAGAGGATCCCAGCTCCTCTGGAGTCCATCTCTGGGCCTCCTCAGTGTAGCAGAGCTGGAAACTCAAATCTGTTCAGTGGCTTCACAGTAAATAATGGTCCAGTGGAACAGGAGCCCAGATAACTGAATTTTCACTGCTGATCATTTCCATTAGTCTTCTTGCTTGTTAAAAGCAAAACCCCCTCCCCTTCCCCCAGCAGCACAGCTTGGCCCTTAGCTTCTGATTTGATCATGGAAGTAATTTCACTTTGGTCTGCATTTTGCTTTGATTTTTATTTGTTAAGGAAAGAGTTCTTCTAAGCATTGGGATGATTTTGTTTTGTTAAATGGAGTTGTTAGCTCACTTGGCAGGAGGCTCTGTACAGACTTTGCTTTGATTTCCCCTAAGAATACCATGTGTTTGTAAAATATTGGCTTCTTGACACCATAGTGCCAATGACCTCTCTTTCCAATGAGCAAACTCAGCTTTAAATTATTTTTATTAATCAAGATTTTATCTCTTAGCAGAGATTGACAGCTTTCCAAAATCTTTTTGACAGCTACTGTTACATGCAAGAGGTGAACCAGAATTAATGATCAAGGGTTAGGGGGGCCTGATTCCTGCTGTTACTTCCCAAAACGTAAATGGGGGGAAAGCTTGCTGATCCTCCTGTGCTTACACCAGCACAAATGAGATTAGAACCCAGTCGTGTATCCAGGAAAATGAAAATGTCACGGCAATGACTTGTGTCCAACTTGTGGAATAAACAGATCAAGCAGGAGTAATTGCGTTTCTCTTTCCCCCTCTCTGCACACAGACACTTTTCACTGTCCTTTGATGATCTCTGCAGAAAGTATAGATGATAATAAATATTTCCACACCCTTTGCTGGTTTGCAAGTGTAATGTAGCCACTTAGAGAGAAGAAAGTGGTAAGATAATACACAAGGTGTTGAAGTGCCAAAGTATCAGTGTGTTTTCTGAAAGCTTAAAACTTAAAGTGTGGGATTTGTTGTTTTGGATTTTTTTTTTTTTAACTTAAGAGTAGCAAAGAGGAAAAAAGTGCTGTTTGGTTTATCTGGTTTGGGTTTTTGGTGTGTTTATTTTTGTTTATCCCAGCAGTAGAGAGAAGCCCCAGTCCTGGACAGATCCCAGTGCTGGCACTGTCCAAGGAGGCAGCAGGGATAAATCAAATGGTGCCACTCTGCCAAGTCCCTCAACGCTTCCTCCAGTGCAAGCAAAGATACAAAACACTCAGCTGTGCCCACTGAAACATATTGTGCTTTCATCTTAGAGCACATGAGTCTTGAAAAATACCTCTAATAACAATTAACCTGCTTTTGATCCTTTGTGACAAAAGGCAAGCTGTTGTGATGGGAATCCAGCCTGGAACCTACGTCTGCTCTAGACCCATCTGGAAACTCAAAGGCAGTGGATGATTCGAGGAGAGAAATGATCACTGAGGTTTTTTTCCCAGTCTGGATCAGAAGTTGAATGTTGGGAATGTAATGAGGTAATTTGCTGTGGTGAATTTCGAACCCCAGTGGAGTTTCCTAAAAGCTCTGACCAGAGCTCAGCATTTCTTAGGACCAATGTTGGGTTTGTTTTGACTGTCCCTGTCACCCTTCAGGGTTTCATCCTTTCTTTTCAACAGCTTTGGACTGTCCATTGGAGCTTTGAAGAGCTAGGTACCATTAAAGAGGATATGGTTTTTAGGCTATTTTTGTTGGCACACTATCAGACAAATTATCAGCTGCTTCTGGAAGATCTCCAGTCCCTTCATGTGTGTTTGTGACCAACCATGCACTGCCAGGCATTTGCCTCCTGAAAGCAGCTTATCCTTCTGTGTCTGCTAAGCCTTGTGCATCAGCCTTAAAATGCTGCCTGCAGAAAGCAGCAGAAAGGTGCTCTCAGTGCATCACTTCATGTCCTGTTGCCTGCTCATAATTAGGTATTTTTCAACACACATGCTATGATAAGTGAAACCTATTCATTTGGAGGGCAGGGTTTTTTTTCTTTTCTCTCCCTCCTTGCTTTTGAATTATGGTTTGCTTAATGTAAGATACCCTGCTTTCCAAGAGACAGAAAATTGGTTGCTTCTGCCAATATTTGGAGTTATAAACCATTGCTTAAACTTTATGATGGCATTAATCCCAGTGTATAGATTGTTACTGTGGTTAAGGACTGTCTTATCGGCTTTAACAGCCCTTGGAGTTGCTTCAGGCCATTAAGCAACAAATTGTCTGTAAGAAATAATTTGTTGCATTTCTCCTACCTTGTTTTATAAGGAAAGGTATTATATTTAATGTTATGCTTGCCTGGGTTCACTTGTCACCCCCAGACAATGCCACCAGCTCTTCAGCCTGTGTAACAGGCCAGTATAAAGGGCCAGCTATTCCCTTTCTTGGGAATATACCTTGGAGAGGGTGATGAGGATTTTAAAGTATTTTGGAATAATGGCAGAGTTTTCGCTTGTTGAAATTCTGAGTCCAGCAGTCTTGTGAACTCTCTGTTCCTGTGGTTGGGTTTGGTTTTTAGCCCATGACAGGCAAAGGCAGAATTTTGATTATCCATTGGCATTGAATTTATGAATGCACATGCTGGCTTACAGAAAGTTGTGACAGGAGAGGGATGTCAAAAGACAAAATTACTGCAGAAATTAAATTATGGAATAAAATTATTAAATAAAATTAGAGATGTGATAAAACTAGAGTATGGCCCTGTTTTGAGTGAAACTATGGAGATGTTTCATGCCATCTTCTCACTTGCATTGTGTTAAATCCTATTAAATCAAACTAATTGGCTCTAAGCTTGTTCTTGGTGGGTTTTTTTCTCCATGTTTACAGCTTGTTTTGCCGAAGAGAGGAATAAGGGCTTTTTCAGCCTTTATAAGTTTCATTGTAGCTTAAAGGAGGAAGAAACAAAGGCACAAATTCTCAAGGCACAAGAGGATGAACAGAACTTGCTTAGCAGCAGCAATATTGACTGCCTGTGTGTGCTATTGACAGCAAGGTCCCTCCTGCACATAAAAACCATTCCTGTCTCCATCCAGGCCCTGGTGGAGCAAACATTCTTCTCTTCAGCCAGGCCTCACTCACTTTTTCTCCATTCATTCTGTTGGTTCATTAGAAATAATTCCATTTCTCTGGAAATGGGCTGAGAAATGCCCAAAGTGCATCTCTGAGGAAAGGCCAGGAGTATTGAGCAATTACACTGCTTTGCATCAAGGATCCACCTGGAACTGGAGATCACAGGGGTGGAAAATGCTGTGAGAAAAGGTAGGAAATGTGTTTGATGGCTCTTTCCTTTTTCCTGGACCATCTCCTAGTCTGGCTCCCTTGGAAACAAAGGCTGGATTCCAGCCATGCTTGGTGCTCTGCTCCAGACAGGTGTTAGCATTTCACAGTTACTGATTCGGACAGGGTGATTTAAAAACCTGTTACAAGCCTTTTCTCCTTCTGCCCTTAGACTGGAGGAGGCAGCAAGCACAAGGACAGGACTGTAGGGAAAGCTTTAGGTGAGTGAACTCCATTGATTTTGATGGAGAAACTCCATCGATTGTGATGGAGCCACACTGACTGACACCACCCAAGGAATCTGCCTCAACTGAGAGGTGGATTGGATTTTTTTTTTCCTTATTAGAGGATTCAGAGAGCTTTACTTTCTAGTTAGCCCAGAAATGTGTAAATTTGCTGGAAGCTTTTAATGACACAGGGAACAACAAGGATGTAATTTGGCACTGTGGAACTTTCAAGCAGGGAAGTGGGAAACTGAGAGGTTTGATTTTCCTTTTAGGAGAATGTAAATCAGAAATAAGCACTGAAATCAGTGAGCTACACAAATGTAAAAAATGGAGAAAGCAAAAAGCAAGTCTGTCCCATTAGCATTTTACTTGTAAACTCAATGCATCTGATAAAAAAATCATTTAGAAATAATAAACATGCCATTTTTGCAGTCACATTTCAGAGCAGAACCACACTTCAAGGGCTATAATTGTGACCTACATTTTGAATTATTTGATAAGGCTGACCCCCCATGATGATCTCAAATTAAAATCTTATAAATTACCACTTTCTGGCAAATAGGCTTGCTGTTATCATTTCACTCTGACATTTATTCTTTGCTATGGGTCACTGCTTTATTACTGTAAGAGCTTTTGGCCAAGTGCTGTTCCCAAAGCATAGAAAAGACGTTAAAGGTTAATTTCTTGCAAACTGTGAGAAAATGTTATGTCTCATTCATTTAGACTTGCCTTACCGAATTTGCATTCTTTTTATAGTATGTGTATTAGTATGTAGCTAAAATCCCTCACAGCAAATCAACCAATAAATTGCACTGAATTGCAGTGCAGTAATGAATTGCTTGTCATTTGGTTTCTAACAACAATAACAAGAAGGTTTTTTATGCTCTTGGCCAGACAATTGACATATTCTCTGGTGGTGTAACTCTGGAGTCTTTGGAGCTCTGCCTGCAGAGCTTGGCCCAAAAGCTGCAAGTGCCATAAAAGTCCATTGTCACGTCTTCATCTGAGCGTGCCTGGGGCTGTAGCCTTGCTAGAAAAAATTATGATGATGAGAGCTCATGTTTGGTTCCACTCTTCGCTGGGTACTCAGATGGACAGGCAATTCCCCTGGAAACCAGCAGCTCCACCTCAAAGGTGAAACCATTCCTGGTTGGCCAACGCAAGACCAGATGGTTGATTCCCCCTTGGAAGAGCCCTGTGAAGCGTTGGCGCTGCACGAGAACAAGATTCATTTGGGATTAGACACGGGGGCTGTGTGTGGAGGACTTCTGGGATTTATCTGACCTGCCTTTCAGGTGGTGACAAGGCCAGCAGGAGTGATCTGAATGTGCAATTGCCTTCTGCATGCAGCGTGTTCTTTGTGAGGGTTTCTCTTTAAGGGATTAATGTCGCCCTTCCCAGTGGGAAATGCTGTGCAGGGAGCTGTTAATTGTCTCCACACTCTGCTGGTACCAAGGAGGAGCTGAATGACTCTGATACCTTGGTGTTGCCTGTGCAAACACTCTCCTGGGGGATTGAAGTTGTCCTTAGAAAACACAGGGGTGACAACAGTGAAGGCACCCACACACACCTGGATCCTTCATGCTCCTCAGAGGAGTTCGGCTGTGAAGAGGAGGAGGGAGGGAAACACTGACACAGCTTTTCACCAGACACAAATGATTAAAAAATGAATCATGGTTCCACACCGTGCCAGCGATTGCTGGGAGCTCCCTGAAGAAGTAGGTTAATAAAGTTGTGGCCTAATTAAGTCACAGATCTTGTTTGTCTCTTTGGAGACTGACACCCAGACTTTGCCTTGGCACCAGCCCCTCGTGCAGGACAGTGCAGGCAGGTGAGGTGTTTTACACCCTGAGCCACTGAACATTCCACTTCTGCCTTGGTTGTTGACCTGTATTAGCCAGTTTATGCTTTACTGGTTGGGTTTGCATGCAGTTTCTGCTCAGCATCAGGAAACATCTGTGGGATGTCTCCCAAGGCTTTTGTCATTACTGCACCGTCTAGTCCTAATTCTCCCCAATTATTTTGGCAACCGTGCGGTCTCCCTCTGCTGCCAAGCTTGGAGGCTTCAGTAAATAGCAAATTACATGTGTAACCTGCGTGTAAGGAAAACCTATAGATCATAAAGGCACCGCTTCCCTTTGCAGTGTGTGAATCACTGGTGCAGTCAGGAGAGGATGAGCTGTGTCAGGATCAAGGTTTGCTGCGTGCCAGCTCTGAGTTACTCATAATTGTGGGTTCCCAGGGAGGCTCTCCTTTTTTTATAGCCTGATACCAGTGGGTTGTTGTTGCCCACTCCAGGTTTGATCCTGGTGGTGCTGGGGTTGATTCCCAGTGAGTTTTGTAGCGGTTCAGTACCAGAAATCGAATTAGTGCCTCGTTCCTGGCAACTGATTCAGGTTCACATACAGTATAAAAACAGTGAAATATTCTCTCTCAAGTTGTGTTCTGCTGATATACACAACTGGGAGTACAGACACAATATGTGAGATTTACATCCTACTCTTTTATGGCTTCACTAGGGTTAAAGTAGGAATTGGAGCTTTATGTGTGTCCCTGTTTTAACCATAAAATAATTCTGACCTTATGAGATTTTATTTTCTTCAGTGTGTAAGCATATTGTGTCTATGCCTTCATTCTGACTCAGAGTTTTGAGTTAAGCTCTCTGATAGTTGTCAGTGAAGGATGTAGAACCATGGTTATGAAATTCAATAAGCCATTGATATGATTATAATAGCCTCAGCAAATAGCTGTGACACTCAGCCCTCACAGAGCTCATTTTTTCATTCTCATTCTTACCTAAAGAAGTGCTAATGAGAACATTTTGGAGTGACTTCTATAACTTTTCTCTGCTTTCTTATATGAGATTTGGAGGTTTAGTTTGGATTTGTAAGACAGCTTTTTTTATGAGTTTTTTTTTTTTTTTTTAACGGGGGAACATCAGGGACTGCAAGGAAAAAATGATAGAAACATGTTGGAGACGAAAATAGATCAGTATTTGGCACTTCATGCTGCTTAATTAGGAAAACATTTAGTTCTTTTTAATTTAATTATTTGGTTGATGTAAAGAACTGTAAGGATTTTGCCATTAAAGATCTCATTGTACATCAATATTCACATTGATTTTAGGCATAGGTTGAGATCATGCATGTTTTCTCCAAAGCATTCCTGGTGCAGATCCACAAATTGTTGTGGATCATATAAAAATTGCCAGTCGAATTGACCAAGGGGTCACCTGGTGGCACCTTCTGACTCAAGGAGATCCAACCTCACGTGGGTCAAGAATTTCCTTAAACTGCCTTCAGAGCTCAGCAGCTGAGAAAGAAAATACATTTGGGGATGGATCATCCAGTCCTTGTGCCATTCTTTAACTGTGCTAAAGAATAATCAAAGAAAGCGCCTTGAGCTTAGAATTTTATCACTTTGATGACAAAATTATCAGTGCATGCTGAGTCGCCCGTGTCAGTTGTGTCAACTCTAAATTTGGAACTCGCTCTGTTTAAGTGGCAACGCAAATAATCCTTTTTTTAACCTTCGTGGTAATTAAGTCTTTATCTGATTTAATTCTGATTGTTCTAAAGCTTTATCATCTAAATATTAATGCAAATTAACCAATTCAATTTTTTCATTGCTGAGAGGATACACAGTTGTCTTACATCTGGAAGAAGTTGGGTTTCCTTCCTGGAGTCCTCAGCCCAAACTTGCCATAAAACTGTTTGGATTTAATTTTAAAAACATATAATGAATTGAAAAGCCCATTCAACTCCTTTAATAAGTAAAAATAACTGATAAAGGATACAGATTGAAAACTGGTTTGTCATTAAGTGTACGTTGGGAAGAAATGAGGGGTTTTTTTAAGAAATGAAATGTGATCCTTTCAAGACCTTAAGCCAGGAGAAAGAAGGTTTTTCTCTCTGCTGTAGAAGTCAGGCTGGTGACAATTGTCAGCTGAGTGAATTAAGGAGAATAATGAGTGTCTCCCCTCACTCTGTTGTGCTGCCTTGCTCTCCAGCTGCTCTCAGCCCCTCACTGGGGATGTCTATTACCTGTTTCATTGATGGGAGGCTGTATGAGTTTGTCCTCTAGGTAAACACATTTCTGCTTTAAAGGGTGCAGAAATTGTGCTGAGTTACAACTAAGTGATCAAAATGTGCTCCCAGCTCTTGGTGTAGATTTTGGCTCATTGATTTGGTCTGTGGCTGGCTACAGTAGATTTAAAACCGGACAAGTGAGGCAGTGGAAAATAAGGGAATATCCCACAGTGGCATGGACTGGCCAGATGATGCAACAGGTTGTTTTTCTGCTGTAAATCCTGGCATTGTACAAGTTTAAATTAAAAGGGAGATTTTAATTTACATGTTAAGTTGTGAGGATATAATGTGTAATTTCAGTATAAAAAGGCAGAAATACAGTTCTAAATGTAAGTATTCAGTGTTAAAACTCCTGAGATGTTTGCCTAGGTTATTATTCTGCTAAGTTTAAATACACAGTAGTACTTTTGGAAAATCACTTGTACAGACATGCTATTTCTCTTTGGGTAATGATGATTTACCACCTTTTATTTTATCTTTTGGATGTCCAGGACAGTAGCATTGGCACACTGAAATGAAATCACATTTCTTATAACCTCTTTCATTCTCTTTAACAGCATTTGACAAGACAAAGAACAGTACTACAAAATACCCATATGTCCTTAGGAGAATATTATGAAACTAATGAGGCACATTTCAATAACTTCAGTCACGTACTCAAAGGAGGCAGAAGCAATATATTGACTGGTGAAGTACTTATATAAGGAAAAAATTGGCATTTACTGTGTCGCAAGGACTTTATGACCATTTTATGGAGATTCCTGGACCCTGAGATTTAATAATCTTTTTGATTTGTCACTCCAGTGGAATGACTGCGCTCATGAATTTACTCTAAATAAAATTTTCTAATCATCCTTAGGAAAATTAGAAATATATGGCAGATTAGGGAACCAGCCATTCATCTGCTGGGTTAAACGTACTAACATGAACTTAACAAGCGATGTCGTCTCTTAACACATGCAAAGGACCAAATTATCTGCTGAAAGACTGACATTATGTAAATGTAACATTTGCTGGACCTCTAAACCCTGTGATTAAATTACTGTCTAAATTATTCTGCAATATGAATGTCGCCTACAAAAAGAAAAGCTGTAAAAGAAATGACTGTGACATCTTCTGGGTTTGCAGTATTTCCATAATGAGCGTTTGAGATGAAGGGTTTGTACGTATAGCTCAAAATCTTTAATGGAACAGGGAGAAGGAAAGGGGGAGGATGTGACGTGAGGAAAAGTTACTCTGCAAAGAGGTAAATTTATCCTGGGGTTTCCACAAGAATTTGTTAGCAGAAGAAGCATGGCTCAATTAAGAGGGGAATTTAATCCACAAATCAAAACTTGTCACTGGAGAGACGCTTTCCCCCCCTTCCTCTGTGGATGTGTTGGGTGATCAGTGGCAGGTAATCTGTTTTCACTTAGCACTCTGAGAGTGACACATCTGTAAAACAGCAAAAAATAAAAGAGTGTGCTGAGACTCTGGCGTTGCAGGTAATTATGGCCCTGAAAGGCTGCGTGCAAATTGTTCCCTGCAAAAAGCCGGAATAACCCATCAGTTAACTTGCACTGTATCATTAACTCATGTAAATTGTCTTAACTCCTATTTCACTCATTCAAAAAATTAAGATCTAGCAGAACAAATGTGCTTCAGCAAATGGAGGAATTGAACGTTCTGTTAATTGGCTACTTAGGAAGCTGTGACAGCAACAGAGAGGGGCTGCACTTCACCCCCTGGCACACCTGTGGGGTGAAATTGCTGACAGCCCTTTTTGGGTTACCTGGCACCAGAGCCCATGTGGATGAGAGGCAGCACTCCCCTGAAATCCCATAAAGGCCAGGGCTTTGCTCCTTCAGCATCTCCAGGAAACCCCAGGTGGGACAGCACAGATGGAAAGCTGCAAAACTGAGATGCTCAGAGAAAGCTTTTGATATCCACCTTCTCTGGCAGCTCAGCATTTCTGTAAAGCTCAGCTTGATTTCTCTGGTGTGGCTTTTGCTCTTTGGTGGGGACCTTTTCCTTTCTCCTTTTCTCCTTTTCCTTTCTCCTTTTCTCCTTTTCCTTTCTCCCCTCTCTGCCTCTTCTCAGGGGAAGGATTTGGGCAGGTCAGGGGAGGCTGTGGGAGGGAAGGGCAGCTCTGAGACCTTGGAGAGGCTCTCCTGCTCCCCTCTAATTGGTAAATATCTAACAATAGATAAAAGGAGACAAATTTATTTCCATTTAGCTGAGGTGGGCTGTTGCATTGCTGGGTTTAGAGTGGTTGGTTTGAGCTTGCACTAAGGAAGACTGACAGGGCAGTGGGGGAGAAAAGAAAGAATATTAACAAACCAGCATCAAGCTGACACTGGTTTTGTGTGTTCTCTGGTTTTGCCAACCAAGTGAAACCTCCAAATCAGACTGGCTACACAGAAGTGTCCTGTAGTTTGCAGGACACCTTGTTTTATTTGTGCTGCTAGCTTTCCTTCTCTCTGATTCTTCTTTAAAATGGGCAGTGCAAATTTTGTTTTACCCCATAACACTATCCCCTTCCTATGAGATTTTTGAGTATTTATTCACAGGTATTTATTAGAAAAGACAGTCAGTATGACTGTCAGATTAATGTGTGACAGTGCTGATTAATGTCAGTGACTCAGCAGATTGGTCTTGGGGGTCCCTTTTTCACATGGACTTTACATTTCTGATCAGTTTTGCCTCAAGGTTTGTTCTTATCCTAAGGGAAGCTGCTCCAGATTTCCCTCATCCTCAGTAATATTCTATAATGGAGAAGGCAAGTTCCAACACATGGATATCCCTCCTTGTTTTCTCAGCAGCTTGATGGCACTTCTTGATTCCTTTTATGAATATTTGTGGTTGTAATGATCAGGAAATGCAGTGTGACCATTTTGCCTGCAATGTGTACGTGTTACCTTTTCTCAGACAGCAGCAATTTCCTTTCAGTGCTGCTCTCCTGAGAGCCTTGTCCACTTCTTGTTCCATGTGCCAAATCCTCTAACAGGAGGAGCAATTCTGTGTTCCAGACAGGACCATTTCACTCAGGTTCTGGGGAAATCAGGTGTCTTTCTGGATTAGTTCATGTTTCCATGAGCCAGGCAATCATGGTGCTGTTTCCAGATGAAACAGATCTCTCTCATTCCCACAGACAAGAAAACTCACCTCTTCTCCCCATCCCCTTTCTGTGATTTTGTGCAGTGAAATCAAGATGGAAAAGGGTTTAATTGGTGTGATTTTGTAGTGATGGTACCTGTTGCAGTGTAAACTGCCTCTCAAAGGGGTGTAATGATTGATTTATTTATTTCTTTTTGCTAGAAAAAGATTTTTTTCACAAAAGGAGCCTGCAATTGTCCCTCTGTTTTCCCTTCATCCAAACCTTCCTGGCTTGTGGGAAGAAAAGCAGAAAAAAAAAGAAAAATAAATGTAATAACAATTAGAAGAAACTTTCTAAACTGACCCACCTCCCCAAACTATTTACAGATTCAACCAAAATGACATCTTAATGTTGAAATTTTCTTTTTCTTTATGTCTCTTCCTCACTGGCCCTTACTAATGTAGCCTGGCCTCTACTCAGCTGGGAGAGGGCTCTGCAGAGGGACTTAATTGTTTGTAGCTTCTCCTCTTTTGAAGTGGAAATATTATTTTCTGTGCAACTGTACCAAAGTTACCTGCAGGATTTTCTTCACCTTTTGTTTGAAAAGGAAATATTTGGGGTTTTCCTCTCTCCCTTCCCTGTTCCTGTTCGGTCAGTGCCCCATAAATACATCTGAAAACAGCCCCTGATCTGAGCAGTTCAGTTTTTATTTGAAAATATGAGGAAAATAGGAAAGCACAGAAATCAGTGGTACGTGTACTCCTTGATTTTTTAGTTTATTCACATTCTGAAGAAAAGGAGTTGCAAAGGTAAATAGCTGAGTTTAAATGCTTTGAGGGTGAGGGCTGGTCCTATATTTGATTGTCTCTGAAATATATATTGCTTTTATTTATCCCATAATCCCTGGTACCTGAGAATTTTGGCCACATCTGGCACAGTCGTAAGTAGAACTTCAATTTCGTGCCATCCACCTTAAATTACCCCAGGTTTACACTTGTGTAACTACAAGCTGAACTTTTTCATTAATTTTTCAGCATTAAAAAGAAAAAGTAGGCTAAACTTCAGCTGTTGTAGATGAAGTATTTAGAATAATTTCCCAAAGCCCTTCATAAATGTGACATTGATTCATTGATATACAGACCATTAGCAGTTAGTCTCCTCTGTTCATCTATCATTTCAATTATCTCTAGACTTCCCCAGGGTCTTTGACAAATGGGAGACAATTTGCATTTTGTACATTAATGACCTTGGTGGAATTTGTAATTTTATTCCCCCCATCTTATAATTATACTTTAACATTGGAGGGGAAAACCCCACAAAACTACAGTGGTCCAGTTTTTAATTTAATTGGGAGTGTGGGACTGTCGAGGTGAGGGGAAAGGAAGAGATAAGGAAAAAAAAAAGTTTAAAAGTATTTTGCACCTTGTGAAGAACTTTCACCTGAAGATGAAGCAGATTGTTGGAAGTTAAGCTTGAGGTCTGTTTTACAGGGGAGTGTTGCCTCTCTGGGTCACAGCCTTAGGGGAGCAGTTAAGAGCACAGCTTAAGCCTTGGCCTAAGGAGATTTGTTGGTCTTCTCCCAAACCAACTGATTTCTTCCTGGAAAAGCTGTCTCTTGGTTCCTTTGATAATGCACAGAAGGAATTTCATAAAGTGATCCCTAAAAGAGAAAGAAGGAAAAGGAGCTGTGTTTTAAGATGTGCGTTTCAGGGGTCTATGGCATGGCTGGATGCTCAAGAATCTTAACAATTTCTGTTAATAATTTTGGGTTGTCTACTACTAACAAATTATCCTTCTTAGCTTTATGTTCTGTAGAAGTTTTCCTGTTAAGTTAAACTATTAATTTCCTCCTCTCCCATCTTTGAGCCTCTGGTCCTTTGCCCTAGTGGTGCAATAACCAGGTTATTTAGTATTACCTCTGTTGGCCACTGTTGACACCTTCCCTGTGTTGAAAAAAATAAATATGGAGAAATACTCACACATTATCCACACTTTTCACTGTTTGTTAATGGCCACAATGCAGGTATCCTGCAGAAGAGATAGACGTATTTAGCAAAACTAGAAGGTGCAAGTTTCTAGTAAAATGAATCATTTTACACTCCTGGGCGGGCCAAAAGGCGGTGCTGTGTGGGCAGAAAAAGTGAAATTAATAACTTAAGTACCCTGTAATTGAGGAATAGTTTATGGTCTTGCTGCAGTCATTCCTTCAGGCCATCTCTCAGGGTTTGGGGGTGGTTTGTTGTTTTTTTGAGTAACTCAGGGATGCAGCAGCTGCATCCCACGTGGGGAAGGCTCGCGCTCCCTTCTCCAGGAATATCCTCCAGGTGTAAGAACTCCCCGTTGCCAGCAGTAACAGCAGTGTGGGAGCTGAGCTACCAGAGGCTTTGCCTTTCCCTTTGAACACGAAATCACTGCAGCCTCTCAGACAACATTAGGTGGTAACTGTTGGCAACAGCGGCGATGTTGGGAGCGACGTCTGCTTCTGGCTGCATTTCCAGAACCATCCGTAACGCTGTGGTGGATGTGCTCTGCTCGTAGATCACACTTTCCCCTTTGTGCGTCACTGTGAATTTGGCTGCCTCTTCCGTGCAAAAAAAGTAATTAGCCCGGGTTGAATGTGAGGAATTTATTTTTTGATTGGAGCTGAAGGGTGAAATTCCGAGCGTGGAAACCTGAGCTGTGAACCGGCATCGACCTGCGGCCACGGTGCCGCCGCAGTCCTGCCTTGTTGCTCAGGTTTGGGGGTGTTTTATTCAGAGAGCTGGGAAGATCTTGGTTTGAATCAGTGCTCAGGCCAGGCTGGGATGTGCTCAGGCCAGGCTGTTCAGCCTTGGATTCCTCTGACGTGCGTTGTACCGCTGCTGAAGAGCCGGCAGCGCGGGGTTTGAAGAGCTTTGGTTAAATGAGATGCTCTGAGTGGTCTGTAAGAGTGAGCTAAAGATCAAGGTAAACATATTTATTGATCTACTTCCTCGCTCTTCTGAAAACAGGACTCAGACTCCAAACAATACACGTGTCTGTGGAATATACTTGGCTTTGCCTACGTTACGTGTGCTGCACACAAGTATGCTGGATATGTATTTATTTTTACACAGCCTTCTGGCCTTGTTTGAATTTTTTTCTCTCCCTGGTAGTCTTTGCCCTTTGCTGTCTGTTTTTAATTTTTTGAACATTTTCAATAGATCTTTAAAGCTTTGAGTTTATTTCTAATGCATGTTCAGTTTAAGAGATTTAAATTTAATACTTTGACCCTACCGTTGCTCAAAAAACCAGAGTTTGTTATCTTAAACCAAACAATCTTATAGGAGTGTGATGTAATATTTTACTATGGTACACACTTCGTTAATAGTGAGGAACATGAAACTATATGTCAGCTGTTTGCAAGGAGAGAGGCAGAGGAACGCATGTTTTAAGGTGTAAAATGATCATATATAAAAAGACCAAATCATGTAGTAACTTTGAAGTTTTAAATTATTTAAGCTGATGTCTCGCTGCAAACATAAATACAAATTTCTCTTTGGTGATACCCCCTGAAAAAATAGGGTATGGCTCTCCCTCAAGACCAGATGCCTGACATCCAGAGAGATTTAAAAGGCAAATTTAGTTTGTGTTGGGAACCAGAATGTGAAGTTTGGCTTACATGAAACTGACTCTTCCTGCTCTGGTACAAATTAATTTCCGCCACACAGGATTAACAATTTCAGCCCTCTGATTTCTGCCTGTGATCACCTTTGACACTAGTCCTTTGGAAAAACCTTGGGATCCCATGTTTTTAGAAGCAGAATTCCCAGGGTGTGATGCTGAGCTGTGCTCAGGCAGCAGCAGCTGCACGTGGTGAGCACATGTGTGAGCAGGAGCAGGGAAGGTCCCAGGTTCAAATGCTGGTGTCAGGCTGAGGGTTCTGGCTGGCAAATTGTTCCTTCTGCAGAGTGTCTGCCTTACCCCAGCATGCTGGTGATTTATTTCTTTGAGAGGAGGGTTCTGTGCTGTTGTGTTCTGCTGGGAAAGGCCCTGAGAAATCACAGCTGTGCTCTGCTCCTCGTTGTTCATTTAACTGGAAGGAGAAAATCCTGTCCCTTCAGTTCTGTGCTTTGAGCTTGTCACTGATGAAATCTGCACCAAAGTTAATGCTTTGTACATCCCTCTTTTTTCAAGCTTGATGTAATTCCATATTCAAGTTTAAATGCCCTGGTTGAATTCCTTAGTGGGAATTCCCTTTCAGCTAAAGGATGCTCACCTGGCTGCTGTTTGTGATGAGCAGGATTCAGACCTCTCTGCAATGTTTAGCTCCTGTTGAGCACTAAATGCCATCTCTGCCTTTTCAAGGGACTCCCTTTCAGCAGGGACAGTAAGCTCAGGTTTGGGAGTGTTGCAGCAATCACAGTAAGGAATAGTTAATGAGCACCCATTGGTGTCAGAGAAGTTGGAAGAATTCATAAGACAAATCAGGCAATGGAGTCTCTGGGAATAATGAATTCCCTTGGGTTTCTTTACAAATTAAACTGATGAAGATTTAATCTTTTTTTTTTTTTCTTTCTTCACGTGGGTTGCTTTGCCCTTGACACACCAGATCGGTTACTGGAAGGCACAGTGACTGTGCCTTACATTCTGCCAGTTCTTACAGTTTACACTTCTGTAAACTGAATAACCAGTTCCCATTTGTGTCTCTCGTAAATCAGTGACCTGGTTGTGTGGTTGTGTTTCAGCCATGCAGGGAATGATGACAGAAATGTTATTTTCTGTAGTAGGAAGTAGAGTGAGTTTACATTTAAAGTTAGCACAGGATTTTTGTCAGGGCAGTGAGTAATTCTGCCCACAAAGAACTGCTAGAAAGATCCTCTAGAAATGGAAAATGAAAGATGGGAGAGAATATTCAGGAGGATATGAGAAGGAAGAGAAATTCAACCCATTTCAGGCCATAGCAGAGGCTGTTTCATGTAATCCCAGGCTAGACCTGATGATGAGCAAAGTTTCAGATTAGACTGGCAAGGACAACTATTAAGAAAAATCAGAAAAGAAAATAGGACCTTCCATTTATGTCTCCATAATGAATTCCTATTCTAAACTAGAACCTAGCACACATCATCCTTTCTCTGCTGAGAAATTTCTTACATTCATTTCTGTTCGTAATGGTTTGGGAAAAGAAAAGAGAAAAAGAAAAAAAGGTTTTCATTATTCATGTGAAAAATGAACTCATTTGCTCACATGCTTAGTGCTGAGGTTAATTATATTATGAAAAAGCACGGTTTGTAAGGGACTGGCTTATTACAAAAGGAATGCCCTGAAATTTAAGCTGCCTAATTTGTCAGCTTGCTCACACCATGCTGTTGTAACACTCAGCCTGTTTGTAGGTTAAGCAGCAACTTCTGAGCTTGGGGCTTTGGTCCTGCACTGGGGCTTGTGGGCAGGAGAGGGGTTTGACCAATTCTGTTCTGGGGGTTCCCTGGTGGCAGCACCATCACCCATCCCCTGCAGTCCTGGCCACTGCTGTATCAGGGACTGCTTTGGACCAGGGGAAAGCTGCCCTGGTGTGGATTGAAGTACCAAAATTGGTTGTGGAGTGCTTCAAGTGTCCCTTTCCCACAGTGTTGCAGTGGACACAAGGACACTCCTGGATTTGAGACATTTATTCCACAGGTGCAGACAAAAGGAGACATTCACTTGCTCAGACTGATGAGTTCTTCTGAGGACAGAGTAAAGACAGAGACAAAGCTGGAATAAACACTTACTTTATTCTACACTTCCAACAGGACTTTTCTTTGTTGTCTTTTCTGCAGCTAGAAGCTGAAGCTGTGATTTGTGTCCTTTCCCTAAAGCTGATTTCCAGATAAGCTGTTCTTGCAGCGCTCGGTTCCCTGTTCCTGCATCCTGCTGGCTCGAGCTCATCCTCTCACTCTCCTGCTGTCACAAACTCACATCGCTGCTGTACACAGATTTTCCAGTAATGTTATAGCAGAGCTTCTCAACACCCCACGTGGCACATGGTATGCCACCACGAAATTGGTACAATCTGACCCATCCTTGCAGGTTTTACCTGGAACAAGCATTTATTTCTGTTTGAAATTGTTTGTTCACCTTTCATCGTGGGGACCCTCAAAGGCATCCCCAGTGTGCACATCTATCTTTATCTCTGGTTTTGTTATTGCTGTGTTGGATCATGGCTGTCCTCTTTGTAAGACATCATAAATCCCCTAAAAGTACAGGTTGAGCAGAGTACACAAAGTGCTGCCTTTGCTTCCTTGCTGTTCCTTTTTGGTGCCAGTGCTGTGTTCTCTGAGCTTGTGCTTGGTCCTGAAGATGTTGGCACTGGCTAACCCATGGGTATCTTCAGGTCATTCACACTTTTTTATATAAATATTTATTTATTTATATATATATATATTTGTTTTCATGAAGATCTGTAAAAATTACTGTAAATGCTAAGCTTTGAGAAATGACCCAGCACAGTGGGTTTTTTTCTATATCCTTTTCAATTCAGTTCTTCTGACCTGATTTATAGCTGTTTACAGGAACCTGGAGAAAAGGCAGAAGTTCATGTAAATTTTCTTGAGATCCAGAAGCAAGAAAGGAGAGTTAAGGATAACAGAAAATATTAGCAAAGAGCCAGCCCTAGTTCATGGCCAAGTGGTTTACTGACTTCCTCCCCCAGGAAAGGAGAAGGCAGCAGGGTGCAAGGATGTCTGGAGTTCAAGGTGCATTTTGTGAACTCTCCTTTGGACACCAGGACTTGGCTTGGCTGGAGTCAGCTGTGGGGCTTGTGCTTGGGGTTTAGCACTCAAAACATCAATCCAGTTGCTAAGAGTCCTGAAGCCTCACTGATAGTCACTGCCTTGGAAATGATGTTTGAAGAGTGTTTACCTGCCTGCAAAAACACTAAGGGCTTACACTGTGAATTCAGACTTGGAAAGTTCAAAGCCTTTCCATGTTTGTGTGTGCATAACCAGCACTTGTTGGTGCTGGAAGTCAGGCACACTGCGAAGAGACTGCATTTTTAGGGCAAAAGCACTTCTAGATAAAAGCAAGGGCTTTTAAAGATGTCATTGCAGAGCCCTGAATTCTTTCTGAAAGAGTTCCATTTTGTGGCATAAAAAGTCAAAGTAGAAAGAAAGAGCTCTAATGTGGGAAAGGTGCCATAGAGCCAGCCAGGCTTTCTTTTATGTTTTGCTCATAACCATCGTAGCAGGGAAAGGCAAACACTTGTCTAATTTGATAAAATATCTTTAATTGCAGCAGCAGTACTTGAGGTTTGGGCTGGCTGCGTCAGCTCTGTTTGTAATCACAGCTCCAGCCGCACTCCACAATCAGCGCCAATTGCTGCCAATTAGCATCCGCTAGGCTGGTGTTGCTTTATTCAGATGTTCTGGGGTGTTTGGTTGCATTATTCATACCTTGTCTGGGAAAACACAGTTTAAAAATGAGCACCATTACAGGATTTCATTGTACTGTGATAGACCTCCCAGCTCCACCTCTCGGTTTAGTTCTAGTCAGTGAACGGAGGAAAACTTCGGGCACGGTCTGGGTCCTGCATTTCACTTCTAGGGAATAGTTCCTGCTTGATAGAGGATTTTAAAGAGAGATCAAAAGGGATCAGAGCTGGTGTTCTTTCATGTAACAGTTTGGTTTTGGAAGTTGTTGTTGCAAAATGTCATCAATGTGCAGGTCATTAGGAATAAAAAAGAAGAAGGAAAATTTTAAAAAGTGAGCAGGATGTACATGGTTATGGAGGACTGCCGTGACCAGGGACAGAGATTTTTAAGGGGACTTTTAAGTGCCAGTTTCAGAACTGAGTCAGGTCTGTGGTGTAGGAGAGCTTGGGGTGGAAGGGGCCATCTCTGTACCTGCAGCAGGTACAGAGTGTTCTCTGTAGTGGCACAGGATGAGCTGCAGGTTCAGTCTAACACAGCAATGTGTGTGCCAGTATCTTGGACTTTAAGAGCTTGTGGTTTCACCTATTTAAACTTTGAGCCTGTATTTTCTCCCTACAGGATTTTATTCTGACTTCAAAGGAGTTGTTCTTAATGCGAGCAAGTGCAAATGATTGATGAATGCGTTTGGTTTTTTTCTTCAGATGATGATTTTAATAAGGAGAAACGAATGCTGGCTAAGTATGTTTAACCAGGAGCTTTGTTTGCTTTTGGTTTAGCGCCTAAGTTGAATTAAATGAAAATTTTTAGTGCCACAGTAAGAAAAGAAAGCAAACTGTGACAGAGCCCCAGATCCCTGGGGAGCAGGGGCCGTGCACATACTCGTTATGTGATGGATGCTCTCTGCATATGGGGATAAAGAGCAATGAGTGCAGCAGCAATTTCTTTAATTAAAAAAAAAAAATTAGGAAAAAGGAGGTGATAACTTGTGGAAGCACAAGGAGCACAGCTGGCAGCAGAGACAGTGGCAGTGATGGGTGTTTGCTGGGAGGTGACGCTCCAGGAGCCTGTGCCAAACTCTCCGATAAGTTTGCTCCACTAATCAGGGGCTTGTTAATAATGACTCAGATTTACGATACTTCATAACAGCGCAAGAAGAAATATTCATCCTGGTATTGACTTTGTGGGGGAAGAAAACCTAATAAAGCATTGAGAGTGCTTAATCAATACCTGGGCAGGGCTGCGCTGCCTATCAGAACGAGCAGCTTTGTTTGCTATTCAGGCGGATAATTTATGGTTAGTGCTGGAAGTGATGTATGTAATTTATGTTTTAGAGACAATTACTGCTCAAAGACAACTGCTGCAAAGCTTTTTGCAGGAAACCAAGAAAAAGACAAGTGCAGTCTTTGGGGTGTGAATGTTGTGCCTGGCAGCCTGTCCAGTGTATTTGTGCATTAAATTATATTTATGTGTAATGTTGCTATGATATAGGTGCGTGTGTGCTCGTGTGAACTGTGTTGCATTGTGGCCCTGAAAGTTCAAATCAACTTTCTCAGGTTTCAGTGTTTTTTAGCCATATGGTTTTGGTTGCAGACCATCCAAGCTGTAATTTAAAAAAAAAAAAAAAAGCGTGTAAAACTTAAGGAGGTACTTACTTTTTGGATCGTCAGCATTTTTAAAAAATTGAATCAAATTATTTAGATCAATATATGAAAAATTGTCAAATGAGCATTGTGATTTGCAGACACTTGCATTTAATACCTCCTTATAAAAGCAAATTGTAAGATAATTGCAGTTCTACACCTTTGTGAGCCAGGCACTAAGATAAATTAAAGTACACATACAGGAACATTTCAGATGCACATGATAAACTATATTTAGACATTGATCCTAACCATTATGAGGGTTTGGTTTGGTTTTTTTTACCCAACAGCATTTATGTTTTCTGAGTTAAGAATTTACATCCCTCAATTGCTATAAAAGTCAATATAAGCTGCCAGTGCCTGTTAGAGAGAGGAATCAAACTGCCTTTTGAAAGATATTTAACATTTAGATTCCTGAAATTGGCCCATCTTCATCACAGTCTTCAGGAGAAGGTCCCAAGTGTTATAAATGAAATTTTGTCTTTCCTCTAAATAAACAGGTTGTGGTTGGTGTGACCCCTGATTGAAGCAGGGTGTGTTACCCTAACACTTTTAAACTAATCAAAATCACCTCCTTGCTCCGTGCTGGTGGGCTTTGTTCAGGCAGGCTTGCAATAACAATGGGAATGATTTTTTACAAATTTTATTCCACTTCAATGATTTATTACAAGTCCAGGGAGCTCTGACACGCGCTGGAGTCGGTGCCTCACGGGTCAGAGCACAGGTTAGCCCCAGAGCTGGGCACCCAAATGGTAACTTTGCCTAAATAAATAAAGTTGTTGCTAATATACAGCTGATAAGTACAGCAACCTTGGAAAATGGGGTTTAAATACTGTGTGGCAGTGACGAGATTCCTTTCATTATCTTAAAAAATTAGTCTTTATATTAATGAATATGACATAAACTTGTATGGGGAAAATAAAAATACCTTAGCCTGTAGACAGTGCTGTGTTCCACTGATCTGAACATACAAACTGTTGCCAAAATTGGGTGGTGTTCCTCTTCATGGTTTTCCTGCTGCAGAGCTGAGCCCTTGCTCGGTGCAGGTTCTTTCTCCTTCCCCAGCTCTGTGCTCAGGGCAGGTTTAATCCCTCACTGGATTTTAAAGATGCTGAATTGAGCTCCAGGTGGAGACCCTGCAGAGCTGCAGCCCTCACCAATAGCTCAGTGGAGAGGTGTGGAGAGGAGACTTCTGCCCCAATGCCAATATGTATTTCTTCTTTTCACAGTGATTTTTCTTCATCTGCTTTCTACTCTTAAGGGCTAGTGATAGTGCAGGTCACTGCTGTTAGATTTCAAGCTGGAGTTACCAGTGAAAACCACTTTGTCCAGTGTCTGCTTTTACATAAAGCCTTCATTTATTTGGAGTTAACCTGAAATCACCTGCATTTTCATAACAACTTGGTGAAGGGTTGTTTTCCCTGGAGCTGAGGATGTGTGACGTTTTCAGATGGAATAGCATTAACAAGAAGAGAGAAGTGAAGGGATTGGAATTGTCCTTCTCCATTTAGCATGTAGCTCCTAGGCAGGGTTAATTGAGCAAAGGTGGTCTGCTTCATGGAAAAAAAAAAGGTATGTTCCCTTCCATATCAAGTATTTTATAAGATTTTTGGAGAAAAGCTTTTTCATGTAGTTCTGTTCTGTAATACCACGAGTGCAGGGAGTGTGGGACATGGGCACATACCAACAATCCATATTTTAACATACTACTGGATTTAAAATACATTGTGGATTTTTTTTTCCCACATGTATGCTAGACAGATCATATATAAAGTTAATATCAAGTTAATCTAGATGCAAGGTGTTTTCAATTATTTTTCCCATGGCAAGATTGAAGGCTCACATCCAGTATGTCCCATGGATAATGTTTTTGTGTTGCAACATTGGCTCTATAAATAAATGTGAAACATTGCAGTAGCAAACATCACATTTAGTTTTGTTTTTTTTTTTTTAAGTGCCTACAGCATGTCATTACAGATGGATTGATAGGCTTGATAACATTGAACTTTTGTCAGACCTAACGTGACAGACTTGCTATGTGTCAGAAATTTTCTGTCATTTTTCTCACTATTCAAAAGGCAAAATATATTTGCAACCTTGAGTGACATTGAATATGGAAAGCAGACAGAAATTTATCATTTGACAGAATTGTTTTTGTTGAGTTTATTTTAACTTTTTTTTTTTTTCAGTGGCAAAGCTGTAGTCAGATTTTAAAATCCTGACTACTCTGTTTTAGGAATATGGAACAGCTGATTGTGGCTTGTAAAAGCTCTATGACCCGGCCTTTTACAAATGTAAAACACATTCTTTATTACTTCACATTCAGATCATTTCTTTTTGTGTGTCTTTGGACTGAGGCAACATCTGACCTTTATTATGGAGTTGCAGAAAACAGCTTGGCAGGGAGCAGGCAGCGGGGAAGGTCTTGAACAGGAGACAGGACAGCAAAGGATGGAGATGCTTAGAGAGAAAATTTTCATAGCGTTAGGGCTAAAACTGGTGAGACTTACCCAGTGTATTCCTTCAAATGTGGTTGCTCTCTAGTAAAGCTGTATCAACAAAGCTTTTTTTATTGTCTTAACTCAGAAATTAAATCATAGTTTATTTTATGATGATTAGCTTTAAATAAGGTGTTTGTTTTAAAGGCACATGGAGATGGAAAGTCGGGTGTTGTGAGTGTAGCAGAAGTAGTGGTG
The DNA here is from genome assembly GCA_910950805.1 of Acrocephalus scirpaceus scirpaceus. Classification (NCBI taxonomy): domain Eukaryota; kingdom Metazoa; phylum Chordata; class Aves; order Passeriformes; family Sylviidae; genus Acrocephalus; species Acrocephalus scirpaceus. The sequence continues at coordinate 3,604,361 of OU383781.1, forward strand.
GGTTTCTAGTGTAAAAAACAGCAAAGAATTGCATGAAAACATTTCATCATTTCAAAAGATGAAAACAAATATTAGGGCAGAGACAAGTAAATCCTGGACAGAGCATTAAGAAGGTAGAGTTAGAAGAAGGAGGAAATGAGGTTTTCAGTCATGCAGCACCAATAGCTGGGCCACAGCATTTTATGCTGAACAAGGAAGGAAAAGATTTTTAATTGCTAACAGGAACACTCTGCAATCAAAGGAGAAACTTCCTATATATTAGCATGCACCAGCACTATGCACTTCCGAATGGATTATACCCTGGTGAAATCAAGGGGATAATGATGAGCTCCTCAGCTAGAAAGGTTTTGTTCCAATATTTCGATTCAAAATATAGACACTGGTGTTAATAAATCGGGCTGTATATCCTAGACCACCTCACCCAGTCAATACTTTACACCAGGAGGTCACGTAGCATTGTGGGCACTAAAGAATAAAACCATTCTTCCCTTAATTTTGGTTTAAAACAAAACAAATAAAAAGAGCAAGGAGTTTCTATTAGTTTTCAATCCTGTTAGTACAAACAGAAGTCGAAGCTGTGGAGCCCAGGTCATTATGTGGCTCATTACTGTTTATTACCACGAGGCACATCAAGATGCGGGGGGATTCAATCCCTTGGAAGAGGCCCGTGCGCGGCGCCGAGCGCTCGCGTGCCTCCTCGCAGTGCTGGGAGGGAGGAACACGTCCAAAATCTGTCTCCTGTCATCTGTTCTTGACGAGGAGAAGCGAGCAGACGCACGTTCTTATTTTGGTGCCGTTTGTTTTTGGAGGGGAAGGGGAGGGGGGGAGTGTTTTTCTCGGGGAAAAGTTTCCGCTGAAATCGCGTTCCCGTGAAACGGAGAAGAGCCTTGTTGGCAGGTTAGGGTTTGGTTTGTGGCGTAGCTCTGAGATAACTGTATTTTATTTTGTTTCTTTTCTTTATATAGTGTTTTCCAGTATCACTGAGGACAGAGAAATTATAATTTTGTCGCTCATTGCGTTGAATCTAACGTTGTAGAGAAATGAGATGGTTTTAGTGGGTTTGTGCCTCTTCAGCTTCACTTCAGCAAATGCTGGTGTTTCACGATGCACTTTTCTTTTAGCTTTTTAATAGCCTGAAACCTCCTCAGAAATTTCTTTTAACCTGTGGCTTTTAGCCAGGATCAGAAATGAACCAGTCAAGCGAAGCTTGAGCTCATCAAAGAACTAACAAACCTTGGTAAATCTTAGTCTTTAACACCGAAGGGTTGCAGTTGAAAGGCTCTCACCTCTCTTGCATGAATGTGAAATTCTTTTTTTATTATTTTTCTTTACAAACTAATTAAATGGGTTTTTTTAAAGCCTCATTTTCCCCTTGGGAATGAAGAGTACTGCTAATACGAAGTAACTGCCTGTGGTTTTTACAGTCATGATGATGCTTATCTTCTGCTGCTTAATCCTCCTCCTCCTGACTTTCCTGCTGTCTGACCTGAAAGCAATGTGAGCTCCCTCCCAGTGCCAAAGGCTTGTCAGAGCAAGTGGAGTGTCCCCTCAGCCCTGGCTCTGCCACCAGGGTAGATCAAGACATTTGCCCAGAAATTGAAGCCAAGCCCCCCAGAGCCCATTATTCTCACACAGGTCAGTCCCTGCTTGCCCTTGCACTGCTGGACTGGGTGTGTGTGTGGGACATGAACACTTCAGGGAGCAAAGTGAAAGAGAAGGCATTTCCCAAGTTCAGTGTGCATGGAATCAGTGCAGCAAATACCTGCTGGGCTTGTTACATTTACCATCCCCTTTGAACAAATGTTCTGGTTTGGAAATCACCTCCATACCGGCTGTTGTCTCTGCTCCTGCTCAGCAGAGCAGCACTGCTGGCCTGATGGCTTCTATCATATTTCTTTGAAATTTCTTATGTAGGGTATTTAAGTAGATATGTGAGTGAATGTCTTTGCTATTGATTTTTTTTTCTCTGCCACTGGCTGTCTATTTACTTAGTTATTTTTTTTCATTTAGTTCTTTAATGTTCTTCATTTGTATGTGTAAAGTTGTATTTTGCATGCAGGAAAACACCAGCTTACAAGGTGAATAAGTCAGGTGTGTAGATAAGAGCACCTGACAGAAAGCAGGACCATGATTGATTTAAAATCCTAACATCTTTCAGAGGTTTCTCATCTCTGTCACTGCTTCTAGAAGCAACCTAATACCCAAGTGAGGCTGCTGAAAATGGCTGTATAGAGGATCTTCTAGAGGTGGAAGTTGGTGAGCTGCGTAGAGCCTGCAGCCAGAGCGAGGTGGGCTCTGCACTCACCTTGTGCAGAAGGGGAGGAGGAAAATCCCACCCTTGCAGCTCTTATAATCACAGAATCGTTTAGGTTAAAAAGACCTTTAAGACCATTGAGCCCAGCCCAGCACTGCCAAGCCCACCCCTAAAACGTGTCCCCAAGTGCCACATCCACTAATGGTTGGGTTCAAGGATCTTAAAGGTGTTTTCCAACTCTAATGATTCTGTCTTTTAAATCCCTCTAGGGATGGTGACTCCACCACTTCCCTGGGCATCCTGTTCCAGTGCCTGGCAGTGCTTTCAATGAAGAAATGTTTTGTGATATCAAATCTAAACCTCCCCTGGCACAGCCTGGTTGGGTGGAGTGGCTCAGCGGCGTAGCTGGGAGTTGCTGCTCCCACGGTTGCTTCAGGGTCCTGAGCTGTTTATCTCAGAAACTTTCTCATTCTTTCACATCAATCAGACACGACTGTCCTCAGACCTTCAGGAACTGTGGTCAGTGCCCACCCTTCAGTGGCTGCTTGTGCTTTGTCCTGGCAGATGTCAACGAGTGCACCATGGGGAATGGGGGCTGCCACGATCGCTGCTGCAACACCATCGGCAGCTACCACTGCAAGTGTCCAGCTGGCCAGAAGCTGGGGGAAGATGGGAAATCCTGTGAAGGTAACGTTTTGTGCTATGTCTCACTGCTATTAAGGAATCAGCAAGCTTAGGAAGGGGAAGAAAATGCTGGGCTTTATGTGGAGGCAGCTGAAGAGCGTATGCTCAGTTGTCGAGAGTGAAGATCTTCTCATGTCTGGATTATGAAGATGTAACTGTAAGAACACTTCAAAGGGTTGGGGTTTTGTTTTATTTTGTCGAAAAAAAATGTTATCACTTAACCTGGATTGGCTGTGCCATGTTCTGATTATGGGATTTCCGTCATCAGTTTAAAAACTTGAAGAAAATGTATACGCTTGATAATATTTCATCTGTCTCTAAAGCAAAACGGTTCTTATCAGAAAATACACATACATTTTCACATTTCAATCACAATTCCACAGCTAGAGATTAACTGAATAAAACAGGATTTAAAACCACATGCTATGTAAACCCATTTGTCTTTTTTGTAGGGGAAATTTAAGTCTAGTTAGTGCATTATAGGGTAAAATTCGTTCTTATGCAGAAACTTACGTTAGAACACATAATGAAATAAGGTCAGACTTCCTCAAGGTGCACTGGCAAACAGAGTGGATGTAAACAAGCCCAGATGATGTGTTGACCTACAGTCACTACATTTTGTGCATCATGAGGTGCTGCAGAAGGTCAGGTGTTAGGTACCCACAGTGTGCTGTACTGCAGGCCAGGGCAGTTCCTTCTTCCTGAGCCCTCCCCTGGCACAGGTAACGGGGATGTCCTGCCACATGATCTGGTGTGCTCTGCTGTGTGCCTGGATTGCACCTCCCCTGCCTTTCAGCGCTGCAGTAAATGCATCAGTGATGATACTTTTTTAATCTCAGGGCAGCTTTTCATGAACTGTATTACCATCTTTTCACAAGAAGCTGTGTTCTCTGGCTTTCCCATTGCACAGTATCTCACAAATTCCCTTCTTCCAAGATTTCATTTTACCATTGTCCAACTCCTTTATAAGGTTTGTATAAAGCTCTGTATTTCTTGCCTGTGGTCATATGCTTTATCCTAACTTTATAATTTATTTGGCTGCACTCCTTTTTTCGCTGAAAGATGACGGAATTATTTTCTATGGCAACCTATCAGTCGAGATCCACCTTGACAGTGTAAATAAGCTGTAGATGGTTATTTTATTTTGATTGAAGTGTTTCATTATGGCCCTCCATGTTTTCATTTTGGTCTTTGGAGAGCTCAGCCCTGGAATATCATTTATGAATCACAGATCCGAGCTACTTCACCTCTCTTACCTCTTTGGGGGACTGACTGGCAATATGCCCATGAGCCAGTGCACAGGTCGGTGTTTTGATGACTGCTTGCTGCTTTCAGTGCGTAAAAGTTGTCCATACCCCAAGATTTTTGAAAGCAGGACTCCTACTCATCATAATCCTTAGCATGCTAGAGTCATTTTTTCCTTTAGGCTCATCTTATTTTAATAAGTTAGTCAAATTAATGTTCCTTCTGCACAATTCAATTCTTACAATACACTTTAAATTCTAGCATTTGGATGGTCTTTAAAAACTCAAACAGAGCTTAAGGTATTTGATTTTAGTGCTATATTTTATCTGACCAGGAATTGCAAAGGAATCTATTATTAGCTGTTTTGAAGCCTTTTTTTTGTAATCTTGAGGCAGAAATGGAAAAACACAATGAACTGGAAGTGCTCAAGTCAAAGAACAGAGTGGTGGAGTCACTAAACACACCTGAACTTTTGTCGAGGTGACAATGACAGTGAGAATTTGTCTGTACTGACCTGCAGGGGGGCCAATTTCAGCCAACTTCTGGCCATCAGGGGTTACAATAGGAGTAACTTCGTGGTTGGTTACTATGTGAGGGAAAAGTGAGCTCTGAAACAAAACTCTGTGTGCTGCTGGAAGGTCTTCCAGGGTGTGAACTGGGGTTTTATTAATGCCTCTCATTACTCAAAGGAGTCATTGCAGGTGGGAGTAAAAACAGCTCCTCATTCAGGTTAACCAGTGGTGTTTTGGGGGAATAAAGTTTATTGTTGTTCTGGGTTGTTCCATTCTTCTTGCCTTTATAGCATCATTGTGCTTTATGTTATCCCTTAGTCTAAACTCAGGCGTTAAATAGATGTGCACTATTGTTCTGCTCCCATTATTTGTCTCATGGTTGGTTTTATTTCACTGGTGCCTGCAATGATCGATCAGTGTACGGGGTTTTTTTATAAGCCAGGGTACAAATAAGCTGTATTGTTAGAGAAGAGCATGGAAGTAGCACAGATTTTATTCAGCGAGTCATTATTACTGGAAAAGATTGATCGTGTTTTTCAGAAACAAAATAGGGCGTCCTTCTGACAAAAGGGAAGGATGTCAGGAAAGAACTCCTTTTGGGTTTTTGAAAATATTTTTTTAGCCATTTGTAGCTGTTTAATGCTAAGGAAGGGAAAGAGGATAAAAATTCACTAACCAATACCGTACTGAAGTGCATTGCTGTTTTGATCAAGCATTGCTGGGGGTTTGTGAGCAGATTTTTTTGGAAACCCAAAGGCCTGATTTCACAGTTGGAATGAGCTGACAGTGCTCAACATCTCCAACTTCTAGGGTGTCAGAGGTGTGTGCAAGACAAAAGGCTCCATGGATATGCACAAGACAACAGCGTAAAATAAGTGAGATTGTTTTAAAACAGTTATTGCTATCAGCTTTGATTAAACCTTCCCCTTCTTGAGTGATTCTGTTAGACCCAGGTGGGGAAAGGGATTGAGCACCATAGCCTGGTACATCCCATGCTGTGGGATCTATCCTGATCCAAGGGCTGTAGGGATATTTCCTGGCTATTTGTAGGGATCTTTTCTGGCTGTTTGTGGGTTCTTACAGCAGGATATGTCATTCAGAGTTATGTAAAGTCTTGCTTCACTTTGGTGAGGGATACCGGTATCAAAAGGTAAGATGTGCTGAGCTGGAGGCCTGTGCATCTCCAGAGAAATGCCAGCCAGAGCAGTGACCTGATTAGCCTTTCAAAACTAATTATCTCCATGTTGTACTGCAGCTTTCACTCTCCAGCCTTCATGCTCAGAACTTCAGTTTGCTTCTCTGACAGAGAAATATTTCCTGGCAGCTCCTGGCATAGGCATTACAGATTGTGACAGAAAGCTCCTGCTTCCCTCCTGCTCCTCGTGTGCCTGATGGAAATGAGTGATGAGACGGGATTTGGCTTTAAATCACTGCACAAATAATGTGACAAATTAATATTTGACATTTACTAGTGTAGGACTGTCAGGCTGATGCTGTGCCCTGTGCATCTGCGTGGTGTTCCTGGGGCAGCCTGGGCAGGGGCCGTGGGTGGGTTTGCTCAGAAAGGTGTGACCTGGTCTGAGGAAGGGAGAGGAAAGGGGTGTGTGTCCAATCCCTCCTTGTTTGTGGAGCAGAGGCACGACAGTGTCAGCGAGGTAGGCTGTGAAATGCAGAGATATCCTCGTTTCAGATTTTATTCGGATGCGAAACGGCTCTGCTCGAGCATTGCAAAATGCAGAAATGGTATTTTCTGAACATAAATACCATTTAAAATGGTATTTTAAATGGTAATTTTAAAGCTCAGTTGTTGGCACAAGTCCAGATCTGTAAGGGATGCTGAGGCTCCAGCTACAAAAGCGTGTTTTCACACATGAATAAGCTGCAGAAGTCAAGTAGAAAAAGGTCGTGACCTTATGTTAACCTTCTTTGGTAAACTGTCATTTCTTATTTATATTATTGTGCTCTCATCTGTCAAGGCAACTGAAGGAACTTAGAGACAAGTGAAGTCCTGTGATTAACTGTTGATGAAAAGGAGCTCCTGGTTTGTTGATTAGAGCGAGGTTGCAGTCACTGCAACCCCACCCTGGGGGCGTTGGTCAAACCTGGGAGCTCTGGCAGGTTTGCTGACCTTTGCCAGGGGGACTTGGGGAGCCAGAGTGGGACTGCAGGGCCACCACTGCTCACCCAGGGATGGAGGGGTCACTGCTGGAGCCCACCCCAGGGCAGGGGAACTCTTCAAACACTGTTTGTTGTCTTGGGAGAGTTAAGGGAATACTGAGGTATGGGGTTTTTCATCTTCTTTTTTCTGTTAGAGCTGGGATTAAATGCACGGGAGACTTAGTTTTCATGTTTGGATCAGTTGTTTATTAATTCTTATCTGTGTTACAGTCTGTCACAAATTGTGAGTTCTAGCTAACAAAGTGAAAAATGGCTGTCTCTCTATCTCTGTACAAGGTCTTTTAAGCACAAATTGTCTGACTATGAGATGACATCTAAATTATTTTTACTTTTAACCCAATAACCAACCACCCGTGGCCCTCAAGGCAGATTTTTTCACCTAGTTACAAAAACCCACCCAAACCCATGAAGGAGTGAAAAAGAAGGACTGGCCTCTGCCCCAAATCCCCCACCTTGCTTTATATATATATTACTGTATTCTAAACCCTTAAACTCTCAGTTTGGCACCCTGTGGTATCACACACTTCTATTCAAACTGCACACCCACAATCCCAGTGCTATCACTCAATTTTGGGAGCTTCTCCACAGCCTCAGGTCAGTGCAGTGTTCGCTTGGGGGTCAGTGCCTGGCAGCACAGAGAGCCTGGAATTCTCAGTGCCCAGGGTTCCAACACTGAGGGACATGTCTGAGAGCAAGAAGGTGTTTATTAATGTGATGACAGCATTTATTAAGTTAATAAGGTCTGAGATATAATTCATTGTTGTCAGATTCTGGTTTTGTTGAAGAGAACAAATGTTAATTCTGCATTTTGGCTGTTTTCCCTGCCCAGCAAATCAACGTACAGGTGTCTGCCATGTCCTGTGGTAAATAACTAAAGGATGTAATACCATGCACTTCAAAGGAAATGCCAAGGCATTTTTATTATATATATTTCATTTTTATTAGAGCAGAAGTGAGCCTGCTGGAAGGATTCAGGATGTTTTTGCATCATCTTAGCTCTAAAAGTTGCATTTTGTTCAACATCCAGTGCTGGCAGGCCGTGACACTGAGGTACTTATTGCCAGGAACACTTCAACAGAAGGAGAACAAGGAGAATATGTTTTAAAAAAATCAAAAAGTACCAGTTCTTACTCCAGGTGCAGCAAGTACCACACCAACTGAACTCAAATCTTACAGCACTCAAGTGAAGGCACCCTTAAATGAGGTGAAGCCACCCAACCCTCTTCATCTTTCTCTATTTCAAGACCTTGTCTTGAGATAAGGAAATAAATCCAGCTGCAGGAATTGTATCACAATTATCTAATTGTCTGTAACTGAATTACTCTGTCCACCTAATGTCTGCCTCCTAGAGTGAGGGGAATGGACAACTCCACCTCATCACCTTAGCAGACCCTGGGTGAACCATCTCGATAACTGAGGCATTTCAGGGTATTGGAATTTTACAGCAATTCTAAAAAGAAGAGAAAAAGAATAGGCAAAAGAAAAAGACTTGTGAGAGGAGAGAAGGTAAAACCTAATTTCTGATTTTTCTAAACCTGTTGTTAGTGGCTCTCAAGTATCCTGGGACTTCTGCCTGGGTTTTTAGAGCTAAGTCAGATAATTTCAAGTACTTGTGTTTCAAAGTATAAAAAACGTGCAGTAATCTGCCAAGAGGGGTGAAGAGTAAACATTTTCTTCTCCATTAGTTTGTACATCCAGAATACTGGTAGATGTCTTACATTTGAAGTGAATTCAACAAGAAGCAATATCTGTTTTTACATTTAAATATTAATCGTGATTGCTCCTACCTGTCAAATCATTATTTTTAGTTGTGAGTAAAAGGCCTAATAACTGCTTTTGATTTCAGATCCCAGCTGGTAATAATAAAAAAAAAGGGGTTCCCCTACTTCTCTTACACAGGGAACTGTATTAGCTGAGATTAAGGATTAATTGTGCATTATAAACACTATTTGGCATTGTGCACTCAGACGTCTGTGGTTTTCTGGAGATTGTTGGATTTAGGCAGGAGGACTGTGTGATTTTTGTGCATGGCTGCAGAGAAGCTCCGGGCAGAAACTGCTGGAGATGTTCTACATTTGCAAACTTGATGGGGAATCTAGTTTTATTTCTACTCCCAAGTCATTCTTCTGGAATTCTCAATTTCAAGCATTTCTCTGAGAAGAAGTGATGGCTGGAGGTTGTTCCTCTGACCTCCCCTGTGTTCTCCCGTGCCGTGTTGGATCTGACTGGGATCAATAGCTGCGTGGAGCTGTTACTCTCTCCCAGGCAAATTGTGTTGTCTGTCTGCATTTGTCTATTCCTGGTAGTTCTACAGCAAAAAAAGCGCTCCAAATAAGCAGCAAAAATGACAACATATTCACTGTGAGGGTAACACTGACTGCAGCCTATTGGACTTTTTAAATGAATTACCTGAGTGCTGATTCCTGGCAAGCCTGAGCAGGCAGGAGGCTGAGCTGAATTTTGGGGGCTCATTCCAGGCTGGCTGTGGCTTGGTCTGGGCAGTGCCCTTGCTTTTTGTGAGCCATCTCACCAAAAACAACTCAGCTACACGCTGGGGGCACACAAATCCTTATTAAGATATATCAAATACTAAACTCAACAAATCCCAACACTTTTTGTCTGTTTCTCTTCAGTCAGGGAAGGGACACGTTGGCCAGGTCAGAACAGACACTTCCCACCTGGTTCAGAGAATTTCTGTGGTGGTCTGGGCTGAGAGGAGAATCTGATGCTCTGATAACTGATTTATTGTTGAATTTTAATTGCCTTAGTTTAGTTTCTTCCTGATTCCTGCTTGGCTGTTGCCGAAGTCTCCCCGCTCCTCCCTCACACACCGAACAAAGGCGGCTGTGAGCTGAACCACCCAGTTTCTCACATCTGCCATCCCTCGGGGTAGGCAGGCTCACAGTTATGACAGCTCCCTCCAAAGTGAGCACTGCCATTGAAGGCTGAGCTCGTTTATCCTAGGTACGTGTTTTCATCGATCGGAGCTGAGAACAGCCTGAGTCAGTTTGCAGTCACTTTTTAAGGAGGAAATTTTATGCACACCAGTTGGGTCTGAGGGTATTATTATCCCAATCCAAGGCTCCAGAGCAACAGTTGAAGGAGTCCTACCCAAAAGCCCTTGACTTTTGGGAAGACTGGGACCACTTCTCTTTCAAGGATTCAGTGATTATTTCCAGATAATCTCGGTAAATCTCTTTTTCTCCATGGAGCTTGTTTTTTGCTGCCTAGACTTTTTTGCCTCTGAACGCTTAATTCAGCTGCAACATTTTAATAACAGCCTTTTGCATAAACAAACGCTGGAACTGGCAGTTTAATTTTCAGGTTATGTCAGGATTACACAGGGTTAGGTGTAGTGCAGCTTGTCACCGTGTCATACATTCCCTGCAGCTCAACTTGTGCCGCGTTCCAAGGCAGCGACGTCTTTTCAAAGTCAAGTAGAAAAGCTCAGCATTGCTCGTACCCCACGGAAAGCTGGCACGTTTTCCCTTTGCATTTCAGTTATCAGATGAATTATTGATGGCTGATCTGAAGGGGAAGGCTTGTTTCTGGGTGTCACAGGTAGCAGCAGAGGCAGAGCCCCATCCCCACGGCATCTGCCGGCGCTGTCCATATGGCGCTCGCGGCTCCCCGTGCGTCACAGCTGATTTTAGACTCGGCACATGGATTTCTTCCCAAGCCTTCCAGATACCTTGTCTTCCTCCAGCTCCACCAGCTGGAAGCAAATATGGAGCAGGAACCTCAGCTTGTGGTTATCCTTGGCAAGGAGTGTTTGTGGGATGTGCAGGGGCAAGTGACCGTCACCCCCTTGGTGGTTCCTCCGTGAGTGGCTCCAGGTCCTGCATCTGTGAGTTTGTGCTCACAACAAAGTTGGGCATGGGCAGAGAAAACTGGCCTGGAGAGTTTTCTTTGTCCAAACCACTTGATGCATAAAGCTGTATTGATCAGCTTTTGATAGTGAAAACATTTAAAGTTCAGAAACATTGCAGCATTTGCCACATTAGTCGGGGACTTAGTGCTTTTAATTAACATGGGAGCTGTGAATAGTTGGATGAAAAGCGTTATAGAACTATATGAAAAGGTTGCTATTGTCCAGATGAAAGAAAATATTTGGAAATAATGTGACAAAAAATGATAGGCTGCGGTACAAATATGTTTTGAGATATTTCTAGGGCTCTGATTAGTTTATATTAGGTAGTTTTTTGCATTTATGACTGCATCTGAAGGGCAGGTTATGGAGAATGTTAACATTCCAGTGGGCTGATTGACAATAATTAGTTTATTTTGAAGGAAAGGAAAGAAGCGTGGTATTGTTGGAGCTGACTAATGTGAATTAAAAGCCAGGTAATCTTTTCTGCAATTACAGAGATACAATGATTGCTGTTATCAGAGAAGAAAATCCACTCGTACTTTTAAGAATCATTGTGTAGGAAGAGCTTTGCAAGGCTGAAATTGAAGCTCTGGTCATGGTCTCCAAAAGTACACTTAGTAGTAATTTTATGCAGAAGCAAGACTTTTGAATACTTAAATTGTAGCTTGTTTGCAGCAAGGTATTTACCAGCAAATACAGGCATCTTATAAACAGCACATGAGTCATCTTGGTGTTCATTTCGAGCACATCGAAAATGCAAATTGCAGCTGAATTATTCTTGTGTGGAGAGGCGAGGCTTAGAAAAACCTTAAATTCGTACTTTAAATGGAAATTGTGAGAGGAAAAATGTGCACATTTGCCTTTCAGAGGAGGGTGTTGTGCAGGGTGGCTACAGCTTTTTCTATAGCTTTGCCTACAGGCTGAGTAAACAAGAACTAACGGCAGATTCGGAGATGGAAAGAGCACAGCTCCTGTGTGGTGTTTGTGTTCCTCTTTGGGAGCATTTAATACTGTTCTTCACCAGGACAGCTAATAGAACACCTTTTTTTAAAAAAAAAATTATTATTATTGAAATGCCTGTGGATTTTATGAGCCATCTGATACAACCTTAAAAAGCTTTAAAACAATTTGTGATAAGATCTAAGGCAAACAGAAACCCGTCAGCTTCTCTGTTCAAAGCCTTGGCCCAAAGGAAGCCATCCAGACGTGACTGTCAGCGAGATACAACTGCTGGGAGAGCTACACTGCGTTATTAAAAGATCAGTAGTTTGATCAACATCATATTGGATTACTCAGACTTCAATTACAGGAGTACCTGGGGGCTTTAGCTGGGATATATTAGGAGACCAACTTGAAGTAAACCTGCTGTTGTTGCACGCTGGCTCTGTGAAACGCCCACCCGAGAACCCTGTGAACAGTTCCTGTCCCAAAAGGGATTCAGTGTCAGCCAAGGAGCTCAAAACCAACTAATGGAAATGGAGCAATCAACTGATTAATTTGATGGGAATTTTAATCTCAGGAAGAGGAAGAAAAAAGGAAGTAAAATAAATTCTTCCGTGCCTGGTGACATTATTCAAACAGAGACGGGGTGAGAGAGTTGGGGTGTTTCAGCCTGGAGATGTGAAGTGTGTGGGGAGACCTCAGAGCCCCTTCCAATGCCTAAAGGGGCTTGAGAAGCAAGAGAGCTGGGGAGGGACTTTGAACAAAACCTTGGAGTGATGAGAGAGGGAAGTGGCTCCAAACTGACAGAGAGGGCAGGTTTAGATCAGATACTGAGAAGAAATTCTTCCCTGTGAGGATTGTGAGGCACTGGCACACATTTCCCAGAGACTTCGTGACCTACACCTGGGAGAGTTCAGGGTGTCAGGTTGGACAGGGCTTGGAGCAGCCTGGGCTAGTGGAAGGTGTCCCTGCCCATGGCAAGGGAATTAGAACTGGCTGATCTCCAAGGTCCCCTCCCACCCAAACCATTCTGTGATTCATGATTAGGATCAGCCCTGGAAGTTGGCATGGATAGGTTTCAGATGTGTTGATGTCTCTTCTCTCTTGTCCTGGGAGGATCTCTGCAGAGTCACACGTGATTTATGTCATAAAGGAAGAAGAACAAGAAAATCTGTGTAATCTGTGCTGTCCTTTGCTCGCTGGCAGTTCATGTGTTAGATTGTCCTGGAGCTGGGATGGCTCCAGTGGGGGCTCAATGCTTGTGGTGGCACCTGAAGAGGCACCCCATGAGATGGTGGCTGTAGAGCAATGCCAGGAGCCAGCTGTGGCAGAGGGAGAGGAGGTCGTGCTGAGGTCTCAGCTTTAGAGTGGCAGAGGTGGGGCTTGGTGGCTGAATGGTGCCTGTGCCCTCCCTGCTCTCCTGGTCCTGCACAGCCTTGTCACAAACCACATCTGCATTTCCAGCCAGCACAGCACATGGACTGTAAGCTGGAAACATCGGATTATGAAGGTGTTTGCATGATTATAATTTTCTTGTGCATGTTTCACCTGCTGCTTGTGGAAAACAAATTTCTCTGCATTCTGCTGTAGTAGAGACACGGAGCTCAGCGAGTGTGCATTAATATTGCTGCCAGCAAAATCCAGGTGTTCCCATCACATCAGGCATTTCCCTTTTTATTCCATAACTACTCTTGCAAACTGCCATATCCTGCCGAGAGAAGATGCTGATGGCCCAACATCTAAACCTCCTTAATGCAGCTCAGATCTGAGTCCACACGAGGAGTCTGGGCTGTGTCATGCTGTCACTTATTAAGTGCAGCTCCTTGTAGAAATCCTCTCCTCCTTTGCCATCCTCCCACCTCACAGCAGGGCCCAACTGGGTTGTGCTGAGGAGCTGTATTTAAAAATTGATAGACCCATAACAAATATTCTCTCTGCTCTTCTGCCCCACATCAGAAAATCTTGCAGGAGTGTTGCAGCAGCTGCTGATACTGGTGATCTCAAAGTCTTTCTCCTGAGCAGAAATCACCTGAAATTTTGATTGTTGTCTTTAAAACATTCCCTTCGAACTTCCCTGTTTACAGCCAGTACATTTACCTCTTCTACTGGAAACATTAATGAAGCTGCGTTTTTTCAGTGTGCAAATGCTTTTTTAGGAGCCTAAGTTACCCTTTTATCTGGTTTGTTGTTCTTCAGCTTGTACTCTCTTGTTATTTCATGTGGTCATTCACTTATCCTGGCACGGTTCTCCACTGAGGGTTTGTGTCCATCTGTGTGGGTTTCATGTTGATGGGAGTTGGAGTCGTCAAGGAGGTGCAGTTGCCAAAATATCTATTAGTCTAACCCCACTGTGGAGGCTGGTAACCCCATCGCTCTCCTTTTTGGCTTTTCTTTGCTGAGTTGCTGTGTACTACACCAAGGGTCCAAAATGGATCACTCTTTTTTTGTTTTAAATACTTAGAGTGGAGGAAAACATACAGAGCTGCTTTGTGGAAAGATGGAAAAATGGATTTCTTCACGGCTGTGTGAAAACATCACAGTTTGAGGTCTGTCCGTGAAATTATCGTGTTCCTTGCTTTAATTCTATAGCCTGGTTTTCTTGCAAATTGTCTGGTTTCAATAATTGCTTAAAATGTGTGTGTGTGTATATATATATATGTATATATGTCTCTGTGTGTGTATATTTAATGAAGAATTCCTTGAAACTCTAATTAGGGCTGCTTGACTCCAAAGCAGTTTACATATCACAGGCTTACACAGCTATCAAACAGATGCTTCTCCTTTTTTTTTCATTCAGCTGACATTTTCATTTTCTCTGCATATTTTGAGCACTGAGCAGTGATGTGTTTTGACTCCTGAGGCTACAGATGATATCAAAATGAGGATTAGAAATGAAGCTTTACCTGTCAATTAAGTTGTTAAGCTTGTCCTCCACAGTGTCTACACTTTGAAATGGCCTGTTTATTGAATTTGAAATAGTTTTCATTCTTGACTTTGTTTAAATTGAATGGACAGTTCTAATTATAATCTTCAGGGTTTTCATCTGCAACATATGGTTTGAATTTAGAGCCGTGGATGAGGGGCTCTTGGATGTTTATTGAGCTAAACCACTGTTAAATATCTCGTGAGAGAGTGGCATGTCAGGCACTGAGAGTAAGCAGAGATGGGCAGTACAAATATTGGCCAATTTTCTCTTTTCACATCACTCTGTCCAGGAGATCTCTTGAGGGACAGCTGAGAAATGAACTGTGGTAGCAGGGTCCAGGCACTGGTGAGGAACAAGTCACCATTTTAAGAGGTTGCCTTGTGCCAGTCTTACCTTGAAAGCAAGAAAGAAAGGAAGGAAAGAAGTCCTGGAGCATCTTTGATATTTTCCTCCCCCATCCCAAGTTCAAATGCAATGACTTCAAATTTCCAGGATCTTTGTCAGGTCAATGTTGTTCTTTTCAATCACCTGTGGCCCCCACTAACAGGGTTGCTGGACATCCCAGAGCAATTATTCACCTGTTTATTCTCCAGTGAGGCCAGGAAATGAAATCTATGTCTCTTAGACTTGATGGGGTGATCATTCCTTGCAGTGCTCATGGAAGTGTTCTCCCCCAAAGCAGATTGTGGGGCAGCTCCTGCCATTCCTGCCCCATGGATCTGTCAAAAATGCCACATCTTGGAGATTCCTCTGTCCTTTTCCCTTGAGAACAGGCATCAGGAGATGCATCTACTTTCAGATTTGGACATAAATATTCACTACCTGACACACGGTCCCATTGATGACTCTGCAGTTCAACGTTCTCATCCTTTGGTGTTTTCTGTGTAGACAGAGAAAAACCTGAAGGAGAGAAGTGAAACCTGGCCTAGGCACAGCTGGAAGTCCTTAAAACTACCTGGGAAAACATCTCAGATGCAGGGCAAGGTACCAGCTACAGGGCAGAAGATCCCTCTCAGGATGGACCAAATCTCCAGGGAGGTCTGGAGGAAGGACACAGACAGTGAACCTGGGACAGAAAGCTTTAATGCCATAATTTACCTTCCCCTTTTTCAGGGACAGGTAAATAATCAGATAACTTGTAAAGCCTCTTTCTGTGCCTGCAGAATGGGTGCTGCGAAAAGTTGCTTTGTCCTTAATCCCGGGTGAGGAAATGTAGTAGAAAACTGGATGATCCAACGAGGGCATTGTGAAATCAGCTTGCAGGGGCTAAATTGGGTGAGGAATCATTCACCTTGCCTTTTAACCAGTCTCTTACCAGCCATGTGCTCCTTTTGGTTTGCTGAAGTCATTCCAGGAGTGAATCCAGTTGGAGCAGCCTTGCCTGGGACACCTGGGAGTGAGGAATGTGAAGGAGCTGCGGTGGTTGGGCTGACCTGGCTGGCTCAGAGCTGGAGCAGACAATGGATACTCACCTAATCCGTGGCAGGGGCCAGCAAAGGGCAGAACAAATAGCTGAGGAGCAAAAATAAAAGCCTGGGAGCACTAACAGTTCAGAATGACCCAGCTGGCTCTGCTGGAGCACATTTATCTATGCTGAAAGCTGTTTTGTGGAGGTGTTTTAACACCAGGTTCTAGAAAACCACTCAAAGGAGCTTGGAGCATGTTTGTGGGGCTTTGTGGAGCATTAAAAAAAAAAAAGCCCTGGACCAGGAGTTGTGCAGTTTAAAACCTCCCAGCCACCCCAAAACTGCTCTTCTCAATATTTGCTGCTCAGTTTGGTTCAGTGAAAAAGAAACAAGTTTTTTATTAATATGAACTGATTTATTTTGGTTTTCCTTTTTAATTTTAGGCTTTGTTTTGGACCAGACTTTGAACTTGTATTTTCCTTCCTAGAGTCAATACCAATGTAAAACTTCTCTCCTTGTGGAAAAGATGGCCAAATATTTTTCTAGCAACAGGAGTTTCAAATCCCCTCCAATCAAAGTTTCAAAGCCTGAAAATAATTTTAGTGTTAGGAAAAAGAGGAGCAATTCTTTTCAAAACCTCTGCTGCAAGAGCAAATTATGTCATGCTTAGTAGAGAGTGCATTTGTGAGGGGATTCACACTGGTTGTCAAATTTTGGACATTTCTGAGCTTGAGACTTGAGCGGTTCTGTGATTTAAAGTGAGCTGTGAGTTGAATCTGTTATAAATTTACCTACTTGAAGCAATAAAAAGGGGTTTATTTTAGGTTTTACTTCCATAGAATAATTTCTGACTTTTGTGATCAGCTTAAGAATGTCTGGGAACCAAGCCTGTTTCCCTTCCTTCCCTTGAGTACATAAATTATTTAATTGAAAAACACACTAAATAATGTGCAAAAATCCACCATGTAATTAGTGGGGAAAGACCATATGATATTTTCACTTCGTAACTTTTGTGAGGTTTAAACACCCTTTGGAATATAGAAAAGGGAGTAGTAACAGCGTAGTTACAAATAACAGAAGGCAAAAGCACTGTCATGCATCTTTGTTGATTTAAAATATCACATTAAATAGCAAACAATCAGAGTTTTCTTATCAGATGTACCAAATGATCTGCAGCTGAAGAGTCTGGGGGAGCTGGTTGGGGCAAGGGAGGGGTGAGCCAGATTGTTGGAACTTATTTCCAAATCTGTGTTGGAGTTGAACAGTTTATCCACTTGTGATAATTTTAAACAGAGCCACTTAAGGTTTCTTGTTGTAGTACTTTACTTAAAATCCAATCTTCCCTCTTTATCACCATCATTCCTGGTTCATCCTCACAATATTTTGTGGGGACTAGTGACCCACAGAGCTCCTTGGGTAAAGAGGGGTCAGACCCTGATTTTACTGAATTTTAAGATAATTCTGCAAAGACTAGACCATGTTTCTTCTTTCTGGTCAGGATTTTTTAAAACAAATAATCATTGTAATTATTTTTAACTACAATCTGACTTTAAATGCATCAGTGTAAACCATTCTCCAAGTAAATACAAGTAGGGGTTTGTGTTTCCCTGCTTCTGCTGCTCTCATCCTTTCTGCAGCGAACTGGGGGATTGTGGCTGGAAAGAGGAAATGTTTGTGCATCATTTTTTGCTGTTTTATGTAGGATTTCTTAGGCATTTAGTAAAAAGGGTGTAGTTGTGCTTCTGTGAAAGTTGTTTGGGCCAGAACTGCAGATGGTTCTCACATCAGCTGGACAGAAATCTTCCCACCCATGTGAAGTCTCTGGTGTTTGTGGGGTGGCTGATGCTCACAACCCTTTGGTCTCTGCCTCTCTGTGTTGTTCTCTGCTTGACAGAGTGAAGAGATTTTGCTGGAAACTAATTAATAAATAAATAATCCTGAAATCATACAACCAGTAAGGCTGGAAAATACTTTCAAGATCAAGTCCGGCAGTCAGCCCAGTGCCACCACCATGTCCTCGAGTGCCACACCCACACTCTCAGGGATGGTGACATTTCCATCACTGCCCCAGCAGCCTGTCCCAATGCTTTACAACCCCTTCCAGGGTGAAATTTTTCTGAATATCTGTTCTAAATGGTGATGTTGGTACTGTCCAGTTCTGTTTTCTTTCTCCATCAGTGCCTGGGCACTAGGAAGTTTTTTGTCTGCTTATCTCTCAGAAAATACTGACTGAATATTTCTCAATCTGCAAATTTTAATAGTCAAGGGAGGGAAAACCTGTTCATTTGTCACCCTCAGGAAATGTCACTGGCTGGGGGAAACTCCTTGAGAGGCAAACCTTGCTGTCACCTTGTGTCAGCACATGGGGAGCTCTTGGCAGTGTCCTCCTCAGTGGGAATACCATCCCTGGGATACCTTTGGCACATCATCTCTCCTCCATTCAGGCTTCTCAGAATGGAGGCTTGTTATCTTTCTATTTTTCTTTTTTATTTTGGATTTCAGTTCTGTATCTTGTTTGCGTTTCTTAGTGGTCTAAAAAGCAAAGCTTTCTGATAGTAGGGAATTGATCTGGCAGGATCTTGCTTTCTTTCTTTTTTCCTTTATAAAAACCATGATTGCAGGTTCACTAATTATCCATGTTTATTACTGCTCTCTGTGTGTTTTTGAGGAACTGATTGATCATAGCTGTTCCTGAGAGTTTTAATAACGATATGAAAGAAGCTGCTGATGTGACAATCCTGAATTCCAAATAAATAGTCACACAGCTCTGTACTGAAACAGGTTTTGGGCAGGGCAAATGGACTTTTGTCAGTGTGGTTCATCAAATCAATTTGGGACCAATCTCCTTGGCTATTAGCAGGGCCCACAGTCAGGGGTGTGGAGGATTTCACAATCTGGAATTTCACCTGTAGGATCTGCCTTTGGAGAGGGCACGGTGCTGACAGTGGGCTGGGCATTGGTACATCACATCCTCTTTTATTGTGTTTGGAACTTGAGGTGTTGGGATGGAGGAAGGGTCAGTCCAAGTGCACAGCCCTCAGGAGCATGAAGAGCTAAAAAAGAGGTATAACATGGTGGCTGAAATATTTTACATCTTGGGAACACACAGAGTTTGGTTTGTATGTAGTATTAGGTAATTCTTGATGAAAGGTGAATAACCATGGACACAGGAAGGCACCTTCAGTGGGGAATCCCCCTGTAAAGCATCTCTGAAATCTTTTGAAGGTGAGGAGCAGAATATCCACACACCACCTCTGCTTTGTTCACCCAGCAGTGTAATCTCCTTGGCAGGACAGCCTGGGGACAGCACACGGCTCTCATTTTCCCTCTTGTCTCCATGCATTGCTCTCCCTCTGTCTTGTGGGGATGCAGTTGCTTTCATCACAGTCTGACTTGTGATAAGCAAGCCGTAAGTGGCTTGAAATTCAGGTTATTCAGATAAGCATTCTGAGTTGTAACTACAGAAAGTCGAGCGGGAAGGTGTTTCAGTTTGATCTGCACGGGAAACTAATCCAAATTTAATCACAGATACAGATACAATCTTCCATAATCCTGTGATGGTCTAGAATTGCAATGGAAGGGCTTTATATTTCAAGAATACTTTTAAATATTTTTATGCATCTGCTATTCTAGAATAATTTCATCTTTCTGTAGCTATTCCCAAGTAGAAAAAAATGTGGCCATTCGTGTACCCACACCAACACAAGCTGTTGCTTTGCTGCTATATGTGTCTTTTACTAGTACAGCAATTTGAACATCAAAGTCCAAATAGTTTGGACTTTTAAAACTTTCAGATGCAGTTCAGGCATTTATATCAGTGTCTGCTTTGCAGACTGCTCCCCAGACAAAATAATGAGGGAATTTTTCTGCTGTGACTGGGGGCGAAGCCGTTTCCTGGCCCTGAGATGGAGGAGCCGTGGAAAGGCGACTGTGCCTTGCATTTCTCTTGATTTTATCTGTAGGATGTGAAGGAATCTTTCAGCATATAATCCTTAAAATATTGATCTTGCAGAGGAAGTCTGGGGCTGGGAGGGATCATCTGTCATCAGATTTGCTGGGATGTGGCGTCGTGGGGCTGCATTTTCAGCCCCTGGGTCTCGCCTCCGCCTGCTGCAGTGAGTCTCAGGCTGGGGCTGGGGCTGGCCCATGTGCACAGAGTGGTTTAGGATCTTTTATTTTGCATTGAATTGTGTTGCCTTTCAGCAGTGTCACTGCTTTATGGCCCTCTGGGATGTGCCAGCACGAGGGAAATGCCATTGAGGGAAGAGCTGCTGCTGGGTGCAGAGCTGCCCCATAAACCAAGTCACTCCTTTAAATCTCCAAATGGAGACTAACAAGTATCAACCAACTCCCAGCTCGTTTTTATTAGCTGGACCATTTTTCCTCCTTTGTAAGTGCCAATATCTGAACTTAAAACTGTGTTTGGTATATGGGAGAAATTCTCCAGCTGATCGTAGCCTATAAAATTAAAATATTGAAGCTCCCAGTGTTTGAGTTTATTGAGGTATAAATACTAGAACGTGGTGTACTATGTGGTTCAGCTGCTTCCTTGTTCTATTTTTCTGAGTCGTTTTGCTTATTTTATTTCTCTGACACTCCATCCAAAGAGTTCCCTGGGTTTGATTTTGTCCTGGCATTTTTCATCAGTCTGGTACTTAGCGGTATGGAATTCAACAAGGTGTGTAACATTTTCTGTTTACTGTTTACATTTTAAAAAGCAAAATTTCTGTTTTAAGAAAAGCATATTCCAGATGTCTCCGGGCAGTAGGGCATGTATGTAGTATACAGTCTAATAAAACAACAAATACAGCAGAAGGATCAAAAAGTGGTGCATGTTAGCAAATGGTTTGAATTTAAACACCAGTCAACACCAGGACTTCATTTTAGGTGAGGGAAATTCACATGTGAAGTATTAAAATTTAACTTCATAAATACATTTCCTCAGGAGCGGGATGTTGGGCATTTCCAAGTCTTCTTTAAAACTTCCTCTTTCAGTTAATTCTGATTCGGTTTTCTACAGTGGAATAAACATAAAAGCATTAAAAAATATGTAAACCATGAAAGTTAAATGCAAAACAGATACAACCACAGCAAAGATATGAAAGCCAGACCCCTTGTTGCTCAAGTGTAATATGGAGGGGAAATTCCTTCACTGTGGACTTGCTTCTCCACAGGAGCAGTTGTGGACTTGCCTCCCATTAGATGATTTCAAAACGTGATCTAAAGAGCAATTAAATCAGCAGGAGGCTTCAGTGTTGAAAGGGGGGTTCTTTAGAGATGTCTGTTGCAGGAGGGAGGCTTGGCTTGGGGAAGAAAATATCTTTGGCATTTGGGATAATTTGAGACCAGCATCGCCCCTGGGGGAGATAGTGGGAGGTGGAGTTGCTGTCCCTGGGGACTGCTGAGGAAAGGACAGAGAAAATCTAGGCAAACATCTGCCAGGTGATTTTTTTTCAGGGAATGGACTAATTGACCCTTATTTCCAGTGACCCCTGTGTGGATTTTTAAGGTAATGGTGTCAACATGCCAATCAAGTGCTATTTACAGTAGCCCAGCCTTGCTGAAGAGGTGCAAAACCTGCTTATGTGGTACTTCTGGAAATTCAGTTTTATGATTCTGCCTTAGACCTTCACCTGTTTACTTAAACTCTTCTTGATCTTTGTCCATCATTGTCCATCATTTTCAGATGAAACTTTACAGCAGTGTTCTCAAGCTGGTTTAATGCTTGTTTTCCTCTTCATTTAACCGAATGTAATCCTCTAAAATCCCCCTGAAATATGGAATGATGCCTGCTTAGCTTTGGAAAAGGTATCAGCAGGAGCTTGCATCATTTCTCTGGGAGGTCATCTGAGAAGATGGGCAGTTTGTGGACAATTTAGGTGAACACAAGGAAGAACAAGTGACAGTGTTTTTCCCCCTCCCTGGAAGTGTCCAAGATCAGGCTGGATGAAACTTGGAGCATCCTGGGCTAGTGGAAGGTGTCCCTCCACATGGCCAAGGGGTTGGAATGAGATGAGCTTTAGGGTCCCATCCAACCCAAACCGTTCTGTGATTCTATGGCAAGAGACACAGAACATGTAGCACAAATTCCTCACTCTTCTAAAATTTTCTCATAAGTTCTCTGTGCTTTCTGTGGTTGAAAATGTAATGGTGATGGAGAATGTGTCTTGTTTTCTGCTCATGTCAGTTGTACCTGCTTGTACCCCAAGAACAAATAGGATTAAAGGCTTGATGCAAAAGGAAATCTTAGTACAACAAGATTTTATAAAAGCCATGGGTTTGACCAGCAGTTCCTACAGGCCCAGATGTGTTATCTAACCCTAATTCTTCCCCTGTATTTTTCTCTTGGCCTCAATGAAAGAGCCATGTCACAAATCACTCTAATTAACAAGGACTTCAGAAGCAGAGACTACAGAAGCAGTGCCTGCAGGAACTTGGAAAAATACCATAAAATCCCACTTTTCTTTGCTGCCAAAATGAAGTAAACAACAACCCAGCCCGAGCACCCTGGCTGCATTACAGATGTGCCACACAGCAAAAACCAGGGTCTGTGTGTGCTGGGCTCTCTTGTAATCCCTCCTGACCATCTCCCTTCCTCCTGCAGACGTGGATGAGTGTGAGGTGCTGAACGGGGGCTGCCAGCAGGGCTGTGTCAACACCCAGGGCTCCTTCCAGTGCCAGTGCCGGGCGGGATTTCGGCTCCACGCTGACGGGCGCACCTGCATCGGTAAGGAACCGCCCCACATCCTCCCAACTCTGGGTTCTCTCTAAGGGCAAAAGGTTTCTAGACTTCTCCAGTCTGAGTTCTGACTAAATTGACACACTTACTCTTTATTTTGTTTTGGGGTTTCTTTTTTTTTTTTTCTTTTTTTTTTTGGATGGTGTCTCGTGTCGGTGAAAATCCCTTTTGCAGCAGGCGTCAAAAATCTTAGGGGGATCTTCGTTTCAAATTACAACATTTCTTGAATTCTGAATGCTTTTCCTTTGTGGCACATCTCTCTGCATGTTCCAGCACTGCCCTGGGACTTGATGATTTTAGAGGTTGTTTCCAAGCTAAATGATTGTGATTTACAGGGTGGAGTTACCCTGTGTCAATGAGAGCACCGTGGAGCTCAGCCATGACACATTGCCTGCTTATGTGGAGAGCATCAGCAGCTCTGCCATTAGAAATAAACCCTGTGCTTCTTAGGTTGGACTCTAAAGCCTGAAACAAGGCAAAACAGAGTTAATTCTGCATGTTGTTAAAAATAATAATATGAAATACACAGTTCTTTACACAGTTCTTGTATTGCATTTATATCAGTACAAAAGTCAAATTTTTGAGTTCTGCAGAAAGGATTAACATGTTCTTTCATCTGGGAAAAGGAAAAGGGCACCTTCTGTTTTAATTTTTAACCTGATTGGAGGTAATGTGGGAAGAACAGTCGAGTACAGTCAGACCACATCTGCAGAATAAGTTCACTCACAGTTTGGGCGTTGTCTCAGTTCCTGCACAAAGTCCCTTGGCTGTGCTTAACTTCAGCCAGAGATGTCATCAGTCACTCCTGGTATTATCACAGCAATACATTCACTGATGCAGCCAGGACACAGGAGGTACCAGGGCTCAAGCTGTGGGAATAATGGATTTTTTTTATTTTAAAACTTACCCTTTTAGGGTTTTTTGGGTTTATCACATACAGAGACTTTGAGTGTTTTGGTAATTAACTGCAATTTAAAATGTGATGAAGTCTCAGTCTTTTCTTGATTATCTTAGTTGGTGAAGGACTGGACAAGGAAACACTATAGTGAGAGGAAAGAAAATAATGTAAAAGCAGAGTGGTTCATAATTAACTAGAAGCAATTGTGGTTTTCTGTGAATTAAAAGAGAAATTAATCTTGTTCAGATCAGATCTAACCAGGGAAGACCCAGAAGTGAAAGATGTGTTGTTTGAACTACATTACTCCCTCTGAGTCCCATTTGTAGTGGAGAGGGAGTTTTGTACAAAAAATGGGACTAAAGGGACTTTGAGGGGGGAAAGAGAAAGAGAACTGTGTGCTAAAGGCAAAAAGTAGATGTTAATGGCAATTAAATGAATTTACTTGTGTCACATGTAAAACCTTCTGTGGATATAAACCAGTTAGGTTTCCTCTTGCCTCAAATAATCAGAAAGCTCAGTTCAGCTTTGTCAGAGCTGTGAACAATGCCAGAGAACAAGTTTTCATTTCATAAATGTAAATGTCCTCAAGAAGTTATTCAAAATGCTACATACAGTGATCAGCTTTGTTTTGCAATATCTCAGAAATTATCAAGGAGAAACAAAAAGTAAATCCTGAGATGAGAGACAGGAGTTCTAGAGAGCTCTGCTATCATGATAATGGATGCACACGATGTTGAGGGAGGATATTGAGTCCTGTTCCAGCTGTTTAGACAAGACACAAAATAAATGGATATAATAAGCTCTCCTGCTTTGGAGAACAAGACAGTTACTAATTGATGAGGACAGGGAGAAGCATTTCACACAGATCAGGAGTGCCAAGGATCAGCATTTGGGCAGGAGCTGCTTGTAGGGGCTGGAGAGTTTGCCCCTTGTGCAGCACCAGGTTGTACATTCAGCTTTCATCACTCATCTGATGAGAAGCAAACCACTGATGCTCCTCTCCTTTGACCTAGTGCAGCTAAGCAGAACATCCAGCATTTCAAACAGGCTGGGATTAGCAGTGATATTTCTTCCATGGGTACTTCAGAGGACGTAAGGATCTCTCCTGCATGCTGAGGATGAAAAGGGACCACGTTCTGGCACTGAGCTGTTTATGGAAGGTGATTATCTCAGCTGCAGAAATAAGAAACAAGAGTCCCTTTAGAGAGGCTTTTCAGAGGAGCCCAGCCCAGATTGCTGTTAGGTTCATTCTTTCCACGTCTTCCTCTTCTTTTTTGGCAACGCTGTGTTTGTGGGAACAAAAGTGCCAAAATCATTTGAGGGGAAGCAGATTTTGCAGCCTGGATGGCTTGGAAATCTCCCATACATAAGGAAGTGGATCTATCATCTTGAAAGTTATTCAGCATACATCTGAGGACTCAAAAACCTGGGATAAGATATTTTCTCATGTGATTCATGGAATATTACTGAACTTCTGTCACAAGTTTTCCAGTCCTCCTGCCACCTCATCACAGGGTGTTTGGGATCCTGACTAGTTGCTGGTGGTCCATCCCTCCACTGCTAATATGAGCCTTAAAATACGTGGAGAGAGGAAATCTGCTTTTGTCATTCTTCCTGCTCTCACTGGAAACTTCTGCCCATACTCTAAGGCAGAGTAACTCTGCTCATTCTCTGCTCAGACCCAGAGAATCTCCAGAGTGGGTTGCCTTGTTCAGTGATGACCAGTGTGTGAAAGCAAACCACTCAATTCCTGAATCCTTTGGTGTTATCCAATACTTTGTGCCGTGATAAAATCCCATCTCTTTCAAAGCTCCTCTTCTTCCTTCAGCTCTTTAGCCCCACAAATTTTGCTCAGCATTGAATTAATTTATAAATACACATGCCAGACCAAATATTCACTGCAACCCCCTCCAATTTTTTTTTGTTTGTTTTGTTTGTAATGCCTTGATTATGTTAATGCAAAGAATTTGACTTTGCTGGAGTTGAACCAGCTGGTAACTGAAAAGCTGAAACTCAGAAGGAACATGTTTATTGTAGTATTGGGCTGTGGGTTTGGATTGTTGTAGATTCATTGTCTTCAGTGGAATTTATTCCTGTTTGAACTCCTCGAAGTGAAAACAGGGCACAGCCATTATGCCCTGATTCATCTCTGGTGCCAGCTGTTACCTTTGATGTCTGCTTTACGTGGAGAAGCTGTTGAGGTGCAGGGTTTTTAATGGAGATTTTAGCACAGTAGGGCTCTTAATAGAGAAAGTAACAAAGAAAATCTCTGCAACTCTACCATGCACATTTCCCAACATAAATATAAACCCCGTACAAAGTTACGTTTCTCATCATTGCCAAGGTTGGATTTAAGGTGATGGAAAACACAGGTTGGAAGAGATTGCATGTTCTAACCCCATGGTTGCTATGCATGTATTTAACTATGGCCTCAGAGCCAGCTCTTTGTAAAAACCACCTTTATTATAAAAAATAATGGGTTGAGAAATGTGTATTTCTTAACTGTTAGCAGGTTGGGGGTCTACTAGAGAGCTGGAGAGGGACTTCTTAGAAAGACATATTATGGCAGAACAAGGCAGAAAGGCTTTGAATGGACAGAAAGCAGGGTTAGATTGGGTATTAGGAAGGAATTGTTCCCTGTGAGGGTGGGCAGGCCCTGGCACAAGGTGCCCAGAGCAGCTGTGGCTGCCCCTGCATCCCTGGCACTGTCCAAGGCCCAGCTGGATGGGGCTTGGAGCAGCCTGGGACAGGGGAAGGTGTCCCTGCCCATGGCAGGAGGTGGAATGAGATGATTTTTAAGAT
Organism: Acrocephalus scirpaceus scirpaceus; assembly: GCA_910950805.1. Lineage (NCBI taxonomy): Eukaryota > Metazoa > Chordata > Aves > Passeriformes > Sylviidae > Acrocephalus > Acrocephalus scirpaceus. Next base: position 3,630,818 of record OU383781.1, read on the forward strand.
GAGCCCAAACCATTCTGTGATCCTTGTGTTTCTCACCTGCTGTGTCCCACCACTGTCCCCCTCCCTCTCTTGGCATCACCTGGCACCATCCCCTGCCTGTCTGGAACCCACATCAGGGCTGGGCTTCTGCCAAATTTCGAGAGTAAACCTTGGAGAGTGAATGTCAGGCCATATTTCTGCCTGTGGATAGATGGAGTCTGACCCACGAGGTGCCAAGATCAGAGACATGATGGTGGCACCTGGCAGCCATCAGCACAATCCATCCTGCCCTGCCCCTGGGGGCTCTTCTCTTCTTCAGTCTAGCACCACAACCCATTCTGCCTTGCCCCTGGGGGCTCTTCTCCTTCAGTCTGGCACCACAATCCATCCTGCCTTGCCCCTGGGGGCTCTTCTCCTTCAGTTTGGCACCTCCTGTCACAGATCCAGCGTGGTCCCCCAGCAGCAGCCATGACAAACCTGCCCTGGCTGCTTCAGAGCAACCCCTGGCCACTGGCAGAGCCACCCACCAAACTGGGATGCAGGGTGCCTGCAGCACAGGATTTCACACCTGTCCCCTCCCACCTTCAAATCCTCCAAAATTCTCATCGTGACAGGTTGCTGCTTATCTCCCCTTGCATCCAAGTTGGCTGGTGCCCAGAAATGGAGGGAGAAAATGGCACTTTTGAAAGCCTGCGTGTATATTCTGTCACTTGGATTTAAGATGTTTTTCGTCTTCTGAAATATTTTCATCTTATTTGAATATTCTTGCTGAAAAACAGGTCTTTGGGTACAAATGTGCAGGGAGCTGGGAGCTCAGGGTGTATGGGGTCTGCTGTCTGCTGTGTAGACATGAAGCTGCTTTCAAGTTCTGTCTCTGACAGGGCAGAAGGTTGGTGGGCACAGGTGGAGATGGGGAGCCAGGGTCAGGTTTCAGTGCAGTGAGGTGCCTCCTGCTGTGTGTGCAGCCAGGAGAATGTAAAAATTTGCTTTTCTTTTCACCTTTTTAGCACATGCTTGACTGCACAAGCCCAATATTTGCTAATTGGTGGCACAGGGTGAAACAAATCCTGTAGCAGGTTTGCAACTAACATTTACTACTGTCTGTCACAGGTAAATGAAGAAATATGAATATTGCTAAAAGAAATATTTTAAAAAATAAATATCAAAGCTCTTTGCTGACTTCACTGGGTTACGAGTTTGGTGCATTCCATGGAGGACCAAATAATCTTTCCAGCTACTCATAGAGAACACAGAATCCCAGAATGGTTTGGGTTGGAAGGGACGTTAAAGCTCATCCAGTGCCATGGCAGGGATACCTTCCACTGTCCCAGGCTGCTCCAAGCCATGTCCAGCCTGGCCTTGGGCACTGCCAGGGATGCAGGGGCAGCCACAGCTTCTGTGGGCAACCTGTGCCAGGGTCTGCCCACCCTCAGACTCAAGAATTCCTTCCTAATATTGAATTTAAATCTCCCCATACTACATCCCTGCTGAGGAAATATATCTATGCAGCCATGCACACACACTTCCATCAGCACAGCACAATAGCAGCGTCAAACCATCACTCTTATTTTTACATGCAGCCTGTGAATAGGTGTGGGTGTGTGTTAACATGTTTTGTCAGGAGGAGAAATGTTTCTCCAGAGGCCAGGGATATGTGTTGAACAAAAAAGAATATTAATTTGCTTGGGTGAAAGAAACAGTAAAGATGTACAGAGGACTTTCTGTTCCTGTGGTTTGCTGTGTGAGTCTGTTCTGCAGAGCTTGTGGCTTCTGTTATTTGAATTTTTTTTATTTATGAGGCTGAGGAAATCACCCTGAAAGACAATTACTATTTTTAATCAGTGAGAGCAAGGAGAGAAAAAGATAATCAATGGGCAAGTGCCAGCAGGGCTGTTCTTTTTTCCCCTCCTTGCCTCGGTGGATTGGCAGTGCTTTGGTGCTGTCAGATCAAAGGGTGCTGTGCTTCAGTCAGCATCACAGCCCTTAGATCTCACCTGCCTCTCCCTGGAATCAGGATTTCCCTTGTGTGGGACGCTGTGTCAGCCCAGCTCTGTGAGCACAGGGGAGGGCAGTCACTCAGGGGTGGGGACAGGTGCATTTGTGAAATCTGTTCAGCGAGGTTTGCCTGGTTTTGCTGTCATTTGTGTATTTAAAATAGGAAATAGGTTCTCCCAGGTTGTTGACATGCATTTCTTCACTGCTTCCTTGGCTCCAGCTGTCAATTCCTGCAGCATTAACAACGGGGGCTGTGAGCAGGACTGTGTTCAGCTCACTGAGGACCACTACAAGTGCCAGTGCCAGCCAGGCTACCAGCTGAAGACAGATGCCAAATCCTGTGAAGGTGAGTCCTGTGCTACCTGCCTGAAGATACACAGTAAAGACAATTTAAAAGACCTTGGGATGGTGGTTTGGGGTCACTGTTCATTCCTATTTCTCCCTGAGTGCCCAAAGCAGCTTTGGAAATTGCTTATTAACAGGATTTTAAAATAACACATGCTTGAGGTGAGAAGTTCACTTTGAGTCACAATTTTGAACATGATTTTGGCCTCGTGGATCCCTGGCTGTTCCTTGCACAATGATGGTGATGACACAGGTTAGGAACTTAATCGTGACTTAATTCTAACATTTTATTGCTCATCAAGTTGTATATAGAGTTGGCCTGCATTACATGTTTTATTCTACAAAAAGTCTTCTCTTTATCTCCTCTTGGCTTATCACAGTCTGATTCATTCAGCCTCCCCTTCAGGTTTCTAAGCACTCTCTCAAGCAGAGCAGCAATGCTACCTTTGGGTTTGATTGTTGCTTTTCTTTTCTTGTATATCTTAACATATTCATCAGTTTTGAAGGCAACCCCCCCACTCCCCAACACAAGCACACACACAGACACACACCCTTGAACATGCCAGAGGAAAAGATAGGGCCAAATTTATGGATTTATTGAGCTGAAATTCCTGTCACAAAACCGTTTCCATATGGCTCCTCTTCTGCTCGGAGATTTTATATGCTGTGGATGAAGTGTAAGTAAATCCTGCTGTTCACATGGCTCCCAGCTCCTGCTGGGTGCACAGAACCCTTCCCCTTCGCTTTGGGCCTCCCCAAATTCTGCCCCCTGCAGGGGCTGCACCTCAGGGAGCACCCACAGCCTGGTGGCCTCTCTGTCCCTCATGGGATATCCACTTTTTGTCCCTGAGGTTATCAGAAAGAGCCAGGAAAGGAGAGCTTTAGGGAGAAGGGGGTGTCAGAGACCTTCCTGTGCTGTTCTCTGTTGGAACCCTGGAGGCTGAAAATTTTGGGTTTTCTGAGCTGAGGGGTGCTGACCCTCATAAGCACCACATTTGACTTGAGGCCTTGGAACAGGCTTCTGAAATGCTGTGATAGCACAGGGGTTGTGGGTGTGTGATTTTTGAGTGGTGTGGTGTGATCTCACAGGGTGAAAACTTAGATTTGGGATTTTGGTACATAGGAGTGTGTGTGGGCCAAGATGGAAGATTCAGGGTGTTGTCTCGCTATCTTCTTCGCTGCCTTCTTCCTTCTTTACAGATTTGGGTAGTTTTCTCTAATTAGATGAAAAGGGACCTTAGGTGGTCATTATTGGGTCAAAAGTATAAATAATATAAGTGTCACCTCAATACTGGGTATTTACCTCTTAAATAGCCCTAGTAAGAAGTACAAGCTCTCCATTTTACCTTGTTTGTCTAACTTGTAAGTAGGAGCTCACACCTCGTGAGACTGTAAATACTGTAAATGGATAAGGTGTAATAAACAACCAAGACTAAACTCGAGCTTAGCCTTTCCCAAGTGTTATTCATCCTAACCTTGGCAGAGCAGAAAAGAAACCTGAACCTTTACACTTCTCCATCCCTTTTCCAAACATCTCGAGATGTGTTTGGCCAGCTGGCTGTGCAGAGCCTGCCCAGGATATTTTTGGGTGGGTTTTATGGAGTGGTGGGACAGAGGCTGGGTCAGAGGGGTCTGAGTGTGGCGATGCCAGCCAGATCCAGGAGTTGCCCTGGAGTGGTCACAGCACAGTTCAAGCTTCTGTGGGTCACTTCATGCTCTGTCTCAGTTGGGACCCCTAAAGGAGGAGGTTTTGCTACAACTGTTCACCCCCTCACATAGTGGGGTTTGTGGGTTTGTTATCTTCTTTTCTTCTGTTAGAGCTGGGATTAAATGCATGGGAGATGCAGTTTGTGTTTGGATTCAGATGTTTATTAATTCTTATCTGTGTTACAGTCTCATGAGTTGTGAGCTCTAGCTAACAAAATAGAAAATGTCTCTAACTCTTTCCAAGGCCTTTTTAAGCATAAACTATCCAATAACAAGATGACACCTGTATTATTTTTACTTTTAACCCAATAAACCCATGGTCAGCAATGCAGACTTTTTCACCCAATTACAGTACATCACCCAAACCTGTGAAGAAGAAGGTGGAAGAAGAACTTAGCCTACACCCTAAATCCTGCACCTTGGTCTCTATATATTACTTTATACCAAAACCTTAAATTCTAAACTTTGCAGCCTGTGATATCACACACCTCTACTCAAACTACACACCCACAACCCCAGTGCTATCACTCAGTTTTGGAAGCCTGTTCCACAGCCTCAAGTCAAATGCAGTGCTTGGTTGAGGGTCAGTGCCTTTTAGCACAGAAAACCTGAAATTCTCAGCTCCAGGGTTCCAACAGGGGCTGAGGAGAGTTAGCCACTCACCACAGGCAGTGGTTTGTACCAGCTTGTAATTCCTGAACACTGGAGAGGGACAGGGTCAGCCTTGTCTGCAGATGGGGCATTCCCTGGGTGCCTGTTTACCCCTGGGTGCTCAGGGTGTTTGAATCAAAATAGAGAAGTGCAGCCCTCCCCAGAAGGGCACTTGAGCTTGGGAGAAGGAGGATCTGTCTTGTAAGCAGAGCTCAGCTTGCAAAATGAAGACTGAGTAGGACGCTCTTCTCCCCATAAATGCCTTAGTGAATGAATGCCTGGGAGAGAAAAGTGCCAGGTAAGTCCATGGACAAGAATTTTACAGGAACAAATGAGGGTGAAGTGGTCATGAATGCATTTGGGTTGTCAGTTCAGAGATATTTTAAGTAAAAGAGGTGGGAGGAGGTGAGTCTGGCTGGCTTTTCATTTTCCAACCAAAGCTTGGCTGCTGGAGTCATGGTTTGGATGGAGAAGCCAATGTCGTGAGAGTGTTTGCCACAGCAGGTGTAGGAGTTGTGTAGGTGTGGATTCATCCCTGTGGACTCCTTGGGAGTTAACACTGCACCCACGGCCCTGCAAAGCCTTAGAGAAACACTCAAGCCTGGCAGTTTTGCTCTTTACCACTTCATATTTTCTCCAGTGTGAAGTCATGGTTGCTGTGAACAAGAAAATTAATTTGATAAGGCCCAAATCTCTTTTCCTTGGATGCTCTGGAGGTCATGGCAGATAGGACTGGAGGCCCTGTTGTTTACAGCCTTGCAGTGCAGGATTGGGAGGTCTGCCCCATGCCTGGAAGTGTCCAAGGCCAGGCTGGGTGGGGCTTGGAGCAGCCTGGGAGAGTGAAAGGAGTCCCTGCCCATGGCAGAAGGTGGAGCTGGATGAGCTTTAAGGTCCCTTCCAACCCAAACCATCCTGGGATTCTGTGTCCTGAGGAACCTGGGAAATGAAACCATGCCAGTGAATTTTTCACCATAGTGTTCAACAGCTTGGAGTAGAGCTTTGTGGGATGGAGTCTGTTATCTACTGAAGTTATTAAATGAACCAGTAAGAGGCAAAAGTGTGAAAAAAGAACACTAATGAGTTACTTCTGGCTTTTCCTGAAAACCTGCTTCTGACAGGAACATACATATCACTGGAAAGCAAGTCAGTCACTGATTGCCTTATGTCCTGAAGATCTTCCCTTTACAAACTTTCCTCATCCAAGGATTTCCAAGGCTGCTACCTTTATTTGAATTACTATGTTTTACTAACATCAACCGTCTAATTTGTTGTTTGCCTGTTGTCATGTCACAGAGCATTACAAGCTTTACTCTGTGCTGTAATCATTCTCAAATTAAAGCTTTAGCTGCTCTGAAAACCTCCGTAATATGCAGGTTTAACAGATGCTGTTTGATAGTGATTTCATTTAATTTACCCAAATAGAAAAGGAATCGGCAAATAACTCAATATTTCATATCAGCAAGGAGTGAGTTCTTGCTTGGAGCTAAATCCTTTGTAGACCGCAAATTGTCGAGCTGCAGAGCCAAGTTGTCAGCCTTGGAAGTGTCATGCACGATGAAGTGCTGCTGTTCCTTGGAAACCTATTTGCAACCTATCGTGTCAGAAGTCCAATTTCAGTTCTACATCCCTAACCGTGCTTTTATTTTATTTTTTTTTATATTTTTTTTCCTTAGTACTGTCAAGTCAAGCTCAGCCCTGCGGAGTGGAACGGTTTGTGTGTTGTGTGTTCTCGAGGTGACATCAGGGAGCTTGAGGGTGTTCTGTGGCAGCTTCCTCCTTTACCAAATGGTGGCACAAAATGCCACTTGGCTGCACAGAAAAAAAAGCCCTGCCCCATATTCAAATCCATGTGAAAATAGAGGTTTTTCTCTCCTGTTCCCTTCTCCTGCGTAGCCAGTGGAAGAGCAAAGCAGGCAGAGCAAAACTCCTCCAGCCCTTCCCCAGGGTTCCTCAAGCCCTGACTCCAGTGTTGTTGGACTGATGGTGACTTTCCTCTGGGGCTCTGAGAGAAGCTGGCTTATAAAGAGCAGGGACAGAAAATGTGTAGGCTGGAGGTGAGTGAGGAATATTGGTCTCCTGTCTCAAATCAGACACTAATTAGTAAAATGCTGAGGCTGAATTAGAGCTGTGAGGAAACAGGTATAGCTTTTAAGAAGTTTTATTTGCAGTTAATCTAGAGGACACATTTTCAAGGTGTCCTCCAAATTTACCTGTGCAATGTTATTCACCAGAATTTTGGTGTAATGAGTGCTCCAAAGCAAAACCTCAGCCTGGTGCAGGATGTCAGATCTTAACCCAACTCAGATCAGTCTGAACAGTTATGGTGGGTCTGTTTTGGGGTGTGCCAAGTCTCTATTTGGGAAATATGCTTTCAGCAGGTCCATGTTCCAGAAATAAACCCATAAAACACAGTGAAATCTTCGAGATGGAGGCTTCTGCAGGCACTTTACAAAAGTTTTTCTAAGTACTTGCCACTTAGAGAGCCTTATCCTTGAAAAGGTATGTTATTGTTGAAGAGGAGGAAAAAGCCTTGATGTACAACATGAATGGCATATGTTTATAGACTGAAAGATGTCTTTGGGGGCTCTTCAGTGTTTATTTCCTCTAGAGCCTTTTAAATATTCATTGTTTCGTGGTGAACTCCATCACTGTGTGTGTTTATGGATTCACACATACTGGAGTGCTAATTGCTGTTGTTTAGAGAACTCTTGAAATCTGTTCAGGTACAGCAAAATAACAATAAAATGTACTTCTTTGTCCTACTTCCAATGTAATACAAGCTCGGTTTCCTGCTGTTCAAACCATCGTTGCTGCTCTGTGACAAATGTTGTCCAGCAACAAAGAGCATCCAGAAAAACAGCAGCTTTACTCACCAGATGCTGTCACATTTTTTTTTCCCAGTCTAATCTCTTACAAGCTGCTTCGTCGTTAGTTGTGACAATGGCAGGTAAGACCATTTCCAGGCAAAAAGTGACCTTTCAGTTGACAGTGTGCTCTAATTGGTTTCAGTGATAGACCCCTGCACAAGTGGGAATGGAGGATGCTCACAAATCTGTCAGAATGAGAGAGGAATTGCAAAATGCGAGTGTCACCCAGGGCATTCTCTTTCTGCAGACAAAAAGTCCTGTTTAGGTAAGAAACTCCAGACTCTTTATTGTGAAGAAAGTTATTAATCAGTGCTGTGCCTTGCTGAGCTGTGAGTGGGAAGGAATATGTTATACAAATGTATGTGTGCATTTGGAAACAGCATTTCTCTCTGTGATATTCACATCAGCCCATAGTCTTGAAGAACTTTTTTTAGTGATGGAAATTCCTCTGTGATCTCCTAAGTCATGCTTTCTAGCAACTGGGTTTGTGAATGCTGTGGTGTTATTCTTGTAGGGTCCCTTTAAAATAATGTCCCAGATACAGCTCCTGGAAAATTGGTTCAAGTAAAACTCTGAACCAGGTCACCGAAAACCTGCTTAGAATTCAAAGGGCTTTTTAGCTGGAGAACTGTTTCCATATTAATGGAGAAACTACTGTGAAGGAAGAAATCATGATGTGTAAGATTTCCAAAGAGAGGAGCCTGAAAAGTTGAATCCTAAAGTCCTGTATTTAGTCTGGGATTGTCAAAAGGATCTGTAGTGTTTCTGACCCAAAATGTAAGGGAATTAGAGGTCAAAATACCTGCTTTTCTCTGTCAGTGAAACTCTTGGAAGAGTTCAGCAGTTTCATGAAGTAAAATCATTTGATGGACTTGATGGTGCACAGATTTTTAACAGCCAAGTCAGGATTAGGGGGTATGTGTGTGTATGAATATATATATATATTCAGGCACTAATTTTACACTCCTCTTTTGAAAACTTGGCCAAAATCTCTCGAATATTTAAATTATTGTCTCATATAAAGGGTGCTGGGTGCCTTTCAAAATATTTACTTCCTACCCTGAGTATTTTACTCAGTTGCCTGTAAGCCCTTCTGTGAGTAGAATGGCACATCTTAGTGATTCTCTCTCACTGAAATTACTCATGAGTAATTACTGAAAATAAAAACTATTTTATGGAAACAACAGTGGGTTTAGCAGTAGGGTCAGCCTGTTATTAGTTTTATCTCAGATACACATTGACATTTCCCTTGATTTATGTATAAGCTGAATCACTGAGTTAACTTGCAGTGTTATATATTGGAACAAATTTTCTCCCCAGCCTCATGGCAACAATCTTTTGAATCATTAAGCAGCATGTCTTACCATGGATATACAATTATTGGTTTTTGCTCCTAGAAGTTACTCAATGTCTTTTGCAAAATTCAAGCTGTTGTTTGACTCTCTGGAAACGGAGCTGGAAGGAGACAGAGGGCAGCTGAAGTGTCATACTTCAGCTATTAGCTGCAGGACAGGAAGAAACCTGCAGGATGGTTGCTGTGGTTCAACTTCTTTATTTTTTTTTACTTAAAAAGAAGAGAAAAGAATATTTTGCAGCGCTGGCCAGCACAGCGTACCCGCAAACTGACAATTAGAGAAAAAGGAGAAATAACCCATTTTATTCTAAGCAGCAGCTGCTCCCATGGCTGCTTCAGAGAAGCTGTCATTTGTCCTGAAATTTTCATGAGCCAATGTGTGGTGTTTGCACTGCCTGGGGCCTCTCTTTGCAAGGAGCCTGATTGCAGTTGTCAAGCTCCTTGTGCTCCAGTGCAGGGGCCACGAGCACAGCACTGGGCACAGCACATGTGCAGGGACAGATCTGCTGGAAAGGGGTTTTCTGGGATAAAAAGTGAGGAGCTGCACATCAGATTGCCCCCTGCCATTTTCAAGACACTGACCCAGGATGGGTGCAATAAATAATCTATGTTTTGCCAGAATGATGTCAGGAGATGGATCAGGGGGTTGCCATGTGTGATGCCAGTCTTTGCACAGAGGTCAGTGTTCTGTGCAGCCGTATTTGGCATAAAATTTTTGTGCGTTTTGTTGTTGTTGTTGTTGGTTTTGGGGGTTTTTTTAACGAATTACTCCTTAAACATACATTTATGTTCCACTGAGATTTTAGGAAGATGGACACCTTTGAGGGGCATTTAACTTCAAAATACAGACCAGCAAGTGTGAAGCTGAGGAGCAGCCTGCTTGACAGAGGACTTGGGGAAGAGCAGCCTCACCACTTAAGGCCATGCACCTTTTTCTTTCCTCACTGGGGTGGTGAAGCTGCCGTGGTGGCAGCAGGTGTCTCCCCACTGCACTGCTGCAGAGGCAGCTGCAGGATTCAGGGGTTATCTGTCTTCATTGTCCCTGCTGAAACCCAACCACCACTTAATCCAGATCATTTGACATGGAGAAAATAATCGGCTATTACCCATTCCATTCATTTAACTATAATGGCTTGGAGGACACGGTGATTATTTCAGGGTTTTGGAAGTTTCTTCTGAGTTCTTCACATGAGGTCTTCATTTGCCATTGCTCTTTTAACAGGAATAATAAATAAGTTGCTTTGGCTGATACTGCAAATGTAGTGTTTGATACTGTAAATGTTCACACTGAGAAGTTCAAGGTCAATGGAGCTCAGAGAAAAAGATTGTTCTGGAGAATAATGTGATATAATGTTCTGGGTTCATTGGGTGCTGTCCTTTGTAGACTGACACCAGGACAATCCTTCCAGCAGATATTTGGAAACGTAGCCAAACATGGAACAGCATTATTTTTTTTATTCCAACACCCATCTGAACGACTTTCCCTGTACTTGCAGATGTGGATGAGTGTGCAGAGGGCAGGGCCAGGTGTGCCCATCGCTGTGTGAACACCCTGGGCTCCTTCAGCTGTGCCTGCAGCCCCGGCTTCGAGCTGGGGGCGGACGGGCGGCAGTGCTACCGTAAGTGACTCCTCAGCCTCTCCTCCCTGCTCCCTGCTCCTCATTCTCTGGGATTAGCATTCCCAGCAGAATAACTGTATGCAAAAGCTCAGGCTTAACACTGTTTTCTTCCTCTGCTGCTGCTGGGTGTGCAGGGTGACACGTTCCTAAGCCTGTGTTCGCAGACCTTAATTACTGCCTTTCAAAGAGCAAATAGCCCTGTTGGTTTATCTTCAGAGTCGGGTGAATTCTGCTGCAGAGCTACCAGAATTCTGCTGTTCTGTGAAATGTATTCATTCCTGCCCTCCTCCTCCTCCTCCACCTCCTCACAGCTTTCTTACAGACATGGTGCAAGAGAAAACCAACACGATGTTCTGCTCTTGTCTTTACCTGTCTGGGTTTGCTCATGTTTCTCCTGAGATTATTGACATCATTAAGAGGATGCTTTTAAAAAAAGGCAACAAAAAAAGGAGATAGATTTAGGATGAAAAAAATAGTTGAACAACTCAAACTTCCCAAACTAAAGCGAGCCTTGTTGTCTTTCCTCACATACTTCCCTCTTGCCAGCGGGGTTTATTAATCAACACAGCTTTTCTGGAGAGGGGGACTGACTCCCAGTGCTGTTAGCTGATAGGTGATCCCTGGCCTGCCCTTGAGGGCAAATTTAGATTAATAAAGGAGGTGATGTGGAAGAGTCGGGGTTATTATGGACCTAACATAAGCTCCCTGGAATGCAGACAAAAGCATGACCTGTTTTAGCAAAGAGGTGGGCAAAGATCATTCAATCTAATAATACTGTGCAAGAGCTTTCAGCAGAGCTTCCTTAGGAAAATATGCTGCATGCCAGAGAATGAGTGCTTTATTTAAGAATGTGTGTGTAAGAAATAGTTATTAAGAATGAAATCCAGTTTCAAGGCATTAACATACGTTAAAAACAAAACCCAATTATGTGAGAGACATCCTGGAGAGTTATTTCATAGGTGATGGGGAACTGTGAGTGGTGCAATGGCAGAGGAAATGTGATTAATGTATAGATATGAAATCCTCTGTCATAGGCATAAAAAAGAGGTTTAGACCACTTAGATTTCATTGTGCTTTTCTGATATAATTTTTTCTGGATGTTCAGCAGATCTCAGGGGATGGTGATTCTCTGTGCCTCATGTAGAATATTGCCGAGCAAACAATAAAAATAAAAACATTCTGCATATATTTATGATCAGGATTATCCCAGTGTTTGAGCAATTTGCAATCTTTGTTTATTCTTTCATTTCCCCAGTGGCTGGGGAAGAGCTGGTATTTCAGTTTTACTGATGAAGAACTGAGACAAAGTAAATGATGAAGATCGTGTACAAAGTCAGATTCCGCATTTAATCGCTGGGTTTACTAAATCCCAGCTTAACACACTGGACAGGAGACACGATTTCTTCTCCCTGGTGCAAATAATCACATTATGCATGAGACGTAGAGATATTTATTCTCTTGTTTTATACCCTCTTCCAGCTGGAATTACATTTCTTGTTGGCAAGCATGTTGCTCCTTGGGAGCACAAAGGGGTAGGACCAGAGCCCACCAACACAGATGTGTCTGAGGAAATTCTGTGCCAGATCTGATGGCCACCACTCAGCTGGGATGTTTCTAGAAGTACAGTGACTCCTTTAGGAAGGGTGTTTTTCAGTTCCTTGGTGTAGTTGCAGAAATTATTTCCTCTCTAAGTAGCTCTGTAACAAGACAAGCTGGCTAATCCTTCATGAAAAACTTTGTAACTGACCCTCTGGGTTCTTTTCATCCTGCAGAAATCATCTGGTGAAGTATCTGGGTGGGAGTGAGGTGGCCAGGTGTTGCCTTTTTTATGTGAGGGTTCCCACTGGAAATGGCCAGGGTGTTCTGAGGATTGTCCAGTGCAGCCACATGAGGAGGGCATGGAAGGGCAAAGGGGGCTGGCAGTGGCACTGTACCACCCTGTCTGAGCTGTAGGGGACAAAGGAGACGCTGCTGTGTGCCCCTGAAGGGACATCCAAGAACCAAAACCTGGAGATTGTTTTGTGTTGTGCTTGGGTGTCCATTTCACCAGCAGGGCTCGGCTGAGGAAGTTTCAATGCCTTTGTGTTATGTTTCAGAGTCCAGTTCTTTGCCTTTCCCATGCAAAGCTCAAGGCTGCTCTTTGGGAAGTGCATCAGGCTGGGTTGAGGGGCACTGCCTGGGCTCCTCAGATGGTTCTGTTCCTCCTTTGGGGCAAGCACTGTGTGCAAACAAACCATAAACCTGAGGAAACCAGGGAAGGCTCCTGTAGCAGGTGGCTGCTGGAACACTGACCCAGCTACACCTGGCTGAATTTGAGAGCATCCACTGTTGTGACACCAACACCTGGAGCTCAGGGACTCCAGAGCCTGCTCCTCTGGGGAGGGCGTGCGAGCTGATTATCCTCACTGCTACAGCACTCACAGCTGCTGCTTTACAGCAGGCTGATCCTCCAGTGACTCCCCCCTCCCGGGGCTTGCTTTTTAACATGGTTTTGATTTATATCCCTGCAAGGCATCGAGATGGAGATCGTGGACAGCTGCCGGGACGGGAACGGCGGCTGCTCCCAGCGCTGCGAGCACACGGCAGCGGGGCCGCGCTGCTCCTGCCACCGCGGCCACCGCCTGGGCACCGACGGCAAAACCTGCACAGGTAACCCGAGCTGGCACCAGGGAGCAGCTGGGGAAGGGCTCAGGGAGCCTGCAGGAGAGCTGTGGCTCAGGGAAACAACTCCCCGTGCTTTCCTTCCCTCCTTCTGCAGGTGTTAATTAATTAACGCCCTCCCCTGCGCTGCTCCGGCTTGCCTGGCTCCGGGAGCTGGCTGGGATGAGCAAAGGGAAAGGAGTGGAAATGACACTGGGGCATCACTTGTTACCATGGCCGTGTCACCGTGGGCAGCCCAAGCACCACAGGCCTGGCTTTGCCTCCCTTCCCCGCTCAGCTGGTGGCTGGGAGGAGCAGCACAGCTGTGCCAGGTGCTTTGTGCACAAACCCCACCTCGTGCTGCAGAGTCTGCTGTGTTTCCATCAGATTTGCTCAGTGGTGAGGTTACACTTCTGCCTGTGAGGAGTCTCACTTGGGAGGTGAAAGCAACAGAGTTAGCTTTGGGTTTATTTCGAGACAAGAGCTTAAAAATTCATTCATGTTTTAAGCAATTCTACTATGATTTTTAAGCATTTCTACTATGATTTTTTTGTGTGTGTTTGTTTCATGTTTTTGTTTTGTTTATGACTTTTGCCACACAAACTGTATGTTGTTCTGCTTTGGGCTTGCTGTCACTATGCTGTTACAATTTTTAAGAATAGCCAGGAGGAGAGAGGGGGGATGGAAAAAGGAACAGGCACCACAAAGCAGTGTAGTGAGATATGAGATGATGAAAACAGGTAGAGAGTGGGAGCATTGATGAGTGTGAGAGGCATTACAGACAAAAGGAGTCTTGCAAGGAAAAAAAGCCAAGTGCAGGAGAGAGGAGGAGCAGGGGAGGAGGGAAGCACTGAGGGCTGCAAGGGCGGGTGATGATGGAGCTTAAAAAGCAAAACAGAAAAAGTTTGGGAGGCAGATTTGGAGCCAGAGCCTCACAGGGGTGGGTGGGTTACACAGTCTTGTCTGTACAGCTGACAGGAGGCAAAGCAGGCCCCTGCCCACATCCCAGCCCAGTGACCTGCTGCTGGGGATTTCAGGGGGAAGCAGATATCTCAGACACAGCAAGGGAAGGGGGAGAACACAGAGGAAGGCTGAGGACATGAAAAGTTACTCTTAACAGCAAAAACCTCCTTTTTGTTGGATGCAGAATTTGCATTCCTACACAAACAAGAGGCTGTTGCTGGAACCCAGAGCGAGGCATCACCTGATGTACTGCAGAGGAGCTCAGCCCGTGACATTTCTGGAAAACACTGCCTTCAAATAACCTGCATTAATCATTTTCACACTGACCTCCTCACCTCGATTGATTAATTACATTTTCTTTCTCCTGTCCGTGTTTCCTCATAAAGTTGGTGCTCCTTCCAAGGTTAATTGAGACACTGACCTTTCCCATCTGCAGCTGCTCAGCCGGGCCACGTTCAGCAGCATTCTGCAGACTCAGCATTGACAAGGTGGCCCTTGGATGGCCACTGACCTGCTCAGCAGCCTGACAGCAGCCAGGAGCCTGCAGTGCACAGATAACAGCTCAGCTCTCCCATCTAATCACCAGAGCAGTGGTGTCAATGATACCAGCTTCTGAGTGGGCACAGAGCAGGAGGAGGCAACAGGAAGTCAGTTATCAAAAAGTACATTTTTGATACATCCAACCTTCCAGGCTGCTGCTGTCCAGCAAGTGCCTGGTTGGATCAGAGCATTGTTAGTTTGCATTGAATAAGGTTGAATGTAAAGAAGTCTAAATGGTCAAATGTAGGTTACTGTTAAACAGAACGTTTTTGAGGGCTGGTGGGTCCTTGCTGTTGTCTCTTTCCATAGAACCATAGGATGTTCTGAGTTGGAAGGGACACACAAGGATCATTGAGTCCCTTTCCTGACCCTGCACAGACACCCCAACAGCCCCACCCTGGGCATCCCTGGGAGCAGTGTCCAAACCCTCCTGGAGCTCTGGCAGCCTCAGGGCCATGCCCATTCCCTGTGGAGCCTGGGCACCCTCTGGGGGAAGAACCTTTTTTGAGATCCAACCTACAACTCCCTGACACAGCTCCAGCCATTCCCTCGGGCCCTGTCCTCGTTCACCAGCTGGTGTTTTGTAAATCCTCTTGTGGCAGCTCAGACTTGTAGAGGAGATGCCTCTCCCAGCACGTGGAGGGTCCTGGCTGCTGTGGGAGAAGGTAGAAGGGGGAAGCAGCTATCAGGATTCAGACAGTGTTTATGTGGTTGAAGGAAGGTGTAAAGCAGTGAGTGCTGCAGCACAGTAGCTCTGAGCAGAGCTTTGGCAGCAGCTGGGGCTGTCCCAAGGGCTGAAGGTGTTTCCCTTTCCTTGCAGAGGTGGACGAGTGTGACACTGGAGAGTCCTGCTGCTCCCAGTTCTGCATCAACTACGCGGGGGGCTACGAGTGTGCCTGCAAGGCGGGGTTCCAGCTCAGCGCCGACGGCTGCTCCTGCGACGGTGAGCACGGAGCCAGGGAATGGGCTAGGCTGGGAGGGACCCTAAAGCTCTTCTCATTCCACCCCAGGTGGGCAGGGACATCTCCCACCATCCCAGCTCGCTCCAAACCCTGTCCAACCTGGCCTGGAACACATCCAGGGATGGGGCAGCCACAGCTTCTCTAGACAACCTGTGCCTCCCCACCCTCACAGGGAAAAATTCTCTCCTAATATCCAATCTAAACCTCCTCTCTGTTAATCTAAAGCCATTCCCACTTGTCCTGCATCATTCCATGCCCTTGTCAAAAGTCCTTTGGTACCAGTGGCTTGGTCTAACTAATCACAGCCCAGGGTAGAAGAAATGCTGTCAAAGCCCTTTGCAGGGACTGCCCTAATGAGAGTCACTGACCCCATGCCAGCTTTGCTGATAAGGCTTTACAAACGTGTAATTTCCACTTTGTGAGGCTGGAACACAGGAATAACCCAGCATCCAGCGTGGGGAAATGGGGATCTGGGAGATGAGCCAGCAGAGAGAAACTTCCCCTCCTCTCTCCATGGACACTGTATATTGCTGTGTGTTAAACACTCCTTCCACAAAAGAAGAGCCCTCAAAATAACTGCAGGATCAACTGAGCTTAACAGCTTAAAGCATCTGTTTTCACTCGAGACAAAAACATCAGTGAGATGATCTGCTCCCTGTTGCCCTGAGATGTTTTTATACCTCCAATACCAGAGAGAAACGGAGAGCCCCAAAACACATAAGAAAAATTGTGTTTTCTTACGTATAGAATAATTTGTCAGATGCAGCTGGGCACAGCATGGGCTCTCCAAGCCGAAGTACTTGTTCCTAATCACTATTTTTGTCTGGAATTTTTAGATGTGGATGAATGTCGTCTGGATAATGGCAACTGTGACCATTTCTGTGTGAATTCCCTGGGGTCGTACGAGTGTGCCTGCAAGGAGGGCTACAGGCTTGGGGATAGCAGATGGGCCTGCGTGGGTGAGTTCTTCTCAAAACTTGAGGGCCATTAAGCACTTCCCACTGATTTAAAAAGTGATTTTGGAACGGGGATTTTCACAGATCCTGGGATTTTTGGGAGCCCAGCTTGAGCCATCTCTGAACATGGCCAAGGTAGGGCTACGTGCAGTGTGTGGATCCAAGTTCATCCTCCAGTAATGGGTTTTGCCAAAGATTAATGGCAGATGAACACTGAAATCCCCTGGACATGTTTGAAAACCTAAAGCTCCTGGTTTAGAAATAAATACTATTTTGACACTTTTCCTTGCACTATTTGATGAAGTTTAACATCCTGTGGAAAAAAAAAAAAAGGTAGCCAGATTCTTCTTTGATCAACCATGGCAAGTTTCCCACTAGTCAGTGACGTTATTCTGGATTTCTGCCAGTGTAACCAGTCCAGAGTTTAGCAGAGCAACTGAATTTTATAACCAAGTTTAGCAAGTGCTAAACCTTAAGCCAGAGTTTGATATTCTAACCACACCAAAAAGAAAGCCAACTGATTTCCCGTCATTTTAAGGCTCAAATTTTAATGTTTCTGAAAATAAATTGCCCAGCCGGCCTCA
This sequence comes from Acrocephalus scirpaceus scirpaceus, assembly GCA_910950805.1. Classification (NCBI taxonomy): domain Eukaryota; kingdom Metazoa; phylum Chordata; class Aves; order Passeriformes; family Sylviidae; genus Acrocephalus; species Acrocephalus scirpaceus. Next base: position 3,647,980 of record OU383781.1, read on the forward strand.
CTTTCTATTTGTCATCTCCAAAACGAGCAAGAGTAATGACCTTCATTAACTAAAAATAATCTCAAACTTCAAGTGAGGAAAATTAATCTCCTCGTTTAATTTTGATTCTCTGGGAGCAGAGATTTTTTTTTCCCAGAAGAAAGAAAAGGGAAAGATGGGGCGGGGAGGGTGTCTCCCCTTTTCTCTCTAAATGTGTTTTTTTGGATAACAGAAACCCTGTAAGTACAGACGAGAAAATGCCTGGGCTGAGGTGTGACTGGGACATCTAATGGCATCATAATAGTAAAAAAAGATGTAAATGAGAGGCTGTGGGGGCAAGCTGGGGTGCTGATGGCTGTGTTTGTCCAGCCCTAGGTGTGGAGGAGGCGGATGCAGAGGAGGCAGCCCCGGGGCTGCAGTTCCGGGGGCCGCCCCAGCTGCTCCGCTACGCGCTGGGGTCCCTGGTGGAGGATGGAGACCCCCGAGGAGAGCTCACCCTGGTGCACAGGGTCGGTGAGTGACCAGCAGGCCCCTGAGCCAGCACAGAAAACTGGGAGGAAGGTCTCGGGGAGAGGATTTGGGGCTGGGCTGGCAGGGCTCAGCGTCAGGAGGAGGGGTGAGCGTTTATCCTGCATGCTGCCTGTCAGTGTGCTGGTAGGGATAAGGTGTTTCAATGTGTTCCATCCCAAGTGGGACATGAGGAGCCAGGAGGATGCCTGGATGCTCTGGGAGGGGGGAAAAGTGAGCAGCACAGCACGTGAGGCTGGTTGGGAAAGAGGGTGTCTGCACAGAGCCCCAGGGGCAGCAGCTCATTGTGCCAGGAGTAAGAGACTGCCATGGCTCACTGCAATGCACCAAATCCCTGGAGAAACTCTCTTTCTCCTAGAGTTGGGAACACAAACCCTTTTGTAACAACTGGAGGGTTTTTGGTTAAGATGTTTGCATTTTGTCTGTGTTAAAAACAATCCTCTGAAGATTCAGGTTTCCAGTGACTCTCTGGGAAAAACACCAACCCATCCACGTATTGCTCAGCTCAAGTGGTGTGGCAAACTGCACAGGAGCACCCACTGTCACAGGAGTGGGTGCAGAGCAGCTTTGCACCCACCTGGGCTTTGCATGATTCACTCTTTCCACCCAGAGGAGGAAACTTCACGATTTTTTAAGAGTATTATGAAGTGAAACTCGGTGTTTGCTTTGTGCTGAGTGCTGGTGGATCACTAGGGAGGATTTCTTGTTTTTTCCTATGTGTGTCCTGTGATTTTTATATAAACTCTATAATTACCCATCTGAGGACTGTGCCCTACAGGCAAAAATCAGGAGCTGGTCTTGACTTTAATAAAATATTAACTTATTTTTATGAACAAAACTGTTTAGACCCTCCCAAATCACACAGCATCCAGCCGGACTCAGCAACACGGATAACCAACTGGGAAACTGATAAATGAGATAACCACAGGCAAAATTATCAGGCCTAGAAACCACAATCAAATATTTATTGACCACTTTTTGCATGTTTTATTTACATTTAGCCACAGAAATTTGGGTGTTATCAGTCACAGCTGAGCAGCTGCACTTTTGCTAAGGCTCAGGCTTTGCAGCATGCGGTGGTTTGTATGAAAAGGTGATGGAGAAAAGGAACTTCAAATGGTTTAGTAAGTTCTTTTACCTCCCAAATAGCAATTTATTCCTTGTATTTTCAGACATGGTTTTGTGCTGCTGTCTATATTATAAAAAAGCCTGCTTTAACACTAAGCTGGTGTGAGTAATTAAATATTTTCTCTAACTTGAATGAGTTTTTAAGGTGGAAGCATGATGTTTTTAATGGTGGTTTATATTCTTCTCCTCAAGTATGAATTTGTGCCCTGTTCCGAGTGGGAGCACTGGGACTCTGAATGTCCCTGAAACCTTGGGCACTTATTCAGCTACAGAAAAGGGAACAGTTGGGTGCTCAGACCTAGAGGAAATCTGGCCTCACACAGAAAACTGGTGGAGAAATGCAACCAGCCTGTGACTTACTGTAGGCTGAAATAAGCTGCCAGCTCACTTTCAGGTGCTGTTAAAAATCCCCTTCCAAAAAGCCTCCAGCCACAGCCATAAAGCCTTGAAGGCTCTAAAGTCTGTGGATGGGATGTTCAATGCCACTGAAGTATTTAATCAGTCACTGTATTTTGCATGCCTGTCTCAATAGACCCCACAAAGAGAACAGGAGGGTGCAAAGAATAAAAGGAGGGGTGGGGAAGGAAAAGGAAAAAATGCATTTTCTTGTCAGGTTTCCTATATAAAACTCTTCATATCCCTGAAGAGGAGAGACACGATAAACGTGAATTTTGCTTTGTTTTCCTAGAACACTCAAACTAAGTGGTTGAAAATATCACTGAATTATGTTTAAGTAGCACTACATCCACTTACTGCAGTAAAACAATAGGGGTAGCCTAACAAGGAGAAAAGGAAAGTCCTAATAAATTCTTTTAGTTATATACAATGTTATCAAGCATGAGGTGCAAATTCACTTTTTCTGAAGGCAAAACTCTTGCTTATAAAAAGTAGCTTGAAGTGCTCTTTGCTGGAGAATTACACCATTTAGGGGAGTAAATTCCAGCTGAACATCCAGCTTTCCTGTTACTTAGAGTCAAAAATGTGCAGAGGGAAATTCAGGAGTGCCCATTCTGTCGCTCCTTTTGTGCCGAACCGGCGGCGTTTGCAACCCAGCATTAGGTAAGAGCTTGTGGGAGCTTGTTTTTGCCTGGCTGCTCACTCAGCCCTGTGTGCACGGTTTTTTTTTGCTGTCAGTGTGCCTGGGTGACACGTTTGGCCAGGACTGCAGCCTGAGGTGTGAGGATTGTCTGCACGGGGGCCGCTGCAACAGCGATCGCAGCGGCTGCGACTGCGCACCCGGCTGGGCTGGAGTCATCTGCAACGAGAGTGAGTACAGGGGGCTGGCAGGGGGAGTGATCCTCCTGCAGGGCCTCTGCAGGTGGGGAAGGGGAGTAACCTCTTGTACTTCCCATCTCTGAAGCTGTCTCATAATCAAATGTGTTGTGCTGGGCACGTGAAATAGCTGTAAGTGATGGCGTGGTGCACAGAGGGCCCTGCACTCCAGTGAAGGTCAGGACAGAACCCTAAATATTTGGTTGTTGTTCATTCCTGTTCACTGTGCTGCTAAAAGGTTTGCTGGCCATGCTTTATTCCAAAACCTGCCTTGGTGACTTCCAGAAGTCTGTCCCAGCAGTTGGTGTGACATTATGGGTGGACATGTGTGCTAAATTTGAGTTTTTCCATTGTAGCACCCCAAGACATTGCCTTTTAATTTTTTTTCTTACATTTTCCATTTCTTTTTCTGTATCATTCTTTTTATTATTAGCATCACTTTCTTGGAACAGTTAATTTTTCATATTGGAAATGATATTTTTCAGAGTTCTGTTGCCAAGTCAGTGCCCTTTATAATAACTTTTCACCCTCCTTGCTCCTGTTTCCTGGCAGAAGATCTTTCTGATTCAGAAGTATGTGTCAAAACCCATTGGAAAGAGAGTGGTGATTTCTTGATGTGCTGTTCTTCATCTGCAGTTTGGCAAAACTTGTCTGCTGCTTGTCTGAGACATCATACAGCAGATTTCCTGTTTGAGATGGGTCCCTCCGTTTCGTGGTGTGTGTGACATGATGGCCCATCATTCTCAGAAAGTCTTTGCTGTCACTGGTGAGACAAAAAGTCGATGAAAATTTATTACTTGACATCAGTAGACAGCACTCTTCAGGTTAATTGCCATCAAGATTGTTTAGGAGACGTCATCACATGGACAGAAATATAGAAAAATCAAGCAAGTGATTGAAACCAACAGTCTGCCCGTGGTTATTTTGGGAGACTGATGGTGGGTTTGGTTTGTAAACACTGGGGGCAGCTAAGAGAATAGGAATGGGGAGGATTAAAGTGATAATTTCCAGTCTGTCTAAGACAGTTCAAGCTATCAAGTGAGAATATTCTTACTTCTGTTCCTGGTGTGCTGGTGGTGATAGATATTTCAATGCAATGTATCCAAATTCTTTGGTTCATTTCATAAATAACAACATTTATGATGTATGTTTGCAATAGATATCCATGCACATAGTCCAGTGGAATTCACCTCTGGAATTCAAAGAACTTTAATAGGACTGTGTTATTGAGCTAAACCTGCTGTCTGGTGAGGTCAGCATGGTCAATGATAAATACAGTATCTAATCTGTATGAATTAATCATATGTGATTGCTTTCACTCTCTTCTCTTGCATTTTTTAATATACAGCACAATTCATGGGTTTAGGGTAAGCAGGTTTAGGGTAAGCTAAAACAGTGGACAAACCTGGAACTAAATTTCTCTAATAATGCACCAAAGAAGCCGAATGGAAATTGATGTGAAATGTCAACTTTCTTAATGTACATTGATAAAATGTCAGTGAAGTCAGATGACTCCAGCAACTGTATTCACTCAGCCAGCTCAGGCTGCAAACAGCAGAGAGAGGCTTCATCTCACAGTTTGTTTTTGCTGTTGTGGATCCATTGCTGCCATGATCACCTGGGGAGTTTCTACAGAAACTACATTTGAAAAACAAGATATTAGTTTCATAATAGTGTTTGGGAGAGAAAAAATAATGTTTAAAATATTTATCTCCAAGTATTCAACGCTGTGCTCTGACGTTTAAGCTTTGGACTTGACAGGCAATGGTTTTGGAGCCTCTGCTTTGTGGGGAGGGGAGAATGTACAGGGGAGGGTTGGGTACATGACAGTACTTCCCAAAGCTTGGTTATTTCAGTGTCCTTTGAGATGTCCTAGTAAATATCAGGTGAATGTACAGTGCTTTATAGAAGAAGATAACTTTGTTTAGAGCCTGCTCAACTAAAAGGACTCTCTCCTTGCTCAGTTTTCAGAGAATCAGAGAATCAACTAGGCTGGAAAAGACCTTTGAGAATCGAGTCCAACCTATGACCCAACACCACCTTCTCAACCACTGAGTGCCACATCCAGTCTTTCCTTAAACACCTACAGGGATGGTGACTCCACCCCTCCCTAGGGCAAACCATCCCAATGCCCAGTCACGCTTTCTATGAGGAAATTCCTCCTGATAATCCAACCTAAACCCCTCCCCTGGTGCAGCTTAAGGCTGTGTCCTCTTGTCCTACTGCTGGCTGCCTGGGAGAGGAGAACAACCCCCACCTGGCTACACCAGGGAGTGTACAAAACTCAGGGAGTTTTGGGGGGCGATGAGGTCTCTAATGAGTTTCCCAGGCTGACCTCTCCCAGCTCCCTGAGTCGCTCCTCACAGGACTTGTGCCCCAGACCTTTCATCAGCCTTTTCAACGACCAAAGCTCTGTTTTGCCCCTTTTATAGCAGAGGGGAAGGATTTCTTGGTGTGTTGATGCTGCCTGCTCTCTCCACAGCCTGTCCCCCCGGGACGTTTGGCAGAGGATGTGCCGGTGCCTGCCAGTGCCGGAACGGCGGCTCCTGTGACCCCGGCACGGGGCAGTGCCACTGCCCACCCGGTGTGCTGGGCCGCCTCTGCGAGGATGGTATGGCTCCAGCTCTGCCTCAGCCTCTCCACTTCTCCCCCTTTTTCCTTTACCTTAAATAACGAGCAGAACAGAGGGTGGGAAAAGCCGGTGGCAGAGTCCCAGCTCGGCCATGAACCGCTTTGGGGTTGGGGCTTTGACGTGTAGCCGCTGATGTCTCCCTGTGTTTGTGCACTCCAAAGGTTGCCCAAAAGGTTTCTTTGGGAAGAACTGTAACAAACCATGCAACTGTGCCAACAAGGGCCACTGCCACAGACTGTATGGAGCCTGCCTGTGTGACCCCGGGCTCTACGGCCGCTTCTGCCACCTCAGTGAGTCCCCGGCGTGTTTCGGGTCTGTTTAGTGTGTGCACAGTGCAAGAGTCTGTAAAAGATGCCACATCACTCCAAGGGGACTGGCAGAAAGGAAGGAGAGTGACTTCTTGCACAGTCACACAGTGCTAGGACAAGGAGGAATGGATTTATTAAAACAGGAGAGGTTTAGCTTTGATGTTAGAAAAATGTTCTTTGCTGTGAGGGTGGGGAGGTCCTGGCACAGGGTGCCCCTAGAAGCTGTGGATCCCTGGAAGTGTCCAAGGCCAGGTTGGACAGGGTTTGGAGTGACTTGGGATAGTGGAAATTGTCCCTGCCTATGGCAGGGGCGTGGAATGAGAGGGTCTTTATGGGACCTTCTAACCCAAACCATTTTATGATAGAACGAGCAAGACTTTGGGTTCTGCAATGGGCTGGGAGTAGCAGGAGGACAGGATTTTGAGATGTGCCAGGAAGCCCCAGAAGCTTCATTAATCTTTTCCTCTAGTGATTAATCTTTGCCATAGGGCCTGAGATTTACTGATGCTCAAAGGTGAGGACTATAGGCGGGGTGGACATGTTATCATTAGGGTTATTGCTGAGGTTGGAATCTGGTTGGAGCTGGTTAGTGACTGCTGATGAGGGAGTGGGAGCTGGGGAGCAGGGCTGGCTGGGACAGGATGAGGATCAGACATTAGATGGAACAAAGAGAATTAAAAACTTTGCAAAATAGATGACCAAGTTTCTTAGTACTTACAGGTTCTGTTTGTGAAATCTGTGCAAGATCAGAAATCTTTTGTGTTTTGTTTTATTTTATTATGAAAGCTTTTGTCTAGTAGTGCACCGAAGTTTTTCCTCATTCAGAAAATCAGCCGAGTTTGCTTTGAAATGTTTCTGGTTCTTGCATTCACCACGTATTGCTTGACATGAAATAAATGACCTAACACAGGAATCATGTAAACTCCTTTTACCCACCCACACACGAACAGGTGCTGCTGTAGGAATGGGGATGCGCTTGCTGAAAGCGAAACAGAGGTTTTGCTTCTTGCAGCAGTTCCATTCTGCAGCAGCATGCAATTTCAGCCAGCTCCTGCATAATTACAGAGCTGATGCTTCCTTTTCCTCTGGTGCAGCCTGTCCCAGGTGGGCCTTCGGCGCGGGCTGCTCGGAGGAGTGTCAGTGTGTGAAGGAGCACACGCTGGAGTGCAGCCCCAGGAACGGCTCCTGCACCTGCCAGCCTGGATATCACGGCAAAAAGTGTCAGAAAGGTACCCCACACAGCCAGGGTCCCCACATCTGCTTGTTTCTTTGTCCCAGAAATTTCTTCTTCTTCTGCCCCTCTGCTTCGTTTGGCTGCTGCTACTCTTACATTCATATCCTACCAATGATTTTGGGGGGTTTTAACGCTGCTGAGGTTGCAGGGACATCAAGGGGAATAGGCAACTGGAGGAGTTTTAGCCTGGTCAAATGACAACAGAAATCCAGAGCCCAAATCCTAATACAGCCTTAAATAATGAAGATGGTGTGAGTTTTCATTTCTGTGCTGTTTTGACACAGTCAGTAAATAAGTGCCAAAATCTGTGTTTCATGGCAGTGGGGGGATTTGTAAACAGGTTCAGCAGTGCTGCTTTTCCTTCAGATTTGCAGCTCTTTGAATTCAGCTTACTCTTTGTAGTTTTTGGGGGTAGTTCAAAGAGAATTGCATCCCACATTCATGTTTGCATGTCTCAGTAGCCCTTTCCAGACAGCAGCGGAGTAACACAATAAAGATTCTCCCTTCAGATTTTTTCTCTGGCCAGGCAGAACTGTGTTGCATTTATGGCAGTAGTTCTGGTGGGTTTGGTGGAGAGCAATAATGACAGTATTTAATATTTTTGTCATTCTTGGTGATGGGCTCAGTTCTGACAGGGAGCATGCCTTGCCCAGCACTTGGCTGTGCACCAAGGCAGAGAGCAGCAGAACTTGGACATACAAGAAGAGAATTCTATAATGTATTTAATTGAATACATCCTCAAGTATTCTAATTGAATAAATCTTTGAGCATTCTGCCACTCTGTTTCTGGGTTATATTTAAGCAGCAACCTCTTTGAAATGTAAGCATTTATTAAGTATTTACTCTTTGTTAACAACACCTCTAAAATGTACATTATAATGTATTCTCTGCAAGTTTCTGCCAAATTATTTCCTGATTTTTGTTCACTTCTCTTAACTTTTCCTTTTTCTTATACATGCTCTGTGTCTGCTTCTATTTCCAGAGTGCACCCCAGGGTTTTATGGGGCTGGTTGCAAACTGAGGTGCAGCTGTCCTCCCGATGTTCCCTGTGATCCTGAGACAGGAGCCTGCAAACATCCGTGTCCAGCTGGTTTTCATGGAGAAAAATGCCATTTGTGTAGGTACTCACTGCATGTTCCCCTGGGAGATACACTCAGGATGGGAAGGCTTTTTCAGGAAACTTAAGTTCAGATATAAAAGTTGCAGATAAACGGGTACATTTGTTGTTGATGTAAGCTGGCAGTTCCCCACTGAAACCAGACTGATATTTGGAGCCTGGCAAATTCTGTCTGTCTCTCTCTCCCTGCAAAGGTCAAGGCACGAGGCTGAGGCCAGTTACCCAAACTACCATTTGTCCAGATAAAACAATAGTTGCCTTTAAAGCTTCAGGCACAGATTTTGCGGGGCTCTGCTGCAGTTAATTTCAGACCACCATGTGCTCAGACACTAATGCTAACTTGATCAATCCTACCAGCACAGCTCAGTTTAAAATTGGTGGCCGTGGTGCCTCCTAATGTCTTCAAAATGCTTCTAACCACGAATTTGGGGTTTTTTGTGCAGCTTGTCAGCCTGGCAGCTTTGGGATGGGCTGCGGACAGAAGTGCAGCTGTGGAGGAGCCCCGTGTGATCCGAGGACAGGGCAGTGTGTTTGTCCAGCTGGGAAGACTGGTGCTACGTGTGAGCAAGGTGTGTGAGGTGCTGAACCCAGGTAGGGAGTGCCTGGCTTTGGAAGATGTGATAAGAAGTAGAATTTTGCTGTTTCCCAAACCAGTAAACAGACAAACTGTGATGGAAACTGGGAGAGAGCCTTTGGTCTCTCTTTAGCTGTGTTCTTGTGTGCTGCAGTTTAATGGCAGGGCTGACAGGGATGTGGGTCTGTAGAGATAACACAACAATCCAGCTCAGTTTTACTGTTATTCTTAAATTTTTCTGGGTAACAGCAGAAATCTACAACTCTCGTGAAACAGAAAATGGCCCTGGTTACACCTCACTGTGCTTTTTCTCCAGATTGCCCAGATGGCCAGTGGGGACCAGACTGCCAGAACTCCTGCCAGCCCTGTGCCAACGGGGGACAGTGCAACAGGGAAACTGGAGCCTGTGACTGTCCCCCTGGCTACACTGGGCCATCCTGCTCTGCCAGTAAGTCCTTGCCTCAGCCTTCCCCATGAAAAGAAGATCAGATTTGAAAATTCCAGGTTATGGTTTGATTTCTGCCTTCTTACTCTTTTGTGAGATAAAACACGCTGTTATGAGATTAAGTGCCCTTCATCTCCAGGAATTCCCCTGGTTGGATTTGACATTATTTGTGGGAGGGAGATTGCAGATAAATGCACATGATCAGCTAAGCTGCATCCCCAATGGATGTTATCATTAGACCTAATTTATGGCAAGCTGTACTTGGAAATACAGTGTTTAACAGCCACAGCACTGGTGTGTAATCCTGGCTGTTTGGCAAGAGGTGTGACCAGCTGGCCTGCATGGCATCATTCTTGAGTTATGTTTGCAGCAGCACTCCTTGGTGTAGATAATTTAGGATTAAATAATACTGAAGATGAGGGAGCAGTATCAGTGCTATCCCTGCAGCCAGAGACCATGGGGGTATGTTCAGGGAACTGTTCTGTGCTGCTCTTCAGGCTGTGGGTGTTAAAAGGGCTGCACAGAGGCTCTCAGGACAGCTCTGCTTTGTGCAAGACTTTGGTGGTGGCACATTTTTAATTTTTCTAGTCACAGAATGGCTTTTGGGGGAGGTTTTCCTCCTCTGAGGAAACAGCCTGATGCACAGGAGTACCCAAAAGTCACTCAGGCTATTCCCATATTCCAGGACTCAGCCAGAGACATTCAGGGTGCAGATCCCAGGTATTTCTGTGTCACCGTTTGGTTTCCTGGGTCCTGCTAAAGGCTGTTTTAGGGGGTGAGCTGTGGCTATCTGTTTGGGAAGAGCAGCCTGTGGCTGGGTTGTGAGCTGGGTGAAGTCACAGTGTGTCTCTGCTTGCAGCCTGCCCCGACGGGCACTATGGGCTGGGCTGCCTGTCTCTGTGCAGCTGTGGCAGCAGTGCCCAGTGTCACCACGTCACTGGAGAGTGCTCCTGTCCCCCGGGCTGGACTGGCCACGACTGCAAACACCGTAAGTCAGGGATCTCCTGGGGGCTGCATGTGAGGAGCCAGCTCTGTTTGCTCTTCGTTTATTACAGTTTTTTAATATGGTTTTGCTAATCTTGCTGCTTCTGAAATGGTGTGTTTGTGGGTTTGCACAGCCTGGGCGGTTATAATCCTTAATTATCCGGGTTCAAAGCATTGAAATAGATGGCTGATGAAGTGCAAAGTATTGATATAAGCTTTTATTTCAACACTATGGATCCCTTTGCCCAATACCATCTGTCCCGTCAGCGTTTTGACTGACAGACAGTTTTGTTTTTCATTTTCAGTGCAGATTAGTTTTGAGATTAATTCTCCATTTCTCATTTTGTTTGGGGGAGATTTATTCAACAAGTGAGTGGCATGTAGAGTCGTGTGTCTAAAGGTCACTTTTTAACTAGGGAATATAAATGCTGTGAAAAATTCTGTTCTCTGGAAGAGCAGAGCATCCTTCTGTTGACTTTAGCATCGCTCTCCATATTGGTGGCTGTGTGAAAGAGTAGATTTGCCCTTTTTGGATGGCACCATATAAATGTGAAGCCATCCTGCTTGATTCCTCCCTTTCCCTGTGACACATCTCTTCTGCTTGATTCATTGTGATGCCTCTTGCAAAAAGCCAACAGAAGACAAACCTCTTTCTAAACTTGGTCTTAAACACATAAAATCATTTAATTGGCAGTGTTGACAGCAGCAAGTTTTGCACCTGACTTCTCAGGCTCTGTACTGAGGAAAGTGCTGGGAAAATCTGAAGTTTCCACCCATATGCATATTTTAAAAATCAAAGCAGTTGGTAGTGTGTAGAGCCACTGAGATGGCTTTTCACCACTCCCTGGGCTATCTAGAGAATTGAGAGACCATGACAAAGGAAAGCTTTTCTTTCTATTCACATAAGATGTGAGAAAAATTGTTTTGCAGTGATATCTCAGTAAGGCAGCTCTTCCAGCTCTTGCAGACCAGGTATTAAACAGATTCCCAACTCCAAAACCAGGTTTCTGTTGCCCTAATTGGCACTTTCATCTTCATCCTTACTCGAAAGAAAGGAGATGCTGTGGTGCATTGCTGTAATTGTGTCAGTGCTGTGTGATTTTAGGATGAAAGCAGTAAGTTGCTTTAACAAACATTGTGAGATTCTTTTGTGTCCATGCTGCATTTCCCAGTATTTTGGGGAAAGCACGGAGGGTGCTCCCAAATTTGTCTTGTTAAACTAATTAAACTCTTCTGGTTATGCAGATTTTCACTGAGTGAGTCAATAGCTGATACTTCATTTCCATGAAATTATAGATTTGTGGCTGATGGGTGTGGATTCACAGAATCACTAGGTTGGAAGACACCATGAAGATCATCAAGTCCAGCCCATGCCCTAATGCTGCCTCAACTAAACCATGGCACCGAGTGCTGCATCCAGTCTTTCTTTAAACACATCCAGGGATGATGACTCCATCACTTCCCTGGGCAGACAATTCCAGTACTTTATCACTCTTTCAGTACAAAACCTTTTCCTAACATCTAACCTAAATTTCCCTCAGCCCAGCTTAGGAATGATTAGTTTCATGACTATGAATGATTACTTCCGTGTGAATGGGATAATATCTGAAACACACCAGCAAAAATGGTCTTTATCTCCACGCTCTGCGCCTGTGCTGCAGCTGGGAGTTCAGCCCTGTACCATTTTTGTGCATTCTGGACTCACTCACTGCAGAAATGCAGCAAGGTTTGGTGTTGCAGTAGGAAAATGACAATGAAGGACACACAGACAGTTTGGTAATGATCAGAAGGCTTTACTACATTTTATCTCTGCCACTTTTATAACACGGTGTGCTAAAAGGACAGTGATTGGTCTAAGAAGGACTGCCTCTCTTCCCCTTTGGTAAACACCAGGTGAAGGAGCATTTTTGGGGAAAATCTTGAGAAGAGTGGAGGCTCACATGAATATTTACAGAATAACAAAGACAGTGTTGTGAGAACGGGAACTTGTTTCTATGGGAAATCAGCATGCAACAGTTAGCAGCAGAATTCTGAAGCCCAAAAAACACAGAGCTACAGTTTGGGGGTGGTGCTGGATGCTGGATGTGACCCCCTTTCCCTTGGCAGCCTGCAGCAGCGGCCGCTGGGGCCGAGGCTGCGCCAACTCCTGCGCCTGTGACGGCGGCGACGGCGGCTGCGACCCCGCCACGGGCACCTGCTCCTGCCAGCCAGGATTCACCGGGCAGCACTGCCAGCTCAGTAAGTGCCCCCCTCCCCTGCACCTGCAGCTCCCAAACCCCAGCTCTGGAAGTTGTGTTTTCCTGGTGGTTCCCTGCAGGAATGCTCCCAGGCAGTTCCGCCCCCGCTCCGCCCGGCACCGCGCTCTCGCGTTTCAGCAGGGTTAGATGCTTTCCATAATTTCATTTCCAGAAAAGGTATTTTCAGCCTTGTTTTGGACCCAGCAGCTATTTTTAATGTTAGGATCCTGTGAGAGGGATAGGATTGATGTATGTTTGGGTTGTGGCATAAGAGTTTCCGTATTGGTTTTATTTATTTGGTTTTAGGGCAGCACTTACCCTTCGTAAATCTCTGTTTCAGATCAGGCTTATAGAAATACTTCACATGTACATAACAGAAGAAAAACCAGGAATTTTTGGAGTCCTGTATTTATTAACAACAAAAATGTACAATGCTCTTATCAGAGGCCTGTGACCCTCACCTTAACATTCACCTCTAACTGAGGTTCAGCAGCAGATTCTTCAAGCATATGAAAACAGGCTCATAGTCAATTCCTCATGTCTCCCCAGGTATCATCAATTTCTCATTCAGGAGCTTCTTGAGACAGAAGCAATAACTCTATATTTAATACAACTTGATTTTTCTTTTCCAATTAATGTGCCTATTTTCTTTTTCATTTCATGCAAGCATTTGGAATCCACTTCATCTTGTGGCTGTAAGTTGCATAGTTATGCTGCTGTTACTATTATTATTGATTATATTGATGTTGTTAAATAAAATAAACATTTTATCTACTAGTTTAACAATCTTACAGTAGCGCAGATGTAGCTACCAGAGTCTCAGCAGTGTGGGCAGGATTAACTGCTGGTGTCACACAGAAATGTCAAAACAATTAATCTGGAACCGTGACCTAAGACAAGAAAGCCTGGAAAGTTGATCTTGCAGCCCTTGTTGCTGTTGGCACAGAGGGAATGGAAGGACAGTGTGTGGGGAGGACCAGCTCCCAGAGAAGGAGCTGCCAGCTCTGCTTCTCTTTCTCTCTTGATCTCTCTCAAAATAGCATCTCTGCAGAGAGAGAGTGACCAAATAGCTGCTTGTAATCCTCGCTGGGAAGGGAATCAGTGAAGCCATCTCCACTGACAAAACAACTGGCAGTCCCTGAAGTTCTTTTTGTGGGCTTCCTGTTCTATTTAGTCTGCTTTTTACCCTCTTTTGTGTGCGTGTATATATATGTGTGTTTAAAATTGCACATATATATGTGTGTTTAAAATTGCATATGTATATGTGTCTGTGTGCACGCAAGATTATGAAAACCATAGTTCTTCCCATGACTTTATGCTGTCTTGGAGGTGAAATCTTCACTATCCCTGGATATTTCCTCTGCTCCCCAGGCATCCCTACCCTCTCCCTGCAGGCTGGGCTCCTTCCCCTGGCAGGAGCTCAGCTTCTCTGTCAGGGTGGCTGGATCCTGACACGCATCACAGCAGCCTGTGCCTGCTGGAGCAGGGGCAGATTCTCTGTGCTGTGGACTGTGAAATCATTTGTGAAGTGCTCTGACCCTTTGCCATCACCTTGAAAAGCCTCAGCTCTGGGCTAAACACCGTGGGCCTGAAGGGAGCTCTGCTGGGAGCCCTGCACCTCTTGCTGCACTGCAGCACCATTTCCTGTGCACAGATTCTCTGACTGAAATTTCAGCTGAGAAAGAAGAAAGATCAAGCTTTTAAGGCACGAGTGCACCTCTGTGTATTTATTTGCTAAAACAGTGATGGGAAGAGGAAGGGATTTCACCTGTAAGTGCAAAAAAATAGATTCTAAAATACGTTTAAACAGCATCCCATTTTTTGACTTTTTGAAAGCAAAGAAATACTTGAGGTACCTTGCTCTTCTCCCACCTCCCATCCCTACTCCTCTGTAAAACACACAGTTGGCAGAGTCAGTGAGCTGCAGGAGCACCTGAATTCTTGCCAGCTCCAATCACTGCCCACCCATGGCACCAAACAAACAGCACCAAACCCACCCCCCTAGTCCAGACGTGGAACTGCCTGTGAGGACTCTCGTTTTCTGTTCTCTCTGATTCCTTCCAGATTGCCTGAAAATCACTTTGTTGCTGTAAATGCTAAAATCATAGGCTTCTAGAAGAGATCTGGCAGTAATCTCCATAACTCATTTAGAGGGATGTTCACAAGACCTTCAAACATGCGTAGAGGCCCTGTAATATTGTATTTAGCCAAGTCTATCTCTGTGTTTCAGCTTGTCCAAAATATCCAATGTGAATTAGGCAACTGGCCCTGTTCTTAATTGATTTTCCTATAATCCTGGAAGAAATTATTTTCATTCTCAAATGTTTTCTTTCTTCTGATGGCGAGTACCATGCAAATCTTTTAAAACTCCTCACATTAACTGCTGTGGAAATGTAATTGTTAATCTGTCCCCCAGATGTAATGTTTTCACTTGGAATTTTTCAAAGCAGAGCATGAAAGTAAAGTGTGCAGCATTCAATTTGGAGCTTTGTGAAGGCAACCAACACATTTCATATTTCTTCCAGCTTTCTGGGGAAAGAGGATTTGCAGGAAAACAGAGGAGCCTCTCCCCTCCCAGTTGATGAAGTCCCAGAGGAGATGTGCACATAACAAGTCCAGACCAGTGGGGCAAAGTGTCATCATGCAGAACCTGTGAGGTCTCAGGCTTTGCAGTAGAACATGTTGGTTTTCTGTGCAGAATTTAGTCTTTCAGCACTCTGGAATTTTTCTAAAATAGATCTTAAATGTAGCCCAACTTACCTGAACCTCAAGGGGAACACTCAAATCTTTTTTAAGCCATTACCTTTACGCCTTGATTATTTTGGAAATAGTCAGATTTCCCACGTATGTAAAAATTCCCCACTGATCCCTGACCTGCTCTGGCATTAACCCATCATCTGGTTGTGATTCCTGTGCTGCAGGGTGCCCTGAGGGGAGCTTTGGCCCGGGATGTGAGTCCAGCTGTCAGTGCCAGAACGGAGCTGCCTGTGACCACGTCAGTGGAGCCTGCACCTGCACAGCGGGCTGGACAGGAACCTTGTGTGAAAGAGGTACTGCTGCTGCCCCTGGTCCCTTTAGGATTTGTGGAGAATTTGGTTTGGTTTTTATTCAGAGAGAAGCTTTTACAATTGACAGCACTGGGTCTAAATGAACCACTGAACTTTATTTATTTATTGGAAGCCAATACTGAACTGTGAAGTCCCCTCCTAACTCAGCAGAGCATCGTGCTGGGTGCCAGAGGTTGGGCATGTGTTTTCACATGGTTAAAATTAGATACATGCTTAAGGCTTCTGCTGTGTCACGTCTTTATGAAGACTGAGTCCCACTATTTGAGCACTGAGCAGGGAGATGCTTGTTCAGCCCTAGGCTTGCTTGTTTCTAGTGCTTCTCTGAAGCAATTTCGAGAAAAATATGGATGTGTGCATCATCCCTGTGGAACACTTTAAGAACAGATTCACTTCTAACTTAAATCCAATTCTATTCTATCTAATCTTCCATTACCTAGTCATTTGGTAAAGTGCTGGAAAGGTTGGACTGGATTCTTCAGCTCCATTATGGTGAGTCAGTCTGTGGCATTATCACAGGAGGTTGCTGTCGTGCTGCATCATTTTGCAGATTTTCTGTATAAAAAATACAAGAAAAGCAACACAGGGCCATTCAGGCACTGTGAAAGTTTAGTGTAGGTGATTTAAGATTCTGCAAATTGTGGTACTTGAACCGAAGTCACAACTATTTTGCATGGAGAGCAGCTTTATCAGCCAGTTCCAGCAGCGAGGACGGAGGGAAGTGGCAGCACTTGCAGGCAGCTGCTGCCCTCTCATGGGAAGGAAGATGCTCCACAGCCTGACCAGGAATGTGGCAAGGCACCACCAGCTGGAGTTGATATTCCTTGTTGTTGTTTCCCTCTCATTTTTATCAGGGACTATTAACCAAAATAAACCTTCTTTCCAAAGTTCTCCTGCAAATTGCACCTCATAATTCATGGTATCTCCATGATGTCCCTTTTAAATATAATTCAGCTGAAATCTGTTTTTCTAAATCTACTATTTTTTTTTAATTATTGTATTTTTATAAGGAAAAAAACGCCACGAGGCAGTTATCTGTGTTGTTGTGTAAATCTCTTCATTCCAGCAGGAATTATAATGAGAACAAAGAGGCTGAACATCCTTTGTGAGGAATATGGAGAAGACTGGGTGATTCTATTGGTAGAAGGAAAAAAAGAACAAACCTCAGCTTCCAAATCAGTCATGTTGGACATTTTTATCTTTTTTGTAATTCCTGAAAGGAGACTGTGGAGGGGAGAGTGAAATTCAGCGCTTTGTAAAACACCATTTTCCGCGTGTTTCCTCTCAAGAAGGCAGAGTGTTTGCTCTCAGCTGACCTGGGCTGCCTCTTTAACTTAGGAAGTTTTAACCAGAACAGTTTGGCAGCTTCCAAAAGACGCCGAGGGAGGAAAACATGTGGGTGGTTTGCCCTTGGTAGAACCTTCTTGGCACCTTCTCTCGGAGGAGCTGCAGCGCTTCTGTTTCGAGTGACTGGGAGACTGGCAGGGTTTCCTTCTGGCAGGGATGTGCTTTTTGCCGTCCTCTTGGCAATCCACCCACGTTGGCCAGGCTCTGTGCCTTGCAGGCAGAAATTCACATCGAGCCCTGGCGCTGCAGAGTTGCCTTGGACTCCAAACATGCTGCTGATGCCTCAGCCCGTGGCTGGGGAGCACTTCTCCGTCATCACAGAAAGGTTGAAACCGAGGCTTTTTCAGGCCTCTAAGTTCAGAGTCTTAGGAGAAGACAGTCCCTTACCAAATCTGATTTTGATTGATACTAATAATGAATATCACCCCTGCACAGTGAGGGTGTTTCAACCTGCAGCCGTTGCTTTTGGTATTTTGTGGCAGCACAGGATCTGGATTCAAGCCGAGACTGCAGAAATACCAAAATTTGCCTTCGGATTTTTGGTTTTCATTTGGGGAAAGTTTCTCCCCATTTTGGTGGGAAGCTGCTGTCTCTTTTCATTAATTTGCTGCCCTCAGTATGAATTAAGGCTTCATAGGTTGAGGTACTAGCCCCTGTAGCAAGACACCACTTCAGTGACCATTTCCAAGCTTATTTGCCACAAATTTAACAATCTCTTATTAATATTTAGTAGAATTGTTAATGTATTCGTAGTCCTTGCTGAGCCTCAATCTATATATGTCATCTGTCAGTAATCTGTCAGCCAAAACCACATCATCATCATCATCATCATCATCATCATCACCCTCCAGCACAGGACAGTTTCTAAGCTCACCCATGGCAGGAAACACTTTTGCTCCAGGGCTGCTGTTTCATGAGACCTTGCTGTGAATTATTCAGGAGCTGACTGAACTTCTGTGCTCCGAGCCACAGGATGCTGACAAAAGACCTCACACTCTTCAAAGTACTTTGGTCTGTCCATCAGCATCTCAGTTCTGCTCTGCCCTGAGTCACCTTTGATCAGCTGCTTTTCATCTGGTACCACTCAGTGGTACTGCTGCCTCTGCAGTTGTGCTGTGGTCACATCTAATAATGATGGGGAAGAATAAAGCTATCAAGACACTCTCTGAAAGAAAATTAGACATTTCTGAAGGTGGTACATGCCTGCTCCATCTTTCAGCCCCGCTCAGTGCTTTGTGAAAATGAACCTTGTGAATCTTGTGACTCTTTCAAAGGAGTTTCAAAAGCAGCAAAACTATTTCAGTTGCAGAGTAGGTAACGATTACAGATCAGGCTGAAAACAAAATAATCTACAAAGAAATTATTTCAGTCTGTGAGAGCAATCTAGGAAAGGCTCCCTTTGAATTTTCTTGAAAGCAGCGAGTGATAGAAGCAGAACACTGATGAAATAATGTGTATTTCTTCACAAGGTCTCGCATTACCAAAGGGAAATGAAGCATTTTTGGTGGGCGCTGCTAGTACCAGCCAGCTTCCATATCTGAGTAGAGAATGTTATGTGCTTGGGCAGAAGGTGCCAGAGGGTGCCAGAGGGACACAGCTCTCTGTTCCTAAACTGAAGCAACAGTCAATGCCTCTGCATTCCTGGACTCTGCAAGGGCAGGGATCACAGCAAAGGTGGCTTTGGAAGGCCTTTCTGACCTGTCTGAGCACAGACAACCTAAGTATCATCTTCTCCAGAAAAGATGTTTCTGCTGCAGGGCTGGGGTTATAATGCAATTCCAGCTAAACAGGCAAGGCAAAAAAACCCAACCAAAAAAATCCCAACCCCAAAACCAGTCATTACAGTGATAAATAGATAAATATATCAATGCTTACTGTAACTAAATGTAGGAATCTGCCATGCAGGAAGCCTGAGCCTTGGGCTCCTGACAAACCCAGAGGAATCCAGGTGTGGCTGATTCCCCAGCCACACTCACAGCTCTGTGACAAGTGAGCTGGGACACCCTGCCCTGCACCAGGGATGCTCCACTCCTGTTTGGGAAGGCAATTGTTATAATTGATTTAATTCTGTCAAGTGCTGAGCATCTGCTGCTCCTGCTTTGAAAGCTGCAATTGACTTCCCTGCACTGTAATTTTGTTTAATTCCCTTCCCCACTGCTCTCTGGTATGTGCTGTATGACCCAACGCTTGTGTCCAGTTTTGGGATCAGGCCAACAGAAGAATTATCGAGTTCATTGATTCATCTGTCTGAATATCCCCAAATGCCAGACAATTAGTGCACTGACTGGGGGCTCAGAGCATTGCTACAATATATTTATTAATTGATCCATTAATAACAACAACATATCTTCCTTGTGGAGCACAGGACTTGGTTTTTGCATCTGAACTGCTGTGGGATCAGCACTGCCAGAGGATGGGCAGGCTGGACCCTTCCCTTGGGATTTCAGCAGTTCATCATTACCATAAGAGAGCCCAGCAAGATTGCTGTTTTGCTGAGATAAAAGGGGAAACTGAGCACGGTGCATGTCGAGGAATAGCTGACAGGGCTGCAGCCCCTGTGTTAAAGAAGAACTTTGTCAGCCTTTGAAGCCTCTGAGGGTTCAGCAGGAGGAGCTCACCCTTGTGCTGTGCCATACCTGCTGCTGAGGCAGAGTAAATGGGGAGTAACAGAGTAAACTTCACCCTGCTGGCTCTTCCTTGCACGTTGGTGTCAGCTCTGTTCTGGTGAGCACTGAGCAGAGGCTGAGGGATGCTCTATTGTCATGGAGCCCTTGCTCTGTTCTCCTGAGGCAGCACAAACCTGGCAAGGGCAGCAAATGCCAGGGAAGAAGCTGCAGCCTGGACAGGACAAAGCGAAGAGCAGCCTTGTGATTTTGGGTGGATGAAACAACCATGTGTAGTCACAAACTGAGCAGCAGAGCAGCCAAAGCAGATGTTCAGTGTTTTCCACTGTTGCTGGATGATGGTCCAGGTTTTCCTAAAGCTACAGATACAGAATTCCCTCCACTTGCAGCCAAAGCAGCCAGCAGTGCACACAGCTGGAGAACTGAATTTGCATCTGAAAGAAGCAATTCGATAGACTGGGACAAAAAAAACTGGGCATGAAGAAGCCTCAGGGCAGAAAAAGGGACAGAAGAGTCCAACAGTGGAAGATGCACATGGAGAACTCACTGGAAATGTCCAAGGCCAGGTTGGATGGGGCTTGGAGCAGCCTGGGCTAGTGGAAAGTGCCCTTGCCCATGGCAGGGACATTGATGGCAGATGATTTTTAAGGTTCTTTTCAACCTAAACCATTCTTTGATGACACCAGTGTTATTGTGACCTGGTAGAGGGCTGTGGATTAGTGTGGAGGGTTGTTGGTCAGTGTAGATGATGACAATCATTGTGAGATTCTCTTGGGAACCCAGTCATTCTGATTTCATGGTAGAAGTGTGAGGGTTGAATTTTAAATATAAGTTTATATTGAACAAGGAGGACAAAGAGATAAGTTTTACTGAACTACTGCTTATTTCAGGAGCACCATCACTCCTGAGGTTGATTCAGGGATTCTATGAAAAGAATGATGGACAGTTGTGTATCTATAGATTTGTTATTACTCATTGTAACATAATGTAGTGTACTGTGTGACACACTATATGCACTTATATAATCTAAACACACACACACAGGTTAAATTAAGGCTACATAGAGAATATATTTTTAAACTCTGCATATTTTTAAACTCTGCATTTTTAAACTCAAGCCTTAGTGTTCCTGTGATGCAGCATTTGGGGTATGATGTGGCCCACTGACAAGCACTGATCCTTATTTTCACTGCTGTCAGCACTGCTACAGATAAAAATTGAATCCATAGGGCTGCTCTTCCTTAGTCCAGGTTCAGTTCCAGATGTAGGTGCAGAGCTCCTTTGGCTCTCCGGGCTTGTTTTGCTACGTTTAATTTCTCTTGGTTCTCTCTACTCATTCACTTTGCCAGTTTTTCATTTCAGCACTGAACTGCACCACTGTGGCTTAGGTTCATTGTTAAAGAATCTTTAGAAGAGTGTCAGGACAGTAAATGGGAGCAGAGGTTTTGCATTTCCAAAAGGAGGGAGGTCAGCAGGGATGGCCCTGGAGTCTTGTATTATGTTGAATTATTTCCTCTGTCCATTACAGAGGCACAAGGAACAGCCTGTGTGAACCCAGCTCCATTCTCTCACTTGTTTTATGGCTTTTCAATATTCTCAGCCCTGTTTTCCTGTGCAGAAACCTGTTGCTTGTGTAAAAGGGTCACATTTTTCCAAGATGCACGTAGCAGAACTGGGCAGGCTTAACCCTTGATGCAACTTAAGCATCTCTAAAAAGACGAGATAGAGTTCATGCAGAAAAAAAAAGAAGCAGGAACCGTGCTAAAAAGGAATGTTTTGCATTTCCAGCTTGTCCAGACGGATTCTTTGGGATTGACTGCCACCAGGTGTGCAAGTGCAAGAATGCTGCTGGCTGTGACCACGTGCTGGGCTCGTGTCGCTGCCTGCCGGGCTGGCTGGGGGAGAGCTGTGAGCAGCGTGAGTACCCTCTGCTCCCAAACCCCCAAACCTCCCCTGGGAGCAGGGACAATGCCCTGACAGGGCTCACCTTCACATAAGTCACCTTCCTTCCCAAAGATGTCAAAAACCAGTTTTTGATGGCTGTGTAAAATCATCAGCTCTTTTTTTTTTTTAATTTATTTTTTAACTCATCAAGCACGATAAGCATCATGTTTTAAATAGCAGAGCTGTCTGCTGCCATATGACAACTCCCTGCTTTTTTATTTTTGTGTGGCATTAAGAGATGAAATGTTGTGTATCTGTTTCTGGTATATCTCATCTAATTATCAATTACAAAGTGTCAGATTACAAATGCGCAAAGTGGAAAAATCAGAGCTGGGACTACGTTGTTATTTGAGCGTGACAAAATAGGTTTTAAAAATAATTATTAGAAAATTTATTTGTTATAAAATAGATGTCAGCTTCCTAGATGTTCACATGTATAGATTATCCCACAATTTTTAAGCTAACAAAGTGCTTGTGTGTATACATATATAAAATTGGCTATTCTGAGAATTTTTTCACTGCATTTCGTGGGAAATCAGGTTATTTTCTTTAACTGCATGGAATTACATATGGAGATCACTGAGCCTGTTTGTAAAGTTCAGCAAATAAGTGGGGTTTTTTTAAGATTTTCAGGTTTTAGCTTCTCAACTTTTTTGTTTTCCTTTAGGATGATGTCATGGTCTAAGCTTCCTTTTGAAAATACGAGTGCTGTCTGCAGGAGTGGGGTGTAGAGCTGGGCTCCAGGGCAGCTTCCCAACGAGCCAGCTCTGTTAGGGAACATTTCTTTAATCCATAGGTCGTGCCTTTCTGCAATAGAAAAGTGGTTTAGTTTAGAAAATTGTGAGAAATGTGGCTTGTATTGAGGCAATGCTGTTCTCCAGCCATACATTATTTTATCTTCAGCCCCGTTTGAGGGCAGTGCTTGCTCTTCATAATATTTTCCCCTCATTTTCCCCCATCACTCAACACAGCCCATCTTCTGAGAAGTAAAACCACCTGCTCTTTTGTTTACAGGTGGGTCAGTTCTGCTGAATCCTCCCAATTTTAGACACTTTTCTAACATCCCACCACTGCAGTTTTTTTTCCTCCTCATGCCCTCCCACAGGAACCTTTGGCTCTGCACCTCCCACCAGCTGAAGATGCTGATGGCAACCCAGCCTTTGGGTGTAGATTAATGGACCAGCTTTTGGGTGTAGATTAATGGAGTGAGCACAGAACAAAAACAGACCAGAGTCACTTCCCCATCCCACAGATAGAAGGGTTGCTGCTGAACAGGTACAATATTTGCTTCTTGGTCACAGCCCATTTTTCCTGTCAAGCCCCAGGGTTGGCAGTGTGTCACCTGCCCCTTCCCCAGTCCTTAGCATTAGGAATGGGAAGCCTTGCTAGATATTTCATTAAATTCAATGAAGAAATGCAGCTCCTTCTCCATGGCCTCTGGTGCCCTGCCCTACTCACATTAGGGAAAACCCCCCCTATTTATTCTCTTGTGCCAAAGCCATTAGAGCTTTGTGCTGGGCTGATTTATTTCTCCAGCTGGTGAAGGTGCCAAAGCCTCCAAGGCCTCTGTGAGTGAGAGGTCAGTGAACAATGCAGGGTGTCTCCTCCTTTTCTCTTGGCTAAGTGAGGGATCTTCATTCTGATTTTACAACTGGGCCTCATCCACGCTGCTCCAGAGCTGCTCAGAGCAAGGCAGCTGAGGGTGGGACACAGCTCAGCACTCCCCATCCTCCCAGGGTGTTTAATATTCACCTTGCCTGTTCCTGGGAGCTGCCAGCTCCAGCAGCTGGAAGGACAGCACTCGTGTGGAAGTAATCAGATTGCAGGCAATGTGCTGGAGGATATTGAGGAATAATTTTGGCATCATGGGATTTGAATTGATCCTAAGCCAGCCATGCAGTGAGTTTTATATTCTGCTATCTAATTACAGGCAATACGGACAGTGATGCCTTTTGTTGAAGCTGCCTAATGCTTTCCATTACCAGACCGTGGGTTTCAGTTGTTTGAAAATGAATTATGTTAATCTGGGGTGAAATCTGCCAAGCAAGCTCTGCCTCAGCTTCAGTTTGTGCTCGGGGATTTTGTTTGGGGATTTTTTTGAGTGTCCACCTGAGGTATTTTAGGTTTCCAAGAAAGAGGCTTAGGAAAAGTATGTTGCCTATTCTCTCTGGCCTTGTTTTTTTTTATTTTACTGTTTCACTGAGTGCTGTGATACCTCAGTGGTACATGAGTGAGGACCTGACATATGGCATTTCTTTGTGATAGAGATGTAACTTTTCTTTCTGGATATTCTGTCCCTGCAAGTGTTCAAAGCCAGGTTGGGTGGAAGGAGCAACCTGATCTAGCAGTGACATCCCTGTTCATGATGAGGGGTTGGAAATTGATGATCTTTAGGACCCCTTCCAACCCAAACCATTCTGATTCACTGCAAATTCATCCAAAGTTTGCAAACTTAAAAAAAAAAAAACAACCAAACCCTCCAAAAATCTCATGTTGCATATGGTCTGTAGCAGATGTACACAATTCAGCATCTGAATTTTGCCTTAATTCTATCAGTGCTAAACATGCTTCTTTCTGGGGCTGTTGGAGCTCAGCAGAATCTTCACTGAAGTGGCTCCTTGGGGTAAAAAAGAGACCACACTGGTTCGGAAAAAAAAAAAAGACTACAGAAAAATTTGCTCAGCCAGAGGCACTGATAACAGGGGTTTGACATTTCATGGTGTGTGAGCACTTGAATTTGCAAATTCCCTGTTCTTTTAAAGCTAAAGCTTCATTTTGTGGAGAGTAATCCACAGAAGTCACTTGAAAACAAAGCTACTGGACACCCTATAGGACATTAGAGCCCATCATTTTCCTGTGCTCCTGGGAACTTTTGATGGCTGTTCACTTCTAGTCTGGAAGAAAAATCTCCAGTTTCATATGTTCCTTACTCTGCATGTAAAAAGGGATTTTAAAGACAGCAAACAAATAAATCCTCCTCTTGCAGAGGAAAGACACCAAGAGGAAAATTTTGAACCAGGAAGAAATCTATTAATTTAAACCTTTGGATTAAATTATCCCTTTTCTCTCATCATGAAGAAAAAAAAAGGCCAAGGGATATTTGTACATTCAATTGAAATAGCTTCAGAATGTCACTTTTTTCCTTAATCTTCAGAAAAGTACTTTGAAAATCAGGATTGTCCCACCAGGAAGCAAAAAAATATTCGTGTCTACTCAGTAGAATAGTTAAAATTTTCTTCTCCAGAAATTTCTCCTTTCTTACCAGAATTTTCACTGAAACACTCTATTGTCTTTTTGGTAAGTGTAACAAGAGCTTTGCACACAAACCTCACACAAACCACTGGTAACCAGTCAGGGGATCTGGTGATGAGTTGGTTTTTCCTTTGGCTTGGTTGTGCTATAGTTCTGGTCTGTATTGTGGAAATATTTAGTTCTACTCCCAAAAACCGAGCCAGAGCTCTGTAGATGCTCTGAACTTTTCACTTGGCAACCAAGCTTCATTTGCAGAACAAACTTTTTGCTGTGATGGGACTGAGCTCCTGCTCTTTCTTGTGGTTTCAACATGGATGGGGTCCAAGCGATGACAAGAACGAGCAGTGTGGAAAAGAAGTCCTGGGAGAAATGGTGTCTGAGAACCAGGCTGGGAAGCTGGAAGCCCTCAGACAGAGAGGAAAGGGCTGAGAATGGGTCAGAGACTGCCAACCAAGTTCACATCCAAGATCAAGGTGGTTTCACACCTCCTTTCTGTCCCCAGGGACTTGCTCTCCCACAGCACTGCATCGTGTTCACTGACACCCTGAAAGGCAGAGAGGTTTGGTGAAAATTCACTGTTTGGCTGTGAAACATGGAAGATGTCACATTCAACAAATGCAGGAAACTCCCCTGGATCAGGGACCCAGGCTTTTTTTGCCTCTCCAGTGGATGCCAGAAGTTTTGCAGGGTGAGGGGCTCTGACAGGAGCCCTGCAATGCAGAACAAAAACCGTTCAAGGAGGCGATCCAGCTTCATCAACTGGATGAAGTTGTTTTATTATCTTTGTATTATTTTGGATGCTCTCTGAAGAGAACAGGGTAGCAGAACTGTTTGTTTTCCACCATTCAAAGCTATCCAAATCTCCAGTGCAATGGAGACTGCAGGAATTTTATCACTGCCATTTTTCATGGGCAGCAGCACTGAAAGCGGAGCGTTTGCTTGCGAGATGACTGCGTTAAGTTTTCACCTGGGAGCCAGCTGCTTAACCAAACTCATTGAAAATATCACCCCTCTCTGACCAAAGAATGAGAGTCTGGGTGAGCAGAGGCACCCAGCTGTGAAAAATGAACCCTGAAAACAATGAAGTTGTCAGTTCTCTTACCAGGATGCAAATAAATACCGGGACTGTCAGGCTGGTGGTTCTGCTGGACCATTAGTTTGGCACAAAGACTTTCTGCAGAGCAGGG
Organism: Acrocephalus scirpaceus scirpaceus; assembly: GCA_910950805.1. Classification (NCBI taxonomy): domain Eukaryota; kingdom Metazoa; phylum Chordata; class Aves; order Passeriformes; family Sylviidae; genus Acrocephalus; species Acrocephalus scirpaceus. The sequence continues at coordinate 3,673,837 of OU383781.1, forward strand.
GATGACAGCTGATCCATCACCCCCAGTGATCCAGCCCCTCGATAGAAACCTCTTCAGAATGGGCTGGGATACATATTTTTAACCCACATTATTATTTTAGGCTTTCATAAGACACATCATCTCTAAACTGCAATTGTTGCAGAGCAGTTTCAGTTTATGTGATCTTAATTCGCAGAATATTTTTTTTTAAACACCTTTTGCAGTTTATGTATTGGCTGCTATTTTGGACTTAGGAGTGCTGAGTTAACAGCTGAACTTGATGATCTTAAAGGTCTTTTCAAACTTCAGTGATTCTATTAATGTTTCACAGTTAATATATGGGGTTTTATATATATATGTATGTATTTCCAGGGATGGTGAAGTCACCATTCCTTGAAGTGTTCAAAAATGAGTAGACACAGCACTTTGTGATTTGGTTTGAGGATCATGATGGTATTTGGCCAAAGGTTGGACCGATGATCTTGAAGATCTTTTCCAATCTTAATGATTCTATGATTCTATATGGACTTAGGCACCCTTACGATGTGAAAAGTGTCATTGGAGCACAGCTCCAACCTGATTTCCCTGGCACTGCCTGGTGTCTCACGCTTGCTCTGTGCTTCCTTGGATGCTTCCTGATGGGGTTTTATGGAATTCTGTCGTTGCAGCCTGCCAGGGGAACAGCTATGGGCCAAGCTGCAGGAACACTTGTCACTGCCACAACGGAGCTCTCTGTCACCACGTAACCGGGACGTGCCTTTGTAGCCCGGGCTGGAAAGGAGCCACCTGCCAAGAAGGTACAGTTGGAAATTCAAAGCCTGCCTATGGATTATAGGAGGGAAAAATAAAACCTGTGTTTGGGGAAAGCTCGCTGGTATTTTAGCTCTCAGCTCGTTGCCCTGTGTTGTCATTGGGTTTGGATCTGCAGTGACGTGAATTGGTCCATTAAATTAATCCGTGACACTGTGTTGTTGGATCCCAGTGTGCACAGGGCAGAGGGGTGAATCAGCCATAAACTGGAAAGAGAGCTGATTTTGAAGGCTGATGAAGGGAGAAAAGGTCCATAAAACTCCCAATTACGACGCTGAAATGAAGCTCTGTTTCTTTTCTAAGGGCTGCTTTACTGTCCCATGCACCAGACTGATCCTCGGCATTACCTTGTGCTGTTCCAGACAGAGCCTAAATCCAGAACATGTGAAAGGCATTGAGCCTTGCAGCCTTGGCAGTCAGACCCATACGTGAGGCTCAAACACAAGCCCAGCTCCACAGAGCCTTAAGAAGAGGTTGGCAAAGAAAGGCTGCACTGTGGCTTGCATTGCACGTCCTAATCCATGCATCCCAGGCAGTAGGAAAAGTCTGTCCATCCCTGTTGCAGGAGCTCCTTGTTCTGTGCCTTCCCCACGAGGTCCCTGGGGTGGCAGCAGTACCATGGAGCTGGGAATGCTGCTCTGAATGCTCCTGGGTGAGCAGGGATTTGGAGTCAGCACCTCCACTCAGACTCTGCCCTTCAGCATCCCAAGAGGATTGCTAGGAAAAGGGGATGAAAGCTGGCAGAGGTAGAGTGATATTGAAATTTAGCACATTCCCCTTTTAAAACTTCATATAAAGAGGCTTTTCCATGAAGGATTTAAAAATTGGGAAGGCACCAAGCTCTTCTTGATGACATGTTAGGTGTGACCTAAATTTTCGTTTTGTCCAAGGGCCACAAATACAAAACCAAAATGAAAGTCACAAAAGATGTTTCAAACACACCTTTTCTCTTTAAATACATGTTTGGGGATTTCTTTTCTCTTTGAAGTGAGAAGGTAGAACAATAGTGTGAGGCTTGGGGAGCCATCCTCTGGTGCCTGTGCTTTTCCAAAGTGAGAGCTTGCCCCTGTTTCTGTCTTAAAGAGGTGCCTCTCTGGCACCTGGCAAAGGTGTGTGGGTTTTGCCAAAAAATTAGGTTCTATCCATAGAAACTGGTTGTGATAGGAATTAATAGACTTGCCTAATTAAAATTAGGTTAATAGTGAAATGTCATCAGCCAGCTGTGGGCAGCAGAATCAGTTAGAGAAGAAGCTGTGATTTTAAGGGGACTGTACAAAGAAATTCTGAAAACAGAGAAATCAAGAACTGCACTCCCTGGTGTTGAGAAAGCTGGAAGGAACCAAAAAAATGGGGTTTGTAGGTATAAACAGAAGGTCTTAGTGTTATTTGGTGGGTCACTAATTCACTTCATCACCTACTTTGTTCCAAGACCAGTTTTACAATGGTCAGAGTAATTCCATACTGGTTGTGTCCCCTTTCTGCTTGGTTGTACCTCCCACAGCATCTTCCAGGGCCAAAAGGGCTGTTGTGGGAAATGGATTTGTAGAGAATTCTCAAATCCTGATAGAAGGCTCACATAGTGTGCATTGGTATGCAAACTTTGAGATAAAAAATGCTGACTTAGAAATGGAATAGGACAGGCATTGTTGAGAGAGAACTGGAAGTAGAAACAAGTTTCAAAGGACGGCCTTGCAAACAGACCAGATACTTTGGAGAAATAGAACTGTGAAAGGTGCATTTTAGTAGGACCCACAAGAGGTGATTTTAGATGATTGGCTTTAAGGCATTAACAGCATCATGTGGCAAAAGCTGATAGGCCAAAAAACTCTTATAATGTATTGTAATTAGGAAATAATTTGGCTTCTGACTGATGGTGTGAATTACAGCATCTGTATTGTCTCACCCTTCACATGAGACTGAAAATGGAATAAAAGTTTTTAAAACGCCTCTCTGAGTCAGAAGAAGGCTGACCTTACAATCTGACAGGCTGTAAGGTGGGAGAGGTGCTGCAGAACCTGTGCCCTGCTCCTGCACTTCCTGATGGAAGGTTTTCCCTGCCTCCCTTCACAGTCTGTCCCCCCGGGTGGTACGGAGCAAACTGCCTGCAGCGCTGCCTCTGCCACGGCCAGGCCACCTGTGACCCTGTGAGCGGCGAGTGCCACTGTCCCCAAGGCTGGACAGGGACAGCCTGTGAGCTGGGTGAGTCTCACCACCCCCTCCACCCCTCCAGCACCTCGGTTCAGTTGGAAGTTCAGTTGTGCTGGGATCTGGTTTGAGACAGTCTGAGGAAAAAGGAAACACCAGGTGGGGAGAAGATAAAAAAACTGGGGTTGTTTATTCAGAAATGAGAGGGCTGAGGGGAGACATGATATTGATTCTTGAACTGATCCATGGTGCTGGAAACTTCCTGGGCAGAGGAATAAGCTGTTCTTTGTCCCTTGGGAACAGGGAAGACAGGTAATGAGCTCCATTTAAGCAGCAAGAAATCCTAAAAGAGGAAAGTGGTGTATTTCTAGACAAATTTGCCAAATGAGGCTTCAAAATTTCCTTCACTGAAGGTTTTTAGGCCCAGTTTAGGTGGCTCATCATGTTGCAGAGCCATGAGGGAGTTCCTGCTGGGGTTGCTCCAGCCTGGCCCCCCATCAGCCTCCCCCATCCCGTTTCAGAGTGTGGGGACGGACAGTTTGGAGAGGGCTGTGAGCAGAACTGCAGCTGCCACCACGGCGTGTGTGACCAGCCCTCAGGGAAGTGCCTCTGCCATGCTGGGTGGACCGGGGACAGCTGTGATGTTGGTAAGGGCAGCTCCTTCTGCAAATCCTTCCTTTTAACCATCTGCCAGTTTTCTATCTTCTGTCTTAAATTTCCAGTATTCTGCAGGCCAATCAGGATTTATGCCCTCTCACCCCATCTCAGACCCACAGGCAGGTCTCTACCCAACCATGCCCTTGTCCAAATAATTTTATCTCCTACCTCTGTTCCCTGCCTGCTAAGAAAATGAAGATATTTCTCTACCTTACACACACAAAGAAGAGCACATGACAGGGAGGGAATTTTAAGAAGAATTTGCCAAATCAGCCACCTGCTGCTAATTCTCTGTGGGTCATTGAGGGGAGCTCAGCAAACTGGACTGTGATGGTTCAGATAGTTCAGATCTGGCACATGACCCAGATTTGACACAGCTGTTTGGCATGCTTAGAGCCATCCAAATCCCTGAAGTAGGGGTTAAATCTCATACACAGGTGACTTAAAACCTGCTTTCAGCTCAGGCATTGAGGTGCTGTGCTTTTAGCAAGCCACAAGCAGCTTTCTGAGGTCTCCTGAGGTGCTGAGGACTCACAAAGCCTCAGCCACCAGTGCGACCTGTAAAGCCTTCTCAGTGCCCACCTCCCTTTCTCCCTTTGGTCACTTTGCAGGGACCTGGGAGGTGGAAGCAGTTCATGGGCAGTTCCCACTGCTCAGACAGCTGTCCCTCTGTGCATAGTTGTGTCAAAGCAAAAGGATCACCTTCTTTGTGGATCCCATCTGGATTTGCATTCCAGGCTGTCACTCAGTCTCTGCAAACTTTCCTGTGCAGACTCATTAGCAGCCAGCATTAAATACTAATAACATTTTTAGCATCTTCTCCTTCACTGCTATTTTCTGACCACGCAGCCTGCTAAACATACTCCTGAGCAGGAGCTCAGGCAAGGAGGCTGCTGGCTGATGGCCAGTGGAGGCTGCTGCCCAGGCAGCAGGTAGAACTTTTCTCTCTCTGCTTGCCCCCAGCCTGCCCCCCAGGATTTTTCGGCAAGCGCTGCGAGGAGCGGTGTGACTGCGCCCACGGCTCGTCCTGCCACCCCCAGACTGGAGCGTGTCACTGCGAGAGGGGATGGCGAGGGAGGCACTGTGACAAACGTGAGTGAGTGAGGGGAGGCAGCTCGGCTTGGGGCTCACCTTCCCCCAAACCCAGAGCTCTCAACTGCGGCCAGATATTTTCACGCCATTGCGGGGTGGGGCTGGAGGTGTGGAGGCTCAGGGGTCTGCCACCAGGGTGGTCATGCCTCAGCCCTGGAGGGGCAGAGGCAAATGGGGAGAGACACCCCTCTAGGCTGGGGTGAGAGAGGCCCATTCTCCCACAGGCCTTTGCAGCCCCTTGCTAATAGCTTGTAGGTTCTGTTATTTCGTTGGTTTATCCATTTATTTCACCCCTGTTCAGCTCATTTACCGTATATGTATTTATTCCAGAATGTTCTCCCTTCCCTTGATCCCCACTGGTTTGTTTTTGCTGCAGTGCTCCACCCCTGTTGATCTATTGGTTCTCCCAACCTTTAGCCGCTCCCCTGCACTGCTTTCCTCTATCCCTATTGGCCCTTGACCCTCAGATCAGCCCCTTTTGCTTCCTATTTAACCCTGAGCCCTCAGATCAGTTCTCATGCCTGTCCCTGAACCCATTCGAGGTTGTCCTCGGTCCCAGACCCCTTGGACCCTGTTCTTGTTCCTGTGATGCCTTAGGAAGGCTGACCTGAAACAGAGACTGGACAGAGCTAGAGAATAAAGTAGGGATTTATTGAAAGGCCTTTAGGGTACACCTTAGGCAGGACAAGAGCCTGACCAGGGCTACACCCAAGGTAGACTTAGAATGGTCACAAAATGGGTGACTGGTCACGAGGTCTTACATTTTTGTGTTTTGGTCCATTTGCACATTGGGGTTTCATTGTCCAATTCCACCTCCAAGCTGTGAGGTCTCATCCTTCTTGTTCCTCCCTCCAGCCACCCTTGTTTGTGTGTTGGGCTGAAAGTTGTCCTTGATGTGCAGCAAGGCCAGGATTTTTTTTGTCTCCCTACTCGCTGAAGAGATCTTACCAGCACTTAATATGAGGCTCAGAACTGCACCCCTGGGCAGCACAGAAAATGAAAAACATGAAAGCTCAAACTTAAGGCATGACCTGCAACAAAGCAGTCTTCAGATACTCTGAGGAGAACCCATCCCTTTGCTGTGTTGTTAACAATCTCACAGCAGTGTGCTCCGGGCTCAGGGACGCAGGCCGCTCTCTGGGACTGGCTGCGGCCTGCGCCGTGACACGGAGGTGCTGGCAGGGATGGGTGCATGGAGGGGGTGGCATTTGTCCCGTTCTGCTGGCCCTGACGGGGTTTGTGTCCCCCTGCAGCCTGCCTGCCGGGCCGCTATGGCGTGGGATGTGCCCGGCGGTGCCGCTGTCCTGCAGGAAGGCCCTGCCATCACCTGACGGGTGCCTGTGGATGTCCCCCAGGATTCACCGGCCACGGATGTGACAAGAGTGAGTTTGTTATCACAACAGAAATACTTCCCTTGTGGGTTAATTCATAGATTGATTTCTTGAGTAAAAACGTGGTGATGTGATGGTTGAAGAGGGAGGAGACAACAACCTGACAGGAGGGAAGATGGCCAAGGGCTGCTTGTCCCTTGCTTGAGTGGTTTGGCCAGCTCTGAGCTCTGTGCCAGCGCAGTTTGGACTGCTGGGGTTTGCCCTCTCTGTGTTTGCAGCTGTTGGACTGGCAGGGAGCAGACAGGGGCTGAACTGGACCCAGACAGGCTGAGGATGTGCCAGTGGAGCCCAGCCCTGCCCACAGCCAGTGCTGTGCTGTCAGTAAAGCAGCAGCTCAGCTTTCGTTGGCCTCATCCCTGTGTGAGGCTGTCTGTTCCTGCTCTTAGAGCCCATGGAAAGGACATTTCTGGCTTTTCTTAGCAGGGAGTTTGGTCCCCCAGAGCTGTGTTGGGAGGCAGGCTCCTGCTCTGACCCCAGCTGCCACACCGTGATTTTGTTCCCCCCTACAAAACTTTGCCTGAGCCTCTTTTAGCCAAAGGAAAAGGAGCAATAAATAAGAATTGAAGGGACTGACATCAGTGTCCCATATCCTCCACCAGAGGACTCTAAATGCTGACCCACAACCAGGGCAGCTTAATGGAAATGAGGTGTGAGAATTAAATGTGGAAGGTCCAAGACCTGTAGGCAATGTGGCTGTCAGCAGGCAGAATGAAACCTGTGGAGATGTTGATGTTGCAGCAGCTTTGCAAGTTTAAACTCTCTGCAAAAGGTAGAATGTATTTATCCACATGCCTGGTCCCTTGGGAATTATACTGTTATTTTAGTCAATTTTACCTGACATTTCCCTATGATTTTTTTTCTAGTGACAAGAAAATTGTATCTGGCCCTTGACAGTTGGGCACAAATTGACTGAACAAAACAAAATCAAGCAGTCAAGTAACCCCCAAGTAAATGTAATAAATCCAAAGTCCCGGAGGAGAGCGTCATTCCGTAGGCAGGGGTTTTATTTAATAAATTTCAGGCCTCTCTTTGTTTGAGTGCTATGTTTACCAAGACAAATTTAATTTATTGGTTTGCATTTCTTCTTCCCAAAGCTTGTCCACCGGGCACGTATGGGCAGGACTGTCACGGAGTGTGCCAGTGCTCTGCTGAGAATCAGGAATGTCACCCTGTCACCGGCCACTGCTCCTGCAGCCCGGGCTACCACGGGGCCCACTGCCACCTCCGTGAGTATTTTTGGGGGGTTTCTGCCTTTTTGACAGAGAACTGAGCCTTGCAGGAGCATCTGCAGGTGCTTTGGGTTCATCTGTGTCAGTGCAGCGGTGACTGACAGAAGAAGAGGTTAATTAGAGTATAAAAGTTACAGTATTACAAATAAGTTATAGTATAGGAAATAAGCATAGGGTGGGTTAATTTATGCTAAAAAAAGTATGTATTATTGCAAGGAATTAATTTTTAAAAGCATTTTCTAAAAGAATTCATTAATAATGCTAGTTCAAAAACGTAATTGATTCAATGCTTCAAATTAATTTTTAAAACCACCAGGTTTACCAGCTAAATTCTTTCCAATCTCATGCCTTGCTTAAGAATGTAAAGATCATTCTCTGCATTGCATCTCTCAGCTACACCTGGATATTGCGCAGCTCTCTCGTTTCCAAATACCAAGTCCAAAATACTTCCCGAAATCTCTGCGTGCTCAAGTAAGGACAAATGGTTATGAGAAAACAACAAGCTGAAATTGGCAATAAATCCAAGTGATTCATAAAGTCCTTTCAGTTGCAGAGCCTTCTGAGGAACAATCAAATTAAACCAACTGTTACTCTGGATTGAAAAATGGTGACTAGTGTAGAGGACAAAATGCCAACTGGCCCAATGCTCCATCATAAAAAATATTCCCAGATCCACATGGCTCATGCCGGTATTTTAGGACATCTGTAAAGTTGTTTCTGGTGGAATGTGGCAACTGATAAGAAACATATACCAAAGCAGCCAATAAAGGAGACAGTTAATTACCTTTTTTATTTACAACTTTAATTTTGGTTTTACTCCACGGCTTGTAATAGTCTCATTTAGAGGAGGAAAAAGAGAAAAAAGAAAAAAAAAAAAAAAAAAGCTGTTGTCTTTCTTGGTCAGTTTTTCTCTCTTTGGTGAGTGCTGATTTCCCTTTCTTGGGAATCCAGTACAGCTCTGTTTGGCTTAATTGCTTTTTGGGGTGACAATTTGGATGCAAAAGCCAGCTGTGACATGTGCAGCTCTAGTAAGGGTTAAACCACTGTTTTATTCCTTGAGCAGAAATAGGAGAAAAACTCACTTCAGAGATGGGCTTTTGTATTGCCATCATGTCATCACAAGTTATTCTTTAAAATATAAATTATAAATAAAATACAAAGGATTGATTCTGTCCTCCTCTGTGCATCAGTTTTTGCTGTAAGTGAGATCGAAGTCTGGCCTTCAATATTGAGGCTGGAGCCATCTGGATCCATTATGTATTAGATTATAATAAATGTTATAGTAGAGCAGTCCTGGAGATCAACTGTTTAACAGGATCATTTTAAAAGACTTAATCATGGTCAGTCTATTGCCTTTATGTAGCAGTTTCTCAGTAGTCATTACCCGTGTGTGTAGCACTAAATCTCTCATTACAGTAAATGTCCTCAAACTTACTTAGATACTTCAGGTTTTATTTCAGAATTTTAAAATTTAAAGCATTAACAATTACACTGAAGTTCTGATAGAAGAGATATAAAAAGATTCATTTCAAAATAAAATCTGTGTAATGCTGCATTCAGGGGGGATTTTTTGCCATAGATTTCTGCATAGCTGGGATTAAACCTAGAGACAATGAGATTTGAGATTTCATGGGTTTTTGTACTCTGAGATTCTAAAAATATTCAGCAATTTCTTAAACACGGTCTGTTAGATATTTATTGGAGAAATAATGAAATGGTGGAAGCTCACGGAAAAATGCTCATCTATGTTGGTGTTGTTCCCATTGTCCCCTGTGCCACTCGTAGACAGACATAAAAAATAGAAGAACAGTTAATTGTGAGTTATTTTAAGTTTAGGTCAGTGGAGGGAGAGACTGTGGGGCTGATTCTGAAGTGACTGACTGAAAACCCAGGATGGCTCGCATGACTTTGGTGGGAATACTGCAAGTTCCTGCTGTCCTCACTGCAAGGAGAGCTGGGGCTGCTCCAGGGTGAAGAAGCTCTCGATAGAATATTAAAACCAGCACAGGGAGCCGCTCCCAAATGGGCTCTGGTCCAGTCAACATGTGGTTGGATGCTGCTGGAAACAGTTTCTGGCAACTGTTACTGTATTTATAGTACAGTGAAAAAAGGTTCAAGAAAGTATCTATAAAAGGTGTAGTTGGCTGGGAAATCAAATTTCCAGGAGCCAAGAGCAACGGGGCTTTCATGTTCTCAAATTTTGGAGTGAGGAGCTGAAAAAGTCTCTTGGCAGGGTCCAGAGGAAGCAGACAAACTAGCAATAAGTTCCCATCACTTGTCCATAACTTGGTGGATGGGCAGATCTACTTGTTAAAAAGAGAAGAAAGCAATAAGTGGTGGTGAATTTTTTTTTTTTTTTTTTTAAAAAGCATGGTATGTTTCTGTGACATTGACTGGGCTGGGAGCACCCAGAGCCAGAAAGATCTCAGCAGCTTCACCCTCAAGCTGTAGGTGACAGGATGTGTCAGAAGGGATTATTTGACAATGGCAATTAATAGCATTGGTCAGAAAAGCCTCAGTGTGTGCAATTGCTTTGGAAAGATTTGGGAGCTCTTGGTCATGACAAACCCACTCAAAGCAGAAGGTAAATCAGGAAATTAGGTGGAAATCTGTCTGCCACTCTTCTGTGCGCAGAAAAAACAGGAGTCAGAAGCACAGGAAACTGTTAAATTAGAAAATGTCTTTATGAGATAACTGGTGGTGCAAGAACAGCCCTCTTTGCAAAGGCAGAGCCTACTGAAATGGTGGGACGTGGTGCAAATCGCCCTCATTATCTGCATCAAAATTCTTCTGCAAAATACTAACAGATGAGGCGGCCTTGTTACTGACCATGTGCACACTGCAGCAGCTGAACATGCCCTGCCTGTGCTGCTCCTTCTCCAGCCAAAATACAGGAAATACTGCAAGGACAAAGAATTTGGTAAGGAGGGAATTACTGCATCCTGTTCAGTAATGGAGCAACTACTGCTAGCCTTGAGCTAAGGAATAGCTCTGAAAGCTTTGCCAGGGAGAAGCAGCATCTTCTGGAGTATGGAAGACAGAATTAAAAAAAAAGGAGAAAATCCAAAAGGAAAAGGAGGAAAAGAGAAACTCAGAGTAATTAAATCATTGGGTCTGGATGAGTCCTTAACTTCATGTCTTGGTGGGAATGAAGGGGGTGTTGCAGGGCTCCCTCCTTGATGCCAGGGCTTGCACCTGAAACAGATTTTGCATTCTGGCAGATGGAAGCACTGATGACAGAGCATTCATTGAGAGGAATCTGTGTTTGAGAAGGGCTGGGGAGAGTATCTGCATGTTATAAAAGTGTGTATGTGTTTAGTCCTGATGATCTGCTACCCTGGTTTGAGCAGAAGCCAACGTTCAGTTTTATTTTAAAAGACACCCCTTCAAAGCTTCCCCATAAGCTCTCCCTCACTATTGAATAGTTCAGAAAAGCCAGAGATTTCTCCAGCCACTCTCTCGCAGGCCATGCTTTCGTGCCTTTAGGAAAGACAAAATACATGAAGTTATTTATGCACAGATTGCAAGGGATCTGTTGCTTGGAGACGTGAGCAAATATATTTTCAACCAAGTTTATAAAGTAGCCACAGACTTTCCTTCTGCCAGGGAAGAGAAGGAAAGGGGTGAGCGAAGAAATGACATTTAGAGGTAGCAGCACAAGTGGAACTGTTGGGTGATGATCATGCTGCTCAAGCACCAGCTACTCCTTCTTCCAGTACACTGGAAAATTAGGAGAATAACCTGCATCTCCAGAGCTCAGAGGTGCACACTGGAGGTTCACTGGTGCCCGTGCCCAGCAGCTCTGCCCAGCTCTTCCCCTCAGTTCCAACCTCCATCGCTCTAAAGATCATCCCGAAGCATGGCACTGAGCATGGCAAATGCATTTGCATCCTCTTGATCTTTTGTTCGATTCTCCTTGAACATTAGCGTCCAAAAGGGAACCAGAAATCCTCACTACCACCTGGAAAACCTCTCTGTAGACAGTTTGTTGCCATGTAACACTGGCTGAGCAATCCATCCAGGTGTAGTGATTCTTGTGGTTCTTACAAAATACAGCTGCTTTTTTTTTTTTTTCTCAGAGAATTTTCTGGCTTTGCATTTAAATAATGTTCCTCCCATATCTATCTTTTGAGAAGGTGTCTTCTGAAATTCTGTGTTGCTGTCATGTGCACATTTTCATGGTCTTCCATCCACAAGGTTGGAAGGGAACTTAAAGCTCATCCAGTTCCAGCCCCTGCCATGGGCAGGGACACCTTCCACTATCCCAGGTTGCTCCAAGCCCTGTTCATCCTGGCCTTGGACACTTCCAGGGATGAGGAATCCACAGCCCTTCAGGGCAGCCACTAACAATGCCAGGTCCAGGATTATAGAGGAAACAAACTTTCTCCAACTTACACATTTTTAGAAGACGTGACCTACCCCATATCCATAAAACAGCTGCTAAAAGAGGCAGAAATGGCTCACAGCTTCTCACTGACTTGGGCAAACCAGATGGCTGCTGCCCAAAGGAAGAGGGGGAATGACCCCATCTCTCTTGCTGTGTAGGAGGAAAAGAGGGAATACATTCATTTGGAACAGAAATCTCAAGAGGAAAACCTCTGTAGAACGGGGCTTGCTTTTCTTGCTACTGTCACATAAGGGGAATGGGAGAGCACAGAGCCAGGAACAGCAGCACTCAGTCCAGCTCTCCAGGATCTGACATTACACTCAGTGCTGTCCCAAGGGCACGTTGTCCATCTGCTCCTCAGTGCCCACCACTGGCCCTCTGCAAGTGATTAACATGAGAAAATGAAAATCAAACTTTGATTGAAATCAACAAAGTTCTTAAGACATGAAATGCCAACAAGCCCAGTAACAACCTAACCTAATTGCTGGGTATTTCTTCTTTTAAAACAGGGTGTCCAGAAGGTACTTATGGTTCAAACTGCCAAAATCCCTGTAAGTGCATGAATGGAGGCCACTGTGACCCTGTGTCAGGAACGTGTGACTGCGCTCCCGGTTTCATCGGAGCCAACTGCAGCAAAAGTAAGCCAACATTCGTGTTCTGCTTCTGTCAAAACACAGCAAAGAGAAGCATTTGCATAAGAGCTTGTCAGAAAAAAACCAGACAGATCCCAGCTACCTCTTCCTTGAATTGTAAATCAGGATTCCAGCTTTGTAAAAAAATCTCTTGCAAAATATTTTCCCTCGCTCCTGCATGCATAGAAGCAAGGACACTTACCCCAGGATTACAACCTGCTTGCCCAAATTTATTTCTAGAGCCAGCTCAGCATGAATTGCTCAAGTTCCTTCTTCCTGTCCAAAACTTCGAGGTTGAGAAATTATCTCAATATTTTGCTTCACACTATGGTGCCATTAGTTTCAATAAATGGGAAAAAGATCAAATTTTGTCATGGCAAAACTGGTAAAGACTCCATGGCAACCCTACTGTTACTTCTCTGTTTCAGAGCTGAATGGTGTGGCTGAATTTCTGTGCTGCTTCCAAAGCTCTGCTCTCTGTGCAGTTCTCTTCAGCTTATTCACAGAAAGGCAATGTTTGAATATTTGGTTGCCCATATCTTTGCTCTTCAGTGTTGGGCAGCATCAGTATTAAGGAAGGAAAGATGTTTTAAGCTGGAAAGATGAGCAGCTGATATTTCAGTTGTACATTCACTCTTCTGATAGGAAAGACAGTAAATACTCCATATGAAATCATGGATTATATTTATAATCACAAGTAGTATCAGGAAGTAGAGGAGTCGTGTATTTGGGTGGGTTTTGGCTTTGTAGTTGATGCTTCGAAGTGCATTAGGTGGAATAAAAACAAAGCCAGCTCTTCCCCTAAGACAGTGGCTATGTTAAAAATGAAACCTACCATTGGATCCTCTGGGTGTTTAACAAACCCTGTGTTAATGGGTTTGTTGGCCATTGGATCCTCTGGGTGTTTAACAAACCCTGTGTTCCCTTCAGCTTGCCCTGGGAGCCGGTTTGGGAAGGACTGTGCTCAGCCCTGTGCCTGTGGCAGAGGCCAGTGTGACCCCCGGACTGGCGAGTGCACCTGTGCCCCCGGCCACACGGGGCCTGACTGCCAGCAAGGTAACAAAGCAGGACCCAGGTCACCTCCCAGTGGGTGACACATTTGAAATACTCAGCAAATAAACTCAGTGCCAAGCATTGTTCACAGCCACGTTTGCCAGGGCCTTCGCTGATAACGCTGCAGTTTGGGGTGTTCAGCCTCTGTCCCTCCCCGCTCCATCACCCAGCTTAATGCTGCCCACACCTCCTTGCCACCCTCAGTGCCAGGGCACTGTGTTCTCCAGGAAGATGAGGGGATATGTCAGGACAAATTGTTTGGGTGAAACTGATAATAATCATGGAATAATGTCCCACCACCCTAGGGAGACACTAAACTTGGGATGCATGTGGGGAGCGTGTGTTTGTATTTATTCCCCGTCACCTTCATCCTTTTCTTAGGGTGCTAATTTTTGGGTTTTTTCAAACTTTGTTAATTCTCTGTAGTGTGTCCCCAGGGACAATATGGCCCCAACTGCCTCCTGGCATGTACCTGTCAGAACGGTGGCATCTGTGACCACGTGGATGGCAACTGCACCTGCGGGCTGGGCTGGACTGGAAGATCCTGTGAGAAAGGTGATTTCCTGCTTCAGTGGCAGTGGATTTGTGCACTCAAGCTGGCGTTTGCAGTGTCCCCAGACACCCACAGACAAGGACAACCAGTTTCAGAACTGCCCCTAGTTAGAGCTTCAGGTCTTTTTTCAAAGACAGTCCTCCTGAGTCCTGCTCTTGAATTCCCTTGCACACTCCTTATTTCTTCTTCACTCCATTATTTCTTTTCCTGTCCAACTTTGGTGTTCTTTTGTTCATAGGAATGTTGGGTTTTGTCTTCTTCCATGTGATCCTCAGAGCAGCAGAAGCCTGTGTCTTCCTCCTCACTGGTTATGTTCTCTTTCATTTGACTCTAGACTGGAGTTGAACTTGCCATGTATTGACTGCCCAGATGTTCTGACAACGTCTGTCCAAAGCAATTGAGGTTGTCCTGCTCTCTCACCCTTACTTCTCCATGACAGCTGTCCCTTGTGCAAGACAAAGCACACCAACAGAATAAGCTCATATCCTACCCCAGAATCTCTCCTGTCAGGCCAGTCTTCCCACAACTGTCCCATCCATCTCCCAAAAACCTTTCTGCATTTCTGTGTCCCTATTTTTCTCTGTAAGTAAGAGATATGTGTATACTTATGGACTTAAATGTTCAGGAAACCACAAGTTTACTGGTGTGAAATATAAGTAAATAGTTCTGAGTACACATTCAAGACAAATATAGTCATTAAATCATAACTGCCATGGTTCAAGCTCCCCAATACCCTCCCAGGCTCTCATTTACAGCACTTCTGTCCGTGACACCTGTAGAATATTCACCTCAAACTCCATATGTATCTATACCAAGAATTGTTCGTTACAGGGGAGTGTCCCCATATAAAAGTCTCATATAGAAATGACACTTTTTTAGCAGCTTTCTGAGTTGCAGTTATTCTACTCTGCATCTGAGGAGACTGAGAGCCCCACCATGCACCTGTGTGCAGAGGAGGAGCAGGGTGGAAAGGAAAGATGCAGCTACTCACAGTGTGAATCCTGTGAGGATTCAGGGGGCAGTGAATGTTCTCTTTGGGCAGGCTCTAAAACATTTGCAGTGAACCAATACTTGGGTGACCTAGCAGGGGCCACCTGTGTTCATCTCCATTTGTCTGCTCCTGGAGATCTCTGTAGGCACCCACAGGCTGCCAAGCCTCAGCAGGATGCTGCAGGTGTCCCCACATGGAGTAGTGGATTGTGGGTGTATCTCACAGATAAAACATCTCTGGAGTGTAGCATGGGGGGCAGACATACTCACGTTGTATCAGGGACTGTGTGTTGTATCACTAGAGAGAGCTTCACTATTTATCTTTTGACAGAGGGAGTGAAATTATTGGAAAATTGAGTCCTGATCTCCACAGCAGTGTGGGTTTGAGTGTGTTGTGACTGGAAACCAAAGACAGCTAATCAGGCATCCTTTTAATAGAGATTAGATATGATGTTCCTGGAAGATCCTGTCTGGCATTTGCAGAGTTCTCAATCTGATTATTTGGACGGCCACGCTCATTTAAGTTCGTCTGCCCAGATTGAAATTATCCCAGCAGTGGGAAGTTAACTTATTCAGAGATGATGCTGAGGTTAATTATATTGGCACAGTCCCTTCTGCATGACTTGGCTTTCAGTAATTCGAGACATGTTTAGTTCTGTAAAAGCAGATAGCTCATTATACATGGACAGACTGTTGCTATGTGTGAAAAAGATCCTCCTGGTTTTATTGGGAATTTGAATAGTGTGAACTCCAATGATAACACAGAGGAGGAAAAGCTTCATGTTTTCTTTCACACTTTTTAAGTGCCTAAAAGAAAATATTGCTGTGGATAAAGAAAGAGAAAAGAAAATCTAATTTATGCCATTCACTACAAGGCTTTACAACTCATGGTGCAGGTTCAGCATCAAGTCTGTGAAGAGACAAATCAAAAAAGGCAGATTGTTAAAAGGATCAAGAAATTGCTGTTCAAACATCTATATAACATAGAAGATTTGTCTCCAAAATATGTAAATGCATTATTGTTGTGCAGAAATCCTGTGTCTTCATATCAAATATTTGTGGGTCTGCAAATTATTCTCCAGGCATCATGTCTCAGCAATGCAATCTCTCACATACGACCTTTTCTGGGTGAGGACAGTGATTGTTTGTCTGTTTTTCTGTCCGTGTCCTGCCAGCAGAGTGCCTCCCAGGGAAGTATGGGGCTGGCTGCTCCTTGGACTGCCTGTGCCAGCACAATGGCACCTGTGACAGGTTCACAGGGTGCTGCAGGTGCCCCGAGGGTTTCTACGGCCACTCCTGTGAGCACAGTAAGTGCAGGCACTCGGGGTAATTGTCACAGGTTTGGGGCTTCAGAGGAGTCAAGAAACACCTCACTGGTTCAGTTAAAATTCTTGGGATGTCCCAGATCATCCAGCTCCTTCCAGATCTTGCATGTTTCTGATGCTGGGTGGTACAAGTTTAAAAGCCCATGGCATTATTAAAGTTACGGATAAATACCATTTTTTTGGTGGTTGCCAGGGAATGTCACAGAGAATACAGAGGATTTAAATGGTGTCTATGATTTTCTCCATGAACCTTCTTCATTTTAATTTTTCAGGGTGCCCCCTTGGATTTTATGGGCTGGGCTGTCTTCAGGCCTGTGCCTGTAAAAATGGAGCGAGCTGTGACGCAGTGACAGGACAGTGCCTTTGTCCTTTGGGTTATCACGGTGTCCACTGTGAAAAAGGTACTGGTACACCTCTGAGGGGAAAGAAAAAAACCAAAAACAAAACCCAAACAAACAAACAAACAAAAAATCCAACCAAAAAAAGAGCAGAACTAAAAACCCTTGTATTGTTACTGAAATATTTGTTGGGAGCCACTTCTTCCATATTTTGAGCTTAATGAATATCCTGAAACACTGAATTTGGGACAGATTTCCTGTTCTACAGCTGGGTGTTCCCATTCCCTTATAAATTAACTAATCTGGTTCCGATTAATGCAGTGAAAGTTCTGGTCTCCATGATGTCTTGCAGCAATGAGTTCCACATGCCATTTATTAAAAATAAGTCCCTTTTACTGATTCTAAATTTGCTTCTAAAACTCCAAATAAGATTATTAAATAGGTGCATGTCAGACCTGTTGAGTGTTATGGAGAGGTCTTCTAGAGAGTTCTAATTAAAAATAAAAATAAATGCCAGCTACATTTCTGGGACAGATTTACAGATACCTTTGAGAAGTGAGATCAGACAACCCCAACAGAAGGAGAGCTCATATAAATATTGTGCCCATTCCACTATGTTTGATTCTTCATTAAGCTTGGCATTTACACTGACTTCAGCAGAGAGTTTATGAGCTTTCCTCTGAGACACCCTGGGAAAACTCTGGGTTTAATGTACGGCTTGCCACTGAAATGTGCATCTGAAGGGTTCTCTTGCTGTCAGGCTGTGACAGGGGCTGGTTTGGTGAGAGGTGCCAGCATCAGTGTGACTGTGGAGATGCTCCTTGTGATCCAGAGACTGGGAAGTGCCTCTGCCCACCTGGGAAGACTGGAGACAAGTGTGACATTGGTAAGGAATATTTTTGGAATATTTCTAAGGGCTGGACTGTGTATAGTTAAAACACTCTGACCTGTTGGTTTCAGAATAGCTGTAAAAGGACATTTGCTGGTGTCCAAGAACACATTGTTTGTAGAAAATTGCTCTTTTGGGGTTATCAACACCTTTATCAGCAGGCTTGTACCTCTTGATTTAATCAACATTTAAATTGATATACTGATAGGAAAACTGTTCATGGGTCAGCTGTAAAATGTCATTTGCCTTGAGTTTTGGAGAACACAGGCTGGGGAAGAATAGACCAAGAAGTTTTGCAAATGTAGTGGGGAAGACTCCAGAGGTTGCAGTTGGGCACCAAGGGCTCCCATTGCTGTGTGTTTTGTCACACTGACATTTGTGACCCTCTTCAGCCCTTGCAAAAGTATGTCCAGCTCTGGATTGGCTTCCCCTGGAAGCAGGATGGAATCCCCACAGATGAGGGTAGTGGAGCTGTACCAGTTGTGCTTGCCCCTGGCCTTCAACAGCAGCCCAGGAACTTTTAACCCAAATGTAATTTGGGTTAAAATTCCCTCCTTTGCAGCACAGGCACCTGGGCTGTGTGTTGGCCCACAGGAGCAGAATTCTTCTGTAACAAGGATATAAAAATAGGTGAGAAATTTTTCTTGTAGGGAGAACCAGTCCCACTGCTGTTTTTTTCTTGCAGGGAGAAATTTTTCCTGCAGGGAGAACCAACCCCTGATGGGGTTGGGTGCAGGGTTGAGAGGCAGCAGTGACAGATCCCTGAGCCAGTCTCTGGTCACAGCTGTGACTCTGATCATAGTTCAGGGCCAGGTTGGAGGGGGCTTGGAGCAACCTTGTCTGGTGAAAAGTGTCCCATGCCTGTGGTTGGAACCAGATGACTTCAAAGGTCCCTTCTAAGCCAGGCTATTCTAGAATTCTGTGATTGTGATGGAGCAGTTTTAGGGTGATCATTGGAGTAAAAGGAGTTGCACTGGTTTAACTGAGTGTCAGTAAACATTTGTGATCCCAATGCTGTGGCAAACAAGATAGAAGGAGTGAACATCCATGTGCTGCTGTGGTGCTTCACCAGGAGCCAGAATCCTCCTGAGCCCCTGGAACAGAGGGGGAATATTATTTCTCCTTTTGTTCCAGGATGGGGCAGAAATAGATTTAAGGCTGTTATTAATACAAATTTCTGTGAGCTTAAGCATTAGTGCAACTTGCAAAATTAAAATGGGAAAGTATTTGATTCCCTCTGTGTCCTGTGCTCAGGAAATGAAGCTCCCAGTCTGCAGCACTGTTCCAGTGGGGGCCTGAACCACCCTCACTGCTCACACAGCCCTGGGTGTCCGTGGGCTTTTCCAGTAAAATTTTAGGCACAAGTGGAACGCAAGGGGGAAGCTCAGCACCAAAAATGGGAATCAAAGTTCTCCTCCTTGCAAACTCTGCGAGTCATTTTTATTTTTCTTAAATCAGCTAGGGTAGCCCCTATCCATGAAAAGCTGTTATGGGGTAGGTTTTATTTGCATTTTTATTTTCAATTAGGCTCAGTTCATCTGTGATATAACTGTGAGCAGCTGTGACTGTGCAGCAACCATAAAGATAAAAGGCCTGATTTTAATTTGAACTCTGGTAAAGCACCCATTAAACAGGCAAAATGTTAATTAAAAAAAAAAAAAGAGAGAGAATATAACAGACTTTTATGGGCTTTCTTTTTTCTGTAGTAAATTAACATTGCAGACTTTCAAACAGATGTCTTAAATACACATTGTTATTAACATGAAAATGTGGTATTACATAAATTAAAATCAGGTCCAGAGGTGTTTGGGGAGACCTTTTCTCATAACATTTCCTAATTGAAAAGGCCAAGCTCGGAGCGCATGGGGCGAGTTCTCCCACGTGCTGGGGCTGCAGCTGATGCAGGGCTCAGCAGGACTTTATTTACCTGAGGGTGCCTGTGGGAGAAGGCAAATTCCCTGGTTACAGGGTTTTTCAGCGAGGTGAGGGAGAGAGGGCCATTGTTTTCTGTGTGTTTCACACCCTGCCTTGTGACCCTGCTGCTCACTTTCCTTTCCTGCCTGTCCTCTCATGCATAAAAAATTGCAATGAGAATTGACCAACCTAGGTATGAAATGTATTTGCATTTGGAAGTGAGGTTTTTTTGTGAGTTCAATTTGCCAGGAGGCAGCAGAATTGTGCAATCAGAGCGAGACATGAGTATCTATAAAATGGATTAATTCTCAGTGTCACATTCTGTGAGGGAAGGCTCTTGGCCAGCAGGCACTGACAGCTCAGCCAGGCAGGAGAGACAGGGACAGGAGATAGTGTGGATCCAGGATGCTGACAGCAACTTTCCTGAGCAGATCCCAAGATGTTCTCTGTTGGGCTGTCAACCCCTGTTTTTACACCAGTAATGATTTCCATTCTGGGAACCTCTTCAGGACAGCTGGGCTGCAGCTTGGGCAGAGCATGTGGCAGACAAAACTTGACGACTGCCGCGCTTTCCCAAATGTCATGTTTTAATGTGAACAGATGTAGGTGTCTCAGCAGCTTCCTGATCCCACAGGAGGTGGGAGACTACCAGGAGTGCTCACCCTGTCCCAAACCCCCTCCCAAACCCTCCTGTCCTTGCAGGGTGCAGGCCAGACAGGTACGGCCCCGGCTGCTCCCTGCGGTGCCAGTGTGCCGGCAGATCCCGCTGCAACCCCCACAATGGAAACTGCTCCTGCCCAAACTCCTGGATGGGGCCAACCTGCAGAGAAGGTAACCAGGCTGGGGGGATGCAGCCTTTCCTGGTGGGATAAAACACGTGTGGTGGTCGGCTTGGATGGGAGTGTCAACCCATTGAATTGTTTGGATAATTTCTCTTCTTAATGAAATTGAGTATGGAGGGAAAGTTGGGAAAGTTTCCTCTCACTTGTAGTCTAATCACAATTCCTCCTCCAGGAGGGAGAACTTTGGGAACCTTCTGATTGGGAGGTGTTTCACAGTTTTGCCTGCTCTCTGCCTCTGTGAGGAGGCCACTGTAACTCCCTCCTCTACCTTCTTTTCAAGGCTACCATTATTGAATTATTTAAGTGTAAATTGTATAATCTATATAATACTTCAGTATTAGGTTATATGGACCTGAAACCGTGTTTCTACTTAATTCTCTAGGTGGCCCTCCAAAGCTTCCTTTTTATGAAGAACAAGCTCAAGAAAGAGGGAGTATTTTTCCAAGAGCTCTACAACAGTAACATTTGGACTAATAAATGAACTGTTTTATATGCACAGACGGTATTTGAATTTGGATATGAAAACAGTTATTCAATTCAGCTTGAATTGTACTGAAGTATTCACACTTCTTATGGAAGACTACAGAGGCCATTTAGTAGCTGGATCCTTTTAAAAAGTTGAATCTGTTTCATGTGCTCATTCCTAGCCTCTTGCCCCTCCATTAATCTACTCTGGACATTCTTTCTGGTATTAATATAATTCATTGCTTGAAAGCCTGGACATGTTTTTAATCAGCCCAGCTCCAAAGAGTATCAGGATAAGCAGTGTGGAACACATCACCATGGAATGAGCCACGCTCCCTATCAGGGACTTTCTAAACCCACTTGACAACCAGCACCAAGTTTGAAGAGTGTTCCACAGATTATTTTTCTACAGGTTCACTGCAAAATCACATTGCACAGAAACTAGAGGGATTCATCAAGTTAATTCCTTTTGAATAACGCTGTGTGTTCTAGAGGGACATGCAGGCTAATTTTGAACTTGCAGCTGAAGAAGAATCTGCCACAATCCGACAAGAGTCCTCAATACACTGTTAATTTATTTAAGAGCATCTTCTGCATTTCTGGTATGGTTTGACTGATTGGAAGGTCTCTGTCTGAATCTGTCTTCCAAAGAGTGTGTTGTCATCTGCCAGACTCTCCTGGCATTCTGTGTTCTCACATCTTAGCAGATGAATTTCTCAGCATGAACTGTGCAGCACTTCTCATCAAACAGTATCTGCTAATGCAGAAAAGGTTTTGTCTTGAATGGAGAAAGCAGATAGTAAGCAAGGGGAGATGCTTAAAGATAATATTTTTGTGTTTTGTGCTTTTATTGAGCTCTTTTTTTAAAATCATCTTACAACTGTCCTGATCCCATTCAACAGCTGCTGGTGGCCACTTGATAGAGCAGAGACATTTTGGTGCTCTTTTGTCTGTTTAGACAGGTTTTCCTTTCATACAGAAATATGTCATTATAAAGAAATTTATATTCTGTATTACAATATTCTGAGTTAACCAGGCTAAAAGATTTCAGAGTGCCTCTTTATACCTCTCTTAGGTTAGAAGTTACAATATCTGTGTAGTAACCACTTGATTCTGACTGTATCAAAAGTGCACTTCAGAAGGGGCATCAGGACCCTGGTAGATCAGGGTATGAGCAGTTACAGCTCTTGTGCTGACACTCCATTCACCACCAGAGCAAAGTGCAGCTCTGCAAGAGCAGGTTTTTGTTTTGCAAGAGACAAAATGACAATTGATGGTAACTTGGGATTTCTGAAGAAGTTTGTTGTTGTGGTTGGGTAAGTGATGAGCTGGTGAAGCAGGATCCAGGAGGTTAGATGGGAAGATGAGGTAATAAATTTCCCCCGTGGTTCACCCCAGGTTTTAAACACATCTGCAGTCAATAATTGTCCAGGCCAAAGCAAGTGGCATTTGCTCCCCTGGGAGTTTATTTCAAATTGTGATCTATGGGAGGCAATACAGTTTTAGGAGGTGTTTTCCAAGCTTCATGGAAGTCTTATTGTTGTTATTCATCACTTCATAGGTGTTCAGAGTAAAGGTATTTGTGAATGTGTCAAAATTAATTAACTAAGTGTGCTTTCAGCCAGAAAATCACTGGGGCTGATGCTGATCCCTTTTAATTTCTTCTGTAGAGCTCAGTGAATGTCACTGGAAAGTTCATTCAATGTAAATGTGGCAAAATTATGGTCCCAGAAGCGTGTGACTCTCAGCAAGGCAGTGACATTTTAAATGCTCTTTTGGAGGCGTGATGGCCTGGGTCTGATCCTACAATTATGTGAATTTGGGGCAATTTCACTGAACAGGAACCCGTAAGGTGAATCTCCTGTGAGGCAATGAGATATAATCTTAGCAGCTGCTGGAGAAGAACAATTGAGCAGTTGACATATCTTAGCTCTGTATTTACTGCAGAGCCAAACTACAACAGTAGTGCAAGTGTCACACTGCACTCAGGATATTTTGTAGAGTCTTCGAGTGAGTAAAGCTGTAGAAAACCTCTGAAGGGCTGAGCTTCCCTTTAAAGCCTGGTCAGC
Source organism: Acrocephalus scirpaceus scirpaceus (assembly GCA_910950805.1). NCBI lineage: Eukaryota > Metazoa > Chordata > Aves > Passeriformes > Sylviidae > Acrocephalus > Acrocephalus scirpaceus. The sequence goes on from OU383781.1 coordinate 3,696,597, forward strand.
TTCAGAGTCAGATGGGTCGGAGATTCATCATTCAAGTCAAATTTCAGAGATTCATCCCACCTAGTTTCGAATATCTCCAAGGATGGAGATCTCACCACCTCTTTGAACCTGTCCTAGTGAAAATTTCATGATCTTTTTTTTTTTCCTGGTTTCTAATCAGAATTTCTTAAGTTTTATCTTTGGTCCACTGCTTCTCATCCTTTCAGTGTGGATGTCTGAGGAGCCTTTGGCTTCCTCTCCCCCACAGCCCCCATGGGGCAGTTGGTTGCAGCCTTGGTCTTCTCTTCTGAGGACACCCCATCATTACCTCAGTGACCCTCACTGGCCACGTTCCAGTACATCAGACATTCCAGTTCATTCCAGCTGCCCAGAGACTGGTGTGGTTACTCAGCAGCATGAAACCTTTACACTGCTGTCAGACAGCAGAAAGTATCAAATGTACTGTTTTTCTCTTATTTTTGCAGACTGATATGTGATTTGAGCAGCTAATCAAAGGGGAAACCTTTCTCAAGCCATATTATTTACACCTGTGTATACTTGTTTACATTTCCCACAGTACCTTGATAATAGAATTGTAAATATGTAGTATAAGGAAATAAAAGATTTTTGTATTAAGTGTTTTTAAAGGATGTCACGATTTTAGGTACATGATGAAACACATATTTTAAGTGACTGATACTGAGCCTGTGCCAATGAATTAAAAGGCCCAAGTAGATCTGCTTTGGGAAATATTTCAGCAGACTTTTTTTTAAATCAAAAAATGCCAATTCATACAAACCACTCCATATGCAATAGACTTTTTTAATCAGAATGCTTTTTGGCTTCTTTCTGTTATTACCTTGGGAAAAGAAGTTCACTTCAGTGCCATCGAACAGACCATTCTGATTTGTGGTTCTGCATGACTGCTTGTTCCAAAACAAAGTACAGGTAAAATATACAGATAAAAATCAGAATTAAAGATTTTCAAAAATGTTAAAAGGGGAATTTTGATTGGGGTAGTTGGAATGTTTTATCTTGGTTTTTATTTCTTTTCATAAGGCAGAGAAAATGTTTACAGGATTTTGTTTTCTAGAAGAGCTACACTTTATTAACAATTAAGGAAGTTTACTTGTTTGTGATATTAATGTTTTGATTCTGCTTCTTACTACAGTTTAACACATTTACCTAATTCCTTGCCTACAAAGTAGTCTTTATTAGACAGGATGGAGTTTTTTAATGGAAAACTGACTAAATCAGCTTTTCCAGAGATTAATTCTGTGGCAAGTGAGTGTAGTTGCTACTAAATTAACACAACTCTGCTCATTTGCTTCATCAGATTCCAGTGAAAGAGTGTCAGCCTGATACAGTCCTGACCACAGCACTGGGGTTTGTTGAAAATGAAAGTGAAAAATACAGTGAAAATGGGGTTTATAGTTAAATTGATGTCCATCTTCCTCTTGGTGAAGGCTGCCCATTTCCCAGGAGGCTGAAGTTAATTACACTTCCTTGACGAGAGCGCTCTGTGTATTCCTCTGCAGCACACTTGCACGTGCAGATAACTCCTTTCAGAGAGACATTGGAATTATTTCTGTGCCAAATCCCCCTCTCTTACCTTGTGTGCTCCAGATAACTTGAGCTGGAGTGGGAAGGAGTTGAGTGTAACTCAGTGGGCCCGGCAGAACCTCGCTCGCTGCGAATTCATGAAACCAGAACAACATGTTTCAAGTTAGACCTCACTAACACTATCCTCATAGGAAAACAATCAGAATTTAAAAAATTCCCCGCTTCCCCTGCCAAAAATTATTATTCTGCTTTTATCCTTTTTATGTTGAAGAACCATAGCTATTAAAGTTTGCCCAGATTCCTTGCCAACCATATTATTTTGATTGGCTGCAGGTTTCTGTTTGTGTAAGTAATAACCAGCATAGTGTCAGGAGTTGCCAACGGGACAAACATGGAAATAATACCTTCATGTCCTTCCCAGAAGAGGCAAAGACACATTTGGGAGCCATCGTGGCTTCATTGTGCAGATCAAACAGTGATTCTGATGGAATTTAGCTTCTTATCAGAGCAAAGTAAAGCTTAGGAACAATCTTTGAGAGTGCTGGTGGACCAAGAAGCCTCCATTCTCCCATCTTTGTGTTAATATTTTAATATTTAGGCTAGAAACCTTCTCAGTCCTGTTTTTGAGGGACTTTTCCTTCAGCTTCAGGTTGACCCATGACTGACTGAGCAACTCCATGCATGGGCTCCAACTGTGTCCAGTAATTCTTTTGCAAGGTCACAGCTTTAAATTCTGACACTGTGTAAAGCAATTTCCAGCAGTAAACACCAAATCTCTGCCTTGTAGAGCATAAATTGTTCGTTCTGTTCTTTTTATTGCTTTTAATAAGCACTTGCATAGCAATATTATGTCTCTGTGAATTTGTAACCCCTCTTCAAGGCATGTGTGGGATGTATCTCAGATCTGTACTGTACTTTCTGTTGTAGACATGTTGTAGTGAAAGGATGCTGATTTTTTTATATATAAACATGTCAGTAAAACTTGGTCTTGTTTTTCCCTTATTTCTAGTCTTAAAGCAACAGGCTTATGTTGTGGATGAGACTTGATTCTACTGAACTAATTCACATTCAGAGCAAACAGGCCAAAATCACACCTGCTTTTAGAAGTTTGTACAGAATAAATAATGGCCTGTGCCCAGATGAGTTTGTATGTGATCCCTGACCAGGGCAACCTGGCCAGTGACTGAGCCTGACAAATAGAACTCTCTGGCACTCAGACTCCAGAGTATTAGAAATATGCAAAACACAGCATAAATCTTGCTGGAAGAGGATGGTTATGAAGTGCAACATTTTGGGAAGACTTGGGCACGGAGCACTCTGAAGGCAGTTGAAACCACACACCTGCAGCCTCCCATCAGCCTGCTTGGGCACTTCCCAGAGCCCAGTTCTGCCAACAAATTGCCTGGTTCACCTTCAGGGTATTGTCTCCTCACGTTGGCAGGAGCTGATGGAACATGTGTGCCTGCTTAATGCCAAATAATGCAGTAAGAGTGTGCTGGTTAATTGGAAGTAGCAGGCTAAATTGAATTCCAAATGTGTAACAAAAGGGGAATGGTAGATCAAGCTGTCAGGGAAGAAGTGGACAGCGCTGACTTGCTGCTTTCTGGGAGGGCAGGCTTGGGTTCCTTTTGAAATTTCAGGGCAAACTTTTAGGATCGAGCTGTGTAATACTGCAGGGTTCTGTCTTGTGTGATTTACTTCACTCTTCCTGCAGTTTTCAACAAGGAACAGAATAATTAAGTTCATTTGGTTTGTCATCCTTTTGACATATGTTCTAAAAATAATTCTATAATCCTTGCAGCTTATCCAGTAATTTCTTTATTAGAAGCCATATTTAAACTATTTGAAGAAGCTGTTGATGTTATTGCTATTAACCTCTCAGATTGCTGTTAAAAGCTGACCAAAAACTAGACATGGAATATTAAACCAGAATATTTTCAACTTCTGCAGAAGTTAGCATTGATCTGTGTTTTAAACCTTTAAAAAGCCACGCCTCTGCAGCATTTGAAATGTTCATAAATCATGGGATGGTTTGGGTTGGAAGGGACCTTAAAGACCATCTATTTCCAACAAGGTGTGGGGCAGCCACAACTTCTCTGGGCACCCTTTGCTAGTGCCTCACCACCCTCACAGTGAAGATTTTCTTCCTGTTATCTGAGATATGTGGGACTAGAGGGGCCCTGTGACTGTATCCAGGGAGCACTGTTGGATGGGATGGCCCCTCAGCATCTTCAGAAATCGTTACCCCAATCTGCAGCCAGCACTGCTTATCTCTTCTTTTAGTCAGCACTAGGAGTTCACAGGGTGCTCGTAGAATATTCTGCATGCACGCAATAAAAACAACCATCCAAACCCTGTGAATGGTTTAAAAATGACTTTAAAGTGCTGTATGATAAGGCACTGCTTTGTTGATTCCTTCAAGCATGGTAGTTAAAAAAAACACAACTCAGTTGTGTTGTTTTATATATGAATAAAGATGTCAGCAAGTAGTCATCTAACTGTCCGTGCCATTTGGCAGTATCTAGCTTCCTTTTCAGTAATAGCCCAATAAATCTTTATCTTTTACTAAGCTGATGACAGCAAAACATCTTGAGAAGCTGCATGTGGTGTAGATGTTATAGTTAATGCTTAAATGCTTCATGCCATCGTCTACTGGGTGTTTTTTCCTGTCCAGATGTAACATCCTGGTTCAAGGCATGTGCTCGCTTCTCCCTCTAGTGATTCCAAGAGCCTAATGGTAATTAATTCATTAATTAAGGTCTGTTATCCATGGTCACCATGTTGGCCCACAGTAACTGAGATCCACCTGCTCGAGTGACCTCCCTGACCCCTTACCAAGAGTACAAAGGTAGGAGCTTTGCCATTTTGGAGCAGGTTCTGCACTTTGTGTTTTCTTTCTGCCTGCAAGCCCTTGGTTCACCCAGAAGTCCTGGGCTTGTCTCAGCTCTGTCCCTTGCTTTGGAGGTGGCCATGGAGGCTTCCCAACAGGAGCAGCACTGTGAGTTGGGATCATGCTGGCTGGGGAAATGGAGCCACGTTTGGGGTGGAAATGCTCCGTGTCCCACTGATTCTGCCCTGTTCCCATTAACAAGAAGCCATCCTGTCATTTCTTTGTTATTTGGTAAGTCTTAAAGTGCCATAAATTACTTAAAAAGTGACTTAATGAAAATTTTCTCCGATTTTTTTTGCAGCTGGAGGAGGCTTTTTTCAACCAGAAATCCAGTTTTTAAATGATTTATTTATCCTCTAATAACCACATTAAGATTTCTTGCTGTACATCATCCTCAAAGAGCAAGATCGGTGCAAGTAGAGACTGTGGGGTAATTCCTGCCTGTCCATTTGCTTTTTTTTCCCCTTTTCCCTGACATTTCAGCTCTGGTAGCTGTTGTGCATCTTGGCCTTGCACTACCAGGCACAGGGGAGGGCTGCTCTTAATTATTACTTTACCTTAAGGGTATATATGAAATACAAAGCAGCATCACATTAAATATGGGCTGTACCCCTGGGTAATGAGGGCTGGGAATGCTGCAGGAGCAGCAGCCACGGATGGCATCACTCTACTCGAGCCTTTTGTGGAACCCTTCACCCTCTCAAAAGTGAGAGGTTTGAACAGGCAGCTTGAAGGACTATTAGGGCTGCTCACGGTCATAGTTAGCGTGTTAAAATATTTTACAAGAACCCGTGAATTTGATCAGAAAATAGTTATTTTTGGCTGCCAATGTGGCAAAACCACTTAAAAGTACAAACTCAAGAATGTGTTGAAAGGAGTCAGTTTGCCAGCTCAGCTATTGTTGTAGCAAAGCCTCTCCTCTGATCCAACGGGAATCCTCTCCCCAAGTTTTATTACTTAAAAAGTTAACGTGGATGTCAGGCACCTGGAAATCTTTATGTCTTTGAAAAGAGCGTTGGTAGGGGCTGGGTGGGTTTGGTTTCTTGTTGCAAACTCTTTTGCTGTGGGGTGTTAGCTGGGGATTTCCTTCCCGTGGGAAGCTTTGAGGATTGATTTGGTACTTCAGTGTCACTGCTCTGATAATGTGCTCTCTGCAAAAGATAACAAGATGTGTGATTTGGTGCTTAAGTATTTGAATTTGCAGTGGATTTTCTCTTATTTTTGATTTCTATCTTTAGATAGAAATCTAAAAAAAAAAAAAAATACAGCCTTGGCTTTTTTACCTTTTTAAAAAATATGTGAAGAACCCCAACCACCACACAAGGGTCCTCTAGAGAGACAGGGCTGCCTCTTTTGAGAAAAGTCCAAGGGACAGAATGATTTCAGCAGCAGAAATCCATTTTAATGCATGGCTCAGTGAGGGTGTGTGCAAGCAGAAAGCCCCTGGACCCTTCAGGAGCTGGGGAAGGGATGGATCTGCAGCCCTTGGTATCTCGAGTTCATAAATGGTGCTTCAACCCCTGCCCTGCAGCATCACTTGGTAAGACAGGGGAGATGTCAAAAACATCATGACCAATGAACTAATGTTTTACTTTGAGTGGGCATGAAGGAGAATGTTGAAAACTGGGTTTCTTCCTGCCTCTGCTGCCAGCAAAACAAAGCCCCACACAAGAGGGTTTGAAGGTCCCTCTGGGAAAAAAAACCCATTGCCAGCTCCACCAGAGCACCTTGTCCAAGTTGCCCTGGAGGAATCTCTGCCAGAAATACCTGTTAACAATAAGGACCTGTTAATGTTTCACAATTATTTTCCCAAGTATTTAATTGCTGCACCAGTCCCCAACACAAGAAACTGGCAGATATTAAATACACAATAACTGTGGAAACCTCTGCCCTGTCTGCGTGTGCCAAGACCAAGATAGAGCTGCACATCTGCAGCTCTGGTGAGGGCTCTGTGTGCAATCAAAAAGAATAAAAAGCTGGGGCTGTGTCAGTCATAACTACAACTTTTCCAAAGAAAATCAACACGATTTTCATCTTTTGTGGAAGGAACCTAAGCCACAAATTATTCATGGCAGGCACATCCCAGCTTTTCTGCACAGAGGCTGCTCTGGGGAATGAGGGAGAGCAGTGTTGGTGGCCAGTCAGGGGGGATTGTTTGTAATTCCCCATCCCCACGAAGGTGTTGCTTTGTCAGTGGCTTCTGACCAGATAAAAACTCATCATTTACCAGAGGTGTGATCTTCCTGCTTCAAGATCTTTTTGCAAAGCTCTTGCTTGGCTTCCCCTTGTGAGTGTCAAAGTTTACAACTGACAAAACCCCACAAACTGTAGCTTCTCTGCCTGATATCAAGGCAACATGGAAGCTTATTTTGGTACTTTATCCTCCCCAAGTGAGGAAACTGCAGCACTGGCACAACACCTTCAATATTTCTGCCTCACTCTGCAGGGTCTTAAAGACAAGGCTGTGCCTTGATGGATGTCAGAAAGGGACGTTGGCTTTTGAAGTGGTACTGAGAGCCTGTTCTCATTCCTGAGCCTTGATACACCTTTTCAGCTTGTAAATTTAGATATCTGCCTCAATTTCATCTGCCTGATAGAGTTTATGAGCTACTTGACAGCAGACCTTCCCAGTTCCTGACAGAGCAGCTCCTGTTGGGGGCAATGCTGCTGGATTCTCATGTGTTGTGACATCTGTTCCTTGCAAAAGATATTCATGGACTGCCACAACACAGACTGATTCATTTTGCTTGGGTTTTCCAGAGGAAGAGGTGGATTCAAACCTTTTGGGAGTCAAGGGGGGAGCTGGACTGAAGTCTCCTACACCCTGGTAAGAGCTCCAGTCACTGAGTGATTTGATAACCAGAACACTCCCTATGGCTATCTTCCCACAGGCTTACAAATATAGCTTGAAGGTTTATTTTTAACTGGAATGACCGTATTGGTAATTTGCATGATTTTTTTTGGCCTCCAAAAATGTTTGAGCGACTCAGTAGGTGGCACCCTTTCTATTCCTTGATTTTTCCACCAAATGTCAAAAATAAGTTGGAGCTGGACCTTGTGTGTGTGTGTGTAAAACAAGTTCAGTAAAAATGTAAATGCATATTTGTCTCCCTAATTGAATATAGTATATTGTGAAATCATTACTGTCAGGGCACACTTGGGTTTATACAAACGCTTAAGTAAAGAAAATATATAAACCTAGATTGACTTGAACAATTTGAATGTGATAGCGGACATCTGTGTTCAATAACATCACTTTGGTAAGCGGTGTTTAATATTTCATGTCAAAGCCAGGAGAGTAATAGGACGGGGTATTTTCAGAATTCTTAGATTGCTGAAGTTTATGGCATGGCATAATATATAATCTGTCCTTTGTCAAGCTCACCAGAAAGAGCCCTACTGCAGCTGAAGACGTAAAGTGCTCTAATATATATGTTTCTGGACCTCTCCCTGCTTGAGGAATTAATCTTGGAAGGTGCTGAGTGCCCTGAAGTGCCAGTGAAGTCAGTGGGATTTGAAGTTTCTCACAGCTCGGAGAACAGGGATCCTTACAGGGGCTAATCACTCTCCTGCAGTCCCGGCCAGGAAAGCCCTTCAGAGCTCCTTAACTTTTAGTGTGTGAGGAGTCCTCTTAAAAGTGGCACCAGGAATGCTGCTGGGATGGTGTCCAGAGGTCCAGCTCATTTCTCCATCATCCGATGGAGTGAGAGCTGCTCCCTGGCCTTGGGAATTTGAAACTTGGTAGCAAAGAGGTGAAAATGAGAAGGTTCCTTGCCCAGGGGCAGATCTGGCACTGAGGGCTGAGCCCAGAGTGCCCCCAAGCAGATCAGAGCTTTATCTGCTGGGTTTTGAGGGGTGGAGGAGGAGGACAGGGGCACCCCCTCATTCCAAGTGAAGTCCGTGCACAAACACATCACCAGCTCAGGAACTCTGGCTGCAGGAAGTTCAAAAGAAGAGAAACATTTTTAAGTATCTTCCAACTCTCTTATTAATGAGCAATTACACTGATGTTCTTGGATGAACTTCCACAGAGTAATTCATCTGCAAACAAATCTTTCTTTTGTATTTCTCCCCCCCGCCCCAAATCCCAGTCTTTTGTATTTCATTTTTAGGTGAAATTCTGTAGTGAAAGGGGCCAAAAGAAACATGCTTTCCTGAGCCTCATGCTGAATGTCTGTCTGGATAGTTTCATTTTAACTGCAGCTTGGGAAAAAAAAATGTAAACATGGTGTGAGTATCATTTTTAAGCTGAAACTGGTTTTCCCCCGTGTTCAAATAGCATTATAAATGTTTGCTCAAAAGAGGCATATTTATTCATCTAGCCTCTGAGAGAACACTGTGTGCATAGGTAGCAATAAAAATGTGTTAAGGGCTCAGGGAGATTCCCCTGGTAAATGGCTTTTCTCTTGACCTCCTCTTAAGCATCTTAGCGGGGCTCTGCTGCTGCCTCTCTGAGGAAGTATGTTTGCATTGGGGAGGAAGAATTGTTAAAGTTGCAGAGTGTTACAAACAGTGAGCAAATAACTGTGGGGGTTTGGATGTTTGGGGTTTTTTTATATAATGTTGGGAAAAAACTCTTATGGAAAAGACATGGAATGCAAAGCAGTCACACACATTGGAAGTTGTTCCCAACATGCTATATGATTTCTTGCAAGGAAGATGATCTATGCAATTGTTATTCTCTAAATTTTTTCCTGACTAATTTCTCAGCAATTTTTTTTTTGATGTGGCTATTCACCACTCCTGCTGGCTGAATCTGCCTGCAAGGGTTGTTTAGTATGGAGAAAAGGAGGATCAGGGGGTCCTTATCACTTTCTACAACTCCCTGACAGGAGGTTGAACCCAGGTTTTTACAAAAAGGGTAATAAAGTATTGGAATGGTCTACCTGGGGAGGTGGTGGAGTCACCATCTCTGGATGTGTTTAAGAAAAGCCTGGATGTGGCACTTGGTGCCATGGTTTAGTTGAGGTGTTAGGGTTGGGTTGGACTTGATGATCCTGGAGGTCTCTTCCAACCTGATGATTCTGTGATTCTGTGATTCAGGTGGAGCGAGATCTTTTCCTCCAGGTAACGAGTGATATGGCAAGGGGAAATGGCCTCGAGTTGTGCCCAGGAGAGGTTTGGGTTGGATATTAGGGAAAATGTCTTCTCTGGAAGGCTGGTCAGGAATTGGCCCAGGCTGTGCAGGGCAGTGGTGGAATCCCCACACCTGGAATTGTTCAAATAACCTGTAAATGTGATGCTGAGGGGCGTGGCTCCTGCTGGACTTGGCGGTGCTGGGTTAGTGGTTGGATTCGATGGTCTGGGAGGGTTTTCCAGCTGAAATGATTCTCTGATTCTGTGCATATTCAGATATAGATCAGACACTCAACATCATGTGGCTTCTCTGGCACATGAGGTTACTGTCTCCTGATTACCAGCCTGAGTGTTTTTGTGTGCAGAAATGATTTCCAGTGACTCTTTTGCATGAGACCATGGAATTGCTTTTCCGTGAATTTGGTTCGCTCAAATGTTTGTGGAAACGCAAAAAAAAAAAGAGGGACTGCAGCAGAAAGAAATTCATCAGGCTGTTTGTATGAATAAGGCAAGGCTTCCCTGCTTTGCTCACCCAACTCTCTCTCCTATCCAATTAAATGTGCACTTGGCAGTTGTCAGAGTGAATAACTCGGCTCTCCACAGAAGCTGGAGATGGAAAACACCTGCTCAGACCATCCCCTGTCCAGTGCAGAGCCATTTCCCTGCAGGACACGGGTCATCCCTAAATCCTGCAGCTGACACGCAATGCACAGCCTCAACTGGCAACATCCTGTCCAGAGTTGCACTTCATAAATCAGGGGCAGGCCCAGTAAATCAGTGAGGAAGAGCAGTCACCGACGCCGTATCTCCCTTCCGCGCGGGCTCCTCGCGCTCGGAGGAATCAGTGGCATGTCAGAAATGGTTCTCTTACCCAAGCACTGACCAGTATCTCCACAGGGCCGTATCTTGCCAAGCAGGAACATAAGCAAACACTCAGGTCTGCACTGGGGGCTTGAGCAATCTCCCTGCACGGCCAACATTCCTCCCAGCTGTTTATGTGTCCGTGGCGGGGTCGCCGCTGCCGTTATCGATGGCTGATGTTGCTGCTGCTGCAGCTCTGTGTCATTCTATCGTCCTTGGGTGGGAGGATGAGTTAAACGATGAATCTGTGCATATTTTGTCACGATGGGAGCCTCCAGATCGCCCTGTTCCCATGGAAACCTGGCCCTGGTTTAGCTGAGCTGGCCCCGTCGTGGGTGCTGAGCGCTCGGAACGGGGAAAAAAAGCTGGCGCTGGGCTCCGCTCGGAAATCTGCTCCCAGATGTATGGATGTTTGTTTATTTTTGCATTTAAGAGACCTAGAAAAGTGCACCAAGATGCAAAATAGCACGGAAGGAACAGTCTTTGCAAAGACTAATCCTCACTGATTGGCATAAAGCGGATATGTATTCGTTCCATAAATTTGGGGTAAGATTAAATTACAAGAGGCCTAAAAGGAAAGATTAAAAAAAAACCAAAACAACCTAGCTGGGCCAAGATTGTTAGTTTGGAATATATGTAGTGCCAAAACAATACAAGTTGCACAATTTCACCACACATACCCATTTCTTAACCCATTCTGGCTTCATCAAACTCCACAGAATTTGGTGATTCCAGTAGACTGCGATGGACTTCACACTGGGCTGTGGCAGCTGGTGTCCTGCTCCTGGTTATGGCCCGTTGACCTCAATCAGGTAATTTTGGACATTGTAGGGTGATTTCTGCCTTACCTGGTGAGTGTTTTGAGTACAGACTCCTTAGGTTCTAATCAGAAATTATGCACCCTCCCCTCTGCTAGATGTGGGTCGGAAGGAAGCTCTGCTGAAAGGCTGCTGCTTCACTTTCTGAAAAAGCCCAATGTTATTGTGTGTGCCTTGCCAGGCCTGGAGATGAAGTTTTTCCATGTGTTTTTCCAGAGATCTGTAACATATGGTGACATTTTCAAGTCCTCACCATGCTGGAAAGTCTGTGCCATAATGTCACTGCCATGCCGCAGGGGTGCTGGGGAGCAAAGATTAAATTGCATTGGCCAAATTTTAACAAGTTATCACAGTGGCCCTGGGAAAACTTCATCCATGTGGTTCTCTGAGGAGTTTGAGGTATTGTTAATTAAATGACTGCTGTGCTTTTACCTCCCATAAAAACTTTGCCTCCCATAAAAGGTTTTTAGCTTGATGATGCATCAGGCAGAACTCCTGCCCAGTGTCTGCGTTACATTGCTGCTGGGGCTGTGCAAGTTCCAGCTCCAGCACCTCAACCCAACTTTGTGTGGCTGGAAGGGCCCCGAAATACCAGCCCTGCCTCCCATTTGGTCACAAGGGGGACAGTGGCAGTAATTTTTTGGCTGGTGAATGCGCCAGGCTTGATGGGAAGGGCATGAAAACGTTCAGATTGCCATGAGTGAGAAGCAACACAACATCCATATTGCGTCTCTTGTTCTTGGCATTGCAACAATGCATAGTTCTCTGTTGTCTCTGGAACCACTCAGGCCTGTAATGAATGGAGTACCAGTGATTGGAAACGGTCCTTTTAAGCGGATGTTTCCATTAATTTGCTTTCCTCCTTAAACCTTATAGTGTTTTTCTTCAAGTGTCAGCAGAAGGGCTGAAGCATCTCTTGATCTTGCAAATTGTGTGTCCATGTGGACCAGTCCAGGCACTAGATGGAGTTTCCAACAAAATATTCACTTGTTCTCCCAGCTCTGGATGTTTTGATTAGTTCATTTCACTGGTACTAAAAAGGGAAGACATCCAAGGTCTACACTTTTAAAAGTGGTCCCAGACAGCAACTCTGTTCACAAACATGGTATATGTACAGCTGATTTTCAGAAAAGCTGAGGTCACCTCCTTCTCTGTGACTTCAGACAAAGTTGTGGTAGTTTGATGTCTTCAAAGAACTGAAAAAAATAATGGCCACCCTTTAAAATATCAGTCAAATGTTTAGAGTTGATGAGGAGGCTTCAATCAAAGCAAATCTTTAGAAAATTATTTGTCAGCACCAAAACCTTGTGAAAAATCAGATGAATTTAGACCATCCCTTACACTGTCTCCCCTTCTTACTCTGTGATTTACCTAAATCATAAGAACTCTGCTGGTTTAAACATCCCAGTGGTCAGGAGAGCTCACGTATGTGAGAACTGGGATTACAATCTTCAGCTGAACGTGTCTGAGCAGAGATTTAGTCTTGAATTTCCCATAGCCAAAGGCCCAAATTCCAGGATATTAGCAAGATAGAAAAAGTTGTCAGGCATCTATCTTGTTCTGTTGGAGAGAAGAAGGTGGAAAAAAAGAGGGAGAAAGGGAGAGAAAAAGCCCTTGGCTTCATCCCAGTGTGGAAACCTTTTCCCATCTCAAGTTAGCTGAAAAAAAAGAGCCAAAACTAACAGCCAATCCTTAGTAACATAGGGACCCCATTCAGAAAACTGTTTAATCCCATGCTTAAGTGTACCTATGGATATGGGTTTTGTTCAAATTAGTATGTTTTGCTGGATTTGGATGAATTTAGATGGAAACTTGAAGATCTGGAGAAGTAAGTCTGTATTAGGATGGCTGGTGAGGCACTGGCACAAGTTGTCCAGAGCAGCTGTGGCTGCCCCATCCCTGGGAATGTTCAAGGCCAGGTTGGACAGGGCTTGGAGCAGCCTGGGATAGTGGAAGGTGTCCCTGCCCATGGTGGGGTGTTGGAATGAGGTGATCTTTAAAGGCCCCCCTGCAACTGAAACCATTCCAGGATTCTGGGATAAAAGAGGGATAAACTGGATCTGATTTATTTTGCACCACTTGAGCAGAGGAGTCCCACGTTCCCATGTTCCCAGACATGCTGGATGTGTGTTGATGAGCTCACAGAAATGTGGGGTTGGCAGGGACCTGGGAGGTCACTCAGCCAAGCTGCTGCACTGAGGCCAAGACCATCCCTGACGTGTGTTTGCCTGCAGTTATTGCAAACCTCTTCCCAAGGGGCTCGCTGACTTCCCTCCTTGCATTTAGGGATTCCCAACGTCTGTGGCTGCCTGACGTCGGAGCCACACCACCTCTGCCACAAACCCTGTGGGACACAGAGCTGTGAATGCCCTTTCCATAACCCCCTGGAGCTGTGCCCCAATCCCAGCCCTCTGTCCCATCCATTGCTCAACAGTGGATGGGACCCAACAATTCCTGTTGGCCACTCTCACAGCTGCAAGTGACCCTTCTTTCCTCCAGGTCATTTTTCTAGACTTTCTCAGACTGGGTTGAACGGGGACTCTCAAAACCCTCCCCAAATCCCTGAGGTCCAACGTGGGGGGGTGCTGGAGGACCTGCAAATCCCAGTGGCCGTGTGGGGTGACCCATGATCTGGGGGTTCTCACGCTGATAGAATGGCTTTGTTGTTCGTAAAAGAAATGTGCTGGGATTCAGGCATGACTCTGCCCCACAGGATCAGAGAGTGATTTAATATTTTAAACTATGAAACTTGGCCTTTAACAGTTTCTGCAGGGTGCAAGGGGACTTACAAGATAGCACTGTATTATTCACTACCATGGGCCACCTTCTGAATATTATAAACCTTAATTTACTTTTTTTATAATCTGAATGGACTTTTTAAGTATATCTGAGGGAATTGGAGTGAGGAGAAACATTGCTTAATTCAGCCATTGCATCCTTAAAGCCAGATTGGAAACATGGAAACCATATGTGAGCTTTTAGCTAATAAAATAAAATGCCAAAATGTGGCGGCTGAAGCTATTGCACCCAAAATATAATTGCACATATGCTCATTTACTCACTTATAATCAAAACATTAAAAATAAAAAAAAAAAAATCTTTGATACTCAGACTAGGTGTAACTGTTGGACTAAGTTATTTTACAAAATTATTTTACATGGAAAGAATGTGCACGGGTTTTTCTAATGGCAATATGAAAAGCAAACTGTATAAATACAGCCACACACAGCAGCAATTGATAATGTTTCACCTGAACACAAAAATGTCCTCAAAATCCTTTAGCAAGCCAAATTTATATTCATTTTACTACAAGGTAATCTTACTTTTAGATGGCTCTAGACTACATATTAATGGTAAATGTGTGTTTTATGCTGAGTGTTGGTTTTCTTAGTGGAACATTCATTTATTCATTACTGCGAGTCCTAAAGAGATATTTAGCCTTGCCAAAGGTGCCAGAACTGAAATCATCTCTTTGCTTTAACACTTCATCCCTCATGTCCTGACTGTCTCTAAAACATTAGTTTTAGCTGGTTTTAGCCTCTCTTCAGTCCAAGTTTTACTGTCCCAGGGCTGATTGGAAGCCTCGTGGAGATGTTGAAAATGATCTGTTTAAAAATCAGTCAGAGAAGAAGACCCTGCTTCTCATGCAGAGGTTAAGGATCATAGAGTCCTTCTCCTCCTCCCATTTCTTGCTCTGCTATCACTTGCCTGAATCCAAGGAATCTCAGCTCTGTTTGGGCAGCAGAAAGGGGATTTGCAGCACGCAGTCCCTTGGGAGAAGTTTGCTGAAACCACGGAGGGATGGGCAAAGAACATTGACAGCATCAATCTTGGACACTGAGGCGCAGTGCAGGGCTGAGCTGCTGATGGGGCCGCCATAAATCCCCTTTTCCTGTGGATTAGCTGTCAGCAGTGGGGAGCAGGAGGAGCAGCACTGCTCCCTCTGACCGATAGACTGCACTAAAACTTGTCTGAGCATAAACCTCAGCCCAGCGGGCAGCCAGGTGCCGTTGTCTGGCTGGAAATAGGAGCAGCCCTTTAACTTTGGCAGCAGTGACCTTCCTGGTGCTGCCCTGGCCAGGGGCAGCCCCCGTGCCTGATCCACTCCTGACACCAGCCCAAAGTTCCTAGAAATTAGCCAAAGCAACTGAAAAAATTTTTCAGTGGCGCTCGTGAGGAATTTGATTTTTCAGTTGCCAGCACTTTATTTTTTTTCAGAGACACAAGAGAAGGGGGCAAAAATTATAATGTGCCTTCTAAAGGGATGAGAGAGGAAAATTAATTAGTAGGGAAGCAATTGGATGGGAATGTGGGTTAAGTGGCTGGCTCTGCCACTGGCTTCTTTCGCAACCATGGCCAACATCCATAATTCTTCCTCTCTCCAACCTCCGTGTCCCTCCTGCCCCCATCCTCCATCTGTACAACAGCTCCCATCTATAAAGTGTTTTCCATTGTTTGTCCCAAGGGCTTGATGGCTTTTGACTCTGTGCAGCGCGTTGCACAACGGCCTCTGGATGCGATTTTATAAACAGCAAATATAAATAGAAGACTTTTAGGGGAGACTAATGAAAAAACTTTAGGAATAATCTGTTTAAAGTGAATTTGAAAGTGAAAAGCTGACATGCAGATGCAGTGCTGGGATATCTTTAAGACGAGCTAGCCAAGAAATTGGCCCTTGTTTATTTTCTTATGTGATAAGTTCGATAGCAAAAATGTTGTGGGTTGTTTTTTTTTTTAAATTATAAAATGAGATGGAGCAGCCAAAAGAATGAGTGAAGTCAGATCAAAGATGATAAATTGAGTCTGATGAGATGAAAACTTTACCTATTTCAAATACCCAACTGAAAGTCTAATTTTGCAGAAAATTCTTTCTTAAAAAAAGAGAGAGAGAGGAAGAAAAAAAACACAAGAGAAATGAAAAGAAAAACATGCCATAGCCAATAAGTTGTGAAAAACTCTGGAGACTGGCACTTTCAAATGCTTGGCAGGTTTTTAAGCCAATTTTTATTTAGTCCACTATAACTGTTGGAGGGTCTGTGATTCCCAACTGTTTCACATCAGAGAATGAAAACAACTATAGCCCAGCCAAGACCACATTGGTGACTGCCAGCCCCTTTATGTGCCAAACATGAAAGCAACAAGTCCAGATGCTTTGATCCCAGCATTTTTGGATTTAGCCCAGAATGTTTTTAACTCATGTTAGGACAACATACATTATAACTGGAAATCAATCAATAGCACTGTGACCTTCAAACACAGTAAATGTTTGGAGTTAGTTTCTGAGCGTGTAATCTAAATTGGGGATTGGAAGTTGGAAGCAATCCTAACCTAACAGAAAAAAAAAAAAAAAAGTGTATAGTTTTAAAATCTGGAGTTGCAAGGAAGCAACAAATGAAGGTTTAATTGTCTAGGGAAAGATTATCAGGAACTGGAGATGCATCTGATGTGGAGGGAGGGCTGGAAAAGCCCAAGGAGCAAAGCAAAGCCATCCACCCAAGCATGGTGGAGAAACAATAAATGGGATAATGTGGGAGAAATAAGTATGGATAAATAAATAATTATAGGCCTTGCCCACTCTGGACATGGTTGGTCTTCACTCCACACTGGGGGTCTACAGGGCAGGGTGGCACAAAAGGGCGAGGAGATCTCCATGGGGAACAGGCATGGAAAACCCATCCATTCATCCCAGGAAAATCTATTCCCAATATCTGCATCCTGGACTGTTCACATGAATCCTGAGCAACAGCCCTATGCTGAGGGACCCCTTTGACAAAGTTTGTAACAAGGAAAAAAAGAAAAAGAACAGGTTTATTGCAAATATAGCTGTGCTACAGGCCAGCTATATTTTATACATATATATATATATAAAATATATTACTTTATATATATATATATATTATATTAATGCTATAGCTGTGCTTTATCCTGTGTTATAGACAAGCACATGATCCCTTCAACCTTCACACTGCTGCTGCGTCCATGGACCAACATCAGATGTGCTCCATTTTAAACCAAGGTCTGACCTCTGCAGAGAAGAAGTGGCTTCAAAAGGTAATTAAGATAATTCAATCTCTCAATTTTTCTTTTTTTTTTTTTTTTCTTCTGCAATATGATTTAATTGTATTGCCACTAAATACCAGTCTAGACAAGGTCTTGTTAAAAGCTTTAAAATCCTCGAGTAGTTTTACCTATTAGTGATGGTAAGGAGCTGCTGGCATGTGGACCAAGCTCACACAAAGCTCTCTTATAGCAGTGCTCCCAAACTCTATCACAGGGAATTAAAAAACACCCAAAAAGATAAAATTAGGAAAAAAATCATTCTTCAGCTAGAAAAGCTATTTTTAGCAAATATGAAATCTGTAATAATGCAAATCACAAGTTGTCAATAATATACCAACCCCATGCCCAGCCTGGTTGTCACCTGCACTTGTGGGGACACAGAGACAGTGGGGATGGCAGAAAGGTCTCCATCCTTGTCATATAATGCAGGGAAAGGAGAGAGCCAGGTCATGGAAACCTCTGGGAGAGGACACACTGCCCTCAGGCTGGTGGGAAAACTTTTATTCCAGGGAACACAGCATGCAGGAGCAGGGCTGGGGAGGGAAGGAGGTGCTGAGAAGTGATTCTGGGGGCAGGCAGAGGCAGCACCACCCCTGGGCTGAGCCTGGGCGTGGTTATGTGAGCTCCAAACTGCTGCAGAGTGACCGTGTTCTTCATGGGATTGCTTCTGCTTCTCACACCTGTGTTCCTCACACTGTATTTCTCACACCTGGACCTCTCATACCTGTATTTCTCACACCTGTACCTCTCACACCTGTATTTCTCACACCTGGACCCCTCAAACCTGTATTTCTCACACCTGTGTTCCTCACACGTCCACCTCTCACACCTGTATTTCTCACACCTGGACCTCTCACACCTGTATTTCTCACACCCATGTTCCTCACACCTCTACTCCCTTTGCCCTCCAAGCACAGCCCACACCCTCTCTCCTTTTCCATATCCTCAGTGGCCTCTTTTTGAGAAAAGAGAAGTTGCCCCAAGTCTCACAAGGGATCCAAAAGTGTTTTCATGAGCCTCCAGCCCTTCAGTGCCAGCAAAAAAAAAATGTTTTTTGTCAATACTAGGAGAAAATAACATGGTGGTAGATAATTGCCCTCATTTGTCAGTCTGAGCTGATGACTTTCCCGTTTCATTTCCTCCTGTGTAGTGTTACAGGGGACATATATGAGATATTCAGCAAGGACTGAAGCAGGGAAGTCTGCAGGAGTGTTTAGTGGGAGGTCAGGAATTTTTAAGAGGTATTATTACAAGGCGGTGTGGTTTGGGTCATGTTTCTTGTAGACATCTTGTCAGGAAACTTCTTTGAATAATAAATTATAATCTTTTTTTATGTATTGTACAAGCTTATTAAACTTAATCTTCAAACATAAAAATGAATTTTGAAAATATCTTCAGACAAGCTCAGAAACTAAACAAACAACATAGAAACATAAAAAAAGAAGAGAAATAGAACATATGCTGGCCAGAGTTTTAGAGACAGTAGCCACAGCACAGCAGATTTTAATTAGCAGCTACCTGCAGTGGCAGTGGCCTGGGATGAAATGTTTTGATGTGTGTAAATGTTTCTATAAAACAGTTGAAGCTTTCTTAGATCCTGTATCACTTCTTTTCCTGAGCATTGTGGTTTTCCAGCATGGACATTTCACAGACTGGGATCTCAGGAAGATCTGAAGTCTTTGCTTTCTGTTTTTGTTTCTCCAATAGTAAATTGAGGATATTTATTTACTATGGAAGGCTCTTAGTGCTTCCAAAACCCCAGTGTTTAATGACTGGGTAGGACCAGCAGTTGTGGTAGCAAGAGTTGAAAGCACAACCTTGCCATAAATCCTGCTCACACTCAGACTTAAAAAATACCTCCATATTTAGTGATACAGAATTCCTGTTTGAAATATTTCTGCTGTGCCATCTTTTGTTAAAAATGTTCTTGAGCTTAACCAGCACAGACCTTTTCAGAAGTGTAAAACAAGCAATTTCTGCTCATTCTGCCAAATGTCTCCTGTAGAGTAGCACTGCTGAGTCTGACTCACCCACAGCACTTCACTGAATCCTTGAAGGTGGCTTGGTGACCAAAGCTCCAGCTCTGCAGGGATTTCCTCAGGGCAGGACCTCAGTTCTGGTTTGCATTTGGGGAAATTTGCTTTATCATCACCTCTTCCCTTCCAGACGGGTGAGGACCACCTGAATCATGGCAAAAACAGTGATGGAACCATTGACATCACTTTGTGCCCCAAAAAGGCATGGGATGATGAGGTGGGTCTTGAAGAGCTTTTGGAGAAGGAGGAGATGCCCAGCACCATGCTCATCCCTTGTTCATCCCAAGGGACTGACTTCATGACACAGAAAGAGATGGAAAAGCAGGACCAATGCAGTCTGTGGGTCAGGAGCTCATTGTAATGATAATGTCTGATAAAGTCAGGAGAAAGTCCATCTTCCTTAGCACAGCCTGATTTACATAATTCATAAAGGCTGAGGTGTGCTTGGAGTCCTCTACATAAATGCTGCCCCAAGTCAGGCAGGTGGCTGCTGACTCTGCTTAAAGGAATGCCTGCAGATTACTGGGATATCCCTAAATCCATGTGCACTGTGGATCTGAATGGGAGAGACAATCTATTTAAGTGTGTAGGCATATGCCCCACCTTCTGTGCCCGGGGTGCTCATTTCTGGGCTCCTATTTCTGCCCTGAATTCCCTGGAGCCCAAAAGGAGGAATCTTGTCTTGCTCCACCACAATCCCAGGGAGGTCACCCCATCCCATCCCGTGGAGTCACCAGATGCAGAGGATGCACCATGTCCTGTCCTGATTTACACCCTGCACCATCCAGCCCTGCCCTCAGCTGGCACCTGGTGAACAGATAATATTTACAGAGATATAAATCAGGGAGCCCCTTTCCAGTGTAAATAGTACCAAAAGGATTAGACCCTAGGTACTAATTTCCTGTCTTAATCCGTAGTCTAATAGAGTGTTCTTGTAAAATTCAACTTTTCTTCAAAGGTGCCTTTTTTAAAACTCTTGATGGAGGTTGGTGAAGTGATGGATTGTGAGTCTCCAGCCTCAGAGTGAGAGTGAATGTGATTCAGGTAATTATGTTCTAGGCACTGTTACATATTAGAGATAACCACAGATTTGTGTTATCTGCTGTGTCACATTTAATTGGTGGCTCTTGGTGTCATGTCAGAACTGAAGACACATAAAGATTTTTAATGGGAAATCTGATCTCACCTGGGGGCATCTTCTGTCTGCAGTCATTCTTCTCTGTACCAGGAAATACTTCTACTCATCAGTACCACAGCAGCTCTTGATGAAAAAAACCAATCTGCAAGTGCTCATGAGGAGGTGCTAGAAGGCCTGGGATGAATGGGTAGATGGACAGGACAGTGTGGAGGATATCAAGGAACCAAAATTTATTCTCTTGCAATGCTAATTACCTGTGTTTGAATTTCTGTCCATTTCTGCCTATTTCTGTAAGCTCTCCAAGATAAGAAAAATTACACTACATTGGTACAGAGATGACCATATTGGCTCTCATCCTATTTTTGGATCTGTTGGTCTTCCTATAACACAAATAATAACTATGGAACACTACCAGACACTGGGGATCCTTTAAAAATTTTATTTCAAAGTGACATCCAGATCCAGGCTTTAGAACAAGAATTTCTGGCATGGGCACAGAACAGGAAAGGGAATTGTATGATCCTTTAATTAACCACGGACCAGGCAAGATACGTTGGCAAATCCCACTGAGAAGCTGCTGATTCCAGCAATGAGCTACAAGGGAACCTTGCACTCTCCTGCAGGAAACATCCCTACAGCTGAACCACACAGCTCATCAGCCCCACAATACTGGCTGGATTTATCCTCTGCAAATTCTCATCCCCATGTGCAGAGTCAGTCCAGTGTTGTTAAGCTTGTGAAATTTGATGGGCTCACAGCACGAGGCAGTTCAGCTGCTGCAATGCGAGATCCCCGTCTGTGTTCAGGTTTATTGAAAACCTCATGTCCCATCTGTTTCTAGATGCTCCTTTCATGTTCCTCATCTCTTCAGGCTGTCTTTCCCAAGGAGCTCGCTGGATCCATGTGGACTCAATAAGCAATTTTGGTGTGTGTGTTTAAGCACAAGGACCAAGATGTCTTATTTCATAAAAGTCTGTCACTGATTTATTCCTCCTCCTGCTGCCCTGCTTCCTGTTCATTTCTCCTCGCACTTCCAGAGCGAGGGACGCTGTTTACATTAAGGATGTTTCTTGTGTTTACAGATGGGGCAGCATTTGTAAATGATTCCAAAGGGTTGTTGTTCCCAAGGAGCCTCTTCAGGCTTTCAAGAAGGGCTCTCACCATGTTAGTGCTTCGTGCTCACTGGTTGTTTTAAATTTGTTTTATATGTCCTAAAAACGTCCCATGAGACCAGCCAACCTCTGATGCTGTTATAACCTCCCTCCCCACCATTTTCTGGTGGGTGGAGAGCCAGGAATGCACGTGGACACTGGATCCAGCAGCATTTGTCTTCTCCTTGTGTGGAATTGAGTGTGGCACTCAGTCAGGGGGGTTTATTTCAAAAGGCATCATTCCATCTCCTCTCTGTCCCCCGTGAGTCTCTACATCATTAGTGGGAGCACTGGAGTTTTATAAAAGCACTGCTTTTTCTTTCAGGAAAAGGAGCAAAACCACACTAGGTCTGTGTTTCATTGCTTTGTGTTCTTTATCATTTGAGTTCTGCTTGAAAGACACATTTGTTGTTTTGGACATTTTCAAGTTCATTAAAAATATAGTCCAGGAATAGATCCAGCCAGAGGCATGGATCCTCCTGGAAGTTCTTCTGCCACTCACGGTGGAGATTTTGTTCTCTTGACATCTGAACCATAGAGGGACACTGGAAATAAACACATTTATCAGCTAGATGTGCATGCACTTGTCATGGAAGAGTGGACACGAATTTGAATTAGCTGCCATCCTTTTTATCCTGGGATGCAGGAGGATATATTTTCCCTACCATCTTGACATAGTTTTGCATAGCCTGAAATAAAAAGCACATGTTTGCATGAAGGCGAAGTGCACCGATATCTAAACTGTCAAAGAGGAGCAGCGACCAAGCCAAATATCTTTGGCTAAATGAGGCAGGAATTCAAAGCTGAGCACTGTTGATGAAGAAAATGCCAAATTCATTGTCACTGCTTGTAGTTTTTCATAAAAGAGGGGCGTTGTTGGCTGATCTCAGCAGGCAAATCTAACCTGGGGCGTTGCTGAGCCACTGAGACCTGCAAATGCATGTGGCAGCTGGTAGAGAGCAGCTGATGGCTTTTGGAAAACCTCTCCTGAGCAGGAGCATTTCTATGTCTTCTAACTCAAGCATTCAGCTCCTACTTGTTAAACAATTTTATTTAAATTATGTTAGACCCAGTTTCTTGGATGAGATGGAAAACTGAGGTCTTAACCTCTTGTTTTACATATTTTTTTTTAATCCGATTTTAAACTTCACAATGTCCCAATGTTCTTACTAAATTGCTGATATTTATACTCAAATCCTGGGGGAATTTTTTTAAACCATTTTTTCTCCAAAGTATATTCCCCTGGGAGGAATTAAACTCAGCAGAAATATTTGTCTGAACAAGCACAGTGGGAGAAGTTTTAAAAGACACTGCACTTGCTGGAGCTTCTTATGCTTGTGACAACTGTGGAAAGTAACTAAAGTCACTAAACAGATATTTAAAAACCTCAAAACCTTTTGCCTTTTTTTTTTTTGGCAAAAACCATCTCCATCTGGAGATATGTACAGAGAAACTGTTGTGACCTGAAGCATGGAGAAGTTACAGAGTTTGTTTAGAGAAGAATTTTGAATTAAACACAGAAACCTGCCTAGGTATGGATTTAATACACACAATTTCAGTTTTAAACATAGTCCATGAGCCAAATTTTAGGCAGAGCTGCTGGTGCTGAAATGCTATTCAGGAAAAGGTCTGAAAGGAGCTGTGATAATGCAGCTTTGGGTACTTGATTATTCTTTCCATTTCTGTTTTTACTATGCTCCATTACCAGCAAAATATGCAATGTCAGTCCAGCTCTACCAGTTTTGAAGTGCTGCTTGAGGATTGTAGGAATCTTTTGGCAGGAAAAATGTATCTTTCATATGAAATTCTATAACTATCAAGATAAGTTAAAAAATATTTTCTTTCTCAAGGAACTGCAGATCAAGCACTGCTCTGCAAGCTGACACTCTTGATGAAGCAACGAGCCCGAGCTGCCCGAAAGCAAAGTGAAGAGGCTACAAGTCCATAAATTTGCTGTTATCTGAGTGCCTTTCCAAAAGGTACTTGAATTGATTTGTATTCTTGGAAATACCATTTTCTGTGTCAACACTGCAGGACAGTGCTGCCAAAAGGGCCCTCATCCCTCTGGGGGAAGTGGCAGCTCAGATGTGGATGTGCCTGACTGACACGAGCTGCTATCCCTGTTTTTCTCTGGCTGCAGCTCCCTAGAAGCTGCCAGCCTTTGGGATTCAGCTGTAATGGATTTGAGCAGGAGGTCCTTACAGAGTCAGTTTTCAAGCCCCTTGACCATCCATGCCTTGAGTTTTATTGTTATTCCAACAAGCACCTCTGATGTAAAGCACCTTTGATGTGAGGAGAAAGTTGGGTTCTCTCTCAGCCATTATGGGAAATATTATCTTTCAAAAGAAGGGCAGCATTTACATCTTCAAAAAACTCAATTCAAGATCAGAAGCAATGACTTCTAATGCTGTTTTTCTTTCAAGTTTTCAGTACCCTGAGCCATCTGAGCTCACCCAGTAATGGTGATCACTTTAGCTGATCAGTTCCTAGGTAGTCTCCACCAAGATGTATTTGGGTGAGGTACCATGCTATGCCAATTTTGTTTTGGGATGGACAATTTTCTCATGTTTGATTGCCCTGGGCGAGACATTTTTGGTGAATCATTATACCAAAATGCAAAGGAGGTAACTTGAGAAAGATGCTTATGTTTCTGTAGCACTTTGCAGCAGATGTCTCCTATTTACTGCTTTATTTTATTGCTTAATGACTGGATCTCGAGTAATTGAGAGATTTGACAGATATTTATTTGTAAAACGTGATTCATTTAGTCAGACATTGTGAAACAGTTTCATGCCAGTTCTAGATATTTTAGTAGAACTTTCTAAAGATGCAAACATTCAAGTAAATTGCTCATGTCAGTAGCACATCCACTTTTTACTGTTCTTTACTGCACACAAATATTTGAGTTGACAAAAAAGCGCTGGTGAACAGACTACAGGGACTTCTGAACTTTAATCAACCACAAGCACTGGCAGGGTTCAGAAGTAATTTCCTAACTATGAATCACCTGCAGACAATGAATCACATTCTGGAGAAGACTGCCAAATAAAACAAGCCATCATGTATAGCTCGCATTGACTGGACTATGGAAAGGCCTTTGATTCACCTAGCTGAAAGAGAAGATGTGATGAAAGCACTGAAATAAAGGCATAAAAGAATGTAGGAATCCCAAACCACATCTGCTAGCAGTGAATGGCGACACTTCAGTTCGACAAGGAAGATAAAAGAAAGCGAGACTAAGCAAAATAGCAGGCAAGGAGACACTATCTTACTGGAAAAGACTTGCCTGGAGAAGAACTTCACAAAGCATTTCTGGGAAGAAGACCTTAGCTTAACTTCAACCATATGTGCGAGCTCAGATTTCGGCTGTGATGGAGCAGTTGTCTTTGCTGAACTGGCCAATGATCTCCAGGCAATTTTTAGGGGAATGGAAGTGGAGGGAGAGCAGGGAAGACAAATGGCAGGGGAAGGCTGCGGGGAGAAGACGTTCTCCTGGTGAGTCTGAGGTGAACAGAAGGATTCTCCAGGGGTTCCACTGGCCAAACTCCTGTTGCTGGAGAAGACGTGTTAGGTTTCCACCTTAAACAGAGAGGGGCCAAGATTCTGGGTGCTCACAATACTAAAAGGACAGGATCTTGTATAATGTTTTTCAGAGACAGTGGTGAATAAAGGGATAGTGAAATAGGAGAAGAAACCAAAAACTTCCTGGAGGCTGTAAAGGATCACATATAAGAGTAAGTCCTACCACAAGGAAAAGAAATAGAAGACGGGATAAAATTGACTTTTTTCACTATTTTATTTCTTTTGAGAGGTCTTTGGCCATGCTCTCCCCAGCACTGAGACAATAGCTGGTAAGGCAATGACAGCGGAAGCAACGAGAGCCCTGCAATTATCTCCACTTTGATGATTCCCCTCTGGTTGTGCCAGCATTCAATAAACCCTCAAATTGCATGCTGTAGCAGGAGAGTGAATTTACTGCAGCCAAAATCATATGAGTGCAATGAATCAAGACAGCCTTTCTGCACTGCTCAGGTCTGGCTCGTGCGTTCCGCTCCGCAGACTAACATATATTAAAGAAAAAAAAGGTACAGCTGAATTCCAAAATCCTGACAGCACCTACCAGCTAGCAGAGCGACACTGCCAGCATAAGGAGGTCAAATTTGGTACCTCTGTCTTGGTTTATCCCCTGGATGTTTCTCGGCTTCTCAAACAGGCAAAAATTGGGTGAAAATCTGAATTTGCTTCACAGAGAGGAGCTGTGGTAGCCCTGCGCTGAGGCTCTGGGCTGTAAAACCTCCTCTTACGGGGGCTTTACGGACATCCAGCCTGATTTCCAGCTGCCCAGGGGCTCTTAGCTCGGGTTTGCTGTGAAAGAAGCGCGGTGCAGGGACCGTGCGCACTTCCCCGCGCAGCCACGAGAGAGCAGCCGGCAATTAGGGCTGGAGGCTCCCGCAGCGCTCCCGGGCAGAGCCCTGCGCGCTCTCCCCTCCTCTCCCGGCCTTCTTTAAACAAAATTGGCAGCCGGCAATGCCAGCCGGGGTTAACTAAACCCGCGCTCCTGGTTTTGGGTCTCTGCGAGGCTTGGCCGTGGGTTGGTGGTGCATGGATGGGCTGGCGGCTGCGGATGGTGCCCCGGAGCAGGGGATGGGGGATTTTGTCCCCTGGCTTCGGATATTCTTGTTCAAAGCCAAAGGCTGCCTAATGACTGCTGGCAACTTGGACAGCCCTTTCACGGCGGCGGCTCTGTACCTAAAAGTCTAAAAAAGTTAAGTTGTCCACTTTCCTGTGTGCTGAATTATACACTCAGGCACTGGCTGATCAAAGTGCCTGCCCCGTGAAACGCAGCTGAAATAAGTTTTCCACACTTTATTTCTCACATGTTAGATACACTGATAGAGGTAAGAAATGTTGTGTGGACAAGCAGGCACAGGGAGGGGGTCTGTGGGGGTCTCTTGCCTGCTGCTGTCCCAGCCAGGGCACATTCTACCCAAACATAGAATCATTTAGGGTGGAAAAGACCTCTAAAATCATCGAGTCCATCCATTCCTGATGCTCTTCTGAAGAATTGCAGCAGTCCCAGAATATATTAAAGTCTTGGTTATAAACTCAACCCTTTTTTTTTTTTCCCAAAGAGCTTATGCCAGTTTCTACTGTGAGGTTTTGGGTGAGCCATCAAGAAAGGAGCACAAAAAATTATATTTTAAAATATTATTAAAATATTAAATATATCTATATAATATTACAAAAAAATTATACAAATTTTTTATAAATAATACAAAATTCTTTATATACCTGGACAATACTTTTAAACATGGATAATATTTTAAAAATGCAGAAATCCCCTGAAAGGTCAACTCACATATGAATCATGTAGTTCACGAGGCACATGTTTACTTGTGTGGTTGCTGGGGTACATATTTTCACAGGCATGTAAGAACGACTTTGGGGCAGCGTGCCCGGCCCAGGGCTGGGATGTGCGAGGCTCAATCCCACTGCCAGAGCCTTGCTCACCTCCAGACATGGCCTGGCTGGGGTCAGTGTCCTCCCTAGGGCAGGGACAATGCCCTGCATGGCACAGTGAGGACCCTCAGCAAAGGGGCTTTGGCCCCCTGAGCTGGGGCTCCATCCCTTGGGGGAGATACTTTGCTCCCAGCACTTTCTCTGGGGAGAAGGAGGAAGAGGAGGAGGAGGAGGAAGGACAGTGGGCCTTAGGCTGAGGAGTCTGCAAAGGGATTTTAGTGCTTTGATTTTCGTGCTTTGCCCCACATCCTCAAAGGCAGTGAGCTCCCAGTGAGGAGCCTCTGCAGCACCACCCCACTCCCAGGTACTGTCAAGCTGGAGCCTTACAACAGAAATTAAAAAAAAACCCACCCTAACAATAAGCAAAAAAGTAAAGTTTAAAAAACAACAAAGTAATTAACCACCAGTTCAGCCCTGTGTGTTTTTTTCTCTTTGGCAGCCCCTTGCAGAGACTCTCTGGCTCCAGACATTCAAGCAGTTTCCTATTCCTTGACTTCAAACCCAAGCAGCAGCGGCAGCACCAGCAGCCCTGCCATCGCTGACCTGCACCGGCCCTGGGACAGGACACCCAGGACAGGTGGGTGAACCCCATCACCTTTCAGCCAGGGGAGTTGGAAGTCACCTCCTCATTCCCAGGTTTCTCACAGCCATTGTGGCTGCCTCTGTCCCTTAGGTGAGCCCTTTCTCCAAACTGCGTTAATGCAAATGCCATTAAATGCGATGCTTACATGTGAGTACCTATTATTATATGCAATACATAACTATTATAAGTACATAAAATCAGGAAGAAGTGAAAAGCAGCAAAATGAGTTTGAAACCACTTAACTCCAGGGATATTTCCAGCCCTGCCTTAGGGAGAGTCAGCCCCTAATTCAGCTGAGGCTCCGTTCAAGTTAACCTGTGGAGGAATTCCACCTATTACATCTACACTAAATATTAGAGAAATGGTAAGAAAACAAAATCTTTCTTGATGCTTAATAAAGACTTAATATTTGGTACTTAATAAAGGGGTTTATGTCAATATAATCAACTGAGAGAGATCAGATGGTTGATTTAATAACTAGGTGCTATGAAATGTACTAAAAGTTGCTTTGAAGGACACCCATAGTGTTTTCTGGGGAAGTGAAAAAATCCTTCAAGTGAAGTACATAATGTATCTATTCCTCTAAATAAATTTGGGGTTGCTGACAGGCAATAGCAGCCACCGTGTGGTCGTACCACAGGAAAAGCAGAGCCCAGCAGCCAGTGCTCAAGTTAAATTTTCACCAAGTTTTCTCATCCTCTTCATATGATCATCCTAAAATGTTTTCAGAGTTGAAATTTTTCCTCCTGATAGATGTTGTACCCAGTAAATGTTGTTTATATCGACCACAAACAAATCTTAACTGAATCTCTACAACTGATGTCCAAGCTCAGCAAACAAAAATAATCATTCCAAGGAGTGTTTAAGGTGAAATCAGGCTAGGGTTGCAAAAGGCTGGTGGAAAACATATTGGATGGCATGGGCTGACAGTCAGGCTGCTAAAGACACCTTCTGGATCAGTTTTAGGAATTGCTTATTAACCACTTGAATAATAAACACAGAGACTAAGGGCATGCAATAAAAGAAAATCCAGTGGATGTTTCACTCAATATCCTCAAGCACCGCACATTCATTTCATTCAAAAATTCTTCGTTGTTGACTCTGTAATGTGATTCAATGTTTACTTCAGCTAATTATTTTTAGGGATCTTTCATTGGCCTTTTGGGGCTACAAATGCAGTGAAGATCTGTGGGAGAGATCAGTTCAGTTTGGTTTTGAAATGTAAACTATATCAAAGGAATTTAAATTATTATTTAATCTTCACCAACAAGTTTCTGGAAGACCATACACCCTGAAAGCATTGTACAGTGACACAGTGATGAAACACAGCAATGCTGCAATGCAAGAGAAGGGGTTTATTTCTATATCTGTCTTCATTTGTGTGCTTTGGGGTCAGCAGGAATAGCCCCAAAGGTGGGTACTGCTCTTGGAACATGCTGAGCAATTAATTACTTTCAGGGCTCTTCTATAGTAGGCATTGACTCCTAAGTGGTTTCTAGTTCATCCCCTAATGTGTGAGTTTAGAAGTAAATATGTTGATTTCCAGTTTCTTTCTGAGGGAAATATTATACTGTGTTTAAGGTTCAATTTAACTGCATTTCTGAAAGTCACATTTCGCTGAGGATGGGCTGCTGGGGAAAGACAGACCAAGAAGTTAAATGGGTTCTCATTTCTGCTCTGAGCTAAAATTTACTTCTCACGGCAGTTTGAGGCGAGCGAATAAAATGCAAGCGGAGTTATTTCTTTTGTCAGGCTTAAGAAAATAAGTCCGAGTGGGTCCTTGCAGTTTGCTGATCCAGGATTGTTTTAAGATACAATTGTTAGGCATGTTTTAAAAAGAAAAAAAGATCTTTCAAGAGCTCATTTCCCAGAACATTACCAGCCAACAGCCCTAATGGGCTCACGCCACACAACAATTGTTGACTAATACTATGTGCTTTGCAAAGAAAAAAAAAAAAAAGAAGAAACAAACTGTTATATGTTTTTTGTTGAGATATATTTAGAGAGCTTTCTTATTGTTAAGAGCTTTAGGAACAATAATCAGTGGTATGTCATTCTGGTATTGTTAGCAAAGTCCTTTCTATTGAATTTTCAAGATGTTGTAAAGTGAGATTATGTGAGTAGCACCTCTGGACACTTTTTCCCATCATTGTGTTGGTATCAATCGCTGACTTCCACTGTTTCTCCTGGTATTAAATGAAAATGTTGTTTCCCACTACGCTGATTGGAGGCTGTATAATGCATGACATAACTGATAACCCTACTGAGATTACACATTGTAAGATTCCAACTGCACCAGAAATTTGGACAACAAAGTAGGTGGCCACTTGGACTGGGAGACAAAGTTGAAAAGAAAATGTACCAGGATTATTGTTTCAGCTGAGATGAAGAAACATTACAAACAGATAATTTATGAGGCTGGTTCCTCAGGTTTTGGGAAAATGCACCTTTCTGGTTTTTTCCCTTGTTGTTCTGTGGGGACAGTGGCTGGAATATATTTTCCAAGGGCAAAATGTTGCCCTAAGGCACCTCAGCCTCACTCACCCCTGGCAGAGCTGTATTAGAGCAGAAACACACACCCTGCTGAGACTCCTGACATTTTCCAAAGAGGAAATATTAAAAACTCAGTGGCAGAGTGGAGGGGGAATAAGATATACTTTGGAATAGCGGTGAGCTGAGAAAGCCAGATTTTTCAACTCTATAATAAAACCCCCTGAAAATAATGAAAGGTTTTGAGCTGACTTCTGTGTTACACCCCACCAGTGTCTGGGCAGCATAAAAAGCAACACGGAATTCCCTTATAGCAGATTCTGGATGGTGCCATTTCCCTCACACCATGTCAGGTTGTTCTGGTCTTGCACTTGTGCTTCAGAAGGATTTTTTTGGAGAGATGACTGAGCTGGTCAATGCCTCTGTGCCATCCTGCTGGTTACCCACGCCTGCTTCTTTTCCCCCAGCACCATGACAAGTTTAGGGTGGTTCAAGATTTTTGTTGAGGGTTTTTTTTTTTTCTGTGGGATTTACCCCAGTCCCTGTTCCTGCTCTACTTTGTTCTTCACACAGTGGCTTTGTGTCCAGCTTTGCTGTTTCCTAAGCTAACAGAGGGTGGCATGTTCAGAGCTTGGCTTACGGCCGGCACGAGGGGAAGGAGAGGTCACTGGCATCCCATCCCTGTCCTTCCTTACAGGCAGCAAAGAAAAGCATGGGAAAAAACTCAGCTACAAGCTGTGCTCCTGCCCTTCAGCACCTCTCAGCCTGGCCTCTGTGCTCAGCCAGGGCAGGGACAAATTCACACCTGACTCTGGCACTCCTCAGCTGATGGGGTGTTAGGTCCAAACAGTAGTTCTTGATCTCCCATTCAAAGTTTTTATGGATGAGTGTAAAGCTGGAGCGAGTTGCTCCGTGCAGTGGTTAAGGTTTTAATAGCTCTTAAGTAATAAAAACAGCAGAACTGCTTCCAAGGAGTACCAGGGAATCAAGACTAAATGTAATAAAGGTCTCTCCTTCGTTACGGTGGATTGCAAAGTGTTTTGTGGCTTGTGGTTGCACAGAGCAGAGGGGCTGTGGATCCTTCTGAACCAAACTTTTATTACACCTCTGTGATTGCAGCTGACTGGACTTCACAGCTCTGGGTGATAGAAAATATTCCTGGCAATTTCAGGTGGGAGATGAATTCAAGAGAAGACCCAGCAGACTGGTGCCCAACAGGCCCTGCAGCTTGTTCAACTGGTCAGGGACTGATGGTTTTAAACTAAAGGAAGATAGATTTAGACTAGACATAAAGAAGAATTTACAGTATGGATGGTGAGGCCCTCTGGTTGCCCAAAAAAGCTGTGGCTGCTCTGGCCCTGAAAGATGTCCAAGGCCAGGTTGTGGAAGGTGTTCCAGCAGAAGCGTTGGAACTGGGTGGTCTTTAAGGGTTCCCTTTAATCCAAACTATTGTGTGACTCTCCATGACTCTCCATGACTCAACATGACTCTATGAAACAGTTGGGCACAGTAAAACACTTGGTTCCTTAATTAGGAAAATCAAAATCCTTCAAATATTTGTAGTAATGTTTTACTTTCTTTTGGATTATGGATGACCTGATACTGAGTCTGCTGGGATTTTTGCATAAATCCCTCTGAAGTTCAGGGGAGGTTGAATGTTTAAATTAATTTCAACATCCTTAATTTTAATTCTTAAATTTTTTAAAATTAATTTTAAATTTTTTTTCTAGTGTATCAGCACTTCAGATTTCAAAAAACTTTATTTTGGGAGTGGAGAAAGATGTGTGAATGAGATGAGAGAGGATCCTTTGAGGATGCTGATGTCAGGTTTGCATTTTTTGTGTGCAGAAGGCAGCTCACCACCTTTCTCTCTTTTGATGGCAACTTCAGTGCAGGAGACCCCACAGTGAGCTGCTGCTGAGCACCCCGAGCTCAAAATCCCTCACTCCGCTTGGGAACTTCTCCAGGAGGTTTTCCAGCAGGAGTTCCTCCACTGGCCACCCTGGGGAAGCCAGACAGGCTGGTGTGGCCAGGACAAAGGGGCTGCTTTGCTGCAGGACCACGTTACACCCCTGCATTCCTCACCCCAATTAGCGCCAGCCCGCCTGGACCTTAATTGGGCCTGACACGCGCCCCGCCGAAAGAGATTCCCCAGGAATTAAAGTGCTACTCCTCCAGTTTGGGTTGGCTGGGGATGTGAAACATGACATGATCGTGGAGGATTTTCTGTGCTCACCACGAAACAAGCCTGCCACAGGTATCAAGCGGGCTTTGTGTCGGGGCTGTAATCATATTACAAAATTGAACGCTTCCACATGTGCGTGCTGGCACATCCACCCTGGGCTATCTCACATGTATCTGCCCCAAGGTACAGATGCTGAGGTCTTGACATAGCATAATATGGATCTAAATATATTTTCCAGATTGCCTTAGCACATGCTAATGAAAATGAGGAGCAAAAGGCCCGAAAGAAGCAGCTGTTTAAAATTTTCCTCAATCCCCGAAAATCAACTTCTTAATTACTGATAATTTAAGCATCAAAATCACCACTAACCCTCTTCTCCCACTAGACCTTCCCAAGCTGGGAGGCCTGCTTGAAGGCTCTTGGGCAAAACCTTTTCTTAGAAGTGTAGCATTTCATCAGATTTCTTTAGGTTTTTCTGGAATTAATTAGTATTAAAATAAAGCAGGGAAAAGGCGAGTGCCTGCTGGAGGTGCCTTCTCTCAGACCCCCCGCTCAGCCTGCTAAAGCTCATTGTACCACAATGCTTTCATATTTCCACAGCACCTTTCATAATAAAAGGTTCACCAAATGGACTGATAGATTTAAATAGCTTCAATTGCCTTTAAAATGTGCATCCTCTTGGATCAAAAAAAGCAGGCTTTGCTTCCACCATGCAATAGGATCTGTGTTCAGTCTGGTTTATGTTCATACCCAAGCAAAGTTTAGGCAGCAGTTCTGGGATAAAGGATTGCAAGGTGAGTTCCTGGATCTCAGTTGGGCCTCTTTTCAGGGATTATCTAAATATTAGTCTTATTAAAATCTAAATTCTGGGATAATTTTGCTGAAATTTGTTTTCCTCTAGCAGCAAATGAATCTGAATCAGGGGGAAAAAATGATGGAGAAGAAGAGGGACACAGTACTTATTTTTCACTTTTTATTTGATGTGCACCATCTCCCCAGACTTCCCTAAATGAACTTGAGTTGCGCCTTTCCTTACAGCTGGCACCATTTTCTGCACAGAAACAGAAGTTGAATTAATTTGGCTCTTCCCAGCCCCAGACTAGGTGTACTCCCAGACCTACAGAGCCAGTCAATGGACGGGAGAAAGGCTGGTTTTGGCCAGGCTGCAGAAAACATTTTCCTGCTAACCGGAGTCCTGGCAAGGAACACGGGCTTTGACATGGAAAAAGGGGTTTCTGTTTGCTGCTGGATACCTTTGTTTTGGTTAAATCATTACTGGAAGCATCTTTAAAACTGACTTTTCCACACCACTCTACGAGTGAGCAACGAAACCACAACTGGGACTAAATATAGCTGGAAGGGGGAGAGTGCAGCGGAGCCATCCAGGAGCTCACAGTGAGCCTCCACATGTGAGAGACCTGACAGAAAGTTTTAAAGTTCGAGACACTCATGGAGCAATGGGCCAAACTGAATAGCTGAGCAAAAAGCAGCTCTGCAAATGCTTTTATAATAACTTCCCCTCCCATTACTCCACAAATGTACCCATTGGAAACAGCAGCTGACACGGGAACGGCGGCTGAGACCCACAGGGCTATTGGGGAGCTGGGCCAGGGTGAAATATTGATTAATCATCTTGTCATGCTGGGGTTTTGTTCGGTTCTGTAGATGGGAATTGAGAGGGTAATGGGCAGCTCCTCCATCTAGGAAGGCTGCTGGATCACATGGGAATGATTTGTTGACTTACAGAAAAGTACTACAGTGGGACGAACAGTAGGATGATGCTGAAATGAGCTGAAGGGATTTTTGAAAAGTATTGACTTTTTTTTTTTCCCATTAAAAAAAAAAAAATTAAATCACTGTAGCAGAAAGCCAGAAACATCAGTCCTCACTCAGCATCTGTTTGCATCTGGACAATTGCACCTGTGTGGTCCACTGGCGGGGGTATAACACAAAGACAAAAATTATTCAGTTTTCTCTGTTTATTGGGAGGTGAGATGAGTAATCAAATCTGGGTTTGCTTTTCAGCTATTCCTCAGGGTGAACAACTCTGGCACCGAGACAAGGCAATGAAAATCCAGGTCATGGTAAGGGATCTACATGGAACTGAAGGACTCGTTGTGATATTACAGAAATACACTTAGTCCCCTCTGCTCATCAAACCCCATGGGCAGAGCTGCTGGGTGGTGCTGTGGCAAGAAATACCAACTTTCAGATGACCAAGGTGAAAATAAGCCCAGGGACTGGCAGCAGTCACTCCCTAATGGTCACCAGACCTGGTTATGGGCAGGTTGAACTAACCCTGAGCTCAGCTCAAGGAGTACTTTTCCTGACAGGCCTATGATACGTGTGCTACTGTAACCCAGAACATTAAACCCAGGGGACACTGTCCCACCCTTTCTCCACCTCCCAAACCCTCTTTCATCTAGGGCAGGTGAGGGCAGAGCTGATAAGAACTGTCATTGCATCAAATTAAAGGGGAAAACGATCTGGAAAGTTGTTTGCAGATAAAACTTGATTTGATTAATCTATTTGTTCTCTGTATTTGGCAGAAACCTAAAACCGAGTTTCACAGTGACTTTAACTGCACAAAAAATAATAGCCTATTTATGCAATTATCTGCATGTACCTGGCCACTGCCTCAGGCCAGTGCAGTACAAGAATATGAACATGGGATTTTTTTTTTTTCATCTATTTACATTTTTTTCCAGGTGGGGTTTAGGCTCCCTGCATGAAAACCATTGTGTGTAGGTCTCAGCTTGCCACCAACTTGTGCAGAAGGCTCTCAAGCTGAAGGAGCAAACCAAACAAGCCCACACCTGAGCTGAAGAGAAGAATGACACATAGAGTTTATTCTGAAATAAAACTTAAATATCTCACGAGCTACGAGAGATCTTTGTGCACTGACTCAGGCTGAGAGAGGAGCATCTCAGCCCTTCCATCTCTGCTGATCAGAACAGCAAGATGGCCATTCCCTGGGAAAACGCTGGCTTTTCCTGACATCCCTCCTCCACAGGTTGTCCAGAAGCAGGGGTTCAAAGGGAACACAAATTAAAATGCTCTCTTTTTTTTTTTTTTCCCATTTAGACTCTAAAAAGGCCCATTTTATGCAGCTGGAGGCTCATTTAGCTTCTCAACCATGGATTTTGATCACTCTGGTGATCAAATACGAACAAATATTTCACTATGCACAAGCCACTGCTTCCCAACGTTGTCCCCACAAGCAGCATGCAGGCAAAACTCAAACTCAAACTCCAGGAGAGCCTTTGAAGGTGACACTGCACCAACCTCTTCTGTGAAATGACCTAAATATCCCTCTTTTCCAAGGTAGTGTTTTGAAACTTAAAGGACTTAACTAAACCCCTCCAACAGTCGGTCTATTGAGAGGCTCTGGCTCGTGTCCCAAATTTCATGGCCAAGTCCAAGACACCTCTCAGTGCCCCATCCTCTGGCTGCCCTCACGACCCCACAGATCCATCTTTGCTGCAGAGGAAATGCTCCTTTTTTTTTTTCCCCAACTCAGACAAAACCAAGACAAAAAGGAAATAGATCCCTTCAGTTTTGTAGTCCTTTATTATTTTTTTTTAAGTTGATCCTCCCATAGTAATGTACTGAAATGCGTAACAGTTACATTGTACAAAGCATTTAAAGAAAGTACCTCAACTTGCCGATTATTTCAAAATGAGATTATAAACAAAAGGAAAAATAAATCTGGTCCCTCACTAAAGGCCAAAAAAAACCCCCAAAAATAACTGAATACCTTCCGTTATTTATTTATTTTTTTAAAACATAAATTTGGAACACTTCATCTTACAAATAGGATTAACATGAACATAACATCACACAAGCTCGCAGACAACCAGCATAAAATATTGGGTACAGTTTTTTTAATCAGAAGAATCATGCTTTCATGAAGAAATTATAACTGTTTATACAATCGAATCAATTTACTGTATTACAAAAAAAAAAAAACAGAACAAAACTAAGTCGCATCTATTAGTTATTTAGTTCATTAAAAGGCAAAAAAAAATAAAATAAAAGAGGAATGTAAGAAAATTTCCAACACTGTTTTGCACTCCCATATACACAGATCAGTTCACCTCACTTTTTTGGAAGTACATGGGTGCCTTACATCGTAACGCAGTGGGGGACTGGAGCAGTGCTGTTTGTTACAGGAACAGTGCTATTGTAATCAACAAACAATCGTTTGCCAACAAATAAATACACGGTACGCACAACACAAAGGAGAAATTAAAAGGGTAGGGGGAAAGGAAACAATACAACAAAATAGTGACGTGATTGTCGAAAATTAAAAAATCTCCTTACAATGATTCGAACTAGTGGTGTTGTCGATGAACGCGGTGCTTTCACGGAATTATCTGGATGATTTAGCTTCTTGGAGTAGTGAACATTCATAGTTTACAATATACACAAGCCTCTTATGTATTGTTTCTCAGAGTTCTTTCTTTTTCTGTCATTTTTTTTTCTCCTTGGTTTTCCTTTTTTTTTAAACAATGCAGTTGAGAAGGCAAAAGAATTACGGAGAGAACAAAATATTCCCTGTTACTTCTTTCTACATTTACGATGGATAGTGTGCATTTGATAGAACTATTTTCTTTCTTTGAAGGGCTAAAATGCATAAAGCTTTAATGAAGAGATTTGTACATAAAAGCAACTGTTCCCAATCCTGTGTCAAACTATCTTATACAAAAAGAAAATCAATTCAGTTCCTACTTTAAAGGAGTGCCCATGTGTGTATCAATGCAGTCTTAACCCTTCTGCCCCTGCCCCTCAAAGCCGGGTGAACTGGAAGACACTTTTTCCCGGCCCCGTTTACATAATCCACTGAAACCTTTATTTTTTTATTTTTATTTTTTTTTTCTTTTAAGTCGCATTGATCCTCCAGAAGTCAGCAGCTGCCTTTGCTGTGCAAAACAAAATATTGAGAATAAATAGTTTCTTTCTTTCTTTTTTAAAATTATTCAGTTTAAGGTCACCGGACTTTAAATGAGTGACCCTGCAGATTTATAAGGCATTCTGCTCAGCAGTCTTTTTAAATAGTCATATATGAAAGAGCCATGCTACTGGTTTGGACTTGGTCCCATCCTCGGAAAGACTCCGCACTGTCATACGTGGCTGATGGACTGGATGGCGCTGGATTCCGCGGCGGCTCTCGCCATACTGTGCCACATGTTGGGAGAACTGTGGGATGCAGAATGAAGGGAGTCCTTGTCGGAGAGGGAGAGCATCATGGCATAGGCCTGGAAGGGGACAGAAGAAGGACAAGGAGGTCACACTCCCATGGCGGGGATCTGAGCTTGGACCCACGCCACCCCTGCGTGGTCAGGGCAGCAGTCAGGCTGCAGCCACTGGGCTCAGCTTAGTTAAAAAAAAAACCCAACAAAATGCTTTAGGTAAAAACCACTGTCAACCCTTTCACTGACACTTTTGACTCACTAATAGTAACAATAATTTCTGCTTTCATCTGGTTTCACAAAGCTCAGAGAAACCTTTGATAGTCGACAAGGTCCCAAAGTCTCCTTTGCCTTCAGATTCTTGGCACAGGAGGCTCTTTTCAAGAGGCTGAGGAATCACATTATCCCTTGTCTCGTCCTGTATTTCACCAAATAGAACAGTCTCCTTTGCTGACCTTTCCTACATGCATATTCTGCAGTTTTTAAAACAGGAATCTTTCAAAGGGGCTAAAGAACTCCCTGTTTTAATTAATTAATGTTTAGAAAACAGCAAGAAATAGCACAAGGATACCATTTCAGTTATTGCTATTTGTAAAAAATGCTGAGGACCTAGAGGTGGTACCATCAAACAGGCTATAAAAAATATCAAAAAGCCAAGCCAGCCAGAAGATCAAGTCACATCCCTGTGAGGCTGAGGCTAAACCCCACAGCATCAGTGTCAGCAGAGTAGGACTAGTTCTTACCATGGCATTTCTGTGAGCAGCAGGCAGAACAAAAATAGTAAAAAAAAGTAAGAAAAAAGTATGAAAATCCCCTGTTCTCAGGGAGCAGAGCACCCTGCCATGTCTCTGGGATGCTGGGTGAGCCTGAGGTTTGTGGACATGGAGCACAGCCCTGTCTGCCAAAGCTGGAACAACCCTGCCTGCCACACACTAACAGCTTAATCCTGCAAGTATTTGGTGACAATAATATTTTAACTGAGTTAAGCTTTTACCTGGGATTTGGATTTCCTGTACAACGGTTGCTTGAGGTCCTCCGGCAGCTGGGAAGCATTGAAAGCTGCCAATTCAGCTTCACTGTATTGATTTTCTTCCATTTTCCTCATTTTGAGGCTATCTGTGAAGTGCCTTATGTGGTCCAAAGCCGAAAGTCCAGTCTTATTATACTCCTCTTCTTTATACCTACAAAAACACCATGGAGGTTTTAAATGTCAATTAAATGATCCTCTCTGCATTCCCTCATCTTCTCAGATTTACACATCTGAGCAATTTCCCCCTTTCATAAACCACCTTGCCTCACGGAGTGGTGATCCTGAAATAAAAGGAATTCCCTTTTCTGTTCTAAAGGAAGGGCAGTTAAGTGGGGGAAGGAGAGTCTGTCCTTCTCATGGCGTCTCCACAGCCTTTTGCAAGGCCATTATGAGAGATCCAGGACGGTTCACGGAGGAGATAACGTCTCTCCCATGGAACTGTCTCACCCTGCTTCCTGTCTCACCCAGAACCTCACAATAGCTCCCCAAGCACAGTCAATTTTCCTAATAAGGGCTCCAGACTGCATGAAGAGGCTGAAAACAGGGCTGGTGCTGACCCAAACATGGACGCACGTCACTATTGTGAGCGGGAAGCGGCTGCTCCGGCCCGGTTCCCACGGCAGCCGGTTTGGTGCTGGCACTCTTGTATGGTTTATTGTTTTTATTCCGCCCATCGGGCACACCAATACTCGGAAGGAACCAACCTGCCAGGGGAAGCTTTGCAGTTCATGTCCAAAGTAGTCGTTTCCTCATAATCCTCCTCGGGAGTGCCCTCGTGCATGTCGCTCGTTGCGGGCTCTTTGACTGCCTTCCCTGCCATTTCGCTCTCTTCGTCCTCTTCGTCCATCATTACTTCATCTTCTGCCTCCTCGTCATCCAACAGATCTGAGTTCTGGCTGGCTATCATGGCTTTTTCATCCTTAAAGTGACTGCCATTCATTCTGAAAGTAGCAAAACAAATGCAGGCTATAAACATGGATCAGATATGAAAGCTCCTCATTGGCAGACTCTTGGAGGCAGATCTGAAAAGCATCTGTCCCAGCAGAATAAAGTATTTTATATCTTGCTTAGCTTCAGACATTCAGGCAGCATTGGAGAAAATTCCACTCAGAAATCAGTGGGACATTGCAGCACCATCAGCATGGGATTTTCCTGTTATCCTGCTAAAACTACTGTTCTATCAGAGGCATGTTCAGATAACCATTCCAAATTTTCTCATGCTTTATTTCTTCTCAAGTTTCCAGTCATACATGTAGTCTGGGCAAAACAACTCACTGCCTTTTAACAGAAGCTGTAGGGGCCAAGAAACTCTGAAAACTGGATGTGGCATTTTTAACAAAAAGTTAATACTGCATTCAGAGTTTTAAAGTCAAAATTACATGCATAATTAATTTTGCACACTACCACCCCTTTGGAAGCTATATTGCTTCACTGAATGTACGGATATCATACAAGGGAACCTAAGAGACTTCAGCTGGAGACCTGAAGAGTGGTCTGCAATATTGCCTCCATGCTGAACTAGGTTATTGACTGATTTGAAGGGTAAAAAGCAATGAAAAGAAAGGTCATGTGCATTTATTCTTATTAAATTAGTAATTACAGCAATACACACATGGAAAACCATTTGGTCTACATACTGTTATTACGCTGCCCTTTGCTCTCAGACAATGACTTCTCTTAACTACTTCCTACAGGATTTTTATCAAGGATGTAATACCCATGCTGAAGTAGGGGCTGGTTTGGTAATGGTCTCAATCCTGTAGGATTCAGAGCATCTGGCGCTGCATTGTGTCCATCCCATCAAATGAGAGCCAAAGGAATTCGGCACCGCAGCCTCAACGAACGCCCAACCAGAGGCACGGTGATGGGAATGAGCTGCACCCAGTGGAGCCCCCCCCAAAATTCGTGCCACCACTGTATCTGCCCCCACCACGTCATGTAGCACAGAGGCCTTGATTCATCTATTGTTCTCATTGTGCAAAAGGTCCTTAACTCTTCCAGGAATACAGTTATAAAAATGGAAACCTTATTGTCCGCAGGCAGTTTGCTTTAGGCTCTGTGTGCTTCAAACTGTGCGGGACAATATGGGATAGACCCAAAGCTGGAGCAAGATAAGATGAACCCTCATAGCCTTGTTGGTGTTTAACATTTGACTTTCTGCTGTAACTGATGGACTTTCTGAGGAGCAAAGCTGCTTTCTGCCACAATAATAGCATCGTTTTCCTGAACATATTAGCGTTTCATCTATTTTCTGAGCAAATTCCAGCTGACTGCCCTGAGTTTAGCATTGCATTGAAAAATATGCTCTAGGGAATGGTCTGTCTTTAGAACAGTATCAAAAAAATCTGAGGTTGTGCAGAACAGGGAGAGCTGAAGCAGCCACCTCCCTCTAAGATCATCAGAGAAATATCTCTTTATCATCTTTTATTTAAATAGGCAGAAATAAGAAATTGTTGAGCGCAGTTTGGCCTGCCAACTTGCTTGTTATGCTCAATTGAGGCTGCTAGAAATGAAAGGGAGATGGACTACAACCAAAGTAACAAAAGCCATGTGATTAAGAAAACAGATTCTCTAATTATGCTTTCAAATGCAGCAATTTGCCAGGGATAAAATATCCGTCAAGAGCAGTCTGAAGTGCCAAATTTAGAAAGGAAACACTGCACAACCCAGCAACCTTTCCACTTTGCTGACTTCCTGTAGGAGGACATGTTGAGACCAGATGTGCAAGGAAAAAATCCCAAGCCCTCATTGCCAATCAAGATGGAATGAAATTTGAATATGCATGTAATCACTTAATCCAATACTTTTGTGGAAATTGTGTTGTGTCCACCCTTTTGATCCCTTCACAAAGGCATCTAGAAATTGAGGAGACAGCAAAGTTTGTCACCAACAGTAAGGATTTTTTGATGTTGATAATGTAATGCCAATTCAAAAGGGAAAATAATGCATAATGCAACACCAATCCCAAAGAAATATGTGGGGCTCCGTCCCACAGCCTTTTCTGCTTAGCTGTACTTTTATTAACTGAAAATATTTAGAAGTGGTCTCTCTTCTGTTAGTTCAGAAGAATTCAAACACCCATATACTTAATAAATCTTAGTAGAAAAAGCTCTCTCACATGCTGGTGGACTCCCAACGCCCACCCGCAGCCTCACGGGCTTTTGGCTACTCAGCATCTTTCTTGGGATTGAGTTACTTTACGGGAAAGGACTTTCAGCTACAATCTTTCATTTGATCCAAGAATTTAGCTTGGTCTACTTTATTAATTACATATTTAAATTGCACTTAAATCCTAAAGGTTCCATACGTTTAGCCACAGGATTTGGAATTCACCTGTTCTGCTGCGAATGTGAAGAGAAGGAATTTTTCAACAGACTTAAACCAATGGTGGGAGCCTGAAACTGAGAGCTCCAGATACAAGGAGAAATATTCACAGATCAAATCTCTTGACCAGCATCTGCCACTTGGAACATCTTCATACACAGTGGGGAGGGAATCAACACATTTCTTTTGCTAAGACACAAAGGTGGCCACTGAAGCAACCAGATTCTAAAATAACTCTGGCTCCAGACATCATCAAAAGTGAACAATCAGGTCTGTAGACCTGGAAAAGGAGCAGTGGGCACTTTCTGAAGGCAGATCAGAAACAACTCACCTCTCCTCTGAGTTTCGGGGGGATTGATTGTTGTGGTTGCTGTTTCCAATAAAATTCCTAATTTCTGTGAAGTAAGAATCTTCCTTGTCATCTAGGATTGCCCCTGTGCTTTCCAGTTCTGAGTGAGGTGAAGACGTTGCAGTACCTTAAAGCAAAACATATGACATCTGTTGCTGCTCCTTTACATCTTCTCTATTTAACCATTTAAATCAAAATGAAATTGAAACTCTGGTTAAAATGGGTGAGAGCCAAAAGTTGGTCAGTGTGAACTATCAGCTTTTGGCCATAAAACCAGTAATTAGTAATTATTCAAAGGTGATTTCCAGCCAAAATGACTTGGTTGCATGCTGGGTACCATTTCCATGATTTACCATCGCTTTTGCCATGTCTGTATTTTAACATCTCCCTTCTGCTCCTTGTGATTCCAAGACTGTCCATTGATAACTGTCCTCCTTAGACCAATGGCTCAATTGGACAAATGTAACTTATTTTTTAGCTATCATTTATTTGATAGCTAAATTTGTTCAAAATATGGAGCAGCCATTGACGTAATTCCCCAGGTTCATTAGCACTGAGAGACCAGTGCTAATCACAGAGATGCCTTTCTCTGAGCATTGGGGAAGGGACAGCTCTGCACTCACTGCATGTCCCTGGTTATCTCCACTGAGGCAAAATGCAGACTGAAAGGACTGCAGAGAGCAGTCACCCAAACCAGCCCAATGACATCCCCTCCTGCCACTGCCTGTGCTGCTGCTGTGCAGTGACCAATTTGCTTTGGGGCTTGAGAGGCACCATTAGCTCCATAATAGCCAGCGCTTTTCAGCTCCTGACAGTGGGAATATTTCAGAAGGTGCCAGGAAAATGTTTTAGAGTGTCCCCTGAGACTCTAAATCTAGGACTCCTATTGAGATCCAAGTGATTGTGAAGATGGGATTAAACCAATTTTCCCAGTCTGTTCTCAAAACGCTACGGGTTGGCTTAATTAAAACCAAAAGAATAGACATCATCCAGTGGTCTTAAGTCATACAAGGGGAGAGTTTATGCTGGGATTTTCAAAGCACTTTAAATGTCAGCAGAGCTTAGGCACTTACATATTTTGCAACCCTCCACCCAGTGTGTGCCTGTGGCCACTCGGCAGCGCTGACAGGGAATGGGCAGTCCCTGCACATGGGGCGTGGGGCAGGCTGGGGAGGGAAGAGACAGGAGGGAAAGGACAGAACATACCAGACATGTTCCCGTTCTCGTGCTTTTTTAGGTGTCTGTCAAGATTGGTTTGTTGACCAAAACACCTGTCACACAAGTGACACTTGAACGGCTTCTCTTTATTGTGGATGTTACGCACATGTCTCTGCAGGTTAGAGGATATGCTGAAGGATCTGTCACAGTATTTGCATCTAAAAAAAACCCAACAAAACAAGTGGGTAGGAAAGAGTTTGTTAGTAGCTGGAAATGTAAGATACACGAAGAGCCTTCTGGGCTCAGTCTCAGCACCCAACCACAGTTCCTTGTTCCCTACTGAGGCTCAGCCCTCCCTGACATAAAGACAAATTTTGGCTAACTGGAGAGCTGTGCTTTTGGAATAGAGACATAACTTCTATGGTGGCGTTTTCAGCTTTAATTCACATTAGACTTTATATTTTAAATACTGCCTCTAGGAACGAGCACAATATTTCTGAGCTAATAGCATCAAATTAGCTATGGTAATTGAGTCCCATGTTTTCAAAACTGTTGCACGCAAAGTTGGGAAGTTTGAAAACAGTAGAGCAATAACTCCATTGTTTCATGTGCTGCCAATACAATACAATTAAACACTTTTGGAAAAAACATGAAACAGATCTCTTCTAATGCTCAAATAAGGTAAAAAGGGCTATTTCTTTTCCTATTCTAAATTATACTGTGTGATTAAATCTTTTCTTGAGGAATTAGCTTGCTTGATTGCTAATCCCAGAGGAAATTCGGTTATCTTGCAAAAACCAGCAATAAACAATCCCAACCTTTAATACTGTGCCAATGTGAGTAGTTTAGTCTATCACTCTGGTACCAGAGGCATCAATTTTCATACTCTGTAGCGATTTGGAGTCCCTAAAGCCTTTACTGTATTGCTCTTTAAGCCATTACTAAGTCATACTATAACTATTCCAAATTCTCTGGCTGGCAGCTAGCCAAGAGTCTTCACCACTTTAGTTTTTCAATCTTTTACTTCTCCCGTGCCTCTCTTACACTTGTCAATGATGTCAAATTTTTTTTTCAGTGCTGAAATCACCCATTATGCTACTAATTGCTTGTGGCTTTTATGCAGTGGACGGGTATAACATGCATCAAGAT
The DNA here is from genome assembly GCA_910950805.1 of Acrocephalus scirpaceus scirpaceus. Taxonomy (NCBI): domain Eukaryota; kingdom Metazoa; phylum Chordata; class Aves; order Passeriformes; family Sylviidae; genus Acrocephalus; species Acrocephalus scirpaceus. Next base: position 3,741,149 of record OU383781.1, read on the forward strand.
CTTCCTTCAATAAAATTAGATGTGAATCTCATTTCCCAAAGAGACTAGATGCAAAAAACATATTGTTTCCTCACAAACAATGAGCTTACTCTGCTCTTTACAGCTCATAAAATGCAGAAATCTGTGCATTTGTTTTACTGGAACATGAACTGGCCTCTTTCCAGTTTAAATTAGCCTTTCATTTTCAATAAGGTAAAGATTTATACACATTTCTGCATGTGACTGTCCTGGACTCAGTATCATACACATATTCTTATCAACAGGAGAGTACACCCACATGGGTTTTGGTTAAGCAGACCTCAGAAAGGATCCAGATTAGGCAGGAAACAAATACAGTAATGCCTTTGCAACCAGAACCTTTCAGCAATCAGATGACTGACAAATCACCCAGTTTTAGGCTGCAAATAACACCGCAGAACTCAAATAAAAAACCATTTTTGCAAGAGAAAATACGTCCATGAGCCCTACTGAACATCACTTTAATCAATGCTGGTTCAGCAGTGCCAGCCACCCTGCTAGCAAAGGCAGGACTTGGGAATTGTGTTGGGAAGCTGCCCCAGCAAAAAGAACTTTACTAAGACCAAAACTCTCTCCCTTTCTGCAGCTTCAACACCGAGGATCAGCACCAAATGCACCAAACTCTGAGACCAAAATGCAATGGTGGGTCCAAGGCTAAGGAGGAAGGGCTGGAGCTGGTCCAGCAAGGATGTTGAATTCCTGTCTTCATTCACAGAAAATGTCTGCATTAGAAGGGACCCTAAAGCTTGGCCACAGCACAGACAGGGGTGAGGGGTGTGGTACCTATAGGGCTGCTCTCCAGTGTGCGTCCTCAGGTGACGGGTCAGGTTTGCAGATCTCGGGAAAATCTTGCCACAGTATCTGTGATAAGAAAATGTTTGATAAGACAACACAACCTTCAGTGGTTTTTTCCCAATTTGAGCTGCACTGGATGCACAGCCCAAATGGAATCATCATCACGATATGGCACATCCTATTGGCTTTGCTTTGGTGCAACAACATCTCAACAAAAGCATTCAGCAAATGTAAGGGATCAACACACACACAAGAATGGGACTGGAACTCCAGGCACCAACCAGCTTTGCTTAGGCAGAAGCAAGGGTTATATGAAAAACTTGTTTTAAAGATCACCCCAAGGTTCTAAGCCCACTGGGTGATTATCAGCCTCATTCAGATTTGCAATCAAGAGAATCTGTTATTAAAGCCTTGGATTTCTGCCTCTGTGTAAGCAAATTTCAAACCTTTCAACCAATTCTCCGTGTCAGCAAACGTGACACCGTTCTGTGCATTGAATAGGATCAGAGCAGACAAGACTCAAAGACCTAATCCATCAAGGTATGTTTCTATAACAACACATCTTGAAAGAAGGTGACATGTTTTCAAAAAAGATCAGATAAACCGATATGCCAGTGTCAAACGCCTGCACATTCCGGAGATGATATAGAGACCTAAACAGTGCAATTTAAAAACCATTCTCCAAACTCGATAATATGTCAAAGGAAAAATAATGGCAAAAAAAAAAAATTATCTCGAGTTCTCCCCATTTATTGAAGTAACATATTAATATTCAATTTATAATTGGCCCATTCTGTTGAGGACATTGAGCCCATTTTTGCATGGGGGCAGAGCACACACAGCACTCTCTTAAGTGAATGAGGGTGGTGGCTGCTCCGTGCAATGACTTTGAAGATTGCATCCCTTCACTTTTAACATCCCATTTATTTTTTCACAACGTGATGTATAAGCCTTCAAAATACCCACACAGCTAATTCCACTCTCCTTGACAAAGCTCCCATTCATTTTGGGTGCACATTCAATGACTATCTTCATTGTGGGGCTTTTTTTTAAGTCCATACACACAAGTCCTAATAAGTCATGTATTTTATCACTGATCCCTCTGGATATTAAAACCAGAAGCCCGAGAGAAAATACGTCTGTAGTTCACGATCAAAAAAATCAATAATGAAAGCACACTTTTATATACGAAAGTGATGAGAAAATTTGGAAAAAAAAGAATTGTTTATATAACAGTTTCCACCTCATTTATCAAACTGCTGTGATACAGGGTGATGCCTTAGGATTTAGCTTTTATATTTTTCAAATCCTGTACTGCTTTAGTGTATAACTCTAAAACTCCATATAGAGTGTTGGCTACTGTCTTCACATTTTGGTCAGACAAAACAATTCCTCTCTGGGCCAGAAACTCAATGACACCTTACTGTGTCAGGCCTCAAGAGGTGTAAACAACAGTGAGTTAGGAGGGCCAAAGTTGGAGTAAATGACTTCATTACCTGAAACTGTAACTGGACGATTAACCCCTGACATGTAAATGGACCAAACTTATAATTGTCTGAAAAACTGACTGTTGTTCATCTTGGGTGTAGCCTCTGGGAGGCTTCTGACTGCCAAAGTTGTATCTATTGAAGGCTTTTAATAAATACCTACTCTTATTCTCCTAATCTTGTCTAGCCTCTGTTCTAGTTAGCCACTCCAAGGCATCAAGGGAGAGCTCTTTGTTTTGTAACACCAATAATTAATAAACAGAATCACAGAATCACCAGGTTGGAAGAGACCTCCAAGATCATCAAGTCCAACCCAGCCCTAACACCTGAGCTAAACCATGGCCCTGAGTGCCACATCCAATCTTTCTTTAAACACATCCAGAGATGGTGACTCCACAACCTCCCCAGGCAGGCCATTCCAGTACTTTATCACTCTTTCTGTAAAAATCTTTTTTCTAATATCCAGTCTAAATTTCCCTTAGTGCAGCTTAAGGCTGTGTCCTCTCATTCTCTCAGTTACAGCCTGGAGAAAGAGCCCAACCCCAGCTGAGCACAGCCACCTTTCAGGGAGTTGTAGAGAGTGATGAAGGCACCCCTGAGTCTCCGTTTCTCCAGGCTGAACAACCCCAGCTCCCTCAGCTGTTCCTCACAGGGTTTGTGTTCCCAGCCCCTCACCAGCCTCGCTGTCCCCTCTGGATGTGTTTGAGCCTCTCAATGTCCACCCTGAACTGAGGGTCCCAGAACTCGACACAGCACTCAGTGTCCATCCTAAACTGAGGTGCCCAGAACTGGACACAGCACTCAATGTCCATCCTAAACTGAGGGGACACAGCTGGACACAGCACTCAGTGTCCATCCTAAACTGAGGGGACACAGCTGGACACAGCACTCAATGTCCATCCTAAACTGAGGGGCCAGAGCTGGACACAGCACTCGAGGTGTGGCCTCACCAGGGCCCAGTACAGGCCCTGTTCCTGCTGGCCACACCACTCCTGACACAGGCCAGGAATCCCAAAGGGAATTTCCACAGAGAGGTCTAGAGACTCTTTGGGTGTCTCTCAGGGGTTTTTGGGAGCTGTCCTGGTGTACCTGCAGGTGTATCGCTCCTTGCCCTTGCGCAGCAGGGTCTCAGGGAGGGCGCTGGGCGGCGCGCGGAAGTTGAACATGGACGGCACCGACTGGATCAGCTCGCTGGCCTCCGGCTTCAGGGCGCTGAAGCTCTCCAGCTTCTCGGCCATGTTCTCGATGGCTGACACCTGCAGCAGGAGAGAGCACAGAGCCCACCAAGGTAAATCATCCCCTCGGATTTCTGCCCCTCCCCACCGGGAACCCGAAACGCAGAGAACATTGACTGACAAGAGGAAGAAGGAAAGGGAAAAAATAATCAGGGCAGAGCTGCAGTCTCAAAAATTATGGGTCATGAGGGTAATAATCAGTCAGTTCATTTCTTCTTATTTTAAAGCCTGAGGTCCTGTAAAATTCCAGGTTTTGCAGTCATGCTCTGTGGTTGTGTGCCTACAACTCTATACATCCCATCTACAGAAATCATTGAATATTTATTACCAAATAAACAGAAATAATAACTGACTTTCTAATTTTTTGAAGGACTTGCAGAGGATGCATATTGCAGAGGACACCTTATGAACACTCTAGCTCAACCAAGGGCTGCAACAATCCAGATCCAAAGAGGCTCCTTCAATGTTCCAGCCACATCCAACCATCCAGTCCAGTGTTCTAGCCCATCACAGCCAAAGACCATTAGATAAACACAGAAGAAATGAAGCTTTAGTGGGTTTGGTGCTCTGTATTCAAATTGCCTGTTAGATGTCTATGCTATTTTTCCAGCTCTTAATATTCTTGCTCTATCTTTAGTTGCTTGTAACTCCTGTGTGCTTTGGGATGGCTCCACTCTTGATTAGCTGTCTGTAATTTGCAGGGAGTGGGGATTAAACAATTTCTGGAGAACAGTTTTCTTTAAGGTGTCTGGAACAGACCACTAAAAGCTCCTCCAAAACCTCAAACACTGCCACTTGAAGAGTTCAAGAATGCTGCTGAGCCTACTGACAGGTGAGAATAACCATCCACCTCTCCATAACACCACAAACAAATGAAAAAAAAGAAAGCCAAGCTCTCACCTACAGAGCACAAAACCCACAGCATGAGCCCTGTGCAAGATCTTGCTTGCAACGAAGAAGGAAATTATGTGAAAGACAAGATGTTGAACCCTTCTCAACTGGAACACCTCCACAGACTGTTCTTCAAAATCCATAAAAGGTTCCTCTGATTGTTGGAAAACTGAAATTTTAATTGGAAGAACTGGGCATTTTTGCAGGTTTATTTAATTTTATTTTCATTGGCAGAATTACACGGTTGTCTCCTGGCATGACTATTTCCATGCTGGTTAGCTCTGCCTTTGGGCTGGGTTGTTTTTTTCCCTTTAGCCTGTAGCCTGCCCTCTCATTTCATGCTCAGATTCCTAATGCTGAGTACAAATTGCAACGTACAGGGTACCACTGCCAATTTGCCAAATGTCTTTCATCAAACACAGTGGAAAAAAATAAAAAATCTCAGAGGGAAGTCAAGATACATTTACTTGTCAGGCAACAAATGTGAAAGCATTGGGAGGCAGTAAGGGCTGTAAGCTCTGGGGTTTGATTCATAATCACTCAGCTGCTAAAACATTCTCCACAGATGCAAGTGGACAGCACATTTGTCAATATGAAGGATTTTGACATGTACTGATCACAGGCATGAGATATGTAATGATGATGCTGCTGGGAGAGGAGGTAATTCTATCTCGGCACTGAGATGTCATTATCAACCCATACACCTCAACATTACCATATATTTCTTTTTATATGACTTCATCTTCTCCTTTAGTTGGAATTGATTCTTAAAGCTTTTAAAATAGTCGTTCCACTGTCTTTAATTCTTTCTAATTGTTCCCCACAAAAATTCACTCATCTATTTTATAACTGCTGAAAATAAATGGTTGGAATGAAAAATGCCCTTTTGGCCTTCGGGCTGATTAGCAATGACAAGACAGTGCATGGGTTATGATATCACATATTTATGGTGAAGAATAATAAGGGTACTGAGAAGTGTAATAAATGTTTTATTTATGTATATTTAATATTCAAGTCCATTTCATTATCTAGTGGGTTTAAATCATTTTTGGATCACAATTTCTCATGCACACGGTCCCCGACAGTAATATATTAAAGCAACTATTTTCCCCTTTACATTTAAAATGGCTTAGTCATGCTGATTTTTGTTTTAGTTCTTATTTCCAGGATTTTGCAGAGTAGAAACTGAGACAGACTCTTGTTTCATGCACAGCAGCGCAGATCAGCTCTACCTCCAACACTGCCTCCAGGATTACATCAGTCCCAAAATAGGTATGAAATCAGCACCTAATCTTAAATCCCTCATCCAGAGGAAACACGAGCACTTCCAATTATTTTAAAGTATTACTCGCTTTCTAAAAATATGTTTCTCACCATAGGAATGACTATTGTGCTTGCTGTTTAGCTGTTTGTTTTTTTTTTTTAAAGCCTGACTTATGTGGTGACCTGGTATGATTTATGTTTTTCAAGAACTGCACCAGCACCAGTGGGAAGTGTTTGGCCCCATGGCTTTGCTGACCTGAGGCACTGTCACTAGCTAGCAGGATGATTATAGCTGTTCTATCTGCTGGAGTTAGGGCTCCCAAGAACCAAAACTGGGGCATTTTCTTAAGAAATCCTGGAGTGTGTTGGTGCTCAGATCTTTCAAGATGCAAATCCCTGTCGTGAGATGGGTTCTTGGGCTGTGGGGGCATTTTACAGCTCATGCAATCCTGCAGCCCTGATCCACAACATGCTGTCCATCACCCCCAGTGCAGGCAGACAGCCCCTGCTCACCAGTCTACTTGCAAAATACCAGCTGAGCAGAAAGAAATCCAGGGGTTTTGCACTAATTCAGACACCAAAACCAAGGAGGAATTCTAAACCTGCGAGATGAGCTTTTGGAAGCTGGTACTTGGTGCCAAGCAGTGGCTCCAGGGGACATGCAGGGGGGTGGGCAAGGGACAGATCTCCCAGTGCCACACACCAGCACAGGGAGGTGAAGAACATTAACTGGAGGCTGAATCTCTGTTACAACATTTAACAACCATTGGCTGCTGCTCCCATTCACTTGGCCAAACCTTTTCAAACCCATTTATATCTCTGTCATGGAGAGTTCACCAATTTAATTAGGTGCATATGAAAAGATACTGGCTTTTGTTCCTTCTAAATCTTTTGCCTGATTTTTTTTGTTTCGTTTTTTTGGGGGTTTTTTGGGGGGTGTTTTTTTTTTTTTTTGGTTTTTTTTGTATTGTTATCACTAATGAATAACCATTCATGGGCTCAGGGAGCTGGGGCACAGCTCCCTCAGGCATTTTTTTCCCAGATGAAAAAAATTAAAATCTACTTAGTCTCTTTTTGAATGGAAGCTGTTCCCTACCTGTGATCATCATTGTTGCACTTTTCTGTGTCTTTTCTAATTCTACTATGGCCTTTTGAGAGGAACTTTAGCTGTATTCAGGACCTGAAGGCAGTATTAACGTAATGGTGTTTTCAATTCCTTTCTGCTAAGCACTCAGGTGATATTTTCATAAGACTACCAACTTCAAGATCTTTTTCCTGAATGACAGGAGTTAAAAGTCACATTTTCCCCTTGGTATTAGCGGGTATTTACTGACACTGACTTTTATCGCTGTTTTACTCCTGGTGACTCAGCTTTCTCTGAATCTTCTGCAAAATCTTCATAGTCAGTTCTGGATCTGGCCACTAAAACAAACAGTTACAAACTCTCTGCCTGCTCACCCTTCTTCCTATGTCATTTACAGACATATGCCACAGTTCAGCACCCAGTGACACGCCAAGATGGACCCACTGGTAATCTTCAATGGTTGTAAAAAACACTATTTGTTCTTACCCTTTACCCCCCTCTTTTTTTAATGACTAAATATTAACCCAGGAGATGACTTTCCTTCTTCCACAATGAAACTCCCTCTTCCAGCTGAAACACAACTGTTCCTTCCAAACACTGTCAGTACTGATGCAAAGCAAGACCTGCCTCCATAGGAGTTGTGTTGGCCATGGAGATGCCACTCAATCCACCAAACTCCTGGTGAGAGTGTCTGTCCTGGGGGATTGGGTGGGTGCTCATGGTCACCTCCCCTCCCCAGGGATGGTTCCAGGAGAAGCAGGTGTGTGGCTAAAGCCACCAGCTGTGCTTTCAGGGGGTTCTGCACCCCAACCCACCACCCAAGGGCTGCTGTGGTGATCCCTGAACGGGGCACGGGGTGGGGAAGCACTGCTTGACCCCAAGGATTGGATTAGTGGAATTGCCTTGCCCAAGGAGAAAGCTCTCTGAGGAGGCAGGAGAGGGGGAAGATCCTGTTACATATTTTACATACAGCTATTGCCTTACGGACAAGTCACGTGCGCTCCTAATCTGCCATCAGTGAATGACAGCATTTTATATAGAACAGTAACTTTTGATTTACATATATAAGAGTTGTTGATTCTATCTGTGTCCAGATGTCTGGAAAAGGAAGCAGCTTTCCCCCACCTCCCTGAGAGGCTATTAACCTCCGACTGACGCAAACTAATGTGCAGTCACAATTCCCCAGCTCCGACTCAAAAATGCAGACATTACCATAATCGGCTAAAACAAGTATTTATAAACATTTCAGCGGGCAAGATATCATCAGCAGGGGCCTTGAACATTTGTCTTAAAATTTATTAACCAACCCAAGAAAAAGTGGCATAAATAAAGCGAAGGTTTGCTGTGGCTGCTTTTTAAGAATAACCTGATGATATGAAATAATCTCGCAGACAATGTCATGAAATACATGACCTCATGTTTGACAAACGTGACTCCTTCATTGCTACTATCACAAAAACAACTGACTTTATGGCCAGACCTCATGGGAAAAAAACTGCTCAAGTGTTTGCTTTCTATTTTTACTACTGTTATTTGGGGAACTCTTCAAAATCCGACTGCTGAAGCTCAAGATTTCTCCCTCCCCCAAGCTGAAGTTATAGTGTTGCCTCTAAAATCTGCAATTTGTGAATCGTGTTGTCTTGAAACTGTGTGTATTTGGACAGCCAGGCCTGGAACTTGGCTGAGTTATATTCACGTTCAAGAGACCTATCACATGTGGCTGAACTTTATGAAGCAGTAGCAAGAAACTCCTGCTGATCTGCAGTATGGTTCCAGAACAACTGGATTTGTGTGAATGCAGTTGGTGGGGATTAAGCTCAGTTAACAGAATGGATCATGCCCTAAAAATAAGCCCAGTAAAACATAAGCCTTGTAAAGGCACTCACCAAATTCCTTTCCCTGTATTTGTAAAGTTGTTTTAATTATTTAAAATGGTTCTTCATAAAGCAAATATTGTCTGCCTAAAATTACAGAACCTCCTTAGAGCAACCTTCTCCTGGCAGGACCAAAATGGAACAAATAGATCAAATTAATCCTGATCCATTCAAAAGAAGGTGTTGTCCATTGATTTGCACCATAGGGCTCCTGCCAAACAATGAAAAAACAATCTCAATCTTGAAATATGTGGCACATGCAACAGGGAATTGAGATGGAAGGGCTGGTGTGACATAACCAAATCTCTCAAGATGGAGATTCATCCATGAATCAGCATCCTGCTCAGTCCCTTCATGTTTTAAAAACCTATTTCTGCTGGGGCTGCTCAAAGCGTGAGCACGGCCAGGAGACATACACTGACAAAAGGAGCAGGATGATGGAAATTTGAGGACTAAGCCAAAGTCAAGAAAATCAGACAGAAGAAACAGACTGCACTGAGTTTTTCCACTTTCCAAACCTGCTGAAGCAGAGCCACTTTTCTGAGAGCCGAGGATTAAGGGTGCCTGGGCCAAATCAGAACTCCTACTATGGCCCCTTCATGTCCTACAACGAATTTCCCAAAGAAAATATTTGGGAACCACCCCCTGTGCTCTCCAAGTCTGGCATCTAAACACATCTCCTGCTCGCTGAGCTCCTGCAGCACCTCTGGGTGCTCTCAGGAATCCTTTGGTGCCTGCTCAGCTCCTTCCAGCTCAGGCTCCCAGAGCATCTTTGCAGCTGCATAAGACAGCTCTTCCCAGGAAAGAAGTGGGATTAAAATCCACATGTGCACACAAAGCAGAGGTGCAGCACTGCTCTAGGAGTGTGCCAAGGAGGGCACAGAGCAGAGGGCAGGGCTCAGAGCCCATCTGCAGGGGCAGCACCCCATGCAGGGACGCACGTGCAGAGGAGCACAGGAAGATCTCAGCGCTGGCTTTGCAGAATTTCTGGCTTTGCAGAATTTCTGGCTTTGCCTGGTCGCAGTGAGAGCGATGAGCAGGAGTGAATCAGGACCCCAGCCCTGCCTCCTGGCTCCAGCTCTCCCCTCCAAAGCCCAAAGGTTGGGAAAATCTGGGACAAGTATTTTTGTGTTCAGCACTGCAGCTGAGGAGCCAGAACACGGCGTTTCTGGAGTTGCATCTGCAAAAGCAGTTGCTGTGATTCTTTTTTTTCTTCTTCTTCTTCTCATGAACAATTTAGATGTATTAAAAACAAGGTTTTATAAAAATAGAAGAGAAAGCCCAAATTTATCCCATAGTGCACTAAAAGCACAATTCTTGTTCATGTAAGGAGGGTGATGTAAGTATACACAGAGGACAAATTTGACCTAAACACAGCAAATAAATGGGTGTTTTATTTCTACTTTAAGCATTGCAACGAGCAATTAGGCTCAAACTTTCAAACCTATTAAAGTGACTATTAAAGTGACTATTAAAGTGACTAACTCCCACCGAAGTCAAATGAGAGAGAAACCTAAATCCTCTGAGGGTCTGTATTTTAATGTAGATTAAATATTTATTAACTATTGCAATCTAACTAGATTTCAGCCTCAGAATTTCACTGCAATCTCTGAAGGAAAATGGCTTGGAACGATTTCAGTCACCTATAAACAAAGACTGCATTCTGCAACCCTCACTTAGGTAAAGCTCCCATTGCCTTCACCAAACAAAAGCAGCAGGATCAGGTACATAAAAATAAAGCCAATTTGACATAAGAGCATATTTATCTGCTCAGCTGCAAGACCCTGTAGGAAAAGAGTGGCATGCTCCATAATTGAGAGGTAAGTTATCTTTCATATTATATTCTTCTTATGCAATTTATTTCACAGTGATTAAATCAAAAATATAAGCAATGAACTTACCCAAATTCTTTGATCAGGCAATTGGAACTGGGAGCAAAATTGAAACAAAAACAACACATTATTCCTGCATTGGAATCCTTATTGCAATCAATCTACTTATTAAGATTTTATTCAAAGATACTAATTAAAATGTTTTTCCTGAATGATTTGTTGGAGAGGGGTGTTCTCTTCCTCAAAAAAAACAATCCCTGTAATGGCAAATTAATGGGAAATGCCATTAAATTACCTAATTTTCACAGCTTTTGGGCACGGGGAGGAATTTTGCCCAGCCAGGGATAGGATACAGACTTCAGGATTTATGTCTCTAAGTTCTACTTCTAGAAACCTATTTGAAAGATCCATCTGTTTGCTGTCAAATTATCCAGTTAAGAAATAATAAATTCTTGGTCCCTGAGATGGCAATTTTCAGGAATAAATTCAACAACAAAACCACAAGCTTTTAGGACATGAACAATAAGTTTGTAAATATTTTAAATCCTGCCAGCAGAAGATGAAACCTTGCGGAGCACTCCCCACCTGTACTTTTACAGGGGTGAACAGGACTATAAAGGAAAAACAGCTTTTCTGGAAGCCGTTCCCCAGCCCTCCATAAATACCAAGCCCAGATTCTGCCTCTGCAAACAGGAGGCTCCTTTCTGTTCTATTAAAGTTTGCAAGAAAGCATTTTGACGTTTACTTTTTTGACAGGACATGTGCTGGTGGTTTGGTTTTCTTTTACAACCTTCCTTAGTGCCTGTTACACTCCTGACCTCTGCATCGATCCAACTCACACCAAGCTAAAGACGTTTTCCCTCTCACTCAGGTAAGGGATAAAACCAAACCAGGCTTTGCCATGGAGTTTGTATTCTGCTGCACAGTGAGAAATGTCCAGTCCTGCCCACCTGGGGTGGCCCTGCCATGGGGAGGTGGCACCCAACACGTCCTCCTCACACTGAGGGACCCTGTGACAGCACTGGGACCTTCCATGGGCACCAACATGAGATTCACCCAACTCCCTGGGACAAAACACCAAGGGTGGAAGCCTGACATCATTCCCATTACCAGGGAAATGCTCAATGTCTCCATTTCACCCACACATCCTCACCTGACTCCCAGTTCCCCAGGTAATTCAGCCACACAATGCTACATAAAAGAATATCCAACTCCTTACCTGCCCACCCCAGCCAAACCCCAAATTTTTTTCAATTTTACCCCAGCAGCCCCTTTCCCAATGACCACCCCACCTACCACTGGCAGCAGTCCAACCTGCAGCAACACCTTCAGAACCCCCAAACCCAACATCACTGAGCCACTCTGAGTCACAGCTTCTGAACAGCTAGACACACTAAGAAAATAATCCTGCTTTTTCCATCAATGCAGTATCAAAAATGCCCTCATTTAAATAATTTACTCATCATTTACAGCCCCTTAGCTGCTCTCACAGAATCCTTGACTTGATGGGGGGAAACCAGCCTGTTTTACCAGGGACAAAAAGCAGAATGAGGTCCTTGGTGTATTTGTGCATTAGCACTATCTGCTATTGAAGGGGAATTTTCACTTGTTTTGCCAACTGGGGAGATTTACCTTATTTAAGGTAACTCAGCAGGAGGTGTTAAGCTGCTATTAAACCTTGCACATAAATTCTCAGTGATTTTAATACATCTTAAATTCTTATTTAATGCTTATAAATACTTACATAATGCCATAAATACTTAGGGCATGTAAATACTGCTAAATACTTTAATACTTAGATCCAACATTTTGTCCAGACATTGAAATTGGAAAGGGGTGTTTCTGAGCATCTGCAACCATAAATGCTATCACTGCTCTTCCCAGTTCTGCAGAAGTGCCATATTTCAGAATATATTCCATGCAAGTTAGGACATAACAATTTAGGACTTCACTGGGAAAAAAAAAAGAAAAAAGAAAAAAGAAAAAAAAAAGAGAAGGAAATAATTGGGCTGTTTTGCCCAGGAATTCAGAGAAACCTGAACCAGAGTCAGCAGCTCATGGTCGTGTGCTTAAAATACAGGATGTCTAGAGGGTGTCATTACTAAGATGAAGCAGCCCACAGTCAGCAAGGAGTTCAAATCTCTAAATACCACAGAGCATTTTAATCAGGTGTAAGATTTAACTGAGATTTTTAGCAAAATCTCCTTGAGCAAGGAGGAGGAAGACAAAGTGAGGGTGTGGTGCTGGTGAAGAAAAGCAACATTTAGTTTGCACACAGATCCTCTTCCTACACCACATACACATCACAGTTGTTAAACTGTTTTGGGACACCCTCCTAAATGCTTTTTCATCCAGGATTGTGGACGAGCAGCCCTCATTCCTCAGGAATGAAGGAGCAGGGATCCTACACACACCTGCACACATTGCAGCCACAGCAGCTACCAAAGAAACCATGGAGCATTTGCATTGTGAGGCTTGGAAAGATCAGGTGCAAGCTCTTCTCTCTTTTATGAGAGTCCTTAAACAAAATAAAATCCCTTTTAAAGAGGGATGCTCAGCTTTGCTGACCTTACAGAGAATCTGCATCGACTCCTCATAGTCAAATCCTGACTCTCCTTGCCCAGAGCACAGGGGAGTGCTGACAACACGAGGGGCTGCAAATGTTGGTAGCTACGTTATGGTTTTGGAGGAAAATGGTTCTAAAAGACACATTCAGTTAGAATCTGGCTTCCTCTACAATCAAAACATGTTGTTTCATCTGCAAAACATCAAGAAGCTCAGAACAATGCTTACGCTTTTCCACCACAATGGTCCAGCAAAAACTGTGTGTTTTAGGAAATCCAAAAATGACTAAGACTGCATTCATTTCTCTGCACCTGCTTTGAAGCATCAACAGGCTTGTTTACAACATCAAAATTCCCAAAATACTTACTTGTGGATGAAACAAGAATCCCGGGGAAGGTCTCAAGTATTTCTCTTTTAAAGCTTCCAGTGGGTCAGTTAGCTTTCTTTTTTCTACTCTGTAAATGTTAAAATTAGATTTGCTTGTGATGAATCAGTCTCAGATATTAACAATCACACAGCTACTCAGGTTTAAAACAGGCAATTACACTTTAAGCAATTTGTTTCTAGGAGATAACAATAGAAGATAAGGGAGGACACTCAAGTCTTGATTCCCACACACAGCTCATTACTCATAGTGCCAGGGTGTGGCTGGGAATCACCTTTAATGTAGATTATACCATTTATATAGGGAATAATCTCACTTCAAAAGATTGATAACCATTATAATAGGAACCAATGCCTAACTACCAAGCACTTTTATAAAGAAATAAGGCAACTGAGCACGCTCAGCACTAAGAGAGGAATTCAAGGCAACAGAGCCCTGAGCAATGGGTCTCCTGCTGTCTGTCCACAAACAATATCACAGCCACCACCCTGGAAACCTCCCCTGTGCACAGCCAAGGGAAAGCAGGGCAAGAGAGGTGGGCTTGTAGGAGCACACTGAACCTGAGGTGGCAGGAGCAAATCCTGCAATGCACTTGTGGCAGCAAAACCCAGCAAAGATAATTCAGAAACAGAGTGGAAACTTGAGGACTTTGCTTTTTCTGTCACTGATGGGCATGGTTTCATGGATGAATCATGTTGTCCACATGTAGAGGTAACTCATGGCAAAGGAAGGCTCAGTAATAAGTGGCCTCGTGCTGTGCTGTCAGAATTTGTACAGATTTCATTCAAATCATAGAAATGTAGGCTCACAGAATGGCTTGGGTTGGAAGAGACCCTAAAGATCTATTTCCAACCCCTCTGCCCTGGGCAGGGGAGTTTGCAATGAAATTTAATTAGTTGGTAATGCAGGGCCATAAAACACGGATCATTATTTCTGCAGCTTCAGGCATTTTAAGTGAATATGACGCAAAGAAAACTTATGGTCAAACACAGATATCAATCTGGCATGAATAAAACCATCTCAGTAAATAGCATCACATCCTGTTTCTTCATAATGCAGGCTTGTTGTCTTATGCACCAGCACTCTCCAAAAACTTTGCCCACAGCATTTCTTTTTCAGGCAAAGTAATAAATTAACATAATTTACATGGCAGTATCCTTATTTTTTTAACAAGAGGCTGTAAAATCAGTCATTTATATTACAGACAAATATTTTTATGGCTAATATTTCTCTAAACTAATTTAAATGCATGACTTTAACTCATGGCAGGTATAAGAGCAGAAAGGGCAAAGGGGGGCTGACACACACAGGATGCAGGTGAAATTCACAGCCCAGTGAGACCCATCTCAGTTCTGCTGGGAAACACCAGGTCTGGATTTTACCACTGGTTTTTAAAATCTCAGCTCACTGACAGCGTGCACCTTTCAAAGCCAACAATGAGGCTCCCATTGATTTCACAGGGTAGACCATGGATGGGGATCTGCACAGCCTGGGGGAGTGGAAGGTGTCCCTGCCCATGGCAGGGCGTTGGAATGAGATGAGCTTCAAGGCCCCTTCCAACCCAAGCCTCTCTGGGATGATTCTGTGATTAAGGAGCCCACTTTGTACACACAGGTATACTGTGCCTTCAATTCTATGAATTCAATTCCTGAAGAAACCAACCCAGTACTCAAGTAATGGTAAAAAAGGACAGAAATTATTCTCAATTTCCGTACTTTTAATAACACTTTAGGGCCAATGTGTTTCTTTGTTGTATTTGTGAGAAACTCCTCTTGAATTCAAGAGGAGCTGGCAAAGTGGAACACAAGGGATACCCTGAGGAGAGGCACTGTCATCTACAGGGTAAGCCAGAGCCGGCAGAGTTTTGGAAGAAAATTAATTTCAGGCAAACCAGTGACATCAAATACACATCAAATAAACAAACATTCAATACTGATGCCAGCTCGTTTATGGGCAATAAAATATATTCAACCTCTGCATGTCAAGCTATGCAGGTTTAACTCATGGCAATTAGGGCTTGCTAATTTCAGTATTGCCAGTCCCATGGCTCACTTGGAGCAGCTGGGATGTGGGGAGGGATGTAAGGAGGGATGCACAGGTCAGCACGTGGCCTGGGCCCCCCATGGTAGTGCAATGGCACCTCCAGGGACACTGGGAGGGCGACAGGGTGGCAGCCCTTGCTGCCTGCACCAAAGGATGCTGAAAGGCAGCAGAGAGTCCTTTACCTGTATATGGGATCCATAAAGAACGGGGTGGGCCTGGCGTGCTGCAAAGAGGACTCAGAAGCTTTCCTTTGCTCGAGGTCTCCTCCTTTCTTCTCTCCAAAGACGTGGTTTTTCCGAGGCTCGGCTTGTTTTGTGCTGCTGGCTCGGCTGCGGCTGCCCATGCTGAGATCCAGGGGCTGGTCCTGGCTGGATGCAGAGGGGGCTGCTGGCTTTGAGGGGATGGGAGTAAGTGGCTTCTCCTCCTTACGTTTTATGGTGAGGTCAAAGGGAGACTCAGAGCTTCCCTTTGGGATCTTCTTAATTTCACTGGGTGATTGGGGCTCCACTTTCAAGGGTAACGGTCTCAAGTCTCTATCAGGAAATGGATACATTGACTGAGAGAATGCTGGAAAAAACGGGAGGGGAAACATGGAAGGGTAAGGTAAGGCTCCGACTTTTTTGTCTTGCAGCCCCACAAGTCCTGTTGAACCAAAGTACTTTTCAGCAATAGAAGCAATAGCCTTTATAGAATCATTCACCGCTCCTGACACCGCAGTCTGCTCCTCTAAGGATGGTGAGAAAATGGAATGATTGCTGTGGTCTTTCTTATTATTTATTGACGCCAGGCTCTGCAGAGAGCTTACTTTGTCTTTGAACATTTTACCATTTTCTTTAAATTTCTCTTTCTCACTTTCAATGTCACTTTCCAGATCAGAGCCCGAGGTGGTTTCCAGGTCACTGCCACTGGGGGTACTGACATCGTCAAGGTCAAGGTCACTACTCTCTGACTGGTCACTGAGTTTCTCATGCGGCCTCTCTTCAGAGGACCCTTCTGGTTGAAGCTCCACTGGCTTATTCTCCCCTACTGATGGTTGTTTATTTAGTGCCTTCAAAATATCCTGGGTGGCTGGCAGTATCTGAGGATTTGTCATGAGGGGACTTTGGCTTTTGTTTGTCTGATCTGCGCTCGGAAGTCCTTTAACAGGAGAGCTAGTAGGTAGCAAAGGTGGCCTGTGGTACAAGCCTGAAGGAAACAGACCGGGGAAGCTAAAAGAAAATCCAGGAGCTGTTGGAAAGGTAAGACCAGCAGGATGCCTATTGGCTCCAAAATAGTCAGCAAGGCCCGGATTTGCATGATTCATATTAACCATGGACGTTTTATCCATAGCTGGGGTTCCAGGAAGAGAAATGCCTTGGCCAAAAAATCCTCCTGCTGCAAAATGGTTCTTGCCCTCACAAAATCTCCTGTGTTTATTTAAGGAAGACGTAGTGCTGAACATTTGTCCACAGTCTTTGCACTTGATTTGGGTTCTGCAATCAGCATGCATGCGCTTATGACGACAAAGGTTTGAAAACTGAGTATAGGATTTATGGCAGACCTCACCTGTATGTAAACAACAACAACAACACATCTCAGGCTTTGTGGTAATTGCCCCCACCCTCAAAGTTGTGCAAATAACACCATTTTTTACCCGCCAAATGCCAGCGAAGAAGCCGTAGGGAGAGGTCTAGGTGCACAAATGTACAAAAGCAACTGTATTCTCCAAAGCAAGGCATCCCAGCAGACAAATGTCAGAAGACAGCACCAAAACCCGCTCCAACCAAGCAGAAAAGGTCTGGAATCACTAAAAGACACACTCTCCTGGTGTGCTCTTTGCACTGCACAGTGTTGCACTTTCAGTACCATTATTCCAGGTTGCATTAGCCCCCAGAGCCCCCCAGGAGCCACAACCCCGTGCTGTGACCCCACATGAACCCACGGTGCTCCTGTGTGAGAGCACAGGTGTCTTCAAATGGCATCCATTTATGTCACTATTCCCACGTGGAAATGAATCATTAAAATAAATATTTGTAGGACCAGACAGAGATGAAGCTGCCTCACAGAGCTTTCACTCAGCAAGAATAGGAAAGAGGTGAAGGAGGAGACAACCAGGTATTTCCTATTTCCAAGTAAATATGTAACAAATATTTTTTTTCCACTTATAATGAAAAATTTAATCTCATGGAAGTCCAGGCTGGAACCTGCAAAACTTTTGTACTCTCATATGTCCAATGCATTTCTATTCATGCAATGCATACAGTGCTTACAGGTGCTGTAACTCTAAATTCCACATCTTAACTTTCCTAGTCTTAATATTGCTTATTTACCTCTTGCACATGACATGATGGACCATATCTCAACAACAATTTCCTTTAAGAATGAAACTCTATTTTCATGTCTGATGCTCAGTAAGAGCCTGATGAATTTCCTTTCAAACACCTCTGGGATGAGAATGATTTCAGTTTCACAAATGCAGCATTTGGGAGAAAGCCTGGGAACACACAGGGGAGCAGATCTACCCTGAGGTCAGGGCCTGATCGAGCCTGTGACACTCTGCACGTTGGAACTCAGCTTCCAGAACCTTCCACTGTGGCAGGAGGCTGGAAGTGGCCCCAGTGAGACACTACAGAGTCAATCACATCACTGAGGCAAACAGAATTTTGCAGGCTCCCGATTTTCTGGCTGCTACAAACCATAGAGAACAAATTGGGGCAGCAACCAAGAGTCTGTAAGTAGAAGTAGGATTTGGGAGAGGGCAATGCTTACTTCCCCAGTGCCTTTTTATGTCCCTTCTTGGCATCCTTTGGATGAGCACTGGGCAAGTCCCAAGGCTGTGCTGCGTTCTGTGCTCTTCATTATGCCAAAATCTGTCTCTACCTCTGCACTACCTTGTTTTTAACACTATCACCTCCAGACTTGTTTAAAAACAAGGCAGAACTATCAGCAAGCACTGTTATCCCTCTGCAATAAATCCTTTTATTCTTTCTTTTCTTTTTTTTTTTTTTTTTCTCCCAGCCAGGAAAAAGCATGTAGCCACTTTATTTTTATTTAATTTGTGTTATATCATAAACTCTCATCTTTCACACATCAAAGCCGCACAACAATACGCATTGTGTATTCCGAGGCCTTTTTAACAATCATTTTCATGATTTGAGACAGTCTGACATAATTTACAATGGCTCTATTTTTAAGCCTTGCAGAGGAAACTGAATTGAATGTATCCCCATCCTGCACTCTTGGTTCCCATGAACTGCAATCACGTCCTCTAACTTCCACTCGCACCGGGGCCCGCGCTAACCTTCCTGCTCCTCCAAATCCCTGTCCCTGAGAAACTCCACCGCTTGTTGTCATCTCCTAACTGTTTACCTCTCCAGCAGCCCGCTCCATATCTCACCAACAATGCTCCTATTGTTCCCTGGGACTGATCCTGCCCCATCCACCCGGTTTTTTTCCCCTGTTCACATCCCACACTGACATGCCCGGGACAATTCGTGGGGTAGAGGGTGCAGGATCGGGCCCAAACACAGGAAATTTGCAGCGTGGTAATTCAGGAAGAAGGTTTTGTTCCTGTGTATCAGTTGCTGTTCCTGCTGGAAATCTTCATTCACAAGGAAAGGCAAGAAAGAAGAGAGAGAAAATCAAAAATAAGGGGGAAAAAGAGAGAGGGAAAAATACGGAAGAGAAAGAAATAAGGGAGACA
The DNA here is from genome assembly GCA_910950805.1 of Acrocephalus scirpaceus scirpaceus. Taxonomy (NCBI): domain Eukaryota; kingdom Metazoa; phylum Chordata; class Aves; order Passeriformes; family Sylviidae; genus Acrocephalus; species Acrocephalus scirpaceus. Next base: position 3,760,303 of record OU383781.1, read on the forward strand.
GGAAGGGTGAGATTATTCTAGTTTCTTGAAAATACTTGGTTTTCTCTTGTTAAGTAGTTTTTGTCCCTTTAAAAGATAATTTATTTGCCTATTTAACATAGATATATTTTTTCTTAATATAGAATTATTTACCATTCATTTTTGCAGTTATCAAGCTCTGATTTTTCTGCAATTTTCTCCTACTTTTAACCTAATTGTAGGCATAAGATTTCTGTTCCACACTCCAGGGTACAGAATCAGGCCCCTTACCTTCACCGTTGAGGCTTTACACAGTAATTTCCCCCAGCTCCCATCACATTGACCACAGAAACCAAAATTAAACTGACCCAAATGGTGACTCAAGTGTCACATCCATAGGTTCACACAAGCTTCATCTTGGATATTAGGAATCTACTCCTCTTCCCCGTGTAAAGCAGGATAGACCGTATGTATTATTCCAGAAAAAGAAATATCTCAAATGTATGCATTTCCAAGGATAGGCTATTGTAGAATTAAAAAGAAAACATGTTTTATGAACTTTTGATCTTCTACCAGGTTGTGTTGAGGTCCTGCTTCTTATTCACATGGCTTCTTTAAAGATAAGGCTTTGATCAGGTTGGCTGGAGTGGCAAAGGACTGGAAAGAGGGGTATTGGCACAGATTTGGTCTTCCTAAAATCTGGGGAGTTCTCTCTTAAAGAACAGTGGTACATTATTAAACTATTACTCTCTGTTAATATCTTCCAAAGCCAACAGAATCAAGAAATATTCTACTCTGGAGAAAAGCAAAAATGTGCACTTAAAATTTTAAAATATCCTTACAGGCTATTAAGGGAGTCAAATTAATTATTTGACTAAATGCATTTCATCTCAGTTTCTAAACTAAATTCAATCAATAATGGCAATACCATTAAAATACGTAAATGTTTATTGTTATAATCTCAGCAAACAATTAACAGCTGTACCAACAATTTATCTTTTCAAGCACTGAAGTTAATTTAAGAGTATTTAATGAGGTGCTGCTTGCTCAAGGTTGTCTCTTGCATCCAACATGCATTCTATTTAATCTAAGGGCTGGCAAAGAAATTTTGTGCCCAGGTGGAAGCCCTGGCCCCCTGGAGCTTTTCCTCTTGGGGACTGTCACCTGAACCTAGGTGTAGTGATGGACACACCCAGTGCCATGGGGATTCTGAAGGAGACTCTGTGTCTAAACTGTGACACCTCCATGGATATTCCCAACAGCCAGGACTCCTCAGATAAATTTGTGTTATAAGATCAACCTCCTTTTCATCACATGGCTTAAACTTTAGTAGATGGGGTGTGTTTATCAACTTTGTTTCCTTCTATGGAAGCAACAGAAGCTGGGTCTGATTTCTGCTGTTACACCTTATTACACCCTTTAAATCTCACTGCCATACTTTTAAGCAACTAACTTGTAAGAGAAGCTTCCCTCCTTGCAGCTTTTACTGCTCTACAGACCCCAGGTTTAACACAAACCCCCAGTCTGGCTCAAAAAAGCAAAAAATTCATCTTGTGCCTACGCACGCTCTGTACGGCGATTGTCTCTGGACCCCAAATTAGCCAGCAGTTAAGTTTGCATATTTTCTGCTTATTAAAAAAATTACTTTAAGTACTATTTAGAATATGTTCAGTCTATTATGGCATGTGGTTTCTATTTGGGGAGGCTGGAGATTTTGCGAAGGCAGTGAGTAATTACCTTGGTGTTGGTGAGTTTTCACTCAAGCTCGGGCAGCACACTGTAATAAGAGACAGTTGCCATAAACAGACTGGTACGAGTAAATCATGGTGTGTGGCCTCCTGGTGGAAAGCAGATATCTGCTCTAGGTGACCCTACCTCCTTCTCACGGCTCAACAAAGCCCACCAAACATGTGGCCTCCAAACCTTTGTGTTCTGCAATCACAATGCTGTTATCCATAGGTTGCTCCACGGGGTTTCATCCCTCACACTACATGTTGTACATCAGTTGTTGTTTTGATTTATCAGGAAAAATAGCAACAAAAAGCATTTGAGAGATTATTTCATTCATGAGAGGTTCCACTTAGAGACTTCTATGTAGGATGTTGCCATAGGCCTACCTGAGGAGTCCCTACCTAACCAGAAGTTAGTTTTCTAATTAAGTGTAATCATTTAATCTGCAATCAGCTTTAAAAATTATTTGTGATATTTAATATTCGATCTATTTACACATTTTCTTACTGAAGGAGTCCAAGCCAAAAGTATTACTCACCCAATGGCAGGTTACAGATTTTGCACAAATGAGTTGCTTAAGCCAATACTCCTCCTCTTGAGGAAATATTTTAGCTTGTGGCCAATTCTTTTCACAGGTATGGTGCAGAGATTTTGGTAAATTATTGTTGAGGGCAGGAAAAGATTAAGAGATTTAGCAGACAAATAGGGGAGATGGTCAAGGTACCTTTCAAGTCACAGCAGGTGCCTGAAAAGGCTGTGGTGGAGAGTAGCACTACCAAGAACAATATTTTAAAATCTTTTCTGCCTCTGCTTCCCCGGTGAAAGGGAGGGAAAGCAACTGCACCCTTCCCAAGCAGGGTCTGACTCAGCAGCAAATGCAACCTGTGAGGTGCTGGGGATCCCATTTCAGCCCAGCACAGAGCCAGGCTCACATCCAAGGCAAGTTTTGTTGCTGGAGAAGCTGTTAGTGAAGATCTAAGAGCTCAACTCAGTCCTTAAACTTGGGGCATGCAGAGGAGCCTCGAGGAAGGTGGCCAGATGAATCTCACTGCCTCTGAGATTTGTTTCCCAACTCCAGCAAAAGTCATGGCATCTGCTGTGGAGATTCTGCAGCCCAAAATCTGCTCCTAAAGCAGAAGGTGCAGAGCAATAAGGTTGCAGCCACCAAGCCTGGCGTGGCTCCTTCTGGCTAAATCCCACTCCTCACTTTGCATCTGTGCATGGAAAAACATCCCTGGGACAACAGGTACACTTACACAGCACACAGTATCTGTCTGAAAAGGAAAACCACATGAAAACAACTCCTTGCATTGATCACAGATTACCCAGAACTCATTCAGTAACTCAGAGCCCCTGTGACACGGGTGGGAAGTTCAAAGGGAGCAGAACACAACCTCCTGCTTCCAGACTGCGCTGCTTTGCGGCAAGAGAAACAACACTTAAACAAAGAGGTTTAGTTGGAGACTTACATATAAAAGGTTTGACACTGCTGTGGATGTGTTTATGCTGTTTGAGGCCCGAAGAAGTGGCAAAGGTTTTGCCACACTCTGGACAAGCGTGAGCACGAGCCCCCACATGCTGGGAACGAATGTGCCTCTGGAGGTTGCTGGGGTCCGTGAAAACCTGCTAGGAAATGAGTACTGATTAACCAAGAAACTTGACTGCGGAAGAAACCAGTTATTACAAGAGTCTTTTAAAATTCAAACCTTGGAGCTATTTTTTGGGAGCATTCTAAGATTAAAACCTTCACTAATGGCCAGCAATGGGAGCTGTGCCTGCAGGAAGGGGCCTCAGTTTCCCAGGATCACCCAAGTTCTGTGTGGGTCTGTTAACCCCTTTGCAGCAGATGCATTGCATTTGACTTTGCCATTAGAAATTGTACATTTGAGGTCAGGGACTTCATGGGGAATGTGTGAAAATGTGGCTGCTTGAAACCTCTGAGCATTACTGCAATAGAAATACTTTATACTGATACCTGAGTGTGTGACAACAAATAATCTTATACACAACCCAGAGCCAGAAACCAGGGCTTGGTTACACCTTGTAAGTGTCAGCTCAATGTGAAATTCCCATTATTGCAGCAAAATCTACCTAAAACCATGTAAGTCCTCATTCAAAAGGGCCAAGCTTTGGGAATCTGATAAAAAGCAATGCAGAGTACCACATCCTATATAAATAATGCACACAGCAAGGCCAGTGCTGGGAAGTGATGGAGATGCTTTAGAGATGGGAGTTGTACTCAGTGCAGCTGGGGTGCATTGCTGTTGCTTATTTTTGATTTATATTGCAGTAGTGTCCTGAAGTTTCTGGTCCCAGCAGCTGGCACACAGCCCAGGGAATCCTCTGCCCTGTGTTTCCCTGGGGGTTCTTGCCCCTCACTGACCCTCTTACACCCCACCAATCTTCTCAAGGAGCCAAGCCCTGAGCTCAAGGATGCTCAGCATCCTGCATCAGTGCTCATTCCAGGCTCCACAGCCATTTCCAAACCAAAAGGGAAAGCAAAATAACATATTTTCAAAGAAGAAGTGAAAACCCTTGAGAAACCCTCTGGAGCATGGCAGAAGCCCTATGCCCTCCTGCATCCCAGCCTGGGGCACCCCCACTTCCATGCTCCCCTGCATCCAGCAGCACAAGAAGTGCCAGGCAGCCCCCAAATTCACTGTACCTTGGCACAGTTCTCACACTCGTAGTGCTTCCCACTGTCGTGTGACATTTGGTGACGTATCAAGTTGGACTTCCAGTTAAAAGCTTTGGGGCACTGGTCACACTTGTACTCCCTCTCCTCACTGTGAGACAGCATGTGCTTCTCCAGGCTGTGGAAACAGGAACAGGGCTCAGTGAGATGTGGCTTTATAGGAAGAGGAGAGAGCAGAGCACATCGTTACAGCCAAAAGAAAAAAAATAAATTAAAAAGCCCCAAAGGCCCAAACCTGAGAGAAATAAGTCCTGTGAGTTCCAGGCTCACCCCTGGCCAGGAGGCAGAACCTCCCTCTCCCCACCAGAATAACACATCCTCTCATGTTTTGCCAGGCCACTTGCAAATGCTCCAGGAGATGCTGCTGCCATCGCTCCCCAAGGAGATTATTTCCTACACCTCTCAGTATTTCACTCTGGTAATTCTTCCCTGCAGTCTGAATTATTTCTGCCTTATGACTTTCCCTCTAAACACACCTTGGATGCCACCACCTGCTATAAATCCACTCCTTTGATGGGAGTCAATTTTTCTTACAGCAGGAATAGATGAGGAATAACTCCTCTGGAGTAGAACAGGATGAGTTTAAGAAGCCTCTAGATAAGGCACACCACCTTATGATTGATTGTTATTGATTACTGATTATTATTATTAACTGTGTGCAATAGTGTGGTTGTTCAGTCATTCATTTCTTAGTGGTTTATTCAGTCTATTATTAGGATATTCAATGTCCACCTAAATGCTGTTGCACATCTTTAAATTAATTTTTGTCTCTGAATTATCATTCATTTGTAGCAAATATGTATTTTTAAACACCTGTATTGCTTGGTCACATACAGAGTCACAACTCACACCACTACTTCAGGGAAGATCACTACATAATGCAAGAGAGGATTCACAGAAAACCCACTGGGAAGTGGGAATTTTAGCCTGGGATGCCCAAACTGTTTTCACATGAGGTTCCCACTGATCTCTGCTGAATCAGTGACAAAACCTGCTGGGGTTACAGCCTTGTTTGGGTTCTGTAGCCCAAACAGTAACCTCCATTCTCAGCCACAGGCAATGGAAATGCTTTCACTCTGCAGATGCCCTTACTTCTACCCCTCCTCTTCTTTTTTGGGGGAAAAAAATAATTCTGGTTTCTCCTTCTTATACTTTTATAACTTGACTTCCCATCACGTAAACAAATTTGCCATAAGACCTAGAGAGATTCTTGTCCCTGACTGTGCCACCAGCTCCTGGACTCTGGCACCGTGACCTCCATGGCCATCAGCACTGGGCACTCCTGGACAAAACACCCCTGCCTTCCTGCTCAGCTATTTCTCCAGGTAATTACTCACACCCTCAAGCACGGCTCATTTGGGCCTTTTGTTTTATATAACATGGATATAGCACACTTTGGCACTTTTTTTTGCAGTGAACTGTCTGTGTGGTGTATGAGCCTTTCAATAATTCAGAAGTTCGGAGAACAGCTGCATTCTCTCTCATTTTTCACTCTCACAGTACTGCCCATCTATTTATGATGACTCGTTCTTTGTTTTCTGCCCTTTCTCTTCAATATTTAATATTTTAAGCTAAATTTACATTTCCTCAATGATTTCCATATGTTAGATATCCTCCTGTCATTCACAGGGAGAGAAGAACTTTAACACTGAATAACTCCCAACATGCAAACACCTCACAGACCAGAGTCCTGCCTCGCCCAGGCTGCTGGAAATTCTTCTGACTTGATTTGCCTCCATCAGCTCCTTGGAATCAATCCCTCAGGCTGAAAATCAGACATGTGGAGCCACACACTGCCCAACATCAGCCAGTGAACAAGACCTTGTGCCTGCACAGATTCCTGCTCAGCAGGGTGATCTACATTGGGGAATGATGTTTGGTACATCATGTTTCAATTTCAGTGTCATTAGTTTTGTCCAAGTGCAAGGATCATCCACTGGTCTGAGACACCCACATGATGCTGGGGTAACTGCTCCATGGAGAGGAGTGAAGGAACATCTCTGTTTTGGGAGGGAGGGCTCCATCTTGCAGAACCAGCCCCTAGAGCATCCAGGAGCAATTATCCAAAGGGACCAACTTTGGGCATGCAGGAAACCATGCTAACCTCCAACACCATGACACCCTGGATCATGGACTAGTGAGGATTTCTGTGAAACACACAAAATACTCTAAATTGACAAGCCAGCTTTTCAGGGGCGATTCACACTGTGAATTGTGTGAATTCAGCAATTTCATTACTGTGCTGAAAAAGGGCACTTCACAGTCACCCTGGTTGTGCCCACACAATATGGAAAAAAAAAGAAGACAGGATGGGAGTGTGGGAATGGTGCTAAGACTCTGAAAACAAGAGATCCTGGATATCAACCATCTTCCTATGAAATGCACTGCCTCATCTCAGCAGAGCATCTGACCCAGGATTTTGCTCTTGAGATATCTCAACATTACTATTAAACATTGGTTGAGGTTATCCTTCCCCAGGTAAAGAAATCATCAAGATGTGAATTTGCAAAAATTACTGTGTGCTCTCAGTATCTTCCAGCAACTTGCAAAACTTGCTGTTAATCTGCACTGCAATATTGTATTTTAAGTAATCACAGAAAGTATAGTGACAGGAGAGTTGCATTGTTTACATTCTATGTGTATTTTGGGTACATATGCTCACAGGTCTTTCTGTTTTAACAGAGAGATAAATTTAAGAAAACAACAAACCCTGGTGCTTCATGACCACACAGCTAAAAATAAATATCAACATATAGACGTATTTATTAACATCTAGAACCCATCTCTAACTAAAATGGCTTGTTTGCAAAGACAAAATTGGTAACATCAGTGAACAACACTCAGAGATGTTCCCAATTATTTCTACCTAAGATTAAGGAACCCAGACCTCAGCTGATGTGAAGCAGAACCACTCCTGTGATTTCACTGCAGTCAGCCCAATTCAGATCTGATTAGCAACAGATCCAGCTCTTAATCTAAGGTCCTCACTAAGGACTTCAAGCACAAGGACAAAATTTCTGATTTACTTAGACTCTATTGCTTTTTATACCATAAAACACCAGCTGGCATAGAAATCCTGCTCACCTTCATCTTTTGTTTCTGTAGAAGGTGAATTTATCAGGTTCTGATGCCCTGCATGATCCAACTGAAGCCATCACAGAATCTGCCCCATTCAATCACATTTTAAGCACCCCCTCCTACCTTTGCAAGTCTGGGAAGACTTGGTCACACTCTTTGCACTCCTGGATTTCATGCACATCCTGAAGATCATTCTCACTCTCGAGCTTCTTCTGGAAGTCCTCCTCCACCATGGAGAAGGCAGAGTGAGGTGTGCTGCAGGGGAACTTCTGGTGGTCCACCAGCTCAGCCTTGGACTCGAAGAGCTGGTCACAGTCCTCGCAGCGGTACTGGCGCTCCTCTGCAACACACAGGGGTGGGCACAGGGACACAGCTTCAGCTTTCACTCATTTTTAACCACCACCCCGTCAGAAGTTGGATGGTGGTGTGGTTAATGAATTGCTCTTCAATTAAAAAAAGAGAAGAACCTCAAAAGAAAGGAGGATTCCTAAGAATGCTTTATATTAATGCTTTGATTCCATGTTAACTGCCTGGGTGACGTCCAACAGGAATCCCTAACGCTGGCTTCAGACAAAAGTTTAAATACCAAGGACAAGTGTTTAAATTCCATCTTAAATGGAATTATACAGGGTATAACATGGATATCCAGCAGAGACTGCCAGTCTCTGCATTTCCCAATGAAAGGCACTGACTCAGACACAAACACCAGCATCTGAAATAGCCAAAAGGGTGTTTAAAAATTTTTAAAGCCTCTTCATTTTCATGACAGTCCTTCTGCAGCACCCAGCCCTGTTCAAAGTAAGTCAGAGATGCATGAAGTTAAATATTTTGCTTTAAATTCCAAAAACTTGGTCATAATTTCTTACTGAAAAGTGTAGATTATCAGTTAAGTGTTACTTTGGAGTGAGTACTACATTCCCTTAACTAGTAATTCCTGCAAAAAAAAAATTAGCTGAAGAAAATCCCAAAAAAAACAAACTTGGAGAAGAGCATGCCACAATGGTTTTTTTTCTTCTGCATTTTCTACTGTTGGTCCACACAAGCAGCCAGACACCCTGGTTTGGTTCCAGATATAAATGCCCCGAGGCTCTGAGTCAGAAAGGCACTGGCTGGAATCCCCAATGAATGTTCTTGGTTGCAACTTGACAGTTGAGCTGATCCAGAGAAAGTGTCATGGGGCTCTGCTCTTGGCTGTCCATGAGCAACACTTTGGCTCAGTCGGCTTCTAAATTAGCCCTGTGGGACATGATCCTGCATGTGACTGCAGAGATTTCCTCTGGTGTCATTTATACAATAGCTACTTGACCACGGGGACTAGGCAGGGAGAACAGTGTGCTGGACAGGGGGACACCTTCAGCAATAACTGAACAAGGTTACCACTGTGGGAAAAGCCCAAACACAAAACCCAATGGGAATGAATGTATAATCCCCAATTTTTTAAGAGAACAGGAAATACTACTTTAAATGTACAAGCAGTTACAAGAAAGCAGAGACCTTGATAATTCCTGCCCTGTGCATTGTCCCTGAATCCCTGAAAATTTATAAAATGTCCTTCTGGGCGTAAACTGCAGCATGCTGGGCATTAAACAGATATCCCACATCCAGTTCCCACTGTGGCTGATAACCCACTGCCCAACAGGCAGCACAGCTACAGGAGATTTTGGAGACTGGGGGACAAATCTGTGCAACAACTCAGGAGCCTCAGATGAAGAATTTGTGTGTGGGATGAGTAAAAGACAAGCGTGAGGAGTAAGAATGGCTGAGATGTCCTCACAAGTGACAGCAACATTGACAACCTCAGATTTCCTCTTTTCAAGGTCACAGCTGTTTGGCTAAATGACAAAAAACCCTATAACCAGGGCCCATACGTGTCCTGCAGGAGCAGCACAGTCTGGAGATAAGGACATGGACTGTTGTTCTTCTTTTGCAACCCCACAAAACCACCAAGGTTCAATCAGGAACAGAAGGGCAGAAGATGGAAAAATGCAACCACAGTCCAGCTCTCCTCCTTGGCTGCAGTGAAGCCATCCCAGATTTCAACAGAAGAAAAAATCTGCCTAAATTCTGGGTTAATTTCAGATGAAACAGTAAGAAGAGGCTAACCGTGGATGTCCGGAGCCATTGTCTCATGTGAATAATCTTCACTCTTCATGAACAGTAAGAGCTCCTCTCCTGGTTCAATATCTGCTACCACTCTGTAGAATATCTGGAAAAAAAAAAACAACAACAGAAAGAAAAAGCAAGGTAAGCACCACAATAGGCAAAGCAGCATCAAGAACTGTGGGTGACTGTGGCAGACCTCATGGCCAGAGCCAGCCTGCTCGTGATGCTGCTGCTGGAGAGGAGCTGATTGACTATGGCAGGTCTGCTCCTCCCAGCCCCAAAGCTGTTGTGTTTTGGGCACTGTCAGGGTAAAAAGAACAACTGCTTTCAACAGCCTCTGCTGCAAAATGAGCTGTGTGATGACTTGCAGGTATCACCAGCAACTTGTCTGCTGAGTTATACCAAACCCAAGCACAGAGCAGCCATAAAATACATCCCTGAGTGATGCTGGTAAGGGAAGGAACTCCTGCTGCACTGGGAAAAGGTCCTAAAGTAACTTTAATGCTTGTATTTGATTATCTTAGACGTCTTTTCCAAGCCTAATGTTTCTATAATTCTAAAGCAGACATGAGGAGTTGCTGCTGGTTGAGCCATAGGCATCCAGCCCCCTGTTCCAACCATCTACACAGTCCAAAAAGCTGTGAGGAGAGAAGCTTGTAAGAACCAGTGCACCTGGTTATTCCTTAGCTTCACTTGGAAACCAAGGGAAAAATCAGTCCTGGATGAAGAAACACCGTGAGCAGCCAAAGCTGCTGGTGGTGGCCCAGGCCAGTGACACCTTGTCCCCCCATGCAGGTGATGCTGGGCTGGGAGAAGGAGCCCACAGGAGGCTGTAGGGGAGGGCAAAGGGGACAGACACCCTCCCTTGGGTCCATGAACCAGAGGAAGCAAACGCCAGCACCACGAGGCTCTGCCGAAAGGAAATTCCCAAAATCCATCTGGCTGCTTTCTGTCTCAGCAGGAAACGTGAAGAGCACTAAAAAGCTCCACGAAGCAGCTCAAATAAATATTAGTAACTTCCTCGGGCCTTGTTAAACAAAACCACATGACAGCTACGTTTCCTACGCTAAAAAATGATGCCTTTGCTTTTTTTCTCAGACTAATGTATTTTTAAAGGGTTTGCTCCCAAACTCTTAACTCTCATTGCAGTGCATGGGGAGAGAGGCAGCAAATCACCTCCAGTGTTTAAAGTCACGCAGATGGGTCAGTCACAGGTAGGGACAGGTGTGTCTGGAGGTTCGTGGGTACCTTCCCTGGGCGGTCACACGTGGGCTGTCACCCACACTGGGTGCTTTCCTTGCCCAGGCACACACACACTGTCACCCAGCCAGCATATACCGGTGTCCTCCAGGAGGTGGCCGTACAGCCTAATCCTTTCTGTCTGCACAAGCTGTGCCCACGGACATGGGCTAAAGAGCTAAAAATATCGAATTAATGATGCATTTCCTCAGATTTGGAGGGTTTTTTTTTCCTTCAGTTTGTCCCAAAAGCCGCTCCAGTGAACAGTGCAGGGAGTAGCAGAGGAGGCTGCCAGGGCAGCTCATCCCACAGCCAGATGCTCACCTCTCACAGGTGACAGAAGTGCTGGCAAAACACATCAGGCACAAGGTACCAGTGCCACAAGCCCCTGCTTGGGAGCAATTTTCCCCATAAAAACCAGGAGAAGGAATTTATGAGCAGTGTGATCCACTCCCTCTCCTCATCCTCACCACCCTCATCAAAACACCAGCCTGGGCTGCTTGGGCTTCCCATTTGTTTCTCTTCTTGAGGGGATTTCAAACTCCATCGAGTGTTCTGGAGGCCAAGAGAGCCACGGCAGTGTCCTGTGTAAATCTCTTCATGCAGCCAGGCAAATATCTGGTACCACAACCCCCTGTGGATCCAATGCTGTTGTCAGTGCCAAAGGATACAGGATTTCCTGGTGGGCTGCAGCGTGCTGGGGCTGCACTGAGGCAACACAGCTCATCCCATCAAAGGTCAAACCACATTTAAATTAAGCCAGCTTTCACCTCCTGCAAATAAATCTGATGACAAAGCCACATCCAGTGAATATTTGCTGCAAGCTGTGCTTGGTTTTCCATTTGTTACGATGAATGTATTGAAAAGTGGATTTTTAGTTCCAGAAGCGTAATGGCCTCTGCGTATCTGAAAGGGAAGCTGCAGTTGGATCTGTGGAGGATAGGCCCAGTTTCTCGCTGGTTTGGGGTGTAAATAATGTGTGGAATAAGGACATGTGCACATTCACTGAAGATACTTCTGCAGACCTCCCTGTTGGAAGCAGGAGCAGGATCACCACACATCCAGGAAGGGGTTCCACCATCCCAGAGGGACTGTGCCAAAGCTTCTGCTCTGCCCAGGACTTGCTTCTGCTCCCAGGTTTTGTTTTCCAGTCAGGTAAACGCTGTTGTTCTTCCCGGGTTGGTGTTGCATCCACAACAAAACAAAAACCACAGCAGAGCCTTCTCCAGTGTTTTCCCTGTCCAATCAAAGGTGTTTGGACAGACCTCCCATCACAGAGTGAGGACACATGGACTGGGGCATAAAGAGGGTCTTGTTCACAAGCGCTGTGCTGGGAGCATTGCCTCTCTTGGGGAAGCCCAGGAGGTTGCAGCATCTTTCCTGCAGCTGTGGGACACATCCCTGAGCAGGGAGCAGACTCTGCAGCCAGCTGTCTTGTCTGCATTGGTATTTAAAATCCAGAGAAGATCCAACTACCTATCAGAAACTGCCTGGCCAGCCTCTCTATGCCTCAGCAGGGAAACAAGATGAGTGTTTCAAAAAACTCCATTTTTTAAGTTGAGTAATGTTTCTTTATTTTACATCTCAAACCCAACATTCTCCAAAACAAAGGTCGAGTGACAGATCTCCAGCTCTGTCATTTTCACATCATTAGAGTACTAACTTTAATTATTATTAAAAAATAATTTCTAAAATTTCTGTATGTACAGAAAAAATTCACCTACACTAACCATTTATACATCAATTTGCATTGCAGTGAGAATCTAAAATAAAACATATTGAAGTTTAAACCAAAATGATCATGCAGGTAAATTTATTCTGACTTTAAGAGCTGCCCTTATTACTTAACATGAATAGCTTTTTTTCTCACTCTTCCCACTTAAAACCTCCTGGAATCACCCTGTCTGGGAAAAAGCGAGAAGCCAACTGTTGAAATTATTCACGTTGCCCAAATTTTGAGGCAGCAGCAGCAGACTGAGGGCAGGCAGGGAGGGGGTGTCCTGCAAACCCCCAAATGGAGAACCTCACAAATTCCCTGCCAGCTCCACAGGTACCCCTTGGGCTGCCTGTGTTTTGCAAGAACAGCACTTCTACCATGGGCAGTATTTTTTGTATTAGGAAATGCTGTCATGAAATAACTGGATTTTTCAATTGCAAAGCTTGAAGATTTCTGGCGCACAGTCTTGACTCTACAGTCATTAATGAAAGGTTTCAATTTTCTGGCTATCATTTCTCCAGCTGACTGAGCCTGCTCCATTTACCAACTTTTTTGGGTTAACATGCACTGGTGTGCTAGAGAACAAGTATAGGAAGAGCTTCTGCACAGGAGAGGAACAACCAGAGGAGGAAGGGGGGAAAAAAAAAAAGCAAAGTCCAGATGCGCATTTCACATGCCCTGGGATCAACGGTGTGTGACTAGAGTTTATGTAGGAAGAGCAAAATCGGATTCAGGTCTGGAAACACTTTCAAAGTTCAGGGGGTCCAAGGTGGGGAGAAGTTGGGGAAGGCCTGGCTCATCAGTGCTCTGTGCCTGCCCACACCACAGGTCAGAGATCTGTGCTACCGAGCAGAAATAAAAGCTCCCAAACTGCAAAGCCATAAAGGGAAAGGGGAGGGGGAAAAAAAAAAAAAGGAACACACACAATTCACTTTTAAATGGATGAATAAGGCCTCATTGTTATGAATCCCAGTTTACTTTTCCTGGTCAGGCACTTGAAATTTTATTTATGCTTAATAGACTGCATTTGGCATGTGTAAAGATGACAGAAGCGTGAATTATGAACGACCTTCGACCTATTCAGGAAGTTGTAATAATTGAAATAATAGCGAAACGCGCTCCCCGCGAGCTCGGCTGGGGCCACGCTCAGCCGCTGAGCCCGTGAGCTTTGAAGCCCCCCAGCCATCCCCCTGCCCCTGCCAGCCCCACACTGCCCTGCCTGGACCCCCCTCTGCTCCCATCAGCATCCCCCAGAACCCTCTTCTGAGGGTTAATTGAAGTTAAGGTTTTGGGGGGGAAAAGCAACAATTCAGTCACTGAGCACGAGGAACTGCCATGGAAACATTTGTCGTGCCCCAAAGAGGAGCTGTGTCCTGGTGCATCCAACTAAACCCTTTATTCCTGCCTGCAGCTTTGGAAAACATTGCACGTGCCCCAGAGCTGCTTGGGAAATTCAGATTTCAGGGCAGGCTATGGATGCCAAGTCGATGCAGTTTGTCCTTTAACCCCCAGGCCACGTGCTGAACTCACAGCTCCCATCATGGGGGAGGCACCCAGGGATCCTGTCCTGCCCCACACTGGTACAAACAGGAGCACCCACCCTGCTTGGGATGGTGGGATGGCACAGGAGGCCCCAAAAGTGGATTGCTCCCTAGTGAGCCCCACCAGCACTCACATCCAGGACATTCCAGGGGTACACCCACCCCAAGCAAGGCAGCCTCATCTCCCAGCTCCTTTGGGGAATGTGCCCCAAGAGGCAGCGTGCATGCTGCCAACTGGCATCCACCTCCATGCTGCTTCGGAGCAAAAGTGGAACTTGTTTGAAAAGTAAAACAAATTAAATGTCCAAAACTAATGGGCATTATGTCCAAGGAGCTCCATCAAAATCAGGAGTTACGCCTACCAGACAAATGAGAAGGACCAACAGACACACAACTTCACAACAAGCCGTAATTAAGAGTTTGAAGGGAAAAAAAAAACAAGAAAGAAAAAGGTCCAAATAGTACAGCTTCAATTTTAGCTCCCCTGATGAACAACTTGTGCAGCTGGAGAGCTGTGTGATGAAACCCGAGCCACGTTCTTTTTGCTATACTCAGGCAAATGATAAATTGAAACAAACTGGAGTTTTTTCAAGGGCCAAGGTAGAGGAGTCCTGCCTGAGAGCTGTACTGGGCCCAAAGAAAACTTCAGCAAAAATCCAGAGGCGAAACTCTACAAGTCTCTGCACGCAAAGGGCTGCAGGGGCACAAGTGGGAGCCCAGTGGGGAGAAAGGACCTTCCCCTTCCCACTGCAGAGAGGGCAGGGGGAGCACCACAGTGCCTCAGCACCAGGGCTGTGAATCCTTTCCTTCTTCATTTCCAAAATGCCCCAAAATCTCTATGCAGGAAGGACTGGAGGAAGGATGCTCCAGGAATCCCCATTTTTCCACCTTGTCAGGGAAAAGGTGCCTCCTACTCCTCAAAACAAGAAGGGAACTGCAGGATATTTCTGCAGGGCATCCTTTTTGGTATCTTGGGGGGCGCAGGCCCCTCCCCGGTACCACTCAGGTCTTCTTCCCTGTCGGTGAATTTTAGCTTCTGTGAAAGCCTTGGTTCATCCAAGGTGCTCTGGTCCTGCAGAACTTCTTCCTTGACTAACCACTGACACCAGACCCCAACTTCTGCCACCCACCTGTTCTCCTGAGCTGATCTAACCTATCAATTGTCCTCTAACACCCCTGAACCTCCATTAATAAACCACTCCAATATCAAGCAAGGTGCAGTCTTGGCTCTGTGGTTGCCCATAATTCTCTACACTTTAACAAGCAGATGAGTAGGATTTGACAGCCCTCATCACAAAAAATCCCTTATCACTTTTACAAAACATGAATCATCAAGAAAAACCTCATCACTTTGCAGAAATGCCAACAAGAAGTTGCTAGGTTTGGTTCTAAACAGTTCATTTTAGGTCACATCAGGACAGTCCAGTGCTGAGAGCAGTAACACCACCAGTGCATCAAATTCCAGATAACACAGGCAGTCATAAAGCCCAGGCAGGAATTTCACCCACAGCCTCAGCTCTAACTGCAGCAAGTGGAAAATCACCACTGAGCAGCCCTTCATTCCACCAGCCCCAAGCTAAAACATCCCTGCTCCACTGGAGACAGCTTTTCAGTGGGAGCTGGATTAAGCTTTATTTGATAAATAACCAACAACTCATAGGAAAAATCACAGCAGAATAGGGCCCCATATGAGCTCAGCGTGTGCTGCCCTCCTGACCCACAACAGCCAAAACCTTAATTTCACTCTCTGACAACAAAGCCTCAAAACTATTCCTTAAATACACAACTTTTGCAGGTGGCTGTGCAAGGAGCCCCTGCCCGCCACGGACGGGGGGCCGCGGCCATAAAACCTGAAACATGAAGCTGTGCCTGCAGATTAAAAAAGTTTGTAAAACGTGTAAGGTGGGATCAGATCTGGTGGAACCTACAGCAGTAGGTTCACTCCTGTAAGTTTATATCACTGACATCGGGCACGTTGTTAAGAGTGTGATACTACTGGTTTTGCTCCCTTTGCAGTGGCACGTACTTGAGTACAAGGCAAGGAAACAAAACACGCACACAAAAACCCACCAAAAACCTATTTCAGCACGCACAGCAATCTAAAACCTCAGCAAAGTGATCTTGAGTCACTCTGAGTTTTCCATGGATAAACCAAGGGAACTCTTCAGGAGCTGCTTTGTTGGGGGGAAAGAGATGTGGAAGCTCAGGGCAGTTTCACAGCCCTGTGTGTCTGTTTCATTGTCAGAACTCTGCAAGCAACAAGCAAGATAAAAACAATATTCAGAGGTTTTAACTTCAACAGCTACCAACGATCTTTCTAAAAATAAAAAAGTTGTTTTTTTTAAAAAATTGTAGTTTGAAGGTGACCGTGATCTCAGCCTGGAATGTGCGACAGCCCCTGCCATGCCACTGCTTGATTTGCAACCACACTTTCATTAACATACATTTTAAAAATAATGCTTTTGCTGGGCTGACAGCACTGCTAGAAAGCCTGATAGAGCCAGTCATTCTGAAGTCATTAAAAAGTTGAACTAATAGATATTTAACGATAACAGAGAGGAGTCGTCCAAGTTAGCAGAAACTGCTCTAGAATCCTAAACTGACTCTGAGCTGAAAAAACACATTCCAGGGCAAGAACAGTGACAAGACTCTCTGCAGCTCTGCACACACTGTAGACTCTTTGGGGAAAAGAGAAAAACTGAGTGCCCTGTTTGTGGAATTTCATTATTGATATGCACCTAAAATTACATATGTTCAGGTTAGATTGGGTATGACAGGAGATAATAGTAAGACAGCAAAAAGAAATCCTAGCTTGACCGCATTTGAAATGAAAAAAAAAAGTTAAAAAATGCAGCTTTTAAGCCCTACTCCAGCTGCAATCAAATGAAACATGAGTTGCATCCAGCGTGCATGTTTTGACTGCATCTCACCATTATCGAGCTGTTCATCTCAGCAAAGCTCATTTATACAGTCACAAGAAAGAGCCCAGGCCTTTTGTAAAGTTGATCCTAAGTGATGAAACCTAACCTCAGCCATGAGTCAGGGGGTGGGGTGGTATGTCTCTGAAAAAACCCTAAGAGAGAAAATGACAAAAAAATGTTTTTCTTTCCCTCTTTTTGTTAAATACAGCAGGTAGAACACAGCAGAGTGACCAGATTACACACTGCCCTGAGTTTGTCTCAATCCTGCCTCGAGCAGTCTGGGAACCATACCTGCCTGTCAGTCAAGCTTGAATTTAGTAGTATAAACTTGTGGGCAGCATGAGGCTGGGAGCGCTGGCAGGATCCTTTACCTTCTCAGGTACAGCCCAATGTTTGCTTGTGAATTTTACAGATGAGTTGAAGCAATTAGAGGTGAACAATTACTGCTGATCGAGTGTCTGTGGCTCGGGAGCGAGCGGCTCTCTGCACTGGGGATGCTCCCGTGCAACCAGGGCTGCTGGGGGGGCTTTGTGTCCCTGGGGGAGGCAGGAAGAACCGGGGTGTCCCCCCATACCTGCACCCAGCACTGGCTCCAGCTGAGCTGGGGTCTCCTGTACCAGCTGAGCTGCATCGTCTCTGCCCTCCAGCTCTAGCTACAACCACTGACACACATCCTCAGCTTCACCTTATTTTTATTTTCCCTTTTTATTCCCTTCTTTTTCTTTTTACCCCCTTTTTTTTTTCAGGAGCTGCCGAGGCTGAGTGACCCCAGGCAGCCCCACACGGTCTGTATGTGCACACTCAGCCCTGACTTGCATTTGTCACTCCTTGTACACGCACACGTTTGGCCATGTAACGTCCATTTCCCAGTTTGCCTTCCCATTATATTTTATATTACCTCTGGTGAGCTTGTGCCAGAAGAAAGCAGAAGGAGGAGCTGTTAGAAAGACTTTCTTGCTTTAAGATTCGAGAGCACATTTTTAGCATTAACTTTTTAGGCTCTGGTCATAAAACGTTGGAGTACGCGGACGATTTTGTGGGTAAATGTGCAGCGTTTCCAGAGGGCCAAATGAACAACAATCTCCTGCTGACAGCACCCAGATCACAACACGCTACTTGAAAGACAACCAAATCTTAATTTGCAAATCTCAGCAACAAAACGCTATAAAAATATGGAATTATGAACAGCACGATACTGTGCAAAATAAATAACAAGTCTCCAGTGAATGAAGGGAATTATTGGCAGCAGTACAGCCACCATTACCAAATGTCAGAAATGTAAACACTGAAAAAAGAGAAAGTTAAAAGCGCCATAACTTTCCTTCCAAAAACGTCAGGGCGCGGGTGTGCGTTCAGAGGGAGATGCTGCTGCTTCAGCCTCGCCTGCACTTTCAGCTGCAGATCCCCAACAATGACCCAAGGACAGTGAGTGGCTTTGACCAATGCACGTGATTTTACTTCTGATCTTTCCTACCTCCACCAGGGTCCTGCTCGACGTAAAATACTTGAATTTGCTGTTTCAATTAATCTACATAGTTTCCTTTTCCTATCACTGCTCCATAAATGCATGGAGAGAATTTATTCTTTTTCTGCACAAAGCATATTTCAGCTCAGAAAACGTAACTTGCTTTTACTAATAACATTTACAGTTTCTTTAGTTAAACCAGCTGCTGTATAAAAAAAGAAATTATCTCTCGCTCTGCTGGCTCGTTCTATGCTACATGTGCTCAGGGCTGAACTGTAAAGTTGGAAATGAAAAAGATCTTCTCTCATAGTTTCTGAGAAAGTTATTTAACCCAGTTTTAATCAGCTATGAGTGAAATACGTAGCACTGGGCTGGAAATAGCAGGCTCCCTCACATTCATTTCCTATACGTAAGGAATTTGATTAGAAAGAATGATTTCTAATTGAAGCTTTGTGTCTGGTTGTGATTCTTCTTTCAATACTGTCAAGGCAATTAAATCAGCTAAAGATAATCTTTAACATTCACCTGATGCAGTTAATTAAGTGGTGAAAAATGAAACACTGATTAAATGAATCAAATCATACGTTGCAGGTAGCGAAGTTTAAATTGGAAACAAGAATTCACAATCAGTTGTTGCTTTTCTGTTTTAGATATTTTACTTTAAAGAAGCAAAGCTTCCTCAGCCTAACTTCGCCCATTAAAATATTTCATAATGGCCTGTGTTATCTGCAGACAAAAGCAATCCCTGATTTAGGAAACACCTAATAACTCATCAGCATAATTGAAAACAAAATGCTTTACTGCTTTACTGCATTCTGCCTCTGCCTATCCCAGCCTTTTTTCCAACACACAAGGATAAATAATGTTTCAGCCCAACAAAGAGTGGATTTAAGTGCAATAAACGAAAAGAAAAAGAAAACCACCGAAGACCCTGATTCAGCACATAAGTATTATGAGTTCCAGCAAAGTGTATGGGAAGGCAAAATAACATCCTTGCACGTGTGCATTCAAATCCAGAGCCCTACACATGCAAATACACTGCTAACATTTTCACTTTTGTGTCCTCCACTCTTTCCATTAAATTCACGTTACAGCTTACAAACAACTCAACCATTTAACATAGCAATCCAAGTGGACTGCAGCAGGAGCCAGAAAACTCTCCTAATTCAAAATCAGCATATAATGGCTTTGTATCCCTTGGAAAGCAGTCCTGAATTGTATCAGACATAAGACAAAAAAAAAATCATTTATGAATTGAACAACAATACAGAAAATAGAAACTTCATATTTTCTACTGCCCATAATCAAAATTATTCCATTCTACATTTCCATCTGTACCTTATCTTCTGCCGTAACAGCCAATAGGCCAAAAGCTGTTGTGAATTGCTGGGTTTTTTTTTTTCCATTGACACCTGAAAGTTCCTTAAAAAAGTAAGTCCAGAAAGTGAACACCACGTACCTGATCACTTATTTGACATGCAACAAGGTTGTGCTGATTGTAGCATCCAGCAAACTTGATATATTTGAGCCAATTTCCTACATCTGGTTGACTGGCATCTATGCAGAACTTCACATTGCAAAACTCATCCAAGATCTAAAAAGAAGAATATGAAAGAGTAAATCTTTCTGTCGCTGGCTGAGTATTCTAATCAAAAGATAAATCACAGGTTTCCAGATAAACAAGTGGATAATAATAATAATAATAATGATGGTGTGTTTATTCAGAAATATGTTTCCCTGCTGAGATTTTTTTAAGAACTGTCAGAATACATACATAATAATAAAAAGACAATAAATGTCCTGAAAAATGTCTTGACAAATATTTACATGTAATCGAAATGTTGTCTAATTATTGCAATGAAACACTATGTTAATTTAAGAGGCACCTGATTTTCTATGCATTCATCAATGACTATGTCTGAAATTATTATTTTAATTAAATAGGACTCTGACAGGAATATAACAAAAATTATTAAAATAGATGGCATTGGCTACATTTAAGGTTTCTGTTTTGTTTCAGGATTTACGTTGATTGCAGCACTCATTTAGAATTTTCATATTTATAGCTCTGAAGCAAACTTTATCTGGTAGGCAAAGTTATTTATCTTGTTTTAATATTACACTTCCCAAACAGCCCTGTGCAACACTTAAATCCCTCCCCTTAATCGAAGCAAATAACAGAACTCCTTATGTCAAAATAAAGAGAATAAATGAAAAACAATGTAAACAGCCATGCAAGCCATGGCAGTATTCAATACACACCAATAAATGGTTCCAATTATGCAGACAATAAACAAATATAATGAGACTGCTCGTGGACAAGCTAAAGACGATGTCCTATTCTAATATTATGACAAATTACTAATCATTACAGCGGACTGAATATCATTATTCGCAAGCTTCACCATCGGCCTATCCCAAACTTCCCACAGCCTCCCAAGGAGCTGCCTGCTAAATTGTAACAACTTCTCCTTGGCACCGGCAGCAGCCACCCCGTTTTGAGAGCAAAATAAAGGAAACAACCTTGAACGCCCCGAACGAAAAGCGAAGGGCGAGGGAGGCTGCGCCCGCCGGGGAGCGCCTGGAGCCGCGGCCGGAGCCGGCGCTGCCGCTGCCCGCTCACCGGGAGCCCACGGAAGTCCCTGCGCGGACCCTCGGCGGTCCCTGAACGCGCTGTCCCCGCGGGTATCCCCGCGGGAGCTGCCCCGGTCACCCCCCCGCGCCCCCGGGGCCGGGATCGGGCCGGGCCGTGGTGTTTGGGGGGGTGCGCCGGGTGCGCGCAGCCCGCGGGGCTGCCGAGCATCGCCCCGCCGCGCCCGGCTCTGCCCGCACCTCCGAAAGAGAAGGTGGAAAACCTCAACCTCAGCCTGGAGGCACCCGCAGAGCCCCGCGGAGCCCCCGCGGCCGCGCCAGGCGAGCTCGGTCCCCGCGGGCGCGCACGCTGCTCCGCCGCCCGCACCTCCGGCTGCTCTTGGGAAGGGGACGTTTAATTTTCCCTTTCAGAGAAACCCCCAAGGAGGGAAGGGGGGGGTCACCCCGCACTCCCCGGAGTCTGGGGTCTGCCCCGGGGCCGGCGGCGCGGCGGCACCGACG
Organism: Acrocephalus scirpaceus scirpaceus; assembly: GCA_910950805.1. Lineage (NCBI taxonomy): Eukaryota > Metazoa > Chordata > Aves > Passeriformes > Sylviidae > Acrocephalus > Acrocephalus scirpaceus. The sequence continues at coordinate 3,781,844 of OU383781.1, forward strand.
GGGCAAAGCGGCCCCGTCCCGCGGGGCCGTGGCAGCGCCGCCGCCGCGCTCGCCGCTCTTACCTTGTGTCGCCGGGAGCCCGCGGGGGCAGGGAGGGGGGAGAGGGACAAATATCCTTCAGGCGGCTGGAAGCAACATCTCGGTGTTAAACGCGGGCGGAGGCCGCGGCCGTCGGGGTCCGGGGAGCGGCGGGCGCGGTGCGGGGCGCTCCACCATGTGCGGGGGGCGGCGAGGCCCGGGCGGGGGCTGCCGGCCCCGGAGGGCTCAGCGGTGGCGGGGCTCGGCGGGTTCCTGCCGGCTCGCCATCACCATCCCCTTTCGGCCCCTCCTGGTCTTATCGGCTGGCTTTGGGGCGGTGTGTGCGAAAAAAGTTATCGGGGAAGGGGGAGGAAGGGGAAAAAAAAAACCAAACAAACACCCCAAACCCACACAAGTCTCTTCAGGGAAAGGAAGGGGGGGAGAAAAATTAAAAAAAAAAATGGAAAAGAAAAACAACAACAACAAACCCCACCGCGCACCGCTCAACAAAACAAACTTCTTTCACTTCTCCGCCGGGGATGGGAGAAAAGTGAGTGCGCGTGGGAGGGCGGACGGGCGGGCGGCTCTCCCCCTCCCCACGCCCGCAGCCTGCCCGCGGCGCTGCTTCCCCGCCGCACCCCCGGGCAGCGCCCGGCCCGGCCCGGCCCGGCGCGGCCCTCTCCGCCCCCCCCTCCCCGCCCACCCCGTCGGGCCGTGCCCTCCCGCCGCTCCCCTTTCGGGCACTGTCTCTTTAAAGCGGGGCAGCCCCGGCCGCTCCGGCCGCCTTTCCCCCCCCTCCTCCCCGGCCCCCCCGTCCGGGGCGGCGGCGCTCCCGGCGCGCTTAAAGCGACAGCGGCCCCGCGGCCGGGGGTCACAGCCAGGTCGCGGAGGAGCGGCCCCGCCGCGGGGGCTCACCGGCAGCCCGCGGGGGCAGCCCCCGCCAGCCCCCCCCGGACACATCCCCCGCCCGGGGCCGGCGGTGCGCTGTGCCTCGGGCTCTCGCCGCTCGCCTCTATTTATTCGCCGCCGCTGCTCGCCCCGGTGCCCGCAGCCCCGAGCGCCGTCGCGGCCGCCCCGCAGCGGGGGCTGCGGCCAGCGGGAGCCGCGCCGCGCTCGCCCCGACGGCTGCTCCCGGCGCTCCGGGAGCCGGCGCGCCCTGCGCGTTACCCGAATTGTTCCCGTCATCGCGTCACTCTGGTTATTAATAACGATTTTTAATGAAATGCAACTTCTTTTTTTTTTTTTTTTCCCTCCCCGGCCAATTTCGCGACGACCCCGTTTGGTGCCGCGCAACCACCCGCCCCGCTTGCAGCCGCTTCCTAAACGATTTTTTTTGTTTGTTGGGGTTTTTTTCCCCCCTCCCCTTTATTTCTTTGGTAACGAATCCCATGAATGGAGCGGCGGGAGGCCGGGCTCTACCTGCCTGCGGGGGCGGCGGGGCCGGGCCCGCTCCCTCCCGCGGGGCAGCGCAGCCTCCCCGGGGCTCGGGACTCTCCCGGCGGCGCAAACGGACCCGAAATCCAACCGCGCCACAATCTCCGCAAAGTTTGGAACAGCCCGGGCTCACTACGGCGAGATCCTCGTATATGTCCTTTGGGAAGAGGGCAGGGGAAAAAGGAATAACAAGAGGGCTGAGCTGTATCTTTTATTGCACCATGCAGAAGTGCCACCCACTTTTTTTTTTTTTTAAGTGCAGATATATTTTTCAGACTAAAAGTGAATTTTTCTTCCCTGGAGGGGCCAAGAGGGGCCGGGGAAGGAGAGCGAGGGGGAGGGCGAGAAGCCGAGTGACAGGAGATGCTGATGGATTCGTCTCAGCGGCCCGTTATCTGTGACATTGACCTGTTAGCTCAGATAATGGCTATTGTCCGAGGGGAGAGAGACGGGGGAAAAGAAAAAAAAAAAAATCTGCACGCAATGGTGGTAGGTAGGACAGGAAAAAAAAAAAAAAAAAGGAAGAAAAAAAAAATCCTTTGTCAATAACCTCAAAAAACCCGGTGGGAGATTCCCAGAGCGCCCGGGCCTGGGAACCGGCGCCCGCCCGGTGTGCGGGGCCGTGGGTTCCTGCCCTCCCTCCGCTACCCATTGTTGGGGTTTTTTTTTTTTTCCTTCTTATATTTTTTTCCTCCCTCTCTCTTTCTCTCTTTTCTTTTTTTTTTTCCCTTTTTTTTTTCTTTTTTTTTTTTAATTTAGCCATAAATTGGCCCGGCTCGCGCTATGAGCTGTTCTATTTTCTCCCTGTCAGGATGAGGGATTTGCTTTATGATGCATTGTGTATTAAATACAAGTAATCTGGGAAACTGATTGCTCCAGCCCATCGGCCTGATCAGAGCCCTCGATAGGGAGCCCGGAGCTCCCCCTTCCCTCCCCCTGGGCCGTGCCACAAAGGGAGGAAACGCCGGTGGATAAACAAAAGCGGCTCCCGGTACCGGCGGAGCGCGGCCCGGGCCGGCCCGCACCGGGGCTCGCCCGCCGCTGGGTGGCGCTCGCCGCCGGGGCACCGCGGGACTCTCCCTCAGAGGCCGCCGGGGCACCGCGGGACTCTCCCTCAGAGGCCGCCGGGCCGCCGCTCCCCTTTTTGAGGGGGATACCCCCTTTTTTAAAAAATATTTCTCCTCCATGCAGTGCTCCCAGCGGTTCTGTTGTGACCCAGCTCGGCCAGAGGAAGAAGAGAAGAGGGGGAGGAGGAAGGCTCACGCCTCTGAGGCCGAGGGGTTCGCCCCGGCCCCGCCGCCGGTCGGGACCTCCGACATCCCGATGTGGAGATGTGGATACACACATCAACACACGCCGATGTGTTTCTTCTTTCGAGCGAAAAATCTTTTAAACATCTCTTGCCGCCTTTCTCCTCTCCCCTCGGACGGTTCGGTGGGGCCCAAATATTTCCGCAGGGTCCCGTTGGCAATTGTTTATTTAAAACAAGTCGCTCTATTAGTGGAGCAGTCAGGAGTTAGTACTCCAGTCTGCTAGTAATTCCCACCAGGCTGTAAACTGATGCCTCTTTTAAGCCTTTAACTTCATGGTCGTCCCAGAAGTAAAAGTTCTTCTAATGGAGACCCTATGGGCATCGTGCATTCCAGCACATCATTAAAGCAAAGCAAAGCAGCTCGGCCACAGCCAGATGAAATAACGGCACTGTCCGCGTTTAATGGGCTTCCTGGGGCCAAACGCTGCCGAGGACAATGGGGGAAAATCAGACAAGTCGCTGGTGATTTTTTAAATACCGAAAATGTTCATATTAGGCTTGATATTACCCTTTCGTTTGCAGACAAGCCACTTCACAACCACCTTTTTGACAGGGGTTTAATGTTCTGTAACTCAAGGTGACTAAACACAACACTGAGCATCCTGGCTAACGCTGTGATGAGTGTTTGGAACACCGGGTGAGTGCATTAACGTGGAGGGAGAAAGGAAAAGCAAAGGGGAACAAACATGCAAAACCAACAGCTTTCTGACATATCCAAACGCTCCAGGACAGACCTGGGAAACAACAACAAGAACGAAAGGCAACACAGTTTCTGCATGTCAATTCCTCCCACCCGGTGCTGTGGATATCAACTTGGAAAAAAAATAAAAATAAAAACAGGTGAAATCACAAGCCTTGGTGCTGATTTCAGAGGGAAGAGTCACATAATTTCCAGCCCTTGACGAAGGAGTGGGGTGGGCATCGCAGTGCCCCCCACGTCGGTGCCCTGTCCCTGCTGCCCCTCCTGCCCTCACACGCTGCCTGCCTCATCCCTCCCAGCCAAAAGGTGGTTTGCAAGTGAGGGAGAGGAGGAGAAAATTAAAGGTAAAAAAATGTAAATAAGAAATTTCCCCTGGTCTGGAAATGGGCCCAACTGAAAGCATGTTAATCTCCACCTCAGTAATTTGGTTCTCCTGGAGAAGACAGAAGCCCTGCTGCTGTGCCCTGCACTTCATAAATCACGTCTTTATGTGGACAAGGTCAGGGCACCTAACAGCTCAGACATGGGCCTTTGCAGTGGCTCGGAGGGCTCCGGCATGTTTATTCTCTCGCACAGATCTCTGAGGAGCAGTCCAGCACGCTTCTAATTACTTTTGATTATTTTCATTTGCTCGGGTCAGACTGGCTTTGCCGGCACTGCTGGAGGGTGGGTTTCCTCCCCCCAGCCCGGCTGTGGGATGCAGGGGGATCAGTGCTGTGCCCTGCACCCCCTTCCCCCAGGGCTCCAGAGACCCCTGGGGCTCACCCCGCCACTGGAGGGGGTCCCCTCTTAGCAGCGAAGCCTGGAACCTCCAGTGAGTCAGGGACCCCCACAGCTGCCCACCCCCGCCTGCCATAGCCAGGCAGAGCTGGACATTTACCAGTGTGAAATGAGGGGTGTGCAGAAAAACACACATCCCCTCCCTCTCCCTAAAGTACCCACTGCCTTCGGGGGATAAAAAAAAAAAAAAACAAACGACCCCGTATCCTTGCAAAAAAGTTACAGCGGTGCATGTGCAGGCAATAAAAAAGTTGAAGGACCTCTGCGATGCCTGTGGGGACAGAGCTGTGCTCGGGGAGCTGCGGAGCAGCCCCAGCCGTGCACAGAGGCAGAGCGTGGGTCGGTCTGCACTCCCCGATTGCTGAGCAATCCCAGCACAGCCCGCCGGGAATGCACGGTGCCCACGCAGGGTGGATACACGGTGGGGACATGTGAGTGTCCCTGGCAGTGTTGGGGTCCAGCCATCCCCGTGCTCCCACAAGCACTGCTGCACCCCCTCTTATGGTCTGTAACAACACACAGCTGCTAGTGGAGAGCCAGCTACCCAAATACTGAGCAGAAAGTCTCTACTTTTCCTCTCCCATTAAAATGCAGGCTCTAAAATAGCATGTTCCTTCAAATCCCTATCTGAGCTTGACAGCCCAACCCTGTGTTCTCATCCTGGTGTGAGTGATTCCAACAGACCAGTGCCCTTATGTCCTGTACCCGAGTGTGCCAGCATCTCCATCACACTGAAGGGAATGTGAGGGTGGGTGTTGGTGCTATCACAGCTATTGGTACCACACTCCTTGAGCAGGGGCTGCCTGGTGGGAAGGAGTTTTCTGGCAGACACCGAGCCATGCCACTGGGTTTTGAGCCTGAAACTATTTGGATGTTCTTACTGCAAACCAGGAGAAGGGAAATCACAGCAGATTTACCTACTTCATCAATGAGTAAGATATAAAAATGTGTCAGTGGCTGGTATCTGGCTGCCTGGGTGATTTTACTCCTGTCTTGGGGAGGAAATCCTGCAGACACCCTTCCTTGTGGCAGGACAAAATGTTTGCCTTACTGCAAACAACCCACGGCCCTCACAGCACACCCCAAATTCGATGCTGAGGGATGCAGTGCTGCTGGTCCACACCCCTGCTGTGAGCTTGCAATGCTTTCCTCCTCCAAACCTTTCCCCATCTCTCCCTGCCAAGGCACGTGCTGTGGTGCTGGATGCTGAGGTCTGCTGCTGTTTTCCTTTGGAGTGTTCATTACTTCCATTACAGAAGAGTCTGGACGCCCTCAAATCCAGCCAGGGCCATTTTCACACTGGAGGTTACTGTACCCACAGGGTGAGGCAGCCCCTGCTGGATGGGTCTGGCACGAGTCTGGCTATGGTAAGAGTCTGGGGAGAAATGCACATTAGCCAGCTTGTCTTAGCACCTACGAGAGCCAGGGCAAGGCAAGGCAAGGCTGACTGATGTGGGTGTTGGCCTCCCATCCACTCAGAAACTGTGTTTTCCTGTGCTTCACCTTTCTCATGTTTTGAAAGGAAGCCAAAATCCTGGAGAATCTGGGAAATTCCATTGGCAATGCCCTTGTTCTGCGTTTCCCCGTGTGCTGGGCAGCCTGCAAGGCTCTTTTCTTTCTTAACCACCCAGAGAGTAAAAGACCTTGAGCAAAGCCCTCCAAGTCCTACCCACATGACCAAAAAAAAGCACCTGTTTGGAGTTTTTTTAATCACTCTTATTCATCCTGGCTGAAATACAACTGAATAAATCCCTCAGGTTTGTACCCACTCTACTTCTATGCTCATCTGGAGATGGAGCAGTGGGACCCATGAAGCCAACAGAGGGTCCATGTGGGATGGCCAGAGCTCCCAACCCAATGTAGCTGCTGCTCCTCTGCCTGAAACCACAACTTTTAGCAGCAGCTGCCCTAAAAATGGAAGATCCCTGAGAAATACTCCCTGAGAAGGCATCATATCCAGGAGGTAGGAAGTACAATATAAGGATTTTGCAGACGTCCTTTTTATGTGCATAAGAATTCAACAAGGTTCAATTAACCCTCCATTTCTTCCAATTTTTTAAGTTTCAAACCTTCTCATTCAACAAATAATTTGAGGGCCTCCTTTGGAAGACTCCTTCCAGTCCCAGAGCCCTCATGGCACGTGAAAAGCCACGCAAGGAGATTGTGTGGGAGCAAATCCTGGGGAACCATTTGGGTTTAAGCACTATTCATGATCTGAAAGCGGAATTTGCAAGCCAAAAGGATGAAGAAGAAAATATGGAAGCAGGGAAAACACCAGGCCAAAGGAGACTGAAGGGGTTAAACAACAGAACTTTACAAAACAAGAATTAATGTGATACATAACAGGTAATTCTATTTTAATAATCAATTTTAGGAGTGACTGGCTATTTTCAAAGCATTCTTGTTGTAGCCAAAGTTTTAACTAGGCGTGCGAGAGTGGGCATAAACACCTGTGGACTTTATAAGAGTAAGAAGCAATTTATCACCCAATAAAAAGTCAAACACTCATGCTAAAATTTTCAGGTTTGCATTTGCTATTTTAAGTGTCACATGTGTGGATGGTTCTAGGGGAGGTTCAGAAGAAGTGGATACACATCCTACACACAGAAACACACGTGCACACAGCCAACACAACCAGCTCTACAGCAGGGAAGAAAACCTGCCCGAAAGCAGCAATGCAACAGTTTCATCCCTCCTATATTTTGTATTAAACCCATTGTGATCATCGACCAGAGTTGTCTAAAACCTGAACTAAAGAGGCATTAAGTCAGTAGCCATACGAAATTATTGCCATTCGATTTTCAGATAAACCACAAAACTTGATGAACTAACGTTGTTCCAGCTGAATTAACTCATCATCCCCGGGAAGAGAAGGTTGTGGAGGAAAGGGAGGGCTCTAGCAGCAATGATTAATCCTCCTCCTATTGCAAGGCACTTGCCTGCAAGTAGAGAGATTCCTACCAAAAGCAGGCTGAGGATCCACAGTGCCTCCAAAACATCTGCCTTGCCAAACCCTGACAGTACTGTTAAACATTTTTTTTTACACGTGGGTAGGAGAGGGAGAATTTTTTGTTACGGGCTTGTAATGAAACTATAAATACACTAAAATCCCCATCAACAGTTCAAGTCATGCTTGGTAGATAAATCCAGGGACTGAAATTCAGGAATGTTAATTTATTCAACTGGCGGAGGAACATGCAAAGTTGATCCTTATCCCAATCTCCCTGGGATTAAGCCGTGAAGTGTTTGGGCAGTGGTGCCCTGTGAGTGGCTCAGGCTCCCCAACACGAGCAGGCAGAGCCCTTTGTGTCCCCCACCCTGGCTGTGCTCAGGGTCCTGAGCAGTAAATGCTTAACTGGCCCCGTGCGTGCACAGCAGCCCACCTGGGCGTGCAGGAGAAGTGCTGCTCCACATAAATTAGTCACACATGGGCAGAGGTGCCTGATGCATTTGGAAAAATCTTACCCCGAGAGCTACCTGGTTTGCTCTAAAAAGATTTTGCTCATCGGGAAAATTCAGAGCAGGGAGGGGGGAGAATATATTTGATGCAGGTGTCCAAATAAACCTGTCCTGTAACCCATGGATCACAATGGGTTATTAATGAAATAGCTGTGAACATCAGCGTATCCTTGTGGCAGATTTCTTTCCTAAATGAGTTGAACATTTTCCAATTTCAGGAAAGTGCTGCTACCTATAAACTTGGAGATTAAGGGCTTTTTCCCCTAAGACTCAGATCCCTCGGGGCACTTGTGTTCTGGCATGCATCCCTTATTTGCTGAAGAAATTTCAAACTTGGTAATTTAGCACCATACTGATAAAACAATGGGGGGAAGGAAAAAGAAAAGCAGCAGTTGGGCATGCCTGTGAAGGAGGAGAGAGGTGAGTGGTACAGCTTCAGGCATTTTTTTTCTGGTTTGGTTTTTTTTTTACCCACAAGTCATACTACAGATTTTTTGTGAGATTCATAGAGAAAACATTCCCAAGATACAACATATAAGATGCATATCAATCCACAAGCTGAGTGTTGCAGATGTAAAATGACCTGCAGAATTTGAAGGAGAATGGAGGGTGGTTTATAACCATTTTTTTCCATATAATTTATTTAAGTCTAAGATGTTGGGCTAAATTTGCCACTAGCAGAATTATGAGTATTAGTATTATTAGCATTACAGCAGCACCTAGAGGCCCCAGTGGAAACTGTGACCCTTTGTGGGTAGAAAAATAATAAACATGAGACTGTCCTGAAATCTTACAGTTGGCATGGATGGGATAAAAAGTGTGCCAGATGGGAAGATTACCATTTTATTTTTACAGATGGAATACGGAGTTCTGCTCATGGAGAAAATCAGTGGCAGATTCTCATGCAATATTTTCACATAATTTTCATTCATTGAGAAGTTGCTTTTTATTTCTTTTCTTTGCAATGAACAGAAACTGCTCTCTGCCTGCTGGTGCTTACAGCTTCTCATGGATAAATAGTGGGAGTCTGCTTGGTCACTGCCAGTTAAAACAGGTCTGCCTGCTTTAATATGGCTCATCTGTAGCAGAAATTCTGCTTTATCTCCCCTTTTTAGCTAGGAAAATATTTTAGCCTTGGAAATGAGCAGTTTATACTTCAGAACAGATCTTTAAACATAAGCACATTGTGCTGATTGGTGCCATAAATGAAAGCTCCTCCTATAGAAGCAGTTTTGGGGAGGATATGTCAAACTCTGCCTTTGACTTTCGTGGCAGAAATGTGAAATGGAGTTCATAATGTCAAGTCTTGTTGCTAGGAGCTCCTCAGAAATCATGCAAGTGCTGAGCATAAGATGGATCAGAATCCCCACCAGGCAGAGGGGAAGAAACTGCCCCAACCACTCCACTGTGTGCTCCTAAACCTCACTAACTGGCTGCAAAAAGCAGCAGGGAATGAGCATGTGCTCAGCTGCAGTTTTTTTGGGTCCATAGAAGTAAAATGAGGCAATGTGTTAAGAACAGATGTCTTTCCAACAGATGTCTTTTCCAAATACGACACCAAAGATCTTTTCTTTCCTTCTTCCCTGTGCTGGAATCTCACATGGGACAAAGCAGGAGATCCCCTGGGTGAAGGAGCTGTTGCAGGATGTTTTGGCTGAGGAAGGTGCTCATCTTTGTGGCCTTTTCAAGGAGTCATAGTGAGATCAGGGCTGTCACATATTCCCCAGGGAAACACCAGCAGCTCCAAGTCCTGAACACAGCACTGACAGAGAGTGTTGGCTACCTTGGGGCTGAACTTGTGGCCAGAAGTGTTGATCAAGCCCAGGCAGAGTCCCATTTCTACACAAGATTCCTGTCACTCCTGGGGTCAGACAGGACACCCAGACCAGACCAGGGCTGTAGATGGAGGAGCTGCTCCAGCTCCACACAAAAGTCAGCCCTGGATCCTCCCACTGCCTTCAGCTCCAGGACCAGAGGGCTGGAGCACAGCATTTTAGTGCTGGATTTGTGAACCCTCCAGAAAGAAATGGGAGCTAGAAGCTGTCCTGCCAGGCTCTGTGAGCAGAAGCTCAAGCCAGTTGTGCGTTGCACGAAGGACATCTGTCAGCTTGGGTGATAAAATAAGAATATCTGTCACGACATGAATGACCACAATTTTTCCTAGAGCTTGTGGTGCATTTAAAAGTGCTATAAAAGATTCAAGTGGGAGTTATGAGTGCTCATTAGCACTTCAGAATTACTTAATTATTTCGTTCTCTAAATTAATCCATGAATTTTGTCTCAAATGGAAAACAGTAGGTTTAGGTTGAGGTTGCTGTGGACTGGGAAATATTTCTGTGGAAAGAAGAAACTGAATTGGTTTGAATGATTTATAAAATGTGAGGGTTTCATTCCAAAATATCATTTATATGCCCAGAAATCTACGCAGCAAATCTAATCCAGCAAAGGAAAATGAACATTTTCAATCCATGAATAAAGATGGGAAGTAATTCTGCAGCAGATTCAGCCTGTGCCTGCCCATGTATGACAAGTAACTGATCTGAAGCCTTTTTACACATCTGTTAGGTTTATATTTACCCCAAGTTTAGGTGACAAACTGTGGGGACAAAGAACATGACAATAACCTTGAAGAACACAATAATGACAGCTACACACTGAGTTAAGCAAATCCTTCCTTCCTTAATGCACCCACTGATGGGGAAGAAGGAGGAAGATCAATGCCAGTGGCAAAGACTGACCAAAACCCCAAAAACTCCAGCAAATCCTGTTGCTTTGATGGAGTGCACCTCCACCAGTTTAAGAGATACAAAAAGAATAAGATATAAATGTGGTTTGTATGAACAGAATATAACGAAGACCTTGTTGACTTGATTTCCAACCAGCCACACGAAGAGTGTGGTGACCACAGATTTTGTTGTTCCAGGTGATTCATTGCAACTCCGGTCAGCAGCCAAGTGTCCAGCAGACACATCTGAAGTGCAGTGACCTTGGCTTGCGTGAGTGAGGCCAGTAGTAAAAGCAAATGGAAGTTAAAATGAAAGATGTATATTTTTAGAAGAATTTGTAGTGTTTGGACTCCAGTTTTAGATGGCTCAAGAGTATTTTGTACGCCAAAAATCTGTTCTTCGCTTCTGGTTTGTTGATTAAATATACTTGTTACCAAGAACTTCAAGCAGGAAAAAATTTAAAAGAGACTTCAGCTAAGATATTGTCAGCTTCAGCTGCAGCACTGAACAACTAGAAGGTAATAGCTCTTCAGATCTCAAGTTATTTCCACTGACTGCCATATAATCAGCATGTTAAATCTGGGCACCTCTTCAGGCACAGTTATTTGTGTGATATATACAGATCGATACCTATTGATTTTATAATTTTGATTCATCTCTATGCAGTGATTCAGTTTCACATCATCTTATTTATCAAGTTGTTCTCCATGCCTTTGCTTCCAAGCTTCCTGACACTTCCAGGCCACTCGAGGAGGGTCCCACCACAGCCACCCCTCTTGCCCCGCACTCAGTGTCAGTGGGCACACACTTGGTCACATTCCAAGGAATTTTGTATGGAAAGAGCCAACACAGGGTACCCAGGGTTGTTAATGCATGAGGATAAAGTTCATAAACTTACTTTGCTGATGCCACAGCCCCCACTGCCCCTGCTGGACGTGGAGCCACTCCCCAACTCTCCCTGGAGGCTTTGCCACCCCAAGGGACTGAGTGTAGCCATGTGTTTCTTACCCAGTGGCCATGCCTTCCAACTTCCCTTTGTGCTGGCTTATGAAGACATGAGGGGGATAAAACTTTGCACTGAATATTAAAATTTGCTCTTTTTACTCCTGGAGCTTTTTTGGACTCATGCTGGCACCTGAAGCCCCTCCCCACTGCAGCTGCTCCTGTGGACACAGCAGCAGACAGAGCAGAGGAGCTGGCATGAAAAGCCCAATGGTGACTGATTAACAGCAACCTGCTTGACACACTGGAGGAAACCAACCCCATTGCTGCCACTGACAGGGCATCAGGGAAATCCTGTTAACCCCACGGCATTGCATATATGCAAATGACAGCAGATTAACCAGCGTCAGCGACGCCGCCGTTCCCACTGCGCTCACACCAGTTCACATCACAACAAATGATGTCTGGACACACAAGAGACGCTCCAAATAGACTAAATCATGATTTAGCAACTCCTGTCTGCCCAAACTCCAGCTCAGTGGGGTAACCCAGGTCTCCAGTGGTGTGCCTGCTGCTGGCAGCCCTTCCGCAGCACCGCGGTGGCCGGCAGTGACAGGATGTGGAGCAAATGCGGTTAAAAACCATCCGCTGGAATTCGTGTGGTGAATGAATTTAAGGCACACAGGAGAAACTTCTTTGTGTTGAAAATGCCCAACAAAAAGAACTGAGCTCCCTTCCAATGCAACGATTTCCAAATGTTTTTGTAGAAGGTGCTGAAGGCAAGCTGGGATGTAGTGCATCCGTGAAATGGGAGTTATTAGGGTGGATGCCTTTGGAAGGGAAACAAAAAGGACTGATGAAGACTAAACATTTCAGGAAGGCTCACACACTCCAGCAAGATAGAAGCATGGGCTAATTACAAAATAAGACCTATCACCATGCAAAAATAAATGACTTCAGAAATAGCTTTAGATATCATGTTAAAAGCACCTTTGGGAACAAAAAGATGCTATGCTAAAAACAGGAGATCTAAAGAGCTGTTATTACACATCCATTACGTTTTCTGAGCTGTCGCATTTACTTTTTGAAGTTCTGTACACATGATACAGCAAGGCAAAACATTTTATGTACCGTAAGAAATTTGAAACAATGTTTAATGTTCAGAAGATAAAGTTAACAAAACTACACTTCAGTGGCTTTTTTATTTCTCTGTTTTACGACCTTTCAAGAACTTGAGAGTAAAAGGAAACAAGAAGGAAGGATAAGCAACCATACGCTCCTGCTTGCTTTTTTCTACATTGCTGATCAGAGCCCAAGGCAGAAATCATAATAAAAAATGTCTTCTTTTTAATGTCTAAATAGGAGCTGTTGAAACACTGATGGTACGAAGTGTTTCGGGATGGAAAGCATTTGTTCCTCTCGCAGCTATCAACAGTCATATGTTACATGATTTTCCGATTTTTCTCCCTGAAATTACAGAAGCCCATCACGTTTTCACGACCATTTGGAACAGTTTTTCTGCCGTCTCTGCTTTTTCTAAAACCAAAACCAGCTACAATGATGGCTTGCAATAACTATTTCTACAAGCACCAGGCAATGCAGATTATTGACATTTTCTCTGTTCTTTCTAAAGATCTTTGGTTACATCTTGATGACATCGATAGCGATAAGTACTGAATTTGTTGGGCAGTGATCCCCCCACAAACTTTTATCCTGCTGGATGCTAAAATGCTCCTGATGCAGCTGCTGTGGTCATTGATATATTTTATAGCACAAACACACACACAAAATTCGCTTCCTAACCCAAGCACCCACTTCAAATTCAAGTTGCTCATTTCCCTTGGAAGGAGAAGGCAACCACAAACAAAAAATAAAAAGAGGGAATGTGATGGGAGATTGATGAGAGTTTTAGAGTGTGGTGTAGTTCACTAATTTATTGGCCTAATGAAGAAAAAATTGACATCTGAGTGGCATGAGCTACACCAAACACAGCATCCTGCCAAACCTACATTAGATGGAAACAGGTGCTTAGTTTAAACTGTCAAAATCTTCCGTGGTAGAACATTTATGCTACTTGTTAATAGAGGGTCTCGTAGAAAGTGAGGGATTATTTCTGCAGGTTTCAGGAGGAAGATGGAAGGGAAATAACAAGAATACCAGCAAAGATTTATAAAATGTATTTTATGATGTATCTTGAATGAGTAATCATTGAACTTTTAAAAAATCCTATAGCTTAAAGACTGTATTCAAATATATTTTGAACATTTCTTACCATGTTTTTATGATGTCTGTTATTTCTCTCAATCACAGACTTCTCTTTCTTTAAACTAGTACTTTCAATAGGATGTCTTCTATTACAGCCTTGCAGATTTACTATCTCTGATTCAGAGGTAAGTCTGAGCAAATCAGAAGGGATTTTAAAGGCTAGACTATGTACCTGCAATCCAAGTTCATGTGGTCAAATCCATTCCTGATATAGCTTCACTGAGCATTTTGGTGCTTTTTTACTATGGGACAATTTGCACTTGGATGGATTTACTTCTGGCATGAATTTCAATGTTCAAATACAACTACTTGGAGTGACACCTGTTGACTAAAATCAAATGCATGGGGAAAAAAGATGGGTGAGTGACTTGATAGCAGTCTGATGGTGTTTTGAAGGATAATATCCATGCAGGATAGATGTACAGCACCTCCTTAGCTGACATTATGGCTTTCTAATAATGGTAAAGGGTGCAATAAGTTGGAAGGTGCCTATAGCAGAGCAGCAGGATGCAGCTCCCCTGTGTTTAAGCCCAAAGATGTGATGGCAAAAACAGAGAAAAAGCCCTGCTTCTTCAGGAGCTAATTCATGATCCTCAGCTATCTTCCTCTCATTTCATTGGAAAAAATATTTAAAATAATAGTAAACTCTACAGGGAACTCGTGTCACTCATGACTGAACAAGCAAACAGCCCAGGGATGGAGCAGGAACCAGTGAAGTGGGAGAACCACATCCCAGGAGCTCACTGGTGGTATAATGGGGTTGGTGACTGCCTTGGCATTTCAGGTGAACATGGAGTTAATGTATGAGCCTTTAAGAAAAGATCTGTAATGACACTCCAGCCCTCTGAAACTTCCTAAATCTGAAAGGATAACTCTGCACATGTAACCATTACGTGGGTTCAACACTGACCTGGGGAAAGTGTCACCTCCTGAATCACAGGGGATGCTTCCAATAACATCAATATTTTCCATGGAGGTCCCCCAGCCAAGCCTGCCATGTCCCAGCCCTGCTTGGAAGGTCTTCCAGGGCTGTAGCAAAGGTGGTATGGCTGGAGACCAAGTCAAGGCATTATTTTATTTTGTTTTGGTTAGCAGAGTTGATATTTGGTCAAAGGCTCCTAGCTGTGAAACGATGAGGAGCTGCCAATTTCTAAGCTAAATGTTGTACATTCATATCCTGCTACCACTAACTCCATTACGATTAGTCAGGAGTGAATTTAGAAGGTTCAGAAATAACGTTTGGATAAACATCCCCAAATTTTGGATGCTTATCTGAGCCTGACCCAAACCCCCTGAGTATGCAGAACTGAGCTGAAAATCTGGCAAGAATGTTAATTTCCACACTTTTCATTTCTCTCTTGAAGGCTATATTTGCAGTTTAAGATATTTCCTTTAATTGGAATTAGCATAATACATTATTTCCCTATGGTGAGAACAGCTTTTCTGTAGTTACTGTGCCTGTTTGGATTTTGTCCAAGGAAGTACAAAAGGGGATGAAAGTGAACATGAAAATCCAAAGTAAATAAGTGAACCAAACTCTTTAAACCCCACAAATGGGTAAATTCTGCTTAAGGCTTCCCCCAAAATAAATTACTTGGTCCAAGCCTAAAATGATGTTCTTCCTTTTTAATGGTGCCTCTGTACTGGTGCCAGCCATATCCCTGTCCCATACATGTGGTAAAAATTAATAATCAATAATGATTTATGCTTTGGGGAATTTTGTGCCCTTTCTGTTCTGGGGTATATCACTGCTTCAGATAGCATCTAATTTGTTTAATTCCATTAATTATCAACACCTACAAAAGTATTGTTCCAGGTATGGTGAGTCTTTGGGGAGCTTGGAATTGCAATCACTAAGTGTTTGACTTTGCAAAATCTGCAAGTTATAAGATGCCAACTCCATGTGTATACTAAATTCTGTGATATTTTCTGTGCAAGTGTAGTATTTAAGCAACAAATGGAGCTTTCAGCTGAGAGGAACTTCACATCCAGGTTCCACATGGGAGGCCCAACCTGCAGTTGGGAAGACCCAGCCTGTATAGGTGTGAATCCACTGTTAGACCTGACCTCACCACAGACCTTGGACTGAAGGCTCTGAAATGAAAACCCTGCAAATACCCTAAGTGAGGTTCTTTACAAATTAACCTCTTTGCAAATCAGCTGGTGATGCGAGGTGCATTTGGAAGGGCACGAGTGACCTCAGACCCTTCCCGAACGTGGGGCTGGGAAGGTCGTGTCAGCACCCAGCTGCTCACCCTTCCTCCTGCCACTCTTCCCAAGCTGAACTCATTGTAGCAGCAGCTGTGCCTGCGTGTGGAGGGAAAAGCACAGCACATGGAGACATCCACACACATCCACAGACCCGAATGTTTGCTCACATTTAATAACGAGCAGAACAAACAAGAATGAGTATTGACATGAATGCCTGTTACCCAACGCTCCCAGGGAAGGAAAACAAGGCCAAGTGCTGTCCCATACTCAAAAATATTCCTCTCCAAGCTCAAATCCAGAACACGGCATGGAGACCAGCTTGAGCACCGAAACAGAAACCCAGCCTGGTGTTTCCCAGCTCCCTGCCCCTTATCAGGGAGATCTGGGCAAGCTGCCGGGCAGGGACTGAGGGCTGTGCCGCTCCTCCCTGCCAGCTTGGGCAAGGAGAAAATGTCATCCAGCCCGAACACAAAGGGCAAGATGGTATCTCACTGCTGCTGTGGTGAAGTCATGTACTAGGAAAAATATATTTAGCTGTTCCTGGGCAGTCCCCAGGAGGCTGCAGAGCTGGTCTGATACCAGCCTTGCTCACCTGCCCCAGAGCACCATGTGAGACACTCCTGGCTGTGGCACAAAGAGGCTCAGAATGACAATTGGCCCCCGTGCCAGTGACCCCCAGGAGCACTGTGGGAAGAGGGGAAGACACTGCTTACACAACTGGGAATGTGCCAATATTGAAGATGCCAGCTTGATCAAAGAAAGCAACCAGGATCATACAGAGAGATCTGCTGTAAAGTCACCAGAAACATACCCAAAGTGAAGAGTGAGGCATGAAATATTCCCACAATGAAATCCTGACTCCACTGAGGGCAATAGAAGAGCCCTGACTGCCTTTTGGACAGAGAGGGCAACAATTCAAGTGTTTGTTTAGCCGTCAGAGAAGGAACATTACTTGGTGTACAGCCCACACTGCTTTGTGATAAACATGTTATAAAACAGATATTTGCACAGACTGCATACAATGGGAAATTCACAGGGAAAGGTGGGGTTGGAAAATGGGTTTATAAAATTATAAAAATGCCATGGAAGAGCACAGGATGGAGGATGGTGGCCATTCTGTTCTCCTGGCTCAGCATCCTGAATTTTGTTGTTGCTTCTGCTGTTTCCTCTGTCATGTTACCATAATTTTACAGTTGAACTCATCAGCTGGCATTAGCCAGAGTCAACCCATTTAACAGCACCGTAAAATAAACAATCCAGAAGAATTTGTCTCTGCAGCCATGTACTTTATAAGGCACAAGTCTGAATAAATATGTAACTGTTCACACCCTTTCAGAAGTGCTGGAACAGGAACACACTGAACCCAGAGCACTGATTTATATCTAAGGCAGCATTGACTCCAAAATAAGAGTGAGAATGTAGGTTAGATGGATAGTAGGTGCTACAAAGAGTAATTGCTCTCTTGTTTTATACCTTAGAGAGCTGCATGGGGTGGGCAAGAGCCCAAGACAAGATAGAAAGCAACCAGCTTGAATGCATGGACTGGAAACAAAGGACAGTCACAGCTCATCCTACCTGATTGAAAATACCATTCAAAATCATAATGTGCACTATAAATCAAGATGAATGGTGGGAGGGTTGTCTCTCAGAAGCTTCCCTCTACTTTTCTGGTAAGGCATGGAGCCTTTCCAAAAATACACCAGCTCTGCGTGCAACGCCTGAATGACCACATGGAACTGCAGGGCCACTTGAAATGCATTAATTCAATCAGCTGAAAAGACCCACTGAATTTAATTGTGTTAATAAAAAGAAAGTTATGCATCCTCACTGACCACAGGGGGAAAGTTGGCAAATGGTTTGAGATCCTATCTTCTAGATTTCTCCTGCACAGGCTGGGAGAGCAGAGAGAATGACTCCTGGGCAGCCCTCTTGGGCCCAGCAAGCTGAATTTTAATAAATGAGCAAGAACACAGGCTGTGTGATTTTTGTATACACCCTGTGATTTACTTTGTGGAATTCACATGACAAATAATAATTCGCCATTGCACTATAAACCCTCATTTCCCAATGCTCAGTACCAAACCGAAGAAGCCACGTGCTTAAAGGTCTTTGCCTCTATTCTTAATGTCAAAATGTTAAAAAAAGAGTTAATTTGAGAAGGGAATTATTACGGTCAGGTTACGTGAGATTCACTCTGATGTACTCTAAATGATGTGTTAAATGATGATTTCCAACACAGCCTGTAGCAGAGAGTTTGTTTGGAATGACATTTGTTGTGGCACCAGTGGCCACTACGAAGATGAATTTATATATACACTTAGAGCACCTGCCTGCAGAGGTGTCGAGGAGAAGTTCTGCATGAGCAGATGACAACAGATATTTTGCAAGCACTCACAAACTGAATTTGTGCTCCAAAATAGCAATGAAAATGTTGTCGAGAGTGCTTTCTCCACTTCTTTCATGAAATGCATGCAACCACACTCTCAGCTGTTTCTATTAAGCATTACATGGTGATTTCTTCAGCAAATATAACGCTCCTTCAGCAAATCAGCCACACTGCTGTGGTTTCTTGCAACCTGTTTAAATTTTAGTCGTGCAGGTTTTGCAGAACTGCTTCTCCTGGCTACATGATTGTGACCAGTGACATTTGTAAATGAATATAATGTTTGAAATTCTATTCAGACCATTTTTAGGCACCAGCATCTACACAAGCAAAGCTCTGATGCTCTGAGATTAGCAGAATACTGATAGAAAGATAACCTATGTGAAGGCTGGGTAAGGAGCAATGATGGATTTCCCCACTTTTCTTTCAGCTCTGTTAAGGAACCCTTCCCAGTGAAGTCACTTCTTTACCCTGCAAACATTGAGCTCCGGTTTTACAGCTCTGTGATTTTAGATAAACACCACAGTGTCCGAGTCAGGAGACAGATGCCACCTCCCCTGAGGACAGTGATCACAGTCAGAACTCCTCTGCTGGGGATCCCTTTGTTGTTTGGCCATCAGGTCTCATCTGCTCATCTGCCTTGCTTTCCTTAGCCTCTCACACATCTCAAATGTCCCACCCTCATGCCAAAATAGTTTGTGGAGTTTTCCATCTTTTTACTGTGACCAGGACCCAGCAGAATGCTTTCCACCAAACTCTTCCCCAGTTTCTAAGGCCTGAGAAGATGCACTGAGTGAGAAAAGAATGGTTTTTAGCTCTGACAGCCCTCCTAAAACACCAGTGGTGGCTGCCAGATCCTGGTGATTCCCGTGGGATTTGTATGGCAAGAGCAGCTTCCCCCAGTGCACACCACCAAGCGTTTTCCCAAACAACTCGCAGCAGTGGCCTTTATGCTAAAACCAGTTGTGTCTGAAAAGCCTGCTGGTTCAGCTCATACACAGCCAAAAAGCCAGTCTAACTTCCCAAGTGCTGTCTTTGCTTTCAGATGCTTTTTTCTTTGCTGGTTTTCCACTGTCTGGCATTTACAATATACCCGCAGAGGTGGAAAGGCTTACATGCACCGCTCTTTCCTATCAAAGCTACTTTAAATTTAAGGCACAGTGCTGTTTCCATTTGGAAATTTTTTTTGCACGATCCATTTACAAGACCTTTACAAGCCATGGTATGCCAAGACCTCTCCAATTTCTCCAGTTTACTGCAAAGGAGTCTGGCTGGCATGAAGAAGGCTCCACCATCCCACCCAAACTCCAGCTGGAGGACAGTCACTGCTACCTATGGACAGCAAAGCTGCAGCTAGGGGGAAGGGAAGGTTGGGAGGCAGTGGAGGTAGGAATCAGGTTTTTATGCTCCAGAAGTCTTTTTCCTGGGACACACAGCTAGCCTGACTTCTGGCTATTTCTTCAGTTTGGATGGGATTGATGGCAGAATGAACGAGCATACTCATTAAGTTCTAAATACATCTGAAAATGTAATATAAAAATATATCTAGATATCTATTAATAATGGTGTAAACCTCTTCAAACCTTGGTACAATTTATTTCTTAGCTTACTACCACCCTCACTGCTACTGTTTCCATCATCTGGGATGGGACACGTAAATGACCTTCTACTATAGCCCTGGTCAGCAGGGGTTTGGTGCCAGCTTTGCAGCAAGAAATCATCATCTAATGGCCTCAGCTAGGGCTGAAAGCCAGAATTTGCTGCCATTTACTGTTGGCCTGACGTGGTTACTTCTCCTGTGAGCATCACACACTGCCAAGCAGAGGCAGCACCAAGCACACAGGAGCTTTTTGGGAAACTGGAGAGGATTCAGGTACTCAATCCAGCTGGCTCCTTGGGAATTAAAGAATTAATACCACTTGGAGAGAAATTAAAGTAAAATCATGCCATAACAAGGAGAATTGAAGAGGAGTAAGAGGTGGGAGGGCGTTAGGAGCAGCAGGAGAAAGGCCAAGGAGGGCCCCTGGAGAGAGCAAACAGGGCTTTCCCGGGGCTGGGCTGGGCTCAGGACCACTTCTGGCTGCACTTGATGGCTTCACAAACACCCAGCACAATACACGAGTGTAACACAAGCCTCAACTCCTTGAGATTAGCCACGGCTGGGAAATAATGTTATCGCTCCCCATTATACTTCAGGAGCCCTTGAGAAAAAGTCCCCAAAATTCCCACGAGTTCTAAACGAAGGTGAGATTTTCCCCTGGTACCCATTCTCCTTTCCTAGGAGATCTTGTGTTCTGTATGTGTCACATTTTCATAGTCCTTGCCCAACCCATGCAAGAGTTCAGCCTTTTGCACAGCAGTTTCACTCTCTGTGAAGATGCTGCTTCTCTTTCACTGCCTCTCACTCTCTCCTCTGCTAAAATTAGGGATCTAGGATTTTCCTGCTGGGTCAAAACCCAATCTCCCTCCTCAGAGGGGCTCGGTTTAACTACACATCACTGTGCCAGACGGTGACTGTTAGTACCACCCAGTTTCATTAGTTATCAAGGGCTAAAGTTGCACTTCGAACAGTCATCAATCAGTAGGAAAAAATACGCATCGAATTAAAACTCCCAGCAAACTCCAACACCTTAGGGCTTTTTCCTTTTACAAGCAACATTTTCTTCCACTGAAAACAGAACTACTTGTGCAGGTGGTTTTTAAACACAAACAGCTGCTCCATGGAAATGCAGTTGGGGAAAATTATTCAGGAAAAAAAAGGCAAAGACAAAGCCATGGGTGTGGAGCAAGAATCCATACTGCCCCAAATCCCAGGGAAATATAGGAAGGGAAGAGAAACCTAAGATATAAGCAGTGAGTGGAATTTCCATTGCACTGGTCCCAATAAACACACTGGTTTTGGGGGAAGGAAAGTGGGATCAAGGGACCAGAGTGAGGCAGTAGGTGTTGTGAGGGAAAGCGTGGTGCAGGGTTACGGCTCGTAAAAATCCGCTTCATCTTTCAGTGTCAGAACAATGCCCGGGTGTATGGTGGGCTGTGTTATCAGCCAGGGAAGCAGAGCAAGGCTGGGATAAACAGCACCAGACAGCCAGGGGTTTGTGGTCATGATTTACTCCTGCCTTCCCAGATAGTTCCTCCTTTCTTTCTGCTGCATTTCTGTTGATCTGTCCATCTTTTAAAAGGTCCTGTAGGCCGTAGCTGTTTTTAGCGCTAATTTTAATCACCAATACAACTTTTTTTTTGGCTATACAGAATTTTTAAAAAGCCTCAGTAGTTGTATTCTGACCAGAACTACCAAGATCACAGAGAAACATTGCTGCTTTTTCCTTATTCCACTACTTTCCCCTGTAATGTCTCTCTTCTATCTATGAACTCTTCTATCACCCCATTCTCCTACGCATCCCCTCAAGTAAAAACTTCATTTTCAGGGCACTTTGGTGTGTGCCATCCCTGTGTAGGGACACAATGTCAACTCCCCTCCCAGTTACAACCCTTGAAACACTGCATTTTCTCCAGCCCTGCCCTCCAGACAGAGGAGGCTTTCCCTGCAAACACCCCCAAAGCTTTTTCACCAGTTTCCTCCCAACTCTCCTTCAAATTCCTCTTTGAATTCATAAGGATTAATCTCCTGGTATGCTGCAGCTGCTTTCAAGATGACAGGTTCTGGGTTTCCTCCTCTCTTGTAGGCATCCATTAATGTTCTCTTGGACAGAAAGATCCTAAAGCAGAAACCATCTCTGTGCTTCTTTATTCCCCACCCCACCTTTTTCTGTCCTTGTGGTGAAGCCCCAAAAATGTTTGAGTAAAGATTGAAAAAAAAAAAATCCTTAAATTTTGTACACAGAAGGGAGTAATGAACTCAAGTAATATGAGCAAGCCCAGTGCCACCTTCCTACCTTAGCAAGTGCAATGTCCTGCAAGAAGAACCCTATTACTTTTCTGGGTGCTGAGTTTATACAAAACACTTCATGCAAAGACATGGAGTCTTGGGACCTGCATGCCAAGAAAATCACATGAGCAGAGAAGAGGTGCAATGAAAGCCAATCTGATGCTGCTGAAGGCCCACAAGTAACTTGTTAATTCCACCATTATTTTTCCCATTCTCTGTACTCTATTGTGTTAATGTTCTTTGGTGGCAAGAACTTAGCAACAGGAAAAGCTCTTTTATCAAACTGAATCAGACCAGCGGTACCCCAAACTGGCAGAGTCTGAGTGCCAGATAGTCCTGGAAGGTGTGCAATGCTTGCAGCAGACAAATCAGCAGCACAACCTTAAACATTCAGGAGGAACAAGAATAATCAATTGGAATATTAACGTGCTGGTAAAATGATTAAAGTTTGGCGTTACACATATTTTCAAATGTACTGACACTTCATTCTCATAAAGACCAGCTCAGTTATGTTTGATTTGTATTCATATCCTATAATGTGAATATATTTGCTCAAAATTGCTCTGTAGTAAATCACCATCACAGAAATAAGCTTATATTTATTCTTAGCATTCATGAATTGCATGGTGTTGGACCACCATATATTTAACACCTCCGAAGAAATCCAACCGCAACTTTTGAAACCCACACCTTTATATATCATTATGGACATTGTTTCCTTAACAGTTAATCACACACTCTCCAATCACGTGGTTTTTTACCTTAAGAGAGAAAAATGAATGACTCTATAGCCTGAAATGCAAAGCCCTCTACTTGACCTTTTGATGTGAAAAACCCCATTGGGGCAGGTCCTGAGGGTGCTGAGCACTCTTGCCCGTGCACTGAGCACCCTTGGCTTCCACTGAAGCTGACAGAAGTTGAAGGCATTCAACAACTTGCTGGATCAACCCTGTAATCACTAAAAGCTCTCTCCAGAGTGATATAAATACGGACAGTCACTTCACAGATTTGGTCCAGCATTAGGGTTACTTTAAAACCAAAGCTGTCGGAGAAAATGTTGGATCTATGATATGACTTTGAACCCGGGTCACTAAAATCTTTCCCGACGCAGCATCTTCTTTGGGATTCTTAAGAAAGCTAAACCTGCAAAGACAAATATTATGGCAACAAAAATAAATGCCCGAGTTTTTAACCTTTTCAGGGAAAGTAATTCCTTTATTGGCTGCAGCTAAAACTTCCTACCTTTCTTTCCCTTTTTGTTGTATCTGTGAGTAATTTCTTCAGTCACATTGTTTATAAGAAGTGAAGTTATTCGTAATCATGCCTTAAGAGTATGTACACAAACTGGACATCCTAATAGAGCACTATGTATTAAATTCCTGATTGTTTGACATAAATTCTCTCTCTTTCTTTTACTCAGACAGGAAGCTTCCCATTTATTTACGAATAGGTTAAGACCCTAGTCATGTTCCTAACTGTGTTCCTAAGTGCTAACATATATTAAGTAAATTTAGAGCCTCTTCTGCATAGGAAACAAATTAAACTGGTTAAACATGGAGAAAGACTAAATGTAATCTATCTTTTGTCATGTTTATGATATCGGAACGCATCTTATATGAATGTTCCAATTTGGCTGTTACAGCAGATGGGTTGCTTATGATAAACCACAACTACAGACAGAGAATGTGATAGTATAAATCATAAAGAAGATAAATAATGAAATTCTTTGAAATAAGGTTGGTTAAATATTTAGACATTTGGTTTCCAAGCTTGCTTGCACATATGAAATAGTATTCTCTACCGATGGAAAGAAATGCTCTCAACAATAATCATATTGGGACAACTAATAAGGTCTAAAGGACATATTTGCATTTAGAGACCTCTTTGGATTTATATAAAATTTGTATACACAGGGAAGATATTGGTACTCAGGGGAATAGTCCTAGATGGAAATCTGTATGGAAAAGTAAAGACAACTCATGATTGAGCCATTTTTCCATAAGTCAAGGCACACTGGAGTTCTCCTCTGTGCTTCTTTGTGCAAAGTGCACAAGTCTGGGAGAAAAAGTGAAGTCTTGTTTTTAACCTCCCTTATTTATAGCTGGCCTAGCTGAGGCAGGTACCAAACCTCAAAATTATTACCAGGCAGAACTTCAATTTTCCAATTCATAAAAGTCCTAGAAACCTGATTTCTACCAGTAACTTAAGAAGGAAGATTAGTGTGCAAATCCAATGAGGGATACATGCCATTGAGCTTACAACTGCACCAAAGAAAGTAATCCACTCTCAGGGATTTTATTTTTACTGGAAGCTTTACACATTTCAAAGGTGGGTATGGAGTCCAAGTTCCCCTTAGAGAGAGATCAGACTTCTTGAATGCAACCCTCATCATCCTCCCTAGATGTCTAGAAAATGGGGTGAATTACCCCCAGGAGATACTGCTCTTTTTGAACTGATGGTCAATTTAAATTACTGAACAGTAGATGGTTAATGTAGGTCAGATGTCTAATGATGGCATTTTATGGGGCTGATGATGGAGATGACAACCTTGGTGTTTCAGTTTTAAATACCACTTGTGTATTTTGCTTGGTGAGTGCCCAGAAGAACAAAGCTTGAGCACACATCAGTTAAACAAAAAAAAAATCTATGAGCTGCGTTAGAAAATGAAACTGAACCTGTGCCTCCTGTCATAAATAGGACACCTGCCCTGATTTTATTCAGAGTAGGGCTAAGACTTATCTTCCTCTGAGTTTTCCATGAGACGTACATCATTTTACATCATTTGTGGTTAGTTCCATTTAATCCCTACAGCAGTGAAAGCAACTGAGGCATTTGTTAAACAAAGATATTGGTGTACCCACAATGGCATCATTCCTCTGCCCAAATCCTGGCATGACTTACATCCCAGGCATCCAAAGGCTGCAAGGGCAACCCAAAGCCAAGTGCAGGCAGCCAGTACTCCCCTTCCATGAACTGAGGCACGACAAAATGCACAGAAACTGGAGCACACGTGGTGCCCCTTTCTTTTAAATTAAGGATCTTGGCTTTTTAAATGAAGTGATTATGATGAGGGCAGTGGGATTAAGAGAGGACTGGGGCCTTTTGTGCAGGTGGTTTCCCTAATAGGAGACTTTCTAGCAAGAGAGCACTATATATTCTTCAGGCTCAAAGCTAAACTTCTATTAAAACCAATTAATTCATTGAACAGGCTTGTATCGCTTTACAGTGCCTGGGCCTTTACTTAAAAGAAATCAATTGTATGAGTACAGCTGAGAAATAACCACTATAATAGATGTTTTAGCTCTTGCTTTTACTTTTCTCTGATAGCCCTTAAGGTGGTCAGAGGTAAAAGCTAAAGATGCATTGTAGCCTGAGGGATGATTGAATGAAAAAATGGGGGATGGGAGCAGAGCTATGCTGATAGACCAATTTCCCACCACTGCAAGCCAGCGCAATTGATTGATGAATCCTTGCTCTGTCAAGAGGCAGCCCTTCAGATTTGATCACATAAATACTCATTCAACTCAAATTCTGCTTGACAAGCCTCAGACAGCTTTGTTCTGTCACAGATATCATTGGAAGGAAAATGCTCCATTAATCATCCTTAATTAACTTTACCATAGTCTGCTGGAACCAATATGTTCCCTGGCTAAATCCCTAAGACTTAGCTAGATTTCTGTAGTTATCAAATAGAAAGTTGTTTTTAAAGTTCCTCTCCCTCATTGCTGCTAACTACAGGAAATCTTTCCCTGCCTGTTTTCTAGGAAGGGGCTTGCATTGATCAGGATGTGGCTTAATCCTTTGACAGTTAAGCTCCTTTGGCAGAGACACACAATTATACCTATTTCTGATTATAAAAGATTACTGATCTATCCACAGTAAGTGCTAAGGTGTTGTGCTTCCAAAGCACCCCCTTGTTTCCAGGCTGTGAGAGAGCCTTACATAACTGAAAATAAAACCAGAACCCAAACCAGGTCCAATGTACAAACAGGGATCAGGAAGAAACACAGTGATTTAGTTGGATTTGGGGGATAACTAGAAATAATAAATAATATTTCAGGTGCAAAGCAGGGGGAAATCATGAAGACATGCTCGTTAGCCAGGGTTGCCACTATCCCCTCTCGCTCAGCAGTTTTGTTTTGCTGCAGGGCTGGAGCAGCTTTTACCTGGGACCATATTTTACCCTGAAGAGAAAAGATCCTCAGATAGCTCCAGCTCTTGGTGGGTATCCTCCATCCACAGGGATGCTCCCAAAGCACATGGAAGGGCATTTACCCCCTACAGTTCCCCGTCTTCCTTTGGTATTGTTACACTGATGATAATTCTCTCTTTACAACATCTTTATGATTTCTTTTTTTAATGTGGTAAAAACCCTACATTCCTCAGGGATTTTCAATGGGACCTGAGGGGTCTAAAGCCTTGCTGGTTTGAGGTGTTACTGCTCTAAAGTGCTGCACAGAGGCAATGGGACCAACAGACTTTGCAGACAAATTCCTTACTCATTCATTTCCATTGTCTGGGATACATCCCCTTGAAAGGATTCACTGGAGATAAGGAAAGAAAACATGGAAGCACTTTGACTAAATAGAAATAAGTGTGGGAACCTTGTCCTCAATGAAACAAAGCCTGGAATTGTTCAGGGCCAGGCTGGATGGGGCTCTGAGCAATCTGGTTGAGTGGAAGATGCCCTTGCTCACAGGGATTAGATGATCATTAAGACCCTTTCCAACCCCAAATATTCCATGATTCTATGGTATTTGTTAATCTCACAAAACCTTTCTCATATCAGGAGCCTTTATTCCTGAAAACTTTATTACTGAAAGCTTAGGAGGACATGGGCTATCTATATTGCTAAACATTTATGCGTGAAGCTGGGTGCAAGCAATGAAATATAACCTAAATTGTTGAGCAAATTTAATGGTAAAAGCTCATGCTTGTTTTGTTATGAAAAAAAATAGTATTTTAAAGTAAACACTGCAGTACAGAGGGGGAAAAAAGGATCATACTCTATCCCTGTGTACATCACAAATCTTCTGCTTGCTCTGGGGAGAAGTCACTTTGTGTTATGCTCTCCACCAGCCTTGGACTGTGGTCAATTTAATCAATGCTCCTCCTGACGGCAGCGCTGCTCAGCCGAAAATGGAAGTGACCGTTTCAAGCTGTGTGCTCTGAGCAGCCAGCTGGCCTGTTTTAAACTCTCTGCAAACCTGACATACTAATGTTTCCTTCACAGCACCAAAGGAACCGGTTGTAAAGGCATCTTCTCAGGTTATACAGCAGAAAAAGGCAGATGAATAAATCAGGGCTACCAAGCCTTGGCGCACCCAAGGGCCAAACCGGAGAAGCATCGTCTGGCAGCAAAGTGAGAATTATTTGGGTGCAGAAATGAGAGATACCTACATCAAAAAATGGAAGCAACTTTTGTTTTCTCTTCTTGTTCTCAAGAAGAGCTGAAGTCTGAAGACAGAACCAGAGTTGGGACCTTTTCAACTCATGTAAAACTTTCTGGGTTGAGTTTGCTTTCCACCAATGTTCCTTTCCCCTTTCTTTCCCTCGAGCTTCCTTCTCCTTTCTCCACACACTTGTTTTCTCCTTTTTCCCCGCCTTGCTTTTTTTTTTTTGCTCAAGCTTTTTCCCTTTTTAACCAATACATTGTAAAATTTTTTCTCCCTACTGGACAGGGATTTTATCAGCCCTTAGCTGCCTCCCCAGCTTGCAGGGTTGTAAGTTAGGTTCCCCTCTCACCTCAACACAGAGGTGCTCAGAGACAGGAGAAGGGCAAGATATTTAAGGTCTCAGAGGGAAGGAGTTTCCTAGCCCTAGTTCCTGCCTAATTCCATCTGGAAAACAATGATAAATCAGATTTATCAGCACTAAATTGGGTTTTTCTCTTAAGGTAGGTTGTAGGGAGGTGGGAGCCCTTGTGATCCTGCTCCTTCCAGGATCTGTGGTTGTCTTTCTTATTCCACCTTGCCTCAAAATATAACCATGATATAAACTAACGGACAAAATGCACAGCTGAAAGAATACTTGGAGCAGGAAACTTAAAAAAAAATTGTATTATCTAGACTCCTATAAGAACATCCAGTCCATCTTTGAATGACAAGATGAAATAAACAGGATCAGATGTATAGTGAAAAACCTGTAAATGTCCTTTCTCATTATGGAGGTCAAAGAATACATTAGTTATTTTTAACTAATGTCTTATTCGACCCCATGCAAACTTAAATCAGTTTGGGTCTGACTGATTCAAAACTGTTCTCTGGTTCCCTGCTCTGCTGTAATAATTGACTAGGCTAGACTTTAGAAAGGTCAAAAAAGCAGCCCCGCTTCATATTATTTCAGCTAATAACTCAGTTCTTAAATCAAAACTTAAGGACTAATCTCTCAAAGCACTATTTCCTCCCCCTCCATTAAATCCATATGTAATTTCAAATTAAATGATAGATGTCCAAAATCGTTACTTTTTGCTTAATTGCTTTTAAGTTACTGGGGGACACAGCATGAGGGTTTGTTAGAAGATCTAGGATTCTCCAAAAAAATCGGAATTAAGAAAATCTAAGAAAATCTCAGAAAATGCAGCAGCGACTGAAGAACCTGAGGAAAAAACAGCAGGCACTGGACAATCTAAAGGAAAACCAGGCTGGCACATTGCAGCATCTAAGACAGGCTCAGAAGTGGCTGGGCAGCAGGTCTGTGGGGTAGGGATGGTGGGGCTGATAGGGGGTTTGTCAGCACAGATGAGATGGGATTGTCAGGACAGACTGGGGCTTTCATGGAGTGAAAGACAACAAAGGCTCCACATTAGCCCATCATCGCTCTCTAAATACATGAATTCCAGGAGGATGCCAGGATATGCCTTATTGAGTGCAAATTTAAAGATTGGCTCATGTCAAGCGTTTAACATGAAAATTAACACGTAAGTAGCGCGTTTCTACCAAAGATTCTGATATCAATTTGTAAAACCCCCAAATCCAAGCGCTTAAATTTCATTACATTAGTTTGTGGTGTTATAGTCACTCACAAAAACCGTCCTCCATGTTCAATATATTCTCAATTCATTCTGCTGTTCTCATCTGACTCCCTTCAATGGAAAATTTGCCTTAATCCAAACGTAGGAATGCAAGATGAAGATCGTTAGCAAAGAGTGTGAACTAGGGCTGTCATTCCTCCAAGCTCCTTGTGGTCATATTTAGGTAACAAAAAAGACGAAAAAAGTAACCATGCTTGCACATGAAGAAGGGGATGGCTTTGTCCTATTGGAAGTCACATAAAAAACCTCTCCTGATTCCCAGGGGAGAAGATGGAAGGACGTTTGGCCAAGCACATCTGCATGCACACCTGAGGCACCCTTCTGCCACACACCTGATTGCCCCACACATCTCCTCTAACCTCAGTATCCCAAAAACAGAGATTCAAGTTGGACACAGCACAATCAGGCATCTGTTGTAGTCAACCAGTTGACATAACAATGTTTTCTCTCCCTCCAGCTCTTACCTCCCCCAAAACACCTTTTCTTTTCCCACTTTCAAAGAGATTTTTTTTTTTAAGACACCAAAAGTTGGGCTTTGACTGCTGTTTACGGGGTACTTATTTGGGGCTGCAATAAACTGCGAGCGGTTTGAGGTTGGCTCCTCAAACTGTAACTACTGTTGGGTTTTTTGTTGTTTCTCTCTGCCGAGGGAGCCTTTTCTTCCCCGCTTCCCCGCCGTCCCTCTGTGCTGTGCTTTTGTTTAGCCTCCCGGCACAGAGTTGTTTATTTGCACTAACAGCGCCGGCCCTGCTCCCCGTGGACTGTTTGTCCAGTGGCCTGTGGAGCCTCCATGACTTTATTGTTGACAAGTGGTAGGTGGGATCCAAGTTTTTGTGGTTAAATTGTTTATTGATAATTACCTGTTAATTACCGCTGCTGCCAGCTTCCTATAATTTATCATGATCACTTTTTTGTTGTTGTTGCTCTTAGAAATAATAATGTGAAGGAGGAGGGATAACAAAGAAGGAAAAAGAAGAAAGAGGGCCAAACTGTGAGCACTCCTTCCTGAGTTTTAAAACTGCAACACTTGATTAATTTAAGGCCTGGCCAGCTCTCATCAATATAACCTATCAGTATGACAAGGGCATCCCCTCCCCAGGTGCTGCCAGATGGGTCAGCTCTTCTCCAGCATTCATATAAGGCATGGATTTGGTGTGAGAGAACCCAACCACACTTCCCCTGGGTTGTGGAAAACCAAACTCTTCAGAAAACTTTTTGGTTTTTTTCTTTTCTTATGCACAACACAAAATTGTTCCCTGCTGTGTCTGAAGAAGGAACATTTTTTAGGGATTTGGTTTCTTGGTGAATTGTTTGGAAGCTGATTTTGGGCACTTAAAAGTCGTCATAGGACATCTGCAGCAAGACCAAATGGTTCCCTCAGTGGTACCCCTCTAAACGTGCTGATCCAAACCAGGACAGGCCAGGCAGCCACATCCCCCAGCTGTGGTACAGCTGCCCAGTGAACCAGAAAGGGAAGAACCTGCCTGGGAAGAGACTTGCCCCTTGAGCACAGACCACCCTGGCCACTATCTGAGGGCCAGTTGTCTCTACAGAGAGCTTCTGGCGGCTACAGAATTTCTCTCTAAAGACTAAAATTAAAACTAAGTCCATGTATTTATTTCCTTAAATGCATTTCCATGGCTATGAACTCCGGCTTGTCTTAACTCCATGTTTAAAGCCACAGTGTTAGGTGCAAATACATTTTAAGGGGTCACAGTGATAACCACCATCCCTTCTGAGGTGCTGCCCAACTGTCAAATTAAATCTGATCAATAACACAGACCATGAAAACCAGCACCATCAGCAGCCTTGGATATGGAAACCCAAAAGCAACCCAATGCCCAGGGTACCTAATTAATCTTCCTGAACACCTTCCACAAACTGTTAAAATTTCTGTAAATAAAAAACAACCATGTTTCCCTGTTTTGGTGAGTTGACAGAGTTTCCCCTATTTAGAAGCATTACAGCTGGGAAGGAACTTTCAACATGTTCATAGAATTTATTCTAGGTGCCTATTTACACATTTCCTGGCCCAAACAATAGCTCCCCCCCACCCCCTGTGCCATGTGTGCATCAGTCACTGCCCAGCATCATCCCTCTCATGACTCAGGCTGTGTACAATTGTCCAGACAACTCACAACAGTTTATCATCATTGTTTGGTATAATTGGAAACAGAAGTATTTATACACACCCGTGTACCCTACAACTAAATTTATAAAGGCAACTGTCTCTTTTAATCTATAGCACAGCCAGTGTAAACAGTAATTTGAAGGAATATTCAGATTTATTACATTACTCGCTTAAAGATCAATGTTTAAAATGGATATATATTGCATTAATCCAAACACACAACAAATCATAAAGCTATTTACACAATAAATTTACAATTCCCACAGACGCTTTAATCCTGTTTCTGTTTCCGAGGAGAGCTCTTGTCTGCACACACACATATCCACCCACAAACATACTCCCACACTCAGAAAGTACTATTGTAATGTTAATTAACCTAATTTATAAACCACCAGCTAGACCTGTAACCTCAGCACGATATACATTTAACCATAAAGATGTGAATTAAAGTCACATTAAGGGGAAGGGACAAAAGGAAAGAAATTTGGCCCTGGGGCTGATGCTCGATCCCGACCTCAGCCCTGGCACCTCTGGCGTCACCTCTCTGCGAGTCAACAGCATCACTTTGGGCTTCAATCCTGCTTGTCTCACCTTCCTACAGCTCAGCCATACCCCAAGTTATTTAAACTTAATTTCTGTGGTTTAAAATAATATCCCATTGACGTGGGATCCAAAACTCCTTCAGAGCTAATAAAATGTCACCCTGCCAAACTGAGGCGATACGTGCCAACCTTTAGCCCAGTGTGAAATTTTATAACTGAGTTATAAACCCCTCAAAAAACAGAGTTTATAATGGAAAGGCTGACAGATTCTTAACTATACAGTTTCCAGTGGGCTTCTGCTTAATATACTGTATTTCTTCGCCTTGAAGATATTAATTTACTTTTTGAAATGTTCATTGCTAAGATTAAGCGTAGGGTTTTGAAATGTGTTCGCAGGCAATTTATGCAGGCACACAAATGTACTCTTCTCCAGATGTAGGGAATACTAATTTGAAAATGATTTATACGCCGTGCAGCACTGTACATCCATCCCCTGCTCAAAAGGTTTTGCTCTGACACAACACTGGGATCATCTCATATATTAACCCTCTGATAGCGTTAGAAATTCATTGAAAAATTGATGAGGATTTTGGTCAATGGCATGGGCTGGAATGGATTTTGTGGATTTTAGCAAAAAATTGCCAAGAAGGGCAGAATAGACACAGAACAGACTCATCAACAAGTGAATACACTGAAAAATAAAGGGCTATCCATACAAAATATATATTTCTGTGGGAGTACAAGCAACAGAGGTTGAGAAATGATGTGAAAAGACAACAAAGCTACTAAACCCTTAGGAGAACCAGTCCTTAACCCAATGACTTGGTATTTGGCTGTGTACCTGCACCATACTGACCATGGTATTTCCACAGCAGCCCCCAGCTGTGCATGGAAGACTGGAATGATCCAGGAAAAATGTAGTAACAGGCCCCAAAGCTGACATTAAAATGAGCTTACAGACTTACACATCACTTGGCATGTGAATATTTAGCAACAAACATTCCTTCAGCAATTGAAAATATGTTTAAAAAACAATTCTACACTTACACCTCCATCAGGAGTGTAAGAGCAGAATTTTACTCTTTTCCTTTCTTTACTTTGGTCCCCAGCTCCTCCACATGTAGATGTTTGAGTCCTGCTTGAATGTCTGCTATGTCCACATCAAAGGTTTGCTGCCCAATATGACCAAAAACACCCCACACATCTATTGAACACAACCTATCTCAACATTTTCAAAGCAAAGATCTTTTCTTTGAAGCGACATGAATGCCTATATTCACTATAAATACGGGAGTATAAAATTCATCAGTGATGAAAAAACAAATTTGCCTTTGAAGGGTGAAGGCACGGGAGAGGTGAGCAGGATTTACTTTATTTTTGACCATAGTAAAATTTCCTGGGCTTTGCAGCCCCCACTCCATCTCATGTGGCCTCTTGGAGCACCATAAGAGAAATAGCACCGGACACCTGAAGGCTCATTCAACACTCACAGGAGATGAGAGACAGAATTTATAGATACAGTGGGTGAGATTTCTTGTGGAATATAGTCTGCTTCATCTCTACCTCAATTTTATCAAAAATATACTGGCAGTCAAGATGAGTGGTTCCCACAAGAGATAGAGAAAGCCAAATATGTGCACCATAAATACATGACCCTAAATTGCCTTAAAGTAAAAGGGGTAGAGGAAAGCTTTGAACTGCCCAGGAGCCCTTCTGCTGTTTGAATTGCATGTTATGCTGTGGACCTTAATAAAATCAGTCCCCTGCTATGGACACCAAGGCTGAACCAACCAATTCATTTGGGAAATCAGCTCATTGGAGGACTGCTGGAAGTGATGCTTTAGGTGATGATGAGAGGGAAGAAGGTTCCCTTATTCCTCAGGGAACAGACAAAAATATTCCTCTGAAGCTCACACGCTACTTTTATCTTTCACTACAAAGATTTTTAGGCATCACTAAATACCACGAACACAGAATTCAGTATTTTTGCCTAAGAGTTGAATGTAATCATGATTTTAGAAAAGATACTTAAGATATCCAGTGGAGGAGATTCAGTAATTTGTTCTGTCAACTGGGAGAACAACCTTAGTAGAAAACTATTTCATCTGCCCCTGCTTGAGATGATATATTTTATTTGAAATAATTTCCTCGGCCTGTGTCTGGAGGGTGAAAAGTGACTTGCTCTTATTTATCTTTCTTTTGGGGCTACATGAATTTCAGACTCATGAAAGTGAGCGACTGATAGCAGTTAAGCCAGGCAGAGCATTGGCAGGTGAGCTCAGAGCTTCCACTCTGCTGCCAATGTGTCTCCACTGCAGCCCCAAATATCTCTATATTCTAGGGAATAGCCAGCCTTTAACAGGCACTGCCACTTTTAAAATACCAATAACTGTGATCTATGGCTTGGATTTCCTATGGAATGGCAACTAGATTGGTTTCAAAAATACTTCTCCCTTACCTGTATTAAGGGTGTTGTTGAACACCCTTTGCTGCAATACCCAAATGTTAATTCAGGCCATTAATTCCCAAGCACTAAAACGCTGGGTGCCCACGTGGTGGGAGGGCTCCAAGGGACGGCGGGGCAGTCAGATTTGTGCCTTGATTTAAACCACAGAGGAGAGAAATGCAGCATCCCCAAAAAGCAGGAGAAGAAACCAGCTACAGGAGCAAGGGCTCGGTGCTGAGAACTGCAGCTCTCAGGCCTTAATGAGAAACCAAAGGATGTCTGAAACAGAGATGGAAACGTGGCTTTCCAAAACCACCTCTTGTGGTACTCTAAAGCATTTTGGCTTAATTCTGCCCTACAGTTTCTCCAGAAAGAGCTGGAGGCAGGGTTGAGCTTGTTTTTGTGCTGTCGAGTCCAGCCTCACAGGTGATGTTGAGATGTATTTTGGGGGTCCATTTTCCTGTAGCCACTGGATTTGCCCTACATAGTTTAGCTTAAACAAATCACAGGGGAGTTACAAAACTACAGCAGTTTCAATTGCCCTGGAAACACCAAAAGGATTTTATAGGAGCATCCTGAGGACAACGCAACAGCTCCTGATTAGGAAACACTACAGAGACCTGAGTAGCATCTCTCTATGTTAGCTCTGGGTTTGGAGGTTTAGGTTCTCACTGCATGGAGTATTTACACCATGCTGTTCCTCACAGCCCACATTCTCCAGGAATAAAGAACAAATAAGATGATCTTTATCGTCTATGAATCATGAACTATCAGTTTTCAGTGCAACCTTTCCTCAGTGCTCTCCTAAGAACAGGTTTTTTACAGTACGTGAAACCAAGGGTTCTAAAGAATCACAGGGCAGAGATGAATCAGTTAGGAAGAACCCATTAAACATGAATCCATGGAAATCCTCCTTTTTTGTTGTTGTTGAATATGCCTACAATAAACGCTACAGTGTGACTTGCAATTTCCTCAAGTTCCTTTTCTCAGAACAATGATGGTTGGCAGCCACTCAAGCTGCTTCAGTAAACTTTGCAAGATAGAAAGCAATTTAGTTTCCCTTTAAGACTTCATTGCTAAAGTTATGCCCATTGATTTCCAGCCTCATAATTAAAATTCCTCATTAAACATGCTTGACAGCTGAATGTGATTCCTTTTACCTGCTACTGCTACCTTTTTTTTTTTTCTTGTGATACCATTTCATTACAAAAGAACAATAGATTTCCTTTCAGGGTAATATAAGGGCACGGTGAGTAATGTACTTTCTATCCTACAGAAGGCCTAATATTGTTAATTTGCTAAATCAATTAAAAGAAACCACTTTGGAGCACGACTCAAGTCCTGCATATGGATCACATCAGCCATAATGTGCAGGAGTTCAAAGGCTGGCATTTCGCCCCAGTTGGCACCTAACTGTTTAGTCCGATCCAGGGAATTTGGCTCTTGATTTCAAACAAATGCATCCTGAAGGCTTAAGGCCAGGAGTAGCTCCGTGTGATTTATGTTCCATATTTTCTCATAACACAAAACCTAAAGAGCTCAGAAAGAAAAAAAAAAAAAAAAAAGAGTTGTTATTACAGGGCATTTGCTGCAATGTTCATGTAAATACAGAATTACTCAACTGCCCCGTGCACCTTGTGTTGTTTAATATGAGCTTTTCCTTTGAGTGGCTGTTTGATTCCCTAAAATTCCTCCTCCTGCTGCCAGCTCTGACAATCCAAAATGGAAATGACCTGTTTGTAAATGGTTTTGCTCTCGGGGCCAGGCTCTCACACAAAGGCAACCACCACCTTTCCCAGCAGGAGATGTTTTCCCTGAAATATGCAGTGAGAAGATGGTACTGGCTGCACTGGAAATATCCCACAGAGCCCCAGCTGTGGAACCAGCTGCAGGACTGGGGGAGCCTCACATCTGCTCTCAGCCCAGCATCAACCCCACCTTCTGCTGGCCACCACAGTAGGGTGGATGCAGGAGGAGATTTACCAAAAAACTGAGGGATTTTTACAGGGTTAGCGGACCTGACCTTGGCAGGGGCTGACTTCAAGAGCCCTCAGAGCACCCCAGGAATTCTTGGGCTCAAGCACTTGGCAAAGGAGCAGAAACTCCCTTCTCAATCATAAAATTAGCAATGAGAAAAGTTTAAAACGACAGATTCAAATTTACAGGCACAGTTAAAACATTTAGTGCTGCCTAATATGCCAGGTTCCTGGTGCAAAACACGTTGTCAGAGCTGATTTAAAAATGAAAGAGGGGAACGGATCGCTGCTTACAGAACAATTAATTGTTCCGCAGTTTAGGAGAGCAATTAAACGCCTTTTTTTTTTTTCATGTGTTTTCTCTCATTTTCAGATGGCTTTCCAAATTCCAGTTTGGAAACTGAGGCATCCAGAGAGCCAGTCACCATTCCAATGGAGCACTAGTAATTAGCAACATATTGCCATGCAGTACTGCAGTGCTGTGTCTTTTCATGGAAAACAAATAAATACGTTGTGTAACTGTGCACTGCTGGTCCCCAAAGTTGGTAAAACCCAGCCCTGCATGGATTTTCTCTCCTGCACATGAACATAACACTTGTTTATAGCAGTGCCCAGTGACAGTTAATGTGCTGTCAGCATTTTCATTACAAGCCCTATTTTTCTATGGTTTATAACTTGGATATTTTTTCCTCCCAAAAAAATGTGGATGTAATGCTTATGGACCTGATAGTGTGAATATTTTAAGTCATGCTAAGATGAAATTTGATACCACGGGCTGTGAATGTGAAAGCGAGGGATATTGATTCTGACAGAGATTGCAGAAATAAAAGTATTAAAAGAAAACGACAAATAAGCATTCGAATACACTGGTTTTATGACAGATATTGCTAATTTTTTCAGGTCACAGGTGTGGAATGTGGGGAGGTAGTGATTACTGCTGACATTTGTCCTTTCTCTGAGAACTTCTATCCACTAAAAAGAGTTCAGGAAGCCTAAGTGAAGAGATTCCATTGCTCTCACTGTTGGAAAAGTACAGCTATCGTGTACTTGGTAGAAAAAACATCAGATCAAGGTTTAAACATTACACGCCACAAAACAGACTGGAGCATTTGCAGTGTTTGCACTGCAGAATCATCACAACCATGCAATATGTTCAGGACCAGCTGTGGGCAGGATCAAGGTAGATATGGGGTAGGTTCAAGGCAAAAGAGCACCATGACCTACATTTTCATTTTGAGTGCACACACTGTAATTTTTGGGCTTTTTGGAGGTAGAAGCAGCAGCCTCCAGCCAAGTGATGAGGAGTGAACACAAAAAGCAGATGCCAAGAGCTGCTCAGGAGATGTGAGGACAACAAACAGGAGAGGTGGCATTGCTACAGTGATGCTGAGCCAAAGCCACCCTAGAGGCTGCCAGCAAAGACAGCGTTGTCCCCTCTCCTACAAAACCCATCAGGTCTCTTATTTTGGAGTGTGTGCCTTGCTGGGGAGCTCTTTGGCTGTGTCTAACGTGGGTGATCCTGCAGTATATCAGGGAGACTCAGGACACGTCCCGCGTCTCCGCTCTTTGTTTTTTCTGGAAAGGAAATCCGTCTGCCTGGTCCCCTGGGAGCCATGGGACACTCCGCTGGAGACCTGATAAGCACGGGATGAGGACCTTTGCCACTCATTGATGTTGGCTGAACTTAAAGCCAGCCTTTCAGAGGCACCTTGAGCTGTGTGGGCAGCAGGACATTCATTCTGGCTTCCCTGAGGGATGAACTAACCCAGCACATGCTGGTGGAACCAGCCTGGGCTTGACTCCCTTTGGGGTCACACGAGGTTGTGAGTGACTGAAGAAAGGTTTGGGATATTACAAATTGTCTCTTCCAAGCAGCAGGTTTGCTGAATAAACTCCCAAATAGGTCAGGTAGGTCTGTTAGGGAAAGGTGATACAGAAGTCACTGGGTCAGGAATGTTTGAGATCTGGAGGTAACCCTCCTTTGGATTTGCAGTGCATCCATTGTGCACCCATCCACTTAAATGGGAAACAACGGAGAGAGAAGGAGGAGTGGGAATGCTCAGAGAGCCTCGGAAACCACCCCACTCCCCAGGCTCCAAACTCCTCTTTCCCACAGAAAAACATATTTTAGAATAATGAGTGCAAGGTGGAAGGGAGAAGCACAGGAGGGAAGGAGATGGGTGAATGTTTGCAGGCTCATCTCTGACCATTCCTCAGCATTATTCATTTCCTGGAGCCACATCCATGGGAAGCGATACAGTCACTGCTCTTTGAAATATCCAAGTGTACGAGGCATCAGGGAGTTCTCTTCATTACTACATCATTCACATTTTTGAACTCTATATCATCCTTATGCTTTAGGAGAATCTCCTCCCAAAGTAAACAAATTTTGGTGGGGCTTAGTGGAAATCTCTTGCAGCAGGCAGAGTGATTTAACAAAATGGACATTTATGAAGAAAAGCTCCCACTTTTGAACAGGTCTGTGAATCTAATGAACACAACACATCTAAAACCTCTATAGTCTCAATATTTTGTCACCGGGAAGAGGGAAACACAAGTTTTGAAGGTGAGCCTTGGCGTCCAAATCCCTCATTAAAATCTGTCAGTTCTTGGAAACATCTGGATGTATTTTGTGCACACAAGAGCAAACCTGGGTCTACAATTGTCTGCACCAAATGAGGACTTACAGCAGATCCCAACAGACCCTGCAGACCTCCTCTCTCTCCACAGGATGCTCTCAGTATCCTCTACCTGGCATTTCTCTACCTGTTTCCCACCCATCTACCTGTCTGTGTGATTTCCTTCCTGTCTTCAGAGCCCATGCACAACCCAGAAGATCTTCAATGTCTCCACCAGTGCAACTGGGAAGCACTGGGGTCTTTAAGGGATGTTCCCCTGGGGACACTTGGGATGTGCATTGACCTGGGGACAGAAAATAGAGCACAAGGAGCCTGTGCCAACACAGGCAGAAGAATACACTGACTTGGGGAAAATCCTCTTTTTCTGATCCATTTGTGCACCTCAAGCACAAAAAATGTTTGTTTTTCAGTCCTGAGGCAAAAAATAAATTAAACAGCACAGATTATCTCTAGAGAGAATCAAAGGTGAATTTGATACACGAGCGTTTACTAAGGATAATCTGAGAGAGGTGGCAAACACAACCATAGGCAAAGACTTCAAATTAATTTCAAAGCAGTTCTGTCTTAGAAAGTAATTGAAAACATACCCAGCTCTTACAGCCATATAAGACCCTTGCCATTACTATGCAAGACAACCCCAAGACACTCCATATGGGATCCTGACCAGTCACATGACTTTTAATACCCACATGATGGCACTAAAATGGCCTATTAGATTTACAGTGTCATTAACCTTCCAAAATAAAATCACTGTTCTGGTGAAAAAAAAAAATAAAAGAAAAAATAAAAAAGAAAGTAAATAAATAAAAATAAGGGAAAGACAGAGAATGAGAAAAAAGAAAAATAAAGATAAGGAGAAAAGGTAAGAGAAGAAAAAGGGAAAAAAGAGAGAGGAAAATGAAGAGAAGGAGGAAAACAAAATTTAAATAAAAAGGACAAAAAGAAAAAGAGATGAGAAAAGGAAGAGTAAAAGGAAAAAGAAGTAGCCTAAATGCTGCTGGGTTTCGGGTAACCAGTCCATGAGGAAATGCTGACAGGGGTCACTGTGGCATAATCTTTCATTCGGCCCCAAAGCTGTCACATCCTCCCCAGATGTCTGAAACATAGATATAAATTTTCATTATCCAGCAGAATAGGGGCAGAGGTACACAAAATGATTTTTTTAGCAATCAAATTATGGCTCATTGTCAGATTATGTGTAAACAGTAATTTTGTGAAGTTTTCCTGTGGTCATTTATCTACACCCACGTTTAGTAGCTCTGCTGAAGCTGAAATAAAAAAGGAAGGTTTTTCAAATTACATTATTGTCTTCATAATCAAGTTGAGGGGCCATAAAAACTGAATAAAAAATTAATATTATTATGGAGGAATTTTGTCTAACCCAACTAAACAGTGAGATCGCAATATTTTTTAATGAAAGCAGAAAGGATGCACCCCTTCAAAGGGATGAGGAAAAACTGTTCATGGTGTATAAAGCTAAACTGAGGTATCTTGTAGAGCTGTAAAATCTCAGTATTTTCCCTAAGTTGAGTGAGCACAGGGTCACACCAGGGTGCAGCTAAGCAGCTTCTCTGGAGCTCTGCAGACCCTGGGCTCCAGTGGACAGCCCAATCCTGGCCAAGAGAAAGATGAGACCTCTTCTACCTAAACCAAGGCAAAGAAAAGCTTTACAAGTGGAGATGGAACTATATTTCTTATGGAAAGAAAAATCAGGCCGTGCCATAATATTTTATGATTCTTCAAGGTGAATTCAACTAAGTATTAGAAACACACAGCCTGCCTAGATCTTAGGCAGTTAAGATAGGTTATCTTACTTAATGACCAAACCTGGTGACAATAATGACTGGATAACCTGGAAGTTTAAAGCTAAAATATTCCTTATAGGTGATGGCTTCACAGCAGTGTTAAAACATACACTTTGCTCTCTGCTCCTTTCTCCCTTCAAAAAAAGCTGAAGAAATAGTTGTGCTGGTGGCTTAGTGCACAAACTGAGGGAAAAAACACCGTGTTTTGGTTTTTTCTTGTTTACAAGACAATGATATTCATATTTCTTCATGCCAGACAATGACACCAATAGTTCTTTGTGTCAGGAGGAAGTTGGGAGGCAGGATCCTTGCAACGTCTCTGTGAAGGGCTGGTGTGCTCAGGAATGCAAAGCCCACAGTATTATCTGCTTTATTATCTTGCTTTGGGACTGTACCAAATGCTCTGCAAGTCTGGATCACTGTCACCCTGTTACGATGAAAGAAGTGCCTTCGGTTATGAACTACTCCGGAGACACCAGATTAGAGTTCAAAGGCTATTCCTTGCATTAGCAGCAAATGCAGGAATTCTGAAGCAAAGTGATATACTTAGTGTGAGCTTTTGCATATCACTCTGCTATTTCTCTCCATAACCACCACGCAGTAGTCAGAGCTACTGTTTGAACCTGAGCTCCCTATGAGTTGAAAGTTTGGGGCACGTTTATTGGATAACCCAGATTCTTTTCTAGTAGCCATCAGCAAACACTTTGTATATGTCACAAGCCTCCCACTCCCTTCCAAGAGCTGGGGATTGGATGGAAGGAGGAATTAAAACACGGCTATTATAGATTTAATACATCCCCCGGAAGAAGTAAAGCATGCCCAACTTCAATTTCATACAAGGCATACAGAGAAAACTCAAATTCTCATTTAATCGGGGAAATTCCACTTGGAGAGGGAGTTTTATGGACATCAAGAGCCAGATTTCCCGCTATAACAGTCTGGCAGTGCATTTCCCTTATCTTGGACTCAGGCAAAGCTGACAGAGCCAGCTTGGCCACCTCCCTGAAATGGTGCTCCCCACTCTCCCACAACAAAGTACCACATCAAAAGTTGTTCCAGCCAGGGAACATCAGGAAATGCGTTTGGGCAAGAGGCGTCCTAGCAACCCCACCCCCAGCTCACACTCCCTGTGTCCAGGGACCTCTGTCTTGGGCCTGTGATTTTATTAAAAAATCCCACAACAAATTCCTGCTTTTGGTACTACGCAACCGACGCACAAAATGATGCTGGGTCTGCTTTAAATTAAAACAAAAGTTGCAGCAGATAGGATCTCTGATACATACTGAGTTGCTTTTCTCATCTGAGATTCTTCCTCAAACAGCTAAAAACAATTAGGATAAATGAGTAGATATAAAGGTCAGCAGTACAAACAATTCTGGGAAAACCAGATAGCTCACTGGATAGTTCCTTTACTTCCGTCACCGCAGAATGAATAGATACAAGTCCAAACGCACTCCCAGCGATCTGATTAGAAAGATATCCAGAGCTTCTAAACAGCTTTTGTGGTTTCATCTCTCTTTTTTTTTTTTTTTTTTTGTTCCCCTTAGCTGAATTGCCTCTGTGCTGCCAATCCACCCCAGATCTGGCAAGGCTGAGGCTTTGCTGCAGCAAAAATTCTTGGGGTGTTTTTGCCATCTTATGGCAAAAGGTGCCGGAGCCCGTAGGGGAACGCTGACATGTGGCATTCTGGCACGTGAATGTCATTCCTTGGGAATATTAGTCATCCCTGTAATGTCTAATGACATCACTCTGGAAGGAAATAGAACAAGAGAAAAATCAATGGACAGCAGATACCTACCTATTATGAACTATAATTGTGCATTTACCAGTCTGCCAAGCCATAAATCTAGTAGTTTAAAACCCATTTTAGCATACATTCATATATGTTAGGAGGCTATTAACACAGGGGTGAATTATAGCAAACAGGCTTCTCAGCAGAGTCAGGATATGTATTTTTTAAAATAATTATAGCGTTCAGCACTGTAGTTAAGACTCAAAAGGGTTTTGTATTCCACCAGCTTTTATCCCTAACCAATCACAATGGCAATGAACCCATCGTCTCAGATTGCAACTTCTCAACCCTGAACTCCTTCCTTGCAGCAAATATTGATCATGGGGGGCAACCAGCAAGGCCCTTGTTAAGAAAAACTAGGAAATAATTATTGTATGGGGTTTGGGCCAGACTCAGTTCTCACTGAAATGAGGGCAAGCCCTTTCACTCCTTTTATTTTGTGTTAGATTAAACTATTTAAAAGTCTCAGCTCCAAAATGGACAAGTTAGAAAAGGCTGAATTAGGCCTCGAGAGATGTTTGGAACAGTGTTTGTCTTGGCCAACAGGCAGTGTTAATAATTCAGGCTGATGGAGGAAAGAGCCACAGCAAATAGCAGATTACACACCAACAGATTAGGAACAATTGTGCAAATACTTCTGCTGTGGTAGCTCAGGAAAAATCCCTTTCTTCTCCTAGCAGTGGTCTGTCATGTAAGAAATCCTTAATAGGTTTTGTATGAGCAAATAATAATGATTTTTGGTCAAAAAAAAATTACAGTTTTAAAAATATTCCTTTTGATGAGGAATTCATGGGAAATGGGTATTAAAACACCAGAAAGACTTACTAATGATAGAGAACAGAAACCCGTGGAAATTAGTACATGGTCACAACACCAGCCAGAAGTGAAAAAGCAGCAGTAGTAGTGCAGGAAATCTCAGCTTTTCATTTAGTATTGCTACATTCATTCACTCAGTTGAGTCCACCATAAACATCAGAGATATTTGAGCTGCACACAGAAAGTGCTGCCCATGTGCACAGACCTTTATTCTGATTGGAGTGCTTGACTTGGCTTCAGCCCTAAACTTCCATGAAATTTAAGATGCAATTCCAAAAAATATTACTATTGTCACATAACAGGAAATACAGGACTGTCCTCTTCC
The DNA here is from genome assembly GCA_910950805.1 of Acrocephalus scirpaceus scirpaceus. NCBI lineage: Eukaryota > Metazoa > Chordata > Aves > Passeriformes > Sylviidae > Acrocephalus > Acrocephalus scirpaceus. Next base: position 3,825,468 of record OU383781.1, read on the forward strand.
ATTTTCCTCAGACTGCAGTCCGAAGCCACCATCTTTAAAATCCCTTGAACGTATGTTCTGCATAATCTTCTACCAAAATGGCTTTTTTTCCCCCAGATAACATAATAAGTTGCTTTAACTCAGAACAAAGGTAAATTTAGAACTTCAGGGGTGTCTTTTTGACTTTGACAAAACTGCAGCCTCTGATTTAATTGATTTTGAGTGAAATTCCTACAAATTATAAAGAAACTCCAAAAGTTCAAGGTGATCTTAGTCCAATTCTTCCCTACCTTCCTTTTTATTATTATCTTTTAATCTTGCACTCACTGATTTTGACAGTGGTATTGGTTCTCCCAGCTGTTCACTAAGAGATGACAACCAACAATCTCACAGTCAGGTGAAATTACTCCAAAAATTCTATTACACTTTTAAAGACATCTATAATACAAACGTGAAGCTTATCAATTAATGACAGGACTAAGAGAATATCTCCTAAGTGTGTGAATAACAGGGGAAAAGGTGGTGAGGAAATAACTGAAGTTTTAGGAGATGTTGCTCTGGCCTTTCAGAGGAGGACATGCCCAGTGAAGGTTAGTCACAATGGGTGCTGTGAGAACAAATATTTGTACAAAAAAAATTTATCAATATTGCAGCAGCTCTTTCATGGTGGGTAGAAAAAGAAACTTTTCCACATATTTCCCTGCTGCTGGAGCTCAGTGGCTTGTTTTCCACGACACCCACTCTATTTCTCTGTTACTACACGCTCTTCCCCTTCACGCTGTGGAACTGAGAGCGCAGCCTCCCCACACACCCAGCCTCTTCCTCCCAAATACTTATCTCAGATTGATGATGTGGTGCAGGGCCTATGGCTGACAACATGTGCATGAACTCAGTTTCCACACGGTTCCGCCAGAATACGAACGCTCGCTTTCGGGGCCAACGATTTAACGGCAATAAATATTTACTTGCAGTGTGTGGATTCCTAAGGTCATTTTGCAGCTCCAGCAGTTGCTCTGCTGAGTAAGTATTTCTTTTAAGGATGCTTCTTTGTGAAAGACATCATCCAGTTTCTAAGTTTTAGTTTTTTCATTAAAATGTAGTGGGAAGGGTTCTTAATTCCACATGCTGGTGCCCAGTGCCAACACTCTTTGACATCAGAACAAACTTTTCCAGAACTCCTAAACAAAGGCATAGGAGCCCAGCTTTAGGCATCTGTTTTTAAAACTTTTGGTGCATTTCCTAGCAGTTCTCATTGCCTTTTGTCCAAAAGTGAATCCCACCCTGAACTTTTTCATAGGTTCTCAGTTCCTAACTCAAGCATGAAAATCTCCAGGATTACTCCACATCTGCTCATCTCAGCAACCTTATTTACATCTTAGTGAGGTGTCACCTCTCCCATCGTGCCATGTCAAGACTGCTTCTCAGCTGTGAGATTTTTGGAAAGCATAATTGACATTTTTGTAATACACCAGCTCAGCTTTGCTATTTACTCCCTTCCCAAAGAATGCTACCAGCAAACCACAACCAAGTTTAACTGCTGGGAGACTGATTCTGCAGGATCTGGAGAAATCAGACAACCTAAATATTGTAAATATTGGATGGAACAAAACGCCAGAAGCAGAGCTGGGACTGGTGAGGGATAAATCTTCTTTAAACAGGCAGTAGAAAAAATTTGTGAAGAGCTTGGCTTGTCCTCTCCTGTTATTGAACTGCTCCCACCATAAGAGCTTTGTAATTACATAAACATAGAATAAAAGAGTTTGACCCAAATCCCTGTGAAAGACTCCTTTTGACTCCAGTGACCCTTGGATTAGCCCCAAAACTAAGAGATGGCAGATTATTGGGATATGACTGTCATCATCTCCAATGTGCAAGTATTCCCGTCTTGTGGGGCAATACTACCATTTTTGTGCAATTAGAATTAGAAACAAAACATACTAATGGGATGTCTAATACTTCCAGTACATAAAAAAATACAAATTCCAGCTTTATCCAGTCTTTTTCAATTGCCAAGATGGGAAACGATTTTGTATTTTCCTCTAACTCTCCCAAACTTATTCCAATCCTTTCTCGATTTTTTATGAAGCCCGTGAGTGCAGGTCAGTTTTTAACAAGCTCTCAACCTTTTGGCACCTTCTGTTGCTTCTCAGATCATTTTGATATTTTAGTTATTTCCTGGCCTGCTTTCAGTAGTGGTGTGCAGGTTTTCATTTGCTGAGTTGTAAATAATTATGCTCTGCCGTCCTGGATTTGTCTTCCACATTCCATCTGGGATGAGATGGGCCAAATAATTTCCTGTTTTCTATATACAAATGATAAATGCCCATATTTGACATAGCTTTCAGTAGTTTTCATGCTGGAAACTTTCCTGATGCTTCTCTCAGTGTGTGATATATAAGGTGTCACGTTTTATTGCGTGAATAACTCAGTGCTCTGCTCCAATGGACAGCATTTTTCTCAATTTTTTTTTTTTTAACCTAGAGAGTCAAAACGCTTTGCCAGTTGGAGGATTTAATATTCTAATAGAGGGCAGGAAGCAAATAAAGTTATGTGACAGAGCAGACACTGCCTGCACTCTAAGTGTGGTGAAGGACAATAATTATCACTCCACAGGGAGTGATTAGGCCCACTGAAGCTTGAGTGATTACCCTTTCCTTTGCTGACCCCATAATCAGGCCTAGATCTCTAAAGTTATGTGCAATTTTTAGAAGACAAACTCTTAAGGAAAGCACAAATAGTTCTCACACACCATATGCACAATCAGACAATTCCAGAGGCAGAGCACAAGAGCAAATATTTACTGTAGAGTATTTATATTATACCAATACCGTTCAAATTCTATTATCTGTGCAACAAACTCTTAATAATTAGTAGGAAGAAGAGAAAGAGTAATGCAATAGGACAGAGCAGGAGTTCATACTAATAAAAAGGCATTATTTACCAGCACTGGCACAGGGTGCACAGGTTTTTATCACACGGTTTATACAAAGGAAGAGAATGGCACTATCTTAGGCAATGGTCTTGCCAAAATATTTCACAAATGCTGAGGTTTTCAGTAGCAGTCAGTGGAGTGAACAGGCCACTAGTGAGAATAAGAAAACTAATCAAATGACAAGAAACTGTAAAATGGGCCAGTTTGTTTTCAGGGCCTTTTCCTCCTATAATATCAATTATTTATTCAACAACATAAGATAAGGATTGAGAACACAATTGTTCAGGGGAAGTCAAAATGTTCCCCTTCACCAATTTCTTTAGTCAGTGCATGTAGGGAAAAGCACGGCCCGCAGCACAGATAAACCTCACTGCATTTACCACTTGCCCTTACCTCACTTCCTTCTGACAACAAATCTAGGGCGAGCAGATAAGATTATAACCCATCTGCTCCATTTTAGAGTGACAGGTGTGTACCTTTCCAAAGCCAAAATGCAAAAGCTCTCACTCAGCTCAAAGGCTGGCGGGGCTGTGTTTATGATAACTGTCCCCACCCAAGGATACAGGGAGCATTTTAGCTGCCCTGTAAACTCCTCATTTTTAACCCTAAAAGAGCATAATGAGATAAAGATGAAGCTGTAGGAGGCATTGGATGCACTTGGGAGATAAGTCAGTTGATTATCTGTAACATCTGAGCAGGGTCTGTGCACAGCATCCTCCAGCCCTTGAGTACCTGCTGGACACAGGCTGAAATCATTATCTCAGAGCCCGTCAGTCTGAGAGTCTGGGCTCAAATCCTCCTCTGCCAAGATTAGAAGAGTTGGTAGGGAACATAATATTTGGCCAATTTAAAACACTTCACGAGTTAGACCTGAGTGGGGGGGAAGCTTCAGATTGGGATGTCATTTCCAGTATTTCCACTGACTCCAGAGAGACTCAGATCGTGGCTTTCAACCCCAATTTCTGAGAGCTCCTCCAGCAAATAATCACATTCTCTAGTCTCAGTCAAATACATGTAGGGAGGTAGACAAGAAGCATTTGTCTGATGTCTTGACTTGGGACCTTAGCAACAGCCCGAGAGAATGAGAAAGAAAATCTGTTTGGATGAAAAAATCTTCACTCTGTTTAGCTGAGGAACAAACTGTGCTACTGTTCCATTCTTCTTTTGCCATTAGCTCTGTTATCATGTTGCTGGCAGTATTTCTCATTTCAACCTGCTCACCATATGTGCATGTGCTTTCTGTGCTGCTAATTGCCTCCTTTTGACAATATCATCTATACGTGCACACCATATTGCCATTTTTATCACTCTAAGCCTATTAATGGCCAGACTTATAGTTCCCAAAGGAATTAATATTAACCAGCTCTCTAAATATTGTTCATGTCTTTCAAAAACTCCTGACTTTTAGAGCCTGACTCTGGCTGTGTGTAATTGGGCTGCTGTATTTCATCCTCTGGGGCCTGGTGTCTTGAGTTTTGAAAGTGTAGCTCAAAAAAATTTATGAGGGCAATATTAATAACCAGGAAAGGCAAAACCTTAGGAAAAGTAAACAACTCGTTGGTCGTAGCTGTTTGCTTACCTAGGGTCAAAATCTACCCTCAGATATACATATGCAAGTTCTGTGGGTCCCCTAAATACAGATTTCTGTGGAAAGAATTTGGCCTTAGATGACTTCAGAGGTTTCTTTGTCAGCCCCATTTCCCAGAGAGCACTGAACACTCCTACGTGTACACACCAGCTTAGGCCTCTCTGCTAGAAAGAAAACAGTTGTAAGGAGATACTCATTTACTAGTGCCCAGTGAACGTGACAGAATTTTGACGAGGAATTTTATACCCCTAGTTAGGCTTAAAAAAATAAATGGTATTAACATGCCACTCAACAAACTGTCCCCACGCTGCTGGGAACCGTGCAAGGCAGATAACAAATGTGCAGCAAATGAGAACAGTGTCGTGATTCACTGCAATTCCCAACAAGACAAAACTCCTAAGGATACACAACATTCCATGTAATTTGGAGTGGGAGAACTCCAGACAGCAGACGACCGCGTTCCCCATGGAAGAAATGTGAAATTAATGCAATCAAAGGGTTTAAAAGCAACTTAATCCTTAAACTTTGGGAGGCAGAGGAGAGGGATTCAACATATCACACATGTCATTGTGGCCCCCAATGGTGAATCTAGATGGTGTGTTGGCTTTGCAGACCCCAACTGGGGGCACCTGGGAGGGTCTGGAGAGGGTGGGACACTGCTCAAAGGAGTGGATCACTCCTACACAGCTACTGGAAAGCTCTTGCTGGAGCCAGATGCTTAATGATTAAATGCTGAAGACCCCAGTGCTGCAGCATCTAAATCCTTCTCTGGAGCTGGGTTTAAATCCAAGACCTGGTGGCCTTTTGCAAATTTTAACCTCTTTTCCATAGAATCATAGAATGGAATGGGTTGGAAGAGATTTTCAGAAGTCATCCAACCTCTCTGCAGTTGCTGTTAATCAGCATAAATTTTCTAGGAAGTCTGTGAGTAGATGTGTGTTGGCATTAAGATCTACATCTCCCTTATCAAGCACACAATGTTTCACTCCACATCCCACTTTTTCTGAAGGGAGGTGGAAAGCTGGACAAACACTGGGAGGCTGAAATTTAATCTAGAAAGGATGCAACTGGTGTAGGCAAGATAAAGCATTTTGAGGTCTATCAACTCGAGGAACCAAAGCACTGATTTACATTCCCCTACTGTCCAAACTGTTGTTTTCCTCTCTTTTTCTGACCAGGGGATGAGTCCCCTCTTGTCAGGGGTGCAATTCAACAGAAGACAAATGAAAGAGAAATTCCAGGAATTGTGTCACTGGGGACCACAGTTTATCATGAAGCAAGGAAGCAGTTTAGGAAGGGAAAGAAAGCTCTCAATTTTTTAATATGAAGTCTATTTAGTGCAATGATCCTTCACACCATTAGAAGGTGTGTCATTATTAATTGTGTTCTACTAATTAGTTCAGGTCCTACATTAAAAAACAGGCTTCATTCTTTTATTTGACATCTTTCTGATGAAAAGGATGACTGGAAGAAAGGAAGAGTGAAATAATTTTTCCTTGTATTTTTTTCTTTTTCTCAGCTCATGAGGATTTCTTCACTTGTTTATACTCATCAGGACAAAATCCATCTCAAAGCAGCACTAAGGCTGAAAGGAACTATTTTAGATAAACTTATGTCTTGACCAGCATTAATTTTTTTTCTGCCTTATAGTAAAAAAAGAAAAAGCAGATAAGACACCTTTGCACATGCAAGTACAGATCCTGAACTGACAAACCAGAGGCTTGCAGTGAGAGTGTGCCCTGCTGACTCAAGCTGCTGTTAGGGAAGCTGAAAATGAGAATTGAATGGAAATTACTGTTCTCTGATGCAACAGGATTTAAATGTGTAACAGTGATCTTGATTTGTCTAGTCTACATACATAGAAAACTGATTTTGTATGTAAATACAGTGAAAGGAATGGGGAGGACCAACCAAAGCTGACTCATCCTAGAGAAGTAAATCTAGAAGTACTGGCAAGAACAAGGATCTGATTCTGACTTGTCCCATCCTGATGAAAATTTTGTGAGATAAGCTCAAAATTCATTGTTGTCAATATCCATCTGAACCCTAAGATGAATCAACCTCAGTTACCATCAAATGACACCACCAGAGCCAGTTCTGGAGCCTGATCTGAGTGATGCCTGCTCAGCCCATCTCCTGCCCTGGTTTATGCCAGGGAATTAAACTTAGGCTGTGTTTTGATGCTGAGGATGTCAGTATGGATCCACTGGGGTGTGTGGTCTGCCCGGCACTCAGGCTGCTCACTTTCATCCACGCTGAACCTTTCACTTGACTTTTGACCTTTCACTTGGCACTGTCCTGTCATTTCCTTGGTTTCACAAATTTTAGCCTCTCACTTGACCTGTGAACTGTGACCTTTCACTTGACCTCTGATCTCATAAATTCTGGAAGCTCATACACGTAATCGTGGAACAAATAAACAAAGCCTCCGCGAGACGCTGCCGCCGAACGAAGCCCAAGGGGCTGGGGAGCAGAGCCCCAGCATCACCCCTGGACACATCCCTTTGTTCCAGCCAGGACTGGCATCTCCTCAGTAGGAAGTGCCTCATATGCTGCCACGACCATGCATTACTGCCTGTGTGTTGTGTCATGGCAGTGGAAAGGGATGTGGGATTGCACAGCCTCCAACTCTGCTAAGGATGAGCCTCATCCACCAACCCGTGCAAAATAATATGAGTTCCAAAGCCCTCAAAGGGAGGGTCTTACCAAATAAAATCACCAAAATGAGTAGAAGACTCTCACTGTAGGTGTTGAATTCTCACCACAAACAGGGAATGGCAGAAACAGCAGCAAAGATTACAACTGAATGAAGTTACCAATTTATTGCAACAAAAATTAATCTCCTATGCAAAGCAACAGTAAAGGTGAAGTTTCATGGTCAGTAGTAGCTTTACAGAAGGATGAGGTCTTCAGAGAAACTTCTAGCACATACATCTTCATATGTATTTGTCCTGGTTTAGGGCATAAAGCCATCCTAGGACATAAAGTAACCTCAAAGTGTGCAGGTATTTTAATGGTCCAATCATTTGTTTTGTCACATTTCTTTTCAGCAATCCTTAAATACATAGCATGAATATTGCAGGCAAAACACTGCTAACTCAGAGCAAACCCCAAACTACGTGTTTTCTCCTCTTTTTCCTCTTGGTAGAGGGAAAGACAGAGATTGGAAGAAGGCTCTAATGTAAGGATGGGTCAGTGTCAAGTGCCTTGAAAGCAAAGCAGCTTCCCTTTGATGTTGCAGGGACCCAAAGCCAAGCAAGTGGCCAAAGCAGCTCACATGTAGAGAGTAATTGTACATGAGTAGGAAGCAAGGTGACACAGGGGACAGACAGGAGCAGTGCCAATCTGCCAAGCCATCACAGAGGAGCTCTCTAACAAAAACCAACTGGGGGACCTCTGATTTGCTCTGACACATAATGTAATGAACCAGCGCACACTGTCACTTTACTTGAATTCACTGTGACTTTATGTTTTGGAAGCAAACTATTTTAAATTCATGGGAAGGAAGACTATGCAGAGAAAGCCACTGGACAGAGAGAATGGTCAAAACTTTGTGTCTCTTCAGTTAAGGTAAAAGATTTCGAATTTTAAGGTGAAATTTTGCATGCCACATGAAACAAAGAAGTGCACCTTACTGCTAGGTGAACAAATTTTGTGTTTAACTTTCAGAGAAACACTTAGCAAAGTAATAAAGCATATATGTTGCATTTCCAGTAATGCAGGCTTATCTTCATTAGCCTCTTTAGGGAAACCTCTAAGCTTTTTTGTTTCCTCAGGAAGACTGTCAGCTCTGGTGGGTCTCTTCTCTCTTATAAAATCTTGCACTACAATCTTACTGCACACTTGGATCTACAAATCCATGCTGAAGACTAGGCAACACTTACATTTATTCCAGGATTTCTGTTACATGATTTTCAGTTATCTTCCAGCTTGTCTGGAAATGTCAAATAGTTGTTGTTGGAAGGAAAAGGCGAGTGGTAAGGGTTGAAGGAAGATTATTAATGGAATCTTCTATAGGGCAATTTTCCCTCTGTGCTTGTTAAATCCTTTCATTAGTGATTTTATCAGAGAGTAGGGCTGTGTAAACAAAAAGGGTATAAGATGTTTGACATTTAATAATAGAAATAGCAAGTGATCTGTTACAACACCGAAACTCATCCTTCACCCTTCAGGAGTGAGAAAGGCTCGTGGAGTGGAGATTAGGGATGACTGTGTGGTATCAAGGAGGCACACCTTGATAAGGACCAAAGCATATCACTGTGAATTAAGCCAAGGGATTATTCACTGTGTTACACAACACTCTGCTGCGTTCTCAGGGACGCCGCGTGCGACTGAGTCACCCACGGAGAATAAAACCCAGCCTGGAACAGGTTTACAATAGGGTTACTTGGACAGCCCGTCTGGGAGAGGGAACCAAAGGAGCCTGGATTGTTTAGTTTAAGAAAACAGAAGAACCTGGCAATTCCTACCCAGCTCTGCTTCCCACCAGCCTCAGTGGGAATAAAGGCTGCTGGTTTCCTGACTTTACTGGGGGTTTTGTCGTTGAATACAATGGGAGCAGAATCAGATCTTGAAGAAGAAAAACAGAATTGGACCCAGAGGAGCCAGGGCTGGGAAAGACCCAGCACGTTCTGGTTTAAATTGAGCAGGGCTATAAAAAGCTAATAAAACTCATATTGAAATATGAGCTAAAAGAAGCACGTATCACTGAATTATGTCGGTCAAGACAATTAATTGAGTTTAGTACTGGAGATATATAATTTTTGACATGCTTTAATTTATCTCAAGTTGTCTATGTTGTTTTCTTTTGATTAAACCTGTTTGTTAAAAATCATCTTGCCTACAGAAACAGTAATAGAGACAAAGCAAATTTTTCCCACGCTTTGGATTCAGAAGCTCTTTCACTGCAGTGTCAAAAGACTGGAATCCCATTTCCTGTCCCCAATTTCAATGACCATCTCAGTAGTGTTTTACTGTCTATATATTTATCAAGCAGAAAGTAAATTATTTTGTTAGACACATCGCTCTATTTCCAAGATAAATCTCAGTAGTTAACTTTTATGGAAACCAAGAGGAGAGTCCAATGAGGCCCATTAAAAGCCTGTAAGCACCTGAATCCTGTTTGCCCTTTTAAAACTTCCTGAATATGCTCAAAATTCACTTTCATCCAAACCCAAATAAAGCACCACTGGCTGGTCCTCCTCTGCTCAGAGCAATTAGAGTCTAACAGCCATGATACACACCTGAATTCCTCTTGCTCCCAGTATTTAAAAGAAAGAATTCGTTTGTGTTGCATAAACATTCCCACACACCTCTTAGAGCCTGGCTCTGAAGATGCTCCATTCAGATCCGCTGCAGCAGTTTTTGATGTAGAATGGACAATTACAGCTTTTAGACACAGTGCACAAAGCCACAGTCTGGATAAATATTGGCAAGTCAGTGACTAAAATGAGAATGGTGATTGGCAAACACAACTCTGAAATTTAGCAAATACATCCCTTGGCTTACATCCCACCGAGGTGACTTGCCTGTCCTTAGGAGCGAGGTGGACACCAGCAGCAGAGGAAGGCAAATGACTTCCTGAGCTATCAGGGGTGGCAGGAGCAGACCAGAGGTCTGGGAACACAGGGAGCAGCCAAAACCCAGATCACATATTCTTGATTCCGTTTAAGCAGTAATGTCTCAGAAAACAATGAGCATCTCTTTTACAGCAAGCAGGAGCGCAAAGTGATTCAGCCAGGGAAGTTTAATCATTCAAGGATATTTCCTGAGACAAACTGAGAGCACAGATAGCTAACAGTTTTCTATCATCTGCTGTGCTTTTAGCTCCACTTTCTCCTCTGATTAGAGCTCCAGCTGTAGGTCACACGAGTGATCACTCACTCATGGCATGTAGGATTTGGGATCATCCACACATCCTCCACAGGATTCCTGTTTTCCAGGTCCTATCCACTGCACACCGACTCTGCTCCTGGCCCCATTCCCCCTCCCAAACCATGTCTCTGCAAGACCAGCCCTCGCTACAACACTGACATAAAGTACAAATAAGTTAATGAAACCACAATATTTCTTTTCTGTGTAGACCTGGACTGTTTCAGCCACGAGCAATGTGAGCAGTCACAGGTGTTGCACTAAATAAAGTAATAGAAAATGTCTCCATTGTAACAGTGGAAGCCCTGTTTCAAAATCCCTCTCTGCTTTTTATTAATAGTTGGATTCCTTTCTATCAGCAGTCATAACTGCATTTACCTTATTTTTCAGCGAAAATGTTTTGCTAAGAAAAGATCTACTAAAAATTACTACTGCTTTTTGGTCAGTTTGTGCTTGAGCAAGCTTTCAATCTTTTCACAGAAGGGGAGAACATAAACTTGTGATTCAGAAAAGAGAGGAAACCAGGGGTTACAAAGGTTGGGAGGCCAAGTAGTATGAAACAGACCCCCTCCGTCAAGTAAAAAAATTGGCAGGATAACTAGAAACAGACCAACCCTAAATCCAAGGGTTCATGAGCAGTAACATAATTAGCTGGAATAAAACTAATATTCTAGTGTTAAATTTCACCTCAACACAGACCAGCACTTATTAGGGAGAAACCAGTGAGAATGAGGAAAGATGTGTTTCATTTAAGAAATTTACACCGAGTGGGAATGTACACACAGGGGTTATTTCCTAAAAAGCCCATTTGGATGCTCCAAGTGGCTGTGGTTGCATCAGCTGCCCCGCTCCAAGGTGGATGCGTTTATCAGCCTTGCCCAAAGTGTCTGGTAAAGCCCAGTCCACCAGAATCCTGAAACATTTGTTCCTGGGAAAAGAACCACAAATACACTGGAAAAAATGTTGAACAGGAAATGTTTGACCACTGCTACATCACAAGATATCAAAAGAATTTCACATTGGCTACTTCCTTCGCTGAGGGGAGGCAGGGGGTGCTCGGCTCGAAAATTAAATGGCCCCAGAGGCCCTACCCAAACCCCCCAAAAGAGCTGAGGTTTCAGCAACAGTAAACACACTTTCTCTTTTCCTTTATTAGCAAAATGGGAGCAAAACCTTCAACAACAACACACATGGCAAATAGTGGTGCTGAGAGAGGAGATAAACAACGCCAGCCATCCATAGACCGGGCGCAGGAAATTCCAGCCATCTGATGAGCTGTTGGCTTAACAAGCAGCTCCTCACATGTCAGCGGCCAGCAAAGGCAATTTTCTTTTTTGCTGGTTCCCTGGAAAGGCACAGGAAAGGCAAGGCAGGGGCAAAGCGAAAGCGAGGAGAGGCGTTGTGAAAGGCATGGCAAGGAAGGAAGGCATGGCAGGGAAGGAAGGCACAGCTGCCCTGGGGCAGGGCAGAGGACGATTTGGTGCAGAAGCAAGAAGGAAAACCTGTTGCTTTCCGGAGACAGACGGGTGTGTGTCTGCCCCCGAGACTGCAGCCCTACAAATTCCGAGCTGCTCCCGCAGCCTCGTCGCGGCCTCGCCTCGGGCAAAGCCGCGTATGGTTTCTTTTTGAACAAGCTATCTTTTAACACTCACAACCGGGATGATTTAACAGAATGAGAGCGTCTCAATTTTTTTTTTTTTTTTTTTTTTGCGAGCGACATCCCCCCTAGACTCTACCCAAACAAAGCTACTAATGTGTGGTCATTTTCTTGGCAGCGTGGCTGCATGCTGATAACACCGCTGCCTGCTATTCTCCCAGGAGTGGGGCTGCTGGAAGACTGCTCCCTACCTCATCCCCTGATGCTTCTGATGCGGGTGATCCTCCGACTGCACGGCGCCAACCACAACATGCTACCCACCGTGAGAGAGCAGGACACAGGCTGCTCTAGTCAGGAGTTATCGTCTATCATACTGATTGACGAAACCAAGAGTGAGCAGAAAAAATAAACACGAACAGAGGCTGCAGTGTATGGGGCAGTCAGCTGGGAGTTTTAGTATTTGGCCTTGGTGATCCTACTCTCATGGTAGGTTATCTTTTCCTTGTGCTATCATTTATCATAACTTTGAGGGCCAGAGGGAGAAACAAACCTACAATTTTTCTATTGGCTACATTCATTAAACTCTTCTTTTTTTAGCACCACTTCCTTTGCCCCTAATAACAATCCCACCCCCTCGATCTGTATTCCCCAAAGAACAGTGAAATCAAATCTAAGTACAGTCCTCCCCTTTTACTCCTATTACAGCAATAGACCATTGCAAGCAATTAACCTCTGTTATTCCATCAGACCCAGGCCTCAGCCGCGCACTCGCCCGGCAGCGCCTGGCTGCAGCTAGCATTAACTCCTGCCTCAGCTCCCTCCATCCTGGCCCCCAACATTTTTTGGGCAGAGATGTTGGGTTTGTCACGACCATCTCCTTTTCAAATAACGCCGGTTGACTTTTGCAGGCACGGCCCAAGTTCTGTATTGGGCCTGACAGCCACCATAAAGCACTCCCTGAAGTGTCAGTAACAAAGATGATTTGTATGGGGCTTGCAGTCATCCCCTCTTCTAATAGCTTTCTCATTCCAGCACAGAAACACTGAGCAGAGAGCAGCTGCTTAAAGCTGATACAAGCATTTCTTCTCTCAGCAGGCCATTCTTGCATAACCATTTATTTTGCAGAGTTTTAAAGTGCCTGAAGGATTTAATTATGTACATAGACAACCCCTATAAACTCTATTCTAGGCTTTTTATTGACTTTTGTGCCAGGCAGCTCTTAGGCATTTCAATTAAGTGTTTTTTTATAAGAAAAGCAACAATATAGTAAAAGAATATATTCTTTATAGATAGTTCCAAACAGTTTGTGCCGATTTAATAAAGTTTATTTAATTGATGAGGATTTAGAATATCTTATGCTACAACTTGGAATACACGTCCTTTTGGACCGTGGATCTGTTTAAAAGGGCCTGCCAGGACCACTTAGGTACCAGGGGAAAACAGCTTGGATCTGATTACTTAATCCTAATAACGTGTTGTGAAACTTTAGGAGACTACCTGTCATTTAGCATCGTGGTCAAAATTGAAGTGGTAAATAGCTGAGAGCTGAAGTTTGGCATTTTCTCAGTCAGGGTTTTGGGGATCCTGGAGCAGGATAGAAGAAATTTTCCATGTTCCCAAATTTTCTGGAAAGGCCAATGTTGCCTTTATCTGCTTTCTAAACTATTTACAAGGCTTCTGCAAACCTGCCTTCATTATGGCATAGGATATTTCAGTCCCAGCAGGTGGCCAACAGGAGAGCAGGCCTGTTTGTGAAATATGTAATACCCTTTTCATATACTTTAACCAGAAATGTGCACCTCAACAGCCCTCCTAACCCTTCTAATTTCCCTTTCTCCTCTTAATCTGCTCTGCAAGCCATGAGCATGCATTAAAATCTCCCTAAAACATTTCACCCAGAGGCAATGTAATTCCGCAACAAGCAACCAACATTTCACAGCTCTGGAGTAATAGATTAATTTGAACCTAATGTTGCCCGTCGTTTACTGCTCCAAATGTTCTGGTGTAGACATAGCCCCGAGGCGCAGCGCTGTGGCATGCGCGGCTCCTGGAACCAAAGCTACAGTTGGCTTCACATCTGTGCATCACATTTGCCATGTGCCTCATTATCCCGCGCCCCACTGTGCCTACCTGTCCCAATCAGCTTCTCAGCCACAGGCTATCCAATTTTTTTCCTCCCCCCGACTAAGGATCTTTGTTCTCCTTCTCACTTACTAAATTTTTGCGAGACCTCTGCACCCGAGCAGTAGGGATTCTGCGCATGTGAACCTCCAAGCTTCTCCAGGTTCTTAATTCTCCATTAGGAACAGGAAAATTACAACATTAAGTCTCCGACATGTCACTGCATAAATTGTACCATTTGCAGAATCTAATATAAAGTCGGTGACTAAGCACATAAGCATGTAATAAAGAACTGAGTTGTTTGTTTTGACTTTAACAAGTTCGGTCTGCATCAATTATCTGTAAGTAATGAAAGAGTAATTTCCAATTCCAGATAAAAACCCCTGTCACAGAAAGAAAAGATTATTACAGCCAAAATCAAAACCAACTGTTTCCAAAAGTTTAAAGAGCCAACCTTTTAAAATTCATTGATACAAGAGCAAAAATACATATATTTGTGTGTTCAGATGAAAATAAAATCAACTTTAAACAGAAAAGTGTGCCTGGTTTTGTATTTAAAGCTCTGTATTTAATTCTCTATTTATAGAAACATGTGCAAAAAAGGCACAGTGCCTTTATCTCAAGCCACTACATAGTAAAGAAGAGAAAGTAAAATGCAGTCTCAAGCAGGAGCAGGAATTTATCTCAAACCAAACATATCAGTCTGAAACCCAACAGCTCATCACTGCATTAAAAGGTTACTTTGTTTTTGCTTCAATGTACAAAGCACATGAGTTTGCTTTAAGTTTATATCCTTTGGATTTTTTCTGGTGAGGAGAAATTAAAAATATTTTTGGTCTAACAGAGCAATGTTCAACCCCTTAAGGAGATGCAGGGGGAACTGGAGCCTAATGGACACTGTTCTGCTTCCTTCCAGCAGCACCAAGGGGCCTCAGCACAGGTAAAACACCACATTTCTACCTACTCCCAGTTCCTGCATGCTGGAAGAGGACCTGACACGACTGAAAGCCCCTTATCCAAGCACTGTTAAATTAAATAAACTCTGGTGGCACAACAGAATTTCTCATCCTGTGAGACCCTGAGGTTCTTGCTGCAAACTTCTCCTGGCATCATTTTTCACAGCAATTTTTACCTGGCCCTCCCTGAGTAGCTGTCAATTCTGCCACCAGTCTTACCTGCTGCAGTTTACGAACTATATTAGATTTCTACACGTAATTCCAACACACACACTCCTAGCACATTTCATTACATGCTTGAATTAATTTATTCTGTATGGAATTTGTTACCTTTACAATAAAAAAAAATGTTACTATTCATTATTGAGAGCAGACAGATGGAACATGTTCAATTTAAGACATCAATAAGAAGGGAGGAGGGGGGGAAATCTTATAATCCGTGTGGCACAACCTATTCCATCTGGTACTTCCAACTTGTCTGCCAAGACTTTTTTCCTATATAAAAGTGAACGTTTCTCTTTAGAGTTAACGGAACATTCTTGGGCATTAAGATTCTGCATCTGATTTATAGATAGCAAGCAACAACACACACTTAACATACAATATTTGGAAAGCGTAATCTCTTTCATAAGGTAAAGGTTGTGGGCTTGACCTAGGAGAAAACAAAACAAAAGAAAACAAAACCCACCAAAAAAAGAGCACAAACTCCAGGAAATTGTATTTATCAGAAAATGTTATCTGGGCAGTCAGAACAGAAGCTGCAGCTTTTGCTTTAATGAACCATGAAAGTGATTCAGCAAACTGCTTTGGTCTCTTAAAAACAAATATTAAGCAACACCAATGCTAAATCATACAACAACAACAACAACAACAAAAGTTAGCCATGTCTCAACAGGAAGAAAGACCTTTTTAGTGCATTCCTACCAACATCCAACATCTAGGAGATAATGCCAAAAACTGAGGTTTTGGCACGTGTCAAAATCAATTTTAACTGTTGGTTTAAAGGCTACTCAATTAATGGAAATTTATTTCCAATGAACGTTAAGATAATGGAGCTAAAGCAATAATTTTTCTTAGTACAACTTGTTCCAAGAGTGTTTAATCAAATAGGTAGGGGTTTTTTTCCTGGTGTCTTTTTGACTGAGCATTAACAGTACATTTTCCATACGTTTCATTTCCATTCTTGAAGCGTGTCTCCTAATTCCTGCAGTGCTTTGCATTAAGCTGTCTCATTATACCAAAGACATTATGTCACTTCTCTGTTTATGAGCACACTGGCCCTCAGCCCTTGCAATAACACCCAGCCACAAACACCCACTTCTGGCAACCAGCCTAATGACGGAAAAGATTGTTTCAAACCAAAAAAACGAAGAGGAATCCAATTATCCACCTAAACCTTACAGGCACGGGGGAACACATTAATTTGGCGTAATCATGTACCAAAGGTTCACATTTATCTTTTACATCTTGAGGAGAGATTATGTGGGCGGCCACGGAAATGAGTGGTCAGGCTGGAGAGCCTCACGTGGGTGCACTTGGTGTGCAATAGCAAAACAATGAGCATCTGCCTCGTGTATCCAATGTCTACCTATCATCTCCTGCATCTCCAGCATGGAAAGAAAAGTGTTTTCACTGCTAATTTTATGGGATTTGGTTGCAAATGTGTAATGTTTGCTCTCTTTGAATGCTGCCAACTTTTCTTGTGTTTTAAGGAGAAAACTATCGCAGAGCGAGGAATTCCTCTGTGGATGGAGCTTGCAGGGGTGAGGTCTGTGTCAGCTGTAGGACCTCTGAGCCCACCACAATCAGAGAGTTAAACATTCCTATCTGTATAAAGCTGGACGAGTCATGATTATTCAGTGAAGAGATTCAGGATTTATGTAAAAATGAAAGGGTTCAGCCTCACAGGGGTTTTCTGGGGTATTGGTGAGAGATCCCACCCATGTGCTGGGGCACCAAAGTCCTCACCTACAGCATCCCAGCCCCACGTGGGCACCCCAGGGAGGCAGGTGGGAAGGATACACAAGCAGAGGCCAGGGAATATCATGAGGATGTTTGAAAATTAGCAATACATTTCTTTTTGCCTTTGGCCACGGCTTTTTTTTTCCTCCTGACTTTCGGTCAGAGTTTACTCTAAGGCCAAAAGCACCGCGGGGTCTTTTTCCCCCTCACTGAAGTTACTGCGTGCGGGGGGACATTTCATTCCTCCCGACGTCCAGAACCTGTACATGATTAAAGCTGAGCTGGGGCAGCATTAACATTCTGCTAACAAACCCCTCCTGCCATGGGGATGGGGGCCGGGAGGGGCAGGAGGGCCACGGCCCCTCAGCCGCTCCCCTGGGTCAGGGCATGCTGGGAGGGGAAATAAGCTACAGAGCAGACAATTTTCAGCTTGACTGGTTTTACTTTCTCTACCAGGCCTCACGAAAACAAACTGACAAAACAAAGGACACAAAATTAATGACCCATGCCTTCTGTCAATTGACTCTTAGTAACAGTGGCTAGTTCACCTTAATTTTATTTTATTTATTTTTTTTTTCCTTTGCTTTGAGTGAGTCACCGTAGGCAGTGGTTAAGGTTCATTTAAAAATTCTTCAGAGGCATCACTTGGTTTTCATTAATTTGGTAACTGTAGTTTCTGATGGTGATGAACAAACAACGCTTAAGAGTTTATTCAAATAAAAAAACCAAACCAACAAACCTCTTAGCCACTGCATGTGTTTTTCCAGTTGTAAATAATGGTGTATATATATCCTAGGGAAAGACACACTACTCAGGGTTTCCCATCTCCTCAAAACATTTGGCCCTCTTCATTTCCTTTTGAAACACCATTATTTATATGGCTGAAGTTTCACTTGACAGCTTGCCAGAAAGCCAAGTCACAACAAACCTTTTACTGTGGAGCAACAACATTATTTCTGAGTTGGCTTTACTTCAGCAGAGATGGATTTTATGTCCTAGTGAATCCCACTTAAAAAACGCTGATATCTTGATCCCTCTTGCACAGCACTGTGTTTCCCAAACCTTGCTGCAATCACAGGTTTTCCTTTTATAATTCCTGGCACTTGGGGAGAAGGTGCCTGATGCTCCAGCCAGGAGCACTCACGTCCTTTAGCCCTGCATAGCTAAAGCGCTGCACAACTTTTTAAATATTTACCCCATTATATAAATGTCCATTGAAGGGCACTTACATAAACGATAAGCCCTTACAGCAAACACTTTTAGAGAGCAGGATCTGTGGTATGCAGAGGAGATAAGGCCACTTCCTGCAAATCCTTATTCACAGAATTAGTCCTTAATCAGGCAAATAGACTCCCTGATATCAATGGGATTTCACATATGAGCAAGGGTGGCAGGATTGGGCTCTTAATGGGACATTTTAAAAATTCATGTCTCTTCCCAGTAAAACCTCTGAGACCTAATATTGATTTTAGTGGCAGTAAAAGCATCCCACTGTGCACATCCTAACCAGCAATGTACAACCTGGTATCCTCCCCTCTAAAAATTTAGTTACACATCTATGCAGCTTAATACCATTTTTCACCAAAAGACTCTTTTTGGTTTATAAAAGTCTGTGCTCAGTGGTAATCCCTATATAAAATAACTAACAGTTATGTCACAGGCTAAAATATATCTAACAGACAAGACAGTATTCAATTAAGGAAGATTAAGAGTAAAAAGATGCTCCTTACCAAGAAAGGAAACAGTAAATTAAACATAACTGGAAGGTTTTAGAGACCTGGTGAAAAAGCTACTACAGGTAGTTCCTGTGAGAGACACAGAAATATGAACCTGATTTTACAGGTGTGGGGAGTGCCCTGGAGCAGTGGTGTGTCTTGGGGCGACTGCACCAGGCTGGGGATGAGGTCAGACCCCAGGCCAGGGCAGGATCACAGCTCCTGCTCCAGCTCCTACCTTTGAACTTGGAATTCTACTCATGCACCGGAGGAAAACAAGAACCAGGACTGCTACAAGTCTATTTCCAGGCAGCCTAACTCACCACTTGCTGTCTATGAACTTCCTAGAAAGCTGGAAATATCATAGCGCTGCTCGCTTAGTGCCACTTTTTGTGCTGTTTGTCAGCATTTCCATTACAAACCTTTTTAAAGGGTTTCCAGCTCAGCCACAAAAAGCCACTTCAGGCTGAAAGCTGGCGTACAGCTTCCCAGCCTGGGAGTGAACGACTTTGTCAAGCTAAACAAAACGTGGTTTATCTCTCTTTAGCAAAGGGAAGGCTCTGGGAGGTTTGAAAATTAACAGAAGCTCCTACTTATAGAAAGCTGTATATTCTTGTCCTATTTTATATAGCATTAGCATATGTTATAAATTGCTGAGGATTTTTTAAAAAAACTTATTTAAATTACAAACACACGTAAATATGATCCCCCTCGGCTATTTTGGATGAATCAGGGAGATTTTGCCAGCGTCCCTCAGTTAGGCATTCAGCTGTTGGTGACAATTAGAGAGAAGAAAAAAAAAGCCAAAAAAAGTGCTTTTTTCCCTGACTCTATGTCTTGCAGCCAAGTTCTGTGAATCACAGGGTGTTGGTAGCTGAGCATTGACCAATCAGCTCAATCAACAAACAATAACACAGCAGCTTCCTTTTATCTGTAAGTGCCAAAGCACTTGAGAAAGGGGCACATCTATAAGAAACTTCATTTTACAACATGGTTGAGGTCCCTTGAGGCTGCTTTACCCTTAGCAGGGGAGGAGAAGAGGAGGTTTAGAAGGGGAGAAGTGCCACTGCCCTGGTTGCTGGTGTGTGGTGACACAGTGACAGACCTGGCACTGCCCACAGCAAATACATCAGGATTAGGAATTGCAGCCCTGGGGTGCACTAGGACACAACGGGAAACTTGAATAGAAATCAGCCAAGAGGCACAATTAGGCAAGTTAATGGACCTAAAGTCCATCAGGGCTGTAATGAAAGGTATCACCTCTGTCTTGGATCACTGGAAAGCAAAACAGTATCTCTAAGGAAGGGTCACTCCAACCTCACCTAATCCCTAAGTCATTTTCACTGGGATGTGCTACTGGTGTTACCTGAGATGTGGGATGGAGGGATGGAGGGATGGATGGATGGATGGATGGATGGATGGATGGATGGATGGATGGATGGATTTTCAGCTGGACAGGAGTTGAGCCTTTTCTTATGCCTTTCTGCTGGTACTGATGAGGGGATCCATGTGCAGGGGCTCCACATGCCTGGGGCTGCACAAGGGGCTGGCAGGGATGTGCAGAGACACTTTGGGGCACTGGACTCCTCCCCAGGCTCAGAGCAGCAGGGATGGGGAAGACCAAGGCAGCCACCAGTAAGGAATAACTGTGATTATCCATTAAAAAATCCTCAGGTCACAGCAAATATGACTCAAGGACTGCCCTGGCAAACTGAAATCCCCACATGTGCCCACTGTGGAGCTCAGCTTTGCATGGAGGCAGAAGTGGCCATACGGGTTTTCTTCTCCTTTTTTTCAGTTGGAAAGTCACCTAATTCAGAGTTGTCAGTAAAC
The DNA here is from genome assembly GCA_910950805.1 of Acrocephalus scirpaceus scirpaceus. Taxonomy (NCBI): domain Eukaryota; kingdom Metazoa; phylum Chordata; class Aves; order Passeriformes; family Sylviidae; genus Acrocephalus; species Acrocephalus scirpaceus. The sequence continues at coordinate 3,846,022 of OU383781.1, forward strand.
CACACACCATGAGATATCTGCACGGCTAACAAACAGTTTCTACTACAGAAGAAAAGAGAGTTGAGATTCTATGTGTAGGAATGCAGAGGCCACACCAGAGAAGCTGATTAAAAATGCAGGAATATTAGCAATACAGGAAAAAAAAATTGACACTGCCTGTCCATTTAAAAAATTCCTTGAGAAGAATATTTAAAATTGTAAGAGTTTTGAATATAAAGGGTCCATATCAACAAAACACTGATATGTCTGCTCCTTTTCCTTCATCTGTCTCCAGCACTCATTCAATGAACGGACACACACTGCAGCCACTGAAATAATGGGATACTGGTTTAAATGATCACTGGATTAGGCCTTATGGTCTTCATTCAGCAAAGCATTTAAGCATATGTTTAAGGTTAAATACATACTTCTCATGCTTAACTCTACAGGAATAAGCTTAAGTATATGCATCAATTTGAGCAGGCACTTAAGAGCTCTGCAAAATCAGGATGGACATGCTCAGACATGTGTTAAGTGCACAGTGCTCCTTAACTGTTGCCTCGTGCAAAATCTCTGGTGGATTCACTGAATAATGGAAAATGCCTGTATCCTGTGCACAAACTCTGACCTGGGACAATTTTGGGTGATGCCTGTGGGTGCCACGGGTGGGTCCCCCAGGAGCTGCGTGTGGGCAGTAAAACCTGAGGCTGAGAAGTTGCTGCAGAAGTGCTGGGTGGTCTCTGGTCATGCTGGAGCAGGGGTTATTTAATACCATTTGTAATGGTTGCTTGGGGCAGGTGGTGGCTCACTGAGGATGGGCTGCAGCACAAATGTTGCTGTATGTTACGCTGGCAAGGCACGGAGCACACAGTGAGGGATTAGTCAGGATTTGGTCCCAGAGAAGAACTTCACTTCCCAACCCACTTGGAAAACGAATCCTGCTCTAAACTTATGTTATTTTTAATGATACACAAGGATGTTAAAAAAAAAATCAATATAAAAATCAGCAATTACGTTACTCAAAGAGCTTGGGGGGATCTTTTTTTAATCTGTTGTATCAAAGATATAAAGAGAACTCGCTTGATCTTAGAATTCAGTAAATCCCAAATATTTAGCCTAAACTATTTCTGGAGTTGTCTGAAATAAAGGTTTTGCAGAATGTTGAGCCTTATCTAATTTCACCAGATTATTTTAAAGCTCAAATCAAACCAGTATAAATAATGGGTAGAATTACTAACCTGCAGGGAATGTCATCACAAATTTCCTGGAGTTTTCCCTGTAACTATGAGCATGACTGGTCTATTTACTGAAAGTAGTATATACTGTATAATGTTCACTGAAAACTCATGTAACTCATGCAACATGATAACCACTAGGGTGCTACTGTGACGTAAAGGATATATTACAATTTTATCCAATTCAAACAGGGAAAAAAATGGTTTTAATCGTCCTGCCCTCTAAACAAATACTTTGTCTGTTCTACTGAACTTGAAATTCAAGGTTGTGTATAAGTCATCCTGCAATAAAAATAATGTTATGGAATAAACAAGACTGCACTGAGATATGATTTGAGTCTTCAATCACTGAATTTTTCTGGAAATATTTATATGAAGTGAATGTGTTATGTGTGCCAGGATTTTTTATGGTTCTTATAACGCAGTTGCAATGCATCGTATTGTTATGTGCAAAAGCTCTGGTGACAAGCACATACATTCCAGTGCCTGGGCTGGCTCTGGCAGGAGGAGATGTTTCATGGAGATGATGGGTTCAGCCTTGCAAGGAGCAGCCTGGCTGCAGTGCTGTCTCAGCCCAGCACGGGGATGCTGGCAGAGGAACCTCCCACCACCCACAGCAGGGGCAGTGGGACATCACTGGTCCTCCTGTGGGCAGTGGGGGCTCTGGAAGGGGCAGAACAAAGTCCCTTTGGCAAGTTGAGCACATCACAGCTTGGGCACAAATGCCACGGCAGAATTAGATTATGCAGTAAAAGCAAAATCATTTTCCCGCTGTCACACTGCAAAATTTGTCCTGCAGAGGTGGAATCTCACATTGCTTGGCACTGGACTTTGATGGGATCAGAGGGCACTGGTGTGAAAGGAGAGATACTCCCAGTGCTGGATGAGCTTTTGGGAGGAAGAATTACATCCTATTTTGGATGCCTTTAATAACAGTAAAATAATAAAGTGAGAGACAGAAATTTGTATTCAGCTCTTCCTAACGTTTCCCCCTCTTTCTAGACAGAGACCACTTAGACATGGCCACCTCCATGATGGGGAAGGTCGTCCTGTGTTTCCAAACTATCACCTTCCAAAAGTGTGGGCATTGCTGCCCTCCCAGGCTCTCACTGTGATGGTAGACTTTCATTCCCTCACAAACTGCTGCCCAGGACAGTCACCTGCATTCACAACCTTCCTAAGATTTTTGGACCATGCATAAAGATAAGGAGGAACCCTAAGTTTATACAACAGATACCTCCACTACTTGTCTTTTTATAATTTGGTCTCCCATTGCTGTGGAAATGAGACTCATTTCCATGTGCTCATGACAAGCAAGGGTTACCCCAATTTCTTTTCACAACATTTTTTAGGCTTCAACATGATTTAGTAACTTCTCTAATTACTTGTGAGAAGCAGTATCCATTTGGCACCCCCAGCTCCTCTCTTAGCTGAGGGCTTATGAGTCACCCTGTGCCAAAACATCAACACAACTAAACTGTCCTGCAGAAAAAGCTGCTTTTTACACAAAATTTTGTGAGCCTGGAAGGATTTGGAGCATTAGGGATGACTGCTGCCATCACTCTGCTGCTGATGGCATCAGTCCCTTCCTAGCAGGGCACATGTTCCCTATGGCCATTCCATCAGCCCTTTTTTTTGCTTTCCACAAGGGTTTCAGGAGAAAACCAGAAGAGTGACTTAGTGAAAACACATCTGTCAGCAGATGTACAACCCCTCTATGTAGCTACACCCTGACAGGCACTGGGTAAAACCCTAAGTGTATCATCAGTAAATGGGAGGGTTCCCCTTCAGACACCCAAAGGACATTCATCCTTAACCTAACGCCATCCTAAATGTACAGGGGAGTATCAAATAACACAAAAATAACACAGTTTCATTCTGTAGGTCATAAAAGCATCATCCTTCCCTGCTGGCCTGCTGCTGGAAGTGATGTGTTGCCATCAGCCACTGAAAACCACGTGATGCCAAGAGATGCCCATCACAGGGAGCTCCTGTCACCCACAGGCACGTGTGACACTCACAGCAGGCACGGGAGGATTTCCAAGGCAGGACTGAATTTTCACTTGGCTCCTAAGCACGCAGCTCCACTGCCAATGTGGATTTGTGGATGTAAATCCCTGTTAACATCTCAGGAAGGTTCACATTTGAGTTGCAGACAATGCTGAGGACCAAGACCTGCTCTGCCCCTTGTCCCTGAGCTGTCTCCTCTTTCTCCATCCCAATGCAAGATCCAGGGAAACACTTTGTTCCAGAGCCTTATCTCAGCAGACAAAGAAACAAGCCAACCCAAAACCTGAAGATTTACTACCAGAAGCCCTCATCAGAATATACTATGTATCTCATAAAATAAACATGGTAATGAAAACCGCTTTTACCCAAGCCCTCAAACCTATGAGCATTAGCAGCTGCTTTGTGTAAAGCTGGTGTTGATGTCAGGGGGAGACAGACACCAGCCTGGGAGAAGCTATGCTGGGCTCTGGTGGAGTTAAACCCACCCTGGCTGGAATTTGCCAAACTCTGTAGCCCCACAATGATAATGAGGGTGTACGTACAACTCAAAAACTCCAAATAACTGACTCTGAAACCAAATCTGATTTGTAATTAGACGCCTCTTTTGCATAAATCAAATCAGACTGTCTTGTGCTTGCTTTAGAAATTGGGCTAATCTTTGACAGGTTGTTCTCATTTTCCAATTACCCACTAGGGAATGCACGTTGGCACTCTGGCAAATAATTTTTGGCTGTGGCTCTTGGTTGCAAATAGTGTCATTGCTCTTGGTTAAATCTGTGAAAATTATATCTCCACCTCCTCGCTGCTGGCTGGCTGCTAGAGCATCCTGCATGGCTTGGAGACTGATTTCTTTATCAGGCTCCATATGCTGCCTCTGCTAAAGGCTACAAATAGGGCAGAAATCTGCTCTTAAAGGAACTACCAATGCTCTGCTCTGAGTGACAGCCTGCCCAGAATCTGCTTTTTGAGTTCCCATGAACAGGTTTTTCTATAAAACCAGCATCATTCATCTGCACTGCTGCCACAGGCAGTGGCCAGGTGAATCCCTGGGCTGCAAAGAGCCTTAGCATGAGTTTTTGGCAGTCATTTTCCCAGTCATATCTCTCTGATTTGGAAGAGGTAAAATGTTTCAACATTGTAGATGGAGGATGGTTGCTGAGAAGGCAAACCCAAAAGGTGCATAAGCACGTGATTGATTTAAACCAGACTGAAAGTGGAAATTTTTCTTTTTGTCTCTGTTTAAATATTTGGCATCAGAGAGAAGTCAAAGCAATGCTTATTCACCAGGACTTTGCTTTCATTTCCCCCACCTTTACTGAGGATGAATTCAATAATAAATCACATGCAAATTTTTAAAATTTACTCTAGAAAGGGATATGGCAGAAATTGTAAAGTCTAAGGGCATTGGATTTTTGAACAGGAATGCTACCAAAAGTCCTATTCTTTAACTTGAAACAGTCTAGATTAGACCATGTACACTTATATTTATGGAGCCAAAAGCAAGAAGTTTATGTAGTAATTTGATTTAAAGTAAAATATAAAACCTTAATGCACTTTATAGTCATAGGCACCCCTAGCCACGTGTCTCTCTGTAGATAAATAGATGCACATGGGTAGAATACACACACACATTTATAGCACTGGGGTCCCTCTAATCTGCAAAACAATCTTAGAGGGTTTTCTTCAGTCAAAATGAATTAGATGAATTAATTAAACAAATCAAACTAAACTTAGTCACAGCAGCGCTCATTGCCTAAAGAGCCTCATAAATCGGATGAATGATGGGATGATGGCAAATACATCCTCATTACCATGCTAAACTCAGTTTGCTAAATAAATTAGTCATGTCATCGATGTCGTCACTGCATTCCTCTGCCCCAGCCGCTGCTCAGCTGCCTCTGCTCCCTCTTCTGCTCCCCCAAAACCTGCCAGCTTCAAAGGGGCACTTGGGGGAATGAATGACTCAATGTTTGCAAAGCACCTCGAGATCCCCCAGGTGAAAGGTGCTTTATAATTCCCTCCTGGATTGTCCTGACTGTGTCAGCCAACAAGAGAAACCAGCAGTGCTGGACCTGTAGGGTTTTCTTGTGGCCTTGGAGGTGCCCATGTGCCATGTGCTGGCGTGTTGGGGTGTGGGACAACCCTGCATTTGCTGGTGGGAGCAGGGTCAAACATCACCCAGCCTGCAGGATGCACCTGTGCTGGCCCACTTTGCCACCATGAATACAAAAAATTCCTCTCTTTGAGGGTGGTGAGGCCCTGAAAAAATATTTGTGGATGCCCCACTCCCAGAAGTGTTCAGGGCCAGGCTGGATGGAGTTCTGAGCAACCTCCTCTAGTGCAAGCTGTGCCTGCCTTGGCAGGGGTTGGACCAAGATGATCATTAAAAGTCCTTCCAACCCAAACCATTTTATGGTTCTACAATAAACATGGCATGGCTGATGCTTTATGGGGCTTGGTACAGGACTCTGCAAATGAGGTCCTTGCTGGTGTTTGCAGACCTGGCCCATCTTGCCTCTCTTAGCCCAATGCTCATCCTTCACCTTGCTATTTCTTTCAAGGATACACAAAACTCCCTAAACCTGCAGAACAAGTTTGGTTGCTTTTTAATGAGAAACACCAAATTTCTCCCTTTTCTTTCTCTGCTTACAGATTTATTTTAATTTTTTTTTCAGTTTCTGGAGAGCAGAGAGACACAAGGCACTAACATCCTCTGCCACTGGATCCCTCCACCCTCCAGCCAAGCATCCTGCTCCATTCCCAGCAGGGACAGTCAGCCAGAGCTCACATCACCCCATCACTACTCATGTCCTCCAGGGATCCTGCCAGTGATACCCTGAAATTTCAAAAGCTTTAAAAGAAAAACCAATGGGAAAATAATTCAAAGCAGCTATATAGGTATTAAACCCCTCCTTCCCAAGGAGCTGCCAAATTTCAAGTGAAATAGTTGGCGTTTTCTCTCACAGTCTAGGAAAGGGGAGAAAAAAAAGCAAAACTTCATTATGTAACTTTGAATAGAATGAGTTAGGCCATCTTTGGTTCCTGCTCTGGCAGAAGTCCCAGGTAATATTCCAGGAAGCTGCTTTTATAGGCAAAGAAACCCGTAAGCAACTATCTGAACTCACCATGTGTATGTGCACATCTCATTTACTTCGGGGGAAGTTGCACACGTGCATTTCCAACTAGAACTTCACTTCTAGGTGTAAATTGAACAAAAACATCCCTGAGGAATCTACCTACAAGCGCTGGGATTTGCCTTTGCACTCGGCAACATTTGTATTCCTCAATTTTCAGCTGTGCAATTTTCAGCTGTGCATTGCAGGAGGGAAGGCATTACTCAGCCTGCTTTATTTTCATATGAATGAGGGTTACTGTAAGAGGGAACATTGTTTTTAATATTAGCCCTGAAAAGTACAAGCCAGCAGATGGCAGTTTAAACCACATTCAGTCAAAACAACATCATATTTTAGCCAGGGCCATTATTGTCAGATCATTTCAACACATATATTTGAAGATTTGACTGTGAGGATGGTAACGAGACGAAAAAGAGTGGCTGGGATTGCTGGAAGGATTGCTGCACCCCTGTGCAAGAAGAACCAGAAGTTCACAGGTCAGCTCTGCAAGGCTGTGGGCTCGTTCTTAGGTTTGGATGAGCAGAGAGGGGCTGGCAATGCCAGAGGAGCTCCATGTGCCCGTGTGTGTCCCTGTGGGTGCAGGGGTGATGTCCCCTCCATCCCCTGCCACACACACCCCCTGTAGCTGGCCTGGCAGGGTTATGTGTGACACCTGTGTGTCACTGCCCATGCCTGGAGGGGTGTTGGTGTGCTGCCTGTTCCCAGGGTGTTTGTGGATGTTCATTTTATATCTTATTTACAGCAGAGAAGGTGTTGTCCTGCAAATGAGGTTTGCAGAAGGCTCTAAAGATGGCCAGACTTTCACCTGGTCTCATTTTCCTTGCTGCATCAGTGAATCTCCCACTGTTTCAGGCAGGTAGTTAACCAGTGCCAAGTAATTTTCCTAATTCCCAATATTTAACTATGGATAGAAAGTGGGGGAAATGGATTTATGACTCTAAACCAAAGCATTCCCTTTCTTCAGTGGAGTTTTGGGCAGGAGGGAGCACCCCACAGCCTCTTGGTGTGGATGGGCACACAGCTCCCCACACATTCCAGGATGATAAACCTTTGATATGCCTTACACTTCACTGCCCTGAAAATGCAACTTTCCACATTTATGAATACAAACAACGCTATTATCTCTACCTTTCTAATATTTAACTAATCTAAACACTCAGGTAAAATGTTATCTGAAATGGTACTTCTATAAATGCATTAACTTTGTCTTCCTTTGACTTTTAAGATATCTTTCCTTACCAATACAGCTGAAAAGATTGTTTGGAAAGCCTTCGTAAAGTGGCAGAGCAAACAGATGAAGGGCGTTCTTTAGTAGTTCTTTATTATTAGCTTTCAAATGATACTATCTTCTTGTACTTTTCTTAACGAGAAAATAAATAGAATTTGTCTCACACACAGCTGTGTTTTTCTTTAGCTAAGGAATGCACAAAGGGAAATTTAAAAATCATGCATTATCAGTGAACAAGTTAGTTAAAGTAAATAGATTCCAGCCAACTTGCTTCTAAAAGATTAAAGGTTAATGATGGAACAGCTTGGTCAATAGATTTATGAATTATCAAAGTCTACAAAAGGTACATCCAATCCAATTTTCTGGCATTATCTGCCAAGCAAATACTGAGAACAGTGACACACCATCTCTCAACTGAGTTGCTACATTTTCTGTCATATCATTTAGTGCTGTTTACAGATCAACTGGCATTTCAAGAGCATTTATTAAAGCAGTTATCTGACCCCAACTGATTATTTTAAGGAATTCAATGACTGATGCAGGATGCTAGTTTAAACACACAATATGATGTCCAAAATCCTTCTTATTCTGCCAGAGATTATGTGGCAAAGCACTGAACTGAGGAGATGCACAGAATCCTGGTACCATCTCAGTAGTTCTCACTTATCGGCGTCTTTATGCTAAATAAATATGTCTGGATTTGCTAAGTAACCCATAAAACAATTACCCAGCTCTCAATTGTGTCTGAGCAGCTCTAAGACAGCACACCAGAAATAGCATGAGCTTGCTAAAGCCAGCTTGTAATCCCTTTCTGGGACAAAGAGTACCAAGGTAAGCTGTACCTTTTGAAGTGTGTGGAAGGTTTGTGACAGCCAACCCCGTAAAACCATGGGCAAACAGTCTGGTACAGGTGGATTCCCACTGCCAGCAGCCAGGGAGGTTTCAAGTCCACAGTAGCTGTTCCACTGCAGGAAAGCTGAAGTGGTTTTGCCATAGCCTGGTATTTATTGCTTGTGTTTCTTATATAAATCTTAAAATTAAAAAAAAATATGTTTACCCCAACATGGCTTCTGCTGGAACATCAACCTTCCTCAAGATGGTTAACAGTTTAATTGAGTCTGAACACACTAGTGTGAAGACATTACTGAGATTATTTATTTGTTTATCTGTGAAATCTACTTTAATCCCTGTTTCAGTGTGTTGAGAAGCATAAAGGCATCAAAGGCTTGATGTCTTTGTGTGCCACTCATGGGCAAATGAATATTTTAACTCTGCTCTTTAATGATCCTTATGGATTTTTAAATCCTGGCCCATATATCCTGCCTGTCCCTAGGAATGTATGTTTTAATGACATCAGTGAGAGCTGTAAGCAAAATGAAAGTGGAATTGGGTCCTTCATGAATTAATCTGTTCAGAAGATGAAATTGGACCCATCAGGTCAAAGTATTTTCAATGGAAATCCAACTCACCTGAGTCTTCAAGACCTCTCTCTTCCGTTTCTGCTCCCTAACCATTCCCACCTCTCCACCCTTCCTCCCTGGTGATAAAGTGAACAGCATGATATAGGGCATCGATTTAACACAGGAGTGTGTGACCAACCTGTTTATCTCTGCACTAAAACCAGTACCACCGAATGCCACAAACTCTTTGAAAGAGTCTTAAAACCAGAGCTCAGGGCCTCCAGTATCCAAACTTCCAGCCAAACTCCAAGGAAATGGAGGAGCTTGGGACAGGAGGCAGTGAGAGCCTGAGGATTTGGTGCACATGCTGGTGGCCTGGGGCTATTTAATACGAGTATCTTAATTAAATGGTAAATTCCAAAGGAATTTCCAACTATTCCTAATTGCCTATTACTTTATCAGGCCAATATGAAGGGGAGAAAGGAAAATCCACTGGAGCATGCATTTTCTGCTGTTTATGTGCCATATGAACAGTGCTATTAACCCGTGCTGGCAATTATGATGGGATTATGGCATGCCCACTATGGAAGAATTTAATTGCGGTTATATCAGATTTAAGGCCCTTTCACAGATTATTTCACTCTGGGCTATAACACAAGCCCTGGGTATCACAGCAGCTTTGGGGCTGAGGCCCCGCAGTGTGGGAGAACATCAGGTCAGTTGTCACACAACATTGCTCGGATGAAATTTGCCCTCCAGGCACACCAAAACCTTGTCCTCATATAAACTGTGCCAGTGTCAATTTGCAGGAGCCCATGGAAATAAAAAATCAGCATTGTCTGGCAGAGGGTTCCATTACCTCAACTCAGGGAGCAAAGCCCTTGAGAGGCCACTGGATCTCACCTGCAATCACATGAAATTCCACCTGGCTTTGATTTGAATTGATAAATCAAGACATGTTTTACTGGAAATTCAGCTTAGATTTTTGCAAAAAGTTTGCAAACCTCAGCCTAGACAGCAGCCCTTAACAGGCAGCACTTTCTGTGGGGCTCCAAGATTCCTGGCAAATACTTTTCAGGGCTCTGGTTTCTCATTCCTGTTGCTCCTGGCCTTCTCCACCATGGAGTTACATATCATGATGAGATAAAGTAGAAATCTTAAGACATTCTCATTCTCTGTCAAATGCAGCTTGTTTTAGTAACACATTGTGCCCATATCTATCCTCATTGACAAATTTTTTATGAAACAAATTGTCCCATAAGTTTCAAAGAAGGTGCCAAAAAGTAGATGACTGCAGAGGGGTAGCCAAAGGAACATTTAATTTCTTCTTTGGTAGAAAACAGTAAAAATAAATAACCAATGCCAAGCTATTTATTTTTTGCAGTATTTAGAGCTGCACACCTCCTAGATGTGAATTTAGGATTTTTATTCTCCACATGCAGCTTTATTCACTATGCATCCTGTGGGCATGAAGCCCAGGTACCTATAGATTTCCAAAATGAAACAAGGGAACAAAGGGACTGAATGCCCTCTTCATGGCAGGTTACAAACATTGATTTTCTCTTATTTTACCCAATTTGCACTTAACTTTTTCTATTAACCCTTTGATTCAGCAGTTTTACAATGTTAAGCTCTGAGGCTGCAGCACAAGTCCATAATATAAAGTACAACCTCTGGAAATACTCCAGCTCAGTTCATCTCCAGCTTCCTCCCCAAAAGCTGCACCTGTTTCAAAGACACTTTAAAGCACAGGTACCAACTTTTAGTATTTTATCTTAAATCTCAAAACCTTTGGTATTTTTCTTGCTGTTGGGAAGTAGCTCTTCAATGAGTCTGGAGATCTACCCAGACAAGAAAATCAGTATTTGAATGCTATGATTTGAAGTGGGGAGGAGGAGGTTGAGGGGGCTCCTCCATGGGTGACAGTAGTGAAAAAGCAACAGTGAGCTGATTGAGATGAATGCTGCCTTTAAAAGAACCAGAAGTATCTATTCAGCGAGAAAATAGGACTATTCCATAAAAGAGATGGGAATCAATTACAGCCTCTCATGAATACAAGGCATGAGCACTAGTTAAAGCAGCAGCTCTTGACCCACAAGGATAACCTATTTCTGAACCACAGATCACTTTGTAAGAAAACATATGTCAAAACATGCATCTGAGATGCTGAAGCTCCTTTCTTCATCAGTATTGAAAAAAACCACCTCTGCGAGAATACAAATTACTTTGTGCAAAAATAAGAATTATCAGTGTGAATCCCCAATGGAAGAAGCGTGCAGTACGTGGAATATTAGGCACCTTTGCCCCGTGAACAAGGCTGTAGCTGGAACATGACAGCCAGGCAAGGAGCAAAAGAAACAGGAAAAACAAAAATAAACTCAAAAAGTCATTGGATCAGAAGCGAAGGAGATAATTTAAGTAATTTGATAAATTGGGATGACATTATGGAAGAAGCGGTTGTAAGAAAAATTGAGGATTTGAGAACCCATCAGTCCAGATCACACAGATCTTTCTTCATAAGCAATGGCTTTTCTCCAATTTAATTTCATTTGGATCAATTACCATTAGCCAGATCCAAGCACAGACTTGAGTAAGCCAAGCTGAGGGAGAGGACATTAAAACAAATAATAAAGGAATTGTAACACACTGAAGGGGAGATGGTCAGGCTTACTAAAACCATGGACACTGCTTCAAAATCCAACACACAAATCCAGCATTAGTAGCCTGCAAGAGAGTGGGGCAGTGCTCAGTTTGTGTTAACTTAATAAACTGAGGGGTAGGGATTTGGAAATTACTGAAGTTGTTATTGCAACTGTTTACTTTGTATAAGCAAACAGGGGGTTAGCCCTTACAAGAGTGGCTCCCAGGAATTGTCAAACAATTTACAATCCTGAGAAAAAAAATGCATCAATATTGGATATGAAACCCATCTTGAGAGATTGATCAAATATGAAATCAGCCCTAGAGAGCACACTTCAGTGCAATGCCTGAGCCTTTAGATAATCCCCAACATGCTGAGATTGCCTTTCCCCACCCTGCCTAGGGGAAAAACAGAAGGAATGGAAAAGAGAAAACTGAAGGGCTAAATCCTGCACTCCAACCACTCCAGTTGAGTGAGAAAACCAGGTGATTTATTTCTAAGTGTAAAAGTGGATGACACATCCCTCAGGGTAGCCAATGGCTTGCACTACAAATCCTGCATTGGGGCTGAGGTCATTGCTCTTGCTTTTTGATATTTTAGCAGTTAGTAATAATTATATAAATAGTCTAACAATTACAAATATCATTAATTAAACTTATTGCATTGCCCTTATAATATTTAATACATATTTTGGCCATAAATTGAAATCTATTTAGCCCTGTATGAATTTGGAAGGAGTTTGAATCACATCCTTTTTGAAAGTCAGTGCAATTTTTGGTCCCTTCAGAAGGCTGTGGAAGACAAGAATTCCAGTGCAATCTTTTTGGCTTTCATTTGAGCTGAAGACACCTGAGGTGAAAAAGTCACAAGTATGTTTGTAGTCCAAAGCAGAAGGAATTACACACTGAGATCTAAAAAGAACAATTTTCAGAATGCAAAGATAACAATTTAATTATTTCCTTCAGAAATTCAAAACTGAATTACCAAAGCCAGCACATCCACATAATTTGGGATAGTGTCTGAAGTCTTCATTCCTTTACTCTTCGTTGTCTCTGCTCACAGCTTGCAATTAAATAAAATGCTATGAAAATTCAGTGCCAGCTGTTAGCAACATCATCCACCACTGGCAAAAAACAGCACCAGGGAAAATTAAACTACCTGGTGTCTGATTATAATTAAAGTCCAATGGACCAGGCATGGCTGCTTCTGTGTGCACCTTTCTAGGGACCACCAGCTCCAGCTGAAGGGCAGTGCATGGCTCTCTTTCTAGTACATCCATAGGAAATGGCTGTGAAAATAATTCTGCTTTTGGCAGTTGGTGTTTTTTCAAAGCTAAGAACAGAAACACAGATCAAAATCCCTACTCTTCCATGCTGATGATTAAGTCCATTTTGCATATTGCAAAATCACACTGACTGTCACTGTAAATTTTCTCCCGTTATTGACAAACTGTTTGCAGATCCAGAGACGAGTGGGCCTTTTTCTAAATCCATGATTATGTACATATATATCACCTACATCACTGACATCATCCAATAAACTTAATTGACGGCGGTTTGTCTTAACTAACCTACGTTTTCAAGGTGTTGTCATGCAGAATGAAATGTGTGTGCATTTAAAATCCTCACCCCCCGGGATGGCTGGCGTGGGTACAAATTCCCAGTTATAAAGCTGAGTTATAACCCAGCCTTCCCCAGAAATGCTGATGGCATCAGTGGTGTGATTTTTGATAAGATGCCCAAGCCTTCCTTCCTTTGGTCCCACCTCCCAGCCAGCATGTGCAGGTTTCCCAGCCACCTCCAGGGATGGTTTATCACCAGCCAGTGATGCATTTCTCTCCCTGTCTATACAGACCAACAGGCACAGCGTGTACAGTGCTCCCTGCAAGATCACCTCACTGCCTCTGCGGTTTTGCCACACAAACTTTATTTTCCATGGGGCCATCTGATGAAAAATAATGAACAAATTTCTCATGTTCCACAGACAGGGACACATCACAACAAGACTCATACCAGACTCATGTTATGATTCAAAGGAATCATAGAGCTCTGCCTCACCAGAAACCACTTGGAACAGGATCATTGCTTTGGACGCGCACAAGGCAGCCGTGGAACAAATGAGCACGCCAAAATTCAGCAGAGCTCAAGACACTTCTGAGTTTTTAATATCTTATTAGAGATGAACAAATGCATCCGAGAACAAAGCACACAATTAACTGCTCTTATTCCAAGATCCATGCAGTGAAGTCCCTCTTCCCCTCCCTGCCACTGAAGCCCAAAAGACACATTATCTTTGAAAATATGCTGCAGAATTCCCAGGGTCAGCGGGTCTGGCATCGTCTGCTGGGCTGGCTGCAGGCTCCGCATCGCGTGCGCTGGGGCTTCCTCGGGGGAAGCAGCACTCGCTGCATTCCACCTTCTTAATGGGGTGTAATCAGGAACACGTTTGCTTCAGACCTATTAGTGAACTTCCCGCTTTGAACCCACACTCTTTTTAAAAGTCATTTTTATAAAACCTAAATATCAAATTGTTGTCGTTTTGTTAACAAAACCTGGCGTTCTCTCTGATGAGATTTCAGCCCAGTGTGTTTCCCTGATTTTTGCATGAGAAAGGAAATCCAGACATGCTACTTGCTCATTCTCCTTTAACTTTCTTTTTCTTCTTTTATTTTTTTTAATCTGTACAAAATAATGGGATGTTATGTTTGTCCAATACTGAATATGAAACAGAGTCACAACTCAGAGTTGGAAAAGCCTGCCTTAATTTTTGGCTACAAAAGTTATATTTGTTTTTGGATCACTGCATAAATGGGGTAAGATTAATACTTCCTTGGTTTCAAAAACACACTGTACAAATTTGCCTGATTCAAATGCTAAACCTGTGAGCTGTCAGTTTAAACAAGCAGCGTGTTTCTTTCTCTTTGTCATTATCCAAAAGAAAAATAAATGATAGAGCCTCCCTCCCCACTGCACTCCAAAGGGCTGTCATTAAAAAAAATGACAGTGCTTGTAACTGCATCCACAAGTTTTGCCCAAGTACCAAAATTGCCCAGTTTTAATACTGGGGCATTCTGTTCAGACAGAGATGCTGACAATCAGCCCAACTTAAAAACTACTATTGGGCACAAAAATATCCAACTCAAATACTGGCTTACACTGGATCAGATGTATTAGTACACACAAGACAAAAGGGCAGAAGCAGCTTTCCCATGTGACTGCACTGCTCAGGCTATTGTATTTTACCCAGGCACCCTTGAAAGCAGCTGAAAATCCTGGATTTGGCTCAAACACACCCAGAAATTGCACAGTTCCAGAGGGATGAGGAATGTGCCCATTACCAGGCAGGTTTGCTGTAGGGATTTATCCCCTTTGTTGACCAGGAGCTTCTGCAGGCAGCTCCCCACACCCAGAGCCCCTCAAGTGCCCCCCACAAACAGCTGGGGAACCTCCCCAAAATCACATTTCCCGGTTAGGTCAGTGGAGCACTCCAGCTCTGGCCTGCTCTGACTTTAGAAGACGTGGAAGGAGCTCTGCAGCCTTGGCTGTGCTCTGAGCGGAGTTCCTCCCTGGACCGCGTCCAGCCAGCGCGGCTTTCCCGGCCCAGCCTCCCAGAAAACCTTCACAGAGTCCACCCTGGCAGCCTGGCAGGGAACACGGCTCAGAATTTATGTTTTATTAAAGCAACATCAGTAACACCTTCCAGAGTGCGTGAGCATCTATTCTTACACTCAGCAAAAGCTCCCATGCAGCTCTTGGCACTATCTGTGATAACGAGGAGAAGAAATGTTAAAATCCCTCTGTCCCAGTCACTGGACTGGGATTAAGATAAACTTAGGTTCAGTTCTTAACTCTATCACAATATTTCTGTGTGTTTCAGCTGCCTATGAAACTCTTCCACATCCTGGAAATCCCAGTTTATAGAATTGCCAGAGCTGTGTAGAAATGGGAAATTTCAATTTTTGGGAAAAAACTCTAAATCGGAACTGAAAACCAAAAGGCCAATGCTGCCCTTGAAACAAATACCCAGGAAAAATTCCTGGATTCAGAGACACTTAAATACATAAGTCAATATTTCATTCAATATTTATATTCACTTAGGTTAAGTCCATTCACTTATAATTTGCATTTTAAAGCCTGAAAAATGTTAAGAGAAAAAAATGTTCTATTACAAAGTTGTATTTAATTTAAACAAATAATTCTATGATATATATATCTCAAAACAAGAAATATGCTGACACTGGAGAAAGAAAATGGGAAAACTGAACACAAATGTTAATTTTTAAAAAAGTCTCTTCATCTTTCCCATTAAGAGTGTGGAAATATGGACACTCTCCCACAAAACACTGGTCTTCTATTGGAAGATTTCTCAGTGGTTTTCCCTACAGCATCACCATCAGGTGCTGTGTGGATGAAGACACCAGATGTTCCTTGGTATCTGCACAGTCACCTTCTTTCAGAAGACAACTCCTAAACAGCTCCTGCTCCACATTTTTCTTCTCATGAACCAAAAGGCCTAGCAGGGGAATGGAACCACCTTGTGTTTTCATGCCTTCAGTGACTCAGGTAGCTGTGGAGCCACGTGCTGAAAAGGAAAAACTTCCATGTTCATTTTATTTGTTACTCAATTGTTGGAATTTCCTATTATTTCTAATCTCTCTCCCAGATGAGACCAAGACCTCAAGGAGAGAGTTGGTGGTCAGGACATGTGGTGGGATATGCAAGAGCTGAATTTAACTCCCTGCTCTGGATCAAACCTGACCAGGCTGAAGACGGTTCATGAAAAGGTAATACCAGCTCAGCTGGGGTCTGACACTCTGCAGACACACTCATCACCCAGGGTAGTCACATTTTCTGTGCCTATAACCACCACACCCAACCCTGAGACACATTTCCAAAGGGAAACCTCAGTGCAAGGAAAAGATTCTCATGAAAGAGAAAGATTCTCATTAAAGAGAATCTTGGGTTTAATGATTCCGTACTTTCTGATAGAAAACAATTTCCTTTATTCAAGCAAGAGAATCACCCACAGCTCCAGGCTGGACACTGGTTTTGCCTCAAGGCCACATCTTCCTGCTCAAGAACCAGCTATTTATCAGCTGCTCCCAGTGCCCTGGACTGAGAGTGACCATTCCACTGCTGGAACAGCTCTGCCCAGCCTCCCTGCACTCTACACTTCCCCTGCCGCCTATGACGAGCATCCTGCCTCTGGAAAGAGTCTTCTCCCTTCACCAGTGCTGCTTTACAGGCTCTTGGAGGATTGGTTTTTAACAGCTGATGGCAGATGTGGGGATGCTCACCCGAGCCTTCCCCAGAGGCCTGGCAGTTTAAAGAGTTTACGGCCAAACTTCAGCAGAGTTGCTTCAGCTGGCTCCCGGGGAGAAATGCTCACGCGGCGCTTCTGTTTCTCCTCACTCATCCGGGCTCCATATGTGAAAACCCAAGGTGTAAAAAACCAGAGCCTGATCTAAATATTGCATGGCCAAGCCCGGCAGCTAAGCCATCATTAGGTGTTGACTTGACAAATTTTCTGGGGTCGATACCTGTGTAGTCTTTCCTATAAAGCAAGCCAGCTTGTTTCTCTCTTCTTGTGTTGCAGGCCAGTTTTATACCTCCCTGAAGACTTTATTTGTAGGATGTGCCTTTGCTTATGGAAAAGTAACACGTGCAGACAAAATTACTGTTTTTCAGGTTTGATACTTGAGCCCAGCTGAAACTAATCAAAAGTCTGAGATCTTTGGACCCTGGTAGGGCAAAACTCCTAATGAAGACGGATGTTGGACAACAGGGGAATGAAAGGGTATCTGGTCTCATCTATACCACAGGGTGGATTTCTACCCAAGGGAATTAAAGTGATTGAGTTGTGTCCTTTTTAAATATTATCCATCTATTTTTTCCACTTAAGTCATCCCCCATGTCTGCTTTTCCCTGTTTCCTTCAAGACCTACAAAAGGTGATCGTGCTTGTTTGCTTTGAGGGATATAACTGGGAAATCTTAGTCTCTCCTCTTCCAAAGAAAAAATTATTTCTGTGAAAAGTTATTTGTCATGAGCTTTGAGGATTTACTCAGTGACTTTGCCAGCTTAGCCAATTCCTATTTATGCACTCATTTACATGTGACACAAGCTCAAACACCTAAAGGAAAAATATAATTTCTCTGCAGTGACAAGATCCACTGGTTTTTGTTGTGGAAAATGTGTTAAAAATGAGGAAAAACAGCTCAGTGCTGGCATTGAGCATCCCAGGGCTGCTTAACTGGGACCAGAGTCCCTCTTAATATCACATATATTGTTGAAACTGATGTCCTGTATCTGTCCTAGCGAAAGATATAGAAAAAGCTTGCGTGCCATGAGATGTGGGCATGGCAGTGGCATCTCCTTTTCCACCAGCAGACCCATCCTCTTGGATCTGCTCATGCCCTAAAACTTGTCATTTCACAACACTTCTCATTATATCAGCTTTTATTGCTCCACATTCTATTGGTTGTGAAATGATCCAACCCTTTAAAAAAGGAAGAAAAGTGCAAATAATGGAATCTCTCTCTATCACTGAAGAACACCAGAGTTTAACCAGGATAAGTTTAATAAATAAAGGCTCTTGTCCTCACCCTGCCTTGCCATTTGTAGTTTCCCAGTTCCCTTAATGCCTAATCTTCAGTCGCTGTGAAACCAGATGGTTAAACAATTAGATAAATCACGGGCATTGCTTACTTTGTCTCTTCTGTAAGCACCAAACAATAAATCTCACAACTTTCTTGCCATGAAAGCCACGGTGAATGCCCAACCCCAGCTCAGCAGCTGGACTCCTATTTCCTGGGCCCACAGAAGATAGAAAATATCACATTTCTACCTCATTCGACCCCTTTCAATATCCCTGTCACGCTTCATTGCTTTACAAGGCATCATTTCACTGTTGCAACAAAGATTACAGGGAATCTAACAGGTAAGGCCCCAAGCAAACACGGACCCAAACAGGAGGCACAAGGACTTCATGTCTTATCTGCTCCCCATCTTGGCATTTCTAACCACAAGGACTGCCCCGCTGACAGCCCTGCCTGTCCTCAGGCAATGAATCTGTAATAAGATATACACACACAACAAATAATAGAGGTGGTTTGTTGTGTTTGGGGTTTGGGTTTTTTTTCCGAAAAAATATATACCGAGGTAATTAAATTGCTAACATGATGGATGGCCTCATTTCATATTTGAATTCAAAGTGACTTGCTATAACATATAAAAAAGTGACTTGCTGCAAAAAAAAGGATAATGATATAACTTGCACTGAAATAGAAATATGGATATTTTCCTTGAATTCTGAAGAATCAAACTTTAATGCTCTTGCAATGACAACATATAGCATTTGGATGTTTTACCCCAAATCCTAGAGCATTTTGGAGGTATTAAGTAACTCAAAAGTAGAGAAACTGAGGCACTGTGAGGTTGCAATGTATTTCAGATAACATAGGAAAAAAAGAACACTTAGGAAAAAAAATCACAATAACCTGGGAAAGAGACTAATTATTTAAGTACTGGACCTTATAAAAGCCCTGCAAAATAAGATATTAAACTTGTAGTTAAAGCTATACGAACTCCCATTTACAGATCTCATTTTCAGCTGTTCTGACCTAAAGAAACTCTAAGAGTATCATATCAATACCACTGTCACATCATCGTGATATGGGAAAACTGTCTGATTTCCTCATCCCCATTTCTCTCATCCCACAGGAAAAAAATAAGAAGCACTGACCAGCAGCTAAAAATATTTCAGAATAGCTTCAGGACTTTCACAGAGCCATTAAACAAACTAAGGATTTGATGTCATGTTTGAAGGCTTCTGTTAATGGGAAGTTTGGGTTGTAATGCATTATAATTTAGGAGATCTAACTTTGCATTTGTTCTCTTTCTGTGAGAAATTTGTGATCCATACCGCAAGCCGTGGAAGCATTGGCCAGCAGCCATGAAAGTATTAAATGTAAATGGCTTGTTACCTCAGCAGTTATTTGCTGTGCAGCAATGCCGGGTTTAAAAATCCACTCCAAAAGCCTGTAAATCCTGGGGTATATTTTCTTGCTTCTGCCTGACACTCATAGAGTTAACAGGCAAAACATTTCAATAAAACTTCCATACAAAGGAGCTAAGATGTTAAAAACTCACTGTTCACATCTGTTCATCATTTCATTGTGTGGCCACACATTAGATAACCGTGCGTACTCGCAAGAGCACAATGCCCAGCCCTGACCTCAGCTGTGACATCAAACAAGCACACGGGGGAATTATTCCAGGCTTTTGGCATCAGCGTGGCTGACTTTCACAAAGGGGGGAGCAGGAAAACTCTGCCTGACGAGTGGTGAAACTGCAGGATTAGCAACCGACTTTTATCAGCCTTTTGCTGTGGGTTTCTTTGCAATAGGAAAATGTGAGCACGTAAATAGGTCCATCCCCTAAAATTAGGCAAACATCATAACAGGGCAGTTAACTAACCTGTAATTACACTGTCACTCGTATTAACTCCATCACCCGCTAATAGAGTAAGTTATAGTGGAAGCAGCCAATGTTGTTAGGAGGGTTATTTATTTTATGCCCTAATTAATCAGTACTGACACTGAACCACATCCTTCCTCCTTCCTCATTATTTAAATCACCCATTTATATGGATGAGCCTCTTTGCTTTGTGCATTTCATTAATGCCTCCACATGCTCCCACAAGGAAAGCGGCGGGCGCTGTTCCGGCAGCGAGGGGCAACAGAAACGCCCGGAGGGCACTCTGCTCTCCCAACCTTTATTCTCTGGGAAGGGCAGGGGGAAGTCAATGGGGTTGAGTCTCTGGGTTCTCAGGGGTCTGGTCCTCTCACAGTGAAAGAGAAGAAGCAGTTTCCATGTGCTGGTCCAATTTCAAGCTTTTGGTACTTGAGGAGACAGAGCAGGACATCTTTTGGGAGGGCACCGCCACACAAGGAAAGCTTTGCTGCAGGACAGGCACATGCTTAAGTGATTTCCTGAATCAAGGTCCTGATCCTAAAATTGGAAGTGACAGGTAGAAGTTCCCTTACCCGCCGATCACTCGTCCTGAGGCTGAGTGAAATAAAGATGTAAAAACTACTTGGTCTGTGGGAGGGAGATCAAAGTGTGGTGGGTTTAAATTGACTAGAAGGCAACTTGGAAAAGTGAAATTCAGAATATCTTCTACAGGGCTTTATGCAGGGGCACACAGTCTCTTATAGTTCCCCTAAACTTTGGGGGGTTTTTTGCCCCCATGTTTTTAAGGGGTTACTTCTGCAGTACTTCATAGCAGAACAGCCAAAATGAAGTCTGAATTAAAATAATTTTGATGGAATAGTTTAAAGCCAAATTTTTTTACAGCCATTTGTTTTACATTGCCCTTTTTCCAAGTTGTTTCTGCATGCACACCTCCCAGGTAGACACTTGCTGTTTCACACACCTACACTCTACAGAGCCACTTGAAAAGGCTACCAGAATTTTTTAAGTGACTACTAACTTGTTCAAACAAAATGCACAGAAGGGCTCACATTAATGACTCTCACTTGATGCAAGCAGCCTCTCTGAGGCTCTCTTGGAAGGTCAACAAGGAGATGGGGAAGCCTGGCTGAGCACCAGGACAGAGCCCAGCCTGGGCCCCCGGGAGACACCCGCTCAAAATTTCCATGCTCTGCTGCCCTCCCTGGCATCACAGCTAAAGAAGTCTAACACTGAAAAAACACCCCAAACCTCTTTAAGTTGTTATTCTGCTTCCTGCCTTCAACACAAGCAGCTCCTGACACAGCTCAGCCACTTCCAAAGTGGGGCTGAGGTCTGAAAATTCAAAACTCACAGAGGATGGAGAGAAGGATGCATAGCCAGGATGGGGAAAGCTTTAATGGTGAAGCATTGCCCAAAACCAGCTTAGCAGGGTAATGGAGAAGGTCTTGTATCCCAGAGGAGCAAAATCTGAACCCAGTTCATTTGAGACTCCCTATATCCCCTTCAGGATGTCCAGGAGCCTCTGATACCTCTCCAGAGCCACACCACACTGCCTGGGGCAGGGACACCTGGAAACGCTGGCTCGTAGGTTAAACTGGTTATTGACAGACTCTTTGGAAGTTGCTTTTTCTAAAAGAAGACAAATGGCACAAGGCTGTGCATACTTTACTTGAGTAAAGCTCAAACACAGCTTTGGTGGGCTTTCAGAGGACAAAAACCAGTTGCACGATTTACTTCAAAGCTGACAAACGTGATCCTACTTGCAATGGTAACAAAGGGATTTTTATAACTTCAGGAATTTTTCACCTGGAGTAAACTGAGATTATCTAGTTCAAGAAAATATTTTAAACATTGTGAAATATATGATTAATTTGGAGAACCTTCTTGTTTTGCATGAAACATGTACAATTTTACCAGTGCAGCTTTCAAGCAGCAGCTCCATGCCATTGCTGGTAGCTGCAAACCAACACAGCTCTCAAAAACGAGGAAACATTATCCAGTGCCACATTCTGAAATCAAAGGCCATGTGCAGCTCCATTAACTTGTGGTTCAAGGCCAATAATTGAACCATCCAGGTTCCATCCAAATATTTTTCTGACTCCCCAAACATTTTGCCAAACCATGAACTAATTTTCACCACGAAGCCTTTCTCGGATTTAGCACATATTTGGAGACAGTTGCTCACTCGGCAGAGCTCCAGGGGCTCTCGAAACCTTGTGGTGCAAACTGGTCAAAAGTTGCCAAGTGTGTATTGTCCCATGAAACCTGGTGTGTCAGAAACCATATAAACCAAACCAAAGCTGTACAACTTTTCCATGGAGTTCGTACCCAAAGCCATGCGAGGGCCTGTTGCCCACACTGTGAAATGTGGCTCAGACAAACTGGATTTTGTCCATCCTTCCCTGTTACCTTCTGACTGTGAAGGAGGTCTTGGCCAGAATTTTCCTCTTTTTTATTTTCTGTGAAAGCCCCCATCTTATGTGTTTATTAGCAAAGAGAAAAATGATGAGGCTTCATGGGTGTCATGATGTTGATCCTTCCTGGCCAAAGCCCAAGAGTTTATTTTGAGTGTCCCGTCACACTCTGTGTTTTAACTCCCTTTTTTCCAGCCATATAGATCTGGGCATTTAAAGTGTATTACTATTAGAACACACAAAATCTACTTCATACATGAATGTCAACTTAAACCATCTGACAAGGAAAACATTTAAGGTCTGACATCTTTGGAGCAGAGCAAAAATCAAAACTCTGGGACCAACCAAGTGCCCCGTCCTGCTCTCATTTCAGTCAACAGCGCTGGTCCCAATGGCTCAGCGCTGACAACTATGAGAATTGCCAAAGAAATGCACATTAATTATCATTACTGTGTCTGTTATTGTATAACAGACTGTGATTCTGTACTTTATCTCCTGCACCATTATCTCCTGCCATGTGATCTAAGTGTTGATACTGCTAATGTAAAGGAACACAGAACAGTAGTCATTTATCCTGCAAAAGACCTCGTGCTTTTCTTGTTCTATCAATCATTAAACAAGTAATGTCTTTTGTGTTATTGCCTTGACATTCATTAACACTCACGTCACAGGAAATCTTTGCAATTAAAAACCTTATTGACGATCTGTGGTTGTTTCTCATTGGCATGTAACAAGCAAGATAATAAAAAATGAAAACAATAGTGTTATCATAGATAACTGAGGAGGTTTTTCCTTTTTCTTTTTGTACCTCAACTATTTTAATGTTGCTGGTCTCTTTTTTAATTTGAACATGGGCTCGAGGGCTCTGAACACTGGCAAACCACTTTTTATCAGCCCTGAACATCTGAACACCCCTTTGACACTAATCCTGTATGACCAGGCTTTTGTGGAAACACTCAGCCTTGGAAAAGTCGGGCTATATGAGGACAAGACAAAAGTTTCTCCCTCCATGCTATTCTGCCACTCAGAGATTGTAAGGACCACGTGTGCCAAGCAGTGACACCATCTCTGCCCACCATCCAAAACATGCACCAGCCTGGTTTCCACACTGCTGCTGCCCTGAGCTAACACCCTGCAGGGGATGAAGGGAGGTCTGCAGGGAATCTGCAGCCCTGAGAGGACACACAGGGAGCTGGGATGGACTGCAGGTGACCAACAGCTTGGGTCTGGTGGGTAACAAAGTGGAGAATCTCTTGAACTTTACGTGTCCAAAACCACCCTTCCTTTTTTTTACATTTACATGGAATTTCACAAATTTAGGCTGGTTAATCCAGATGCTGCCTTCTGTTGGGGGAAAAAAAAAAAAAAAAAGGGTCAAAACCTTCTGATCTGGCTGCTGGGAGGCACCAGAGGTGAGTTTGCATGTGCTGGGAGCATTATCTGTGCTGCCCTTCCCTTGGGACAGGGCACATTACAGCACTCACATTAAGGTGCTGTGTCTGGAGCTGTCTCTGTGCTTCCTGCAAACCCAAATTCCTGTCTGACTCAGGCCCCACGGTCTGAAAGGTGCCTTCTGCAAGATAATAAGCACAACCTCAATTCCCACAGACATTGACATAATTGAAAAATTAGACCATTAGGCTCTTACATTCTTACAGGCTGTTTTAATTGCAGTCCATATATCTTGCGCATATTTACTGAATGCTCCATCTACATTGAGGTAGTTGAGAAGTGAGGGCAAGTCTGCAACTCTGTTACAGAATTCAGACAGGACAAAAATATCAAATCAGAATCATCCTTGTCCTATTTACTTCTACATTACAGTGCTGGAATTCCTAAAGGCAGAGACACTAGGGTCAAAAGGAACCATTATCAAATTTTGCATCTGATATTTTGCCTACTATCAGAATTTTTGCATTTCTGCTCTCTGAGAATACGTCAAATTTACACCATTACTAGAGAAAGAATCAGACCCATTCACTGGAGAAACTCTATGCCCATGAATAACATCGGGGGTAGGCTTCTGTGTACATCCATATGTCTTGATAATAACCAAAAATATAAGTAAAATTCTGGAAATGACCCTATGGTTAATGGTATATTTCTGAGTCTCGGATGTGGTGGTCTTCCTTTGAAGCTAAAACTGCATTTATGATCAGCCAGGGTGCTAAAGAGCACACAGTGTATTTGACATAGAAGCAGACTGTCTTTTGTTGGGCACCAAAGTAGTTAAATAAATTCCTATCTTTTCCTTTTTCTGGTAATTTAAGCATTAGTAGTGTTGATACCAAATCTAGACTGCCCATGGCTTTTCTTTTGACATCAACAGTAATGTTCTTAGAAGCAATCAAATTTATAAAACAATCCAACAAAAAAAGCAATGTAACAAAATATGACAAGTATATTTCTCTGAACATTTAAGTGGAAGAAATTATTTGATATGTTATGTTATATTAATTAATATTTTACACCACAGATTAATTTTTTCTCCTATCCTGTAACAAATAGAACCAAGTGATTAACAAAACTTTATAATTAAAATGAGTTATTTCTACCTTTGGTATTTGCTCTTGTTCATCAAACTTAATAAGAGAACAGATTTTGCAGATCTGAGACCAACAGCAAATTCAGTAAATTAATCCGACAGCAAACCCTGCCCTCCCCTTTGTGTCTCCACAATTGTGTCTCCACAATTACTCAACTCTGTGCAGGCCAGAATACCTCAATTTTTAACACAATCTCTCAAGGCCATCTAAACTTTTTCAAGGCTTTTTCAGCATTATACTATTGAAATCTGAAGCAAGCCTGAGCAGATATTCTTACCACAAAAAAGAAAATTTAAAAACATATATATATACTTTAAGAATTCTGTAGGAGATAAAATATAGAACTTCATGCAGAAAAGGTCACCTGCTCCCACTGCCAGTGATGGGCTGGCTTCCCACTCAAAATGTGGCTGCTGCAGGGAGCAACTGCACTGGGAGGGAGAGTTTTCCTGTTAAACCCAGTGAAATCACAGAGCTGGGACACAAACAGATATTTTCTCTTCCCACCAGGACACAGATGCTTGTACCACCTACAGAAAGTCCTTTTATCTCCCTGCTCATCAGTTCCCTGTGAGTAATGCAACGAGCATGTTGGACAGAAATAAGAGACCTCAGGTATTTGGGCATTAAATGGATGAGCATTGTGGAAAAAGTGTATTGTGAGGGGAATGTATAATGCAAACAGGGATGAGATAAGAGATATCTGATTCACACAGATTATGCCTTTTGTGCCCAATATATGGGTGGCTAGCAGGTCACTGTGCAGGAATTACAAGTAATATAAGCGGGCATGAGGAAGCAATATTTTAACTTGAAAGGACTTGTAGAGGGATGAGAGAGAATTTGCATAAAACCAATACAGAGCAGATGGGAATGGACAAGCCTGCTGGTATCAAACACACGCCAAAGGAAAATTACAGAAGAACAAGGAAGTTATTGTAGATGGCACTTCGATATCCTAACCCTATATGAAATCAAGAAAACCTCTAAATCCACCAGAACAATCGCCTCAAGGGTTTAGCAAAACCCCCCAAGTTTCTGCTAGAAAAATATCACATTACTGGCAACAAAAAAGCCTTATCATGCTTTCCCACCTTTAATTGCTTTAGAAGGCAAAATATCTATATATGAAAAAAAAAAAGTTGAGGGTAAATGCAAAGGTTACTGCTGTACTAATGTGTGTTATCTACTTGCTATTTTTTCTAATTCTGTTTTGTGAACATGAGAAAAGGCAGTCAATGCCAGAAATATCTTTTCTGACAGCAAATATTTGGGCAAGTTTATTGTCTTTAGCCATACACCAGATCTTAAAAAAAAAAAAAGAAAGAAAGAAAGAAAAATAAAAGAAAATTTGCCCTGGATTCAAAGAAGATTGCAAAGAAAAATAAATGTTATGTTGATAAGTATCAGTGTTCTAGAATTACGACCAGTCCAAGGTGTTTTCAGAGGCATGTGTCAGAGGCGATGGTAAAAAGTAGAGAAATATGTAGGCAGAAGTGTGAAAGAAGTCTGGGCAGAGGTGTGAAAATAGTTTATCGTTTATTAAAAAAGAGGCAAGAACGCAGAAACTTTCTCAAAAGCTGCAGCTGCCCAACTGTGCCTTGCTTTGAGCAAGACCTGTTGAGGTCATTCTGGGAGGTTGGTGCCTCTCAAGTGCCACGGTCCCTTTGTGGCACCCTTGGCAGGAGGGATGGAGGTGTGCAGATCTATTTAAATGATCGTGTTTAGAAGAGAAATGTGCAGGTCACTCCCTCCTCTGCAACAGCAGACTAATTTTATTCCCTCTGTACTCTAGAGGAATCAAATGCTTGATGGATGGAGCCTAAGAAAATCCTAATTCAGGTGGAGAATTGTAACACAATAACCCATGAGTAATTTGTTATAGAGTGACTGGGTGCTGGGAAATGCTGGGGGAAAGAAGGAAACAGAAAGTTAGGATTTGGATAAGGACAGGCTGAGTTCCAGCAAGCACTGAGGAGTGGTTTTGACTGAATCCTGTGATGATGCCACACTGACAAACCTCTTCTCCCATCATACCCATGGTGGAAGCTCCAGGCACTGTGACACTCATTTTGCCAGTAATGCAGAGCTATGGAATAAAACTTCAAACAAAGCACCAGCAGAGATGACCATGGGGGATTTAGTTAAGCAAAGATTTGGTGCTCATATGGCCTGAGAACTGATTTCTGAGGAACATTCCTCAATCCTTCCTGGCCCTGACACAATTATAGAGTATTACACAGATGTATTAGAGTGTAACCAGAACCTTTTAATACCGACATGGTAAGCTGAGACACCACTTGACAGTGGCTGAGTTTCAGCCTGGCTGGACACAAAGGCTGAACATACCTCTGCGACTCAGCACCCGAAACCCAGAATTACATTTCTGCTGGATGACACTTCAGTGGTGACAGACATTAATAGCCCTGTTAAGCATAGATAACACAACACCACTTCGGTGCCTCGCTGCGAGCCCTTGCCAGTAATGAGCTTTAAAGAAACAATGACTCACGGTAATATGAATTGTCACAAGATCTCACAGAGAGGGATATGAGACAGCTCGAGGATGGTGGCACACAGCCTGCCCCTGTACCCTGCAGCACACCTCTTCTCACGGCCAGATGAAGGCACAGATAATGCGACCGAGATGAACAGACAACTGCGTTCAAGTCCCATGAATCACACGGAGCCTTCCATCCCCCTTCCCAAACAATCCTGCCTCACTGCCAATAAAGTTTCAACGGTTTTTTGGCACTGCCTCCCCTCCCAGCAACTGCCTTCCCTGAATTTCCTCCCTTCTCCTCCTGGATGCTGTGAGACCCAGCTCTGCCCTGTGCCCACAAGGTGCTTGTCACCAGCCACGTGCTCTGATGGGACCTGATTCTCCAAGGTGGGAATGAATGGCAGATAAAACTCCTCAGGATTAGGAGGGCAGCGTTTTGTCTGTGGAAGCACCTTTGGAAAGCCCTCTGCTCACACACTTCCAAGTATTTCTGCCCCAAAGGCTGTATTTCTGAATTAAAACCAGGCATTTTCTTACCTGCAGCACTGAACGCCTTGGCTCTGGGAGCTCAGCCCGTCCTTGTGCAATCAGGACTCAAGCCATCGCATCCAGGTGTGGCACAGAGCAGGGCTGGCTCCAGATCTGTGCACCAGCTCCACTGTGCAAACAGGTGAAAATACTCAAATCCTCACAAAGGAAGAAAATACCGGCAGCTTTTGTAAGGAATATTGTAAAGGATCTTACTGGGTGAACAGCAGCTTGGGAGCAATGTTTATGACAGAGCTATAAACTCTTGAACAAATTAAAAGGATTTACAAGAGTAATTCAAGTCTCAAGCCAACCCTACAGAACTGCAGGAGAGGATTCTCCCAGGGTCAGAAAGAAATTATTAGCACTGTACTTGTGGAAGAGGCTTTAGTATCATTTCTTACCCTACCTATTAAAAAAAAATTATCCTTTCAGTTATGGCAATGAGTGCACAGGAAGATCATTCCTTATCTCCTCAGTGCTTCACCTGGCTCTTTTTATAGACCCTTTGTTCTTGTTTCAGCTCACCTGTTACAAGAGGCCTTTTTCCCCCTCCTCATTTTAATGACCCAACACTTCAGACTCCAGATTTTAACTCTATCTCAGAGATCTGAATTCAAAGCCTCCAGCCAAACTGTTTAAAGTTCAATGGGCTTGCATACATACTTTAAGCTAGAATTAGCATTTTTTTATACCCATGCTGCTTCCTGTAGATATTATTCCGCTTGTTTCATTACTGGTGGACATGGATGAAAACCTCAACAACTAACCTGAGATCTGCAAAGATCTGCATTTCTTGTTTAGTTTTAATATTGGTGCCCAAACTCCTGCTTTATCTGCAGAGATCTGTGCTATTGAGTGGTGATCAGTGAGAGTTTGTGACTATGAAAAAGTTTTTATTGCAATGTGAAATTAAGGAATTATTTGAGACAAGAGGAACAGAGAGGTGTCTGAACACTCTGCTGAAAGTAGTGGCATCAGCATCCACTGGTCTAAGACAAAGTGCCCTGAGGATTTTACATTCCTACCCAGGGTCTGAGCTAGGAGAATGGAAAACTTCTCTGGAATCCAATAGCAATGGAATCAGGAAAGAGGAGTTACCTAGCAGAAGTCCATGGAAAATATTAGGATTGCCTAAAAGTATGGAAAATAATACTGAAGATCATTAAAATTACAATTGCCCTTTCTATGAGTTTTTAAACTCTCCTGTCAGTATTCTGTTGCTCTCCCTTAATTCCCAGAGGATCACTCCAAGCCCCTTTCAGAACCTGCAGCAGCTCAGGCATCACCATGTGGTGTTTCAGCCACAGGAACTTTTATCTGAATGTACACAGAAGGGCAAGGTACATGCTAGAGCTGCTCTGAGCACACAAACCATGCAAGGTTCCTTCTCTACAAACCAGGAGGAAAACTACCAGCACACAAAGGTTCTCCACACTGTATTTTTCACGGGATCTTTCCACTGAAAAGCTCCTGAAATTCTTTCCCACTAATGCAGACTGGATAGTAAATGGAGAAAGATCCCTCCAGACACTTTCCCTTTAGATCTCAAAAGGAAACATTAATCAAGCAAAAGATGGGAAATTATGACACCTAGCTGCTAAAGTTCAGCCCCAGCGGCCAGCTCGGAGCTGATCACAGGGTACAGGTGACTATCCATCAAATGACCTATCATAACACACATTAAAATGTCTGGGTTAATCAGGACAGTAGCCAAGAACAATATTTTTCTGCTGACTTTCATAACAGCAGGTACAAAAGCAATCCCCTTGAAACACCGGTCTGCATTCACAACTAAATTTGATTAACTAAACAGAATTCCACATATGATTTAAACCAAATTATACCATCTCCTCCCTGCACACCGAGTACAGGATGGGGGATGCTTTGTCCAAAGTAAAGAGGATACTAGAGCTGCAGAGTTTTAGGTCTGAGCTGGGAAAATGCATGGAAATCTGAGCTTAACTCCTGGGCTGCTACCTGTAATTGGATCAAAAAGCAGAAAGTGAGATTGAAGGTTACTTTATCACCAACTGATAGTGAAGTGGAATCAGTTGCAAGTATGGTCATAATTATTTTGCAAAATTCTTTAATGTGGGTGAGGAAGACTATCTTTATGGGGCTATTATAAATTGCACCACTTACTCATTAGAATAAGGCCAGTGTGACTTTGTGCTCTGCCCACATCGAACTCGGCACGAGGAAATGATAAAACCCTTTTATTGCTACCAGTAAAGACACCTCACATCTGTGGAACCACTTCCTCCTGAGGATCTCTGAGCCATTTCTCCCAAGCTTTGGTGATCACAGAGTGGCCCAACAGTGCAGGTGTTTATCCTCAGCACCCCAGGGAGGTGAGGCACAGAGCTCTGTGACTCAGGCACACACAGGATGTCATTAATCAGGGCCAGGTTAATCAGCCCCAGGCATTAATCAGGGCTCTGCACTTGCCACTGTTTCTCCTCAGCCTCCTCAGGGGTCCTCACCATTCCCACACCCAAAAATGTTAACTGGGTCCCTGTTATGCATGGAGTGGATCTGTGCCTGTTGGTGGAGTTTCCAGGGGGAAAATGCAGAGTTTTTTTCAGTTTGCAGGTGGATGGGCAGCACTGCCAGGGAGGAGAGACACAAGGTTGGTGTCACCAGCTCACAAGTGACCCACAGGCACTGACCCAGAGCCAGCACCACCAGGACAGCTCAGCACCCAGAGAGTCCTAAAGGAAGAGATTTGATTCATATTTTATTTTCGGGGGGGGGGATTGTGCCCATGGCAGAGCAAGTCAGTGAGAGAAATGAGTGTGGGCCCAGGCTCAGTGCTGAACTCACTGTCTGGGACAGGTTTTTCAGGCATGTGCTTGAAGGTTTTACTGGAGGAAAACTAAAAATTCCCTGTTTCTGTAAAACTTATTTATAAGCACCTAGCTGGTAAGGATTTTTTCTGCCAACATGTGAACTAATTTATGATCTATAAATGTAGCAACCATAAGCACAATAAATTACTTATTTATTCTACAAAATCAAATCTCCTTATCAATGAGTTCTCTCACTGCCACTGATGTATGCATTACTCCTCTCTTTCCTTGGAGTGGTTTTGTGGAAAGGATCATTATATAATTAAATGGCTGTAGACAGAGATGTGTGCTCAGTGCCACAGCAAGCTCTGGCAGGGGGACATTACATTTAGTTATGTCAGTTAGTGGAAGGAAATTTCCTAGCTTTGCATCAAAAAAATAAAAAGAAAAACTTAAAAAAATCTTTGTCAGGCAGATGATGGATTGTTCTAACATTATACAATGAAAGAAGAGCTGGGGATATATTGTACACAATGGCTTGGGTTCAGAAGAGTCTGCAGCAACAAGCACAATAATGGAACTTTAAAGTTCTCTGTCTGTAAACCAAGTGGAAAGCTGAGAAACCTTCCATCTCACATGGATAAACTGTTTACCTAAACAGAAAGAAACACCATCAATTCTCATAACTGGCAATAAAGAGTTGCACAAGCTGATAGTCCAGGATGTGGACGAGGACAAAATGACAGCGCCTGTGCCCCGAGCGCGGCTCGTGCAGCCCTGAGCAAACAGCCTGGGCTGGCTCCTGCTCCCTCTGAGCCCAGCCACAGCTCCTGAAGCACAGACTGATTTCCACGTCATGATTTCCACTCACAGAAACAGGATCTAGGTATGATTCATAACGAAATGTCCAAAGCCATTTTCAAAGATGCTCCAGATGGCACAGGCTGGGGCTGAGCCTACGGGGCTGGCCAGGCTGGAGAACCACAGCAGGGAAATGTGACACACACAGGGCCCCAGCCACGTCCCCGTGCCAGCTCAGCCCTCAGCTGGGCTGGATCCTGTCCCCCAGCCCCACATCAGAGCCACCATCCATGACCCAGAGCTCTCCAGGGCACCACAGCCCCACTGACACATGGAGGTGGGAGGGAAGAACCCACCCTGTGGCTGGGAGGAGGGAAGGGTGGTGGCTTTCTCTCCTGTTTCTCTGGAAGTGTCTGCATGGCATTAATACATTAATTTCTCTAGTGTAGTTTTCCCATCTGGAAAGAGGCAAGGGGGGATAAGACTTAATTTTGTGAGCGTGTTAGAAAACATAACACTTTTATGTGTATCCAGTAATTTGAGATCCCAGGATAATAGTGCAGAGAATTATTATTATTATGACAGAAGGCATTTTTACTTCTAATACAGAAAGAAAACAAATAGCAAGAGAGTGAGCTTGGAGATCTAACATTCATTTTATTTTTATTTTTAAACTTTCTAATTTTTCAATAATTGAGACCACAGATGTTCACTTCCATATGTGCAACAACCCAGCCCCAACCTCTCCTGAACACTGATTTCCAGGGAAGAAAGAATATACTAAGCAAAAACAGAGAAAAAAGTATTTAAATAATAATAAAAAAATGTTGATACTTCTGTAATTTGCAATGATTTTCTCAAACCAGCCAGAATGAGGAGAAGCATTTGACAGTGTCTGGGCTCAAAGCCATGGACAGTATCCACCGCTTAGTGTTGTATAATTTACAAACTCCTGTTCTTTCAACAACTCCTCAGAAAATGAGATTGTTAAGTAAATATATAGCAGAAAAACAACTCAGGAGAACAGAGCAACTCCTTTATATCATTCAAAAGGTGGTGGCCTCTGGGAGAGAAAACCATTTGCTGCAGTCTGCCAGAGCTAGAAGAACAGCAAACAAACCAAACAACATGAAAGCTATGAAAAAAATTTGCATGCCCTTTTGCACAGTAACCTCCCCTGCGGTGGTATGTGATACAGAGATAGGTCCTTACACGCATCTGCCATCCAGGGACACAGATTTCATGTGACTCCCCTGGGCTCTGACAATATCACTTTACAAAAGTGACAGTGGTTGAGAAACACGGTGGGGAAAGGTGTGTTGGTGTTGCTGAAGCTGCTCGCAGTACTTGTTCTTGCTGGTTATTCTGGGGATCTTGTTCATCAGTCAGATAAGAGCTCCTGAATCAGTGGTTCAAAACCTGGCTCTTGGGGGTGAGAGTGGCTGCATCCCAATCCCACCATCCCCAGGGAATGAGCCTGGAGCTGAGCAGTGGGACGAGTGTGTTACCTTTGCCACAGCTGGGTCAGGAAACTTAAGAAATTGCTCCTTTATTAAACATATTAGAGACTCAGCCTTGTTTGCTTACTGATATCCTTGAAGGAAGGGAATACAAAGATGAGGGTGTGAATGCTATCTGCTATATCACCACTTTCAGGCTGCTAGGACAGTTTTATTTGCTTTATAGTAATTCATTGCCAACTTCACACATAAAAGTTAAACACGCTTCTTAAATGATAACACTCAAAAGACAGTTTTCAGAAGGTCAAAAAAAACCTACCCACCAGAATGCAAATCTCTACTTAAAAGGGGTTAGGTGGAGGTTACAGAAAAGTGTTCCCAGGTTTGTTTCTCCTTCCCAGGTTTATTTCTCCTGGCTGTTCCATTAAATGGGGTGACCTGGGCCACCCAAGGGACTCAACAACCTG
This sequence comes from Acrocephalus scirpaceus scirpaceus, assembly GCA_910950805.1. Taxonomy (NCBI): domain Eukaryota; kingdom Metazoa; phylum Chordata; class Aves; order Passeriformes; family Sylviidae; genus Acrocephalus; species Acrocephalus scirpaceus. The sequence continues at coordinate 3,879,633 of OU383781.1, forward strand.
CACAGCTTTGCCTTAGAAGAGCCTGGGGTGGGATAAGCACCAAAAAAAAGATGCCCCATGCAGGGTAGGACTATGCAGGAGCTCATCCCCCTCTCCCTGTGAGCACAGCTGTTCCTGTGCTCATCCCAAGCTCCTCCTGCTCCCTACTTTGTCCCACACAAGCACACGGTGAGAGCCTTAATGCCAGCAGGCTCCAGACCAGCCATTAAATGCTCTGTTTTCTCTAGTGGTGGCAAGAACAGCTTAAAAAAGCTTTGCTTAAATGGAGTTATGAAAATATCAGCCACTGATCCAGAAGTTCTCAACAATCCAGTGATGCAAGGTCATTCCTAATTGCCTCCATCTTTCCTATTCTCTCTCCAGAGAATAATTACCTCAAGAAACAAAGTCCTGGTTTATTTTACTAAGATCCAGAAATTCCCTGCTTTTATAACAACAAGCAACTCCCCTCTTCTTCCGCTTTGGACTAAGGAGAATATTACCACTGTCAATTATGCAGGGGAACTGTTAACCCTTAGCATTCATGTGGTGAAAAAATAAACTGCAGAAATAATCGCCTTGTGTTTAGAATTACTCAATACTGTTAAAACAATGGTTCATTTTGCTTGTTTGTAAATGGGAAAACCAAGACTGTGCTTCAAAAGCATTTATTCTGTACATTAGCCAGAATAAAAACTCCCCTGGAATTGTTGTCTTAGAGCAAAGAACAGCATTTCGAACTTCCCTTTTGATTTTTCAAATTCAGAAGTAAGAGGGATTATGTTAAAGAAGCCTAAACACTCAGAGCAGAGTTAGACAGCAGAGCTACATCACTCAATCACTATGCAGGGCTCATGAGAAATTTGATGATTGTGTAGTAAGTGAGAAGTGGAATTTTTGATTTGGTCCTACAGTCCAGAGTGATTCACTTAACTGAGTCCTCACCATTGTCATAGAATCATTATTGCTATTGTATTGCAGACCTACAGCATTAATTATTCAACTAAACTTCATACTGGGCCAAAGCAAACCTCACACAATCTTTTTAAGAACAGCTTGGGAACAATCTGCAAAGACAGCTGCTCCCAGCAGAGAGGACCAGAGAATTGCTAAGATTGGAAGAACTTTCTAAGATCAACAAGTCCAACCATTAACCCAGCACTAAACCACGTCCCCAAGTGCCACATCTACACATCCTTTATATCACCCAGAGAGGGTGATCCAGCCACTTCCCTGGACAGGCTGTTTCAGTGATGCCCCTCTGCAATTTTTAATCTGCTCAGCTGTGGTTCTCTGTCGGTCCAGCCACAGGAATAAGTGGCTTTGCACCTCCAGCTCCAGCCTGGATTTGGACAAAAAGTGACAGAAACGTGTACCAAAAGTTTTAAGGTAACAGCTTCCATGTGTAACCTGAAGCCAGAGAAACATTTTTCCAAATATATTTGATAACAGATTTCATCAACTGATTTGCAGGTTGGACAGCAATTTTCAAAACCCTTTGCATCATGTGTCTGGAAGAAATGGTGTAAGGTCAAGGTTTGGAAGGTGAGGTTGTGCACATTCCTACCATGGGAGATCAGAGAAACTAAGAAGTTGCACGACTGGGACAGTGAACATGAGAATTTTAGAGCTTGGTAGAGACATTAATGATTTTAGGAATGCAGCACCCACTAAGACAGGCAAGAATTAAGTTTAGACTGGAAGACTACAGAGCACACACATGCACAGAAAATCTGACAGGTACAGGGACCTGCAGGAAGGAGGGGATTTGGTCCCTTGGATCAACCTCCCTTTTCAGCCTCAAAAGCCCCTGCATGTCCACAGTGATGACGCCCTCCAGAAAGAAATCAAGAGGACAGGCTGAGGGAACAGTAAGTCCCTGATTCAGCTACATCTCTCTATGCAAAATTACTGGGGGGAAGCATGCAATTATCCATTAGCTGCATGAATCTGTTGAACTGGCTGTGCTATTTTCTAGAAATATAATGCTCTTTTTCGAAAATGAATGTTTTTTCTACTCACAGCTTGATGTACTGCTCTGAGATCATGGAGAATATTTCTACTGCCTGAGTTTGGGACAGAAGATTTGTGTTGTTAGAAGATGCCTGAAGTGCTTTAACCACTTCTACCTCAATGTCCAACAGATTTACAGGGACCAATGGGGTGATGATAACCCAATTTTTTGGCAGAGTAGGTGACTCATCTCTCCCAACACGGAGGGAAATTTCTATTCACAGAAATTCCCATCGTGCTGGGATGGTCTCACACATGTAGCAACACCACAAACACTGTCACTTCCAGAGAACAGTTTTTTCCCCCAGGTATTGAGCAAGATTATGACCCAGAGTGAGTCAGCAGGTGGAAGTGTGATAGGGACGCTCCCAAGGACGCCCTGGAGTCAAGGCAAAGGTTAGTGGAACAGACCTACATTGTCATTCCCATCTGAGACAAGGGTTTTATCTGTGTAAACCACGTCTTATTGCTCCTCATTAACAGCATCACCGCTTTGGTTGGAAATCATTTCATAATATCTACAGATAACGCAAACACTGGCACGCCTTTCCCAGGAACATCACCTTCCTGGAGGTGGCTGCATTCTCCTTGCCAGATGAGCAAGTTCAAGTGTCTGCTGCAAGGCTGATTGCCTGTGTGCAAATAATCCCGACCAACTTCTGCCCAACCTGCATTTGGAAATTATTATTTTATTATTAACAAACACGAAGGTCGAAAAATTCGTTTAGATAAGTCTGCTTTTCTGGGTTAGTCAATCTTCAAGCCACGAAGCACCATCACTGATCTAATGGTCTTTTATGATTTCCTGAGAGACCCTCTTATCACAGTTATAGTTTGTGAAAGACAGTGGACTTTCTACCTTCTGATATAAAAAGGATAATGTATATTCAGTGCAAGCCTCGGCCTGTTTAAACTAGGTGGATGCAGCACATCATCTGCCCGTCTACTTTTTTTTGTATTGTTTGAATTTTGGAAGCATGTATCAAGCTTTTCTCAATGAATATAAGAAAGTTTCTGCACTTTGGGTGACCCTGCTGAACTCTGCAAGGCTGAGTTCTCAACACCCCTGCTGAAAAAAAGCCACTAAATCTTACAAACTATCTCTTTGTTGTCTCTTGCTTTTTCCCAGCCCCTCCTTCCAATCTTACCCAGCCAGTTGAGCTGCACTTTTCACCTCCTCTGTTGACATGAAATGAAGTAATCACATTTATTTGAATATTCACTACGGATCTTGTCATCATCTCAGTTTATTAGCCAAGAAGATAGTGTTTCAAGAGCAAGTCTTAAAACTTTACAACATGGATCCACTCACTCGCTAAAAGCAAAATAAGTGAATTAAAACCTCAATTCATAAAGCAAATAAATGTCATGTAGACACACCACTGAAATCAAGCCATGAAAGCTAATGAGCCTGCAAAACAGAAGGACAGAGCCTGGAAAAGGTCCTGCAGGCATCTCCAAAGAGCCCCAGGTGGCTTTGTAAGGACGCTGCCCCAGCCAGTCCCTCTGCAGAGCTTGGTTGACTCATCCACCCCAGGGAAATGGGGAAATCCACAGGCACGAATGAGAGCATTTCCAGCTACAGGCAAAAAACCTTGGGAAATAGATGCTATCTATGTATTTAGGTACACATGGATGTTAAAAAAAAAAAACAAACACAAAGAAATAGCTACAGCTTTTGGGGTGCAGTGAGTACTGCGTTATGGTTTACAAATCTTCTGTTTCCACTGCCATGTTACTGATATTGGGATGTAAAAATCACTGTATTTGCCTAAATACACAAAAAAGAGAGACAGATATAAAACTTAAATTCTCCCCTTGTTGTACAGGCAAAATACACAATGCACACATTATAAATAGTACAGTCGGAAACTGTGGACTTTAATTTCTACAAATAATTTACAACCTACATAGGAAATGCTGGATCCTATCTTTGGGTGAAATATTGCTAACTCTGGCAGTCCTGTTCAGTGGCACATCTGCACTGAATGAAGACTACCCTTGAGAGAAGAGAGGATTTAAAGTAAGCAAGAGAAAACCAAATTTGAAGCACCTTTGGAAGAGCACAGGGTCGTGACCTTGATTTGTATCTGTTCTGAGGACAGAGGAGGCAGTCTTTAAGTCTGTCACTAAAGCACTTTCCTCAATTTTTAGATTTACTGGGGGGTTGTTAAGATAAGGACAGGGACCGTGATAAGAGGCAGGGTCCATTCCCCTAATAAAAGAAGTGAGAGTGTCTTTCCAGCTGCTCTCTCAGTAATATTTACACAAGACCAGAGCAGAATTTGAATCTACAAGATCATTTCTGGATTTCCAAGTGATTTAGGAGCCAAAACACCTCTTTTAAATGAAGACTGGTGGAATCAAGCCTCCAAGATCCAGACACTACTGAAGATTAAGGATGCTGTGCACCTTCCCAGAAAGTGCAAAAAAGGTCGAAGGCCTGTTGACAGATGACTTTGGAAAGAAGAGATTGTTTTCCTCCTAGAAAAATGGCACTGAAAACAGATTTTTTTAAATCGTTTGGACTGCTGTATCTTGTTGAAGTCTACAGTCCATGATGAAACTCCTGTTCTGTCTTGTTATTCTAAAAATCTGCTCTAAAAACACTGGTCTGAGAATGCACATGATGGACCACATAAATTGTTTGGCTCTTATAAAAACTCAAAAGGTTTTCCAGTTTCATCTTTTGGGGTTTTAATCTTTTAAAAGCGTGTTCAGATTATACTCATTTGATTTTAGTGAGATTGGGCTCTGAAATAAATGGGCTGTGCACACACACTAACACATGTGGAATTCTTTTTCAGTAATCCTCAAAGAGGCTTTTGATTTTACTTCTGATTCATGAAAAAAAAAAAAAAATCAAGCACCAGTGAGCAAGTGAGATGTGCACAGGGATTTAGATGGCTCCAAGGTCACCACATACATTTACATAGGAAACACATGGCTATGGGAAAACTCTCCACTTGGCTGTAAAATGGGTTCCTTGAGGTGTTTTTGCAGAATCTGACTCTCAAATAGATAAAAATCCCGTGAATCAAAGGCCAGTTGGATAGAAATGGAATCTGAATTACTAAGGCAGCTCATCAGCAGCCTGACACCATCCCAGAGGCAAACCCACAGCTCTGGGACTGACCCCAGCAGGGGCTGGGTGGCACCCAAGGGAAAATCCTCACCCACCTTCCAGCACTGTGGTCACCCTTGAGGATGAAAAAGAGGCAAAATGGGCTGTGGGGCAGCAACCACCAAACCACAGGTTTATGGTCTGTGTCCTCTTCCAGAAGGAAGCCTTTAGCAGATGCATAGAGCAGGCAGGCATGGGAGGAGCTGGAGGAGGAATTTCTGCTCCTGGACAGGCCTCAGTCTCACCTGGAGCCATGAGGGGGGCTCTGGGATGAGCACAGGGCTGGGGACACTGATCCCACAGCTCTGGGAAAGCAGGACATCTCCTGTGCCCTGCCTGTGCTGCATTCACCCCTGAGAATAAGGGGAAAGCTCCAGCTATTGTCCAGGTCCTGAAAGTCTTTTATGAGAGAAGAATAAGCCTGAAATGCAACAGCTTTTTTTGGTGAAGGAAGTTTCACGTGACTCATCCATCACAAGCTTTATTATTGCTTCAGACCCTACTGCAGGTTTACAACCAGATGTTTTAGGGACCTTGCATTTTCCCCGTGAAATATTCCCTGCACCGTGTTTAGAGCTGACAGACAGGTGGTTGTAAAGTCAACCATAACAGTCAGGGCTGGCAAGTTTTGCCTCAGCACGATGAAAAAGTCCATTATTAGTACTTTGTGATTAATGATTAAATATTATAAACGTACATTAATAAGTATAACATACTCTCCGTATTTTATTGCTGCTTTTATGATATGACAGGCAAATCTATGAGAGCGTATTTAATGCACTCACACACCCATATTGTGTGTGTAATTTACACAAACTGTAGAGATGGCTGAAAATGCATCTAAAAAAGGACACAATCAAGGTTGGTAGGAGTCCAATGTAACCCAAATTTTTACTTATGGTTGCATGTTCTACAGGAAGATTTTTGCATTCTTCATAATCTCTAAATTTCTGCAATTTAGCACAACTGAGGAAGGCAAAATTAGAGGAAAAAATAGTGTTGGAAATGTAGCCTTGTGAAAAAGTCTGCACACTTTGAAAATATTATTTCAGTCTAATGCAAGGGAGAAAGGGAAATGAGGTATCAGAATTAGTGTCTTGTTCAAAGAGTAGAATAAGCAGAACTTAAAATTGCTTCAAGCTCCTTAAGGTGCTCATTTTGTTGAGCTCAGACACAGATGCAACATTTGCCAACTTGCACTTGCTTGACTGGCCACCACCTGCAGCCAAGGCTCAGAGAGATAAAGCAGCAAACAGGTACATTGCATCAACCAACCCCTCCAAATTAATGATCAACTTTTCCTGGCTCTCAGCCAGCTCTCCAGGCAGTGCAGCAGCTCCTGCAGAAGGGGAGGTGCCCCCATGGTCTCTGGAGGATGTTGGCTGGTGCTGAGGTTCCTGCAGCCCCTGGGAGGAAAGTTCTCTACACCAGCTCCTTCTGCCTTTCAGAGCACCTTTCTGAGCAAGGACCAGCTCTCAGCCAGGCTCCTCAAGCCATTTTGTCCAGCATTTACCTTTCACTTTCATTTCTCCCAATTGTTTCACATAAGAAAAAATTACCCTTCCTCAATATGTCAAAATGCATCGTCATAACTCATTGACACACTGTTGAAAGAAAAATGTGCTTCAAACATCTGGATAACTGCACATGTGTGTGCAAAAAGGGCACCCTGGGCAACTGCATTTGTTAGCAGCAATTTGCAGGGACAAATTCCTGACTCTAGGAGCAGCAGAGACATCCTCAGATAAGTAGGCTTCTGGGTCAAATTCCCTGAGCTGCAGAAATCTTTGCAGCTTGTAAGAGTTGTATTGAGGTTTGTCCTATTCAAAGATAGGTGTATAGTTAAGAAAGCAATAAAATTTGAAGGCAAGCTAAACAGAAGAAAAAAAAAAAAAAATAGAAGGTGCCATGGAAGCCTTTACTCAGATTGGGACTAAGTAATTTAGAGAGATTTTAATTTAGAGTGATCTTGCCCAAGAATTAAGATGGTGTGAGCTCAGAAGCCACAACCTACATGCTACAATAAAATAGACAAGGTGGTCTAGTAATAAATGTTAATAAATTCAACTTTGTTTTTTATATTAAGCATTTCAGAGTTTTCCTGCCTTTTAAAAGCAGTGTTTTTCATGAATGGAGCGGAACAGTTCACGTGTGGGTACAGAATCCTGGATCTGGTGTTGCTGTTCAAGGTGTGCCCTTCATTCAGCAGTGCTCGTGCCAGCAGCAGCTCCCAAGCTCAGCCCCAGCATGGTAAACTCAACCTCACCAGAAATTTGGGGCATTCCAAATGATGAAAAAGTCATTCATATAAACTGAAGGGATCTGTGACACATTTGTCTTCAAAAGGAGGTAGAGACCCCGTTCTTACATGGCATGTTCTCTCTAAGAACTTATATTTCAATCAATTTTTACATTATTAACTTGGTCAATCACGCAAAAACCCCAAGCCCCCAGTGCATTCTTTGATTACAGACAAAAAAACGTGTACAAGAGCCACATTTTCAGATGTAGCCTCCTTCAGTGGGATTTATTTCTCCAGCCAGCACCATGACTTGGCCAGAGGTCTGACCCCAGCAGCTCTGGGTTACGGTCCCTGCAGGAGTCGGATACTCAGCTCTGCTAAAAAACATCACGTGGAAGAACTTGGTGGCAACTCCTGAAAACTTGAGCTTAAGGGACTTGTGCTATAGCATGAAAAGGAGATGGGGGATAGGGCATTTTTATCTTAAAACTGTTGTAAAATGTGTTTATAATCACACAGGAGCTGCTCATTTGTTCCCAAAGGAGGCGATTATCCAGGTCAGTGGAGAATTTCGGTGTTCAGCTAGGAGGATGAGCTTGCACAAACTATACCCAGCTTTGATACAAATACAAAAAAGTTCAGTTTTGGGGCTTGTTTTTTCTTTTTTTGCTTTAATAGGTGGCTAATTCCTCTCCAATCCATTAGGACTAACATAACTGGAGCAATTTTCTACTGAATTGAGTATTCAGGACTGCCTTATTAGTGACTAGAGAAAATCTGAGTAAAAAATAAATAATAATTAGTACAGCTTGAATGCAAGAGTAAAATCTTTGGGACTGGGACCCTCTGGTGCTGCAGGTTTGGTCATTTCTCTGCACACCCTCACAAGTGACAGCCTCTGGATGAAGGTGTATCCCTGCATTTCTTTCTGACACAATCAGTACATATTTAACATTATGACATCCCAAAAGCAGCCCCCTTCTTCATCCAGTTCACCTCAGAGACATGTTGGCTTCAAAGCACAGATGGGTCATTAACATATGACTGTTGTTGGGCATAAATAACCCAAAAAATACCTAACACAGCTGGAGTCGAGCACATTCTGAAACACTGAAAACAAAAGAGGCAAACTTATCCACCCCATAATTTCTGCAGTCAATGGAGGCTGCTGAGCAGCACTGAGAATTGAGCTGCCTGCTCAGACACGGAAAAATAGAGTTTATAAACCTGACAACCTTAGGTAGCAAGTTTGAAACCGGTCATTTTAATCCCCCTACATTCTGTTTCTTTCACTGCTGTACATTTAAATAGTGCAAATGTTAATGCATAACACTTTGATGCTGGGAAATAGAATGTCTGTGAAGTGCCTTGGAAACATCAGCTGGAAGATGCTGTAAGAGAGCAAAGCTCTACCCTCATTTTCCAAGGAGAGAATTCCAAATTCCAGGCAATTTGCCCAGTCACGACATTTTGGGCAAAGTGCCACTGGAAAACATTTTGTGCCATCCCAAATAATTTTTTCCTGGGATGGCTTTAACACAGCACCAGCCTTCAGCTCCCACAAAATGAAGGCTTGCCCTGTTTCCTGCACAGTGTCTGTGACCCACCCAGCTGTCCCCCCTCATTTGAGCAGTTTGCTGTTCCCCTGTAGGTGACAACCAGCAGCCACCAGGGAGCAGCTGAAATTCCAGTGCAACCCCTCCCTGCTCCCAGCCAGGTGCAGGAATCCATCCTTCCCCAAAACTCGACAGAAAGCCTTGTAATAACATTTCCTGAGCGCAACCTGGGCATCACCTGGGGAGAACAGCGTGAAGTCATAGAGGTAGAGTTACCTCTTAAATGTGTGAAATATTGATAAGGGCTGTATTTCTTCATCACATAAAAAAAGAGAAATCCCACCAAGAGGTACATCTGTAGTTAACTGGATAACCACTTTCCAAGGTACAAAGTGCAAAGCTCAAAAAAACCCCACTGTTTTCTGTACATTGTAGAGAGACACGTGCATAACATCAGAGGTCAGTTTGTCATGGCTTAGAAGAAGCTCCATCAAACATACATTTTATTTCCTCAGCAGTTTGTTGACATTGACTATTTCTGTCTCAATGAAGTGACTGACCAGACGGTTTTGCCATAGAGATGGGCAGTGGATGGGAATGAACTCTGACCCATTTAAATTAAGTCCAATATTTATTGTTCCAGGCCAACAATGGTCTGGGGAAGCACTGCCTTTGACCTGCTGGGTACACACAATCATGTACATAAAGGAACTACACAAAATAGAGCCTGGATTGTTTAAAAGATGAGCCAGTTCCTCTGAGGTTAGGGATTCACATCATGGAAGATTAAATCTTAGATTTTATCTGCAGATAGGAAAATAAACTGAGTGAAGAATTTTATAAATTAGGCTCAATAAGGGTAATTATGAAGCCATATGTATTTTTGATCAGTTCTTCAATAGGGAAAATTAACTTGGCCTTGATCCCACCTTTATTTTATTATCCATCTCCTACCAAAAGCATTTAGAAGAAAAGAATCTTTTCTTGCCTTTTTCTTTGGTGAAACAGGCAATAAAATTGGCATTTTCAGGCATGCACACTGGACCTGGTGCAGGTCTTTGCCTGCTGTGAAAACTCTCTTAACAACTGGATGCAAACAGGTAATGCTGGACACAAACAGCAGAATCCCAAGCCTGACACTGGCCTGAAAGGGCTTTTTTTCCCTCTCTAAACTGCACAAACAAGCTGTGAGCCATAAGGCAAACTGCAGAGAACCTGTAACGTTGTATTAAACCTTTGCAATGCTGCATTTCTCATAGTCACAGTAAGTTTGATAAGATTAGAAAATAAAGCAGCCTGTGGTACCTTGCACCATCACGGAACACAAAATGGCTCCGCTGTACATTGGTACTAAAAATATTAAATAAATTCCGCTGACCTAATTTTTTAATGTTCTCATAGTTGGCATTGTATATGTATACACGCACAGGCACATTTTTCACATATTTAACCAGTAATAACTTTTTATCACCACAATTTTGCTATTGATTGCTTCTCTAACAGTGAAATGCATCACAAACAGAAATGAATGAAGCTGTCGGGAAGAAAGTTCCATAGTAGCTTTACTGTCAGTTCCCATCATAAATAACCATGACATCATATGAGTCTTATCTACGGGTTGCTCTTACTGATCAATGGCATCACTCTAGTAGTGTAAATAGCTTCTAATGTCCCATCTTCCACCTTCAAATAGATTCTGATTATTTATGATGGCTGTTAGGTTACAAGTCTGAGCTGTGGTTTGGATTTATTTTCTACTTACAGCTGCTGTGGATTTCAAGTTAGATAGGATTATTTTTTAGTTAGGATGATGAAATGGGGTAGACTTGTCATGGAGCCTAGAAAAGCCTTCATCTCATTTACTCTCTGTAGCAATTTGACTGTGAATCCAAAGACCTTAAAGGCTTTTCATTAAATAATTCAAAATGTTAAAACAGAGAGTGCTGGTTACTTTTGCCAGGTTCAGAGCAGCCTAATCAATTTACAGTTAAAAAGAAAAGGAATAATATTTTTCCTTGTTACTAAACTACAAAGGAGTTTCATTATGTGCAGAACTGTATAACACAGCCTTACAAAATTGTCACGAAAATATAACAGCCAACAGAAAAATCTGCTTGTCAGCTTTTCCCATGGTGATCATGAAAAAACTAATGATGTTTTACTCACTCACTCAACAAAAACTATTCGCCCCCAGGCTAGTCGATATTTGGAAGGATGATATAATCTCTATATTTCTTATGATAATGAAAGTCATGTCTGCCTGAATACAGAGCTCTAGACATTAATTTTTTTTAATATCTATTGCATTCTCATACCCCCAAAATGGATCTTGTAATTGAGAACGGGGACACATAGAACAACAGCACACTGAGAAACAAATGCACATAGGTTCCCACTTGCCACAACAGATTAGGGGGGGTCAATGGCACATTAGCTAATTCATTATTTAAATTTCCAGAGTCAAATTCCTCTCTTGCATTACATTTAGCAAGCGCACCTCAAGTTGAGGGGCATCCTTGAGAGAACAGGTCATTTTTTCCCAGCATCAACAATAATTAATAAATTGTTAGTGTTGTCCAGCGCATTTCTCCAAAGAAAACATTCTAATGACACTGAGGGGAAAATCAATAAGGATAAAAATGCAGCAGTGATAAATATTCTGCTACTTTTATCCTTTGGTGACCTTCTGAGGGGCTCCAGATTTAAAGACTCATCCCACTACGGTCTTTTATTCCCCTCTTTACCATAATTCATCAGTTAATATGTAACTCTGAGCTGATTACAACTTATCTGCAAATGTCTTTTATGCAACAGCAGTGCACAAGCCCCTCAGTGGAACAAACCTGGCACATTTTTTTAGCTCTCCTTATGGCAATTTAGTTGCAAATGATAAAAAACTCATGATGGTATTTGGTGTGATAACTTGACAATGCAAAGATCTTTGGGTTTGGCCTGAAAGAATCCAAAACACGCTCCAATCTTTGTATCTGGGTGACAAGCATTTATTTTTCCATCCAGTATTTCCTCCTTGAGATTGTTCTGTTTGGTGAAGAGCTGTTGTGCTCAGAACAGCGCACACCTCCGAGCACTGCCTTGCCTCGATTAAAGAGTAACCACAGCACCAGAGGTCACCTGGAAATGGAAAGTCTTTAAAACACGCCAGCAAAATCACTGCCTGGGCTGGAGGCTTTCAGAAGACAGTTTAGTAATTACCAATAAAACCCTGATGGCACTTTTCCAGTCTCCAGCATTGTTTGAGCTTACAGAAGTCCGCGGCGATACCATCGCGTCCGCGCGTCCCCGCTCCCATCCGCGGCAGACTTTCCTCCTTTTTTCTTTTTTTCTTTCCCAACTCGATAATCTGTTTCTTATGCCTTAGGTGAAGTTAAAACCTCGGCGGGGAGAAGGAGGGAATGTGGCTGCTGGGCGCTGACAATGGCTGTTTTGTCACTGCCGGGCGCTGGTGGCCATCGGGAAGCGTGGACGAGCCCAGGCACTTGATGCCAGGGTGGATGATTTATTGCCTGAGTGTCCTCGGTGGCAATTGGACCCCTTCCCGCTGTCACTCAGGCCTTGCAAAGATTTGGTCCTAAAGAAGAGGTTCCCCCTGGTCTAAAGAGATTACAATGCTTGTCATAAAGTGTCTTTTAGAGGAGGGAAATGGGTATGAAAATGGGTAAAGAAAGGAAACAATTGGAAGAGGAGAGAAGATGGATGTTCTGTAACCTTTTCTCAGAGACCCATTTCTCCTTCTTTTTCTCCTGTCTTTAGCAGGTTTTTGTTTTGGCTGATGACAATGCGTAATAGCCTGATAAATTGATTTTGTGAGTCCCCTTTCTCATCTCTTGAGAAGACACTAACTCGTTGGGACTTCAGAGGGCTCTCAGAGGCAGGAGACAACAATTAGTTTGTTGGGGATGTCAGAAAGGAGCTTCAAAGTTTTGCCAGGAAAAATCCTTTCTGACAGATCAGTGCTGACAACGTTGGCAGCTGCTAGGAAAAGTGGAGCTGGAAACTCCCTCCGACTCTCAGGAGCAGGGAAAAATTGCAGGGCATTAACTCTGTACAGTGGGTTGGGCACTGGTGCTGTTGCTTTTCACTGAAGCATGTATGGCAATGACTAAAGCTTTCCACAGGATTAAAGAAGATTAAGAAAGATTTAAAATCAAAATTTTTCTAGGTTTTTGGTTGTTTTGTTTTGTTTTTGTTTTACAAAACCCTAATACATATCCTTTAAAAATTTTCACAAAATCAAGAAAGCACATTATAGCAAGATTTGCTTCTGCAGAGCTTAAATAGGTGGTCTTGATATTTGTTTTAAAAACTCATCCTAGAAACACTGGTCTGTGTTTTAAAAGTGAAACTTCAAAATAGTCTTTTTTTTTTTTTTTGCCTCTTGAAAAACCAGAAAATTCCTTCATGACTTTCTGAAAGCACTCACACATGAAAACCAGTTGCATCAAGGTATGTCTGTGTGCCTCCCAGTACAGGAAACCTCACAGAAGAGCTCAGCTAATAAAACCTCCTGAATTCAGCAAATCTTGAATTGCTAAGCCTGGAAATAAAAATATCAGCCATTTCCTTTAGGGAGGAGCACTGGTCAGTCCAGGCTTACTGAAAAGAAGCCACCAGAGGCAGCTTGTTGACAGATCACAGATCCAGAGGAAAGCTGTGTTTCACAGGTTTGGGGAGGAGGATCTGACACCGAAACCTGGCAAAGGCTTTGTGAACTTCCACAAAAGAAGCTGGGGACAATTAGTGTCTATTAAATTGATAGGGTCACGTTACACAATACAACTGCATTCCGGGAGAAGGGCATTGCACGTGTTGATACGGGCTCTGCCACATCTGTTGGCTCCCTTGTAGCTGTTATGAGACACAAATATTTATGTTTTATTTCACCACGGTTAACATGGATTTTTGCTATTAAGTGGAAGATGCCTGATATTGTGCTTCTTGCACATAAACACATGCTCTCCCCAGATACCCCTGTGCCATGATTTTACTGGAGATCTCAGAAAAGCAGAAGTAAAATTATTTTAAAATTCTAGGAAAGATAAACTCTCAACACCAATATACCTATGTGACAAATCAATTAAAAAAAATTATAAAAACTTTAGAAATATTTTGTTTCTATCATCCTTGTTTTCTATCATCCTTATTTCTATCATTTCTACACACCTATTGCTTCCTCTGTTTATTTCCTTGATAAACTGCAGTGAGCTGGGAATAAACCACATCCTGTCGGAACTGATCCTGCACAAAAAGAGCTTCCACTGAACAGAACTTATTTGAAAAGGAAGAGAAGGCATAAAGTGTATCAATAAGGAACTAAACCAGACCTTTCAAACCTTTGGAGAAAAGGGCACGTTGTACATTCAGTAGTTACAGCCAATTTCATGAGAGTATAAATTGCTTTGCCAAAAATCTCTTTAGGTGCATTAATGCTGTGGTAAAGACATAGCACTGGAGTAATAATTGCACAGCCATTTGCTGGCTTTTAAAATCACATCAGTCCGAATAATATCACCCAGAGTTATACATCCTGCTAGAAGCAGTCTATTAATATCACACACAACAAAGGTTCAACAGATCTCGACTAAAGCCCAGATTATTGGAAAGGTGAGACAAGTCTGGTGTGAGAGCTGCAGACAAAGTTAGGCCCAGCAGACATTTCTCAGTCCATTGCCTGTTTCGAGCTGTTACTGGGAGGTGAAAAAGCATCAGGGTATGTGGGAAAAAATGCCCTTCGAGTGGGAGAGAAAATATGTTTTTTTTCTTTCAAAGATACACTAGAACTCAATCAGGCTATTAATCAAATAGATAAAACTGGCACTTCAGTCCCTGCCGCTAACAGAACTCTGTGCAGTAACAAAACCTTCTCAACACACCAGGAGACTCTTAAAATTCAAGCACTCTCAAACTTAGCAGCACCCCTGAGAGCCACAAATTGAGAGAAATTAATTCTGTGCCTCTGCACCCCTCATTACCAGGAGAGCTGAAGTAGGTCAAATGCAAGTTAATCTCTTAAATTCCACTTTTGTACGTGAATGTTAGAGCAGCCATTACTTTTGCACTGGCAAATGTCTCCAGGCTAAAGTGCAGGACTTTAATAAACCATAACAGGTTGGTATGGAATATAATTCCAGGTAAATGCCTGATTATTTTTTTTTTAACATTTTAGTGTTGTCCCCTGAAATGCCCACCTCATGCATCACTGTAATAAGCACGTCTGAAAGGTTTAGCTGCACCTAAATGACTATTTGTGATAAACACTTCATTCTTTTGGAATTAGTAAATGTGCATGAATGCTAAAACAACTCATTTTTTCATGTCAAACATGAAATGACAATGCCAAACAGAACAATGTGCTAAAGATGATGCCAGGAGAGAGGCAAATATTTTAAAGGAAACAAGTCCCTGCTGAATGATGCAATGACCCCCTTCACACAGCATTGCCTATGCCAAGAGATGTCTAGCAAAAAATGTTCCAGCCCTCATTTCACCTCATTATACAAAGGTGATCGGATGTGGATTTATAAGTGAGCAGACACCTTTGAAATCCAATCTGAACTCTTTACTGATAAAACCCATCAACGTTGTATTTTTAATTTTTTTACTGGTGCACCGGTCCTGAGAGCCCAGCTTTTAAACTGCTCTCCTAAGGAGCACCATTATTTGTAGAAACACAAGAAACTCTGTCACTCCTGTTAAAACCTATGGTAAAACTGCCTTGCTCTGGAGTCGTGGTCTCAGCCTGTGTAAATGCATCCACACAAGGTATTGTGCTCATCTCAGGGAGTTATTCTAATAGAATTGTGATTTTTAGGTCAGATATTTCATCAGATCTTCGACACAACTCCTGCTGATGCCAAAGGGAATTGCATGCATAGGAAGAGCCTGTCAGTGGCTTCCCTTCTCCTGCTAATTCATCCATGGGTGCTACAGACAGTAGCAATTTAATGAAAAACAATATATTCCTGTCCTAAGCATTCTAGATTTATATTAAACCTTGGAGAGAGACACATATTTTCAGGTCAAAGCCATACCTCAGTATGGGCTGGCCATTGCACATTTCTCCCTGCTCCTAATGCATCTTCAGAAAACACCCTGTTTGTCACAAATTTCGGCTAATGATCTCCAGTGGCAGCCTAAGTTCAGTAGCTGTCTACAGATGGTGGAGAGCTTACAAAGAGAATAGTCAACCAGCAAAACTTCTTTAACATATTTGAAGAAAAGAAACAAGTCCGTTGCCAAAAAACCAACCAAAAACTACAACAGAGGATTTTTATATTGTGATAAATACTGGTAGGCTTTTTGAAATACTGTTTAATGACTGCAATAATAAAATGCTGAAAATCTGCTTCTACATACAGCCTGCACACGCATGGGCAGTCGTAGATTTATTGCCATGATCATGTGTTAGACAGTCGTGTTGATTCCTCCATATCTTTAGAAGCAAGTAATAATGACAATTTTTGGAGGTAATAAAATTTCCCGTGTCTCTCGCATTAATGTGCTTCTATCACTAACTTCTTAGGCACATTTGGAAACAATCAAGTTCTTATTTTAAGGAGCCTTAAGATAAGGTATCTGTGAGCTCTGCACTTGGGGTAATTGATCACATTTGTTTCCTGTACAAAGGTTCGACTCCTCTTTCCCTTAAACTTGGCATGTTTCTCATTACCCTACGCCTTGTTAGCCCGGTAGAAACGTTCTGCTGTGGTGAGTGAAAACAGGACGATGCTATTACAGACCACATCTAATCAGGGATGGCAGCCCTTCCCCATCATCCCCGGGATCCTGAGCACCCGGAATCTGCTCTGCAGAGCCCTCTGAGGGAAGCAGGGATGTGCTGCTCTCCCAGCCACTCCAGTCCTCCAGGCTGGAGTCCTACACAGTGGTTCTGCTTCAGAAAGGGACCACAGGCTCCAGAAGAAGACAGGAAGTGCACTCGGTCTATTTTCCCCTTCTGATGATAAAAGTGTCAGCTTTAAATTCAGGAAGCATTTTTGCCTTAGCTGTGAAATGCCACATGGTAGCGCTTGTCTGCGAGGAGGGTTTTGATTTCACAATGCAGCAGGGTTTACTTAAAAACAGCCCTGTTGTTCACAGAGCATTAAAAAGAAAAAAAAAAGCCATTAAACCTGCTCACAGAAAAAGAAAAAATTTAAGTTTTTTCATGGTCTGTCTTTACATTGGGTTTATTATGTTGGAGTGGATCATACACTGCTTACGTTAAAGGAAAGTCATGGCACTGCATCTACTTTTACCAGCAGAGAATTTGTCCTCATTTATTTTGATTGAAAAACTGCTGTTATGTTACATTGTAAATGGGCCGGTCCTGTTGCATGAAAAATGTGCAGTGCTGTATTTTTAATTTCCTCTTCTTTGCATTCCTGCTCCCCCTTTCCTACCAACAGTCGGAACAAGAAAACTTGAGCATTTACCAGAAAGACAGAGAAGCAACTTTACCTCTAAACTCAAAGCCATGTTTGTACATGAACCAGCAGGGAGGATTTTAATCAGGCCTTGCTGGCTCCGAGAAATCACCTACGGACAGCACAAAACTGCTGCAGGAAGAGAGGCTGGGAGGAGGCAGGCTTTAGGGGCATTTCATTTGACTTGCTATAGACTTGTTTCTTGTAATATCTCATTTAAAGAGCCAGGGAGTTTTTACCTACTGAGAAAATAGCCTGTAACAGCCTTTAAAATTCTTGCAGCTGGCCAGGTTTGGTATTCCAAGGTAAAAGTCTCTTGCCACTAAGGGATCTGCAATGCTTTCACTAAGTGTTCTTATATTCAAAAACTAATGTTGAAGTTATTATTAGCAACACTATCTCCATCTCACTGAAGTTAATATTCAGAGCTGGCTACCACTGAAATATTTCAGTTTAGCAGAAAGCAAATACTTCATTAGGGAAATGTTAAACCCAGTGAGAGATCATTACCAAGTTTAATTGATGGTAAAAAAAATAAAACTACTAAGTGGGAAAGAAAATCCTGTACTCCTAGTGAAAATAGATCTCACCAAGAAATGAAACATTTCTGGCTGTTTCTCCTTTGAATTCCTCTCTTTTCTAAATATGCTTTTCATGCTCTATCTCTGCAGCTCACTGTAATCTACCTAATTTGTTCCCATGCTCTTTCTGGGCTGTCTTTCCTCTCTGACCATCTTGAGAACTTCACACATTGTCAACCTATCATAGGTGAAAGCTTTTGAAGATCTACTACTTTTCTCCAAGCCTAATAAGGTCAGCGACCTTTCAAGCTCTACTATTTCCTTTTCTATCATTAGCCTGATACGGGCATCAGCTACCTCTCAATTTTCTTCATCTCTTCAATGCCTCACTTCTTCCTTTGGACACTGTCTAATTAGGAACTTCATTTCCTCTTCCCTGATGGAGTTTTTGATAATAGAGAGATCCTATTCACCCCTGAATCACAGAGCAGCACTATGATTTCCTGCTCAGGGGTGTCTTCAGGTATGTTAATTAATTTTCACGGTGGCGGCTCTGCCACAAAACCACAATAGAGCAACAGGTCCTGTAGGAAATTCAGTGGTGGGGAACAGTCCTGCCCAAATTCAGTCAGGCTGGCTTTGCAGAGAAGGAGAACTGCAGGCATGGAAGTAGCCAAGGATGAGCCTTTGATGCCCTGCAGAGCCCATTTTGCATTTCTGAGCCGGTGCTGGCTTCTCTGTGGAAAAGGCAGCACCTTCCACCAGCTTTGGGGAGACTTTGTCACATCCCTATTCCCCAAATCCACTGTGCTCCAGGAAAGGATCTGTCCCTGCCCTGTGGCCACAGCCATGACCTGTCCACTTTTCCTGCACACAAACCACTGAGAACCTCAGTCACACAGCAGCAAAAAAGAATCTGGGAGGGACCCAGTATTTTTTTTCAAAACTGAAATTTTAAAAGTAATTCCAAAAAGTGCCAAAGTGCCCTTTTTTTTTTTTTTTTTTTTTTGCATGAGCACTTATGGGCAAGGGAAATGCATTCTGTGGGAAAAATCTTCATGCTAATTTGAAAGCAAAATGCTGTCCAAATAAACAGCCTTTCACCTCTTGCTGCACTATTAAGGAAATTTATGATTTGTTCAGTTTTCTTTAGCACTTTTACTGCATTTTTCTTTCCACAGAGTCACTGGCTGCTCTGCCATGAGCCATGCCCTTCCTCCCCAGCCAGGGGAGGTGCCAGGGCTGCTCTGCCATCCTTAAGGCGCTGAGAAATTTTTTGGTAGGAAACCTATAACTCATCTCTGCCCGCCTCTGTTGGCTTGCACAGCAAGTGCCGGGAGCTGAGTTGAGCTGGTTGCTGGCCTTGCTTTAGGAAGATATTTGGCAGCATCCAGCATGCCTGTCTGGGAAATTTGGGCAGTTTCTGCTCAGTGCTTGGTGAGAGAGATGCCAGGGCTGCCCTAGGGGTGCAGAGCTGGCAGAGACAAGGACACAGCCCGGGGCAGATGCTCCCACACTGCCACCCTGGGACAAGGTGGCAAGAAACAGGAGATTTGCTGGGAATTCCCTCCCCTTCTCCCCCCACCAAAAAGCTTTTTTTTTTTTTTTTGTGGTTGGCAGTAAACACAAAAACATCTATGAAAAAAACCAAAACCAAACCAGCAAAGCCTGCAGCCTGCTTGTCTTGTGTTAGGGACAGCTCTGAGGCCAAACTACACAACATTGGGGCAGAAGACAAACACGAGGTTTCCATTCCCCTCGTACTGATCATCCCTTGGTTATTCCCCATCTGTTCTCTGACATAACCCAACGTAAGCCCCGAAGTCCCCAGGAGAAAGCAGCACCTCCTGCTGTTAGCACAGCCCCTCCTTGCTGGGAGGAAGGGGCTCCAGGGGGCTCGGGCACTGGAGCAGGGTTGAGGCACCCAGGGTCCCCTGGGCTCCTCAGTGCTGGGCAGACTCCCTCATACTCAACCTGCCTGGCAAAAAGCTTGCTCAAAGCCACCACTGGCACATGCAGCACGGATTTGTTAGTTCAATATTTTCTTGGTTTTGCTCAGCCTTTTGAAAGCTTCAAAAATTTAGAGGCGAGGCTCCCCCCAAACCCCTCACCAGCACCAAGGCATTCCTCTCCCTCTTGCCACACCTATATCTCAAAATGACCACATTCCTACAGAAATTTTAAAATTGATCTACAAAGTTTCTTATTCATCTTTTGCCTCTGAACTAAAGCATTCCCTTCCCCAGTGTCAAAAGAGAAACAACTCCGAGACCGTGCGGCGCATCCAGAGACGTTTTGTGCCCCTGCACGCCTGTGTTTGTGCATTTTCCCTTCCTTTCTTAAGCCAGGGTTTGAGATTTGAGTTATTCTGCAAACAAGACCCAAGAGAGACACAATTAGACTCCCCTGGAGACTGACCCCTTATAGTGCCCACCTGTAGCCGGACCCAGATAGCATCCCAGTGCAATGAATTAGCACTCTAAGCTGATTAGAGCAGCTCTGCACAACTCTATTTTATTGACACAATGAAGAGAGGACAGAAAAGGGCCTGAAATGAGAAAATCATTTCCATGCTGACTGAATTAAAAGAACAAAAGAGCTCCTTGCAGTTGCAGCATTCAATTTGTCGGAAAAAAAGGAAGCCACTTAATGGATCACAATAGATCTGAGCAGACAGATGAAATTTAAAACTTGGGCATGAGTGCGATTACCAGCTAAACATATTCTCAATCATTTCCTCCATATGCATAATTTAGTTGGATTGTTTACTTCGAGGGTTTGTTGGGGTGGTTTTTTTTGCAAAAACACCATGTGAGATGTTATCTCCTGAGTGTCTTTGCATCCCGTTTTTCCCAGTCGGGAAGGTTGTTGTGTTGGCTGGTAATACATTTTGCTGTAACACAAATTGCACTAAATTGTGGCTGCCTACGTTTCCCTTTCTCCCCTGCCTCTAGAAGTAAATTAATATTTTCAGTGTATGGAAACAAATAATGCAAGATCATCTTATTCCAAAGCAGACCTAAATTGATTATAAATCACATGCATTATTCTGCTCTGCTTCCAGGAGAACAAACACACTGCAACTCCTATTCTAGCAAAATATATTAGTTTGTGCCACTAGAAACAGCCTTCTCATTAAATTTAGGCTTAAGCTAACAGTAATAAGACAAGAATACAGACTATTAAGGGGTTTCTGTGAATGATATATATAATTACTTGCAAAAGAGATATGCAATTTACTTTAGCATTTTCAAATCAAAATCTACTCACCCGTATAAGGAAATATACCTTTAAAATAAAGCTGTGAAATAAATTGAAAACATCAGTATTTTAAGCTCCCTGTCCTCTAATTATGTAAAAGCTTGAATCTGAGTCTGTCCTAATTCAAAAGTGAAAATCGATTGCATCTGTAAAAATATTTGACTTTCCCAGATTATATTTATATTTTCTATATAATGAAGTATTAATAGAAGAAAAAAGTGAGCACAGTCCTGGAAGTACATTGGCATATAAATAGCATCACCTCCCTGCACATTCTGTGAAAGTTAAATACTTTGGATTATGGAGAACGGAGCCCTTCTTTTTCCACACAAAATTTTAAAAGCTTATATCTTGTTACAATATTTACAAATCAAATATCTCTTACAGACCCAAAATTCAAAACAAAAGTCATTTTCTGAGCCCTCATTATGACTTCAGAGCATCTGAGTTCAGATCATTTGCATTGATTTGCCCTGACATATATTTTTATTTTCTGAGCATGTTTTAATCAGTTCACTTGACATCCTTTTTACTATTCAGTTTGCAATTTTACCCGCTTGTTTGCATCTAATTTTGAGGTTAACAAAAAAAAAACCCCAAAACAGTAAAGGAATTATAATTGCTTATAACTCCCCTGTTTTGAAGCTGATACCCTGCTAAAGAGAAAACCAAGCTGAGCATGGGCAAGGCTTACTTGTGCTGGCTGCTATTACTGATTTGACTAAGCATTTCACAGGGGTAAATACCCAAATCATTCGGGGAATGACTGACACACTCTGACATGTGGTTAACAGCCTTACCCTGCTCTTTGCCTTCACAAATCTCACTGATGCCAATGGAACCTTCCAAATATTTCAGATAATCATTTTCCCCCCACTCTTAAAAAACTTTTACAGCCACGTCTGAACCATTCAAAGGATCCCTGACTGGAAAGGTTACTGTAACCATTTCTTTTTTTAATCTCTTTTTCTTTTTTTTTTTAACCTCCCCACTGATTGAGCTACGAGTTTTTTATTTATATATATATATATATATATATGTATGTGTATAATAATAATAATAATAATAATAATTTTTAAAAAGCCAGTTATGAAGGTTTGGGATATTTTAGCAAACTCAACGTAGTGTAACTTTGCTGACAGCTTGTCACATTTCACTGACTGTCTGTCTGGGATCCTGCGATAACATCTGCATTCACTCAGGGCGAGAGCTTACCCTAAGACAAAAAAGTGGGTCCTGCCACATAATGCTCCATCATTCTGTCAGTTCTGACATGGCATCTGAATTTTTTTGAATCACTAAACACTTTTGGGACTCTGGTCCTTATTATCTTTCCTTAGTTTCTATACTCGCCCGGCAATGCTGAAAAATGTAAAATGTGCAAACAAGGTAGTGGACGGCTCGGGCTTTTTGTCGTCTAATCCTCAGCCCCTCATTCATGCTCACTGTTAATCTCTTAAGACATTATAAAACTGTTAGACAAAGAAATGTGAATACCTCTGCTTCTCAGCAGAATGGGAGGAAACCAAGGAAAATCTGGATCATGCTAAGCTTTTCTTTTCACCACAAAAATGGTAACTTAAACCTGTTGCATCAAATTATTTATAATTCCCAACACTGAGGCTGGTTTTTCTTTTTTCTTCTTCAGCATTACAGAGCCAGCCTGGCAATATCACAGGAGGAGGAACGGTACTACTGAGCCTTTCCAAACACATCGAATGTATAAGTTACACATAAAAAAAATTCAACAGAGCCCATCAGAATATGGGCAAATTGGGTTTTAATCTCTCTGCTGTTTTTTTGCTCAGCATGGCACAGAGCTCATCATGCTGGAGAGCACTTTGGGGGATTTCTGTGCTGCAACAGGGCCTCCTGGAGTGGGGTTTGATGCTGGGGATGCTGGATGGGACAGGGCATGGGTGCCTCCAGGCTGGCTGAGGCTTTCCTGGCTGGATGGGACCCAGGGCCCCACTTCACATTAATCCAGCTCTGTTTGGAGCCGTCTGCTATTTCAGGTCATCATTTCACTCCTCCTGACTCCCACTGCTGCGGGGGTATTAGCATGGGGACAAAAGCTGCTCAAGCACCTATTCTAAACCCATTCAAACTCAAACCCACTAAAAATCACACCCCAAAATGATACTGTTGCAATCAGCTAAATTTTATTCAGGAATGCTGGGGCTGAAAACCAGATTTTTCATTTTCTACTTCTGCATTGTTGTCATGGGTGGTGGGATCAGATAGTCCAGTCTTAAAAATGCTCCAGAAGCACAAAAGTATTTGAATGCAAATGCCAAACAAGTCACTCTCTCTGAGCTAAATACCTACCACGAGGGTTTCTTTACACACAGAAACTTCTGTTAAAGTCATAATCTTCAAATAATTATTTAAACTATTGTGAAATCTGCCTAAAACATGTTTTATTCATCTCTGTTTGCATTAGTGTGAGGGGAAAAAGGCTTTAATGAGGGAAGTTGAGATGTTGCCTTTTTTGCAACAATGCCAGCCATCAAATTGGTGAGATGACTTGAGAAAAATCAGCTTTTGAAAGGGAATAATGAGGGTCCATACCGGTAGGGGTTGAGCTGCTCTGCCAAGGGTGGAATTGGTGATATTGCAAGCAGAAGGAAGAGTTTGTGGGAAGGAATGAACTCTGTCCACAATAGGGGGAAAGCCCCAGGCTTAAATGAACTGAGGGACACGGAAATCTTGACATGAGGAGAGCTGAGAAAGGAAAAGATGCAGTAGAAAATTAAAGTATATGAAGCCACTAAAAGGCACTCAGAGCCTGGTTAGCAAACCATGTGCACAACCAGTGCTGGAGGCAATTACAGCACGGACCTGCTGAAAAATAAACTGAGGAAGATGAGGGCCAGATATAAAAGGCAGAGATAAATGGGACTTACAAGAGATTGGAAGAAGCTGAGAAGAAGGAATTGTTTCACAAGGCAGAACATGGATTCCTGCTGACTCCAAGGTTTTGGGACAATGTGGAGAACAGCAGCATCAGATATGAGAGGAGGAGAACAGGGATGAAGTAAAGAGAAGAGCACAGCGCAGGGTCAGCATGTAGATGAAAATGCAATTTGAGACCACAGATCTACAAACAAATAATAAGAAAGAACTCTTCACACTGTCTTAACTGGGGGAAAACAGTAAAATATTGTTCTCTGTGCAAGAGAGGAGGTGTGTTCCAAAGGAAAGCACTGAGCACATTGATGCTCACCCCAGCCATCAACACCATTTTACTCTGCAGGCACAGAGGGTTTGGTAAGGTCATTTCTGGGTTTACAATTAAAGACAGAAAAATTGTTTTTTCTCCTCCTTCTTCACTACTCATTTGTCTGCCCACACAGGTACATATCCCAAACAGGTAGATGCCAAGTTAAGACTGGAAAGAAAAATCACTTTTTCTATATTCACATGCAAATTTTGCCTTATTTGAAGGTTATCAATGCGAACTTAGTTCACTTTGAACAGGTCGTAACATCACTCCATCAATATTTACAATTTACCTTTATAGAATATTTTCAGTAAATGCAGTAATGCTGGAGCTTTCCCACCCCCAAACTACCATTTCCCCCTCCAGGAGAGCTTTACCTTTTTTTGCCCAAAATCAACATTACTCCCACAGTTTTGCAATACCACGACCACAAATCTCTTAGAAAACATTAATATCCAGATTGATTTTTTTAGTAAAACACCCGCATAGCAAATAGCTACATTTTTGGAAAGCCCATTTGGCCACATGAGGCCGTTTCAAGAAGATAGGAGGGCGCTGAAGGTTCCTTTTTGGAAATCCTGAGCAGCTCCACACCGAGTCTCCAGCACAGCCCAGTCTGTGCATGTTGCCAATACACTTCATCAAGTTAAGACTAAGAACAACACTTTGGGAAACCCACTATACACCAGAGCCCCCTTACGCCCTGGGCTTCACCTGATGAAATGTTATGCTTTTTGTGGGCTCTTTTACATCTTTCCACACTAAACGCGAGGTCTGTGCTTTGAAAGGAAGGGCCACTTAACATCTGTGTTTCTTTCCCAAATTAAAATGTAGTGTACGCGCCAACGTTAGCGCCATCACATAAAGTCAGGCAGGATTATGACAACCTCTGTCCTCACTCCTGTGCGTGCCACCTACCATCCAGCCAGGAAACATGAGGGCTGTCATGACAATAAAGCTCCACGTTAATACTCTCTGGGGTAGAAATACTCTATTGCCCAATTACAGTTTTCTGGTTTTATCTCCAAATAAGTATACTTTTTTTACATATCTGACTAATATATCCTACTCTGCAGGCTCTAGCAAACAAAATATGGGCATTTTATTTTGTTTTGCAAGTTTTGCGATGTCTTTGTTAGACCAAATGCCCAGACTGCAATGCTATTGTTAAACATCAAACCTCAATGCTGTGTCCTCTGAAGCACACGTGCTCATCTGGGCTAATAAGCATCTTGCCATACCCCAACTCCTGTGCTCATTTGCTTCTGTTTAATGATGACCATCTCCTCCTGCCCACATCTATGCTCGTCTCTCCACTGCTTGTTGAGCCATCAAGACACACCTTTGTTTCATTTAGCATGCAATTTTCACCTCTGACCCAAGAAACTAGTCTTAGGCTTCCTGAACTTTATTGCCTGTTAATAGACTGCTGGCTCTCTTTTCAGCAGTCATAGAAATGGTGGAGAGACATTTAATTGAAAAGAGGGACAAAGCTAGAGCCTGAAAGGCAAAGTCAGTGGGGTTTAAACAAAAAAAAATATATCCAGCAATAATATGTTTGAGGAGGTTTGGATATTCTTTACAAGTTCGTGGCTCTTTACACAAATAAGAAAGACATCATTGATTTAATTATCTTCCCGGGGAACAATGGTGTAATACCCTGAATGGTGCTAAATGATTGATCTGGTAATTCATCTTCTGCTAACAGCTATCTGTGCATTTTGTTTCTCTCCAGTCCTCAGCCCGATGACATTAGCAGCAATGTCACGGAGCAGTGCTGGGCTTTCATAAAACACCCACAGATGCTCTTTCCTGCCAGTGTTTAGGGACACATGGTTATAATTTTGTCTGTATTTCTTTGTCGTAGATTACTTTTAACTACATCTGTTCAATTAAAACAGAAAAAAGAAAGACACAGCTAGAGCCCATCAGCTTTATATCAGAAGAAGCCTTTTAATGAAATAGGGAGATTTAATTTTGTAAGTGTTCTGATGGGTGCGAGATGCCTTTATGTTTTTTCAGAAGTTCTGTTTGGTGAATAGTTAGGAAAGGACATTATTACAGCATAAGGATATTATTGTACACAGAAAGGCATTATTAAAAGTGATTTATTGTCCCATGTTAGGAAACTTATAGGAAAAGTCTGATAATATATTAAACTTGTTTATTACGGACTTCATATAATTTTTGAATAATGCCGCTTTTTCTTTTGACAAGAGCAATAAACTCTGCTGATATAGACATACGTTGATTATCCCAAGTCAACTGTGTTGCTTAAAGAAACATGCCCAAACAATCAGCTTCTGACAGCTGCATCTCTTGTTATTTACAATAGCCATCACGGTAATAACTCACCATTTCTATATTAATAAGGCAGTGAAATTTATTATGATGGTATTGAAAAGTTATTAAGTACTGCATCCCAAGTGACAAAGTACCACAGCACTGTCACTATCCAAAAGCAGTTGCCCATCCATCACAAAGCTTTCCAGATGGTCCTGCATCTTTATCGCTCCCAGGTTGGTGACATCACCTGTTCACCCACTCAAAATTGATGATGAAAGCAAACAGATCTATCTTACTTACATTTACCAAATCAATTTAATTTTACAGGCCGTGGCTTAGTGACATATTGACTGTTTTCCTTAATGGCATCTACTGTACTTAATGCAAAGAACTCATCTTTGAATCCTGGCCCGCATAATGTGGCATTTCATAATAAATTTTTTATAACATATTTATTTAATGGGAAGAATTATGATTGTTTGTCAGTTCTATTAGATGCAATTATTATTCTCTCCAGTTTAATATTTTTTATTTTTCTTTCTAATGTTGTCTTTCCTAATGGCTAAATTCAATTTACCGGTTTTGTCTTTTAAAGGGACGTCTGGCATATCTCATTTATTTTTCTTCGTAATTTGATAATCTCAAACCTACTCCAATGGCAGCTTTTGTCTCTATTCATTTAATGCTCTTACCTGCTTGGACAGAATGTTACCAAACTCAAAACCTACCCTGGTGGTGTTTAAATAAACAAAAATCTCTTTGTTCTGAAGAGAAACACAAATTCCTGAAACATCCTCTCGGTTCTGCTCTGAAGAAAGTAACAAAACTTCCTTCTCCCTTTCCTGCTTCTAAGTCCACTTGACCCTTACGGTTTCACTCTGCTTCCCTCAGGAGTTAATGCTCCTCCTGATTAAATTAAAACCTCCGTGGCTTTGTGGGCAATACACACACAGACCTGCAGAGAGGTTTCTGTGGCTTTAGACCGTGCCATGAAATGTGCGATTTCCTGCCCTCAAGGTCAAGGACACGGTGGAGCATCCACTGTGGGTGGAGAAACAGTCAATTCTGCACAACCCCATTCCAGCTTTCATTGGGACAAAAGCTTTTGTGAGGTTTTACAGCTGTGCCACACAACAGCTGCTCAGCCTCCTGCACTGGCTGAAAGCCTCTTCCTGATGCTGTTGCCACGTTGACCTTGGGTTGGCTCAGAGCCTCACCAGCCCCCTGAGCACAGCCCCAGTGCCAGAGCTGGCTCAGGACAGGGGTGAGTGACACCTCCCTTCCAATAACCACTGCAGTCTCCCTTGTGTGACATTGATCTGAAGGTTTTCTGAGAGCAGCACTGCTGGCCAGCCCAGGAGGGAGCTTTGCAGGTCTGGTGCTCCCCTCCCAGTGTGCAGCAGCTTTGCCTGACCAAGGTAAGGTTGTGGTCTTTGTCCAAAAGAACGAAGTGTCACATCCCACCAGCCTCATGCAAGACTGTGCTCAATCACATTAATCAAAGAGTTAGAGGAATTGAAAGGTGGAAATAAGGAATAATAATGACAACATGGACTAATGCTGAATGATCCCCCTTGTCCTCACCATCTTCCACCCACACAGAAAAACCCAAAGGACCAACAGCTCCCCTTTGCCGTCAATACATTTAATTCAAACCGAATGACAAGTCCACCTGCTCGTATCTTGCTATTCAAGGACCTAATATTTGCTCATTTGCAATTATGAACTGTGTGTTCTCCGGGTGGGGAGAAAGCTGGTGATAAGCCCAGGGAGCTGGTTGGAGTATGGTGCTGACATCTTCTCTGAAGGCAACGCTCTGCTCGTAAAGCAGCATCTGCCTGCCCTGCTTCAGCCCAGCCTGACTCAGGCACAGCCTCACCACAAGACCCAGATGCAAACAACAGAAGAATTCAGGCTGGTGACACTTGCAGCCGTGTCCTTTTAGTACACAGCTCTGGAGGGGCTGTCTCAAGCACCCTCGTGCACACTCAGCCCAGGCAGGACACACGGTGTGAACTCCATCCCACGGGCACTGAACACTGTGTCCCTTACACAGAGCCTGACACGGCGGCTGAGCACGTGCTTAGCTCAAACACCTGGGTAATCCTGTTGATGATAAGCTCGTGCCTAAGTGCTTTATTGGACCTCAGCCAGGGTGCTCTATGCCTTGCAAAGCTGAGCTCCAAATGGGATAAAACATCACCTATGTGCTGAAGACAAGGTAAGGATGTCACCCCCACCTGCAGCTGCCAGGAGTGGATGATCTGTTGATCTGGGGGAGAACACGTTCCCTGCAAGGCTGGACTGGTCTAGTATTGATCAAAAAGCAGCCCCACCTCCCACTAGAAAACAAATCATTCCTTTTTAATTCCAAATAACAGGATAGCCCACATCCTTGTTTCTGGTTTTGCTTCAATAATAATTTTGCAAAAGTCCCTGGAGTCTTCTATACTGCTGCAATCCATATGAAAGGAGAAAACCTAGGCAAGGAATCTGTATTATACTTCCCTGCTTTCCAACCACCTGGCTGAGTGTGGTGCTGTTTTGCATGTTAACGCTGTTGAAAACAATTCAAGAAACAGCCAAGATTTGGTCTGTAAAAGTCACAGACTGGTGGCAGCGTGAAAGTGTCAAACAACAACAGAAAATCAAGGGGGTTTTTATTTAACACTAAAACACGCTCCATATCCCAAAGAAAAATATTCACAAGTGATGAAGCCTTTGTTCCTTCTATTTTTCTTTTTGAAAAAAAAAAAAAAAAATTATCTACTGTTCTCTCCCAGAGTGATTTTCCTGACTACGAGGGAGTTATTTCCCCCAGCACTGTCACTGTTTATTAAGAATAGCTTAACTCGAGTTTTAAGATGTGTGAATTCCACATGAAGTTATTTAGAAGACAAGGCTTTTTGCTCCGTTTTTGTTGAAAACAAAACAAACAAACGCTGCTTTCGACATTCTGGCATAGATTTTTCCAAAGGAGGACCCAAAAATAGAGGCTAATATGTGTACATGGGAATTGGTTGGTAACTCTCACTGATTACAGTAGAAGTTTTTGGGTACTAAGTAAACCAAGCTACTGGTTTAGGTGCTACAGCCCAGATTTGGGAGCATATATATTAGATTTCTCTAAAAGCCTCTACTTTTATTTTTAATGTATTATTTAATTTTCATAGCAAAGTATAGTACACCTAAACCCCAGAATCTCAAAGAAATTTAATTTTTAAAACTGCCAAAAGAAAGCAAAAGAATGCAGAATTAAAGCTTCAAACTGCAACTATTCCAGTCCCTACAAACCAGTGGGAAGCTTGTACTCCAGAACAATTTTTAGGAAGCTGTGCACTTTTCTCCAAGGACTCACATGAAAAATGTTAGAGGAGACATAAATAAATAGCCAAATGGCCTCCTAATTTCCATTTAGAAGTAATAGCATCAGCTCAAGCATACTCTACCAAATATGAGTTGTTTTTCAGCCTCACTGGCATGACAGGAAAATATACTCTGCTCTATAAACAGATTATATGCTGCTTTATAAAGCTCTAAAATATTTTTTTACTTCTGTGACAGGTTTGATTTATTAGAGTTTATTGCTCCTGGTTTTGCCCTCCTAGTAAAGAAATAAAAGTTTAGGATCAAAAGAGCTGGGAAGAATTTCTGCTTATGAATGAGACTTTGAGTTTGCTAGAGCAGCAAGAGGCCTGAATTTGGATATTGGTCGAAGGTAGGTGTGTGTGCCTCTGCGACCTACTCAAAGCCTTGCTTTGAAATACTCCCCCAGTTGTTTTTCATAGCAGGGCATGAACCACGATGAAATCACTAAATTTGTGTTCCTTTGCTTTTGTTTAAAAAAAAGAAAAAAAAAATTACTGCCATCCCCTTAAAAGCTTGTTTTCTTTGTTGATTAAGCAGCAGTCAATTTTCCCTTTTCAAACAAGCACCAAGCAACAGCCTCCCGACCCCCTCGGATATTCTACTAAATACTAAATACTAAAACCCCTGTGACAAACTGCAAAAAAGCTCGACCTTTCCCCTTGTCCGGTGACCCCCCGTTCGATTTGTACTTTAGCTAACCAATACTTGATTAGATAATGCTCAACTCCAGCCCCACAAAATGAGATAAAATTCAAATTTATGGCTTTTCATTTAAACTGATCTACAGCACTCTAATCATGACCCAAGCACAAGTATATCACAACAAATTCTTTTTGTGTGTCTCAGAGTGTGTTTTATGGCTGAACTGTATAAATGGACACAATGGACATTGTTTCCTTGGACTTGATCTGACAGAACTCTGCATTGATCCCATAGGGAGCCTTGCTATAGGGGAATGTAGGGACAGGCTCCATGAAATTCCTCTGCCTCCTGCAGAAAATTTTTCTTTATCTTTAAATTCTGCCTGGCTGCAGAATTTAACAGCGCAGTTCCCCCAGCTTCCACTTCTCTCCCAGGCTAATCCCAGTATCAACTCAGATGGATATCAGTCACAAAAACTGGAAGTCAGAAGTATCCCACAGCTGGAAATATCCAAAACTATGACAAGCTTTTGCAAGGGAAAAAAAATGTCTTTTCCAAAAATGTAGTTACAGTCCAAATTTATGTGTAACTGTAAACACTTCTCTCCAAGGTGAATGTAGGGTTTTCAGTTAAAATTTTCTGGTGTAAGACTTTAGACTACCTAGAAATACTAAACAACTGCAAAAATAGAGTGAATATTTCATAACCAAAAGAATAATATGTGCAGCATCAGAAAAAGGCTGAGGAAGATATCCATCTTTCCTTCCAAAACTATTTTAATGCTTGTTTTCCTCAAAAGAAAACATCTTCCTTCATCATCTTTGAAAGCCGAACACCATCGTACATTCAGTGTTCCAGCTTAAACTCAGATAAAATGAGAAGATTGATTTTTTTTTTAAAGCCTTAATCATCCTCTCTGCAGTCACAGGAGTAAGTACACAAATAGTAGCAGTGGTGCAACCCCACTATGCATTTCTTGGAGCACTGCAGACAAGAAGTGAAGAAATGAGTATGTCTGCACACAGCAAAACACTTTCTTTGGCCTATGGAACCAGGAGCAACATGAGCAGGTTGGGACATCCCTCCTTCTGAAGCCACCAGCTGCCTCATACAGCACCAAGAACTACCCTAGGAATTACAAGCAATCAAACATAAGAGAGTATCGTGTCACAATCTGCATCAATACAATTCACTCATCAAAAAAATGGAAAGATTTCAAAACCTCTCCTGCTACAAAGTCACTCAAAACCCACACCCAGCAGCACACAGAAACTTTGGTTCTATCCTTCCTCCATTTATGATTGAAATGAAATTTCACCTTGATTATCAGCAACAGCAGGATGAATTCTCATTTGTTAACTCACTTGTTGGCACGTGGCTGGACAGACACCTTGTTTCTCAAAAATGCCCATTTAAGCAGAAAACAACAGCACCAGAAAAGCTTAAATTTCCAAGATGATACCTAAACCTCAGTAAATTATAGTTTTCCTCACCATCCCACACTGCCTTTAGCACTGCCTGAGCCCACACACCAGTATGAGCTTCTACCCCCTTTAATATCCAAAGCACGAGCCCAAGGAAATGGTGGATTCCTGAGGAGTGTGATGATGAACATCTGGGGTGGAATGAGCATCACTGAAGTCTCCTCCAGCACTACCAGGTTCCCCCACATCCCTCCTTTAGTCCCAACCATCACTGTGTGCCATTTTATTCACTGTATTAACTCTGGTAACCAGAATTTCTTTATCTCTCTTCGACTACAGTAAATGTATTTAACCTACTTGTTGGAAAAATATTCAGTTTCAAGTTCCTCTAAGCACCACAGAGTACTTCTGGGTGAGTGACCAAATTGCAGATGGATTTTTGACTGTTGATTTTGTGTGATTTTGCTCCAACACTTTTCAATAGCTTGCCCCAGCTGTCCCAAATAAATAACACTATTCAAATGGCACGAGTCCTGCAGCTTGAAAGGGATTCAGGCAGCCAGCTGGGTGTCCAGCACTATCAAGATATTCATTTCTTGTCAAAATATCACAGACCCCAAAATCTTAAATATTTCAAGCAGGAAAACCAGTCTCTAATATTGTAGCATGTTGCCAGCATCTAAGGGTGTGAAAAGCTGGATGGGTTTTCCTCAGTCTTAGTGGGATTACTCTGTCCTACACCACTTGAGTGTCCAGTCTAAAATACACTAATTTTGGAATAATGTTAAACCTGCAAGTACAGCCATGTATCAACAGTTTTGCTCTAATTTCTGTTATCCATATTTGAGCTTAATTGTGGTGTGGTTAAAGGTCAGATTTTATGGTTTCCCGGTGCCTTTTTCAAATAATCAAGATTTCTCACTAGCAATTACATTGCATCACAGTCTGTTAACTCAACAGAGTGCTGCCAAGTCTATGATTTCTCCTGACACTATTCTGTCACATTGTCACAGGTCTCACAAGAGTTTGAACAGCTGGATGGAAAGTTCATAATGAACTCCCTGAGTGTTTATGGACAGTCAAGAGCAAATCAAGCTTCCATTTTCCACCATATCTGCAAGGCTGTGCTCCACAACAAAACTCCATTTTTCCTGGGAAAATGAACTCCCATCTCTCCAGAGGTCAGGCGTGCCCCTGGAGAGCCATGCAAACCCTGCACAGCTCCCCTTATCAGAAACCAAAGGAAACGTACAGATGGAAAGCAGAGATTGTGCTCTGTTCCTACAGCACATTGTTAAAACAATGAATAAAACCATGCTGGAACATTTGTTACATCATAACACAACAGCAGCACCAGTTGATGTTTGAATCCCTGACCTGACCATGGACCAGGAGCTCAGACAGAGCCTCACTGATACCACAGTAAGGAAAATGTTGTCCCTGAGGGCAGGGAAAGCAGGATTCAACACCTGTACTCACCAAAGGAGTCCATGAGCTCCTTCAGGAAAAGGATTTCCCAAAGCATCTACAGAAGTAACATGAACCACACCATTCCCATGTGTGCTGGGTATGGCACTAGCATCCAAATCTACTTCACCAAATGAATGGCAGAATTCCCATTAAATTAAATGGAATCAGGATTAACCCCCCAGCTTCTGCAGCCCCCTAGTAGCACAAAGTTGTTCAATAGCAAGCTTAGCCATACAACACTAGACTTAAGGGCTATTTTAATCATTGTTGACAGAAAGTGGCAATTCACAACCCTGGAAGCAGCATCTAGTTTCATTGCAGACGTATAATGCAGTGATTTTGCAAATCCCTCACCCAGACACATGATGCAGGACTATCCAAGACCTGATTAAAAATGGTATAGAGATGTTCCAACAACACTTTTTCCTCACTTCCCTCAAAATGAGCATCACCTGTAAATATACACCTAGACATGCATGAAGAGCAATATTAATTTCTGAGTTTTTTCTTTTTCAATTCACACTGGTCTCCATCCAGAAAACCCCAAGAGGCTACAAAGCAGTTTGTGCACATAAATAGGCTTTGGCTGCTGCAGGATAAGACTCAAATTCTGCAAATATTTCTGTGTTTATAGATAGACACACAAGAACTCAATGGACTGAAAGAATGTACAGCATCTTACCTCCCAGCCGTAACAGGGATCTTTCAGGTGTGGCCGCTGCTCGCCTACGAAAGGGCCAAATTTTTCCCCTGCTTCAATCTTCCTTTTGGTCCATATCCCTAATCCTGCTCCAGGAATGTTGGATTCTCGGAGCTCAAACTCTGAAGGAATGGGAATGTCATCAGGAATGTATATTGGAGCCTTGTAAGGAGAGCTCTCCTTGGGTGTGAAAGCTTCGCTGGAGGTTGCTGGAGAAGACGGCTCTTGGATGCTGATGGATGTTGGACACTGGACATTTGCAGCCTCTCCATCAGCTTCTGGCACCTCCTCCAAGGGAAGTTCTGGAAAGCTCTCATACAAACATTCATCACCTGGAAAAGAAAGCCAAACAGTAGGATTTGAAACACCCTGACAGATTTTGCATGTGAAACCCTTTCAGCCTGCCTGCACATGGAATGGATGGGACAGTTTGGGAGGCTTCACCAATCGCCAAATCTGCAGCAGAGCCTCACCCTGGATGGAGCTGAGCCTTTTCTCTAGTGTAGGCCTGGGGGTAACACAGTGTTTCTCAGTATTCCTGACATCAAAAGTGGTTTGCATCATTGAACACAGGCGAGGGAATTGCACACAGATGTAAAGGCAGGCACACCCCATTGTCCAGTCAGGTCTGGACACAGCACTGCACCCCACACATGCTTTGAAACTACAACTGAAAGCCAGCATTACATGATACAACTGAAATCTAAGAGAAGTGAAAAGCAGGAAAGCTTCACTGGTCTTGCAGAGAGACAGATTGAACCTAAAGTAGCCAAAATTAAGTTTGATGGCCTCCAATTAGTCTTTGGAGAAAGGATCCAGCCTACCACACAACTCTTGGCAAGAGCTTCAGCTGATGTAAATCAGTGTCTTACCACTGACCTCCAAGAAATGCAATGGTCTAAAATAAGTTCAGGATCCAAACAGCACCTTATAGAGAACATGATCTTTCTCTTCTTACTGTTGCAAAAAAACCTGGGGCAGATCCAAAACACATTTAAAAAACCCTTTCGTCTCTGGGGCTTAGCCAGCAAATCAAAAAAAAAAAAAAAAAAAAAAAAAAAAAAAAAAAAAAAAAAAAAAAAAAAAAGTAACAAACCTCACTATTTTTGACAACCTAAAATGCAAGACTGATTATAAATTCCTTTTAGTCAGAAACTCTGAGTTACTTCAGCAGGGGCTTTAGCTGCACTAGCAATACAGTGTTCAACCCAACACCACATGTAAAAGGAGCAAACCAGCAAAACTAACCAAAAAAAACCTTCTTCATTATTTATACCCATTTAACTTATTCATGTTCTTGGGTTTTTATACACACCAGAATTCATTCCACTTAATTCAAATTCAAAGGAGGTGAGAATACTGTTCTCCAAGGACTGAAACTGAGAGATCAGGTATTTAAAACCTGAGCTTGAGGATATTTGCATAATATGGTTGGCCCAGAAACGAAAGCGTTACACGGGGTTTGGCTTTCAGAATGACTCTGTTTCAGTGAAGAAACAGGAAACTTTAAAATGTTCTTTCAATTTCTTGCTCATTTAAGAAACTATCCATGGTAGATTAGCACCGTATGCCTTTTCCACTGGAAACTGGTCATAGCCCATTGTCTCTCACATCTTTGTTACATATTATCTCACGGTTTTATATCTGTTCTTTCATGCTTCTGGTGCTGCCTAAGACAAACACTGGGACATAACAAATCATTGGAATAGATTGCTCCCATCACAGGACTGGCAAACTGGATTCTTCATCTGTGAGCAATTTATTCACAGCCATGAACTGTTTTTCTTTCTTTTATGTGGCACTGGCTATGACCTCATACATGTCACAGGAAAGTTCAGCTACCCATCCCCTCGGCCTCCAGTTTGGCAGACTCTGCCTGCACTTTAACAATTGAACCCAATATCGATTAGTTTGTCACCTTTCTAATACCTGGCATTCTGAGAAGTAGAAAATCCTGACTGACTCCACCATTTAGCTGAGAAGGACACAGAGAGGGATTTTCCATTGCTGATGGTTCAGAACTCCTCCCTGTCATAGCTGACTTTGGCAATGATGCTCAAGGACTTGTGAAAGCACTGGAGCAGAGAGCTTCCTCTGTGCCTACCACTTATAAGCCCATGCCATACCTTCCTGCCCCCAGAACCACTTCTCTGGGCTCCAAAGGACAGGAACAAGGGCATGGAAAGGAGAGAGACACAGCTCTACCTGGATGCCACCACTCACTTTGCCCTGCACTGAGACAACCCCTTCAGCAGCCACCTCTGTTACACCATGGCACTGCTGCTGCCTCCAAACACAGCCGTGCTCCAGCATGGTGGCACAGGTGACAGAGGTCCATCCACACCTCCTGAGCATCCCCCAAAACTTGAATGTTCTCCCTGACTTTGCAGGCCAGCAGCAGTGCTGCATCCACTCAGGGCAGGCGTGCTCCCGTTCAGATGTCTTCCCCCAACTGTTTAGATTGCAGTCCTGCCTAAAAGACTTCAGCTGTTTTTGAAACAGGGGTAAGAAAAAAAACCAACCCTAACCCATGTATACACATGGGGTGCAGGAAGAGAAATCACACAAGGAAAGTGATCTGGATGATGATAAGCACATGGCTCACTGGAAGAGGTGGGGGCTGGGGGTAAAAACTTCAGGCATCCAAATCCCACTGATTTTCCATGACAGCTGGGTGCCTGACACTCAAACTCCTTAAAAAGCCCATCTCACACAGTCACTGCTGTTGTCCCTATTCTGCCAAGCAGTATCCCTTAAAACCAAGGCTCTCTGTGTGTCCCACAGTCAACTCTCCTGCACAAATAAATTATTTGGCTGAGATATTCTGTTAAGTCACAGCAAGTAATGACCTGCTCTGTGCCTGTCCCAAAGGGCCACCTTCCTCAGCTCCACTTGCCAGCAGTGCCTGCCCACAAGCCAGCACAAGCTGAGCCTTAAACATTCAGCAAGCACAGCTTTACAGATGTTTCATCTTCCCCAGGGACAGTCCAGTTTAATTTCTCTCTCGCAGACTCAAAGGCCTCAGTTATACTTATCTCAGTCATTCTGGCTACGCTCGTTTTTAGCCATATAGGGTCAAACCTGCAGCTGATAAATTGGCCTCTGAAAGCCTGGCAGGGAGACAAGTCCGTTTGCTGGGTCTATTGTGCCTCCTTTGATTTCCAGCAGCCACACCCGATGTCGTCGTTAAACACGGGCTCTCAGCTTGAAAGCTCTGGAAAATATAATATGCCTCTATGCCCCAAAGCTCTAAGTGTGGGTAAAATGGATTGCTGGAATAGTCCTTTGCCTGATTTAGCAATGTATTCTAGCAAAAAAAATATTTTTAAGCCTCAAAATAGACAGATTTGAATTATGATTGACCAAGAGATGGGAAGACCATTAAGACATATTTGTGAAATTAATGATAGAAGCAGCTCTACTGAAATCAAGGTACATGAACTGAGGTTCTGGTCTTAGTTTTCAAAGGGTGTATAACCATTTTTCTTAAAATTTACACCCACATGGATCAGAGGGACTTCCAGAAAAGCCATAGGATACTGATTGATAGAAAATCTTTGTAAGGTTAGAATTAGACACAGGGACTGCACTGATAAGCATCATTTTCACAGTGAACTGCAAATTGTTCACACAGATAGCACTCCAGTTTTGAAATTCAAGATGGCCTCTTTAAATTCCAATAATTATCCCCACCATAAATGGGATGAAATAAAAAATGAGGCCCCTGATAAGGGAACAGATGAGATTAGGTTATGTGGAAGCTTAGATATTAGTCTCCATGAAATTCTTCACCGCTATTTTACAATAAAAACATGAGCAAGCTTCAAAGGAAGCCCAGGAGTAAAGGTTAATTGCTACTAAAAGGCCAGGGTGGACACCTGTGTTTGCACTTTTGTCACAACCTTGCCCACCAGCAGGAAAGAGCCCACGTGGCTGGGGATGTGCCTGACGAGGACGGGAGAGCGACGCGCCAAGGCTGCTGCTGTAGCTCCAGGGCCTGGGGTCATTCCAAGACCGAGAGGCCTTCTGTGCACGGCAGGGAGGAGGAGAGGACTTCCTTCCATCAGGATGTTTCTTAGTTCAGCCCAGTTTTCCTCTCCAAGAGCAATTAGGCAAGAGGCGCTGATGGCCGAGGCAGAGGTTGGACGCAACCCGGCACTGCTGTCGGAGGCGCGGTGGGACTCGTGCTCAGCGGGGCTGTGCCTGGCTGCAGCTGGAATGTCACACCATGGCACCTCACTGTGAGCAGACACGCTGGCCTGGTGCACTTATCTGTGTTTCAGGGCAGCCTTAAACTCAAACTTCTCACAAAGTCTTGCAGGGATCAAGTCTGCACCCAGATCTCCATGGCCAAAGCCAGTCGTAGCAAGCAGAAACATATCCATAGGGAATTCTGTTCTTCCTTTCCTCAGGTTATTTGTGCCTAAGGAGGTGCATTCCCAAAGTGACTACTGACTGATAAACACTCTAGCACATAAATGCAGTTCTCTCTGCACTTGGATTCATGCACTTGCCCACCAGTGATTTAATCATAAACTGGATTACTCCAGAGGAAAGAGGCAGGCTGAAGGCAAAGGCATCTAGAGAGCCTAATTCAAAATGCCATCACCTTCTGAGCAGGATAAAGCAAGAGCTGAGATAAATGTCAGAGTGGCTCTTTGCAATGGGAAGAGCCACACACTTTTATGCCTGCAGCTTCTCAAAGGTGAGGTGACCCCTAGTCCCAAAGATTAGACACCATGAGGACACAACTCTGATGGAAAAATTCCATCACATGTCAGGAGTTGTGAGCTCCACTAGCTCTACAGACCATGCCTTGTACAAGCCTTCAGCAAGGATGCATTAATGATGGCTTTTGGATGGTGGGATCTGCTGAATTCCTTCTGCAGGAGGTGAGGGTGGACCTGAATTTAACAAAAACTCCTAAACTGGATCCTTGAAAGAGACCGGTGAACACTTATATTTGTTTGACCTAGTATCACCATTCAGTGAGGAGGAAATCAGCCTGGACTATTTGCAGGGATATCTGAAAAGGAGACAGACATTTCCTGTTGCATACAAATGGACACCTTTATCTGAATTTCTGTTTGAACAACTATTAAAGAAAAAAAATAACCTGTTACAGGCAGAGACTGATTGATTACAAAATATAATCAGTCTAGAACACAGGAGGTCAAGAAAAGCAGAAAATTAAGAGAAGAAAGCCCATTAGCTTCAAAAGGAGTTCTTAGCCAGCGAACAAAATGGGAGCCACCTGACTGTCCACACGAGGTAGGCACAGCTCAGAGGGAGCCAGAGGAGATGTAGGAAAGGATCCTTAGCTTTAGAAGCATTTAGAGATTGGGTTACTATCTCCAGGCACAGGAAGGACTCCAGCCAAGGGCTGCATTACTCTGCTTGAACACTTTATCAGTCACCGTACCTGAAACTGGTTTGTTCTGCTCCCTTTTCACAGAACTGCTCTGTGGAGCTGGACCTCTTCACGGTTATTTATTATTATTTGTATTGTAACAGTCTGGTACCCCCAGGCAGGACCCCATTGTGAAAAGCATTGGGCACTCCTAATCAGGTGAGATTAGATTCTAACCAGACTAGAGCCAGTAATTCCCAGTTAGGTGAGAATCATAAAACATGGGAGAGAAATGCTTTTACAAATGGCAAGTTCCATTGTACAACAAAAGAGATTACAAGCGCGTTTAGAGATAAACACAGCACTTGAAGCTGTTCTGAATCATTATTTCAATTACCAAGGAAAAATACTTTCACAACCATTAGCTTCAAACACATGGGGATTTTGCATATTTGTATTACTTGACCCTAACACAAGTAGGAGAAAACCAAAGCTGTCCAAAACTCACTCAAAAAGGTCCAACCCCAAAAACCACGCTCATGCAATGAGAGCAAGGGGAACCAAAGCACCCGTGTGGTGGCCCCAAAGGCCAGATTCTGATTTCTCTTACACAACTGTTAAATCTAAAGTAATTACTTTAGACTTCCACCAAGGAATAAAAGAGATCAGCGTCTGTCCTGGAGTTAACCAAAATTACTCAAATTTCTTCAGATTGACACTAATGTAACAAAATGAGAGGAAAATGTGGTGCCCAGATTTCAGCCTTCCCTTCATGCTCATGACACTGCTGATCACAGAGGGCATTCTCCCAGCAGAGCTCCCACACCTCAGCCTGGAGCCACGGCGAGCAAACCCTTCTGCGTGCCGGCAGAAGAGGGAGTTGTAGGAAAAGCTGCGCGGACAAAGGCAGGAGAAAAAGGCAGCTCAAGGCAGCCTGAGCACGGCTTTGGGGCTGAAATACATAAATCATCAGCTTCTCATGGTGCTGCACTGTGGGCAGCAGTATCTACATGAAATGCAAAGGGGGCTCAGCCAGGGTCACCTCTGGAGCACCCCACGCCAAGGACATCTGGTGGCTTCAGTCTGTGTCTCATGGCAAGATGTGCAACAGCAAGAACAGAGAATTCACGTTAAAAACCCTTCTTGTGTGGGAAGCAGCTTTTGCTTCTCCAATCATAGTGCCTGCAGAAAACAGCCCTGAAACAAGAGGCTCATTCTGGCAGCAGAAGGGAGTTCCTGATGGGCACCGAGCACTCGGGAGAAATCTGTGCACAGGCAAGTGAGAGAAGCAGCTGAACACGCTCTAAAGCATCAGGTCTTTAGGAGAGGATAATTTCAGCATTGCCAAGTGTTGGTACCAGACCAGCAAAGTTGTAATATAGTAACTGTGTAGGGACCTGCCTGTGGTCTCTGGCAATTCTCACCATCAGCCCCTACAATAACTAGTAGCATTTGGTGCTCTGTCTAGTGTCATTCATGTCTAATTGAGCAACACAGTCAAAAGCATCTGATGGGGACCAGACGCTGGCTTTTAATTAGGGTCCAGCACTGAGAGACTCTGGGTCAAATTCTA
The DNA here is from genome assembly GCA_910950805.1 of Acrocephalus scirpaceus scirpaceus. NCBI lineage: Eukaryota > Metazoa > Chordata > Aves > Passeriformes > Sylviidae > Acrocephalus > Acrocephalus scirpaceus. The sequence goes on from OU383781.1 coordinate 3,920,807, forward strand.
CTTTCATTTGCACGGGAGCTGCTTTCCTTGATGTGGGGGGGAAGCTGCACCTGCATGACTGAAAAGTAAAATTTGGCTGCTTGTGTTCCTGTGCACTTTTCCATATAAATTACTGTACTACATGCAGCAACAAAGGTTTATAAATGTTGGCTGGCACGCACTGAATTTATTTACAAGTTAAGTCTAATTTTTATTTATAGTTCCAGTACAATCATCTCTGGTAGAAATATTTATGTTATCTGTACTTCTGGTCTGTTAGAGCCTACTGCAATCATAAACATGGCTGAAAAATTATTCGCAGTTAGCAGGGTTTAAACTACCCATTATATCACTAGCTAGTGCCAATAAACTTTGGTGCTGGTTGATAAAGTTTCCTCAATGGAATAAATATATATTTGACTTTCAAAACCTTTCCTGGGTTACACAGAGTGGGGGGTAAGAGAAGAGGGAAATGCCAGCTGTAGGATTTGATATACTGAGAGGCAAATCTGCAGCTAGCAAGGAGTCTGGAGAGATCAACACGAGCTGGGAGGCAGCCTAAAGCGTGTTGAAACTCTAACTAATAGCTTAAATTTGTATCTTGGTAAGATATTTCAACTGAGGGGAGCTGCAGCAGTAACACATACTCACTAATGCCCTTCATGACTCTCTATATGGAGTAGACCCAAGGGGAGAAAAAAAAAATCTGCCTTGAAATTTTTAGCCCTGAGTATTGGTCACTGCTAAGGGAGGAAAAATGGATTAGGGGAACCAGCTTTTGTTCATTGTTTGATTGCCATAATGGTAAACATGACATATATTCTCACTCTGACATGGCACAAGAAGCCAACCAGCTCAGGACAAAACTAAGGACAAGGAGGTTAAACGTGAATTAGTGAGACCAGCCACTTATACACAGAAAAAACCTATTAGGAGCAAAATTTAACTAAATCTGTATCAGCTGGGGTAAGACAGGAAAGGTAATGCACTTTAACAGTCCCTGCCACAGTGAAAAACTATTGCTGTAAAAGAACATTTTTAAATCAAAACAATTACTTAAACCTATAGAATTATAATCAACATAAATGAAACTTTATCTCGATGTAATAAATCAGTGTAACTGAACTTCTTTTTACTCATTAGTAGACCTTTACCGTTTTAAACTGAGATGTGTCACAAAGTAGCACTGCAAATCACATGCCTCTTTCCAACAGAAAGCAGTAATAAAAGATGACTATTCTACCAAATTATAATGAAGACAGATAACAGAGTGAATTATAAAACAAAGGTTATAGATAGAGACTGAGCCTTGTAGAGGTAATGACTTTTAATTGGATTGAGTTTATCATATTTTCAGAGGTACAGCACAACCAGAAGAAAGGATTAGAATTATTTCCACATTTCATTATTTGGCATAATGAGAAAACAGAGGGAGGTCCACATCCCTGATGTGTTTGGTAAGCCACAGGAGATGTTGAACATGTCAGTATCTGGTAGAGTTCGGTCCTGAGACACAAATGCATTCGCTGCCTTATAATGCGGCAAAGTGTAATCACTTGAAAAGGAAAAAAAAAAAAAAAAAGGAAAGGGAAAAAAAAGCCAGGTCATGAAGTTTTGTTTCTAAAGCACATTATGAATAAAAAGGAATTTAACCCCTTCCTGCCAGCAGGCACTTCAGCACTAGCCTGCAAACACCCATCCATTTGTTTTGAGGAGCTGAACAATTCTCAGTCTAAGCACCAAGAGCTTAAAAAGAATGAACCAGTGACAGCTCAGTGACCCCATCCTCTCTCTCACACCACCAGGGCAAAAACACCCTGGGGAGGACCCTGGGAGGGGACCTGCATTACCTGAATCCCAAAAAGACTGCACTCCACCTGGGAAGAGAAGGGAACAGAGCCCAGTGGGGAAAAGGCAGCTCAGAGTACGCTGAGCTGGAAGGGACCTGCAAGGACCATCAAGTCCAAGCCCTGGCCTTACACAGGACATTCCCAAAATGCTGGGGATAAAAAAGCAAGATCTGGGAGATTATCAGAGAAGGAGGGACCTGCTCCTGTGCTACACCCAAGTATTCCAGGAAGGGATGGACTTTTGGGGAGCTGCTTCTGGAAAACCGAGCTGCTGCAGAGCAGAGTTTCGCACCAGCAGCCAGACAGCTTTTTAATTAAGCAATTACAGTGAAAGAGCATTAATTATACTCGAGTGACACTGTGATACACTGTAGTTAAGTCCTTGAAGCACTAACAGAAGTACTCATAACAAATACACTAATCAGGAAAAGTATCGGATAATTAATCCTACAATACTGTCCACTTCAAAACCTCAAGGTCTGGCAAGTCTGGCTTCCAGCATTTGTTTCCGAGGAGATACAAGGCCACAATTTTTCCTGCAAGCAACTCCTCAGCAGAAGGTCACCCAGTAACATGCAGGATGTACTTAGCTGATTGGAAAATCATGAATCTCAAGAGCAATTATACTTCGTATCAGGTATACTCTGCAGAATTCTGGGGTATCAGTACATGTTTATATCTGCTATATTTTTTAATTTTTACAAAAAAAACCTCTTTGGAACAGTTTTATTTCATCACATGTGTGTACACATTTATTCCTGTATGGCAGTGCTGTTTGGGGTGGGATTACTGTAAAACTTGAATGAAAATTTTTTCCCATTTGTCTCCATGAAAACCCAGGGCCTTGGCTGGCACACTTTGACAAGTTCTTCTCGTGGATATGTCACTCAAAAAATCCACACATTTTCAGAGTGCAAAAATATTTGTTGCATTTTTTTTTCAAAAAACAGCATTCTGAACTGGATTTATCTACATTATATCCACCAGCAATTTGTTCCAGACCCTGCTCATTCCTCAAAGCGATTCCACAATTTTTTCTGACATAACTCTACCTGTGCCAGCCACATATTCTAAACAAACACTAATTAACTTTTAATCTCAACAAAATATTCATGGTTAATAAAATGTATTTGTGTTTCCTGTCCCATTGCAGAAGGCTGGTCTGTCCCAGCAAACAGAATTTCTCTTAATGCCAGTGGGACTTTTGTCTGAGTTTACCAAAACGTTCATTTCAGCGGTGATGCAGATAAGGTTTGCCCATGGAACTGGCACCATTTACTGCAGGTATCAAAGAAATGGGAAAAATCTACTTGCTGCCCTAGAACAAACCCCAAACTCCATGGTAGGATGACTTTAAACAAGGATGGAGGCAAAAGGAAACTACACCCATTAAGTACAGCTAAATTCTCAGTTACCTTTCTAAGATGGTTTGTTTTTCTAGGAAGCGTGGCATACATGAGTGCAAGGAGCTACAAGAATCTGTAGCAATTATTTTTCTTGGCCTTTGTATAAGAGGACAAGGGGAAACACCAGGGTTTTTGCAGCCAAGACATCTACACAGAGATAAAATGAGGGCCCAGCTCCTCCATCATCACAGGTTTCATGTGCTTCAGCTCAGCTGAGGATGCTGCACTGCCTCAGTGGCCACAGCTCACTTCCCATGCCATGTCTGCACCCTCTGCTGCAGGAAGGTGCTTGCAAAAGAGGAGTTAGCTTCACCTGAAAATCCTTCATTTCCTCTCCACTCTTCCCCCCCATTTCTTTCCCTTCCCTTTCTCAGAGATGTTTAATTTTCTTTCCCATGTTATTACCAAAAAATCGTGAAAAAGGAAAACATTCAGAGAAGTTAAAGGGGAAAAAAAAAAATTCCAAACCCCAAATATTAGAGCTCTGAGTTTTGCTGAGCAATCAGGAGACTTGTTTAAAAAGGAAAAGTGTTTGCAGAAATCTGGCAAGTCCAGGATGTTGTCACCTCTTTCCTATAAAATTGTTCCTCGTGTAATTTGGAAACTCCTCCAAGGGTGTTTGTCTGGCTGTACTTTTACCTAGCACTCTGAAGGGTGAGTTCTCTGTGGTTCAGTGCTTGGAGGTTTTTAACACTATCTAAGAGCTTTCCATTCTTGCCTCTCTCCCGTGCTGGTGGTCCACAGCCGATGCTGGGAGGTGCCTGTTCTCTCTTTAACACATATTTTCAACCTCAGCCAAAAGCTCTTTGCTACTCCCTTCACTTGGACACAGAGCAACACCTCCCTCTGTTCACCCCCTCTTCCCTTTTCTTTGGAGGAAAATGAGCAAAATGGATTACATCCATCTGCATTGCTGAACTCACAGGGGAAACTTCTGGAACTCTGGAGGACCAAGAGACTGCCCGTGTCTCATGTTTGGAGAGCTCCATGCAAGCCAAAGCTGCACAGGCAGATATCACAGACACAGAAATAACTGGGGAGTTTTTGGCCCAGAGTTTTCCAAGCCCAGCTAGCCAGAAAAAGATGGAGAAGATATTTCAGCACACGCAGGACTAACAGGAAAGACCTCCTGGGCTCTCACCTCCCTGGGCCCATCAAACCACAGAGTCTTTGCTTATACTGGGAGCGGGGTAGCTCTGAACCTGCACACTCAGTTGCTTTCGCAAACGTATCCAGTAACAAATTCCCCCATTCCCTCTTGGGTTTCTCATTTCTTCCACAGGATCATATTATCTCATTTGCCTCAGATGAGCTCCATGGTGAATAGCTCATCTCTCCCCAGTGCTTTGAAGATGCAAAGCAGGACAGTATGGAAATGCCAAGTGTTCCCGTAGCACCAGTAGCCTTTCAGAAGGCAGGAGGAGTGACAGTCCTTATTCTGATCACATCCTCCCTCCAAAATCAACAGTGACACCAGTGTGAAACCAGAACGAGACCCCTGCTGTGAAACAGTTAACATCAGTTAGATCTAGTTTGACTTTAAAAAAAAAAAAAAGGAAAAAAAAAATTGGGACTACAGTTTATTTTACATGGCTTCCTGGTCAAAGCCTCAATCGTTTGGTAGATATTTATTAATATATATTAACTGTAAAGAAAGTTAACTGCTAATGTAATTTATTCCCCTCTTTGTTCCATACACCTTGTATTGCTTTCTCTGAAGCTGTTGATCTTGGAGCATCAGAGGGGTCCTGGGGAGCTGCTAACAGAGAGCAATAAATCAGCACTCTGAAAGCTTCTGGTTCATCCCAATAACTTGGAAGAAAATTTGAAAAATAATCTTTTTTTTTTTTTCTTTCCCCTTTCCAAACTGGCAATCTTCACAAGCTCTATTGTTTTCATGTGCAGGCTGATATATGACAGCTTAAATAAATACATAGTTCTTAATGGAGTAAATTCAGCCTTCGTGTAATTGGATGCCATGCCATTAGAGACCTTGGCCCAGGCAGTGCTCTCCATCCCCAAGGATCTCACAGGACCCTTCAGCCTCAAACTAACAGGAGGTTGTTATATACTTTAATTCTACCTATTATGTCACTGTGGACTAATCCTCTGTTATAAAGAGTACTTAACTTTATATCTATTTATGTTTACGGACGTGGATTTAAGTACTGTTTATAATGACAAGGATGTATATATACAACATGTATATGTAATATAATATATATATAAACACAGAGACACATCCTAAATCACAGAAGTGGTGGAGTCCTTGAGCTAAAATGGCTTGAGAAGCTGAGAGGTTTTTATGTCAGGAAAATAATGTGGCTTTTCCTGAAATTGTCTTGAATTCCTTCTGTCCAAATGAGAGCCAAAAATGCTGAGAAATTTTCAGGCTAGACCATGACACCTCACAAAGCCACAAGTGGTCATACAAGAGATCTTGTGTTAGATACCCCTCACTGCAGCACCTCTGTCTCTACCAGGAGAGAGAGAATTGCAGTGATACAAATTTTCTGCTCACAAAAGACACTTCCAGGGTAAGGAAGTGGAAGGAACAAACTGCATTTTAAAGTTTTCCCTGGTAAGCTCATTAGAAACTCAAGTCAAATAAAAGCAATGTTCCTATAGAGCACTTTTCAAAGCAAGCATCAAACTGGTATTTAGCTGACCTCCACACTCTGGTGAACCTCAGCTCAGCAAGTTTGGTAGGGCCATAACTCCAAGGGCATCAGAGGAAAATAATCCAAGCATTATCATGAGAAGGTGTTGAAAGAGCTCTCAGAGTACATCCATGTCTCCATCTCACTGAGTGAAGCCGTGGAGGTGAAAAGAACCAACCCATGGTCACAAATCAGTGGCATGTTTGGAAAATAAGCAATTTGTCTGGACTTTCCATCCCTTGGTCCCTCCTCACAGTTCACGTATGGGCCACAGCCCACACAGGAAAAGCTGGAGATGAACAAATGGAGCCTTCCAAGGGCTCTAAAGCAAAGGCTGAAATGCGGTGAGCCTTGCACGAAAAACCCATGTTGGGTATGGAGAGAAGTTGCATTGTAGTGAGGGCTGGAAAGGTCAGCTGGAGGAGGGGAAGTTCAGGGCAAGCACCAGGATGATCCTGGCTATGGGATTCCTCCCCGAGGAACTCTGCTCAGAGCTGTTGTGCCCCCTGCACACCTCATCATCCCACTTTTCCTGATGAAGCCAACATCGTCCCTCCCCAAAATCAGTGGAAGCACCAGAACCTCACTTGTACCAAGCTTGAGGGAGCACACAACCAATAGCCCAAAGCTTGAGCAATACTTCCAAAAATAAAAAACAAAACCTGAACCAAGCTCTGCAGGGACTGAAAGGAGCTTTGATCTCTTAGAAAGTGCCTGCAGAAAGGACATCTCCAGGGCTGAGACCACCAGAGATGCTGCCCAGTTCCCACACTGGGCTGACAGACTCCCACCATGCTGGAGAGCCCATTTCTGTCCCCTGCTGCCCACCAGGGACTTCATCTCAGGATTAACCTTGTGTTGTCTCACCAGAGGCCAAAGCCCCAACACTTATGCACCCAGAGGGAATTTTGCAGGAGAAAAAGGACTCAACATGCTTTTTGTCCAGGTATTTTAGCTGAGAGAGGTAGACCAAAAAAATACCATTTGTTGTTTAAAGTGCAAATCCCAGCAACTGCTTGGAACAGGAGCATTTGGTAGTTGACACATCTACGGATGTTTTAAATCATAAGGGCATCCACTCCATTTTAGTTTTAATGTGTTTGTGTGCGAAGTTCTTTGTCATTCCAGCCCACCTGTCTCAGGGCACAGAAATCAAAAACAGGAGTAACTCTCAAATTTCACCTCAATTTAATCCATCACAGAAAGCAGACTGGTTTTGCACTGTATTAAAATAAAAAAAAAACCACCAGGACATTTAAACAAAGTGACACAGATCATCAGCAGATCAACTGAAAATGACAGCTCAATCAAACAAATGTATGTTGAGAATTTCCACAGGGCAGCTCTAGCTGCAGCCAAACCAAATTTGTTTAGTATACATAAGTTAGCTGCTTAGAAACATTCAGTATGCTGCTAGCCAGATGATGACTTTCCCAGATAAACTTCTATTTAACCAAATATCCCCCCACCCATGGAAGTGCTGGCAGAGTTTTAATGGATTTTAGTCTCTTAAAAATCTGACTTTGGTGGCAGGCTGGTACCCACATGGCCCTTAGCTAAAAATAACTAAACACAGCTTTAAAATAAGTGTTATAACCACCAAAAGGTAGGCAAAACTCTATAACCCTGATGGAGTGCTTCTGGCTGCCAATTAATTCACAAAGGGGCAGGAGGGTGAAATACAAATTATGAACTTGGGAAGCACCAGAGAAAACTGCACATCCTGTGTCATATATTAGGTATACAGAGATGAGAATATTTGTCTGATTCCTCTTTTAAAGCAAGGTATTCCTCTTGAAATCAATGAAAAATCTCCTATTGATTCCAGAAATGCCACATAAATCTCTGGCTGAGGAAATACATTGATAAGAGCTCCCCTCTGTGATTCCGCCCTGCTTTAGAGCAGATTTTCTATGGTGTCATTTGGTAACAGTCAAAGTTTAAAAATACTTTTGAAGATGAGGAAGTAATTTGGCAAATTTTGTTTAAAATTCATTGAAATATGCAAGAAGTTTTATCTAAACTCAGATGCTTGAGCAAGAGAGGCTTTGGTTCAGACAACAGCAAAGCTCTGGGCACAATCAAGGCATTGAATTTCAGCCAGCCTAGAAGGATTTTGTCCATTGCTACTGAAATCAGTGGCCAAAAGCCCATCTGATGTGAAATAGCCAGATTTTATTCAGGGTGAGCATTTTAGGGAGCAGTGGTGCACTTGCTGTTCACCCAGCACATGTACACACGTGTGTTTAAGGGGTGACTGTCCAACTATATAACTCCAAAATGAATAAGGGACATAGAATGACTAGCTAACACAATGATTTGTAATATAATTTTGGTGAAAGTCTGTATTTAAATATTTTTAGGTTGGGTTTTTTTTTCATCTTCTGCTTTGCTAAAATAAATGACTCAAAAATAGAAGCTACTAGGCAACACATATCCGCTCTTCAAAGTTCTGTCAAACAGAAGAGCTCCTATAAAGCACATATTCTGATGGACATCTGCTTGCTATTTAATACCTACAAAAAAATACAAATGCAACAAATTAGGAGGCCTGTGATGCTGGAGCATCCCGAGGAGCAGTGTTTACACAAACCATCAGAGGGATGTGGGATGGCAATGGAGAGAATAGATGCTTACAGATATGTCACAGCTTATTTCCTTGGGGGGAAAAATATGCACCAAAAGGTCATTGTAAGTGATGTAACCACCCTAAATAACTAGTACCCAACCTGGAGGTTGCCTGAGAAAGCCAAAATCAGCTGCAGTGTGGCAGCAAGGAGAGATGTATCATGGAAGGCTCTCATTGCAGAGGAGGAGACAGAAGTGCCCCTGTTGGAATGCAGAAATCCCAGTGTCCTGTTCTCATCATCAGTGTCAGAGGTCCACAGACCCCGTGAGATTAATAAAAAGGAGAAGTTTAAAGTGTCAGAATCTGATGGGACATGGGGAGAAAGAGAAAATTCCTTAAGTACCCGCATGGTGGGAGGAGTTGGCTGTACACAAAAATGCTCACTGTTGAACACTGTTTGATTTCCTTAAAAAGTATCTGTTTGGGGGGAGTTTAGCTCGTGAGTTTTGAGTGCATAATTGTGCTTTTGCCAAAATTTGCACGTTGACATATTGCTAGGGAAGAAAACCATGGGAAAGCAAGGATGAAGGATGACAAAAACTCAATGTATTAACCCCCGGAAGGGTTCCTGCTGGATATTGGTTTTTTCAAATGCTGTTTCTCAAAGTGCAAAAGAGCCACCTGATGATTCAGTACAGAAATCACAGAGCTCAAAGTTCATATTATTTTAAATGGTACAAGATTAAAATTAATCTTTTCCCCTTACATTGCCCCTGAACACTAAAAAAGGTGAAGTTGTCCATGCAACTGGAAAACAAATAAGATGTAAACTCCCAAATTAACACTTAGAAGAGAAGAGAAGCAACTGTAAAAATAAATAGAGAAAGGACTTTAGACAAATTAACCTGGTCTACCCAGAGTAGCAACAAACAAAAAAAACCCCACCAAAAACAAAATTAAACATTCCCTGAAACTCTTCCAAAACAACAACAGGAAATGGGAAATTTTCCTTGATTTTAGCAGTATGGCTGCTTTCAAATTTTATGTCTGGAGATGCAAACCATCTCAGATGAAATCCATGCAACTCCAAATATCACCATCCTCTTTTTCTGTAATCCCAACAAGCCACACATAAAATACAATTCCAGACTAGCTGAGCTGCTGTGTGTACTCCACTGAGAAACGCATCAAGGGTGGTGCAGATTATCATTAGTAGCAGAGAAACCAAAGATCAGATAAAATCTTCATGCCTACTCCCAAGAGGTTTGTCACTTTAAAAAAATCTATTTTTTATTTATGTGAGTAAAGCTATTTTTATTTTTAGGGAGTTAAACGCATAAGCTCAAGGAGACAGAGCATACAACCCAAAAAGACACTTTCTTCATGCTGCTCCCTGAGGAGAACATGCCCAGGACATACTTTATGTATGTATGGGTAAATCTATTTCCTTTTCTCCCACTGGCCTGGCTCCCTAAGGTGCAGAGCACCCATCCTGCACATGGCAGGAGTCCAGAAATCCATACAGCTGCCTCAAAGTGAAAAGCAAACCAGCAAACCTTTTGTAATTTTCCCAGATTATTAGGAACCCTCAGCAGCATTTACAGCCCTGATTCAGGGCTAATTTAACCCAGCCCAGACTAGAATCAGCTCACAGTGTGTATAGAGAAGTTTAATAAGAATAAAGATGATTGTAGAAGTTAATGTAGATAAGAGCTAGAAGCAAGAAACTCAGCTTCATAACCATGACCAACACAAGGAGATCTGCAGAAATCAAAGCACAGGATGCACTATGGTTTCCACTGCATTCCTCAGCCTCAGAGATCTGCCAATATTTTGCACGTAAGCACACAGACCTTCAAAAGAGCCGGGTTTGTCCCAAGAAAGTACAAAACAATCACTACAAAGGCGAGCAGTGAAAAATCCTCCTCCTGAACAAACACGCCGTAAAAAATGAAGTATAAATCATAAAACCCAAGTGAAAACAACCACTCCCCCACCCCAAAATTGCCCAAATAATGGGATGAGGAAGTTTTCTCTGATGAGATTAAATACTGCAAAGCTCTTTCCAAGTCCAGTAACAAACTGCTTTAGCAGCAGTGGCAGAAAGCAGCACAACAACGCTGAGCAATGCAGGGCAACAGAGAGAGGCAAAGTAAGGATTGATCCAGAGCCCTGGGACAAAAGCTTTGCCTTCCCTCAAAATGCACGGAAAAGGCTTCTCACAAGTGTGCCACCTTGCCTAACTCCACTCTCAGGGGTTTGCTGCTCAGGTCAGTGGAAGAAAAATGAAGCTAACAAATGTTTTTGAAAACGCCAGTTCTTGAAAGCAAACTTATTACGCTGAGCACTGAGCACCATCAAGCACGAAACTCCGGCACCGCAGCTCGAGACAAAATGCCAGACCTTCACACAAAGCACCTCTCTAAGATTATTTCCCCAAGTCAGCAGAGAATACAGCGAAATAGGTCATATATCACAGGAGCAAAGCAATGCCATGCTCAGCAATGAAATTCCTTGGGACAAAGGGTCTCCACATTTATTCTGTCCCACCGTCTCTCAACGTATCTCAATCTCACAGGAGGTCAGCTTCCTACCCCTCAGTCTGCCACGCAAAAAGTGTGGCAGCAACAGAAAGGAGAGGGAAGATGTTAAAATGAGTCTTTACTGTCTTTTGCCTTGTTTCCATCCTTTTTGAGTATATGAAACCCAACAAAATGGGCAGATTCCTGTGATTTGTAACAAAAGGGGTTACAAACACAGACACCAGACCAGGAAATCCATGCCTCCTATATAAATCCACCAAAAGCAGTGGCCTCATGGTGACCTGCTCTAGCAGGACACTGGGGCACCAGGATGGTGTTTGGAGGCACCTTTCACACAGCTCTGTCAATGTGGAGTCTCACTCCATCACTCCCATGGAGAAGGTGGTCCTCCTCTTCACCCTCTTCTTACTAGGAAGCTCATTTCTGGCCTCAGAATATTCATGGACACTTTACTGCCCATTTGTACTTGTTCCAGCACTGTCCTTTAGCTTAAATGGTTTGCTGGGAGTGTTTGTCACCTTCAGTATCAGACATAACCTCTATCAGCCTTCATTTCCCTCAGCTGCACAAGCCAAGCTTTTTAGCCTATTCTTGTACACAATTATCAATCATCAGCTGTTCAATTAAAGATGGTGCAATTCTAAGACCCAGGAGCCTCAGGAAGAGAAATATCCCAGCCACTGTGACAGAGACAACACCAAGTTGTGTCAGGAGCAAATATACAATGAATTCATAAATCAGGAGAGAAAGCAGGGGCAAGAGGAGAATTGAAAGCAGCATCTCCCCTTTCAGTGGGTTAATGTGACTTCTTCTCACTTTGCTGCAGAAATCACATCCAGGACAAGCTGCTTTCAGGAAGCAATTACAGGGAAGCAGCAGTGCAGAAGATGGATCTGTTTCTCAACTCTTCCACATGTCACTTCTCAGGAAGGAGCTGGTCATGGGGCTCACCACTTCAAATCTAAATATTTCCAAAGGAAAACATCCCTAGATGTGAGTATCATCTACTGGTCGCACAGGATCTGCAGTTGTACAAACCACTTGGAGGAATTTTATGGACCAATCCAAAGAACATCAATTAAATTCTGATCTCTCTGCTGTTAAGGGCAAACTACTGATTGATTGCACAGGGCGAGATGTCATCTGTGCTCTCTGTTGCACTATTACCAGGCTCTGTCATACAAATTTCATGTGTCCCATGGATGTAGAGGACAAGCAGGATGGGCAAAAGCTGTAAAATGCAAATGTAGGAGTTTGACCTAATGTTTTTAATATTTTTATTTAACCTTAATGTCTTTGAAAATCAATCATAACGGAAGATATTTTCAGCAATATTTCTTTTTAGTTCTGAATACAGGTAACTCCATCATATAAATATAGATCTGTGTGTCTCAGGGCAGAGAGGAACCTTCCATTACAAAGGCCTTTCTTGGAAGAAACTTGATCTTACTAATATTGTAAAAAGCTATTTTATAATATAGCTCCCTTCCATAAAAAGTTTCCAGAGATTTATTTTCATTCCAGTGTGCAAAAAAAACCCCAAAAACAAGCTTCTGTAGAAAATAAGTAACCTCCTACAGGCAGCTGCAGTGATCATGCCTTTATTCAAGTCAAGATAAACATGCTCTAAGGAAGTAAAAATTCCTTTTAATTAAAACATTTACCAGTATAATTTTATTTGTTGGAAGTGCATTGACAGCTGTGAATCTGCAGCAGGTGCACGTGACTGTTTCTAACACCCCCTGAAGAATGGGTAAAGCCATTTTAACTCCTTGCTGTATTCCCTCAAGTCTTTGCTTCCCCTCTAGGGGAGGAGAAGTTTGTGCCTACCCACACCCCTCAGAGGGCAAATCCAAGCCTTTTCTACTAATTGATGCTGAGGTTAACATGAAGCAATTCAAAGCCTCTCATTAATTACTGCTAATTGTCATGGCAATCTCCTTTCCCCTGTTTTACATCATGAGCAAAAGATTTTTTTTTCATTGCAGAATAGGTAAGAAGAGAGATGCTTGGGAAAACATAATTAGCTCAGCTAATTAGTGTGATCTGATTTGAATATTTCTATTTGCTTTTGTAATTAAAATAATTTTTAAAAGCAGCTCAGTGAAGCCATCTCCACATTCTAAATATTCAGTTCATAAATTAAGATAACTAGGCTGCAAACCTGTTTCTTCATTAAATAAAAAAGCCATCTCTGATGGCAGAACATCCCCCAGGCAATGCTGTCCACAAACCAAGAGGGAAGAGGCTCCTCTCCCAGTGGGAAAGCTGAGAGGACACTGCCATGTTAAACCTCCACAACCCAAAGTTACTTAAAGGACTAATAATTTAAAATTAGAATTTTTTTTTTATGAAATAATTGTGTCTGCTCCCTTTGCCTTTCATCTGCAATTAGGTCAATTTGCATTGGCATCTCTGAGTCCCACCATTGCTGCTCCCATGCCAGTGGTGGATTCAGAGCAGTACAGGGCAACTTTAAGGGAGGGTGGAAACCTCATGCAGAATCTGTCCTAGAGCTGTGTTTTAATAACTTTAATTCCAAGCTGCTGAAGAATTCCTTAAACACCATCAACCCTCAGAGTTTGGAGGTTTGAATAGATTAACTGGATGGGTTTTATCTCCTTGCACCATTCTAGGAGGATATATCTCCATTGAATCCTTCTGGGACGAACAGTGAGCTTTCCTCTTGATGAGAAAATGAGTGAAACATTCCTTTGTACACAGAGCATGCCATGGTAGTGATTTCCTTAAAGCTTTGGGGTTGGCTGAAAAACCCAGGCACTGAAACACCTCCTACAATTTCTGTGACTGTTGTGAACAAAGAGGATTCTCAGAGCTGTTGAAGAAGTAAAAATACAAACACATTCATTTACCCAACATCCCAGCTACTACTGGGGCTGCTGTGCAACCAGAGGAGGCCAAGCACTTTGTTTTACATCACCAAAGCTCACGAGCCTGTGGTGTCAGACTTGCACAAACTGGATGAATAAAAACAGGTAATGATTTATTCAACCTGTTTCTGTTTCACATAATAGCCTGAGCAGATTATGATATTCTTTTACATGCTCCCAAATCCAAATACACTTCTGGATATTTTTAAAGTCACGACTGACTGGAAATATTTGTGATTTTAGCTGTTTTGTTTAGCAACGAGCAGTCAGAGCTTGCTCCTACCCCCCGACCCAATGAGCCCCCAAACATTTCCAGCCCAGGCTCATGCAGATGTGAAATTAATGTTCACCTTCTGCTGGTAACTCTTACCAGCAAAATAATAAATTCAGTTAATAACGGAAAAGAGTATTCATGGTGCTTTCTTGACAGTGCTCATTCACCTCTGCACTTGTTATGGTAAAACAGAGTATTTGACACTGCTCACTTTTGGCAAGGCTCCACCATTCAGACAGTGCTGCAGCCACAGGCTGGAACAGATCCTGGGCAGTAAAAAATACAAAAAAAACCCAGCCGACATCTAATTGTAAAACACAAATGATTTCCTGATGGAGCAGAGGCTTTCTAGGAGGCTGCAGCCCATCTCCAGGTAGGCTCCCATGCCCTGGAGGGGTGTTTCTGTACAATAGCTGTGGTCACTGCACAGAAACACCTTCTCCTGCACAGGGTGAAAGCCTTCGGTTGTTCTTCCAAGCAGGACACAATATGGAACGTGACTGGGGAGTTTTCTCCATAAACAAACCAACCCTCTTTCCTTACAGAGCTGCCTTTCTTCTCCCAAGTCCCACTAAAAGCTTGGAGTCTCCTTGAATCTATTAGAAATCTTTCCTGGAGAGAGGAACCAGACATTGTAAATGAACCTTGACTTAGAAGCCCCCTTGTACCTGCAAATATCCCACAGATTCCAGGGGCATTTTATGTCCTGCCTATTTACCTGTCATGCTAGTTCTCACCCTATGATTCATTTATTTTTAATGCTTTCAGTGGTTTTTACTGATACTTTTCGAGGTGTTAAGGTATCCCCCCTGTAGCACTTTTGGATTTCCTTGCAGAACTAATGCACTGTGGCAACACACAGAGAATATTGTTAAGATGCTTTGAGAAAACTTTTTTTTAAAAAAAGCTGTCCCCATTACCTGCATACACAGAGCCATGTGTAAAGGACTAATAACTCAGGCCAGGCTCTCAAATAAGCCTCATGAGCACAGTAGGAGGCTAAATCCTGAACCAGGCCCATCTAGAAGGGACTGTGACCATCACCCTCCACACAGGGCAAACACTGAGTCCCTCACAGCGTGGTCTGGATGGTTCTTAAAACCATGAAGGATGAGGATTCCCATCTCTGTGCATCCCACTGCTTGCTCACACATAGGACACTTTTCTTCCCTACACCCAGCTCCACTGGTGTAAGATTGGTGGTTACCAGTGGTGTAAAATTGGTGGTTTAGGTGTATTTTTGTGGCAATTCGGGTGTAAAATTTGTGGAAAGTAAGGGGGATAAAAACTCGCTGTTTCCCACACTCTGCTTGATCCAGCCCTGGTTCCCACAACCAGGGATCCCACCAGGTTCTAGCAAAAAGAATTGTTCCCCAGTTGGTCCTTTCCCTGCTTGTAGCTCCAGAAAAACCCTGACTCTGTAGCAGAGCTTTTTCTTGAGCTTTATGGGATTTTTCATGCTCCAGAAAAATGAATCTTTTTGGACAGTAAAGATCTACCAGGAAAGAGAGAAATCCTCAAACAGAAAGCCATTGGAGTTTAGCCTCATCTGAATTCAGATCTGACAATATTGTAGCCACTCTGCAGAGCTTGTTCTGGCACAGTAGTGCCAAAATATTTCCCAAAGTCCCAGGCAACTCCAGAATTGCTTTGGACAGTGCACTGCCAGGCTGGCTCCAAGTGGGATTGCCTCTCTCCACAAAAGCTGCCACCACACTTTCTGATTCCCCTTTTGGCACTCCAGTGTTAAGGGCAAGAACATCTAGAAAACATTGAAAATATGACTCAATATTCAAACACCTGCACATTCTTAATTATCCAAGTGGCTCCCTCCATCAAAAGTATTCATTATTTGCTGCATTTCTTAAATAACGGGGAAAGTCACCGCTGCATTTCCCAATAATGTATGCCCACAACTCTATTTTCCCCATCTGCTATGCTTGCCTAAGACTGGTCATTTGTTACCTGCTAGTTCCAATTGATTTCCTTTTGCCTCTGCTTCCCCTCGCCATGAGTGCAGGGAACAAACAGCAGGATTTATACCAGCCATCCAGTACCAATCATTAGATAACAAGGCCCTTTACTGAAAGCATTTAGAGTAAAACAATACTTTAAGTTTACCTTTGCTTTCTTTATTACTCCAGGTTCAAAATAAGGCCAAAGAAGTTCCACTTACACGGAAGATTAGACAATCATCCAATATAAATCCTTCACATCCTGTGCAACGTACAGGGCTCGGATTCTACTGCAAGTGATTAAATTTCTTTTTCAAATTGGTTTCATGAGATGCTCAGGCCTCCTTCTCTTATGCCCATTTGCCACCTATTGATTTGGATGTGGAGAGAACAGCTCCATTTTTGGTGGCTTTTGACCCACAGAATCCCAGGCATGGGTGACTTTTGGGCTTCAGCTCATCAAGCTTGATGGAAAAACAGAGACAGGGATTGAGAAAGACCAACTGGTTTCCTTCCTTGGCTTTTCCCACCTCAAATCAATTAGGAAGCAAGTGAAGTCACTTTGCACTGAGCCTGGTTTCGTCTTCGTTTCCTCTGCACTGTGGAAACTTTTATTCCCCTGCACAGAAGAGAGCTGGACTAGAAGAAACTAAATATGAGACACTAAGCCCAAGAATATAAAAATCAGCAAGAAATTCAAAAATTCAAACCTGCCAGGTGTGCACTGAGGCTCTTTTGGGTGATTTGGTCCATCACAAGGAGGTAATGCTGCATGGCTGGACAAAATGCTGTCCTGATGTAATGCCCATCCCATAATAATTGCTGTGTGCATACATAACCTATTCATATCCAACCTCTGACAGAGTCAGAACTTTCCACTGAAACAATATAATTTCTTTCCTAAAGGCAGATTACGCTCCAGTAAAACTTTAATAACCTTATTCCAGCAATAGCTGTTCTACCTGCTTGAAATTCAGTGTCAAGGGAAGTGGTTGATACTCAGCCACCCGAGGTGACAGGAGGAGTTCAGGTATTTTAGGAGAGAGGTTTTCTGGAAGATTGCTGTCTCCTCTCACCCCAGCCATCACCAGAAGCAGAGGGTGATGTGGAGAGAGCCACACTCTTCTCTACACACGCCTGAAACTGCAGAAGCAACAACACCCAGAAAATTGAAACCTTTTAGGTCAGGGCTGCCAAACAGCCTGGTTCCCTCTGTGACACTGAACGGGCCGTCTCCATTACCTAATTCTTCTGGAAGTTCAGGGAAAAAATGTCTCCCAGTGGAAACTCCTGACTCCTGAGCACTTTGGCAAATCTGGATCTTGTTTAGGTGCCTAATTCAGGGCTGAGAAGCAGAGGACTAGCAGGGTGATAATAAAAGAAAAGATTGAGGCAATTTATCACTGGGGAGCAGCACAAAACCCTTCCCAATTCTTTTATTAAACAAACTTTAATCAATATAGTCTGGTTTCCTGAAGTTAGACGCGAGCTGGGAAATCCAGATTTGGATTTCACCAAATAACTCATGGCTACATCTCCAGAAACAGGCTGGAGAATCCTCCTTAATTTTCCACAGGGTTATTCTGCTGGAATAAAATTGATTCTGTCTCCAGCACGGTAATGCATTTTTGAATCCTGCTTTATACATTTTAGCAGATGCAGCATAGCAGCTCTTTTAATATTTTATTAATATTATATGTAAGACAATATAATTTATCACAGCATTTTGAGACAAGGGTCAAACACTTCTTCTGACAGAAAAATTAAAAATCCTTTTCATTGAATATTTATATGTTCTCCCATAAATAAAAAAAGAAGTTTTCACATAAAAATCTATTAATTTCAAATCCAAGTGCTTTGGGTTTTATGCAAGTGCAAAACCTTTGTAAGGGACACTTCCAAACCTCAGTGAATCCCTTGAAAATGCCCTTAGACCCCAAGGGGCTCAGCCTGGGCCCCGTGGCATTTAGTTGTCAAAAGGGGGACCTGGGTACATACACTCATGTGCTAATAATTGAAAGGTCAGTTCCATACACCTTTCATTTTGTACAGGGCTGGGAATTCCATCTCCAGTCACCCACAAGTCTAAGGCTGCCTCAGCTCATGAGAAAAGAGAAAGCTGGCATAATTCAAAGAACTGTTGTCATGGCCAGGTTTTAAAAAGTGCTCAAATTCCAAATAAATTTGACTCTAAGGTTTTTGCCGAGGCCTCTGTGAACTGACACTAAAAGGTTGTTGTCGAGTTATATCAAAAAAACCCCTCTGATTGCAGCCAACTGTCCATCCCTCCTTCAGCAGGGGGGCTGCATGTAATTTTCTGCCTTCAATTAAGATTCACCACTAAATTCATCTTCTTTTAAAACCACATTATTGCACCCTATGGTATCACATGAAATGCACAGCAAAGGTTTGGGAATTCTTTTGGAGGATGATGGGGAGTGGAAGTCCATGTTAGAGGCACAATGGAAATAAATGCATAATTCAGTCCTTGCTTTTTTATTTGTCCTTGGCATTAATGAAGAACAAATTAGCTACTCTCCTTGGGTGTCTACCAGAAATAATAGTAACAACTAGAGCTCTTTCCCCCCCTCAGTAATATGTTCCTTTGTAGATAAGCACTGTGAAGAGGTAAAATTATGTCTTTTAAAAGTTTACTGTTTTCTTGTTCTAAGATGTAAATGATAAGGTTGGGACTGGGAAGTAATTCAGAAATATTTATTCCACTGAGACAATAGCTTTTTTTGTCATCAGAAGAAAGAATCGGTGGCTACCAAAATGAAACAAAAAGACAACAGCATTAACCATGGCTTGTGCTACACCAGTAAATAAGAAACACCTTCCCAACAGCTCAGCACAACAAAGCCTGGGCCCTGACTGAGGGATGGGAATACCCACCCCAGAAGGTGACCTGGCTGAGGGACACAGCATTTTTATTGTTACTCATACACGTGCAATAAATATAATAATAAGACACTGGAAGCATTTCCCCCCTCTTCCAGATGATTAATTTACAGCCTGTTTCATCAACCTTTTATGATGTGTAACGGGGACTTATAAATAAAGTAAACAGCTTTGCATCGTTTTACAGGTGTGACACCCTGACCAAGGTGGTTCTTGGTTGGGAGGAAGCATTCAGCCTGGGACTGGAGCTTACTTTAAATAAATTGACTCCAAAGCATTGAAATCCATGATATAACCAAGACAAAGCACCAAAACAACACCTCTCAAGTGAAGACCAGCATGGGGACATGGCTGAAAGACAGATCTGCCTGCAATGCAATGCATTTGTGTAATTAAATCAACCTGCCACTCTCTCATCTATTATGTAGATGCAGAAATACTAATAATAATTATCCTCACATATCTAGAAAGACTGAATTAATGGTTCCAAGCAGCAAGAACTTGTTTGTGTTTGGATCTCTCTCTCACCAGAGCTTCTTTAACTAGCTCCTGGGTAGAATTCATTAATTTTTATTAACAGGGAAAACATTTGTCCCCGTGACAATATTTGCATTGCCTGAATGATTTTCACCTCTGCCACAAGGTGTACTATCGGCTCATACATCACGCGATTACTTGGAGAGCAGAAAGACCCTCAGTCATTAGTGAGTGAATTAAAGATGATCTAAAGAGCTATTAATCACAGTGACAAAAGCCTTAATGTTGCTGTGACCCTGGTGGAGCCTGGGGACTAAAAGGGAAGCTGAGGGAGAGAAAATGGAAACATATGTTTTCTCCAAAATAACCTACCTTAGGAGAACTGTCAAAGATAGAGTCCCTTCAAACTGAGAAATTCTGCCATACCACTGCTCCTAGATTTTACTGGGACAGGTTCTGTAGCCAGTCTGCTTTATCATTATTTACAGTTACTATAAACAATTAAGCAATAAAAGATCCATGGTATATTCAGACCTTCTTTTTCATTGCCAGGGGTTATTTAAAACCAATATATTTGGAGCAAACTGATACTTGTAACATACTGTAGGATAAACAGAGATCACTTAACTCACAACATAGTTCAAACTAAAGACTTAGCATCCACGTCCCCTGTGGAGAACACCAGGCAGTAAAGCCTGCTTCTGCATTTTCAATTTGAAACTGTACTACTAAATAAATTCAAGAAAAAGTGAAGGCTTCCATTTGCTGACACCAGCTCAGATTCAGCAAGGTGAGTCAGATGCCCAGACACAAAGCTTAAATCACAAAAGCCAAATATATTAATATTTCTATTCTCCCCAATAACCACTTTAAACATCCTCAGTTCCAACCTCTTCCTATTGGGAGTGTCTTAGTGAGTTGTGTCTATAACAAAGTTGTCTCTGCTTTGTGGGCAGTAAGATATCAAAAATAATAGTAACAGAAAAAACTGTAAATACAGATGTAGAATGAGAAACACTGCACTGTATTGTATTTTCTTTTCTTCAAACAGACAGAAATTAAATAAACTGGTATTTCTCCATCTGTTTGCCCTGCAAAGGGATGTGTTGGAGCAGCTGAGCTCCTGGTCCCCTCTGCTGTGCTCTCTGTGCCTCATGGGCAGCACAGAGCTCCCTCCTGCTGAGTGTGCTCTAATGCTGCTTCCAAGCCATGTTCCCTAAAGATCTGACCCCACAGCTCTTAGAGGGTTCCCATTTGCTTCAGCTTTGAATGGATCCAGAGGTGCAGGGAAACATCTGTAAAGAGCACAGTGGCCAGATGATATTAAAAATGAGTTTAAGCAACACAAGGAACCTTCTACCTTTCTCTGCTCTCCTTTTCCTCCACCCTCTGAGCCTACAAATTGGACAAATTCGATCTCCCAGAATTCAATCAAGAGAGTTTAAAGTCTCTTGCTCCCATCCTGTGCTGGACTCCACAAAGATGAACTTGTTCTTAGGACTGCTGGCTTACTTTTTATAAAACTCTTAGTATTTAGTGATGTGATATCTGATCGGTCTAAAGTAGAACTTTCATCTCAATGAGAAAGGGCACTACATATTCATCTGGTGTCAGAGCCATACATAAACAAGCTTCCTCAAATGACAGATCAGAAGCAAGAAGTGGCCTCTTTCTTCTAATAGCATCAGCCCAGCTGCAGATCTCAGTGGCGCTTATTCTCAGCTGGTCTGCTTTCAACTTTCACTTCCCATTTAGAAAGCTAAATTGGGAGTGCTTTAATCTTCTGGGTTCGTTTCCTTAATGAGAAGTGAAAGGTATAAGTGGCAGCAGGTAAAGAGATATTGAAAGCTGTGGCAGAGTAGCATTTAAATTTTAAGGAAAGCTAGATCAGAGCATTTTCTAACATTCCTTTCTTCTGTGATAGTAAAAAAATATTATAAAAGCCATAAGAAACAAAGTTTTGTTGCTGGGAAGACAGCACATCAGCAGAAGGGCAAACTTTGAGCGGGGCAGAGAGGAGAATGTGGGTTTTGTCCTGGGGTATGCTGCAATACTCTGCCCCAATGCACCACTGAAAGATGTTCATTTGAGCTCACATTTCCCAAAGAGTTTGTTCAGCTTCAAAGTAAGCAAAGACACTCTTGTTGCTTGTAATGTCCTCAACACCTCTCAGGATGAGGCCTTAGGAGCAGAAAACAAAGTTGTGGTTAAGATCGCCCCTAAAAGCTTCATCCTGAAAGTATTTTCTGCTAGTGGAAAACATCATGGCTTGGCTTGTTTGGTGTTTCTTTCTGGATATTAAAAAATTGTCATGTCCCTGCATCATTTCTTCCTTCAAAAACCTGAAGAAAACTAAGAGAAAAGCAATCTGATGTAACATTTATCCCATGAAGAGGCAGGTGTGATCCCAGGACAAGCTTCACAAACCTCAGCCTCTCAACAGAGCACATTTCACTGCTCATTCCTTCACCCAAATACTTTTCCTGCTAATCTGTGTTTGTTTAGGCAGAAAGAAATTCCTATCCATTTTGGTCACAACCAAGGAGTCTCATAGAAATCCAGGCCCTGGGTTTTGATATCAGTGCCCACTTGATGATATCACATCAATAATTCCAGAAGTGGCCACTGCATGGGACTCCTCTTCAACACATGCAGCCCCACTGCTCCTCTCCTCCCAGTGCCTGAGCACACCTGGATCCCCCAGATCTGCTCCATCATTACATATCTTCTTATATTTCCATTAAATAAGAGATATAAGATAAGAGTTTCACTGCTTTTGTGTCTCTCCTTCCAATAAGTTACAAGTACAGTGACATGGGGAAGAGTCGTCAGATAAAAGTGCTAAATCTCAGCAGCAGAAAGGAGAAATTGGGGCACATTTTACAAATATCACCCCAGGTCCATTAGCCATCAGAAACTACATCATGGAGCACACCATTGGTGCTGCATTCCCATGGGGAGCAGTCTGGAAAAACAGGTTTATATTGTGCCAAGACACCTGCTAACACCCTTCGCTATGATCCCCCCTCTGTACCTGAATTTTTCATGGCTAATTAAGAGGTAACAGCACCTAATTTCCCACTGCACTTCGGGTGTTTGGAGGAGTGCTTTATTGTGTTTCCTTGCATTTCCCCTGGGTTTTGTTCCTACACATCCGATCCATGCGTTACTGACTTAGCTCATTAAATATAAATTGACATCTCCACTATGCTGAGTGGAGTATCCTCAAAATCCCTTAAACATCATCGTGCCTTAGAAGTAGCACGAAGCAAGCCAGAATATCCTGTGCGAGTGAGAGTCTGGGAAACAAAACTAACAGAGGTTCATTCCCCTAATACATGGAAAAAGGGGATCCAGTGCAAATGAAGCATAGGATGGTAAATAAGAACTGTATTCGCTTGCAGTCATGCACTATAGCCATTAAACCTGAAGGTCTTAAAGGTACCAAGCAATGCATATGATAAATTTCTCAAAAACATCCCAGCCATAACATAGTTCCTGCTGATTGCTCATTTACCCATAATGCATGCTGTCATAGCAAAGCCTGACAAATGACAGCCAAAGCTCAGGTTATTTTTTACACTGACTGCCAAGCCCCTCACCTCAGATTATTCATTTATTAGGGCAATCACTGAGGTCTGGGTACTTAATATTGTTTTCACCAAATATGAAAATGATCTACTTGCCTATTCTTTAGTTCCTCCTAGGGCAAGCCATTTATCATCAGCCCTGGATAAATGACTGCTTCATTATAGCCATAATTTATGAGATGTTAGAACTAAAGAGCCACACCTAAAGACTTAAAGCTTTAATATGGATTAAAATAAGATAATCAATCAAGCATATACAAATTCTCTTTAGAATTATTTCTTGCTTTGAAATGGCTTTGCATTTTTAGAATGGAAGTAGTCTTAAATTTCTTCTTATCCAACCCCAGCCAAACTTGCTTAAATGTCCATGAGGACGTCTAGGATATAACCTTGTTGGTCAGCCTTAGATACTGCTTGGCAATCACCACATAATTCAATAAAACTGCCTTTTGGGTTAAGGACATTTTTTGTGGGTTTGATGGCATAGGTGTAACCCAGACTGAGAAGATTTACAAGCTTTCAGCCCAGAACAGGTGGGGAAAATGCAAAGTGATGCCAGACTCCAGCATTCTCCATAGATACTGCCATGCTTTTCATCCTCTTCTGTGGAATTTTGTTACTCTGGTGTCACAGAAGAGAGACAGTTGAATGTTACTATTGAAAAATATTTCCATGGTTTAAAGGGGGTTTCTCTGCCTGAAACAGCATTTCACAGCTCAGAGTTTGGGTGAGAGAAACCTCTTCCTCTAGCTGGGGAATTAAATACCCCTCCCTTCCCCAAAACTGTGTTACAGCTTGAAAGCAAAAGTTGCTGGTTGGTCTCAATTGTATATTTGCCAGCACAAAGCCAATACAAATATTATTCCTCAAGCAAGCATCTTGCTTGAAACACAAGCCTAAGCCTACTTGACCACTTAATCCTGCATCTTCTGAAGCCCCTGTTGGAAATACATAATATTTTAGGTTTTTTGAGCACGTACCAGCAAAACAAGGATGGAGCTATGGTTTCCATGCCAGCCAGGCTTGCTGTGGGCACAACTCTCAGGCAGTGCTGGAGCCCCAGGGGCTACAGGCAAGATGAATGAGCTATCCCAGGAAGCCCAGAGCAAGTGAATGATGTGCTGAGCAGGCTGCTGGGAGAGGGGACTTTATTTTGCTCCTGAACCAAGCCCCAGCCCTGGTGGGTGACATGGACAACCTGAGCTTCTCCCTGAAGTTCAAGCCTGGATAATGCACCCAGAAGGAACAGGGGGGGTGAGGCACCCAAAGACCCTGTACTTGGAGCCACAATTACAAAAATCAAACTTTCCCAACAGCAACAGCTTCTTGCTCTCAGGATAAGTGCCTGTGACATGTTTTACTGAAGCAGATTGTTGGGTTTATGATGAGAGAATACACTGCAGCTTCACTCAACACAGCTTTAGCCAATGAGGCTTCCTCAGTAATGCTAACAGTGATTTAAATTTAATCCCAGCACCAGGCTTTGTTAGCTAAAGGACATTTTTCACTCTGGGTTAAGTCCCTTTCTCATACAACTTGGTGTCAGCACTTCAGCAGGAATAAAACAATCCAAACTCTGCAGTTCCCATGTGTGAGAGCTGTTTAAGTATATCTGTGGAAGGAAATGCTTGATACACACATCATAGATGCAAAGAATTTTAAAATGTCTACCTATGTATGTGGTTATAAACATATAAATCTATAGGAACATATTTGTTGGCACAGGCACTTATAAGATTTTTTGAGACATATGCAAATAAACACCTAAAATACAAGATTATAGGCATAATCTAAAAGAAAGACTGTATTTTCATCCAGGGCCCCAAAAAGTCCATTTCCCTAATTATTTTGGGAGGTTTTAACTGGAAGTTCAATAGAATTGAGGCACAATGCTGTTCTCAACCTCAAATGTGCTAAGAAAAACCCATTTCCCCTGCATGTGCCACTGGGCTGGGGGACAACACTCTCAGCCAGGCTGTACCAACCCCTCCCAACCCATCTCCCTTCAAGGAGACCAGCACCTCTTCAAGTCAAAATCCATCATCATCATCCTCTCTTAAAACAAATTCTCCCTCAGAGCAAGAAGCTGTGTTCCGCATTCTTCGCCAAAATAAATGTAAAATCAAGTTAGAAACCCTCCAAAATAGGGTTGGTAATGCAAATATTGACACAGCAAAGAAGAGGGAGTGCAAAGCATGGCTGGACAGACAGTCTGAATACAAAATATTTCACAAAAATGTCATCTTTATTTAGTGGGTGATGAAATCAGCAACTATTTTAAAAGATTTACAGTTTTTGTAGCCCAGACACTTATGCCCCCAAGTCATATAATGGGAACATGAAGCAGAGGCAGTTTTCACAAGTTGTGTTTGGGATTAATGAGGGGAGCACTCTCAATGCCAGCCTCGTGCTGATTTCCATGGAAGTTTTGCAGGAGCAGAATTTCTAGGAACAGGTAATTAAGCAATGTTCTCCCCCACTTCTTTTTCCTACACAAAGGCTTTATAGTTACACAATTTAATTCTCCTTACACGAGGCCGAGTCACCACCAACCACCACAACACTGAAGGCACACTTAGGATGCAGAATGGAACGTACGCATTGAGAAAACACACAGAAATAAATAAAATGGCACTTGTTTTCAGTGCTGTCAAGTGGCACATAAACCTTGGTGGTCATCTTGGGCCAAATTCTGCATCCTGTAAGGCCATGGCCCTGTGGTTTGGTTCACCAGCCCAAGTGACTGCTTGAGTGTTGTGTCACCTTGTTGGCTGCCCTGTGAATTGCTGGTCTAACCTCTGTGGAGAATCCTGCTTGTCTTCTCCTTTCTCGAGGAATAAACAGCATTTAGAATAAGAGAGAAGGACATCTTTGAGTGGAAAGGTTCTACTTCTCAACAGCTCCTTTCCTCAGACAAACACACCTGGCTAAGAGGCACCAGCACTTCACCACTAGGAGTGACACTCATTCTGCACTGCTAAATGATGAGCCAAGTGTAGGGTGAAGGAGAATTAGGACCAAACTGTAAAGGCATCAGGGCTTTCAAAAACATCTCTCTAATTATTGCTTCTCAGCAGCTCTGAGTCAGGCAGCTCAAAAAGGCTGCTGTGGTGTCTCCAGGTGGACAGCATCTGCCAGCAGCTCTGCTTGGATCATGGAAGTGTGGTACAACTTCATCCATAGCCCACCTAACTGGCCCCCAGCCCCCAGAGAGCCTTGTACCTGCACAGCCCCCCTAACTCTGCACCTCCAAAGGTAGTTGGTGTCTAAACAAAACCACTGCACCTTCCCTACAAAGCTCAGATGTGGGCTTATGGCATTAATTATTATTAATTTATGCTGCTAAAAATACCCCTTTCTATTCTTGTTTTTTAATGAACGCTGTTGTTCTATCAAGCTGAAAAAGTTGATGTGAACAGAACAAGAAACAGCTTCCATGCAAACTGCTAAGTTACCAATTAGCTCCTTAAAACAATTGAAAGTCACAGAGCCCCCTCAATGCACAGAGGCGGTTAATTAATTAACATTAGATGTGATTAATAATGAGTCTTGTTTAATAGTAAATATCTGCCTGCAATGCCTGCATGTCAGAACAAAAAGCCTTCAGAGAGCAGGCAACTATATTTATCCTGATTGCGTTTGGGATTTTAACATGTTTTGTGCAGGCTGACAAATGGCCTATTAATTATCTAATGTTGTCTGACAACAACAGCTTGATAAAGATGTATGTTTTTGAATTGGTGGATGAAAACTGCTGGAGAAGAGCCCCACAGGGGCCTTGCTGTCCTAAAACTGGGCTCCAAGCCATGACAACAGGCAAGACAAAGCCCTATCTCCTGCCACAGCCTTCGGAGATAAAATATGTCTTGGCATTAGGAACGTTTTCAGAAAACTGCTTCTGCAATATCTGATTAGGAAAAGGAGGAGTATGTCTTTACTAAATTGGGGTTAAGGCATAATCAATATCATATATGGAGTGTCTGGCCTATTCTGCATAAACACAGGCACTTCATATTATTAAGGAGTCTGTAATGCAGAGGAAGCATATGGCAGGACATTGCAGCGCTTTCTATTCTTTTTATTTAGAACTTTATCTTCCAACCTGTTTGACAGCTGCTCCTAAGTGGTTTCACAGTGCCAAATTATTTTTATGATTGTTTGATGTTTTATTCTCCCATTTCAGTTAATGAGATAGGATCCCACAATGGTCATAATTCAGAGCTGTCAGAACTAAAAAGCATGCTTGTGGCAAGATAGCCTGATGGTAAATAAGGCTAAAAGCTGCGGATAATAAAAACTCTCTTATCCGAGTCTCCTCTGCAATCAAAACTTGGTTTGCATCCTTCTTTCCTTTGTGCTCTCTTGTACTACAACCTTCCCTTTTGGACAGGTAAACTATCAATCTTGGGGTAATGTCACCCTTTTAATTCTGTTCAACCTTTCCTTGTAATGAAATGTGTAGGATACACAGGAAACGTTGAAATGTCTAAAGATATTGAGTGCTATATTATAATTAAAGGGCTGGAGTCCTGTTTATTGTGCCAAGGGAATAATTTGTCATATATGCTTAGAAGAAACTGTTCAACAAATGACCTTTAAGAGTCCCAGGAAATGGGATGTCTGGCATTCCCCAGGGATTTTAACAAAAAGTTCCAAAAAGTTCACATTTTAGATCCTAACTTTCAGGATGAGAACTTCTGCCTCTTTTACTCTTGGATACTTTATATAGGGAGCATATAAATAAAGAGCATGACATATAAATAAGTAGTCTTGGCTGTTACACCACAGAACTGAGAATTGGGGCCTCCTTGTTCTTATCTCCACCAAAGAGTTTGTAATTTCATTGCCAATTGTCTCAAATTCCCTAGTTAGAAAATATCTGTAAAATACCTTATCACTCATCTTAGACAAGTCTCCCACAATTTTTTTTTCCAGGAATGCTCCACACAATTCTATTCTGTAGCTCAGATGCTACGACACCTCTATTTGTGACAGGCCAGAGGATCAAAGATCCTGTTTGCTTTCAGAATCAGGAAAAAAATGTGTATTCAGTGGATTAGGACAAGATCCCAAGCATAAAACATTTGAAGAAGTTGCAGGAATTGCACTGGTCCATTTATACATGGTTAAATGCAAATAAAAGTTTTCATTATTTGGAAAAAGCAACCTCAGGCATGCTACAGAAAGAAGGGAGATGCAGGCAACTTCTCCAGGTGTTGGCAAAAGGGAATGTGGGACAGGGAGAGGCAGAGCACAAACTCCTCAGGAATCTCCTCTGGAAACCTTCACCTGTGGCTTGGCTATTGAGGTGAACTCCAACAACTGGAACTCATAGAAAAGCCTCTAACATCCACCAAAACAAATTCTGATCCTCAACACCGACAGCCAGGCACCCCTAATGATCTCACTTTGGAATGAACAACTTATATCCCCAATATGCATCTCATTTCCTGCTACACGTTTTAAACAAGAAATGATGGAAATGATGGTGAAGCAACCAAAACAAAGCACAGCAATAACCACCTGAATTGGCACTCAAAGCCCAGGTATGCAAACCCATGTCTAAACAAGTCTGCTTTTTTTTGTATGTTTTAAGTCAATTCTTTAAGTCCAAATATGTGTCTGTAATAAGCAAAGAAACTGGACAAAGCTAATCTCAAGTATTCCACTGTGCAGGAATCTGCACAGGTCTCACACACAGTTTGTGGTTGGAGCATGGCAAATCCACATTGCTAACATTTTTTCCTCTCCCATTATGAAAGCCTGGTGTGACAAAAAGGGGCATAACACTGTAGGGGCTGCCCACATCCAAATCCAAGCACAGGAGAGCTGATTCAGCAGCTGGTAGGTTATATCCAAAGGGTGTAAGAAACGCTTCCCTTTGCATCATTTGCCCAGGCTACAGCTAATAAATGTTGCTGTAACTGTCAGATCAGATCCTGGGGATCCGCCAAAAAGCCGTGGGAGCAAGTCCAGAGGAGGAACATGTAGGAGCAAATGAAAGCCAGTTGTGCTCCTGATGGCCACACCAGTTCTGAGCAGCACTTGTGCCAAAGCTTTGCTTTGGGCAGAGACACCTTGGCCACACCAATTCCATCAGCCTCAGGGAAGGAGAAGAAAAAGAGCACAGCCCATCCCTCTGCTGCCTGCACCCGAGGGAAGCACTGGAGATAACCAGCACAGGCAGCCCTGGGGCTGGCAGAGCACTTGCACATCCTTCCTGGCGAGGGAAGGGCAGGAATATCACAAAGTTTTCACATTCCTGAGGTTTTAGGCTTGTTTTGTTAGACCATCATCACTATTCAGGTTTTGATGTTTATCAAATAGCAGAACCCAAAAATCCCTTGGCTACAGGGGTCTCACCCAGGACTTGATGCAAAAGATCTCAAGTCACCAAGGCTCTTTCCATGGACTTTCCATCTGGTTTCACAGCAGTTTCCCTCACTTCTTTTGTCTCCAGCTCAGTCCAAAGTATATTGATATTGATTTGGGGCATGGGGGAAAGGAAGGGAAGAAGGAGGAAACCTCAATGTGGATGGCATAAGGAAATTTGATACGGCTTTGCAAAGTTCAGGTACTCCTTTTTTCAGTCACAAGGAAAGAAAATTGATGATGCCACAAGTTTAATGCTAATTGATTTATTACCTGCCTAAGCAAATCCTGGGCAATGCAATGGCAGGCTTAGACTTAAAGCAAATGATTTACAAGATAATGTTTGACTCTGGGAAAGGGTAATCAGATCCAGATACAATGGATGATAGGATAATTGAGAAGAAATAAAAGAGGATAAATTGCCATGTGCTAATGAGCTTACAGGCCCTAATGGGGAGGACATCAGTTTTAACACTCAGGTTATGAGCTAGGAGCAACGTTTTTTTTCTTCAACAGCTAAAGATGTAGTGCTGAAACAAACCAAGATTAATGGTGTCCCACTCACTTGCTTAGCCATTCTTTACACCTTCAGCAGCTTCCTTCATTAAATGTCTGGCTGTTTTTAAACCAGGTTTATCCAAAGCAGCTCACCTCACTTGGAAGCCATATTACCTATTTCTAGGTTAAGGCACATCTGTTATTTGGGGATGAATGACTCAAAACAGCATTTCTCCCCCTTGCAGCACTGGCTGCCTGATGAGTTTGCAATGTCTTTGCAGGTCTCTTTAGGATCATAGGAATATTCTCAAGCCTTTATATGGTCTCACTGCACTCAGGTTTTGAAGCAGTTGCCAGAGCAATGCTGTCTCACATCATGATTCATTTTTATATTTTTTTCTCCCTCCATCCCACATCACCACCTAGAACCAGGGACACTTTATTGGTATTTCTGATTACTGCTGTAGCCATCTAAATTTTTCAGCAGGATGGGGGTCTCTCCAGCCCTGATGTAGAAATGCACTATATGAATGGTGCTAGCCACAGAGTAATAAAAAGACAGTGCCGTGTGCTGTTATTGGTAAGGAATACAGAAATGAAGCACTTCCTTAGAGACCAAGCCCATATTCCAGGGCAAGGCTTCCAACAAATGAAGTTTAATATGATGAATTGTGGTACAGTTCCAGAATGAATACAACTCTCAAAAATGCAGGTCAGCTGAAGCTTTTAAGCTACAATGTGCACAACACGTCCAATACTCAATTGTAAAGAGAAATATTTCTAGTTAATATGCACAGAAGTACCCATAGCCCTTCTAAGTTAATACATGGGGAGCTTTTCCCCCTTTTTTGCTGTGCCACACCCTTTAGGCATCCAGATATTAATTACAAATCCTGTGCAATCTCAGTGCAGGTAGCTCCTTCCCTATGGAAGGGGGAGGATGCCAACAGGGACCCTTGTGGACCCCACCAGACCAAAACCACCACCCACACCAGGGAGCAAAACCCCATGAACAGCTTGTGAGCAGAGAAGCAAAGCACAGTCTGCCCCCACCAGGGAAATATGTGCTCCAAAGAGCAGCTCCAAGCTCTGCTCATTGAATCACCTTTCATTGTCCTGACCCAGATTTTAACATTTGTTTTAGAATTAGAAACATGGATCATAAAACCACAAATTAGTAAACACAATGGTTTGGTGCTGGTACGTGGTTCCTGACCCTCTGTAAGGAGAGATGTGGTAAGGAGCTGGTTCAAGAACTTCTGCAGGAAACCAGGAATCAACTTGTATCTGAGATCATCCCTTTCTCCCCCCCACCCTATCAATATCCCCTGGAGCTAAGCTATTGTCACCTTGAACACAGAATGATTTCATGTCAAAGTAAACAAGCCTTTCCTAGCTTCTTCCACTGAAAAGTCTCTGGTCTAGTTGTAAAACAGAAAAGAACAACTAAAAAGGATAAATATTAAATGTCTTAATGTATTACAAGTCTTAACATATTAGCATGTTCCTTCAGGGAAACCAGCCTGCAGCGGCAGACTTGAAATGGCTGCAATTAGTACAAGGATTGTTCTACTTGAAGCAACTTGCCTTTTCTGTTTGAGAGGAACACACAGTGTGAGCTCCCTGTTCTGCTATCAGGCACTTACTGTACAAGCAAACAGGATATGATAGGTGTGACTCCAGTAATTGTCCCTATTCACTCTTACGGATAAAATATGGGTTTAATATGCTGGGAGGGGAGAAAAAAAAAAAGGTCAACTGAATATTGAAGGCATTGCTTGTTTGCTTGTAGGCATCGATGTTAGTTTTAATTTTATCCACTGATTCTTTAGCTCTGAGACAGAGTCACAGCAGAGCCAGGTCCCACTTCCACAGCTATGGCAGTTTTTCTGTTGATGAAGTGAACTAAATCCCAGTGAAACCTTCTAACATTTATCCACCAAAAAAAATTTAACTCTAGGCATAAAATTAAAATAAACCTTTGCTCTTCTGAGATGCCAGCTTCAATCTTCTGGTGGCCTATCACACCAGTGCATGTGCTGGTGCTCCACTTTCACCTTCAGCACCTTCACCCAAAACCCTGCCCAGTATCAAATGTTTTCTCACTCAGGAGAATCCTGTAACTCTGTAAATGCCCAGCAGAGCTGAGGTACATTCCTATGAGCCTGAGCTTTGCTGTAGGCACACCTCACACCAAATTCAGTCATGGCTCACAGACAGTCCCACTCCCACCAATAACACCCTGCTGTCCTTTAATACCACAAATACCTTTAATGCTTGTCCTTGTATTGAGCCTCACATTGGACAACAACAGGCAGAGGTTTTAGCAAGCAGAGGTGCAGAGCTGAACACCAAAACCACTCAGTTCCTGTTAGAAAGGCAGCATTTGTGCCTCACACTGCCTGGCTGTGCTTGTACTCAAATAAAGAGGAGGACAGGGAGACTTAGAGGGAATTGCTGCTATTTGCACATACCTGCACAAGGCTTTTGGAATGGCAGATGAAAACGACAGGAGGCCAGAAAGAAAGCAGGACTTCCTCTGCACCAAAGTGAAATCACCAGTGTCTGAGGGACAAAGGACCCCTCTGGTCAGAGGTGGAGGGGCACTGAGCCACCAAGGCATCCCACACCTGCAAAAGCAGGAGCTGGAACCCTTGTGCATCCACATGGCAATGCTGAAGAAACAACAGATCCTCTCTTATGTCATATGGATGCTCTTAAATGCTCTTGGCCTTAAATTTCTTCTCACCTATGTCTTACTTTATGTCTAGAGGTATTCTTTTCCTTAAACTTTTTTAATATATTAGAATATTTTGTTCGCGGGTCTTGTTTGGGTTTTTTATTTTGACATTATTCCCTACAGCAACCAATTCCCCAGCCTACAACCAGCACATTGGGATCAAGGACACACATATTCAGTGGGAGCTCTACATCTTTCTTGTCTGTGACAGACTGAGGCAAAACCTTCTATTAAGTCACAATTTTCTCCAAGTCCTTCAAAATCTCTAATCTGCGCTACTGGAACATGTGGCACAACCTTACACTTATTGAATAGAGAGTGTGTTTTGGGAAACTCCAGCTCTGCTGGCCAGCACTGTGCTGTCCCACTGACACCTATGAAGTGTGGCTGCACAGCTTCCCCCTCCTGGAGAGCAGGGCAGCATCCCCTGCCCGCAGATATCCGAGGCAAACCTCTCTGCTGTAGGATCATTAACATACCTCGCTGCCTGCAGCGGTGCAGGGCAGCTGCCGTCCTTCCCACAGTGCTGTGGCAGGAAATATTTCATCCTCCCGCAGCTGTGCCAACATTTCCAGAGTGCCTTGGCTCTGGAAAAGCAGACTTTTTGAC
The DNA here is from genome assembly GCA_910950805.1 of Acrocephalus scirpaceus scirpaceus. Classification (NCBI taxonomy): domain Eukaryota; kingdom Metazoa; phylum Chordata; class Aves; order Passeriformes; family Sylviidae; genus Acrocephalus; species Acrocephalus scirpaceus. The sequence goes on from OU383781.1 coordinate 3,954,121, forward strand.
CCTGCATTTGGCACAAGGAAGAGGCACAAACAGGCTCACACCCCGGGGTCAGTGCACACTCACCTTGGTCCCAGTGTGACCAGCATCTCCCTGGCTGCACACACTGGGATGAGCCCAGGAGGGTCCCCCAGCACACAGACAGAGTAAAACACTGAGCTGCATCCCCAGCCACACATGGCACAGGCACCAGGGAAGGTGCCAGCTCAAGCCCCCTGTGAGAGGGTTTGAATAACACCAACAAACCAGAGGGATCCTGGACCAACACAGGATCCACTGGAAGGTGGATCAGAAAACCTGGATCTATGTCTCTGCTCCATTGGTTTTCCCACTGGAACAGGTTATTCCTAACTCAGCTCATTTTTAAAACAACCTCTTGCCTGCTTGGTGCCTCAGTTTCCCATCCATGTAAAGAGGATCATTTTCATTGCCTTATTTTATCCCAATTTACTACCCACATTTCAAGACAACAAGTACCATGTACATGGAGCAACTGCTGCAAACTCACCCTGACCTCACTGCAGGCATACACCTGGCTTAACAGTAATGACAAAATGATAAACTTAACATTTTTCACTCCCATAGATTTTAATTTTTTTTCAACTGCTCTTTTTAGCCCACTGAATTCATTATTAGCTACCAGAAAACAATTTACAAGACGTAGAATTTAAACAGCTGAGTCTGCTTTGGACTTTTTAAAGTAAACATCTAAAACCCAGATCTTTAATATGACTCCAGAACTTTTTGGGAGGTGGGGGATTTGAAAAATAATTTCATCTGAGGTGTTAGCTCATACATCAGTGATTTCAGCTTGATGCCACTAGAAGTGAGCGAGATGCAATGTTTCGAGGATCAGAATGAATAATGGAAACATCAGCTCAGCCCTGACCCTGGGTGTGGAGGCACCGCTGTGCTGGGCTACAGCCCCACTGCCTCTGCTTCAGCCAGCAGGTAAAGCTCAGAGCAGGGAAATGCACATGGGAGTGGGGAAAAAAAATAGAATAATAGTGCAGAGCATGGATAAGCCATACACAGATATTGGTAATTTCAAATAGGTACTTCTCAGAGGAGCTGTACTGCACACCTTTGACCTTTAACTGGAGTGCTCAAACATTGCTTGTAATGATGACTACCAATGAAAGTCCTATGCTGTGCTTGGCTGCACTTTCTATATGAGTGCCAGCAGTAAGATAAATGATAAACTGGTTCACTGGAGTACTAGTGGTTTGGGGGCTATTGATTTTTGGTCCATTCTCTTTAAAAGTGAGATCTAAAAAGTTGACAGAGGGTCATTAATTTCATCATATACTTGTCGACTCATCCATAACCAATCCAGGGGCTGAGTGCGCTTGTCACTCTCTGTTTGCACTTTATTTGTTTAGGTTTTCTTTGTGATTCTACATTTTTCCCCTTTATTTCAGCTTTGTGTTTATGTTCCTGCTGTTATTTCTTTTTCCCCTCCAAATGAGAGCCTCGCTTTGCACTTCCACTGAAAAATGCTCTTATAATATATTTATACTATAAATAAATTCAGTGGCTTCATTATCAAATCTGAGCTAGGAGAGGAAGTCACCTCCATTTAGTGCTACTCGTTTAAAAAGAAAAAGAACTGCTATAAAATTCATCAATCTTAATTGTGCAATCTGAAGGATTTTGATTGAATAAACACTTGTCTGAAGACTTCAGGGTCTTGTTTGAAAGACACATTAAGAAAAGAGTTGGAGAATGTTTCCCTTACGAAGCTCCATAGGTTCATGACTGTTCTCAGGTGACAGGGAAAAGACTGAATTCAAATAAACATACGGCCATAATTAGTAGAGTTCCCTTCCTTGTCCTTCTGATTAAGCCCTTAGCAATTCTTTGCAATACATTAACTAAGAAAATATTTTACCAAATCTTACTATAAAAAAACCTCCTGGCTTATCCTAGCTTTCATAGAGAGAATATACAGAGAATTCTCCATAATTATTGGTATAACAACAACTGGATACAAATATTTAAGACCAGAGGAGTATTTTATACATCTAATGGATAAATACCCACAGAAGGAAATTATTCATGTGCAGGAACTGCATTCAGGAGGCAGCTTTTGCCAGCTTAAGTTAGTTAAGTGTATTTCTAGGTAATAGTGTCATCTGTCTCCCAACACCAAGTTCATCTGCACTGTCTTTCATTGGGAGCCCAACAGAAAAGTGCATGCAGGAAGTAAAAGAAAGCGTGATTAACAACTACGGGCGACGGCAGAAAATTCCGGCATTAATAATATCACAACTCGCCAGTAAATCTCTCTTTTATAGGTAAAGAAATACATTTCTACTTTAAAGTGTGTTTTTATATACCCTTGAGTGCCCAACTAGTTAAACTACCAAGGGAGCTCTACATGATTTAGAAGTTAATCCTTCAAATGGCTAACAATTGAATGCCTCAGCTGTTTGTAGTTTCCTACCGCTGGCTAATTTCATTTTTGTTTCATGTGTTCGGTGGCAAGCTTTCATTGTTCAGAGCTCTGACACCGAGGTTGTAAATGTAGTTAATTTAGTTAAAATGAGGCTGGGAACATTCACACAGTGTTCAGCTTGTTATGACTAGGCCTGGTAGAAGTTGAGGTAGATACGCCTGGAAACGAGTGGAAAAAATAAAAGGAGAGAAAGCAGACAAAGGAGATGATCCAAATTGGCCAAATTCGGGAGCATTAAAGGAAAAAAAAATAAACCATATTAAGGTTAATGTTAAAATCCGGATATGTTGAAATACTGAATCAGCAAGTGATTTACCAGTGGGTTTGGCTTTCTGGGCCTACCTTTATCAGTTCCTTTGCTTTTGCCAACAGCAAAGCCCATCAATCCCATCCTTTCTCCAAACCTCAATGTCTGATTGGCACTTACAGAGGTCAGAAGGCTCATAAGGGCTCAAAAATATTTACAGCAGCTGGTGCACAGCTCCTCAGTGCCCATGCTGGGAACACAGACTGAACCAAGGTGTCCCTTGGTCCCATCCCAACTCTACAAAGGGGACTCTCCTAAATGCCATGAAACTCCCCAAAAATAAACACTTTTCACTGGCTTGGCATGAACAGCTGAATCTGTGCAACCAGTAACCACTTTTCCCATTCACAACCCCAAATATATGATGTAATTTAGGTTGAATACCCTCTTGACCTCAACAGAGCCTGTTCATGTGGGGAGCAGAACCCCCAAATCTCGTGCCCAGGGCTGCAAAAATGGTGCCAAAGCCAAAGAAAGGCTCAGCAGCTCTGGCACTTCCTGCTGCATTTCTCAACTTGAGCAAGCAGCTTCTTAAAATCCTAATTATAGTCTTGATTAATAGATATTATAACACAGCTCCTGTTTGCCTGTAATTATATTTGACACAGAGATACAAATCAGCAGTTTAACACACTGGAATAGGATTCATAGGATTTTATAGGATTATGGACATATACATTTTTATTAAAGCTCTATTGGTTTCTCTTTTGCATTCATCAAATCTCTCCCTTAATACAGAGATAAATATATCTCTTTTTTTTTCCAGAAAATCATTAATTTTGGAGTTTGAGAAAAATGAAATAGATGAAGTGGGTAATTTTTCACACTTAGAATAATTTCTCTATGATATTATGACTTTTTCTTGCACTGCTCTGGGAGATTAATTTGGCTGTTATTTTCTCCACTAATTGGCTTTACAGATAGCCATGGGAGATAGCACCAAGTAAAGCCAAATGAGAGAAAAAATGTTAACAGCACTAAGCTGTCCCATGACAAGGGGGTCTATTCATTAAGAAGCAATATTCTATTAGAGAAGATTTTTGAACAGATTTTTTAAATAAGTGGAGTACACACTCAAACCAAAAATGGATTATTCCTGATTGAACCTTTCCCTAAAGCACTCCAGGTATGTAAGGTGGCATGAACACATACACCTAAACCACAGATGAGACACTGCCACGGGGTCTGAATAGCTCTTATCAGCTAGGGACAAAGAGTGTCACTTTTAAATAAAAAAAAATATAAAATAAGTAAGTAGTGTCACACAGTCATCACATTCCCTTGAACCCAGTGATTTATCTAAAGTTGCAAAGCAGGGAGAAAACTATGTCTGAACTCTGATTATAACACAAGCCAGCAATAGGTACTGTGGTAAGAGAACACTTAAAAATATGATACAATTCTCCCTCATTGACAAGCAGAGCATTTTATTAGCAGCTTGAAGAGAGAAATATCTCCTGTTAGGAACTTGGTATTCCTGCAGCACAAATGCCCCCTCCATGCTCCAAGCTGACACATCTCACACCATTTACCAATGGCACACTCAGACCTACTGTGTGTGACACCAAACTCCACAAATACCTCGACACAGGATCCTCCATTTTGGAGCAGCACAGCTGGGAATTTCTGCAAATATTTTTTCCAACCTAAACCTGTTGTGCTCAGCAGCCAATATGTTAAATCAGCACTTTGAAAATAAAGCAACTCTGGATTACTACCGAGGAGCAACTGCTTCCAGTGTCTCTTCCATCAAAGCAGGTTGGTTAAACACTTATGTATTTAGCCAAAAATCCCACACAACACTAAATATAAATCCTCAGCGTGATATTTGAGAGGGACATTAAAGGAACAATCACTCCAGGTGAGTTTTAGCTTGTTGGAAGGCAGGATTTAATCACAGGGACTCTGAGCAGCTGGTATTTCATTTCACTCCAGTTCTGTCTGGCCTCCAGGTCCTCCACCTGTGTGCGGGTGAAGGCACAAGGAGTGTCTTGGCAGCTGCTGCTTTTGGGACAAGCCATCATTTCCCCACTAAGTCTCCCCCAGGTACATTTTATATTTACAAGTATTATTGATACTTTAGGAGAGCAACATGGAGCAATTCAGGTTCCCATTAGAGTAATTGCTGCAGAAATTTAACAATATTCTAAAACAAGAGAAAAAGTTTCATAGCCATAGATTTGTGTCTCTGGCCTTCACTCCATCGCTGTTATTTCTTTTCCTAATCAGGTTTTCCACTATTTAAGCATATAAGCAGGTAGTACTGAAAGGATCAAAATAAAAATAATTAACAAGAAATATATTGAGCACTAAACCTCTAGCCTCATGTTGGTTACTCCTACCAGATGAGAAAGGCAAGATGCTTGTGGAAGATGGGAAAAGCCAAAGTATCCACAACAGACAAACAATCAACATTTCAGCACACCATTTTTGGTCTACTGATTTGTTCCATGGGTGCTTTGGCATGATAAAATATTGAAAGTCACCTTAAGAAAACTCTGCTCACACTTACACAGGAACAACTCCCCCACACCCCACTTAGTGTATTAACTGTGCCACTCCAATCATGGGGAAGATCATTGGGAACACAGCAGGAACAGCAGAGCAGAGCCCAAAGAGCTCCCTGTGAATTTCTCCCTCCTGCTGTATCCTTCTCCAGTACAGACCCCTCTTGAAAAACCATCAGGCAAGAGCACCAAATTCAAATACAGACCTTCCTCTAGAGTCAGATTAAGCCACTCAGATTAAGACTTGCATTTGAGATCACTTTAAGATTAATTTCTTAATTAAAATTTAAAAAAAAAAAGGAAAGAACTTAGAAGAAGTTTAAAGATATCTTTAAAGAAACTCAAAGAAAGGATTGCCATTAAAATGTCCACCTGCCTGTTTTCAGAGCAGCCTCATGCAGCCAGAAACCAGCACAGGGTCAGGACACAAGAGGCCAGTTACCATTTTAACATTAGGAGAAAAGAGGAAAGGTTTTTTACAGGTGCATAAAATGTAGAGTGAGAAGCTGAAAGATTGTAACTCAATTAAGGTTACCAAATTTTATAAACAGGGACTAGAGGAAGTTTAAAACTTTTGCACAAGAACTTAGTTTAAGCACCTAGACTAAATAAAACAAGCAAAATTACCTACTTACTTGAGAGGTAGAAAAGGAGCTTTAACCTCCACTACAGACACCAGCCAAAAACTCCTGAGCCCCCTCAGCCAACTTTATATCTGCCTTTCACAGCTGAATTGGGTGAGCTGTGTAACTCGAACACCTGAAAACTCCAGTGGTAATGAGCAGGCTGAGCCCTTCTATGCCAGGCAGGGGATACAGCTCAGGCTGCACCTAAATTTAATGCCCTGATATATAAACCCTACATATAAAAATTTTAATATGCATATAATACGTATTAAAAAAGGAGATTAACATCAGTAATCAACCAGTACTCAGGGAAAAAAGAAAAAAAATACTTGGAGCCACACAGGTGGCTCAACCTTGTTCACACCCCATGGCAAAATGAGCCCATTGCTGAAATTTACCCCCACTGTGTCCCAGTGCAGGTGGCTGTGAGAAGGTCAATCAGCACCTGCTCAGGGGACACCTCCAGCATGGTCCTTCCCACGCTGGGATGATCACATCCACCTGGGAAAATACCCCCTCCATCAGAGTGTTGGCCAACAATCAAGGAATTGCAGGTCCCTCTTATCCAAATGAGAGTGGTGCCAATCCCTAGGCTGGTCA